>OY757236.1:88482927-89682927 GCA_963583995.1 Xylota segnis | reverse complement strand
GGAAGGAAGAGTGAAAGAGGATTATTTATCAATTACGAATCTCAGTTGCCCTTTACTAAGCCCTTGGAAGGAAGACTGAAAGAAGATTATTTATAGTTTCTGAGACTCAGTTTCCCTTTACTAAGATTTGAAAAGAAGACTGAAAAGAAGATTATTTATCCCTTTTGAAACTCAGCTTCCCTTTACTAAACTTTTGGAAGGAAGATTGAAAAGAAGATTGTTTATCAATTACGAAACTCAGTTGCCCTTTACTAAGCCCTTGGAAGGAAGACTGAAAGAAGATTATTTATCGTTTGTGAGACTCAGTTTCCCTTTACTAAGATTTGAAAGGAAGACTGAAAAGAAGGTTATTTATCCCTTTTGAAACACAGCTCCCCTTTACTAGGCCTTTGGAAGGAAGAGTGAAAAGAGGATTATTTATCCCTTTTGAAACTCAGTTTCTCTTTACTGAGCCTTTGAAAGGAAGACTGAAAAAAAAGAATATTTACCGTTTCTGAGACTCAGTTTCCCATTACTAAGCCTTTGAAAGGAAGACTGAAAAGAATATTATTTATCCCTTTTGAAACTCAGCTCGCCTTTACTAAGCCTGTGGAAGGAAGACTGATAAGAAGCTTGTTTATCAATGGCGAAACTGAGTTGCCCTTTACTAAGCCCTTGGAAGAAAGACTGAAAAGAAGATTATTTACCGTTTGTGAGACACAGTTTCCCTTTTCTAAGAGTTTGAAAGGAAGACTGAAAAGAAGATTATTTATCCCTTTTGAAACTCAGTTCCCCTTTACTAAAATTTTGGAAGGAAGATTGAAAAAAGGTTGTTTATCAATAACGAAACTCCGTTGCCCTTTACTAAGCCCTTGGAAGGAAGACTGAAAAGAAGATTATTTACCGTTTGTGAGTCACAGTTTCCCTTTTCTAAGAGTTTGAAAGGAAGACTGAAAAGAAGATTATTTATCCCTTTTGAAACTCAGTTCCCCTTTACTAATATTTTGGAAGGAAGATTGAAAAAAGGTTGTTTATCAATAACGAAACTCCGTTGCCCTTTACTAAGCCCTTGGAAGGAAGACTGAAAAGAAGATTATTTACCGTTTGTGAGACTCAGTTTCGATCTACTGAGCCTTTGAAAAGAAGACTGAAAGGAAGGTTATTTATCCCTTTTGAAACTCAGCTCAACTTTACTAAGCCTATGGAAGGAATACTGAAAAGATGATTGTTTATTAATTGCGAAACTCAGTTGCCCTTTACTAAGCCCTGGGAAGAAAGTCTGAAAAGAAGATTATTTATCGTTTGTGAGACTCAGTTTCCCTCTACTCAGCCTTTGAAAGGAAGACTGAAAGGAAGGTTATTTATCCCTTTTGAAACTCAGTTGTCCTTTACTAAGCCCTTGGAAAGAAGACTGAAAAGAAGATTATATACCGTTTGTGAGACTCAGTTTCGATCTACTGAACCTTTGAAAGGAAGACTGAAGGGAAGGTTATTTATCCCTTTTGAAACTCAGCTCCCCTTTACTAAGCCTATGGAAGGAAGACTGAAAAGAAGATTGTTTATCAATTGCGAAACTGAGTTGCCCTTTACTAAGCCCTTGGAAGGAAGACTGAAAAGAAGATTATATACCGTTTGTGAGACTCAGTTTCGATCTACTGAGCCTTTGAAAGGAAGACTGAAAGGAAGGTTATTTATCCCTTTTGAAACTCAGCTCCCCTTTACTAAGCCCTGGGAAGGAAGACTGAAAAGAAGATTATTTATTGTTTGTGAGACTCAGTTTCCCTCTACTCAGCCTTTGAAAGGAAGACTGAAAGGAAGGTTATTTATCCCTTTTGAAACTCAGTTGTCCTTTACTAAGCCCTTGGAAGGAAGACTGAAAAGAAGATTATATACCGTTTGTGAGACTCAGTTTCGATCTACTGAGCCTTTGAAAGGAAGACTGAAAGGAAGGTTATTTATCCCTTTTGAAACTCAGCTCCCCTTTACTAAGCCTATGGAAGGAAGACTGAAAAGAAGATTGTTTATCAATTGCGAAACTGAGTTGCCCTTTACTAAGCCCTTGGAAGGAAGACTGAAAAGAAGATTATATACCGTTTGTGAGACTCAGTTTCGATCTACTGAGCCTTTGAAAGGAAGACTGAAAGGAAGGTTATTTATCCCTTTTGAAACTCAGCTCCCCTTTACTAAGCCTATGGAAGGAAGACTGAAAAGAAGATTATCTACCGTTTGTGAGACTCAGTTTCCCATTACTAAGCCTTTGAAAGGAAGACTGAAAGGAAGGTTATTTATCCCTTTTGAAACTCAGTTGCCCTTTACAAAGCCCTTGGAAGGAAGACTGAAAGAAAATTGTTTATCGTTTGTGAGACTCAGTTTCCCTCTACTCAGCCTTTGAAAGGAAGACTGAAAGGAAGGTTATTTATCCCTTTTGAAACTCAGTTGTCCTTTACTAAGCACTTGGAAAGAAGACTGAAAAGAAGATTATATACCGTTTGTGAGACTCAGTTTCGATCTACTGAGCCTTTGAAAGGAAGACTGAAAGGAAGGTTATTTATCCCTTTTGAAACTCAGCTCCCCTTTACTAAGCCTATGGAAGGAAGACTGAAAAGAAGATTGTTTATCAATTGCGAAACTGAGTTGCCCTTTACTAAGCCCTTGGAAGGAAGACTGAAAAGAAGATTATTTACCGTTTGTAAGACTTAGTTTCCCATTACTAAGCCTTTGAAAGGAAGACTGAAAGGAAGGTTATTTATCCCTTTTGAAACTCAGCTCCCCTTTACTAAGCCTATGGAAGGAAGACTGAAAAGAAGATTATCTACCGTTTGTGAGACTCAGTTTCCCATTACTAAGCCTTTGAAAGGAAGACTGAAAGGAAGGTTATTTATCCCTTTTGAAACTCAGTTGCCCTTTACTAAGCCCTTTGAAGGAAGACTGAAAGAAAATTGTTTATCGTTTGTGAGACTCAGTTTCCCTCTACTCAGACTTTGAAAGGAAGACTGAAAGGAAGGTTATTTATCCCTTTTGAAACTCAGTTGTCCTTTACTAAGCCCTTGGAAAGAAGACTGAAAAGAAGATTATATACCGTTTGTGAGACTCAGTTTCGATCTACTGAGCCTTTGAAAGGAAGACTGAAAGGAAGGTTATTTATCCCTTTTGAAACTCAGCTCCCCTTTACTAAGCCTATGGAAGGAAGACTGAAAAGAAGATTGTTTATCAATTGCGAAACTGAGTTGCCCTTTACTAAGCCCTTGGAAGGAAGACTGAAAAGAAGATTATATACCGTTTGTGAGACTCAGTTTCGATCTACTGAGCCTTTGAAAGGAAGACTGAAAAGAAGGTTATTTATCCCTTTTGAAACTCAGCTCCCCTTTACTAAGCCTATGGAAGGTAGACTGAAAAGAAGATTATCTACCGTTTGTGAGACTCAGTTTCCCATTACTAAGCCTTTGAAAGGAAGACTGAAAGGAAGGTTATTTATCCCTTTTGAAACTCAGTTGCCCTTTACTAAGCCCTTGGAAGGAAGACTGAAAGAAAATTGTTTATCGTTTGTGAGACTCAGTTTCCCTCTACTCAGCCTTTGAAAGGAAGACTGAAAGGAAGGTTATTTATCCCTTTTGGAACTCAGTTGTCCTTTACTAAGCCCTTGGAAAGAAGACTGAAAAGAAGATTATATACCGTTTGTGAGACTCAGTTTCGATCTACTGAGCCTTTGAAAGGAAGACTGAAAGGAAGGTTATTTATCCCTTTTGAAACTCAGCTCCCCTTTACTAAGCCTATGGAAGGAAGACTGAAAAGAAGATTGTTTATCAATTGCGAAACTGAGTTGCCCTTTACTAAGCCCTTGGAAGGAAGACTGAAAAGAAGATTATATACCGTTTGTGAGACTCAGTTTCGATCTACTGAGCCTTTGAAAGGAAGACTGAAAGGAAGGTTATTTATCCCTTTTGAAACTCAGCTCCCCTTTACTAAGCCCTGGGAAGGAAGACTGAAAAGAAGATTATTTATTGTTTGTGAGACTCAGTTTCCCTCTACTCAGCCTTTGAAAGGAAGACTGAAAGGAAGGTTATTTATCCCTTTTGAAACTCAGTTGTCCTTTACTAAGCCCTTGGAAGGAAGACTGAAAAGAAGATTATATACCGTTTGTGAGACTCAGTTTCGATCTACTGAGCCTTTGAAAGGAAGACTGAAAGGAAGGTTATTTATCCCTTTTGAAACTCAGCTCCCCTTTACTAAGCCTATGGAAGGAAGACTGAAAAGAAGATTGTTTATCAATTGCGAAACTGAGTTGCCCTTTACTAAGCCCTTGGAAGGAAGACTGAAAAGAAGATAATATACCGTTTGTGAGACTCAGTTTCGATCTACTGAGCCTTTGAAAGGAAGACTGAAAGGAAGGTTATTTATCCCTTTTGAAACTCAGCTCCCCTTTACTAAGCCTATGGAAGGAAGACTGAAAAGAAGATTATCTACCGTTTGTGAGACTCAGTTTCCCATTACTAAGCCTTTGAAAGGAAGACTGAAAGGAAGGTTATTTATCCCTTTTGAGACTCAGCTCCCCTTTACTAAGCCCTGGGAAGGAAGACTGAAAAGAAGATTATTTATTGTTTGTGAGACTCAGTTTCCCTCTACTCAGCCTTTGAAAGGAAGACTGAAAGGAAGGTTATTTATCCCTTTTGAAACTCAGTTGTCCTTTACTAAGCCCTTGGAAAGAAGACTGAAAAGAAGATTATATACCGTTTGTGAGACTCAGTTTCGATCTACTGAGCCTTTGAAAGGAAGACTGAAAGGAAGGTTATTTATCCCTTTTGAAACTCAGCTCCCCTTTACTAAGCCTATGGAAGGAAGACTGAAAAGAAGATTATCTACCGTTTGTGAGACTCAGTTTCCCGTTACTAAGCCTTTGAAAGGAAGACTGAAAGGAAGGTTATTTATCCCTTTTGAAACTCAGCTCCCCTTTACTAAGCCCTTGGAAGGAAGACTGAAAGAAAATTGTTAATCGTTTGTGAGACTCAGTTTCCCTCTACTCAGCCTTTGAAAGGAAGACTGAAAGGAAGGTTATTTATCCCTTTTGAAACTCAGTTGTCCTTTACTAAGCCCTTGGAAAGCAGACTGAAAAGAAGATTATATACCGTTTGTGAGACTCAGTTTCGATCTACTGAGCCTTTGAAAGGAAGACTGAAAGGAAGGTTATTTATCCCTTTTGAAACTCAGCTCCCCTTTACTAAGCCTATGGAAGGAAGACTGAAAAGAAGATTGTTTATCAATTGCGAAACTGAGTTGCCCTTTACTAAGCCCTTGGAAGGAAGACTGAAAAGAAGATTATATACCGTTTGTGAGACTCAGTTTCGATCTACTGAGCCTTTGAAAGGAAGACTGAAAGGAAGGTTATTTATCCCTTTTGAAACTCAGCTCCCCTTTACTAAGCCTATGGAAGGAAGACTGAAAAGAAGATTGTTTATCAATTGCGAAACTGAGTTGCCCTTTACTAAGCCCTTGGAAGGAAGACTGAAAAGAAGATTATATACCGTTTGTGAGACTCAGTTTCGATCTACTGAGCCTTTGAAAGGAAGACTGAAAGGAAGGTTATTTATCCCTTTTGAAACTCAGCTCCCCTTTACTAAGCCCTGGGAAGGAAGACTGAAAAGAAGATTATTTATTGTTTGTGAGACTCAGTTTCCCTCTACTCAGCCTTTGAAAGGAAGACTGAAAGGAAGGTTATTTATCCCTTTTGAAACTCAGTTGTCCTTTACTAAGCCCTTGGAAGGAAGACTGAAAAGAAGATTATATACCGTTTGTGAGACTCAGTTTCGATCTACTGAGCCTTTGAAAGGAAGACTGAAAGGAAGGTTATTTATCCCTTTTGAAACTCAGCTCCCCTTTACTAAGCCTATGGAAGGAAGACTGAAAAGAAGATTGTTTATCAATTGCGAAACTGAGTTGCCCTTTACTAAGCCCTTGGAAGGAAGACTGAAAAGAAGATTATATACCGTTTGTGAGACTCAGTTACGATCTACTGAGCCTTTGAAAGGAAGACTGAAAGGAAGGTTATTTATCCCTTTTGAAACTCAGCTCCCCTTAACTAAGCCTATGGAAGGAAGACTGAAAAGAAGATTATGTACAGTTTGTGAGACTCAGTTTCCCATTACTAAGCCTTTGAAAGGAAGACTGAAAGGAAGGTTATTTATCCCTTTTGAAACTCAGTTGCCCTTTACTAAGCCCTTGGAAGGAAGACTGAAAGAAGATTGTTTATCGTTTGTGAGACTCAGTTTCCCTTTACTAAGATTTGAAAGGAAGACTGAAAAGAAGGTTATTTATCCCTTTTGAAACCCAGCTCAGCTTTACTAGGCCTTTGGAAGGAAGAGTGAAAAGAGGATTATATATCCCTTTTGAAACTCAGTTTCCCTTAACTAAACCTTTAAAAGGAAGACTGAAAAAAAAGATAATTTACCGTTTCTGAGACTCAGTTTCCCATTACTAAGCCTTTGAAAGGAAGACTGAAAGGAAGGTTATTTATCCCTTTTGAAACTCAGTTGCAATTTACTAAGCCCTTGGAAGGAAGACTGAAAGAAGATAATTTATCGTTTGTGAGACTCAGTTTCCCTTTACTAAGATTTGAAAGGAAGACTGAAAAAAGATTATCTATCCCTTTTGAAACTCAGTTAACCTTTACTAAACCTTTGGAAGGAAAACTGAAAAGAAGGTTATTTATTCCTTTTGAAACTCAGCTCCCCTTTACTAGGCCTTTGGAAGGAAGAGTGAAAAGAAGCTTATTTATCCCTTTTGAAACTAAGTTTCCCTTTACTAAGCCTTTGAAAGGAAGACTGAAAAGAAGATTAGTTATCCCTTTTGAAACTCAGCTCCCCTTTACTGAATTTTTGGAAGGAAGATTGAAAAGAAGATTGTTTATCAATTACGAAACTCAGTTGCCCTATACTAAGCCCTAGGAAGGAAGACTGAAAAAAGATTATTTATCCCTTTTTAAACTCAGTTAACCTTTACTAAACCTTTGGAAGGAAAACTGAAAAGAAGGTTATTTATTCCTTTTGAAACTCAGCTCCCCTTTACTAGGCCTTTGGAAGGAAGAGTGAAAAGAAGCTTATTTATCCCTTTTGAAACTAAGTTTCCCTTTACTAAGCCTTTGAAAGGAAGACTGAAAAGAAGATTAGTTATCCCTTTTGATACTCAGCTCCCCTTTACTGAATTTTTGGAAGGAAGATTGAAAAGAAGATTGTTTATCAATTACGAAACTCAGTTGCCCTATACTAAGCCCTTGGAAGGAAGACTGAAAAGAAGATTGTTTATCAATTGCGTAACTCAGTTGCCCTTTACTAAGCCCTTGGAAGGAAGACTGAAAAGAATATTATTTATCGTTTGAGAGACTCAGTTTCCCTCTACTCAGCCTTTGAAAGGAAGACTGAAAGGAATTTTATTTATCCCTTTTGAAACTATGTTCCCCTTTACTAAGCCCTTGGAAGGAAGACTGAAAAGAAGATTATTTATCCCTTTTCAAACTCAATTAACCTTTTCTAAGACTTTGGAAGGAAAACTGAAAAGAAGGTTATTTATTCCTTTTGAAACTCAGCTCCCCTTTACTATGCCTTTGGAAGGAAGAGTGAAAAGAAGCTTATTTATCCCTTTTGAAACTCAGTTTCCCTTTACCAAGCCTTTGAAAGGAAGACTGAAAAGAAGATTATTTATCGTTTGTGAGACTCAGTTTCCTTTTACTAAGCCTTTGAAAGGAAGACTGAAAAGAAGATTATTTATACCTTTTGAAACTCAGCTCGCCTTTACTAAGCCTGTAGAAGGAAGACTGAAAAGAAGATTGTTTATCAATTGCGAAACTGAGTTGCCCTTTATTAAGCCCTTGGAAGGAAGACTGAAAAGAAGATTATTTATCGTTTGTGAGACAAAGTTTCCCTCTACTAAGCCTTTGAAAAGAAGAGGTTATTTATCCATTTTGAAACCCTGCTCCCCTTTACTAGGCCTTTGGAAGGAAGACTGAAAAGAAGATTATTTACTGTTTGTAAGACTCAGTTTCCCTTTACTAAGCCCTTGGAAGGAAGACTGAAAAGAAGATTATTTATCCCTTTTGAAACTCAGTTAACATTTACTAAGCTTTTGGAAGGAAAACTGAAAAGAAGTTTATTCATTCCTTTTGAAACTCAGCTCCCCTTTACTAGGCCTTTGGAAGGAAGAGTGAAAAGAAGCTTATTTATCCCTTTTGAAACTCAGCTCCCCTTTACTAGGCCTTTGGAAGGAAGATTGAAAAGAAGATTGTTTATCAATTACGAAACTCAGTTGCCCTATACTAAGCCCTTGGAAGGAAGACTGAAAAAAGATTATCTATCCCTTTTGAAACTCAGTTAACCTTTACTAAACCTTTGGAAGGAAAACTGAAAAGAAGGTTATTTATTCCTTTTGAAACTCAGCTCCCCTTTACTAGGCCTTTGGAAGGAAGAGTGAAAAGAAGCTTATTTATCCCTTTTGAAACTAAGTTTCCCTTTACTAAGCCTTTGAAAGGAAGACTGAAAAGAAGATTAGTTATCCCTTTTGAAACTCAGCTCCCCTTTACTGAATTTTTGGAAGGAAGATTGAAAAGAAGATTGTTTATCAATTACGAAACTCAGTTGCCCTATACTAAGCCCTTGGAAGGAAGACTGAAAAGAAGATTGTTTATCAATTGCGAAACTGAGTTGCCCTTTATTAAACCCTTGGGAGGAAGACTGAAAAGAATATTATTTATCGTTTGAGAGACTCAGTTTCCCTCTACTCAGCCTTTGAAAGGAAGACTGAAAGGAATTTTATTTATCCCTTTTGAAACTATGTTCCCCTTTACTAAGCCCTTGGAAGGAAGACTGAAAAGAAGATTATTTATCCCTTTTGAAACTCAGCTCCCCTTTACTGAATTTTTGGAAGGAAGATTGAAAAGAAGATTGTTTATCAATTACGAAACTCAGTTGCCCTATACTAAGCCCTTGGAAGGAAGACTGAAAAGAAGATTGTTTATCAATTACGAAACTCAGTTGCCCTATACTAAGCCCTTGGAAGGAAGACTGAAAAACGATTATCTATTCCTTTTGAAACTCAGTTAACCTTTACTAAACCTTTGGAAGGAAAACTGAAAAGAAGGTTATTTATTCCTTTTGAAACTCAGCTCCCCTTTACTAGGCCTTTGGAAGGAAGAGTGAAAAGAAGCTTATTTATCCCTTTTGAAACTAAGTTTCCCTTTACTAAGCCTTTGAAAGGAAGACTGAAAAGAAGATTAGTTATCCCTTTTGAAACTCAGCTCCCCTTTACTGAATTTTTGGAAGGAAGATTGAAAAGAAGATTGTTTATCAATTACGAAACTCAGTTGCCCTATACTAAGCCCTTGGAAGGAAGACTGAAAAGAAGATTGTTTATCAATTGCGAAACTGAGTTGCCCTTTATTAAACCCTTGGAAGGAAGACTGAAAAGAAGATTATTTACCGTTTATAAGACTCAGTTTCCCTTTACTAAGCCCTTGGAAGGAAGACTGAAAAGAAGATTATTTATCCCTTTTGAAACTCAGTTAACCTTTACTAAGCTTTTGGAAGGAAAACTGAAAAGAAGTTTATTCATTCCTTTTGAAACTCAGCTCCCCTTTACTAGGCCTTTGGAAGGAAGAGTGAAAAGAAACTTATTTATCCCTTTTGAAACTCAGCTCCCCTTTACTATATTTTTGGAAGGAAGATTGAAAAGAAGATTGTTTATCAATTACGAAACTCAGTTGCCCTATACTAAGCCCTTGGAAGGAAGACTGAAAAAAGATTATCAATCCCTTTTGAAACTCAGTTAACCTTTACTAAACCTTTGGAAGGAAAACTGAAAAGAAGGTTATTTATTCCTTTTGAAACTCAGCTCCCCTTTACTAGGCCTTTGGAAGGAAGAGTGAAAAGAAGCTTATTTATCCCTTTTGAAACTAAGTTTCCCTTTACTAAGCCTTTGAAAGGAAGACTGAAAAGAAGATTAGTTATCCCTTTTGAAACTCAGCTCCCCTTTACTGAATTTTTGGAAGGAAGATTGAAAAGAAGATTGTTTATCAATTACGAAACTCAGTTGCCCTATACTAAGCCCTTGGAAGGAAGACTGAAAAGAAGATTGTTTATCAATTGCGAAACTCAGTTGCCCTTTACTAATCCCTTGGAAGGAAGACTGAAAAGAATATTATTTATCGTTTGAGAGACTCAGTTTCCCTCTACTCAGCCTTTGAAAGGAAGACTGAAAGGAATTTTATTTATCCCTTTTGAAACTATGTTCCCCTTTACTAAGCCCTTGGAAGGAAGACTGAAAAGAAGATTATTTATCCCTTTTGAGACTCAATTAACCTTTTCTAAGACTTTGGAAGGAAAACTGAAAAGAAGGTTATTTATTCCTTTTGAAACTCAGCTCCCCTTTACTAGGCCTTTGGAAGGAAGAGTGAAAAGAAGCTTATTTATCCCTTTTGAAACTCAGTTTCCCTTTACCAAGCCTTTGAAAGGAAGACTGAAAGAAGATTATTTATCGTTTGTGAGACTCAGTTTCCTTTTAGTAAGCCTTTGAAAGGAAGACTGAAAAGAAGATTATTTATACCTTTTGAAACTCAGCTCGCCTTTACTAAGCCTGTGGAAGGAAGACTGAAAAGAAGATTGTTTATCAATTGCGAAACTGAGTTGCCCTTTATTAAGCCCTTGGAAGGAAGACTGAAAAGAAGATTATTTATCATTTGTGAGACGAAGTTTCCCTCTACTAAGCCTTTGAAAGGAAGACTGAAAAGAAGAGGTTATTTATCCATTTTGAAACCCTGCTCCCCTTTACTAGGCCTTTGGAAGGAAGACTGAAAAGAAGATTATTTACCGTTTGTAAGACTCAGTTTCCCTTTACTAAGCCCTTGGAAGGAAGACTGAAAAGAAGATTATTTATCCCTTTTGAAACTCAGTTAACCTTTACTAAGCTTTTGGAAGGAAAACTGAAAAGAAGTTTATTCATTCCTTTTGAAACTCAGCTCCCCTTTACTAGGCCTTTGGAAGGAAGAGTGAAAAGAAACTTATTTATCCCTTTTGAAACTCAGCTCCCCTTTACTATATTTTTGGAAGGAAGATTGAAAAGAAGATTGTTTATCAATTACGAAACTCAGTTGCCCTATACTAAGCCCTTGGAAGGAAGACTGAAAAAAGATTATCTATCCCTTTTGAAACTCAGTTAACCTTTACTAAACCTTTGGAAGGAAAACTGAAAAGAAGGTTATTTATTCCTTTTGAAACTCAGCTCCCCTTTACTAGGCCTTTGGAAGGAAGAGTGAAAAGAAGCTTATTTATCCCTTTTGAAACTAAGTTTCCCTTTACTAAGCCTTTGAAAGGAAGACTGAAAAGAAGATTAGTTATCCCTTTTGAAACTCAGCTCCCCTTTACTGAATTTTTGGAAGGAAGATTGAAAAGAAGATTGTTTATCAATTACGAAACTCAGTTTCCCTCTACTCAGCCTTTGAAAGGAAGACTGAAAGGAATTTTATTTATCCCTTTTGAAACTATGTTCCCCTTTACTAAGCCCTTGGAAGGAAGACTGAAAAGAAAATTATTTATCCCTTTTGAAACTCAATTAACCTTTACTAAGACTTTGGAAGGAAAACTGAAAAGAAGGTTATTTATTCCTTTTGAAACTCAGCTCCCCTTTACTAGGGCTTTGGAAAGAAGAGTGAAAAGAAGCTTATTTATCCCTTTTGAAACTCAGTTTCCCTTTACCAAGCCCTTGGAAGGAATACTGAAAAGAAGATTATTTACCGTTTGTAAGACTCAGTTTCCCATTACTAAGCCTTTGAAAGGAAGACAGAAAAGAAGATTATTTAGATTTTCTAAAACTTAGTTTCCCATTACTAAGCCTTTGAAAGGAAAACTGAAGAGAAGATTATTTATCCCTTTTGAAACTCAGCTCCCCTTTACTAAAATTTTGGAAGGAAGATTGAGAAGAAGGTTGTTTATACGAAACTCAGTTGCCCTTTACTAAGCCCTTGGAAAGAAGACTGAAAAGAAGATTATTTACCGTTTATGAGACACAGTTTCCCTCTTCTAAGCCTTTGAAAGGAAGACTGAAAAGAAAATTATTTATCCCTTTTGAAACTCAGTTCCCCTTTACTAAAATTTTGGAAGGAAGATTGAGAAGAAGGTTGTTTATACGAAACTCAGTTGCCCTTTACTAAGCCCTCGGAAGGAAGACTCAGTCTCCCTTTACTAAGCCTATGGAAGGAAGACTGAAAGGAAGATTACTTACTGTTTGTGAGACAAAGTTTCCCTTTTCTAAGCCTTTGAAAGGAAGACTGAAAAGAAGATTATTTATCCCTTTTGAAACTCAGTTCCCCTTTACTAAAGTTTTGGAAGGAAGGTTGAAAAGGAGATTGTTTATCAATTGCGAAACTGAGTTGCCCTATACTAAGCCCTTGGAAAGAAGACTGAAAAGAAGATTATTTACCGTTTGTGAGACACAGTTTCCCTCTTCTAAGCCTTTGAAAGGAAGACTGAAAAGAAAATTATTTATCCCTTTTGAAACTTAGTTCCCCTTTACTAAAATTTTGGAAGGAAGATTGAGAAGAAGGTTGTTTATACGAAACTCAGTTGCCCTTTACTAAGCCCTCGGAAGGAAGACTCAGTCTCCCTTTACTAAGCCTATGGAAGGAAGACTGAAAGGAAGATTATTTACTGTTTGTGAGACAAAGTTTCCCTTTTCTAAGCCTTTGAAAGGAAGACTGAAAAGAAGATTATTTATCCCTTTTGAAACTCAGTTCCCCTTTACTAAAGTTTTGGAAGGAAGGTTGAAAAGGAGATTGTTTATCAATTGCGGAACTGAGTTGCCCTTTCTTAAGCCCTTGGAAGGAAGACTGAAAAGAAGATTATTTATCTTTTGTGAGGCGCAGTTTCCCTCTACTAAGCCTTTGAAAGGAAGACTGAAAAGAAGTTTATTCATTCCATTTGAAACTCAGTTCCCCTTTACTAAAGATTTGCAAGGAAGATTGCAAAGAAGATTGTTTATCAATTGCGAAACTCAGTTGCCCTTTACTAAGCCCTTG
Source organism: Xylota segnis (assembly GCA_963583995.1). Lineage (NCBI taxonomy): Eukaryota > Metazoa > Arthropoda > Insecta > Diptera > Syrphidae > Xylota > Xylota segnis. Next base: position 89,669,897 of record OY757236.1, on the reverse strand, counting down.
GAAGGAAGACTGAAAAGAATATTATTTATCGTTTGAGAGACTCAGTTTCCCTCTACTCAGCCTTTGAAAGGAAGACTGAAAGGAATTTTATTTATCCCTTTTGAAACTATGTTCCCCTTTACTAAGCCCTTGGAAGGAAGACTGAAAAGAAGATTATTTATCCCTTTTGAAACTCAATTAACCTTTACTAAGACTTTGGAAGGAAAACTGAAAAGAAGGTTATTTATTCCTTTTGAAACTCAGTTCCCCTTTACTAGGCCTTTGGAAGGAAGAGTGAAAAGAAGCTTATTTATCCCTTTTGAAACTCAGTTTCCCTTTACCAAGCCTTTGAAAGGAAGACTGAAAAGAAGATTATTTATCGTTTGTGAGACTCAGTTTCCTTTTATTAAGCCTTTGAAAGGAAGACTGAAAAGAAGATTACTTATACCTTTTGAAACTCAGCTCGCCTTTACTAAGCCTGTGGAAGGAAGACTGAAAAGAAGATTGTTTATCAATTGCGAAACTGAGTTGCCTTTTATTAAGCCCTTGGAAGGAAGACTGAAAAGAAGATTATTTATCGTTTGTGAGACGAAGTTTCCCTCTACTAAGGATTTGAAAGGAAGACTGAAAAGAAGAGGTTATTTATCCATTTTGAAACCCTGCTCCCCTTTACTAGGCCTTTGGAAGGAAGACTGAAAAGAAGATTATTTACCGTTTGTAAGACTCAGTTTCCCTTTACTAAGCCCTTGGAAGGAAGACTGAAAAGAAGATTATTTATCCCTTTTGAAAGTCAGTTAACCTTTACTAAGCTTTTGGAAGGAAAACTGAAAAGAAGTTTATTCATTCCTTTTGAAACTCAGCTCCCCTTTACTAGGCCTTTGGAAGGAAGAGTGAAAAGAAACTTATTTATCCCTTTTGAAACTCAGCTCCCCTTTACTATATTTTTGGAAGGAAGATTGAAAAGAAGATTGTTTATCAATTACGAAACTCAGCTGCCATATACTAAGCCCTTGGAAGGAAGACTGAAAGAAGATTATTTATTGTTTGTAAGACTCAGTTTCCTTTTACTAAGCCTTTGAAAGGAAGACTGAAAAGAAGATTATTTAAACATTTTGAAACTCAGCTTCCCTTTACTAAGCCTATGGAAGGAAGACTGAAAAGAAGATTGTTTATCAATTGCGAAACTGAGTTGCCCTTTATTAAGCCCTTGGAAGGAAGACTGAAAAGAAGATTATTTATCGTTTGTGAGACGCAATTTCCTTCTACTAAGCCTTTGAAAGGCAGACTGAAAAGAAGGTTATTTATCGATTTTGAAACCCAGCTGCCCTTTACTAGGCATTTGGAAGGAAGGCTGAAAATAAGATTATTTACCGTTTGTAAGACTCAGTTTCTCATTACTAATCCTTTGAAAGGCAGACTGAAAAGAAGATTATTTATCCGTTTTTAAACTCAGCTCCCCTTTACTAAGCCTATGGAAGGATGACTGAAAAGAAGATTCTTTATCAATTGCGAAAATGAGTTGCCGTTTACTAAGCCCTTGGAAGGAAGACTGAAAAGAAGATTATTTACCGTTTGTAAGACTTAGTTTCCCTCTACTCAGCCTTTGAAAGGAAGACAGAAAAGAAGATTATTTACCGTTTCTGAGACTCAGTTTCCCATTATTAAGCCTTTGAAAGGAAGACTGAAAAGAAGATTATTTATCCCTTTTGAAACTCAGTTTCCCTTTACTAAGCCTTTGGAAAGAAGACTGAAAGGAAGATTATTTACAGATTCTGAGACTCAGTTTCCCATTACTAAGCCTTTGAAAGGAAGACTGAAAAGAAGATTATTTATCCCTTTTGAAACTCAGTTTCCCTTTACTAAGCCTTTGGAAAGAAGACTGAAAGGAAGATTATTTACAGATTCTGAGACTCAGTTTCCCATTACTAAGCCTTTGAAGGAAAACTGAAAAGAAGATTATTTATCCCTTTTGAAACTCAGTTTCCCTTTACTAAGCCTTTGGAAAGAAGACTGAAAGGAAGATTATTTACAGATTCTGAGACTCAGTTTCCCATTACTAAGCCTTTGAAGGAAAACTGAAAAGAAGATTATTTATCCCTTTTGAAACTCAGTTTCCCTTTACTAAGCCTTTGGAAAGAAGACTGAAAGGAAGATTATTTACAGATTCTGAGACTCAGTTTCCCATTACTAAGCCTTTGAAGGAAGACTGAAAAGAAGATTATTTAAACATTTTGAAACTCAGCTTCCCTTTACTAAGCCTATGGAAGGAAGACTGAAAAGAAGATTGTTTATCAATTGCGAAACTGAGTTGCCCTTTATTAAGCCCTTGGAAGGAAGACTGAAAAGAAGATTATTTATCGTTTGTGAGACGCAATTTCCTTCTACTAAGCCTTTGAAAGGCAGACTGAAAAGAAGGTTATTTATCGATTTTGAAACCCAGCTGCCTTTTACTAGGCATTTGGAAGGAAGGCTGAAAATAAGATTATTTACCGTTTGTAAGACTCAGTTTCTCATTACTAATCCTTTGAAAGGCAGACTGAAAAGAAGATTATTTATCCGTTTTTAAACTCAGCTCCCCTTTACTAAGCCTATGGAAGGTGGCCTGAAAAGAAGATTCTTTATCAATTGCGAAAATGAGTTGCCCTTTACTAAGCCCTTGGAAGGAAGACTGAAAAGAAGATTATTTACCGTTTGTAAGACTTAGTTTCCCTCTACTCAGCCTTTGAAAGGAAGACAGAAAAGAAGATTATTTACCGTTTCTGAGACTCAGTTTCCCATTATTAAGCCTTTGAAAGGAAGACTGAAAAGAAGATTATTTATCCCTTTTGAAACTCAGTTTCCCTTTACTAAGCCTTTGGAAAGAAGACTGAAAGGAAGATTATTTACAGATTCTGAGACTCAGTTTCCCATTACTAAGCCTTTGAAGGAAAACTGAAAAGAAGATTATTTATCCCTTTTGAAACTCAGCTCCCCTTTACTAAGCCCTTGGAAGGAAGACTGAAAAAAGTTTATATATCCCTTTTGAAACTCAGTTAACCTTTACTAAACCTTTGGAAGGAAAACTGAAAAGAAGGTTATTTATCCCTTTTGAAACTCAGCTTCCCTTTACTAAACTTTTGGAAGGAAGATTGAAAGGAAGAGTGTTTATCAATTACGAAACTCAGCTGCCATATACTAAGCCCTTGGAAGGAAGACTGAAAAGAAGATTATTTATCGTTTGTAAGACTCAGTTTCCTTTTACTAAGCCTTTGAAAGGAAGACTGAAAAGAAGATTATTTATCCCTTTTGAAACTCAGCTCCCCTTTACTAAGCCTTTGGAAAGAAGACTGAAAGGAAGATTTTTTACAGATTCTGAGACTCAGTTTCCCATTACTAAGCCTTTGAAGGAAAACTGAAAAGAAGATTATTTATCCCTTTTGAAACTCAGTTTCCCTTTACTAAGCCTTTGGAAAGAAGACTGAAAGGAAGATTATTTACAGATTCTGAGACTCAGTTTCCCATTACTAAGCCTTTGAAGGAAAACTGAAAAGAAGATTATTTATCCCTTTTGAAACTCAGCTCCCCTTTACTAAGCCCTTGGAAGGAAGACTGAAAAAAGTTTATATATCCCTTTTGAAACTCGGTTAACCTTTACTAAACCTTTGGAAGGAAAACTGAAAAGAAGGTTATTTATCCCTTTTGAAACTCAGCTTCCCTTTACTAAACTTTTGGAAGGAAGATTGAAAGGAAGATTGTTTATTAATTACGAAACTCAGTTGCCCTTTATTAAGCCTATGGCAGGAAGAGTGAAAAGGACATTCTTTATCAATTGCGAAACTCAGTTTCCCTTTACTAAGCCCTTGGAAGGAAGACTGAAAAAAGATTATCTATCCCTTTTGAAACTCAGTTAACCTTTACTAAACCTTTGGAAGGAAAACTGAAAAGAAGGTTATTTATTCCTTTTGAAACTCAGCTCCCCTTTACTGAATTTTTGGAAGGAAGATTGAAAAGAAGATTGTTTATCAATTACGAAACTCAGTTGCCCTATACTAAGCCCTTGGAAGGAAGACTGAAAAGAAGATTGTTTATCAATTGCGAAACTGAGTTGCCCTTTATTAAACCCTTGGAAAGAAGACTGAAAAGAAGATTATTTATCTTTTGTGAGGCGCAGTTTCCCTCTACTAAGCCTTTGAAAGGAAGACTGAAAGAAGTTTATTCATTCCATTTGAAACTCAGTTCCCCTTTGCTAAAGTTTTGCAAGGAAGATTGAAAAGAAGATTGTCTATCAATTGCGAAACTCAGTTGCCCTTTACTAAGCCCTTGGAAGGAAGACTGAAAAGAATATTATTTATCGTATGAGAGACTCAGTTTCCCTCTACTCAGCCTTTGAAAGGAAGACTGAAAGGAATTTTATTTATCCCTTTTGAAACTATGTTCCCCTCTACTAAGCCCTTGGAAGGAAGACTGAAAAGAAGATTATTTATCCCTTTTGAAACTCAATTAACCTTTACTAAGACTTTGGAAGGAAAACTGAAAAGAAGGTTATTTATTCCTTTTGAAACTCAGCTCCCCTTTACTAGGCCTTTGGAAGGAAGAGTGAAAAGAAGCTTATTTATCCCTTTTGAAACTCAGTTTCCCTTTACCAAGCCTCTGAAAGGAAGACTGAAAAGAAGATTATTTATCGTTTGTGAGACTCAGTTTCCTTTTACTAAGCCTTTGAAAGGAAGAATGAAAAGAAGATTATTTATACCTTTTGAAACTCAGCTCCCCTTTACTAAGCCTGTGGAAGGAAGACTGAAAAGAAGTTTGGTTATCAATTGCGAAATTGAGTTCCCTTTATTAAGCCCTTGGAAGGAAGACTGAAAAGAAGATTATTTATCGTTTGTGAGACGAAGTTTCCCTCTACTAAGCCTTTGAAAGGAAAACTGAAAAGAAGGTTATTTATCCATTTTGAAACCCAGCTCCCTTTACTAGGCCTTTGGAAGGAAGACTGAAAAGAAGATTATTTACCATTTGCAAGACTCAGTTTCCCTTTACTAAGCCCTTGGAAGGAAGACTGAAAAGAAGATTATTTATCCCTTTTGAAACTCAGTTAACCTTTACTAAGCTTTTGGAAGGAAAACTGAAAAGAAGTTTATTCATTCCTTTTGAAACTCAGCTCCCCTTTACTAGGCCTTTGGAAGGAAGAGTGAAAAGAAGCTTATTTATACCTTTTGAAACTCAGCTCCCCTTTACTATATTTTTGGAAGGAAGATTGAAAAGAAGATTGTTTATCAATTACGAAACTCAGCTGCCATATACTAAGCCCTTGGAAGGAAGACTGAAAAGAAGATTATTTATCGTTTGTAAGACTCAGTTTCCTTTTACTAAACCTTTGAAAGGAAGACTGAAAAGAAGATTATTTATACCTTTTGAAACTCAGCTTCCCTTTACTAAGCCCTTGGAAGGAAGACTGAAAAGAAGATTGTTTATCAATTGCGAAACTGAGTTGCCCTTTATTAAACCCTTGGAAAGACGACTAAAAAGAAGATTATTTATCGTTTGTGAGACTCAGTTTCCTTCTACTAAGCCTTTGAAAGGAAAACTGAAAAGAATATTATTTATTCCTTTTGAAACTCAGCTCCCCTTTACTAGGACTTTAGAAGGAAGAGTGAAAAGAAGCTTATTTATCCCTTTTGAAACTCAGTTTCCCTTTACTAAGCCTTTGAAAGGAAGACTGAAAAGAAGATTAGTTATCCCTTTTGAAACTCAACTCCCCTTTACTGAATTTTTGGAAGGAAGATTGAAAAGAAGATTGTTTATCAATTACGAAACTCAGTTGCCTTATACTAAGCCCTTGGAAGGAAGACTGAAAGAAGATTGTTTATCAATTGCGAAACTGGAGCTTAATTAAACCCTTGGAAAGAAGACTGAAAAGAAGATTATTTATCGTTTGTGAGACTCAGTTTCCCTTTACTAAGCCTTTGAAAGGAAGATTAAAAAGAAGATTGTTTATCAATTACGAAACTCAGTTGCCCTATACTAAGCCCTTGGAAGGAAGACTGAAAGACGATTGTTTATCAATTGCGAAACTGGAGCTTTATTAAACCCTTGGAAAGAAGACTGAAAAGAAGATTATTTATCGTTTGTGAGACTCAGTTTCCCTTTACCAAGCCTTTGAAAGGAAGACTGAAAAGAAGATTATTTATCGTTTGTGAGACTCAGTTTCCTTTTACTAAGCCTTTGAAAGGAAGACTGAAAAGAAGATTATTTATACCTTTTGAAACTCAGCTCGCCTTTACTAAGCCTGTGGAAGGAAGACTGAAAAGAAGATTGTTTATCAATTGCGAAACTGAGTTGCCTTTTATTAAGCCCTTGGAAGGAAGACTGAAAAGAAGATTATTTATCGTTTGTGAGACGAAGTTTCCCTCTACTAAGCCTTTGAAAGGAAGACTGAAAAGAAGAGGTTATTTATCCATTTTGAAACCCTGCTCCCCTTTATTAGGCCTTTGGAAGGAAGAGTGAAAAGAAGATTATTTATCCCTTTTGAAACTCAATTAACCTTTACTAAGACTTTGGAAGGAAGATTGAGAAGAAGGTTGTTTATACGAAACTCAGTTGCCCTTTACTAAGCCCTCGGAAGGAAGACTCAGTCTCCCTTTACTAAGCCTATGGAAGGAAGACTGAAAGGAAGATTATTTACTGTTTGTGAGACAAAGTTTCCCTTTTCTAAGCCTTTGAAAGGAAGACTGAAAAGAAGATTATTTATCCCTTTTGAAACTCAGTTCCCCTTTACTAAAGTTTTGGAAGGACGGTTGAAAAGGAGATTGTTTATCAATTGCGAAACTGAGTTGCCCTATACTAAGCCCTGAAAAGAAGATTATTTACCGTTTGTGAGACACAGTTTCCCTCTTCTAAGCCTTTGAAAGGAAGACTGAAAAGAAAATTATTTATCCCTTTTGAAACTCAGTTCCCCTTTACTAAAATTTTGGAAGGAAGATTGAGAAGAAGGTTGTTTATACGAAACTCAGTTGCCCTTTACTAAGCCCTCGGAGGGAAGACTCAGTCTCCCTTTACTAAGCCTATGGAAGGAAGACTGAAAGGAAGATTATTTACTGTTTGTGAGACAAAGTTTCCCTTTTCTAAGCCTTTGAAAGGAAGACTGAAAAGAAGATTATTTATCCCTTTTGAAACTCAGTTCCCCTTTACTAAAGTTTTGGAAGGAAGGTTGAAAAGGAGATTGTTTATCAATTGCGGAACTGAGTTGCCCTTTCTTAAGCCCTTGGAAGGAAGACTGAAAAGAAGATTATTTATCTTTTGTGAGGCTCAGTTTCCCTCTACTAAGCCTTTGAAAGGAAGACTGAAAAGAAGTTTATTCATTCCATTTGAAACTCAGTTCCCCTTTACTAAAGTTTTGCAAGGAAGATTGCAAAGAAGATTGTTTATCAATTGCGAAACTCAGTTGCCCTTTACTAAGCCCTTGGAAGGAAGATTGAAAAGAAGATTGTTTATCAATTACGAAACTCAGTTGCCCTATACTAAGCCCTTGGAAGGAAGACTGAAAGAAGATTGTTTATCAATTGCGAAACTGGAGCTTTATTAAACCCTTGGAAAGAAGACTGAAAAGAAGATTATTTATTAGGCATTTGGAAGGAAGGCTGAAAATAAGATTATTTACCGTTTGTAAGACTCAGTTTCTCATTACTAATCCTTTGAAAGGCAGACTGAAAAGAAGATTATTTATCCGTTTTTAAACTCAGCTCCCCTTTACTAAGCCTATGGAAGAATGACTGAAAAGAAGATTCTTTATCAATTGCGAAAATGAGTTGCCCTTTACTAAGCCCTTGGAAGGAAGACTGAAAAGAAGATTATTTACCGTTTGTAAGACTTAGTTTCCCTCTACTCAGCCTTTGAAAGGAAGACAGAAAAGAAGATTATTTACCGTTTCTGAGACTCAGTTTCCCATTATTAAGCCTTTGAAAGGAAGACTGAAAAGAAGATTATTTATCCCTTTTGAAACTCAGTTTCCCTTTACTAAGCCTTTGGAAAGAAGACTGAAAGGAAGATTATTTACAGATTCTGGGACTCAGTTTCCCATTACTAAGCCTTTGAAAGGAAGACTGAAAAGAAGATTATTTATCCCTTTTGAAACTCAGTTTCCCTTTACTAAGCCTTTGGAAAGAAGACTGAAAGGAAGATTATTTACAGATTCTGAGACTCAGTTTCCCATTACTAAGCCTTTGAAGGAAAACTGAAAAGAAGATTATTTATCCCTTTTGAAACTCAGTTTCCCTTTACTAAGCCTTTGGAAAGAAGACTGAAAGGAAGATTATTTACAGATTCTGAGACTCAGTTTCCCATTACTAAGCCTTTGAAGGAAGACTGAAAAGAAGATTATTTAAACATTTTGAAACTCAGCTTCCCTTTACTAAGCCTATGGAAGGAAGACTGAAAAGAAGATTGTTTATCAATTGCGAAACTGAGTTGCCCTTTATTAAGCCCTTGGAAGGAAGACTGAAAAGAAGATTATTTATCGTTTGTGAGACGCAATTTCCTTCTACTAAGCCTTTGAAAGGCAGACTGAAAAGAAGGTTATTTATCGATTTTGAAACCCAGCTGCCCTTTACTAGGCATTTGGAAGGAAGGCTGAAAATAAGATTATTTACCGTTTGTGAGACGCAATTTCCTTCTACTAAGCCTTTGAAAGGCAGACTGAAAAGAAGATTATTTATCCGTTTTTAAACTCAGCTCCCCTTTACTAAGCCTATGGAAGGATGACTGAAAAGAAGATTCTTTATCAATTGCGAAAATGAGTTGCCCTTTACTAAGCCCTGGGAAGGAAGACTGAAAAGAAGATTATTTACCGTTTGTAAGACTTAGTTTCCCTCTACTCAGCCTTTGAAAGGAAGACAGAAAAGAAGATTATTTACCGTTTCTGAGACTCAGTTTCCCATTATTAAGCCTTTGAAAGGAAGACTGAAAAGAAGATTATTTATCCCTTTTGAAACTCAGCTTCCCTTTACTAAGCCTATGGAAGGAAGACTGAAAAGAAGATTGTTTATCAATTGCGAAACTGAGTTGCCCTTTATTAAGCCCTTGGAAGGAAGACTGAAAAGAAGATTATTTATCGTTTGTGAGACGCAATTTCCTTCTACTAAGCCTTTGAAAGGCAGACTGAAAAGAAGATTATTTATCCGTTTTTAAACTCAGCTCCCCTTTACTAAGCCTATGGAAGGATGACTGAAAAGAAGATTCTTTATCAATTGCGAAAATGAGTTGCCCTTTACTAAGCCCTGGGAAGGAAGACTGAAAAGAAGATTATTTACCGTTTGTAAGACTTAGTTTCCCTCTACTCAGCCTTTGAAAGGAATACAGAAAAGAAGATTATTTACCGTTTCTGAGACTCAGTTTCCCATTATTAAGCCTTTGAAAGGAAGACTGAAAAGAAGATTATTTATCCCTTTTGAAACTCAGTTTCCCTTTACTAAGCCTTTGGAAAGAAGACTGAAAGGAAGATTATTTACAGATTCTGAGACTCAGTTTCCCATTACTAAGCCTTTGAAGGAAAACTGAAAAGAAGATTATTTATCCCTTTTGAAACTCAGCTCCCCTTTACTAAGCCCTTGGAAGGAAGACTGAAAAAAGTTTATATATCCCTTTTGAAACTCAGTTAACCTTTACTAAACCTTTGGAAGGAAAACTGAAAAGAAGGTTATTTATCCCTTTTGAAACTCAGCTTCCCTTTACTAAACTTTTGGAAGGAAGATTGAAAGGAAGATTGTTTATTAATTACGAAACTCAGTTGCCCTTTATTAAGCCTATGGCAGGAAGAGTGAAAAGGACATTCTTTATCAATTGCGAAACTCAGTTTCCCTTTACTAAGCCCTTGGAAGGAAGACTGAAAAAAGATTATCTATCCCTTTTGAAACTCAGTTAACCTTTACTAAACCTTTGGAAGGAAAACTGAAAAGAAGGTTATTTATTCCTTTTGAAACTCAGCTCCCCTTTACTGAATTTTTGGAAGGAAGATTGAAAAGAAGATTGTTTATCAATTACGAAACTCAGTTGCCCTATACTAAGCCCTTGGAAGGAAGACTGAAAAGAAGATTGTTTATCAATTGCGAAACTGAGTTGCCCTTTATTAAACCCTTGGAAAGAAGACTGAAAAGAAGATTATTTATCTTTTGTGAGGCGCAGTTTCCCTCTACTAAGCCTTTGAAAGGAAGACTGAAAAGAAGTTTATTCATTCCATTTGAAACTCAGTTCCCCTTTGCTAAAGTTTTGCAAGGAAGATTGAAAAGAAGATTGTTTATCAATTGCGAAACTCAGTTGCCCTTTACTAAGCCCTTGGAAGGAAGACTGAAAAGAATATTATTTATCGTATGAGAGACTTAGTTTCCCTCTACTCAGCCTTTGAAAGGAAGACTGAAAGGAATTTTATTTATCCCTTTTGAAACTATGTTCCCCTCTACTAAGCCCTTGGAAGGAAGACTGAAAAGAAGATTATTTATCCCTTTTGAAACTCAATTAACCTTTACTAAGACTTTGGAAGGAAAACTGAAAAGAAGGTTATTTATTCCTTTTGAAACTCAGCTCCCCTTTACTAGGCCTTTGGAAGGAAGAGTGAAAAGAAGCTTATTTATCCCTTTTGAAACTCAGTTTCCCTTTACCAAGCCTCTGAAAGGAAGACTGAAAAGAAGATTATTTATCGTTTGTGAGACTCAGTTTCCTTTTACTAAGCCTTTGAAAGGAAGAATGAAAAGAAGATTATTTATACCTTTTGAAACTCAGCTCCCCTTTACTAAGCCTGTGGAAGGAAGACTGAAAAGAAGTTTGTTTATCAATTGCGAAATTGAGTTCCCTTTATTAAGCCCTTGGAAGGAAGACTGAAAAGAAGATTATTTATCGTTTGTGAGACGAAGTTTCCCTCTACTAAGCCTTTGAAAGGAAAACTGAAAAGGAGGTTATTTATCCATTTTGAAACCCAGCTCCCTTTACTAGGCCTTTGGAAGGAAGACTGAAAAGAAGATTATTTACCATTTGCAAGACTCAGTTTCCCTTTACTAAGCCCTTGGAAGGAAGACTGAAAAGAAGATTATTTATCCCTTTTGAAACTCAGTTAACCTTTACTAAGCTTTTGGAAGGAAAACTGAAAAGAAGTTTATTCATTCCTTTTGAAACTCAGCTCCCCTTTACTAGGCCTTTGGAAGGAAGAGTGAAAAGAAGCTTATTTATACCTTTTGAAACTCAGCTCCCCTTTACTATATTTTTGGAAGGAAGATTGAAAAGAAGATTGTTTATCAATTACGAAACTCAGCTGCCATATACTAAGCCCTTGGAAGGAAGACTGAAAAGAAGATTATTTATCGTTTGTAAGACTCAGTTTCCTTTTACTAAGCCTTTGAAAGGAAGACTGAAAAGAAGATTATTTATACCTTTTGAAACTCAGCTTCCCTTTACTAAGCCCTTGGAAGGAAGACTGAAAAGAAGATTGTTTATCAATTGCGAAACTGAGTTGCCCTTTATTAAACCCTTGGAAAGAAGACTAAAAAGAAGATTATTTATCGTTTGTGAGACTCAGTTTCCTTCTACTAAGCCTTTGAAAGGAAAACTGAAAAGAATATTATTTATTCCTTTTGAAACTCAGCTCCCCTTTACTAGGACTTTAGAAGGAAGAGTGAAAAGAAGCTTATTTATCCCTTTTGAAACTCAGTTTCCCTTTACTAAGCCTTTGAAAGGAAGACTGAAAAGAAGATTAGTTATCCCTTTTGAAACTCAACTCCCCTTTACTGAATTTTTGGAAGGAAGATTGAAAAGAAGATTGTTTATCAATTGCGAAACTGAGTTGCCCTTTATTAAACCCTTGGAAAGAAGACTGAAAAGAAGATTATTTATCTTTTGTGAGGCGCAGTTTCCCTCTACTAAGCCTTTGAAAGGAAGACTGAAAGAAGTTTATTCATTCCATTTGAAACTCAGTTCCCCTTTGCTAAAGTTTTGCAAGGAAGATTGAAAAGAAGATTGTCTATCAATTGCGAAACTCAGTTGCCCTTTACTAAGCCCTTGGAAGGAAGACTGAAAAGAATATTATTTATCGTATGAGAGACTCAGTTTCCCTCTACTCAGCCTTTGAAAGGAAGACTGAAAGGAATTTTATTTATCCCTTTTGAAACTATGTTCCCCTCTACTAAGCCCTTGGAAGGAAGACTGAAAAGAAGATTATTTATCCCTTTTGAAACTCAATTAACCTTTACTAAGACTTTGGAAGGAAAACTGAAAAGAAGGTTATTTATTCCTTTTGAAACTCAGCTCCCCTTTACTAGGCCTTTGGAAGGAAGAGTGAAAAGAAGCTTATTTATCCCTTTTGAAACTCAGTTTCCCTTTACCAAGCCTCTGAAAGGAAGACTGAAAAGAAGATTATTTATCGTTTGTGAGACTCAGTTTCCTTTTACTAAGCCTTTGAAAGGAAGAATGAAAAGAAGATTATTTATACCTTTTGAAACTCAGCTCCCCTTTACTAAGCCTGTGGAAGGAAGACTGAAAAGAAGTTTGGTTATCAATTGCGAAATTGAGTTCCCTTTATTAAGCCCTTGGAAGGAAGACTGAAAAGAAGATTATTTATCGTTTGTGAGACGAAGTTTCCCTCTACTAAGCCTTTGAAAGGAAAACTGAAAAGAAGGTTATTTATCCATTTTGAAACCCAGCTCCCTTTACTAGGCCTTTGGAAGGAAGACTGAAAAGAAGATTATTTACCATTTGCAAGACTCAGTTTCCCTTTACTAAGCCCTTGGAAGGAAGACTGAAAAGAAGATTATTTATCCCTTTTGAAACTCAGTTAACCTTTACTAAGCTTTTGGAAGGAAAACTGAAAAGAAGTTTATTCATTCCTTTTGAAACTCAGCTCCCCTTTACTAGGCCTTTGGAAGGAAGAGTGAAAAGAAGCTTATTTATACCTTTTGAAACTCAGCTCCCCTTTACTATATTTTTGGAAGGAAGATTGAAAAGAAGATTGTTTATCAATTACGAAACTCAGCTGCCATATACTAAGCCCTTGGAAGGAAGACTGAAAAGAAGATTATTTATCGTTTGTAAGACTCAGTTTCCTTTTACTAAACCTTTGAAAGGAAGACTGAAAAGAAGATTATTTATACCTTTTGAAACTCAGCTTCCCTTTACTAAGCCCTTGGAAGGAAGACTGAAAAGAAGATTGTTTATCAATTGCGAAACTGAGTTGCCCTTTATTAAACCCTTGGAAAGACGACTAAAAAGAAGATTATTTATCGTTTGTGAGACTCAGTTTCCTTCTACTAAGCCTTTGAAAGGAAAACTGAAAAGAATATTATTTATTCCTTTTGAAACTCAGCTCCCCTTTACTAGGACTTTAGAAGGAAGAGTGAAAAGAAGCTTATTTATCCCTTTTGAAACTCAGTTTCCCTTTACTAAGCCTTTGAAAGGAAGACTGAAAAGAAGATTAGTTATCCCTTTTGAAACTCAACTCCCCTTTACTGAATTTTTGGAAGGAAGATTGAAAAGAAGATTGTTTATCAATTACGAAACTCAGTTGCCTTATACTAAGCCCTTGGAAGGAAGACTGAAAGAAGATTGTTTATCAATTGCGAAACTGGAGCTTAATTAAACCCTTGGAAAGAAGACTGAAAAGAAGATTATTTATCGTTTGTGAGACTCAGTTTCCCTTTACTAAGCCTTTGAAAGGAAGATTAAAAAGAAGATTGTTTATCAATTACGAAACTCAGTTGCCCTATACTAAGCCCTTGGAAGGAAGACTGAAAGACGATTGTTTATCAATTGCGAAACTGGAGCTTTATTAAACCCTTGGAAAGAAGACTGAAAAGAAGATTATTTATCGTTTGTGAGACTCAGTTTCCCTTTACCAAGCCTTTGAAAGGAAGACTGAAAAGAAGATTATTTATCGTTTGTGAGACTCAGTTTCCTTTTACTAAGCCTTTGAAAGGAAGACTGAAAAGAAGATTATTTATACCTTTTGAAACTCAGCTCGCCTTTACTAAGCCTGTGGAAGGAAGACTGAAAAGAAGATTGTTTATCAATTGCGAAACTGAGTTGCCTTTTATTAAGCCCTTGGAAGGAAGACTGAAAAGAAGATTATTTATCGTTTGTGAGACGAAGTTTCCCTCTACTAAGCCTTTGAAAGGAAGACTGAAAAGAAGAGGTTATTTATCCATTTTGAAACCCTGCTCCCCTTTATTAGGCCTTTGGAAGGAAGAGTGAAAAGAAGATTATTTATCCCTTTTGAAACTCAATTAACCTTTACTAAGACTTTGGAAGGAAGATTGAGAAGAAGGTTGTTTATACGAAACTCAGTTGCCCTTTACTAAGCCCTCGGAAGGAAGACTCAGTCTCCCTTTACTAAGCCTATGGAAGGAAGACTGAAAGGAAGATTATTTACTGTTTGTGAGACAAAGTTTCCCTTTTCTAAGCCTTTGAAAGGAAGACTGAAAAGAAGATTATTTATCCCTTTTGAAACTCAGTTCCCCTTTACTAAAGTTTTGGAAGGACGGTTGAAAAGGAGATTGTTTATCAATTGCGAAACTGAGTTGCCCTATACTAAGCCCTGAAAAGAAGATTATTTACCGTTTGTGAGACACAGTTTCCCTCTTCTAAGCCTTTGAAAGGAAGACTGAAAAGAAAATTATTTATCCCTTTTGAAACTCAGTTCCCCTTTACTAAAATTTTGGAAGGAAGATTGAGAAGAAGGTTGTTTATACGAAACTCAGTTGCCCTTTACTAAGCCCTCGGAGGGAAGACTCAGTCTCCCTTTACTAAGCCTATGGAAGGAAGACTGAAAGGAAGATTATTTACTGTTTGTGAGACAAAGTTTCCCTTTTCTAAGCCTTTGAAAGGAAGACTGAAAAGAAGATTATTTATCCCTTTTGAAACTCAGTTCCCCTTTACTAAAGTTTTGGAAGGAAGGTTGAAAAGGAGATTGTTTATCAATTGCGGAACTGAGTTGCCCTTTCTTAAGCCCTTGGAAGGAAGACTGAAAAGAAGATTATTTATCTTTTGTGAGGCTCAGTTTCCCTCTACTAAGCCTTTGAAAGGAAGACTGAAAAGAAGTTTATTCATTCCATTTGAAACTCAGTTCCCCTTTACTAAAGTTTTGCAAGGAAGATTGCAAAGAAGATTGTTTATCAATTGCGAAACTCAGTTGCCCTTTACTAAGCCCTTGGAAGGAAGATTGAAAAGAAGATTGTTTATCAATTACGAAACTCAGTTGCCCTATACTAAGCCCTTGGAAGGAAGACTGAAAGAAGATTGTTTATCAATTGCGAAACTGGAGCTTTATTAAACCCTTGGAAAGAAGACTGAAAAGAAGATTATTTATTAGGCATTTGGAAGGAAGGCTGAAAATAAGATTATTTACCGTTTGTAAGACTCAGTTTCTCATTACTAATCCTTTGAAAGGCAGACTGAAAAGAAGATTATTTATCCGTTTTTAAACTCAGCTCCCCTTTACTAAGCCTATGGAAGAATGACTGAAAAGAAGATTCTTTATCAATTGCGAAAATGAGTTGCCCTTTACTAAGCCCTTGGAAGGAAGACTGAAAAGAAGATTATTTACCGTTTGTAAGACTTAGTTTCCCTCTACTCAGCCTTTGAAAGGAAGACAGAAAAGAAGATTATTTACCGTTTCTGAGACTCAGTTTCCCATTATTAAGCCTTTGAAAGGAAGACTGAAAAGAAGATTATTTATCCCTTTTGAAACTCAGTTTCCCTTTACTAAGCCTTTGGAAAGAAGACTGAAAGGAAGATTATTTACAGATTCTGGGACTCAGTTTCCCATTACTAAGCCTTTGAAAGGAAGACTGAAAAGAAGATTATTTATCCCTTTTGAAACTCAGTTTCCCTTTACTAAGCCTTTGGAAAGAAGACTGAAAGGAAGATTATTTACAGATTCTGAGACTCAGTTTCCCATTACTAAGCCTTTGAAGGAAAACTGAAAAGAAGATTATTTATCCCTTTTGAAACTCAGTTTCCCTTTACTAAGCCTTTGGAAAGAAGACTGAAAGGAAGATTATTTACAGATTCTGAGACTCAGTTTCCCATTACTAAGCCTTTGAAGGAAGACTGAAAAGAAGATTATTTAAACATTTTGAAACTCAGCTTCCCTTTACTAAGCCTATGGAAGGAAGACTGAAAAGAAGATTGTTTATCAATTGCGAAACTGAGTTGCCCTTTATTAAGCCCTTGGAAGGAAGACTGAAAAGAAGATTATTTATCGTTTGTGAGACGCAATTTCCTTCTACTAAGCCTTTGAAAGGCAGACTGAAAAGAAGGTTATTTATCGATTTTGAAACCCAGCTGCCCTTTACTAGGCATTTGGAAGGAAGGCTGAAAATAAGATTATTTACCGTTTGTGAGACGCAATTTCCTTCTACTAAGCCTTTGAAAGGCAGACTGAAAAGAAGATTATTTATCCGTTTTTAAACTCAGCTCCCCTTTACTAAGCCTATGGAAGGATGACTGAAAAGAAGATTCTTTATCAATTGCGAAAATGAGTTGCCCTTTACTAAGCCCTGGGAAGGAAGACTGAAAAGAAGATTATTTACCGTTTGTAAGACTTAGTTTCCCTCTACTCAGCCTTTGAAAGGAAGACAGAAAAGAAGATTATTTACCGTTTCTGAGACTCAGTTTCCCATTATTAAGCCTTTGAAAGGAAGACTGAAAAGAAGATTATTTATCCCTTTTGAAACTCAGCTTCCCTTTACTAAGCCTATGGAAGGAAGACTGAAAAGAAGATTGTTTATCAATTGCGAAACTGAGTTGCCCTTTATTAAGCCCTTGGAAGGAAGACTGAAAAGAAGATTATTTATCGTTTGTGAGACGCAATTTCCTTCTACTAAGCCTTTGAAAGGCAGACTGAAAAGAAGATTATTTATCCGTTTTTAAACTCAGCTCCCCTTTACTAAGCCTATGGAAGGATGACTGAAAAGAAGATTCTTTATCAATTGCGAAAATGAGTTGCCCTTTACTAAGCCCTGGGAAGGAAGACTGAAAAGAAGATTATTTACCGTTTGTAAGACTTAGTTTCCCTCTACTCAGCCTTTGAAAGGAATACAGAAAAGAAGATTATTTACCGTTTCTGAGACTCAGTTTCCCATTATTAAGCCTTTGAAAGGAAGACTGAAAAGAAGATTATTTATCCCTTTTGAAACTCAGTTTCCCTTTACTAAGCCTTTGGAAAGAAGACTGAAAGGAAGATTATTTACAGATTCTGAGACTCAGTTTCCCATTACTAAGCCTTTGAAGGAAAACTGAAAAGAAGATTATTTATCCCTTTTGAAACTCAGCTCCCCTTTACTAAGCCCTTGGAAGGAAGACTGAAAAAAGTTTATATATCCCTTTTGAAACTCAGTTAACCTTTACTAAACCTTTGGAAGGAAAACTGAAAAGAAGGTTATTTATCCCTTTTGAAACTCAGCTTCCCTTTACTAAACTTTTGGAAGGAAGATTGAAAGGAAGATTGTTTATTAATTACGAAACTCAGTTGCCCTTTATTAAGCCTATGGCAGGAAGAGTGAAAAGGACATTCTTTATCAATTGCGAAACTCAGTTTCCCTTTACTAAGCCCTTGGAAGGAAGACTGAAAAAAGATTATCTATCCCTTTTGAAACTCAGTTAACCTTTACTAAACCTTTGGAAGGAAAACTGAAAAGAAGGTTATTTATTCCTTTTGAAACTCAGCTCCCCTTTACTGAATTTTTGGAAGGAAGATTGAAAAGAAGATTGTTTATCAATTACGAAACTCAGTTGCCCTATACTAAGCCCTTGGAAGGAAGACTGAAAAGAAGATTGTTTATCAATTGCGAAACTGAGTTGCCCTTTATTAAACCCTTGGAAAGAAGACTGAAAAGAAGATTATTTATCTTTTGTGAGGCGCAGTTTCCCTCTACTAAGCCTTTGAAAGGAAGACTGAAAAGAAGTTTATTCATTCCATTTGAAACTCAGTTCCCCTTTGCTAAAGTTTTGCAAGGAAGATTGAAAAGAAGATTGTTTATCAATTGCGAAACTCAGTTGCCCTTTACTAAGCCCTTGGAAGGAAGACTGAAAAGAATATTATTTATCGTATGAGAGACTTAGTTTCCCTCTACTCAGCCTTTGAAAGGAAGACTGAAAGGAATTTTATTTATCCCTTTTGAAACTATGTTCCCCTCTACTAAGCCCTTGGAAGGAAGACTGAAAAGAAGATTATTTATCCCTTTTGAAACTCAATTAACCTTTACTAAGACTTTGGAAGGAAAACTGAAAAGAAGGTTATTTATTCCTTTTGAAACTCAGCTCCCCTTTACTAGGCCTTTGGAAGGAAGAGTGAAAAGAAGCTTATTTATCCCTTTTGAAACTCAGTTTCCCTTTACCAAGCCTCTGAAAGGAAGACTGAAAAGAAGATTATTTATCGTTTGTGAGACTCAGTTTCCTTTTACTAAGCCTTTGAAAGGAAGAATGAAAAGAAGATTATTTATACCTTTTGAAACTCAGCTCCCCTTTACTAAGCCTGTGGAAGGAAGACTGAAAAGAAGTTTGTTTATCAATTGCGAAATTGAGTTCCCTTTATTAAGCCCTTGGAAGGAAGACTGAAAAGAAGATTATTTATCGTTTGTGAGACGAAGTTTCCCTCTACTAAGCCTTTGAAAGGAAAACTGAAAAGGAGGTTATTTATCCATTTTGAAACCCAGCTCCCTTTACTAGGCCTTTGGAAGGAAGACTGAAAAGAAGATTATTTACCATTTGCAAGACTCAGTTTCCCTTTACTAAGCCCTTGGAAGGAAGACTGAAAAGAAGATTATTTATCCCTTTTGAAACTCAGTTAACCTTTACTAAGCTTTTGGAAGGAAAACTGAAAAGAAGTTTATTCATTCCTTTTGAAACTCAGCTCCCCTTTACTAGGCCTTTGGAAGGAAGAGTGAAAAGAAGCTTATTTATACCTTTTGAAACTCAGCTCCCCTTTACTATATTTTTGGAAGGAAGATTGAAAAGAAGATTGTTTATCAATTACGAAACTCAGCTGCCATATACTAAGCCCTTGGAAGGAAGACTGAAAAGAAGATTATTTATCGTTTGTAAGACTCAGTTTCCTTTTACTAAGCCTTTGAAAGGAAGACTGAAAAGAAGATTATTTATACCTTTTGAAACTCAGCTTCCCTTTACTAAGCCCTTGGAAGGAAGACTGAAAAGAAGATTGTTTATCAATTGCGAAACTGAGTTGCCCTTTATTAAACCCTTGGAAAGAAGACTAAAAAGAAGATTATTTATCGTTTGTGAGACTCAGTTTCCTTCTACTAAGCCTTTGAAAGGAAAACTGAAAAGAATATTATTTATTCCTTTTGAAACTCAGCTCCCCTTTACTAGGACTTTAGAAGGAAGAGTGAAAAGAAGCTTATTTATCCCTTTTGAAACTCAGTTTCCCTTTACTAAGCCTTTGAAAGGAAGACTGAAAAGAAGATTAGTTATCCCTTTTGAAACTCAACTCCCCTTTACTGAATTTTTGGAAGGAAGATTGAAAAGAAGATTGTTTATCAATTACGAAACTCAGTTGCCTTATACTAAGCCCTTGGAAGGAAGACTGAAAGAAGATTGTTTATCAATTGCGAAACTGGAGCTTAATTAAACCCTTGGAAAGAAGACTGAAAAGAAGATTATTTATCGTTTGTGAGACTCAGTTTCCCTTTACTAAGCCTTTGAAAGGAAGATTGAAAAGAAGATTGTTTATCAATTACGAAACTCAGTTGCCCTATACTAAGCCCTTGGAAGGAAGACTGAAAGAAGATTGTTTATCAATTGCGAAACTGGAGCTTAATTAAACCCTTGGAAAGAAGACTGAAAAGAAGATTATTTATCGTTTGTGAGACTCAGTTTCCCTTTACCAAGCCTTTGAAAGGAAGACTGAAAAGAAGATTATTTATCATTTGTGAGACTCAGTTTCCTTTTACTAAGCCTTTGAAAGGAAGACTGAAAAGAAGATTATTTATACCTTTTGAAACTCAGCTCGCCTTTACTAAGCCTGTGGAAGGAAGACTGAAAAGAAGATTGTTTATCAATTGCGAAACTGAGTTGCCTTTTATTAAGCCCTTGGAAGGAAGACTGAAAAGAAGATTATTTATCGTTTGTGAGACGAAGTTTCCCTCTACTAAGCCTTTGAAAGGAAGACTGAAAAGAAGAGGTTATTTATCCATTTTGAAACCCTGCTCCCCTTTACTAGGCCTTTGGAAGGAAGAGTGAAAAGAAGATTATTTATCCCTTTTGAAACTCAATTAACCTTTACTAAGACTTTGGAAGGAAGATTGAGAAGAAGGTTGTTTATACGAAACTCAGTTGCCCTTTACTAAGCCCTCGGAAGGAAGACTCAGTCTCCCTTTACTAAGCCTATGGAAGGAAGACTGAAAGGAAGATTATTTACTGTTTGTGAGACAAAGTTTCCCTTTTCTAAGCCTTTGAAAGGAAGACTGAAAAGAAGATTATTTATCCCTTTTGAAACTCAGTTCCCCTTTACTAAAGTTTTGGAAGGACGGTTGAAAAGGAGATTGTTTATCAATTGCGAAACTGAGTTGCCCTATACTAAGCCCTTGGAAAGAAGACTGAAAAGAAGATTATTTACCGTTTGTGAGACACAGTTTCCCTCTTCTAAGCCTTTGAAAGGAAGACTGAAAAGAAAATTATTTATCCCTTTTGAAACTCAGTTCCCCTTTACTAAAATTTTGGAAGGAAGATTGAGAAGAAGGTTGTTTATACGAAACTCAGTTGCCCTTTACTAAGCCCTCGGAAGGAAGACTCAGTCTCCCTTTACTAAGCCTATGGAAGGAAGACTGAAAGGAAGATTATTTACTGTTTGTGAGACAAAGTTTCCCTTTTCTAAGCCTTTGAAAGGAAGACTGAAAAGAAGATTATTTATCCCTTTTGAAACTCAGTTCCCCTTTACTAAAGTTTTGGAAGGAAGGTTGAAAAGGAGATTGTTTATCAATTGCGGAACTGAGTTGCCCTTTCTTAAGCCCTTGGAAGGAAGACTGAAAAGAAGATTATTTATCTTTTGTGAGGCTCAGTTTCCCTCTACTAAGCCTTTGAAAGGAAGACTGAAAAGAAGTT
Organism: Xylota segnis; assembly: GCA_963583995.1. NCBI lineage: Eukaryota > Metazoa > Arthropoda > Insecta > Diptera > Syrphidae > Xylota > Xylota segnis. Next base: position 89,648,849 of record OY757236.1, on the reverse strand, counting down.
TATTCATTCCATTTGAAACTCAGTTCCCCTTTACTAAAGTTTTGCAAGGAAGATTGCAAAGAAGATTGTTTATCAATTGCGAAACTCAGTTGCCCTTTACTAAGCCCTTGGAAGGAAGATTGAAAAGAAGATTGTTTATCAATTACGAAACTCAGTTGCCCTATACTAAGCCCTTGGAAGGAAGACTGAAAGAAGATTGTTTATCAATTGCGAAACTGGAGCTTTATTAAACCCTTGGAAAGAAGACTGAAAAGAAGATTATTTATCGTTTGTGAGACGCAATTTCCTTCTACTAAGCCTTTGAAAGGCAGACTGAAAAGAAGGTTATTTATCGATTTTGAAACCCAGCTGCCCTTTACTAGGCATTTGGAAGGAAGGCTGAAAATAAGATTATTTACCGTTTGTAAGACTCAGTTTCTCATTACTAATCCTTTGAAAGGCAGACTGAAAAGAAGATTATTTATCCGTTTTTAAACTCAGCTCCCCTTTACTAAGCCTATGGAAGGATGACTGAAAAGAAGATTCTTTATCAATTGCGAAAATGAGTTGCCCTTTACTAAGCCCTTGGAAGGAAGACTGAAAAGAAGATTATTTACCGTTTGTAAGACTTAGTTTCCCTCTACTCAGCCTTTGAAAGGAAGACAGAAAAGAAGATTATTTACCGTTTCTGAGACTCAGTTTCCCATTATTAAGCCTTTGAAAGGAAGACTGAAAAGAAGATTATTTATCCCTTTTGAAACTCAGTTTCCCTTTACTAAGCCTTTGGAAAGAAGACTGAAAGGAAGATTATTTACAGATTCTGAGACTCAGTTTCCCATTACTAAGCCTTTGAAAGGAAGACTGAAAAGAAGATTATTTATCCCTTTTGAAACTCAGTTTCCCTTTACTAAGCCTTTGGAAAGAAGACTGAAAGGAAGATTATTTACAGATTCTGAGACTCAGTTTCCCATTACTAAGCCTTTGAAGGAAAACTGAAAAGAAGATTATTTATCCCTTTTGAAACTCAGTTTCCCTTTACTAAGCCTTTGGAAAGAAGACTGAAAGGAAGATTATTTACAGATTCTGAGACTCAGTTTCCCATTACTAAGCCTTTGAAGGAAAACTGAAAAGAAGATTATTTATCCCTTTTGAAACTCAGTTTCCCTTTACTAAGCCTTTGGAAAGAAGACTGAAAGGAAGATTATTTACAGATTCTGAGACTCAGTTTCCCATTACTAAGCCTTTGAAGGAAGACTGAAAAGAAGATTATTTAAACATTTTGAAACTCAGCTTCCCTTTACTAAGCCTATGGAAGGAAGACTGAAAAGAAGATTGTTTATCAATTGCGAAACTGAGTTGCCCTTTATTAAGCCTTTGAAAGGCAGACTGAAAAGAAGGTTATTTATCGATTTTGAAACCCAGCTGCCCTTTACTAGGCATTTGGAAGGAAGGCTGAAAATAAGATTATTTACCGTTTGTGAGACGCAATTTCCTTCTACTAAGCCTTTGAAAGGCAGACTGAAAAGAAGATTATTTATCCGTTTTTAAACTCAGCTCCCCTTTACTAAGCCTATGGAAGGATGACTGAAAAGAAGATTCTTTATCAATTGCGAAAATGAGTTGCCCTTTACTAAGCCCTGGGAAGGAAGACTGAAAAGAAGATTATTTACCGTTTGTAAGACTTAGTTTCCCTCTACTCAGCCTTTGAAAGGAAGACAGAAAAGAAGATTATTTACCGTTTCTGAGACTCAGTTTCCCATTATTAAGCCTTTGAAAGGAAGACTGAAAAGAAGATTATTTATCCCTTTTGAAACTCAGCTTCCCTTTACTAAGCCTATGGAAGGAAGACTGAAAAGAAGATTGTTTATCAATTGCGAAACTGAGTTGCCCTTTATTAAGCCCTTGGAAGGAAGACTGAAAAGAAGATTATTTATCGTTTGTGAGACGCAATTTCCTTCTACTAAGCCTTTGAAAGGCAGACTGAAAAGAAGATTATTTATCCGTTTTTAAACTCAGCTCCCCTTTACTAAGCCTATGGAAGGATGACTGAAAAGAAGATTATTTACCATTTGCAAGACTCAGTTTCCCTTTACTAAGCCCTTGGAAGGAAGACTGAAAAGAAGATTATTTATCCCTTTTGAAACTCAGTTAACCTTTACTAAGCTTTTGGAAGGAAAACTGAAAAGAAGTTTATTCATTCCTTTTGAAACTCAGCTCCCCTTTACTAGGCCTTTGGAAGGAAGAGTGAAAAGAAGCTTATTTATAGCTTTTGAAACTCAGCTCCCCTTTACTATATTTTTGGAAGGAAGATTGAAAAGAAGATTGTTTATCAATTACGAAACTCAGCTGCCATATACTAAGCCCTTGGAAGGAAGACTGAAAAGAAGATTATTTATCGTTTGTAAGACTCAGTTTCCTTTTACTAAGCCTTTGAAAGGAAGACTGAAAAGAAGATTATTTATACCTTTTGAAACTCAGCTTCCCTTTACTAAGCCCTTGGAAGGAAGACTGAAAAGAAGATTGTTTATCAATTGCGAAACTGAGTTGCCCTTTATTAAACCCTTGGAAAGAAAACTAAAAAGAAGATTATTTATCGTTTGTGAGACTCAGTTTCCTTCTACTAAGCCTTTGAAAGGAAAACTGAAAAGAATATTATTTATTCCTTTTGAAACTCAGCTCCCCTTTACTAGGACTTTAGAAGGAAGAGTGAAAAGAAGCTTATTTATCCCTTTTGAAACTCAGTTTCCCTTTACTAAGCCTTTGAAAGGAAGACTGAAAAGAAGATTAGTTATCCCTTTTGAAACTCAACTCCCCTTTACTGAATTTTTGGAAGGAAGATTGAAAAGAAGATTGTTTATCAATTACGAAACTCAGTTGCCTTATACTAAGCCCTTGGAAGGAAGACTGAAAGAAGATTGTTTATCAATTGCGAAACTGGAGCTTAATTAAACCCTTGGAAAGAAGACTGAAAAGAAGATTATTTATCGTTTGTGAGACTCAGTTTCCCTTTACTAAGCCTTTGAAAGGAAGATTGAAAAGAAGATTGTTTATCAATTACGAAACTCAGTTGCCCTATACTAAGCCCTTGGAAGGAAGACTGAAAGAAGATTGTTTATCAATTGCGAAACTGGAGCTTAATTAAACCCTTGGAAAGAAGACTGAAAAGAAGATTATTTATCGTTTGTGAGACTCAGTTTCCCTTTACCAAGCCTTTGAAAGGAAGACTGAAAAGAAGATTATTTATCGTTTGTGAGACTCAGTTTCCTTTTACTAAGCCTTTGAAAGGAAGACTGAAAAGAAGATTATTTATACCTTTGAAACTCAGCTCGCCTTTACTAAGCCTGTGGAAGGAAGACTGAAAAGAAGATTGTTTATCAATTGCGAAACTGAGTTGCCTTTTATTAAGCCCTTGGAAGGAAGACTGAAAAGAAGATTATTTATCGTTTGTGAGACGAAGTTTCCCTCTACTAAGCCTTTGAAAGGAAGACTGAAAAGAAGAGGTTATTTATCCATTTTGAAACCCTGCTCCCCTTTACTAGGCCTTTGGAAGGAAGAGTGAAAAGAAGATTATTTATCCCTTTTGAAACTCAATTAACCTTTACTAAGACTTTGGAAGGAAGATTGAGAAGAAGGTTGTTTATACGAAACTCAGTTGCCCTTTACTAAGCCCCCGGAAGGAAGACTCAGTCTCCCTTTACTAAGCCTATGGAAGGAAGACTGAAAGGAAGATTATTTACTGTTTGTGAGACAAAGTTTCCCTTTTCTAAGCCTTTGAAAGGAAGACTGAAAAGAAGATTATTTATCCCTTTTGAAACTCAGTTCCCCTTTACTAAAGTTTTGGAAGGACGGTTGAAAAGGAGATTGTTTATCAATTGCGAAACTGAGTTGCCCTATACTAAGCCCTTGGAAAGAAGACTGAAAAGAAGATTATTTACCGTTTGTGAGACACAGTTTCCCTCTTCTAAGCCTTTGAAAGGAAGACTGAAAAGAAAATTATTTATCCCTTTTGAAACTCCGTTCCCCTTTACTAAAATTTTGGAAGGAAGATTGAGAAGAAGGTTGTTTATACGAAACTCAGTTGCCCTTTACTAAGCCCTCGGAAGGAAGACTCAGTCTCCCTTTACTAAGCCTATGGAAGGAAGACTGAAAGGAAGATTATTTACTGTTTGTGAGACAAAGTTTCCCTTTTCTAAGCCTTTGAAAGGAAGACTGAAAAGAAGATTATTTATCCCTTTTGAAACTCAGTTCCCCTTTACTAAAGTTTTGGAAGGAAGGTTGAAAAGGAGATTGTTTATCAATTGCGGAACTGAGTTGCCCTTTCTTAAGCCCTTGGAAGGAAGACTGAAAAGAAGATTATTTATCTTTTGTGAGGCTCAGTTTCCCTCTACTAAGCCTTTGAAAGGAAGACTGAAAAGAAGTTTATTCATTCCATTTGAAACTCAGTTCCCCTTTACTAAAGTTTTGCAACGAAGATTGCAAAGAAGATTGTTTATCAATTGCGAAACTCAGTTGCCCTTTACTAAGCCCTTGGAAGGAAGATTGAAAAGAAGATTGTTTATCAATTACGAAACTCAGTTGCCCTATACTAAGCCCTTGGAAGGAAGACTGAAAGAAGATTGTTTATCAATTGCGAAACTGGAGCTTTATTAAACCCTTGGAAAGAAGACTGAAAAGAAGATTATTTATCGTTTGTGAGACGCAATTTCCTTCTACTAAGCCTTTGAAAGGCAGACTGAAAAGAAGGTTATTTATCGATTTTGAAACCCAGCTGCCCTTTACTAGGCATGTGGAAGGAAGGCTGAAAATAAGATTATTTACCGTTTGTAAGACTCAGTTTCTCATTACTAATCCTTTGAAAGGCAGACTGAAAAGAAGATTATTTATCCGTTTTTAAACTCAGCTCCCCTTTACTAAGCCTATGGAAGGATGACTGAAAAGAAGATTCTTTATCAATTGCGAAAATGAGTTGCCCTTTACTAAGCCCTTGGAAGGAAGACTGAAAAGAAGATTATTTACCGTTTGTAAGACTTAGTTTCCCTCTACTCAGCCTTTGAAAGGAAGACAGAAAAGAAGATTATTTACCGTTTCTGAGACTCAGTTTCCCATTATTAAGCCTTTGAAAGGAAGACTGAAAAGAAGATTATTTATCCCTTTTGAAACTCAGTTTCCCTTTACTAAGCCTTTGGAAAGAAGACTGAAAGGAAGATTATTTACAGATTCTGAGACTCAGTTTCCCATTACTAAGCCTTTGAAAGGAAGACTGAAAAGAAGATTATTTATCCCTTTTGAAACTCAGTTTCCCTTTACTAAGCCTTTGGAAAGAAGACTGAAAGGAAGATTATTTACAGATTCTGAGACTCAGTTTCCCATTACTAAGCCTTTGAAGGAAAACTGAAAAGAAGATTATTTATCCTTTTTGAAACTCAGTTTCCCTTTACTAAGCCTTTGGAAAGAAGACTGAAAGGAAGATTATTTACAGATTCTGAGACTCAGTTTCCCATTACTAAGCCTTTGAAGGAAAACTGAAAAGAAGATTATTTATCCCTTTTGAAACTCAGTTTCCCTTTACTAAGCCTTTGGAAAGAAGACTGAAAGGAAGATTATTTACAGATTCTGAGACTCAGTTTCCCATTACTAAGCCTTTGAAGGAAGACTGAAAAGAAGATTATTTAAACATTTTGAAACTCAGCTTCCCTTTACTAAGCCTATGGAAGGAAGACTGAAAAGAAGATTGTTTATCAATTGCGAAACTGAGTTGCCCTTTATTAAGCCCTTGGAAGGAAGACTGAAAAGAAGATTATTTATCGTTTGTGAGACGCAATTTCCTTCTACTAAGCCTTTGAAAGGCAGACTGAAAAGAAGGTTATTTATCGATTTTGAAACCCAGCTGCCCTTTACAAGGCATTTGGAAGGAAGGCTGAAAATAAGATTATTTACCGTTTGTGAGACTTAGTTTCCCTCTACTCAGCCTTTGAAAGGAAGACAGAAAAGAAGATTATTTACCGTTTCTGAGACTCAGTTTCCCATTATTAAGCCTTTGAAAGGAAGACTGAAAAGAAGCCTATGGAAGGATGACTGAAAAGAAGATTCTTTATCAATTGCGAAAATGAGTTGCCCTTTACTAAGCCCTGGGAAGGAAGACTGAAAAGAAGATTATTTACCGTTTGTAAGACTTAGTTTCCCTCTACTCAGCCTTTGAAAGGAAGACAGAAAAGAAGATTATTTACCGTTTCTGAGACTCAGTTTCCCATTATTAAGCCTTTGAAAGGAAGACTGAAAAGAAGATTATTTATCCCTTTTGAAACTCAGCTTCCCTTTACTAAGCCTATGGAAGGAAGACTGAAAAGAAGATTGTTTATCAATTGCGAAACTGAGTTGCCCTTTATTAAGCCCTTGGAAGGAAGACTGAAAAGAAGATTATTTATCGTTTGTGAGACGCAATTTCCTTCTACTAAGCCTTTGAAAGGCAGACTGAAAAGAAGATTATTTATCCGTTTTTAAACTCAGCTCCCCTTTACTAAGCCTATGGAAGGATGACTGAAAAGAAGATTCTTTATCAATTGCGAAAATGAGTTGCCCTTTACTAAGCCCTGGGAAGGAAGACTGAAAAGAATATTATTTACCGTTTGTAAGACTTAGTTTCCCTCTACTCAGCCTTTGAAAGGAAGACAGAAAAGAAGATTATTTACCGTTTCTGAGACTCAGTTTCCCATTATTAAGCCTTTGAAAGGAAGACTGAAAAGAAGATTATTTATCCCTTTTGAAACTCAGTTTCCCTTTACTAAGCCTTTGGAAAGAAGACTGAAAGGAAGATTATTTACAGATTCTGAGACTCAGTTTCCAATTACTAAGCCTTTGAAGGAAAACTGAAAAGAAGATTATTTATCCCTTTTGAAACTCAGCTCCCCTTTACTAAGCCCTTGGAAGGAAGACTGAAAAAAGTTTATATATCCCTTTTGAAACTCAGTTAACCTTTACTAAACCTTTGGAAGGAAAACTGAAAAGAAGGTTATTTATCCCTTTTGAAACTCAGCTTCCCTTTACTAAACTTTTGGAAGGAAGATTGAAAGGAAGATTGTTTATTAATTACGAAACTCAGTTGCCCTTTATTAAGCCTATGGCAGGAAGAGTGAAAAGGACATTCTTTATCAATTGCGAAACTCAGTTTCCCTTTACTAAGCCCTTGGAAGGAAGACTGAAAAAAGATTATCTATCCCTTTTGAAACTCAGTTAACCTTTACTAAACCTTTGGAAGGAAAACTGAAAAGAAGGTTATTTATTCCTTTTGAAACTCAGCTCCCCTTTACTGAATTTTTGGAAGGAAGATTGAAAAGAAGATTGTTTATCAATTACGAAACTCAGTTGCCCTATACTAAGCCCTTGGAAGGAAGACTGAAAAGAAGATTGTTTATCAATTGCGAAACTGAGTTGCCCTTTATTAAACCCTTGGAAAGAAGACTGAAAAGAAGATTATTTATCTTTTGTGAGGCGCAGTTTCCCTCTACTAAGCCTTTGAAAGGAAGACTGAAAAGAAGTTTATTCATTCCATTTGAAACTCAGTTCCCCTTTTCTAAAGTTTTGCAAGGAAGATTGAAAAGAAGATTGTTTATCAATTGCGAAACTCAGTTGCCCTTTACTAAGCCCTTGGAAGGAAGACTGAAAAGAATATTATTTATCGTATGAGAGACTCAGTTTCCCTCTACTCAGCCTTTGAAAGGAAGACTGAAAGGAATTTTATTTATCCCTTTTGAAACTATGTTCCCCTCTACTAAGCCCTTGGAAGGAAGACTGAAAAGAAGATTATTTATCCCTTTTGAAACTCAATTAACCTTTACTAAGACTTTGGAAGGAAAACTGAAAAGAAGGTTATTTATTCCTTTTGAAACTCAGCTCCCCTTTACTAGGCCTTTGGAAGGAAGAGTGAAAAGAAGCTTATTTATCCCTTTTGAAACTCAGTTTCCCTTTACCAAGCCTCTGAAAGGAAGACTGAAAAGAAGATTATTTATCGTTTGTGAGACTCAGTTTCCTTTTACTAAGCCTTTGAAAGGAAGAATGAAAAGAAGATTATTTATACCTTTTGAAACTCAGCTCCACTTTACTAAGCCTGTGGAAGGAAGACTGAAAAGAAGTTTGTTTATCAATTGCGAAATTGAGTTCCCTTTATTAAGCCCTTGGAAGGAAGACTGAAAAGAAGATTATTTATCGTTTGTGAGACGAAGTTTCCCTCTACTAAGCCTTTGAAAGGAAAACTGAAAAGAAGGTTATTTATCCATTTTGAAACCCAGCTCCCTTTACTAGGCCTTTGGAAGGAAGACTGAAAAGAAGATTATTTACCATTTGCAAGACTCAGTTTCCCTTTACTAAGCCCTTGGAAGGAAGACTGAAAAGAAGATTATTTATCCCTTTTGAAACTCAGTTAACCTTTACTAAGCTTTTGGAAGGAAAACTGAAAAGAAGTTTATTCATTCCTTTTGAAACTCAGCTCCCCTTTACTAGGCCTTTGGAAGGAAGAGTGAAAAGAAGCTTATTTATACCTTTTGAAACTCAGCTCCCCTTTACTATATTTTTGGAAGGAAGATTGAAAAGAAGATTGTTTATCAATTACGAAACTCAGCTGCCATATACTAAGCCCTTGGAAGGAAGACTGAAAAGAAGATTATTTATCGTTTGTAAGACTCACTTTCCTTTTACTAAGCCTTTGAAAGGAAGACTGAAAAGAAGATTATTTATACCTTTTGAAACTCAGCTTCCCTTTACTAAGCCCTTGGAAGGAAGACTGAAAAGAAGATTGTTTATCAATTGCGAAACTGAGTTGCCCTTTATTAAACCCTTGGAAAGAAGACTAAAAAGAAGATTATTTATCGTTTGTGAGACTCAGTTTCCTTCTACTAAGCCTTTGAAAGGAAAACTGAAAAGAATATTATTTATTCCTTTTGAAACTCAGCTCCCCTTTACTAGGACTTTAGAAGGAAGAGTGAAAAGAAGCTTATTTATCCCTTTTGAAACTCAGTTTCCCTTTACTAAGCCTTTGAAAGGAAGACTGAAAAGAAGATTAGTTATCCCTTTTGAAACTCAACTCCCCTTTACTGAATTTTTGGAAGGAAGATTGAAAAGAAGATTGTTTATCAATTACGAAACTCAGTTGCCTTATACTAAGCCCTTGGAAGGAAGACTGAAAGAAGATTGTTTATCAATTGCGAAACTGGAGCTTAATTAAACCCTTGGAAAGAAGACTGAAAAGAAGATTATTTATCGTTTGTGAGACTCAGTTTCCCTTTACTAAGCCTTTGAAAGGAAGATTGAAAAGAAGATTGTTTATCAATTACGAAACTCAGTTGCCCTATACTAAGCCCTTGGAAGGAAGACTGAAAGAAGATTGTTTATCAATTGCGAAACTGGAGCTTAATTAAACCCTTGGAAAGAAGACTGAAAAGAAGATTATTTATCGTTTGTGAGACTCAGTTTCCCTTTACCAAGCCTTTGAAAGGAAGACTGAAAAGAAGATTATTTATCGTTTGTGAGACTCAGTTTCCTTTTACTAAGCCTTTGAAAGGAAGACTGAAAAGAAGATTATTTATACCTTTTGAAACTCAGCTCGCCTTTACTAAGCCTGTGGAAGGAAGACTGAAAAGAAGATTGTTTATCAATTGCGAAACTGAGATGCCTTTTATTAAGCCCTTGGAAGGAAGACTGAAAAGAAGATTATTTATCGTTTGTGAGACGAAGTTTCCCTCTACTAAGCCTTTGAAAGGAAGACTGAAAAGAAGAGGTTATTTATCCATTTTGAAACCCTGCTCCCCTTTACTAGGCCTTTGGAAGGAAGAGTGAAAAGAAGATTATTTATCCCTTTTGAAACTCAATTAACCTTTACTAAGACTTTGGAAGGAAGATTGAGAAGAAGGTTGTTTATACGAAACTCAGTTGCCCTTTACTAAGCCCTCGGAAGGAAGACTCAGTCTCCCTTTACTAAGCCTATGGAAGGAAGACTGAAAGGAAGATTATTTACTGTTTGTGAGACAAAGTTTCCCTTTTCTAAGCCTTTGAAAGGAAGACTGAAAAGAAGATTATTTATCCCTTTTGAAACTCAGTTCCCCTTTACTAAAGTTTTGGAAGGACGGTTGAAAAGGAGATTGTTTATCAATTGCGAAACTGAGTTGCCCTATACTAAGCCCTTGGAAAGAAGACTGAAAAGAAGATTATTTACCGTTTGTGAGACACAGTTTCCCTCTTCTAAGCCTTTGAAAGGAAGACTGAAAAGAAAATTATTTATCCCTTTTGAAACTCAGTTCCCCTTTACTAAAATTTTGGAAGGAAGATTGAGAAGAAGGTTGTTTATACGAAACTCAGTTGCCCTTTACTAAGCCCTCGGAAGGAAGACTCAGTCTCCCTTTACTAAGCCTATGGAAGGAAGACTGAAAGGAAGATTATTTACTGTTTGTGAGACAAAGTTTCCCTTTTCTAAGCCTTTGAAAGGAAGACTGAAAAGAAGATTATTTATCCCTTTTGAAACTCAGTTCCCCTTTACTAAAGTTTTGGAAGGAAGGTTGAAAAGGAGATTGTTTATCAATTGCGGAACTGAGTTGCCCTTTCTTAAGCCCTTGGAAGGAAGACTGAAAAGAAGATTATTTATCTTTTGTGAGGCTCAGTTTCCCTCTACTAAGCCTTTGAAAGGAAGACTGAAAAGAAGTTTATTCATTCCATTTGAAACTCAGTTCCCCTTTACTAAAGTTTTGCAAGGAAGATTGCAAAGAAGATTGTTTATCAATTGCGAAACTCAGTTGCCCTTTACTAAGCCCTTGGAAGGAAGACTGAAAAGAATATTATTTATCGTTTGAGAGACTCAGTTTCCCTCTACTCAGCCTTTGAAAGGAAGACTGAAAGGAATTTTATTTATCCCTTTTGAAACTATGTTCCCCTTTACTAAGCCCTTGGAAGGAAGACTGAAAAGAAGATTATTTATCCCTTTTGAAACTCAATTAACCATTACTAAGACTTTGGAAGGAAAACTGAAAAGAAGGTTATTTATTCCTTTTGAAACTCAGCTCCCCTTTACTAGGCCTTTGGAAGGAAGAGTGAAAAGAAGCTTATTTATCCCTTTTGAAACTGAGTTTCCCTTTACCAAGCCTTTGAAAGGAAGACTGAAAAGAAGATTATTTATGGTTTGTGAGACTCAGTTTCCTTTTACTAAGCCTTTGAAAGGAAGACTGAAAAGAAGATTATTTATACCTTTTGAAACTCAGCTCGCCTTTACTAAGCCTGTGGAAGGAAGACTGAAAAGAAGATTGTTTATCAATTGCGAAACTGAGTTGCCTTTTATTAAGCCCTTGGAAGGAAGACTGAAAAGAAGATTATTTATCGTTTGTGAGACGAAGTTTCCCTCTACTAAGCCTTTGAAAGGAAGACTGAAAAGAAGAGGTTATTTATCCATTTTGAAACCCTGCTCCCCTTTACTAGGCCTTTGGAAGGAAGACTGAAAAGAAGATTATTTACCATTTGCAAGACTCAGTTTCCCTTTACTAAGCCCTTGGAAGGAAGACTGAAGAGAAGATTATTTATCCCTTTTGAAACTCAGTTAACCTTTACTAAGCTTTTGGAAGGAAAACTGAAAAGAAGTTTATTCATTCCTTTTGAAACTCAGCTCCCCTTTACTAGGCCTTTGGAAGGAAGAGTGAAAAGAAACTTATTTATCCCTTTTGAAACTCAGCTCCCCTTTACTATATTTTTGGAAGGAAGATTGAAAAGAAGATATTGTTTATCAATTACGAAACTCAGCTGCCATATACTAAGCCCTTGGAAGGAAGACTGAAAAGAAGATTATTTATCGTTTGTAAGACTCAGTTTCCTTTTACTAAGCCTTTGAAAGGAAGACTGAAAAGAAGATTATTTATACATTTTGAAACTCAGCTTCCCTTTACTAAGCCTATGGAAGGAAGACTGAAAAGAAGATTGTTTATCAATTGCGAAACTGAGTTACCCTTTATTAAGCCCTTGGAAGGAAGACTGAAAAGAAGATTATTTATCGTTTGTGAGACGCAATTTCCCTCTACTAAGCCTTTGAAAGGCAGACTGAAAAGAAGGTTATTTATCGATTTTGATACCCAGCTCCCCTTTACTAGGCATTTGGAAGGAAGGCTGAAAATAAGATTATTTACCGTTTGTAAGACTCAGTTTCTCATTACTAATCCTTTGAAAGGCAGACTGAAAAGAAGATTATTTATCCGTTTTTAAACTCAGCTCCCCTTTACTAAGCCTATGGAAGGATGACTGAAAAGAAGATTCTTTATCAATTGCGAAAATGAGTTGCCCTTTACTAAGCCCTTGGAAGGAAGACTGAAAAGAAGATTATTTACCGTTTGTAAGACTTAGTTTCCCTCTACTCAGCCTTTGAAAGGAAGACAGAAAAGAAGATTATTTACCGTTTCTGAGACTCAGTTTCCCATTATTAAGCCTTTGAAAGGAAGACTGAAAAGAAGATTATTTATCCCTTTTGAAACTCAGTTTCCCTTTACTAAGCCTTTGGAAAGTAGACTGAAAGGAAGATTATTTACAGATTCTGAGACTCAGTTTCCCATTACTAAGTCTTTGAAGGAAAACTGAAAAGAAGATTATTTTTCCCTTTTGAAACTCAGCTCCCCTTTACTAAGCCCTTGGAAGGAAGACTGAAAAAAGTTTATATATCCCTTTTGAAACTCAGTTAACCTTTACTAAACCTTTGGAAGGAAAACTGAAAAGAAGGTTATTTATCCCTTTTGAAACTCAGCTTCCCTTTACTAAACTTTTGGAAGGAAGATTGAAAGGAAGATTGTTTATTAATTACGAAACTCAGTTCCCCTTTACTAAGCCTATGGCAGGAAGAGTGAAAAGGACATTCTTTATCAATTGCGAAACTCAGTTTCCCTTTACTAAGCCCTTGGAAGGAAGACTGAAAAAAGATTATCTATCCCTTTTGAAACTCAGTTAACCTTTACTAAACCTTTGGAAGGAAAACTGAAAAGAAGGTTATTTATTCCTTTTGAAACTCAGCTCCCCTTTACTGAATTTTTGGAAGGAAGATTGAAAAGAAGATTGTTTATCAATTACGAAACTCAGTTGCCCTATACTAAGCCCTTGGAAGGAAGACTGAAAAGAAGATTGTTTATCAATTGCGAAACTGAGTTGCCCTTTATTAAACCCTTGGAAAGAAGACTGAAAAGAAGATTATTTATCGTATGAGAGACTCAGTTTCCCTCTACTCAGCCTTTGAAAGGAAGACTGAAAGGAATTTTATTTATCCCTTTTGAAACTATGTTCCCCTTTACTAAGCCCTTGGAAGGAAGACTGAAAAGAAGATTATTTATCCCTTTTGAAACTCAATTAACCTTTACTAAGACTTTGGAAGGAAGATTGAGAAGAAGGTTGTTTATACGAAACTCAGTTGAACTTTACTAAGCCCTCGGAAGGAAGACTCAGTCTCCCTTTACTAAGCCTATGGAAGGAAGACTGAAAGGAAGATTATTTACTGTTTGTGAGACAAAGTTTCCCTTTTCTAAGCCTTTGAAAGGAAGACTGAAAAGAAGTTTATTCATTCCATTTGAAACTCAGTTCCCCTTTGCTAAAGTTTTGCAAGGAAGATTGAAAAGAAGATTGTTTATCAATTGCGAAACTCAGTTGCCCTTTACTAAGCCCTTGGAAGGAAGACTGAATAAAATATTATTTATCGTATGGGAGACTCAGTTTCCCTCTACTCAGCCTTTGAAAGGAAGACTGAAAGGAATTTTATTTATCCCTTTTGAAACTATGTTCCCCTTTACTAAGCCCTTGGAAGGAAGACTGAAAAGAAGATTATTTATCCCTTTTGAAACTCAATTAACCTTTACTAAGACTTTGGAAGGAAGATTGAGAAGAAGGTTGTTTATACGAAACTCAGTTGCCCTTTACTAAGCCCTCGGAAGGAAGACTCAGTCTCCCTTTACTAAGCCTATGGAAGGAAGACTGAAAGGAAGATTATTTACTGTTTGTGAGACAAAGTTTCCCTTTTCTAAGCCTTTGAAAGGAAGACTGAAAAGAAGATTATTTATCCCTTTTGAAACTCAGTTCCCCTTTACTAAAGTTTTGGAAGGAAGGTTGAAAAGGAGATTGTTTATCAATTGCGAAACTGAGTTGCCCTATACTAACCCTTGGAAAGAAGACTGAAAAGAAGATTATTTACCGTTTGTGAGACACAGTTTCCCTCTTCTAAGCCTTTGAAAGGAAGACTGAAAGGAATTTTATTTATACCTTTTGAAACTATGTTCCCCTCTACTAAGCCCTTGGAAGGAAGACTGAAAAGAAGCTTATTTATCCCTTTTGAAACTCAATTAACCTTTACTAAGACTTTGGAAGGAAAACTGAAAAGAAGGTTATTTATTCCTTTTGAAACTCAGCTCCCCTTTACTAGGCCTCTGAAAGGAAGACTGAAAAGAAGATTATTTATCGTTTGTGAGACTCAGTTTCCTTTTACTAAGCCTTTGAAAGGAAGAATGAAAAGAAGATTATTTATACCTTTTGAAACTCAGCTCCCCTTTACTAGGCCTATTTAAGGATGACTGAAAAGAAGATTCTTTATCAATTGCGAAACTGAGTTGCCCATTACTAAGCCCTTGGAAGGAATACTGAAAAGAAGATTATTTACCGTTTGTAAGACGAAGTTTCCCTCTACTAAGCCTTTGAAAGGAAGACTGAAAAGAAGGTTATTTATCCATTTTGAAACCCAGCTCCCTTTACTAGGCCTTTGGAAGGAAGACTGAAAAGAAGATTATTTACCGTTTGCAAGACTCAGTTTCCCTTTACTAAGCCCTTGGAAGGAAGACTGAAAAGAAGATTATTTATCCCTTTTGAAACTCAGTTAACCTTTACTAAGCTTTTGGAAGGAAAACTGAAAAGAAGTTTATTCATTCCTTTTGAAACTCAGCTCCCCTTTACTAGGCCTATTTAAGGATGACTGAAAAGAAGATTCTTTATCAATTGCGAAACTGAGTTGCCCATTACTAAGCCCTTGGAAGGAATACTGAAAAGAAGATTATTTACCGTTTGTAAGACGAAGTTTCCCTCTACTAAGCCTTTGAAAGGAAGACTGAAAAGAAGGTTATTTATCCATTTTGAAACCCAGCTCCCTTTACTAGGCCTTTGGAATTAAGACTGAAAAGAAGATTATTTACCGTTTGCAAGACTCAGTTTCCCTTTACTAAGCCCTTGGAAGGAAGACTGAAAAGAAGATTATTTATCCCTTTTGAAACTCAGTTAACCTTTACTAAGCTTTTGGAAGGAAAACTGAAAAGAAGTTTATTCATTCCTTTTGAAACTCAGCTCGCCTTTACTAAGCCTGTGGAAGGAAGACTGAAAAGAAGATTGTTTATCAATTGCGAAACTGAGTTGCCTTTTATTAAGCCCTTGGAAGGAAGACTGAAAAGAAGATTATTTATCGTTTGTGAGACGAAGTTTCCCTCTACTAAGCCTTTGAAAGGAAGACTGAAAAGAAGAGGTTATTTATCCATTTTGAAACCCTGCTCCCCTTTACTAGGCCTTTGGAAGGAAGACTGAAAAGAAGATTATTTACCATTTGCAAGACTCAGTTTCCCTTTACTAAGCCCTTGGAAGGAATACTGAAAAGAAGATTATTTATCCCTTTTGAAACTCAGTTAACCTTTACTAAGCTTTTGGAAGGAAAACTGAAAAGAAGTTTATTCATTCCTTTTGAAACTCAGCTCCCCTTTACTAGGCCTTTGGAAGGAAGAGTGAAAAGAAACTTATTTATCCCTTTTGAAACTCAGCTCCCCTTTACTATATTTTTGGAAGGAAGATTGAAAAGAAGATATTGTTTATCAATTACGAAACTCAGCTGCCATATACTAAGCCCTTGGAAAGAAGACTGAAAAGAAGATTATTTATCGTTTGTAAGACTCAGTTTCCTTTTACTAAGCCTTTGAAAGGAAGACTGAAAAGAAGATTATTTATACATTTTGAAACTCAGCTTCCCTTTACTAAGCCTATGGAAGGAAGACTGAAAAGAAGATTGTTTATCAATTGCGAAACTGAGTTACCCTTTATTAAGCCCTTGGAAGGAAGACTGAAAAGAAGATTATTTATCGTTTGTGAGACGCAATTTCCCTCTACTAAGCCTTTGAAAGGCAGACTGAAAAGAAGGTTATTTATCGATTTTGATACCCAGCTCCCCTTTACTAGGCATTTGGAAGGAAGGCTGAAAATAAGATTATTTACCGTTTGTAAGACTCAGTTTCTCATTACTAATCCTTTGAAAGGCAGACTGAAAAGAAGATTATTTATCCGTTTTTAAACTCAGCTCCCCTTTACTAAGCCTATGGAAGGATGACTGAAAAGAAGATTCTTTATCAATTGCGAAAATGAGTTGCCCTTTACTAAACCCTTGGAAGGAAGACTGAAAAGAAGATTATTTACCGTTTGTAAGACTTAGTTTCCCTCTACTCAGCCTTTGAAAGGAAGACAGAAAAGAAGATTATTTACCGTTTCTGAGACTCAGTTTCCCATTATTAAGCCTTTGAAAGGAAGACTGAAAAGAAGATTATTTATCCCTTTTGAAACTCAGTTTCCCTTTACTAAGCCTTTGGAAAGTAGACTGAAAGGAAGATTATTTACAGATTCTGAGACTCAGTTTCCCATTACTAAGCCTTTGAAGGAAAACTGAAAAGAAGATTATTTTTCCCTTTTGAAACTCAGCTCCCCTTTACTAAGCCCTTGGAAGGAAGACTGAAAAAAGTTTATATATCCCTTTTGAAACTCAGTTAACCTTTACTAAACCTTTGGAAGGAAAACTGAAAAGAAGGTTATTTATCCCTTTTGAAACTCAGCTTCCCTTTACTAAACTTTTGGAAGGAAGATTGAAAGGAAGGTTGTTTATTAATTACGAAACTCAGTTCCCCTTTACTAAGCCTATGGCAGGAAGAGTGAAAAGGACATTCTTTATCAATTGCGAAACTCAGTTTCCCTTTACTAAGCCCTTGGAAGGAAGACTGAAAAAAGATTATCTATCCCTTTTGAAACTCAGTTAACCTTTACTAAACCTTTGGAAGGAAAACTGAAAAGAAGGTTATTTATTCCTTTTGAAACTCAGCTCCCCTTTACTGAATTTTTGGAAGGAAGATTGAAAAGAAGATTGTTTATCAATTACGAAACTCAGTTGCCCTATACTAAGCCCTTGGAAGGAAGACTGAAAAGAAGATTGTTTATCAATTGCGAAACTGAGTTGCCCTTTATTAAACCCTTGGAAAGAAGACTGAAAAGAAGATTATTTATCGTATGAGAGACTCAGTTTCCCTCTACTCAGCCTTTGAAAGGAAGACTGAAAGGAATTTTATTTATCCCTTTTGAAACTATGTTTCCCTTTACTAAGCCCTTGGAAGGAAGACTGAAAAGAAGATTATTTATCCCTTTTGAAACTCAATTAACCTTTACTAAGACTTTGGAAGGAAGATTGAGAAGAAGGTTGTTTATACGAAACTCAGTTGAACTTTACTAAGCCCTCGGAAGGAAGACTCAGTCTCCCTTTACTAAGCCTATGGAAGGAAGACTGAAAGGAAGATTATTTACTGTTTGTGAGACAAAGTTTCCCTTTTCTAAGCCTTTGAAAGGAAGACTGAAAAGAAGTTTATTCATGCCATTTGAAACTCAGTTCCCCTTTGCTAAAGTTTTGCAAGGAAGATTGAAAAGAAGATTGTTTATCAATTGCGAAACTCAGTTGCCCTTTACTAAGCCCTTGGAAGGAAGACTGAAAAAAATATTATTTATCGTATGGGAGACTCAGTTTCCCTCTACTCAGCCTTTGAAAGGAAGACTGAAAGGAATTTTATTTATCCCTTTTGAAACTATGTTCCCCTTTACTAAGCTCTTGGAAGGAAGACTGAAAAGAAGATTATTTATCCCTTTTGAAACTCAATTAACCTTTACTAAGACTTTGGAAGGAAGATTGAGAAGAAGGTTGTTTATACGAAACTCAGTTGCCCTTTACTAAGCCCTCGGAAGGAAGACTCAGTCTCCCTTTACTAAGCCTATGGAAGGAAGACTGAAAGGAAGATTATTTACTGTTTGTGAGACAAAGTTTCCCTTTTCTAAGCCTTTGAAAGGAAGACTGAAAAGAAGATTATTTATCCCTTTTGAAACTCAGTTCCCCTTTACTAAAGTTTTGGAAGGAAGGTTGAAAAGGAGATTGTTTATCAATTGCGAAACTGAGTTGCCCTATACTAAGCCCTTGGAAAGAAGACTGAAAAGAAGATTATTTACCGTTTGTGAGACACAGTTTCCCTCTTCTAAGCCTTTGAAAGGAAGACTGAAAAGAAAATTATTTATCCCTTTTGAAACTCAGTTCCCCTTTACTAAAATTTTGGAAGGAAGATTGAGAAGAAGGTTGTTTATACGAAACTCAGTTGCCCTTTACTAAGCCCTCGGAAGGAAGACTCAGTCTCCCTTTACTAAGCCTATGGAAGGAAGACTGAAAGGAAGATTATTTACTGTTTGTGAGACAAAGTTTCCCTTTTCTAAGTCTTTGAAAGGAAGACTGAAAAGAAGATTATTTATCCCTTTTGAAACTCAGTTCCCCTTTACTAAAGTTTTGGAAGGAAGGTTGAAAAGGAGATTGTTTATCAATTGCGGAACTGAGTTGCCCTTTCTTAAGCCCTTGGAAGGAAGACTGAAAAGAATATTATTTATCGTTTGAGAGACTCAGTTTCCCTCTACTCAGCCTTTGAAAGGAAGACTGAAAGGAATTTTATTTATACCTTTTGAAACTATGTTCCCCTCTACTAAGCCCTTGGAAGGAAGACTGAAAAGAAGCTTATTTATCCCTTTTGAAACTCAATTAACCTTTACTAAGACTTTGGAAGGAAAACTGAAAAGAAGGTTATTTATTCCTTTTGAAACTCAGCTCCCCCTTACTAGGCCTCTGAAAGGAAGACTGAAAAGAAGATTATTTATCGTTTGTGAGACTCAGTTTCCTTTTACTAAGCCTTTGAAAGGAAGAATGAAAAGAAGATTATTTATACCCTTTGAAACTCAGCTCCCCTTTACTAGGCCTATTTAAGGATGACTGAAAAGAAGATTCTTTATCAATTGCGAAACTGAGTTGCCCATTACTAAGCCCTTGGAAGGAATACTGAAAAGAAGATTATTTACCGTTTGTAAGACGAAGTTTCCCTCTACTAAGCCTTTGAAAGGAAGACTGAAAAGAAGGTTATTTATCCATTTTGAAACCCAGCTCCCTTTACTAGGCCTTTGGAAGGAAGACTGAAAAGAAGATTATTTACCGTTTGCAAGACTCAGTTTCCCTTTACTAAGCCCTTGGAAGGAAGACTGAAAAGAAGATTATTTATCCCTTTTGAAACTCAGTTAACCTTTACTAAGCTTTTGGAAGGAAAACTGAAAAGAAGTTTATTCATTCTTTTTGAAACTCAGCTCCCCTTTACTAGGCCTTTGGAAGGAAGAGTGAAAAGAAGCTTATTTATCCCTTTTGAAACTCAGCTCCCCTTTACTATATTTTTGGAAGGAAGATTGAAAAGAAGATTGTTTATCAATTACGAAACTCAGCTGCCATATACTAAGCCCTTGGAAGGAAGACTGAAAAGAAGATTATTTATCGTTTGTAAGACTCAATTTCCTTTTACTAAGCCTTTGAAAGGAAGACTGAAAAGAAGATTATTTATACATTTTGAAACTCAGCTTCCCTTTACTAAGCCTATGGAAGGAAGACTGAAAAGAAGATTGTTTATCAATTGCGAAACTGAGTTACCCTTTATTAAGCCCTTGGAAGGAAGACTGAAAAGAAGATTATTTATCGTTTGTGAGACGCAATTTCCCTCTACTAAGCCTTTGAAAGGCAGACTGAAAAGAAGGTTATTTATCGATTTTGATACCCAGCTCCCCTTTACTAGGCATTTGGAAGGAAGGCTGAAAATAAGATTATTTACCGTTTGTAAGACTCAGTTTCTCATTACTAATCCTTTGAAAGGCAGACTGAAAAGAAGATTATTTATCCGTTTTTAAACTCAGCTCCCCTTTACTAAGCCTATGGAAGGATGACTGAAAAGAAGATTCTTTATCAATTGCGAAAATGAGTTGCCCTTTACTAAGCCCTTGGAAGGAAGACTGAAAAGAAGATTATTTACCGTTTGTAAGACTTAGTTTCCCTCTACTCAGCCTTTGAAAGGAAGACAGAAAAGAAGATTATTTACCGTTTCTGAGACTCAGTTTCCCATTATTAAGCCTTTGAAAGGAAGACTGAAAAGAAGATTATTTATCCCTTTTGAAACTCAGTTTCCCTTTACTAAGCCTTTGGAAAGTAGACTGAAAGGAAGATTATTTACAGATTCTGAGACTCAGTTTCCCATTACTAAGCCTTTGAAGGAAAACTGAAAAGAAGATTATTTTTCCCTTTTGAAACTCAGCTCCCCTTTACTAAGCCCTTGGAAGGAAGACTGAAAAAAGTTTATATATCCCTTTTGAAACTCAGTTAACCTTTACTAAACCTTTGGAAGGAAAACTGAAAAGAAGGTTATTTATCCCTTTTGAAACTCAGCTTCCCTTTACTAAACTTTTGGAAGGAAGATTGAAAGGAAGGTTGCTTATTAATTACGAAACTCAGTTCCCCTTTACTAAGCCTATGGCAGGAAGAGTGAAAAGGACATTCTTTATCAATTGCGAAACTCAGTTTCCCTTTACTAAGCCCTTGGAAGGAAGACTGAAAAAAGATTATCTATCCCTTTTGAAACTCAGTTAACCTTTACTAAACCTTTGGAAGGAAAACTGAAAAGAAGGTTATTTATTCCTTTTGAAACTCAGCTCCCCTTTACTGAATTTTTGGAAGGAAGATTGAAAAGAAGATTGTTTATCAATTACGAAACTCAGTTGCCCTATACTAAGCCCTTGGAAGGAAGACTGAAAAGAAGATTGTTTATCAATTGCGAAACTGAGTTGCCCTTTATTAAACCCTTGGAAAGAAGACTGAAAAGAAGATTATTTATCGTATGAGAGACTCAGTTTCCCTCTACTCAGCCTTTGAAAGGAAGACTGAAAGGAATTTTATTTATCCCTTTTGAAACTATGTTTCCCTTTACTAAGCCCTTGGAAGGAAGACTGAAAAGAAGATTATTTATCCCTTTTGAAACTCAATTAACCTTTACTAAGACTTTGGAAGGAAGATTGAGAAGAAGGTTGTTTATACGAAACTCAGTTGAACTTTACTAAGCCCTCGGAAGGAAGACTCAGTCTCCCTTTACTAAGCCTATGGAAGGAAGACTGAAAGGAAGATTATTTACTGTTTGTGAGACAAAGTTTCCCTTTTCTAAGCCTTTGAAAGGAAGACTGAAAAGAAGTTTATTCATGCCATTTGAAACTCAGTTCCCCTTTGCTAAAGTTTTGCAAGGAAGATTGAAAAGAAGATTGTTTATCAATTGCGAAACTCAGTTGCCCTTTACTAAGCCCTTGGAAGGAAGACTGAAAAAAATATTATTTATCGTATGGGAGACTCAGTTTCCCTCTACTCAGCCTTTGAAAGGAAGACTGAAAGGAATTTTATTTATCCCTTTTGAAACTATGTTCCCCTTTACTAAGCTCTTGGAAGGAAGACTGAAAAGAAGATTATTTATCCCTTTTGAAACTCAATTAACCTTTACTAAGACTTTGGAAGGAAGATTGAGAAGAAGGTTGTTTATACGAAACTCAGTTGCCCTTTACTAAGCCCTCGGAAGGAAGACTCAGTCTCCCTTTACTAAGCCTATGGAAGGAAGACTGAAAGGAAGATTATTTACTGTTTGTGAGACAAAGTTTCCCTTTTCTAAGCCTTTGAAAGGAAGACTGAAAAGAAGATTATTTATCCCTTTTGAAACTCAGTTCCCCTTTACTAAAGTTTTGGAAGGAAGGTTGAAAAGGAGATTGTTTATCAATTGCGAAACTGAGTTGCCCTATACTAAGCCCTTGGAAAGAAGACTGAAAAGAAGATTATTTACCGTTTGTGAGACACAGTTTCCCTCTTCTAAGCCTTTGAAAGGAAGACTGAAAAGAAAATTATTTATCCCTTTTGAAACTCAGTTCCCCTTTACTAAAATTTTGGAAGGAAGATTGAGAAGAAGGTTGTTTATACGAAACTCAGTTGCCCTTTACTAAGCCCTCGGAAGGAAGACTCAGTCTCCCTTTACTAAGCCTATGGAAGGAAGACTGAAAGGAAGATTATTTACTGTTTGTGAGACAAAGTTTCCCTTTTCTAAGTCTTTGAAAGGAAGACTGAAAAGAAGATTATTTATCCCTTTTGAAACTCAGTTCCCCTTTACTAAAGTTTTGGAAGGAAGGTTGAAAAGGAGATTGTTTATCAATTGCGGAACTGAGTTGCCCTTTCTTAAGCCCTTGGAAGGAAGACTGAAAAGAATATTATTTATCGTTTGAGAGACTCAGTTTCCCTCTACTCAGCCTTTGAAAGGAAGACTGAAAGGAATTTTATTTATACCTTTTGAAACTATGTTCCCCTCTACTAAGCCCTTGGAAGGAAGACTGAAAAGAAGCTTATTTATCCCTTTTGAAACTCAATTAACCTTTACTAAGACTTTGGAAGGAAAACTGAAAAGAAGGTTATTTATTCCTTTTGAAACTCAGCTCCCCCTTACTAGGCCTCTGAAAGGAAGACTGAAAAGAAGATTATTTATCGTTTGTGAGACTCAGTTTCCTTTTACTAAGCCTTTGAAAGGAAGAATGAAAAGAAGATTATTTATACCCTTTGAAACTCAGCTCCCCTTTACTAGGCCTATTTAAGGATGACTGAAAAGAAGATTCTTTATCAATTGCGAAACTGAGTTGCCCATTACTAAGCCCTTGGAAGGAATACTGAAAAGAAGATTATTTACCGTTTGTAAGACGAAGTTTCCCTCTACTAAGCCTTTGAAAGGAAGACTGAAAAGAAGGTTATTTATCCATTTTGAAACCCAGCTCCCTTTACTAGGCCTTTGGAAGGAAGACTGAAAAGAAGATTATTTACCGTTTGCAAGACTCAGTTTCCCTTTACTAAGCCCTTGGAAGGAAGACTGAAAAGAAGATTATTTATCCCTTTTGAAACTCAGTTAACCTTTACCAAACTTTTGGAAGGAAAACTGAAAAGAAGTTTATTCATTCTTTTTGAAACTCAGCTCCCCTTTACTAGGCCTTTGGAAGGAAGAGTGAAAAGAAGCTTATTTATCCCTTTTGAAACTCAGCTCCCCTTTACTATATTTTTGGAAGGAAGATTGAAAAGAAGATTGTTTATCAATTACGAAACTCAGCTGCCATATACTAAGCCCTTGGAAGGAAGACTGAAAAGAAGATTATTTATCGTTTGTAAGACTCAGTTTCCTTTTACTAAGCCTTTGAAAGGAAGACTGAAAAGAAGATTATTTACCGTTTGCAAGACTCAGTTTCCCTTTACTAAGCCCTTGGAAGGAAGACTGAAAAGAAGATTATTTATCCCTTTTGAAACTCAGTTAACCTTTACTAAGCTTTTGGAAGGAAAACTGAAAAGAAGTTTATTCATTCCTTTTGAAACTCAGCTCCCCTTTACTAGGCCTTTGGAAGGAAGAGTGAAAAGAAGCTTATTTATCCCTTTTGAAACTCAGCTCCCCTTTACTATATTTTTGGAAGGAAGATTGAAAAGAAGATTGTTTATCAATTACGAAAC
The DNA here is from genome assembly GCA_963583995.1 of Xylota segnis. Lineage (NCBI taxonomy): Eukaryota > Metazoa > Arthropoda > Insecta > Diptera > Syrphidae > Xylota > Xylota segnis. The sequence continues at coordinate 89,625,190 of OY757236.1, read as the reverse complement.
TCAGCTGCCATATACTAAGCCCTTGGAAGGAAGACTGAAAAGAAGATTATTTATCGTTTGTAAGACTCAGTTTCCTTTTACTAAGCCTTTGAAAGGAAGACTGAAAAGAAGATTATTTATACCTTTTGAAACTCAGCTTCCCTTTACTAAGCCCTTGGAAGGAAGACTGAAAGGAAGATTGTTTATCAATTGCGAAACTGAGTTGCCCTTTATTAAACCCTTGGAAAGAAGACTGAAAAGAAGATTATTTATCGTTTGTGAGACTCAGTTTCCCTCTACTAAGCCTTTGAAAGGAAAACTGAAAAGAATATTATATATTCCTTTTGAAACTCAGCTCCCCTTTACTAGGACTTTAGAAGGAAGAGTGAAAAGAAGCTTATTTATCCCTTTTGAAACTCAGTTTCCCTTTACTAAGCCTTTGAAAGGCAGACTGAAAAGAAGATTAGTTATCCCTTTTGAAACTCAACTCCCCTTTACTGAATTTTTGGAAGGAAGATTGAAAAGAAGATTGTTTATCAATTACGAAACTCAGTTGCCTTATACTAAGCCCTTGGAAGGAAGACTGAAAGAAGATTGTTTATCAATTGCGAAACTGGAGCTTAATTAAACCCTTGGAAAGAAGACTGAAAAGAAGATTATTTATCGTTTGTGAGACTCAGTTTCCCTTTACTAAGCCTTTGAAAGGAAGATTGAAAAGAAGATTGTTTATCAATTACGAAACTCAGTTGCCCTATACTAAGCCCTTGGAAGGAAGACTGAAAGAAGATTGTTTATCAATTGCGAAACTGGAGCTTTATTAAACCCTTGGAAAGAAGACTGAAAAGAAGATTATTTATCGTTTGTGAGACTCAGTTTTCCTTTACCAAGCCTTTGAAAGGAAGACTGAAAGAAGATTATTTATCGTTTGTGAGACTCAGTTTCCTTTTACTAAGCCTTTGAAAGGAAGACTGAAAAGAAGATTATTTATACATTTTGAAACTCAGCTCGCCTTTACTAAGCCTGTGGAAGGAAGACTGAAAAGAAGATTGTTTATCAATTACGAAACTCAGTTGCCCTATACTAAGCCCTTGGAAGGAAGACTGAAAGAAGATTGTTTATCAATTGCGAAACTGGAGCTTAATTAAACCCTTGGAAAGAAGACTGAAAAGAAGATTATTTATCGTTTGTGAGACTCAGTTTCCCTTTACTAAGCCTTTGAAAGGAAGATTGAAAAGAAGATTGTTTATCAATTACGAAACTCAGTTGCCCTATACTAAGCCCTTGGAAGGAAGACTGAAAGAAGATTGTTTATCAATTGCGAAACTGGAGCTTTATTAAACCCTTGGAAAGAAGACTGAAAAGAAGATTATTTATCGTTTGTGAGACTCAGTTTTCCTTTACCAAGCCTTTGAAAGGAAGACTGAAAAGAAGATTATTTATCGTTTGTGAGACTCAGTTTCCCTCTACTAAGCCTTTGAAAGGAAAACTGAAAAGAATATTATATATTCCTTTTGAAACTCAGCTCCCCTTTACTAGGACTTTAGAAGGAAGAGTGAAAAGAAGCTTATTTATCCCTTTTGAAACTCAGTTTCCCTTTACTAAGCCTTTGAAAGGCAGACTGAAAAGAAGATTAGTTATCCCTTTTGAAACTCAACTCCCCTTTACTGAATTTTTGGAAGGAAGATTGAAAAGAAGATTGTTTATCAATTACGAAACTCAGTTGCCTTATACTAAGCCCTTGGAAGGAAGACTGAAAGAAGATTGTTTATCAATTGCGAAACTGGAGCTTTATTAAACCCTTGGAAAGAAGACTGAAAAGAAGATTATTTATCGTTTGTGAGACTCAGTTTTCCTTTACCAAGCCTTTGAAAGGAAGACTGAAAAGAAGATTATTTATCGTTTGTGAGACTCAGTTTCCTTTTACTAAGCCTTTGAAAGGAAGACTGAAAAGAAGATTATTTATACATTTTGAAACTCAGCTCGCCTTTACTAAGCCTGTGGAAGGAAGACTGAAAAGAAGATTGTTTATCAATTGCGAAACTGAGTTGCCTTTTATTAAGCCCTTGGAAGGAAGACTGAAAAGGAGATTATTTATCGTTTGTGAGACGAAGTTTCCCTCTACTATGCCTTTGAAAGGAAGACTGAAAAGAAGAGGTTATTTATCCATTTTGAAACCCTGCTCCCCTTTACTAGGCCTTTGGAAGGAAGAGTGAAAAGAAGATTATTTATCCCTTTTGAAACTCAATTAACCTTTACTAAGACTTTGGAAGGAAGATTGAGAAGAAGGTTGTTTATACGAAACTCAGTTGCCCTTTACTAAGCCCTCGGAAGGAAGACTCAGTCTCCCTTTACTAAGCCTATGGAAGGAAGACTGAAAGGAAGATTATTTACTGTTTGTGAGACAAAGTTTCCCTTTTCTAAGCCTTTGAAAGGAAGACTGAAAAGAAGATTATTTATCCCTTTTGAAACTCAGTTCCCCTTTACTAAAGTTTTGGAAGGAAGGTTGAAAAGGAGATTGTTTATCAATTGCGAAACTGAGTTGCCCTATACTAAGCTCTTGGAAAGAAGACTGAAAAGAAGATTATTTACCGTTTGTGAGACACAGTTTCCCTCTTCTAAGCCTTTGAAAGGAAGACTGAAAAGAAAATTATTTATCCCTTTTGAAACTCAGTTCCCCTTTACTAAAATTTTGGAAGGAAGATTGAGAAGAAGGTTGTTTATACGAAACTCAGTTGCCCTTTACTAAGCCCTCGGAAGGAAGACTCAGTCTCCCTTTACTAAGCCTATGGAAGGAAGACTGAAACTAAGATTATTTACTGTTTGTGAGACAAAGTTTCCCTTTTCTAAGCCTTTGAAAGGAAGACTGAAAAGAAGATTATTTATCCCTTTTGAAACTCAGTTCCCCTTTACTAAAGTTTTGGAAGGAAGGTTGAAAAGGAGATTGTTTATCAATTGCGGAACTGAGTTGCCCTTTCTTAAGCCCTTGGAAGGAAGACTGAAAAGAAGATTATTTATCTTTTGTGAGGCTCAGTTTCCCTCTACTAAGCCTTTGAAAGGAAGACTGAAAAGAAGTTTATTCATTCCATTTGAAACTCAGTTCCCCTTTACTAAAGTTTTGCAAGGAAGATTGCAAAGAAGATTGTTTATCAATTGCGAAACTCAGTTGCCCTTTACTAAGCCCTTGTAAGGAAGACTGAAAAGAATATTATTTATCGTTTGAGAGACTCAGTTTCCCTCTACTCAGCCTTTGAAAGGAAGACTGAAAGGAATTTTATTTATCCCTTTTAAAACTATGTTCCCCTTTACTAAGCCCTTGGAAGGAAGACTGAAAAGAAGATTATTTATCCCTTTTGAAACTCAATTAACCTTTACTAAGACTTTGGAAGGAAAACTGAAAAGAAGGTTATTTATTCCTTTTGAAACTCAGCTCCCCTTTACTAGGCCTTTGGAAGGAAGAGTGAAAAGAAGCTTATTTATCCCTTTTGACACTGAGTTTCCCTTTACCAAGCCTTTGAAAGGAAGACTGAAAAGAAGATTATTTATCGTTTGTGAGACTCAGTTTCCTTTTACTAAGCCTTTGAAAGGAAGACTGAAAAGAAGATTATTTATACCTTTTGAAACTCAGCTCGCCTTTACTAAGCCTGTGGAAGGAAGACTGAAAAGAAGATTGTTTATCAATTGCGAAACTGAGTTGCCTTTTATTAAGCCCTTGGAAGGAAGACTGAAAAGAAGATTATTTATCGTTTGTGAGACGAAGTTTCCCTCTACTAAGCCTTTGAAAGGAAGACTGAAAAGAAGAGGTTATTTATCCATTTTGAAACCCTGCTCCCCTTTACTAGGCCTTTGGAAGGAAGACTGAAAAGAAGATTATTTACCGTTTGTAAGACTCAGTTTCCCTTTACTAAGCCCTTGGAAGGAAGACTGAAAAGAAGATTATTTATCCCTTTTGAAAGTCAGTTAACCTTTACTAAGCTTTTGGAAGGAAAACTGAAAAGAAGTTTATTCATTCCTTTTGAAACTCAGCTCCCCTTTACTAGGCCTTTGGAAGGAAGAGTGAAAAGAAACTTATTTATCCCTTTTGAAACTCAGCTCCCCTTTACTATATTTTTGGAAGGAAGATTGAAAAGAAGATTGTTTATCAATTACGAAACTCAGCTGCCATATACTAAGCCCTTGGAAGGAAGACTGAAAAGAAGATTATTTATCGTTTGTAAGACTCAGGTTCCTTTTACTAAGCCTTTGAAAGGAAGACTGAAAAGAAGATTATTTATACATTTTGAAACTCAGCTTCCCTTTACTAAGCCTATGGAAGGAAGACTGAAAAGAAGATTGTTTATCAATTGCGAAACTGAGTTGCCCTTTATTAAGCCCTTGGAAGGAAGACAGAAGAGAAGATTATTTATCGTTTGTGAGACGCAATTTCCCTCTACTAAGCCTTTGAAAGGCAGACTGAAAAGAAGGTTATTTATCGATTTTGAAACCCAGCTCCCCTTTACTAGGCATTTGGAAGGAAGGCTGAAAATAAGATTATTTACCGTTTGTAAGACTCAGTTTCTCATTACTAATCCTTTGAATGGCAGACTGAAAAGAAGATTATTTATCCGTTTTTAAACTCAGCTCCCCTTTACTAAGCCTATGGAAGGATGACTGAAAAGAAGATTCTTTATCAATTGCGAAAATGAGTTGCCCTTTACTAAGCCCTGGGAAGGAAGACTGAAAAGAAGATTATTTACCGTTTGTAAGACTTAGTTTCCCTCTACTCAGCCTTTGAAAGGAAGACAGAAAAGAAGATTATTTACCGTTTCTGAGACTCAGTTTCCCATTATTAAGCCTTTGAAAGGAAGACTGAAAAGAAGATTATTTATCCCTTTTGAAACTCAGTTTCCCTTTACTAAGCCTTTGGAAAGTAGACTGAAAGGAAGATTATTTACAGATTCTGAGACTCAGTTTCCCATTACTAAGCCTTTGAATAAAAACTGCTCCCCTTTACTAAGCCCTTGGAAGGAAGACTGAAAAAAGTTTATATATCCCTTTTGAAACTCAGTTAACCTTTACTAAACCTTTGGAAGGAAAACTGAAAAGAAGGTTATTTATCCCTTTTGAAACTCAGCTTCCCTTTACTAAACTTTTGGAAGGAAGATTGAAAGGAAGATTGTTTATTAATTACGAAACTCAGTTCCCCTTTACTAAGCCTATGGCAGGAAGAGTGAAAAGGGCATTCTTTATCAATTGCGAAACTCAGTTTCCCTTTGCTAAGCCCTTGGAAGGAAGACTGAAAAAAGATTATCTATCCCTTTTGAAACTCAGTTAACCTTTACTAAACCTTTGGAAGGAAAACTGAAAAGAAGGTTATTTATTCCTTTTGAAACTCAGCTCCCCTTTACTGAATTTTTGGAAGGAAGATTGAAAAGAAGATTGTTTGTCAATTACGAAACTCAGTTGCCCTATACTAAGCCCTTGGAAGGAAGACTGAAAAGAAGATTGCTTATCAATTGCGAAACTGAGTTGCCCTTTATTAAACCCTTGGAAAGAAGACTGAAAAGAAGATTATTTATCTTTTGTGAGGCGCAGTTTCCCTCTACTAAGCCTTTGAAAGGAAGACTGAAAAGAAGTTTATTCATTCCATTTGAAACTCAGTTCCCCTTTGCTAAAGTTTTGCAAGGAAGATTGAAAAGAAGATTGTTTATCAATTGCGAAACTCAGTTGCCCTTTACTAAGCCCTTGGAAGGAAGACTGAAAAGAATATTATTTATCGTATGAGAGACTCAGTTTCCCTCTACTCAGCCTTTGAAAATAAGACTGAAAGGAATTTTATTTATCCCTTTTGAAACTATGTTCCCCTTTACTAAGCCCTTGGAAGGAAGACTGAAAAGAAGATTATTTATCCCTTTTGAAACTCAATTAACCTTTACTAAGACTTTGGAAGGAAGATTGAGAAGAAGGTTGTTTATACGAAACTCAGTTGCCCTTTACTAAGCCCTCGGAAGGAAGACTCAGTTTCCCTTTACTAAGCCTATGGAAGGAAGACTGAAAGGAAGATTATTTACTGTTTGTGAGACAAAGTTTCCCTTTTCTAAGCCTTTGAAAGGAAGACTGAAAAGAAGATTATTTATCCCTTTTGAAACTCAGTTCCCCTTTACTAAAGTTTTGGAAGGAAGGTTGAAAAGGAGATTGTTTATCAATTGCGAAACTGAGTTGCCCTATACTAAGCCCTTGGAAAGAAGACTGAAAAGAAGATTATTTACCGTTTGTGAGACACAGTTTCCCTCTTCTAAGCCTTTGAAAGGAAGACTGAAAAGAAAATTATTTATCCCTTTTGAAACTCAGTTCCCCTTTACTAAAATTTTGGAAGGAAGATTGAGAAGAAGGTTGTTTATACGAAACTCAGTTGCCCTTTACTAAGCCCTCGGAAGGAAGACTCAGTCTCCCTTTACTAAGCCTATGGAAGGAAGACTGAAAGGAAGATTATTTACTGTTTGTGAGACAAAGTTTCCCTTTTCTAAGCCTTTGAAAGGAAGACTGAAAAGAAGATTATTTATCCCTTTTGAAACTCAGTTCCCCTTTACTAAAGTTTTGGAAGGAAGGTTGAAAAGGAGATTGTTTATCAATTGCGGAACTGAGTTGCCCTTTCTTAAGCCCTTGGAAGGAAGACTGAAAAGAAGATTATTTATCTTTGGTGAGGCGCAGTTTCCCTCTACTAAGCCTTTGAAAGGAAGACTGAAAAGAAGTTTATTCATTCCATTTGAAACTCAGTTCCCCTTTACTAAAGTTTTGCAAGGAAGATTGCAAAGAAGATTGTTTATCAATTGCGAAACTCAGTTGCCCTTTACTAAGCCCTTGGAAGGAAGACTGAAAAGAAGATTACTTACCGTTTGTGAGACTCAGTTTCCCATTACTAACTCTTTGAAAGGAAGACTGAAAGGAATTTTATTTATCCCTTTTGAAACTATGTTCCCCTTTACTAAGCCCTTGGAAGGAAGACTGAAAAGAAGATTATTTATCCCTTTTGAAACTCAATTAACCTTTACTAAGACTTTGGAAGGAAAACTGAAAAGAAGGTTATTTATTCCTTTTGAAACTCAGCTCCCCTTTACTAGGCCTTTGGAAGGAAGAGTGAAAAGAAGCTTATTTATCCCTTTTGAAACTCAGTTTCCCTTTACCAAGCCTTTGAAAGGAAGACTGAAAAGAAGATTATTTATCGTTTGTGAGACTCAGTTTCCTTTTACTAAGCCTTTGACAGGAAGACTGAAAAGAAGATTATTTATACCTTTTGAAACTCAGCTCGCCTTTACTAAGCCTGTGGAAGGAAGACTGAAAAGAAGATTGTTTATCAATTGCGAAACTGAGTTGCCTTTTATTAAGCCCTTGGAAGGAAGACTGAAAAGAAGATTATTTATCGTTTGTGAGACGAAGTTTCCCTCTACTAAGCCTTTGAAAGGAAGACTGAAAAGAAGAGGTTATTTATCCATTTTGAAACCCTGCTCCCCTTTACTAGGCCTTTGGAAGGAAGACTGAAAAGAAGATTATTTACCGTTTGTAAGACTCAGTTTCCCTTTACTAAGCCCTTGGAAGGAAGACTGAAAAGAAGATTATTTATCCCTTTTGAAAGTCAGTTAACCCTTACTAAGCTTTTGGAAGGAAAATTGAAAAGAAGATTGTTTATCAATTACGAAACTCAGCTGCCATATACTAAGCCCTTGGAAGGAAGACTGAAAAGAAGATTATTTATCGTTTGTAAGACTCAGTTTAATTTTACTAAGCCTTTGAAAGGAAGACTGAAAAGAAGGTTATTTATACATTTTGAAACTCAGCTTATCTTTACTAAGCCTATGGAAGGAAGACTGAAAAGAAGATTGTTTATCAATTGCGAAACTGAGTTGCCCTTTATTAAGCCCTTGGAAGGAAGACTGAAAAGAAGATTATTTATCGTTTGTGAGACGCAATTTCCCTCTACTAAGCCTTTGAAAGGCAGACTGAAAAGAAGGTTATTTATCGATTTTGAAACCCAGCTCCCCTTTACTAGGCATTTGGAAGGAAGGCTGAAAATAAGATTATTTACCGTTTGTAAGACTCAGTTTCTCATTACTAATCCTTTGAATGGCAGACTGAAAAGAAGATTATTTATCCGTTTTTAAACTCAGCTCCCCTTTACTAAGCCTATGGAAGGATGACTGAAAAGAAGATTCTTTATCAATTGCGAAAATGAGTTGCCCTTTACTAAGCCCTTGGAAGGAAGACTGAAAAGAAGATTATTTACCGTTTGTAAGACTTAGTTTCCCTCTACTCAGCCTTTGAAAGGAAGACAGAAAAGAAGATTATTTACCGTTTCTGAGACTCAGTTTCCCATTATTAAGCCTTTGAAAGGAAGACTGAAAAGAAGATTATTTATCCCTTTCGAAACTCAGTTTCCCTTTATTAAGCCTTTGGAAAGAAGACTGAAAGGAAGATTATTTACAGATTCTGAGACTCAGTTTCCCATTACTAAGCCTTTGAAGGAAAACTGAAAAGAAGATTATTTATCCCTTTTGAAACTCAGCTCCCCTTTACTAAACTTTTGGAAGGAAGATTGAAAGGAAGATTGTTTATTAATTACGAAACTCAGTTGCCCTTTACTAAGCCTATGGCAGGAAGAGTGAAAAGGACATTGATTATCAATTGCGAAACTCAGTTTCCCTTTACTAAGCCCTTGGAAGGAAGACTGAAAAAAGATTATCTATCCCTTTTGAAACTCAGTTAACCTTTACTAAACCTTTGGAAGGAAAACTGAAAAGAAGGTTATTTATTCCTTTTGAAACTCAGCTCCCCTTTACTGAATTTTTGGAAGGAAGATTGAAAAGAAGATTGTTTATCAATTACGAAACTCAGTTGCCCTATACTAAGCCCTTGGAAGGAAGACTGAAAAGAAGATTGTTTATCAATTGCGAAACTGAGTTGCCCTTTATTAAACCCTTGGAAAGAAGACTGAAAAGAAGATTATTTATCTTTTGTGAGGCGCAGTTTCCCTCTACTAAGCCTTTGAAAGGAAGACTGAAAAGAAGTTTATTCATTCCATTTGAAACTCAGTTCCCCTTTGCTAAAGTTTTGCAAGGAAGATTGAAAAGAAGATTGTTTATCAATTGCGAAACTCAGTTGCCCTTTACTAAGCCCTTGGAAGGAAGACTGAAAGAATATTATTTATCGTATGAGAGACTCAGTTTCCCTCTACTCAGCCTTTGAAAGGAAGACTGAAAGGAATTTTATTTATCCCTTTTGAAACTATGTTCCCCTTTACTAAGCCCTTGGAAGGAAGACTGAAAAGAAGATTATTTATCCCTTTTGAAACTCAATTAACCTTTACTAAGACTTTATAAGGAAAACTGAAAAGAAGGTTATTTATTCCTTTTGAAACTCAGCTCCCCTTTACTAGGCCTTTGGAAGGAAGAGTGAAAAGAAGCTTATTTATCCCTTTTGAAACTCAGTTTCCCTTTACCAAGCCTCTGAAAGGAGGACTGAAAAGAAGATTATTTATCGTTTGTGAGACTCAGTTTCCTTTTACTAAGCCTTTGAAAGGAAGAATGAAAAGAAGATTATTTATACCTTTTGAAACTCAGCTCCCCTTTACTAAGCCTGTGGAAGGAAGACTGAAAAGAAGTTTGTTTATCAATTGCGAAACTCAGTTGCCCTTTACTAAGCCCTTGGAAGGAAGACTGAAAAGAATATTATTTATCGTATGTGAGACGAAGTTTCCCTCTACTAAGCCTTTGAAAGGAAGACTGAAAAGAAGGTTATTTATCCATTTTGAAACCCAGCTCCCTTTACTAGGCCTTTGGAAGGAAGACTGAAAAGAAGATTATTTACCGTTTGCAAGACTCAGTTTCCCTTTACTAAGCCCTTGGAAGGAAGACTGAAAAGAAGATTATTTATCCCTTTTGAAACTCAGTTAACCTTTACTAAGCTTTTGGAAGGAAAACTGAAAAGAAGTTTATTCATTCCTTTTGAAACTCAGCTCCCCTTTACTAGGCCTTTGGAAGGAAGAGTGAAAAGAAGCTTATTTATCCCTTTTGAAACTCAGCTCCCCTTTACTATATTTTTGGAAGGAAGATTGAAAAGAAGATTGTTTATCAATTACGAAACTCAGCTGCCATATGCTAAGCCCTTGGAAGGAAGACTGAAAAGAAGATTATTTATCGTTTGTAAGACTCAGTTTCCTTTTACTAAGCCTTTGAAAGGAAGACTGAAAAGAAGATTATTTATACCTTTTGAAACTCAGCTTCCCTTTACTAAGCCTATGGAAGGAAGACTGAAAAGAAGATTGTTTATCAATTGCGAAACTGAGTTGCCCTTTATTAAGCCCTTGGAAGGAAGACTGAAAAGTAGATTATTTATCGTTTGTGAGACGCAATTTCCCTCTACTAAGCCTTTGAAAGGCAGACTGAAAAGAAGGTTATTTATCGATTCTGAAACCCAGCTCCCCTTTACTAGGCATTTGGAAGGAAGGCTGAAAATAAGATTATTTACCGTTTGTAAGACTCAGTTTCTCATTACTAATCCTTTGAAAGGCAGACTGAAAAGAAGATTATTTATCCGTTTTTAAACTCATCTCCCCTTTACTAAGCCTATGGAAGGATGACTGAAAAGAAGATTCTTTATCAATTGCGAAAATGAGTTGCCCTTTACTAAGCCCTTGGAAGGAAGACTAAAAAGAAGATTATTTACCGTTTGTAAGACTTAGTTTCCCATTACTAAGCCTTTGAAAGGAATACTGAAAGGAAGATTATTTACAGATTCTGGGACTCAGTTTCCCATTACTAAGCCTTTGAAGGAAAACTGAAAAGAAGATTATTTATCCCTTTTGAAACTCAGCTCCCCTTTACTAAGCCCTTGGAAGGAAGACTGAAAAAAGTTTATATATCCCTTTTGAAACTCAGTTAACCTTTACTAAACCTTTGGAAGGAAAACTGAAAAGAAGGTTATTTATCCCTTTTGAAACTCAGCTTCCCTTTACTAAACTTTCCTGCCTATGGCAGGAAGAGTGAAAAGGATATTGTTTATCAATTGCGAAACTCAGTTTCCCATTATTAAGCCATTGAAAGGAAGACTGAAAAGAAGATTATTTATCCCTTTTGAAACTCAGTTTCCCTTTACTAAGCCTTTGGAAAGAAGACTGAAAGGAAGATTATTTACAGATTCTGGGACTCAGTTTCCCATTACTAAGCCTTTGAAGGAAAACTGAAAAGAAGATTATTTATCCCTTTTGAAACTCAGCTCCCCTTTACTAAGCCCTTGGAAGGAAGACTGAAAAAAGTTTATATATCCCTTTTGAAACTCAGTTAACCTTTACTAAACCTTTGGAAGGAAAACTGAAAAGAAGGTTATTTATTCCTTTTGAAACTCAGCTCCCCTTTACTAGGCCTTTGGAAGGAAGAGTGAAAAGAAGCTTATTTATCCCTTTTGGAACTAAGTTTCCCTTTACTAAGCCTTTGAAAGGAAGACTGAAAAGAAGATTAGTTATCCCTTTTGAAACTCAGCTCCCCTTTACTGAATTTTTGGAAGGAAGATTGAAAAGAAGATTGTTTATCAATTACGAAACTCAGTTGCCCTATACTAAGCCCTTGGAAGGAAGACTGAAAAGAAGATTGTTTATCAATTGCGAAACTGAGTTGCCCTTTATTAAACCCTTGGAAAGAAGACTGAAAAGAAGATTATTTATCGTTTGTGAGACTCAGTTTCCCTCTACTAAGCCTTTGAAAGGAAAACTGAAAAGAATATTATTTATTCCTTTTGAAACTCAGCTCCCCTTTACTAGGACTTTAGAAGGAAGAGTGAAAAGAAGCTTATTTATCCCTTTTGAAACTCAGTTTCCCTTTACTAAGCCTTTGAAAGGAAGACTGAAAAGAAGATTAGTTATCCCTTTTGAAACTCAGCTCCCCTTTACTGAATTTTTGGAAGGAAGATTGAAAAGAAGATTGTTTATCAATTACGAAACTCAGTTGCCTTATACTAAGCCCTTGGAAGGAAGACTGAAAGAAGATTGTTTATCAATTGCGAAACTGGAGCTTAATTAAACCCTTGGAAAGAAGACTGAAAAGAAGATTATTTATCGTTTCTGAGACTCAGTTTCCCTCTACTAAGCCTTTGAAAGGAAGATTGAAAAGAAGATTGTTTATCAATTACGAAACTCAGTTGCCCTATACTAAGCCCTTGGAAGGAAGACTGAAAGAAGATTATCTATCCCTTTTAAAACTCAGTTAACCTTTACTAAACCTTTGGAAGGAAAACTGAAAAGAAGGTTATTTATATCTTTTGAAACTCAGCTCCCCTTTACTAAGCCTGTGGAAGGAAGACTGAAAAGAAGATTGTTTATCAATTGCGAAACTGAGTTGCCCTTTATTAAACCCTTGGAAAGAAGACTGAAAAGAAGATTATATATCGTTTGTGAGACTCAGTTTCCCTCTACTAAGCCTTTGAAAGGAAGACTGAAAAGAAGGTTATTTATCCATTTTGAAACCCAGCTCCCCTTTACTAGGCCTTTGGAAGGAAGACTGAAAAGAAGATCATTTATCCATTGCGAAACTGAGTTGCCCTTTACTATGCCCTTGGAAGGAAGACTGAAAAGAAGATTATTTACCGTTTGTAAGACTCAGTTTCCCATTACTAAGCCTTTGAAAGGAAGACTGAAAAGAAGATTATTTATCTCTTTCGAAACTCAGTTTCCCTTTAGCAAGCCTTTGAAAGGAAGACGGTAAAGAAGATTATTTACCGTTTCTGAGACTCAGTTTCCCATTACTAAGCCTTTGAAATGAAGACTGAAAAGAAGATTATTTATCCCTTTTGAAACTCAGCTCCCCTTTACTAAGCCTATGGAAGGAAGACTGTAAAGAAGATTCTTTATCGTTTGTGAGACTCAGTTTCCCTTTACTAAGCCTTTGAAAGGAAAACTGAATAGAAGATAATTTACCGTTTCTGAGACTCAGTTTCCCATTACTAAGCCTTTGAAAGGAAGACTGAAAAGAAAATTATTTATACCTTTTGCAACTCAGTTCCCCTTTACTAATCCTACGGAAGGAAGACTGAAAAGAAGATTGTTTATCAATTGCGAAACTCAGTTGCCCTTTACTATGCCCTTGGAAGGAAGACTGAAAAGAAGATTCTTTATCAATTGCGAAACTGAGTTGCCCTTTGAAGGAAGACTGAAAAGAAGATTATTTACCGTTTGTAAGACTCAGTTTCCCATTACTAAGATTTTGAAAGGAAGACTGAAAAGAAGATTATTTATCGTTTGTGAGACCCAGTTTCGATCGACTGAGCCTTTGAAAGAAAGACTGAAATTAAGGTTATTTATCCCTTTTGAAACTCAGTTCCCCTTTACTAAGCCTGTGGAAGGAAGTCTGAAAACAAGATTGTTTATCAATTGCGAAACTCAATTTTCCTTTACTAAGCCCTTGGAAGGAAGACTGAAAAGACGATTATTTATTCCTTTTGAAACTAAGTTTCCCTTTACTAAGCCTTTGAAAGGAAGACTGAAAAGAAGACTATTTATCCCTTTTGAAACTCAACTTCCCTTTACTAAACTTTTGGAAGGAAGATTGAAAAGAAGATTGTTTATTAATTACGAAACTCCATTGAACTTTACTAAGCTCTTGGAAGGAAGGCTGAAAAGAAGATTGTTTATCAATTGCGAAACTCAGTTGCCCTTTACTAAGCCCTTGAAATGAAGACTGAAAAGAAGATTATGTACCGTTTGTGAGACTCAGTTTCCCTCTACTAAGCCTTTGAAAGGAAGACTGAAAAGAAGGTTATTTATCGTTTGTGAGACTCAGTTTCGATCTACTGAGCCTTTGACAGGAAGACTGAAAGGAAGGTTATTTATCCCTTTTGAAACTTAGTTCCCCTTTACTAAGCCTGTGGAAGGAAGGCTGAAAAGAAGATTGTTTATCAATTGCGAAACTCAATTTCCCTTTATTAAGCCCTTGAAAGGAAGACGGAAAAGAAGATTGTTTATCCCTTTTCAAACTCAGTTAACCTTTACTAAGCCTTTGGAAGGAAAACTGAAAATAAGGTTATTTATCCCTTTTGAAACTCAGCTCCCCTTTACAAGGTTTTTGGATGGAAGAGTGAAAAGAAGATTATTTATCCCTTTTGAAACTCAGTTTCCCTTTACTAAGCCTTTGAAAAGAAGACTGAAAAGAAGATTATTTATCCCTTTTGAAACTCAGCTTCCCTTTACTAAAAGGGAGCCTTCCTTCAGTTCCCCTTTACTAAGCCTATCGAAGGAAGATTGAAAAGAAGATTATTTATCGTTTGTGAGACTCAGTTTCGATCTACTGAGCCTTTGAAAGGAAGACTGAAAGGAAGGTTATTTATCCCTTTTGCAACTTAGTTCCCCTTTACTAAGCCTGTGGAAGGAAGGCTGAAAAGAAGATTGTTTATCAATTGCGAAACTCAATTTCCCTTTATTAAGCCCTTGAAAGGAAGACGGAAAAATAGATTGTTTATCCCTTTTCAAACTCAGTTAACCTTTACTAAGCCTTTGGAAGGAAAACTGAAAATAAGGTTATTTATCCCTTTTGAAACTCAGCTCCCCTTTACAAATTTTTTGGATGGAAGAGTGAAAAGAAGATTATTTATCCCTTTTGAAACTCAGTTTCCCTTTACTAAGCCTTTGAAAAGAAGACTGAAAAGAAGATTATTTATCCCTTTTGAAACTCAGCTTCAATTTACTAAACTTTTGGAAGGAAGATTGAAAAGAAGATTGTTTATCAATTACGAAATTCAGTTGCCCCTTACTAAGCCCTTGGAAGGAAAACTGAAAGAAGATTATTTATCGCTTGTGAGACTCAGTTTCCCTTTACTAAGATTTGAAAGTAAGACTGAAAAAAAAGATTATTTACCGTTTCTGAGACTCAGTTTCCCATTATTAAGCCTTTGAAAGGAAGACTGAAAAGAAGACTATTTATCCCTTTTTAAACTCAGCTCCCCTTTACTAAGCCTATGGAAGGAAGACTGAAAAGAAGATTGTTTATCAATTGCGAAACTGAGTTGACCTTTACTAAGTCTTTGGAAGGCGGACTGAAAAGAAGATTATTTACCGTTTGTGAGGCACAGTTTCCCTTTTCTAAGCCTTTGAAAGGAAAACTGAAAAGAAGATTATTTATCCCTTTTGAAACTCAGTTCCCCTTTACTAAAATTTTGGAAGGAAGATTGAAAAGAAGGTTGTTTATCAATTACGAAACTCAGTTGCCCTTTACTAAGCCCTTGGAAGGAAGACTGAAAAGAAGATTATTTATCGTTTGTGAGACTCAGTTTCCCTCTACTCAGCCTTTGAAAGGAAGACTGAAAGGAAGGTTATTTATCCCTTTTGAAACTCAGCTCAACTTTACTAAGCCTATGGAAGGAAGACTGAAAAAAGTTTATATATCCCTTTTGAAACTCAGTTAACCTTTACTAAACTTTTGGAAGGAAGATTGAAAGGAAGATTGTTTATTAATTACGAAACTCAGTTCCCCTTTACTAAGCCTATGGCAGGAAGAGTGAAAAGGACATTCTTTATCAATTGCGAAACTCAGTTTCCCTTTGCTAAGCCCTTGGAAGGAAGACTGAAAAAAGATTATCTATCCCTTTTGAAACTCAGTTAACCTTTACTAAACCTTTGCAAGGAAGACTGAAAAGAAGATTCTTTATCAATTGCGAAACTGAGTTGCCCTTTGAAGGAAGACTGAAAAGAAGATTATTTACCGTTTGTAAGACTCAGTTTCCCATTACTAAGATTTTGAAAGGAAGACTGAAAAGAAGATTATTTATCGTTTGTGAGACCCAGTTTCGATCGACTGAGCCTTTGAAAGAAAGACTGAAATTAAGGTTATTTATCCCTTTTGAAACTCAGTTCCCCTTTACTAAGCCTTTGAAAGGAAGACAGAAAAGAAGATTATTTACCGTTTCTGAGACTCAGTTTCCCATTATTAAGCCTTTGAAAGGAAGACTGAAAAGAAGATTATTTATCCCTTTTGAAACTCAGTTTCCCTTTACTAAGCCTTTGGAAAGTAGACTGAAAGGAAGATTATTTACAGATTCTGAGACTCAGTTTCCCATTACTAAGCCTTTGAAGGAAAACTGAAAAGAAGATTATTTATCCCTTTTGAAACTCAGCTCCCCTTTACTAAGCCCTTGGAAGGAAGACTGAAAAAAGTTTATATATCCCTTTTGAAACTCAGTTAACCTTTACTAAATCTTTGGAAGGAAAACTGAAAAGAAGGTTATTTATCCCTTTTGAAACTCAGTTTCCCTTTACTAAACTTTTGGAAGGAAGATTGAAAGGAAGATTGTTTATTAATTACGAAACTCAGTTCCCCTTTACTAAGCCTATGGCAGGAAGAGTGAAAAGGACATTCTTTATCAATTGCGAAACTCAGTTTCCCTTTGCTAAGCCCTTGGAAGGAAGACTGAAAAAAGATTATCTATCCCTTTTGAAACTCAGTTAACCTTTACTAAACCTTTGGAAGGAAAACTGAAAAGAAGGTTATTTATTCCTTTTGAAACTCAGCTCCCCTTTACTGAATTTTTGGAAGGAAGATTGAAAAGAAGATTGTTTATCAATTACGAAACTCAGTTGCCCTATACTAAGCCCTTGGAAGGAAGACTGAAAAGAAGATTGTTTATCAATTGCGAAACTGAGTTGCCCTTTATTAAACCCTTGGAAAGATGACTGAAAAGAAGATTATTTATCTTTTGTGAGGCGCAGTTTCCCTCTACTAAGCCTTTGAAAGGAAGACTGAAAAGAAGTTTATTCATTCCATTTGAAACTCAGTTCCCCTTTGCTAAAGTTTTGCAAGGAAGATTGAAAAGAAGATTGTTTATCAATTGCGAAACTCAGTTGCCCTTTACTAAGCCCTTGGAAGGAAGACTGAAAAGAATATTATTTATCGTATGAGAGACTCAGTTTCCCTCTACTCAGCCTTTGAAAATAAGACTGAAAGGAATTTTATTTATCCCTTTTGAAACTATGTTCCCCTTTACTAAGCCCTTGGAAGGAAGACTGAAAAGAAGATTATTTATCCCTTTTGAAACTCAATTAACCTTTACTAAGACTTTGGAAGGAAGATTGAGAAGAAGGTTGTTTATACGAAACTCAGTTGCCCTTTACTAAGCCCTCGGAAGGAAGACTCAGTCTCCCTTTACTAAGCCTATGGAAGGAAGACTGAAAGGAAGATTATTTACTGTTTGTGAGACAAAGTTTCCCTTTTCTAAGCCTTTGAAAGGAAGACTGAAAAGAAGATTATTTATCCCTTTTGAAACTCAGTTCCCCTTTACTAAAGTTTTGGAAGGAAGGTTGAAAAGGAGATTGTTTATCAATTGCGAAACTGAGTTGCCCTATACTAAGCCCTTGGAAAGAAGACTGAAAAGAAGATTATTTACCGTTTGTGAGACACAGTTTCCCTCTTCTAAGCCTTTGAAAGGAAGACTGAAAAGAAAATTATTTATCCCTTTTGAAACTCAGTTCCCCTTTACTAAAATTTTGGAAGGAAGATTGAGAAGAAGGTTGTTTATACGAAACTCATTTGCCCTTTACTAAGCCCTCGGAAGGAAGACTCAGTCTCCCTTTACTAAGCCTATGGAAGGAAGACTGAAAGGAAGATTATTTACTGTTTGTGAGACAAAGTTTCCCTTTTCTAAGCCTTTGAAAGGAAGACTGAAAAGAAGATTATTTATCCCTTTTGAAACTCAGTTCCCCTTTACTAAAGTTTTGGAAGGAAGGTTGAAAAGGAGATTGTTTATCAATTGCGGAACTGAGTTGCCCTTTCTTAAGCCCTTGGAAGGAAGACTGAAAAGAAGATTATTTATCTTTTGTGAGGCGCAGTTTCCCTCTACTAAGCCTTTGAAAGGAAGACTGAAAAGAAGTTTATTCATTCCATTTGAAACTCAGTTCCCCTTTACTAAAGTTTTGCAAGGAAGATTGCAAAGAAGATTGTTTATCAATTGCGAAACTCAGTTGCCCTTTACTAAGCATTTGGAAGGAAGACTGAAAAGAAGATTACTTACCGTTTGTGAGACTCAGTTTCCCATTACTAACTCTTTGAAAGGAAGACTGAAAGGAATTTTATTTATCCCTTTTGAAACTATGTTCCCCTTTACTAAGCCCTTGGAAGGAAGACTGAAAAGAAGATTATTTATCCCTTTTGAAACTCAATTAACCTTTACTAAGACTTTGGAAGGAAAACTGAAAAGAAGGTTATTTATTCCTTTTGAAACTCAGCTCCCCTTTACTAGGCCTTTGGAAGGAAGAGTGAAAAGAAGCTTATTTATCCCTTTTGAAACTCAGTTTCCCTTTACCAAGCCTTTGAAAGGAAGACTGAAAAGAAGATTATTTATCGTTTGTGAGACTCAGTTTCCTTTTACTAAGCCTTTGAAAGGAAGACTGAAAAGAAGATTATTTATACCTTTTGAAACTCAGCTCGCCTTTACTAAGCCTGTGGAAGGAAGACTGAAAAGAAGATTGTTTATCAATTGCGAAACTGAGTTGCCTTTTATTAAGCCCTTGGAAGGAAGACTGAAAAGAAGATTATTTATCGTTTGTGAGACGAAGTTTCCCTCTACTAAGCCTTTGAAAGGAAGACTGAAAAGAAGAGGTTATTTATCCATTTTGAAACCCTGCTCCCCTTTACTAGGCCTTTGGAAGGAAGACTGAAAAGAAGATTATTTACCGTTTGTAAGACTCAGTTTCCCTTTACTAAGCCCTTGGAAGGAAGACTGAAAAGAGGATTATTTATCCCTTTTGAAAGTCAGTTAACCTTTACTAAGCTTTTGGAAGGAAAACTGAAAAGAAGTTTATTCATTCCTTTTGAAACTCAGCTCCCCTTTACTAGGCCTTTGGAAGGAAGAGTGAAAAGAAACTTATTTATCCCTTTTGAAACTCAGCTCCCCTTTACTATATTTTTGGAAGGAAGATTGAAAAGAAGATTGTTTATCAATTACGAAACTCAGCTGCCATATACTAAGCCCTTGGAAGGAAGACTGAAAAGAAGATTATTTATCGTTTGTAAGACTCAGTTTCCTTTTACTAAGCCTTTGAAAGGAAGACTGAAAAGAAGATTATTTATACATTTTGAAACTCAGCTTCCCTTTACTAAGCCTATGGAAGGAAGACTGAAAAGAAGATTGTTTATCAATTGCGAAACTGAGTTGCCCTTTATTAAGCCCTTGGAAGGAAGACTGAAAATAAGATTATTTACCGTTTGTAAGACTCAGTTTCTCATTAATAATCCTTTGAATGGCAGACTGAAAAGAAGATTATTTATCCGTTTTTAAACTCAGCTCCGCTTTACTAAGCCTATGGAAGGATGACTGAAAAGAAGATTCTTTATCAATTGCGAAAATGAGTTGCCCTTTACTAAGCCCTTGGAAGGAAGACTGAAAAGAAGATTATTTACCGTTTGTAAGACTTAGTTTCCCTCTACTCAGCCTTTGAAAGGAAGACAGAAAAGAAGATTATTTACCGTTTCTGAGACTCAGTTTCCCATTATTAAGCCTTTGAAAGGAAGACTGAAAAGAAGATTATTTATCCCTTTTGAAACTCAGTTTCCCTTTACTAAGCCTTTGGAAAGAAGACTGAAAGGAAGATTATTTACAGATTCTGAGACTCAGTTTCCCATTACTAAGCCTTTGAAGGAAAACTGAGAAGAAGATTATTTATCCCTTTTGAAACTCAGCTTCCCTTTACTAAACTTTTGGAAGGAAGATTGAAAGGAAGATTGTTTATTAATTACGAAACTCAGTTGCCCTTTACTAAGCCTATGGCAGGAAGAGTGAAAAGGACATTGATTATCAATTGCGAAACTCAGTTTCCCTTTACTAAGCCCTTGGAAAGAAGACTGAAAAGAAGATCTTTTGTGAGGCGCAGTTTCCCTCTACTAAGCCTTTGAAAGGAAGACTGAAAAGAAGTTTATTCATTCCATTTGAAACTCAGTTCCCCTTTGCTAAAGTTTTGCAAGGAAGATTGAAAAGAAGATTGTTTATCAATTGCGAAACTCAGTTGCCCTTTACTAAGCCCTTGGAAGGAAGACTGAAAAGAATATTATTTATCGTATGAGAGACTCAGTTTCCCTCTACTCAGCCTTTGAAAGGAAGACTGAAAGGAATTTTATTTATCCCTTTTGAAACTATGTTCCCCTTTACTAAGCCCTTGGAAGGAAGACTGAAAAGAAGATTATTTATCCCTTTTGAAACTCAATTAACCTTTACTAAGACTTTGGAAGGAAAACTGAAAAGAAGGTTATTTATTCCTTTTGAAACTCAGCTCCCCTTTACTAGGCCTTTGGAAGGAAGAGTGAAAAGAAGCTTATTTATCCCTTTTGAAACTCAGTTTCCCTTTACCAAGCCTCTGAAAGGAAGACTGAAAAGAAGATTATTTATCGTTTGTGAGACTCAGTTTCCTTTTACTAAGCCTTTGAAAGGAAGAATGAAAAGAAGATTATTTATACCTTTTGAAACTCAGCTCCCCTTTACTAAGCCTGTGGAAGGAAGACTGAAAAGAAGTTTGTTTATCAATTGCGAAATTGAGTTCCCTTTATTAAGCCCTTGGAAGGAAGACTGAAAAGAAGATTATTTATCGTTTGTGAGACGAAGTTTCCCTCTACTAAGCCTTTGAAAGGAAGACTGCAAAGAAGGTTATTTATCCATTTTGAAACCCAGCTCCCTTTACTAGGCCTTTGGAAGGAAGACTGAAAAGAAGATTATTTACCGTTTGCAAGACTCAGTTTCCCTTTACTAAGCCCTTGGAAGGAAGACTGAAAAGAAGATTATTTATCCCTTTTGAAACTCAGTTAACCTTTACTAAGCTTTTGGAAGGAAAACTGAAAAGAAGTTTATTCATTCCTTTTGAAACTCAGCTCCCCTTTACTAGGCCTTTGGAAGGAAGAGTGAAAAGAAGCTTATTTATCCCTTTTGAAACTCAGTTTCCCTTAACCAAGCCTTTGAAAGGAAGACTGAAAAGAAGATTATTTATCGTTTGTGAGACTCAGTTTCCTTTTACTAAGCCTTTGAAAGGAAGACTGAAAAGAAGATTATTTATACCTTTTGAAACTCAGCTCGCCTTTACTAAGCCTGTGGAAGGAAGACTGAAAAGAAGATTGTTTATCAATTGCGAAACTGAGTTGCCTTTTATTAAGCCCTTGGAAGGAAGACTGAAAAGAAGATTATTTATCGTTTGTGAGACGAAGTTTCCCTCTACTAAGCCTTTGAAAGGAAGACTGAAAAGAAGAGGTTATTTATCCATTTTGAAACCCTGCTCCCCTTTACTAGGCCTTTGGAAGGAAGACTGAAAAGAAGATTATTTACCGTTTGTAAGACTCAGTTTCCCTTTACTAAGCCCTTGGAAGGAAGACTGAAAAGAAGATTATTTATCCCTTTTGAAAGTCAGTTAACCTTTACTAAGCTTTTGGAAGGAAAACTGAAAAGAAGTTTATTCATTCCTTTTGAAACTCAGCTCCCCTTTACTAGGCCTTTGGAAGGAAGAGTGAAAAGAAACTTATTTATCCCTTTTGAAACTCAGCTCCCCTTTACTATATTTTTGGAAGGAAGATTGAAAAGAAGATTGTTTATCAATTACGAAACTCAGCTGCCATATACTAAGCCCTTGGAAGGAAGACTGAAAAGAAGATTATTTATCGTTTGTAAGACTCAGTTTCCTTTTACTAAGCCTTTGAAAGGAAGACTGAAAAGAAGATTATTTATACATTTTGAAACTCAGCTTCCCTTTACTAAGCCTATGGAAGGATGACTGAAAAGAAGATTCTTTATCAATTGCGAAAATGAGTTGCCCTTTACTAAGCCCTTGGAAGGAAGACTGAAAAGAAGATTATTTACCGTTTGTAAGACTTAGTTTCCCTCTACTCAGCCTTTGAAAGGAAGACAGAAAAGAAGATTATTTACCGTTTCTGAGACTCAGTTTCCCATTATTAAGCCTTTGAAAGGAAGACTGAAAAGAAGATTATTTATCCCTTTTGAAACTCAGTTTCCCTTTACTAAGCCTTTGGAAAGAAGACTGAAAGGAAGATTATTTACAGATTCTGAGACTCAGTTTCCCATTACTAAGCCTTTGAAGGAAAACTGAAAAGAAGATTATTTATCCCTTTTGAAACTCAGCTCCCCTTTACTAAACTTTTGGAAGGAAGATTGAAAGGAAGATTGTTTATTAATTACGAAACTCAGTTGCCCTTTACTAAGCCTATGGCAGGAAGAGTGAAAAGGACATTGATTATCAATTGCGAAACTCAGTTTCCCTTTACTAAGCCCTTGGAAAGAAGACTGAAAAGAAGATCTTTTGTGAGGCGCAGTTTCCCTCTACTAAGCCTTTGAAAGGAAGACTGAAAAGAAGTTTATTCATTCCATTTGAAACTCAGTTCCCCTTTGCTAAAGTTTTGCAAGGAAGATTGAAAAGAAGATTGTTTATCAATTGCGAAACTCAGTTGCCCTTTACTAAGCCCTTGGAAGGAAGACTGAAAAGAATATTATTTATCGTATGAGAGACTCAGTTTCCCTCTACTCAGCCTTTGAAAGGAAGACTGAAAGGAATTTTATTTATCCCTTTTGAAACTATGTTCCCCTTTACTAAGCCCTTGGAAGGAAGACTGAAAAGAAGATTATTTATCCCTTTTGAAACTCAATTAACCTTTACTAAGACTTTGGAAGGAAAACTGAAAAGAAGGTTATTTATTCCTTTTGAAACTCAGCTCCCCTTTACTAGGCCTTTGGAAGGAAGAGTGAAAAGAAGCTTATTTATCCCTTTTGAAACTCAGTTTCCCTTTACCAAGCCTCTGAAAGGAAGACTGAAAAGAAGATTATTTATCGTTTGTGAGACTCAGTTTCCTTTTACTAAGCCTTTGAAAGGAAGAATGAAAAGAAGATTATTTATACCTTTTGAAACTCAGCTCCCCTTTACTAAGCCTGTGGAAGGAAGACTGAAAAGAAGTTTGTTTATCAATTGCGAAATTGAGTTCCCTTTATTAAGCCCTTGGAAGGAAGACTGAAAAGAAGATTATTTATCGTTTGTGAGACGAAGTTTCCCTCTACTAAGCCTTTGAAAGGAAGACTGCAAAGAAGGTTATTTATCCATTTTGAAACCCAGCTCCCTTTACTAGGCCTTTGGAAGGAAGACTGAAAAGAAGATTATTTACCGTTTGCAAGACTCAGTTTCCCTTTACTAAGCCCTTGGAAGGAAGACTGAAAAGAAGATTATTTATCCCTTTTGAAACTCAGTTAACCTTTACTAAGCTTTTGGAAGGAAAACTGAAAAGAAGTTTATTCATTCCTTTTGAAACTCAGCTCCCCTTTACTAGGCCTTTGGAAGGAAGAGTGAAAAGAAGCTTATTTATCCCTTTTGAAACTCAGCTCCCCTTTACTATATTTTTGGAAGGAAGATTGAAAAGAAGATTGTTTATCAATTACGAAACTCAGCTGCCATATACTAAGCCCTTGGAAGGAAGACTGAAAAGAAGATTATTTATCGTTTGTAAGACTCAGTTTCCTTTTACTAAGCCTTTGAAAGGAAGACTGAAAAGAAGATTATTTATACCTTTTGAAACTCAGCTTCCCTTTACAAAGCCTATGGAAGGAAGACTGAAAAGAAGATTGTTTATCAATTGCGAAACTGAGTTGCCCTTTATTAAGCCCTTGGAAGGAAGACTGAAAAGTAGATTATTTATCGTTTGTGAGACGCAATTTCCCTCTACTAAGCCTTTGAAAGGCAGACTGAAAAGAAGGTTATTTATCGATTTTGAAACCCAGCTCCCCTTTACTAGGCATTTGGAAGGAAGGCTGAAAATAAGATTATTTACCGTTTGTAAGACTCAGTTTCTCATTACTAATCCTTTGAAAGGCAGACTGAAAAGAAGATTATTTATCCGTTTTTAAACTCATCTACCCTTTACTAAGCCAATGGAAGGATGACTGAAAAGAAGATTCTTTATCAATTGCGAAAATGAGTTGCCCTTTACTAAGCCCTTGGAAGGAAGACTGAAAAGAAGATTATTTACCGTTTGTAAGACTTAGTTTCCCATTACTAAGCCTTTGAAAGGAAGACAGAAAAGAAGATTATTTACCGTTTCTGAGACTCAGTTTCCCATTATTAAGCCATTGAAAGGAAGACTGAAAAGAAGATTATTTATCCCTTTTGAAACTCAGTTTCCCTTTACTAAGCCTTTGGAAAGAAGACTGAAAGGAAGATTATTTACAGATTCTGGGACTCAGTTTCCCATTACTAAGCCTTTGAAGGAAAACTGAAAAGAAGATTATTTATCCCTTTTGAAACTCAACTCCCCTTTACTAAGCCCTTGGAAGGAAGACTGAAAAAAGTTTATATATCCCTTTTGAAACTCAGTTAACCTTTACTAAACCTTTGGAAGGAAAACTGAAAAGAAGGTTATTTATCCCTTTTGAAACTCAGCTTCCCTTTACTAAACTTTCCTGCCTATGGCAGGAAGAGTGAAAAGGATATTGTTTATCAATTGCGAAACTCAGTTTCCCATTATTAAGCCATTGAAAGGAAGACTGAAAAGAAGATTATTTATCCCTTTTGAAACTCAGTTTCCCTTTACTAAGCCTTTGGAAAGAAGACTGAAAGGAAGATTATTTACAGATTCTGGGACTCAGTTTCCCATTACTAAGCCTTTGAAGGAAAACTGAAAAGAAGATTATTTATCCCTTTTGAAACTCAGCTCCCCTTTACTAAGCCCTTGGAAGGAAGACTGAAAAAAGTTTATATATCCCTTTTGAAACTCAGTTAACCTTTACTAAACCTTTGGAAGGAAAACTGAAAAGAAGGTTATTTATTCCTTTTGAAACTCAGCTCCCCTTTACTAGGCCTTTGGAAGGAAGAGTGAAAAGAAGCTTATTTATCCCTTTTGGAACTAAGTTTCCCTTTACTAAGCCTTTGAAAGGAAGACTGAAAAGAAGATTAGTTATCCCTTTTGAAACTCAGCTCCCCTTTACTGAATTTTTGGAAGGAAGATTGAAAAGAAGATTGTTTATCAATTACGAAACTCAGTTGCCCTATACTAAGCCCTTGGAAGGAAGACTGAAAAGAAGATTGTTTATCAATTGCGAAACTGAGTTGCCCTTTATTAAACCCTTGGAAAGAAGACTGAAAAGAAGATTATTTATCGTTTGTGAGACTCAGTTTCCCTCTACTAAGCCT
This sequence comes from Xylota segnis, assembly GCA_963583995.1. NCBI lineage: Eukaryota > Metazoa > Arthropoda > Insecta > Diptera > Syrphidae > Xylota > Xylota segnis. Next base: position 89,600,046 of record OY757236.1, on the reverse strand, counting down.
TTGAAAGGAAAACTGAAAAGAATATTATTTATTCCTTTTGAAACTCAGCTCCCCTTTACTAGGACTTTAGAAGGAAGAGTGAAAAGAAGCTTATTTATCCCTTTTGAAACTCAGTTTCCCTTTACTAAGCCTTTGAAAGGAAGACTGAAAAGAAGATTAGTTATCCCTTTTGAAACTCAGCTCCCCTTTACTGAATTTTTGGAAGGAAGATTGAAAAGAAGATTGTTTATCAATTACGAAACTCAGTTGCCTTATACTAAGCCCTTGGAAGGAAGACTGAAAGAAGATTGTTTATCAATTGCGAAACTGGAGCTTAATTAAACCCTTGGAAAGAAGACTGAAAAGAAGATTATTTATCGTTTGTGAGACTCAGTTTCCCTTTACTAAGCCTTTGAAAGGAAGATTGAAAAGAAGATTGTTTATCAATTACGAAACTCAGTTGCCCTATACTAAGCCCTTGGAAGGAAGACTGAAAGAAGATTATCTATCCCTTTTGAAACTCAGTTAACCTTTACTAAACCTTTGGAAGGAAAACTGAAAAGAAGGTTATTTATACCTTTTGAAACTCAGCTCCCCTTTACTAAGCCTGTGGAAGGAAGACTGAAAAGAAGATTGTTTATCAATTGCGAAACTGAGTTGCCCTTTATTAAACCCTTGGAAAGAAGACTGAAAAGAAGATTATTTATCGTTTGTGAGACTCAGTTTCCCTCTACTAAGCCTTTGAAAGGAAGACTGAAAAGAAGGTTATTTATCCATTTTGAAACCCAGCTCCCCTTTACTAGGCCTTTGGAAGGAAGACTGAAAAGAAGATCATTTATCCATTGCGAAACTGAGTTGCCCTTTACTATGCCCTTGGAAGGAAGACTGAGAAGAAGATTATTTACCGTTTGTAAGACTCAGTTTCCCATTACTAAGCCTTTGAAAGGAAGACTGAAAAGAAGATTATTTATCTCTTTCGAAACTCAGTTTCCCTTTACCAAGCCTTTGAAAGGAAGACGGTAAAGAAGATTATTTACCGTTTCTGAGACTCAGTTTCCCATTACTAAGCCTTTGAAATGAAGACTGAAAAGAAGATTATTTATCCCTTTTGAAACTCAGCTCCCCTTTACTAAGCCTATGGAAGGAAGACTGTAAAGAAGATTCTTTATCGTTTGTGAGACTCAGTTTCCCTTTACTAAGCCTTTGCAAGGAAAACTGAATAGAAGATAATTTACCGTTTCTGAGACTCAGTTTCCCATTACTAAGCCTTTGAAAGGAAGATTGAAAAGAAAATTATTTATACCTTTTGCAACTCAGTTCCCCTTTACTAAGAATACGGAAGGAAGACTGAAAAGAAGATTGTTTATCAATTGCGAAACTCAGTTGCCCTTTACTATGCCCTTGGAAGGAAGACTGAAAAGAAGATTCTTTATCAATTGCGAAACTGAGTTGCCCTTTGAAGGAAGACTAAAAAGAAGATTATTTACCGTTTGTAAGACTCAGTTTCCCATTACTAAGATTTTGAAAGGAAGACTGAAAAGAAGATTATTTATCGTTTGTGAGACCCAGTTTCGATCGACTGAGCCTTTGAAAGAAAGACTGAAATTAAGGTTATTTATCCCTTTTGAAACTCAGTTCCCCTTTACTAAGCCTGTGGAAGGAAGTCTGAAAAGAAGATTGTTTATCAATTGCGAAACTCAATTTTCCTTTACTAAGCCCTTGGAAGGAAGACTGAAAAGACGATTATTTATTCCTTTTGAAACTAAGTTTCCCTTTACTAAGCCTTTGAAAGGAAGACTGAAAAGAAGACTATTTATCCCTTTTGAAACTCAACTTCCCTTTACTAAACTTTTGGAAGGAAGATTGAAAGGAAGATTGTTTATTAATTACGAAACTCAGTTGCCCTTTACTAAGCCTATGGCAGGAAGAGTGAAAAGGACATTGATTATCAATTGCGAAACTCAGTTTCCCTTTACTAAGCCCTTGGAAAGAAGACTGAAAAGAAGATCTTTTGTGAGGCGCAGTTTCCCTCTACTAAGCCTTTGAAAGGAAGACTGAAAAGAAGTTTATTCATTCCATTTGAAACTCAGTTCCCCTTTGCTAAAGTTTTGCAAGGAAGATTGAAAAGAAGATTGTTTATCAATTGCGAAACTCAGTTGCCCTTTACTAAGCCCTTGGAAGGAAGACTGAAAAGAATATTATTTATCGTATGAGAGACTCAGTTTCCCTCTACTCAGCCTTTGAAAGGAAGACTGAAAGGAATTTTATTTATCCCTTTTGAAACTATGTTCCCCTTTACTAAGCCCTTGGAAGGAAGGCTGAAAAGAAGATTATTTATCCCTTTTGAAACTCAATTAACCTTTACTAAGACTTTGGAAGGAAAACTGAAAAGAAGGTTATTTATTCCTTTTGAAACTCAGCTCCCCTTTACTAGGCCTTTGGAAGGAAGAGTGAAAAGAAGCTTATTTATCCCTTTTGAAACTCAGTTTCCCTTTACCAAGCCTCTGAAAGGAAGACTGAAAAGAAGATTATTTATCGTTTGTGAGACTCAGTTTCCTTTTACTAAGCCTTTGAAAGGAAGAATGAAAAGAAGATTATTTATACCTTTTGAAACTCAGCTCCCCTTTACTAAGCCTGTGGAAGGAAGACTGAAAAGAAGTTTGTTTATCAATTGCGAAATTGAGTTCCCTTTATTAAGCCCTTGGAAGGAAGACTGAAAAGAAGATTATTTATCGTTTGTGAGACGAAGTTTCCCTCTACTAAGCCTTTGAAAGGAAGACTGCAAAGAAGGTTATTTATCCATTTTGAAACCCAGCTCCCTTTACTAGGCCTTTGGAAGGAAGACTGAAAAGAAGATTATTTACCGTTTTCAAGACTCAGTTTCCCTTTACTAAGCCCTTGGAAGGAAGACTGAAAAGAAGATTATTTATCCCTTTTGAAACTCAGTTAACCTTTACTAAGCTTTTGGAAGGAAAACTGAAAAGAAGTTTATTCATTCCTTTTGAAACTCAGCTCCCCTTTACTAGGCCTTTGGAAGGAAGAGTGAAAAGAAGCTTATTTATCCCTTTTGAAACTCAGCTCCCCTTTACTATATTTTTGGAAGGAAGATTGAAAAGAAGATTGTTTATCAATTACGAAACTCAGCTGCCATATACTAAGCCCTTGGAAGGAAGACTGAAAACAAGATTATTTATCGTTTGTAAGACTCAGTTTCCTTTTACTAAGCCTTTGAAAGGAAGACTGAAAAGAAGATTATTTATACCTTTTGAAACTCAGCTTCCCTTTACTAAGCCTATGGAAGGAAGACTGAAAAGAAGATTGTTTATCAATTGCGAAACTGAGTTGCCCTTTATTAAGCCCTTGGAAGGAAGACTGAAAAGAAGATTATTTATCGTTTGTGAGACGAAGTTTCCCTCTACTAAGCCTTTGAAAGGCAGACTGAAAAGAAGGTTATTTATCGATTTTGAAACCCAGCTCCCCTTTACTAGGCATTTGGAAGGAAGGCTGAAAATAAGATTATTTACCGTTTGTAAGACTCAGTTTCTCATTACTAATCCTTTGAAAGGCAGACTGAAAAGAAGATTATTTATCCGTTTTTAAACTCATCTCCCCTTTACTAAGCCTATGGAAGGATGACTGAAAAGAAGATTCTTTATCAATTGCGAAAATGAGTTGCCCTTTACTAAGCCCTTGGAAGGAAGACTGAAAAGAAGATTATTTACCGTTTGTAAGACTTAGTTTCCCATTACTAAGCCTTTGAAAGGAAGACAGAAAAGAAGATTATTTACCGTTTCTGAGACTCAGTTTCCCATTATTAAGCCATTGAAAGGAAGACTGAAAAGAAGATTATTTATCCCTTTTGAAACTCAGTTTCCCTTTACTAAGCCTTTGGAAAGAAGACTGAAAGGAAGATTATTTACAGATTCTGGGACTCAGTTTCCCATTACTAAGCCTTTGAAGGAAAACTGAAAAGAAGATTATTTATCCCTTTTGAAACTCAACTCCCCTTTACTAAGCCCTTGGAAGGAAGACTGAAAAAAGTTTATATATCCCTTTTGAAACTCAGTTAACCTTTACTAAACCTTTGGAAGGAAAACTGAAAAGAAGGTTATTTATCCCTTTTGAAACTCAGCTTCCCTTTACTAAACTTTCCTGCCTATGGCAGGAAGAGTGAAAAGGATATTGTTTATCAATTGCGAAACTCAGTTTCCCATTATTAAGCCATTGAAAGGAAGACTGAAAAGAAGATTATTTATCCCTTTTGAAACTCAGTTTCCCTTTACTAAGCCTTTGGAAAGAAGACTGAAAGGAAGATTATTTACAGATTCTGGGACTCAGTTTCCCATTACTAAGCCTTTGAAGGAAAACTGAAAAGAAGATTATTTATCCCTTTTGAAACTCAGCTCCCCTTTACTAAGCCCTTGGAAGGAAGACTGAAAAAAGTTTATATATCCCTTTTGAAACTCAGTTAACCTTTACTAAACCTTTGGAAGGAAAACTGAAAAGAAGGTTATTTATTCCTTTTGAAACTCAGCTTCCCTTTACTAAACTTTCCTGCCTATGGCAGGAAGAGTGAAAAGGATATTGTTTATCAATTGCGAAACTCAGTTTCCCATTATTAAGCCATTGAAAGGAAGACTGAAAAGAAGATTATTTATCCCTTTTGAAACTCAGTTTCCCTTTACTAAGCCTTTGGAAAGAAGACTGAAAGGAAGATTATTTACAGATTCTGGGACTCAGTTTCCCATTACTAAGCCTTTGAAGGAAAACTGAAAAGAAGATTATTTATCCCTTTTGAAACTCAGCTCCCCTTTACTAAGCCCTTGGAAGGAAGACTGAAAAAAGTTTATATATCCCTTTTGAAACTCAGTTAACCTTTACTAAACCTTTGGAAGGAAAACTGAAAAGAAGGTTATTTATCCCTTTTGAAACTCAGCTTCCCTTTACTAAACTTTCCTGCCTATGGCAGGAAGAGTGAAAAGGATATTGTTTATCAATTGCGAAACTCAGTTTCCCATTATTAAGCCAGGAAAGAAGACTGAAAGGAAGATTATTTACAGATTCTGGGACTCAGTTTCCCATTACTAAGCCTTTGAAGGAAAACTGAAAAGAAGATTATTTATCCCTTTTGAAACTCAGCTCCCCTTTACTAAGCCCTTGGAAGGAAGACTGAAAAAAGTTTATATATCCCTTTTGAAACTCAGTTAACCTTTACTAAACCTTTGGAAGGAAAACTGAAAAGAAGGTTATTTATTCCTTTTGAAACTCAGCTCCCCTTTACTAGGCCTTTGGAAGGAAGAGTGAAAAGAAGCTTATTTATCCCTTTTGGAACTAAGTTTCCCTTTACTAAGCCTTTGAAAGGAAGACTGAAAAGAAGATTAGTTATCCCTTTTGAAACTCAGCTCCCCTTTACTGAATTTTTGGAAGGAAGATTGAAAAGAAGATTGTTTATCAATTACGAAACTCAGTTGCCCTATACTAAGCCCTTGGAAGGAAGACTGAAAAGAAGATTGTTTATCAATTGCGAAACTGAGTTGCCCTTTATTAAACCCTTGGAAAGAAGACTAAAAAGAAGATTATTTATCGTTTGTGAGACTCAGTTTCCCTCTACTAAGCCTTTGAAAGGAAAACTGAAAAGAATATTATTTATTCCTTTTGAATCTCAGCTCCCCTTTACTAGGACTTTAGAAGGAAGAGTGAAAAGAAGCTTATTTATCCCTTTTGAAACTCAGTTTCCCTTTACTAAGCCTTTGAAAGGAAGACTGAAAAGAAGATTAGTTATCCCTTTTGAAACTCAGCTCCCCTTTACTGAATTTTTGGAAGGAAGATTGAAAAGAAGATTGTTTATCAATTACGAAACTCAGTTGCCTTATACTAAGCCCTTGGAAGGAAGACTGAAAGAAGATTGTTTATCAATTGCGAAACTGGAGCTTAATTAAACCCTTGGAAAGAAGACTGAAAAGAAGATTATTTATCGTTTGTGAGACTCAGTTTCCCTTTACTAAGCCTTTGAAAGGAAGATTGAAAAGAAGATTGTTTATCAATTACGAAACTCAGTTGCCCTATACTAAGCCCTTGGAAGGAAGACTGAAAGAAGATTATCTATCCCTTTTGAAACTCAGTTAACCTTTACTAAACCTTTGGAAGGAAAACTGAAAAGAAGGTTATTTATACCTTTTGAAACTTAGCTCCCCTTTACTAAGCCTGTGGAAGGAAGACTGAAAAGAAGATTGTTTATCAATTGCGAAACTGAGTTGCCCTTTATTAAACCCTTGGAAAGAAGACTGAAAAGAAGATTATTTATCGTTTGTGAGACTCAGTTTCCCTCTACTAAGCCTTTGAAAGGAAGACTGAAAAGAAGTTTATTTATCCATTTTGAAACCCAGCTCCCCTTTACTAGGCCTTTGGAAGGAAGACTGAAAAGAAGATCATTTATCCATTGCGAAACTGAGTTGCCCTTTACTATGCCCTTGGAAGGAAGACTGAAAAGAAGATTATTTACCGTTTGTAAGACTCAGTTTCCCATTACTAAGCCTTTGAAAGGAAGACTGAAAAGAAGATTATTTATCTCTTTCGAAACTCAGTTTCTATTTACCAAGCCTTTGAAAGGAAGACGGTAAAGAAGATTATTTACCGTTTCTGAGACTCAGTTTCCCATTACTAAGCCTTTGAAATGAAGACTGAAAAGAAGATTATTTATCCCTTTTCAAACTCAGCTCCCCTTTACTAAGCCTATGGAAGGAAGACTGTAAAGAAGATTCTTTATCGTTTGTGAGACTCAGTTTCCCTTTACTAAGCCTTTGAAAGGAAAACTGAATAGAAGATAATTTACCGTTTCTGAGACTCAGTTTCCCATTACTAAGCCTTTGAAAGGAAGATTGAAAAGAAAATTATTTATACCTTTTGCAACTCAGTTCCCCTTTACTAAGCCTACGGAAGGAAGACTGAAAAGAAGATTGTTTATCAATTGCGAAACTCAGTTGCCCTTTACTATGCCCTTGGAAGGAAGACTGAAAAGAAGATTCTTTATCAATTGCGAAACTGAGTTGCCCTTTGAAGGAAGACTGAAAAGAAGATTATTTACCGTTTGTAAGACTCAGTTTCCCATTACTAAGATTTTGAAAGGAAGACTGAAAAGAAGATTATTTATCGTTTGTGAGACCCAGTTTCGATCGACTGAGCCTTTGAAAGAAAGACTGAAATTAAGGTTATTTATCCCTTTTGAAACTCAGTTCCCCTTTACTAAGCCTGTGGAAGGAAGTCTGAAAAGAAGATTGTTTATCAATTGCGAAACTCAATTTTCCTTTACTAAGCCCTTGGAAGGAAGACTGAAAAGACGATTATTTATTCCTTTTGAAACTAAGTTTCCCTTTACTAAGCCTTTGAAAGGAAGACTGAAAAGAAGACTATTTATCCCTTTTGAAACTCAACTTCCCTTTACTAAACTTTTGGAAGGAAGATTGAAAAGAAGATTGTTTATTAATTACGAAACTCCATTGAACTTTACTAAGCCCTTGGAAGGAAGGCTGAAAAGAAGATTGTTTATCAATTGCGAAACTCAGTTGCCCTTTACTAAGCCCTTGAAATGAAGACTGAAAAGAAGATTATGTACCGTTTGTGAGACTCAGTTTCCCTCTACTAAGCCTTTGAAAGGAAGACTGAAAAGAAGGTTATTTATCGTTTGTGAGACTCAGTTTCGATCTACTGAGCCTTTGACAGGAAGACTGAAAGGAAGGTTATTTATCCCTTTTGAAACTTAGTTCCCCTTTCTAAGCCTGTGGGAGGAAGGCTGAAAAGAAGATTGTTTATCAATTGCGAAACTCAATTTCCCTTTATTAAGCCCTTGAAAGGAAGACGGAAAAAAAGATTGTTTATCCCTTTTCAAACTCAGTTAACCTTTACTAAGCCTTTGGAAGGAAAACTGAAAATAAGGTTATTTATCCCTTTTGAAACTCAGCTCCCCTTTACAAGGTTTTTGGATGGAAGAGTGAAAAGAAGAATATTTATCCCTTTTGAAACTCAGTTTCCCTTTACTAAGCCTTTGAAAAGAAGACTGAAAGGAAGGTTATTTATCCCTTTTGAAACTTAGTTCCCCTTTACTAAGCCTGTGGGAGGAAGGCTGAAAAGAAGATTGTTTATCAATTGCGAAACTCAATTTCCCTTTATTAAGCCCTTGAAAGGAAGACGGAAAAAAAGATTGTTTATCCCTTTTCAAACTCAGTTAACCTTTACTAAGCCTTTGGAAGGAAAACTGAAAATAAGGTTATTTATCCCTTTTGAAACTCAGCTCCCCTTTACAAGGTTTTTGGATGGAAGAGTGAAAAGAAGATTATTTATCCCTTTTGAAACTCTGTTTCCCTTTACTAAGCCTTTGAAAAGAAGACTGAAAGGAAGGTTATTTATCCCTTTTGAAACTTAGTTCCCCTTTACTAAGCCTGTGGGAGGAAGGCTGAAAAGAAGATTGTTTATCAATTGCGAAACTCAATTTCCCTTTATTAAGCCCTTGAAAGGAAGACGGAAAAAAAGATTGTTTATCCCTTTTCAAACTCAGTTAACCTTTACTAAGCCTTTGGAAGGAAAACTGAAAATAAGGTTATTTATCCCTTTTGAAACTCAGCTCCCCTTTGCAAGGTTTTTGGATGGAAGAGTGAAAAGAAGATTATTTATCCCTTTTGAAACTCAGTTTCCCTTTACTAAGCCTTTGAAAAGAAGACTGAGAAGAAGATTATTTATCCCTTTTGAAACTCAGCTTCCCTTTACTAAACTTTTGGAAGGAAGATTGAAAAGAAGATTGTTTATCAATTACGAAATTCAGTTGCCCCTTACTAAGCCCTTGGAAGGAAGACTGAAAGAAGATTATTTATCGCTTGTGAGACTCAGTTTCCCTTTACTAAGATTTGAAAGTAAGACTGAAAAAAAAGATTATTTACCGTTTCTGAGACTCAGTTTCCCATTACTAAGCCTTTGAAAGGAAGACTGAAAAGAAGACTATTTATCCCTTTTTAAACTCAGCTCCCCTTTACTAAGCCTATGGAAGGAAGACTGAAAGGAAGATTGTTTATCAATTGCGAAACTGAGTTGACCTTTACTAAGTCTTTGGAAGGCGGACTGAAAAGAAGATTATTTACCGTTTGTGAGGCACAGTTTCCCTTTTCTAAGCCTTTGAAAGGAAAACTGAAAAGAAGATTATTTATCCCTTTTGAAACTCAGTTCCCCTTTACTAAAATTTTGGAAGGAAGATTGAAAAGAAGGTTGTTTATCAATTACGAAACTCAGTTGCCCTTTACTAAGCCCTTGGAAGGAAGACTGAAAAGAAGATTATTTATCGTTTGTGAGACTCAGTTTCCCTCTACTCAGCCTTTGAAAGGAAGACTGAAAGGAAGGTTATTTATCCCTTTTGAAACTCAGCTCAACTTTACTAAGCCTATGGAAGGAAGACTGAAAAGAGGATTGTTTATAAATTGCGAAACTCAGTTGCCCTTTACTAAGCCCTGGGAAGAAAGACTGAAAAGAAGATTATTTATCGTTTGTCAGGCTCAGCTTCCCTCTACTCAGCCTTTGAAAGGAAGACTGAAAGGAAGGTTATTTATCCCTTTTGAAACTCAGTTGCCCTTTACTAAGCCCTGGGAAGGAAGACTGAAAAGAAGATTATTTATCGTTTGTGAAACTCAGTTCCCCTTTTCTAAGCCTTTGAAAGGAAGACTGAAAAGAATATTATTTATCCCTTTTGAAACTCAATTCCCCTTTACTAAAATTTTGGAAGGAAGATTGAAAAGGAGGTTGTTTATCAATAACGAAACTCAGTTGCCCTTTACTAAGCCCTTGGAAGGAAGACTGAAAAGAAGATTATTTACCGTTTGTGAGACTCAGTTTCGATCTACTGAGCCTTTGAAAGGAAGACTGAAAGGAAGGTTATTTATCCCTTTTGAAACTCAGCTCAGCTTTACTAAGCCTATGGAAGGAAGGCTGAGAAGAGGATTGTTTATGAATTGCGAAACTCAGTTGCCCTTTACTAAGCCCTTTGAAGGAAAACTGAAAGAAGATTATTTATCGTTTGTGAGACTCAGTTTCCATTTACTAAGATTTGAAAGGAAGACTGAAAAGAAGGTTATTTATCCCTTTTGAAACCCAGCTCCCCTTTACTAGGCCTTTGGAAGGAAGAGTGAAAGAGGATTATTTATCAATTACGAATCTCAGTTGCCCTTTACTAAGCCCTGGGAAGAAAGACTGAAAAGAAGATTATTTATCGTTTGTGAGGCTCAGTTTCCCTCTACTCAGCCTTTTAAAGGAAGACTGAAAGGAAGGTTATTTATCCCTTTTGAAACTCAGTTGTCCTTTACTAAGCCCTTGGCAAGAAAACTGAAAAGAAGACTATATACCGTTTGTGAGACTCAGTTTCGATCTACTGAGCCTTTGAAAGGAAGACTGAAAAGAAGGTTATTTATCCCTTTTGAAACTCAGCTCCCCGTTACTAAGCCTATGGAAGGAAGACTGAAAAGAAGATTGTTTATCAATTGCGAAACTGAGTTGCCCTTTACTAAGCCCTTTGAAGGAAAACTGAAAGAAGATTATTTATCGTTTGTGAGACTCAGTTTCCATTTACTAAGATTTGAAAGGAAGACTGAAAAGAAGGTTATTTATCCCTTTTGAAACCCAGCTCCCCTTTACTAGGCCTTTGGAAGGAAGAGTGAAAGAGGATTATTTATCAATTACGAATCTCAGTTGCCCTTTACTAAGCCCTTGGAAGGAAGACTGAAAGAAGATTATTTATAGTTTGTGAGACTCAGTTTCCCTTTACTAAGATTTGAAAAGAAGACTGAAAAGAAGATTATTTATCCCTTTTGAAACTCAGCTCCCCTTTACTAGGCCTTTGGAAGGAAGAGTGAAAAGAGGATTATTTATCCCTTTTGAAACTCAGTTTCTCTTTACTGAGCCTTTGAAAGGAAGACTGAAAAAAAAGAATATTTACCGTTTCTGAGACTCAGTTTCCCATTACTAAGCCTTTGAAAGGAAGACTGAAAAGAATATTATTTATCCCTTTTGAAACTCAGCTCGCCTTTACTAAGCCTATGGAAGGAAGACTGATAAGAAGCTTGTTTATCAATGGCGAAACTGAGTTGCCCTTTACTAAGCCCTTGGAAGAAAGACTGAAAAGAAGATTATTTACCGTTTGTGAGACACAGTTTCCCTTTTCTAAGAGTTTGAAAGGAAGACTGAAAAGAAGATTATTTATCCCTTTTGAAACTCAGTTCCCCTTTACTAAAATTTTGGAAGGAAGATTGAAAAGAAGATTGTTTATCAATTACGAAACTCAGTTGCCCTTTACTAAGCTGTTGGAAGGAAGACTGAAAGAAGATTATTTATCGTTTGTGAGACTCAGTTTCCCTTTACTAAGATTTGAAAGGAAGACTGAAAAGAAGGTTATTTATCCCTTTTGAAACACAGCTCCCCTTTACTAGGCCTTTGGAAGGAAGAGTGAAAAGAGGATTATTTATCCCTTTTGAAACTCAGTTTCTCTTTACTGAGCCTTTGAAAGGAAGACTGAAAAAAAAGAATATTTACCGTTTCTGAGACTCAGTTTCCCATTACTAAGCCTTTGAAAGGAAGACTGAAAAGAATATTATTTATCCCTTTTGAAACTCAGCTCGCCTTTACTAAGCCTATGGAAGGAAGACTGATAAGAAGCTTGTTTATCAATGGCGAAACTGAGTTGCCCTTTACTAAGCCCTTGGAAGAAAGACTGAAAAGAAGATTATTTACCGTTTGTGAGACACAGTTTCCCTTTTCTAAGAGTTTGAAAGGAAGACTGAAAAGAAGATTATTTATCCCTTTTGAAACTCAGTTCCCCTTTACTAAAATTTTGGAAGGAAGATTGAAAAAAGGTTGTTTATCAATAACGAAACTCCGTTGCCCTTTACTAAGCCCTTGGAAGGAAGACTGAAAAGAAGATTATTTACCGTTTGTGAGACACAGTTTCCCTTTTCTAAGATTTTGAAAGGAAGACTGAAAAGAAGATTATTTATCCCTTTTGAAACTCAGTTCCCCTTTACTAAAATTTTGGAAGGAAGATTGAAAAAAGGTTGTTTATCAATAACGAAACTCCGTTGCCCTTTACTAAGCCCTTGGAAGGAAGACTGAAAAGAAGATTATTTACCGTTTGTGAGACTCAGTTTCGATCTACTGAGCCTTTGAAAAGAAGACTGAAAGGAAGGTTATTTATCCCTTTTGAAACTCAGCTCAACTTTACTAAGCCTATGGAAGGAAGACTGAAAAGAGGATTGTTTATGAATTGCGAAACTCAGTTGCCCTTTACTAAGCCTTGGGAAGAAAGTCTGAAAAGAAGATTATTTATCGTTTGTGAGACTCAGTTTCCCTCTACTCAGCCTTTGAAAGGAAGACTGAAAGGAAGGTTATTTATCCCTTTTGAAACTCAGTTGTCCTTTACTAAGCCCTTGGAAAGAAGACTGAAAAGAAGATTATATACCGTTTGTGAGACTCAGTTTCGATCTACTGAACCTTTGAAAGGAAGACTGAAGGGAAGGTTATTTATCCCTTTTGAAACTCAGCTCCCCTTTACTAAGCCTATGGAAGGAAGACTGAAAAGAAGATTATCTACCGTTTGTGAGACTCAGTTTCCCATTACTAAGCCTTTGAAAGGAAGACTGAAAGGAAGGTTATTTTTGAAAGGAAGACTGAAAGGAAGGTTATTTATCCCTTTTGAAACTCAGTTGTCCTTTACTAAGCCCTTGGAAGGAAGACTGAAAAGAAGATTATATACCGTTTGTGAGACTCAGTTTCGATCTACTGAACCTTTGAAAGGAAGACTGAAGGGAAGGTTATTTATCCCTTTTGAAACTCAGCTCCCCTTTACTAAGCCTATGGAAGGAAGACTGAAAAGAAGATTGTTTATCAATTGCGAAACTGAGTTGCCCTTTACTAAGCCCTTGGAAGGAAGACTGAAAAGAAGATTATATACCGTTTGTGAGACTCAGTTTCGATCTACTGAGCCTTTGAAAGGAAGACTGAAAGGAAGGTTATTTATCCCTTTTGAAACTCAGCTCCCCTTTACTAAGCCCTGGGAAGGAAGACTGAAAAGAAGATTATTTATTGTTTGTGAGACTCAGTTTCCCTCTACTCAGCCTTTGAAAGGAAGACTGAAAGGAAGGTTATTTATCCCTTTTGAAACTCAGTTGTCCTTTACTAAGCCCTTGGAAGGAAGACTGAAAAGAAGATTATATACCGTTTGTGAGACTCAGTTTCGATCTACTGAGCCTTTGAAAGGAAGACTGAAAGGAAGGTTATTTATCCCTTTTGAAACTCAGCTCCCCTTTACTAAGCCTATGGAAGGAAGACTGAAAAGAAGATTGTTTATCAATTGCGAAACTGAGTTGCCCTTTACTAAGCCCTTGGAAGGAAGACTGAAAAGAAGATTATATACCGTTTGTGAGACTCAGTTTCGATCTACAGAGCCTTTGAAAGGAAGACTGAAAGGAATGTTATTTATCCCTTTTGAAACTCAGCTCCCCTTTACTAAGCCTATGGAAGGAAGACTGAAAAGAAGATTATCTACCGTTTGTGAGACTCAGTTTCCCATTACTAAGCCTTTGAAAGGAAGACTGAAAGGAAGGTTATTTATCCCTTTTGAAACTCAGTTGCCCTTTACTAAGCCCTTGGAAGAAAGACTGAAAGAAAATTGTTTATCGTTTGTGAGACTCAGTTTCCCTCTACTCAGCCTTTGAAAGGAAGACTGAAAGGAAGGTTATTTATCCCTTTTGAAACTCAGTTGTCCTTTACTAAGCCCTTGGAAAGAAGACTGAAAAGAAGATTATATACCGTTTGTGAGACTCAGTTTCGATCTACTGAGCCTTTGAAAGGAAGACTGAAAGGAAGGTTATTTATCCCTTTTGAAACTCAGCTCCCCTTTACTAAGCCTATGGAAGGAAGACTGAAAAGAAGATTGTTTATCAATTGCGAAACTGAGTTGCCCTTTACTAAGCCCTTGGAAGGAAGACTGAAAAGAAGATTATTTACCGTTTGTGAGACACAGTTTCCCTTTTCTAAGAGTTTGAAAGGAAGACTGAAAAGAAGATTATTTATCCCTTTTGAAACTCAGTTCCCCTTTACTAAAATTTTGGAAGGAAGATTGAAAAGAAGATTGTTTATCAATTACGAAACTCAGTTGCCCTTTACTAAGCTGTTGGAAGGAAGACTGAAAGAAGATTATTTATCGTTTGTGAGACTCAGTTTCCCTTTACTAAGATTTGAAAGGAAGACTGAAAAGAAGGTTATTTATCCCTTTTGAAACACAGCTCCCCTTTACTAGGCCTTTGGAAGGAAGAGTGAAAAGAGGATTATTTATCCCTTTTGAAACTCAGTTTCTCTTTACTGAGCCTTTGAAAGGAAGACTGAAAAAAAAGAATATTTACCGTTTCTGAGACTCAGTTTCCCATTACTAAGCCTTTGAAAGGAAGACTGAAAAGAATATTATTTATCCCTTTTGAAACTCAGCTCGCCTTTACTAAGCCTATGGAAGGAAGACTGATAAGAAGCTTGTTTATCAATGGCGAAACTGAGTTGCCCTTTACTAAGCCCTTGGAAGAAAGACTGAAAAGAAGATTATTTACCGTTTGTGAGACACAGTTTCCCTTTTCTAAGAGTTTGAAAGGAAGACTGAAAAGAAGATTATTTATCCCTTTTGAAACTCAGTTCCCCTTTACTAAAATTTTGGAAGGAAGATTGAAAAAAGGTTGTTTATCAATAACGAAACTCCGTTGCCCTTTACTAAGCCCTTGGAAGGAAGACTGAAAAGAAGATTATTTACCGTTTGTGAGACACAGTTTCCCTTTTCTAAGATTTTGAAAGGAAGACTGAAAAGAAGATTATTTATCCCTTTTGAAACTCAGTTCCCCTTTACTAAAATTTTGGAAGGAAGATTGAAAAAAGGTTGTTTATCAATAACGAAACTCCGTTGCCCTTTACTAAGCCCTTGGAAGGAAGACTGAAAAGAAGATTATTTACCGTTTGTGAGACTCAGTTTCGATCTACTGAGCCTTTGAAAAGAAGACTGAAAGGAAGGTTATTTATCCCTTTTGAAACTCAGCTCAACTTTACTAAGCCTATGGAAGGAAGACTGAAAAGAGGATTGTTTATGAATTGCGAAACTCAGTTGCCCTTTACTAAGCCTTGGGAAGAAAGTCTGAAAAGAAGATTATTTATCGTTTGTGAGACTCAGTTTCCCTCTACTCAGCCTTTGAAAGGAAGACTGAAAGGAAGGTTATTTATCCCTTTTGAAACTCAGTTGTCCTTTACTAAGCCCTTGGAAAGAAGACTGAAAAGAAGATTATATACCGTTTGTGAGACTCAGTTTCGATCTACTGAACCTTTGAAAGGAAGACTGAAGGGAAGGTTATTTATCCCTTTTGAAACTCAGCTCCCCTTTACTAAGCCTATGGAAGGAAGACTGAAAAGAAGATTATCTACCGTTTGTGAGACTCAGTTTCCCATTACTAAGCCTTTGAAAGGAAGACTGAAAGGAAGGTTATTTTTGAAAGGAAGACTGAAAGGAAGGTTATTTATCCCTTTTGAAACTCAGTTGTCCTTTACTAAGCCCTTGGAAGGAAGACTGAAAAGAAGATTATATACCGTTTGTGAGACTCAGTTTCGATCTACTGAACCTTTGAAAGGAAGACTGAAGGGAAGGTTATTTATCCCTTTTGAAACTCAGCTCCCCTTTACTAAGCCTATGGAAGGAAGACTGAAAAGAAGATTGTTTATCAATTGCGAAACTGAGTTGCCCTTTACTAAGCCCTTGGAAGGAAGACTGAAAAGAAGATTATATACCGTTTGTGAGACTCAGTTTCGATCTACTGAGCCTTTGAAAGGAAGACTGAAAGGAAGGTTATTTATCCCTTTTGAAACTCAGCTCCCCTTTACTAAGCCCTGGGAAGGAAGACTGAAAAGAAGATTATTTATTGTTTGTGAGACTCAGTTTCCCTCTACTCAGCCTTTGAAAGGAAGACTGAAAGGAAGGTTATTTATCCCTTTTGAAACTCAGTTGTCCTTTACTAAGCCCTTGGAAGGAAGACTGAAAAGAAGATTATATACCGTTTGTGAGACTCAGTTTCGATCTACTGAGCCTTTGAAAGGAAGACTGAAAGGAAGGTTATTTATCCCTTTTGAAACTCAGCTCCCCTTTACTAAGCCTATGGAAGGAAGACTGAAAAGAAGATTGTTTATCAATTGCGAAACTGAGTTGCCCTTTACTAAGCCCTTGGAAGGAAGACTGAAAAGAAGATTATATACCGTTTGTGAGACTCAGTTTCGATCTACAGAGCCTTTGAAAGGAAGACTGAAAGGAATGTTATTTATCCCTTTTGAAACTCAGCTCCCCTTTACTAAGCCTATGGAAGGAAGACTGAAAAGAAGATTATCTACCGTTTGTGAGACTCAGTTTCCCATTACTAAGCCTTTGAAAGGAAGACTGAAAGGAAGGTTATTTATCCCTTTTGAAACTCAGTTGCCCTTTACTAAGCCCTTGGAAGAAAGACTGAAAGAAAATTGTTTATCGTTTGTGAGACTCAGTTTCCCTCTACTCAGCCTTTGAAAGGAAGACTGAAAGGAAGGTTATTTATCCCTTTTGAAACTCAGTTGTCCTTTACTAAGCCCTTGGAAAGAAGACTGAAAAGAAGATTATATACCGTTTGTGAGACTCAGTTTCGATCTACTGAGCCTTTGAAAGGAAGACTGAAAGGAAGGTTATTTATCCCTTTTGAAACTCAGCTCCCCTTTACTAAGCCTATGGAAGGAAGACTGAAAAGAAGATTGTTTATCAATTGCGAAACTGAGTTGCCCTTTACTAAGCCCTTGGAAGGAAGACTGAAAAGAAGATTATTTACCGTTTGTAAGACTTAGTTTCCCATTACTAAGCCTTTGAAAGGAAGACTGAAAGGAAGGTTATTTATCCCTTTTGAAACTCAGCTCCCCTTTACTAAGCCTATGGAAGGAAGACTGAAAAGAAGATTATCTACCGTTTGTGAGACTCAGTTTCTAATTACTAAGCCTTTGAAAGGAAGACTGAAAGGAAGGTTATTTATCCCTTTTGAAACTCAGTTGCCCTTTACTAAGCCCTTGGAAGGAAGACTGAAAGAAAATTGTTTATCGTTTGTGAGACTCAGTTTCCCTCTACTCAGACTTTGAAAGGAAGACTGAAAAGAAGGTTATTTATCCCTTTTGAAACTCAGTTGTCCTTTACTAAGCCCTTGGAAAGAAGACTGAAAAGAAGATTATATACCGTTTGTGAGACTCAGTTTCGATCTACTGAGCCTTTGAAAGGAAGACTGAAAGGAAGGTTATTTATCCCTTTTGAAACTCAGCTTCCCTTTACTAAGCCTATGGAAGGAAGACTGAAAAGAAGATTGTTTATCAATTGCGAAACTGAGTTGCCCTTTACTAAGCCCTTGGAAGGAAGACTGAAAAGAAGATTATATACCGTTTGTGAGACTCAGTTTCGATCTACTGAGCCTTTGAAAGGAAGACTGAAAGGAAGGTTATTTATCCCTTTTGAAACTCAGCTCCCCTTTACTAAGCCTATGGAAGGTAGACTGAAAAGAAGATTATCTACCGTTTGTGAGACTCAGTTTCCCATTACTAAGCCTTTGAAAGGAAGACTCAAAAGAAAGGTTATTTATCCCTTTTGAAACTCAGTTGCCCTTTACTAAGCCCTTGGAAGGAAGACTGAAAGAAAATTGTTTATCGTTTGTGAGACTCAGTTTCCCTCTACTCAGCCTTTGAAAGGAAGACTGAAAGGAAGGTTATTTATCCCTTTTGAAACTCAGTTGTCCTTTACTAAGCCCTTGGAAAGAAGACTGAAAAGAAGATTATATACCGTTTGTGAGACTCAGTTTCGATCTACTGAGCCTTTGAAAGGAAGACTGAAAGGAAGGTTATTTATCCCTTTTGAAACTCAGCCCCCCTTTACTAAGCCTATGGAAGGAAGACTGAAAAGAAGATTGTTTATCAATTGCGAAACTGAGTTGCCCTTTACTAAGCCCTTGGAAGGAAGACTGAAAAGAAGATTATATACCGTTTGTGAGACTCAGTTTCGATCTACTGAGCCTTTGAAAGGAAGACTGAAAGGAAGGTTATTTATCCCTTTTGAAACTCAGCTCCCCTTTACTAAGCCCTGGGAAGGAAGACTGAAAAGAAGATTATTTATTGTTTGTGAGACTCAGTTTCCCTCTACTCAGCCTTTGAAAGGAAGACTGAAAGGAAGGTTATTTATCCCTTTTGAAACTCAGTTGTCCTTTACTAAGCCCTTGGAAGGAAGACTGAAAAGAAGATTATATACCGTTTGTGAGACTCAGTTTCGATCTACTGAGCCTTTGAAAGGAAGACTGAAAGGAAGGTTATTTATCCCTTTTGAAACTCAGCTCCCCTTTACTAAGCCTATGGAAGGAAGACTGAAAAGAAGATTGTTTATCAATTGCGAAACTGAGTTGCCCTTTACTAAGCCCTTGGAAGGAAGACTGAAAAGAAGATTATATACCGTTTGTGAGACTCAGTTTCGATCTACTGAGCCTTTGAAAGGAAGACTGAAAGGAAGGTTATTTATCCCTTTTGAAACTCAGCTCCCCTTTACTAAGCCTATGGAAGGAAGACTGAAAAGAAGATTATCTACCGTTTGTGAGACTCAGTTTCCCATTACTAAGCCTTTGAAAGGAAGACTGAAAGGAAGGTTATTTATCCCTTTTGAAACTCAGCTCCCCTTTACTAAGCCCTGGGAAGGAAGACTGAAAAGAAGATTATTTATTGTTTGTGAGACTCAGTTTCCCTCTACTCAGCCTTTGAAAGGAAGACTGAAAGGAAGGTTATTTATCCCTTTTGAAACTCAGTTGTCCTTTACTAAGCCCTTGGAAAGAAGACTGAAAAGAAGATTATATACCGTTTGTGAGACTCAGTTTCGATCTACTGAGCCTTTGAAAGGAAGACTGAAAGGAAGGTTATTTATCCCTTTTGAAACTCAACTCCCCTTTACTAAGCCTATGGAAGGAAGACTGAAAAGAAGATTATCTACCGTTTGTGAGACTCAGTTTCCCATTACTAAGCCTTTGAAAGGAAGACTGAAAGGAAGGTTATTTATCCCTTTTGAAACTCAGCTCCCCTTTACTAAGCCCTTGGAAGGAAGACTGAAAGAAAATTGTTTATCGTTTGTGAGACTCAGTTTCCCTCTACTCAGCCTTTGAAAGGAAGACTGAAAGGAAGGTTATTTATCCCTTTTGAAACTCAGTTGTCCTTTACTAAGCCCTTGGAAAGAAGACTGAAAAGAAGATTATATACCGTTTGTGAGACTCAGTTTCGATCTACTGAGCCTTTGAAAGGAAGACTGAAAGGAAGGTTATTTATCCCTTTTGAAACTCAGCTCCCCTTTACTAAGCCTATGGAATTAAGACTGAAAAGAAGACTGTTTATCAATTGCGAAACTGAGTTGCCCTTTACTAAGCCCTTGGAAGGAAGACTGAAAAGAAGATTATATACCGTTTGTGAGACTCAGTTTCGATCTACTGAGCCTTTGAAAGGAAGACTGAAAGGAAGGTTATTTATCCCTTTTGAAACTCATGAATGGAAGGAAGACTGAAAAGAAGATTGTTTATCAATTGCGAAACTGAGTTGGGCTTTACTAAGCCCTTGGAAGGAAGACTGAAAAGAAGATTATATACCGTTTGTGAGACTCAGTTTCGATCTACTGAGCCTTTGAAAGGAAGACTGAAAGGAAGGTTATTTATCCCTTTTGAAACTCAGTTGTCCTTTACTAAGCCCTTGGAAGGACGACTGAAAAGAAGATTATATACCGTTTGTGAGACTCAGTTTCGATCTACTGAGCCTTTGAAAGGAAGACTGAAAGGAAGGTTATTTATCCCTTTTGAAACTCAGCTCCCCTTTACTAAGCCTATGGAAGGAAGACTGAAAAGAAGATTGTTTATCAATTGCGAAACTGAGTTGCCCTTTACTAAGCCCTTGGAAGGAAGACTGAAAAGAAGATTATATACCGTTTGTGAGACTCAGTTTCGATCTACAGAGCCTTTGAAAGGAAGACTGAAAGGAAGGTTATTTATCCCTTTTGAAACTCAGCTCCCCTTTACTAAGCCTATGGAAGGAAGACTGAAAAGAAGATTATCTACCGTTTGTGAGACTCAGTTTCCCATTACTAAGCCTTTGAAAGGAAGACTGAAAGGAAGGTTATTTATCCCTTTTGAAACTCAGCTCCCCTTTACTAAGCCCTGGGAAGGAAGACTGAAAAGAAGATTATTTATTGTTTGTGAGACTCAGTTTCCCTCTACTCAGCCTTAGAAAGGAAGACTGAAAGGAAGGTTATTTATCCCTTTTGAAACTCAGTTGTCCTTTACTAAGCCCTTGGAAAGAAGACTGAAAAGAAGATTATATACCGTTTGTGAGACTCAGTTTCGATCTACTGAGCCTTTGAAAGGAAGACTGAAAGGAAGGTTATTTATCCCTTTTGAAACTCAACTCCCCTTTACTAAGCCTATGGAAGGAAGACTGAAAAGAAGATTATCTACCGTTTGTGAGACTCAGTTTCCCATTACTAAGCCTTTGAAAGGAAGACTGAAAGGAAGGTTATTTATCCCTTTTGAAACTCAGCTCCCCTTTACTAAGCCCTTGGAAGGAAGACTGAAAGAAAATTGTTTATCGTTTGTGAGACTCAGTTTCCCTCTACTCAGCCTTTGAAAGGAAGACTGAAAGGAAGGTTATTTATCCCTTTTGAAACTCAGTTGTCCTTTACTAAGCCCTTGGAAAGAAGACTGAAAAGAAGATTATATACCGTTTGTGAGACTCAGTTTCGATCTACTGAGCCTTTGAAAGGAAGACTGAAAGGAAGGTTATTTATCCCTTTTGAAACTCAGCTCCCCTTTACTAAGCCTATGGAATTAAGACTGAAAAGAAGACTGTTTATCAATTGCGAAACTGAGTTGCCCTTTACTAAGCCCTTGGAAGGAAGACTGAAAAGAAGATTATATACCGTTTGTGAGACTCAGTTTCGATCTACTGAGCCTTTGAAAGGAAGACTGAAAGGAAGGTTATTTATCCATTTTGAAACTCAACTCCCCTTTACTAAGCCTATGGAAGGAAGACTGAAAAGAAGATTATCTACCGTTTGTGAGACTCAGTTTCCCATTACTAAGCCTTTGAAAGGAAGACTGAAAGGAAGGTTATTTATCCCTTTTGAAACTCAGCTCCCCTTTACTAAGCCTATGGAAGGAAGACTGAAAAGAAGATTATCTACCGTTTGTGAGACTCAGTTTCCCATTACTAAGCCTTTGAAAGGAAGACTGAAAGGAAGGTTATTTATCCCTTTTGAAACTCAGCTCCCCTTTACTAAGCCCTTGGAAAGAAGACTGAAAAGAAGATTATATACCGTTTGTGAGACTCAGTTTCGATCTACTGAGCCTTTGAAAGGAAGACTGAAAGGAAGGTTATTTATCCCTTTTGAAACTCAGCTCCCCTTTACTAAGCCTATGGAATTAAGACTGAAAAGAAGACTGTTTATCAATTGCGAAACTGAGTTGCCCTTTACTAAGCCCTTGGAAGGAAGACTGAAAAGAAGATTATATACCGTTTGTGAGACTCAGTTTCGATCTACTGAGCCTTTGAAAGGAAGACTGAAAGGAAGGTTATTTATCCCTTTTGAAACTCAGCTCCCCTTTACTAAGCCTATGGAAGGAAGACTGAAAAGAAGATTGTTTATCAATTGCGAAACTGAGTTGCCCTTTACTAAGCCCTTGGAAGGAAGACTGAAAAGAAGATTATATACCGTTTGTGAGACTCAGTTTCGATCTACTGAGCCTTTGAAAGGAAGACTGAAAGGAAGGTTATTTATCCATTTTGAAACTCAACTCCCCTTTACTAAGCCTATGGAAGGAAGACTGAAAAGAAAATTGTTTATCGTTTGTGAGACTCAGTTTCCCTCTACTCAGCCTTTGAAAGGAAGACTGAAAGGAAGGTTATTTATCCCTTTTGAAACTCAGTTGTCCTTTACTAAGCCCTTGGAAAGAAGACTGAAAAGAAGATTATATACCGTTTGTGAGACTCAGTTTCGATCTACTGAGCCTTTGAAAGGAAGACTGAAAGGAAGGTTATTTATCCCTTTTGAAACTCAGCTCCCCTTTACTAAGCCTATGGAATTAAGACTGAAAAGAAGACTGTTTATCAATTGCGAAACTGAGTTGCCCTTTACTAAGCCCTTGGAAGGAAGACTGAAAAGAAGATTATATACCGTTTGTGAGACTCAGTTTCGATCTACTGAGCCTTTGAAAGGAAGACTGAAAGGAAGGTTATTTATCCCTTTTGAAACTCAGCTCCCCTTTACTAAGCCTATGGAAGGAAGACTGAAAAGAAGATTATCTACCGTTTGTGAGACTCAGTTTCCCATTACTAAGCCTTTGAAAGGAAGACTGAAAGGAAGGTTATTTATCCCTTTTGAAACTCAGCTCCCCTTTACTAAGCCCTGGGAAGGAAGACTGAAAAGAAGATTATTTATTGTTTGTGAGACTCAGTTTCCCTCTACTCAGCCTTTGAAAGGAAGACTGAAAGGAAGGTTATTTATCCCTTTTGAAACTCAGTTGTCCTTTACTAAGCCCTTGGAAAGAAGACTGAAAAGAAGATTATATACCGTTTGTGAGACTCAGTTTCGATCTACTGAGCCTTTGAAAGGAAGACTGAAAGGAAGGTTATTTATCCCTTTTGAAACTCAACTCCCCTTTACTAAGCCTATGGAAGGAAGACTGAAAAGAAGATTATCTACCGTTTGTGAGACTCAGTTTCCCATTACTAAGCCTTTGAAAGGAAGACTGAAAGGAAGGTTATTTATCCCTTTTGAAACTCAGCTCCCCTTTACTAAGCCCTTGGAAGGAAGACTGAAAGAAAATTGTTTATCGTTTGTGAGACTCAGTTTCCCTCTACTCAGCCTTTGAAAGGAAGACTGAAAGGAAGGTTATTTATCCCTTTTGAAACTCAGTTGTCCTTTACTAAGCCCTTGGAAAGAAGACTGAAAAGAAGATTATATACCGTTTGTGAGACTCAGTTTCGATCTACTGAGCCTTTGAAAGGAAGACTGAAAGGAAGGTTATTTATCCCTTTTGAAACTCAGCTCCCCTTTACTAAGCCTATGGAATTAAGACTGAAAAGAAGACTGTTTATCAATTGCGAAACTGAGTTGCCCTTTACTAAGCCCTTGGAAGGAAGACTGAAAAGAAGATTGTATACCGTTTGTGAGACTCAGTTTCGATCTACTGAGCCTTTGAAAGGAAGACTGAAAGGAAGGTTATTTATCCCTTTTGAAACTCAGCTCCCCTTTACTAAGCCTATGGAAGGAAGACTGAAAAGAAGATTGTTTATCAATTGCGAAACTGAGTTGGGCTTTACTAAGCCCTTGGAAGGAAGACTGAAAAGAAGATTATATACCGTTTGTGAGACTCAGTTTCGATCTACTGAGCCTTTGAAAGGAAGACTGAAAGGAAGGTTATTTATCCCTTTTGAAACTCAGTTGTCCTTTACTAAGCCCTTGGAAGGAAGACTGAAAAGAAGATTATATACCGTTTGTGAGACTCAGTTTCGATCTACTGAGCCTTTGAAAGGAAGACTGAAAGGAAGGTTATTTATCCCTTTTGAAACTCAGCTCCCCTTTACTAAGCCTATGGAAGGAAGACTGAAAAGAAGATTGTTTATCAATTGCGAAACTGAGTTGCCCTTTACTAAGCCCTTGGAAGGAAGACTGAAAAGAAGATTATATACCGTTTGTGAGACTCAGTTTCGATCTACAGAGCCTTTGAAAGGAAGACTGAAAGGAAGGTTATTTATCCCTTTTGAAACTCAGCTCCCCTTTACTAAGCCTATGGAAGGAAGACTGAAAAGAAGATTATCTACCGTTTGTGAGACTCAGTTTCCCATTACTAAGCCTTTGAAAGGAAGACTGAAAGGAAGGTTATTTATCCCTTTTGAAACTCAGCTCCCCTTTACTAAGCCCTGGGAAGGAAGACTGAAAAGAAGATTATTTATTGTTTGTGAGACTCAGTTTCCCTCTACTCAGCCTTAGAAAGGAAGACTGAAAGGAAGGTTATTTATCCCTTTTGAAACTCAGTTGTCCTTTACTAAGCCCTTGGAAAGAAGACTGAAAAGAAGATTATATACCGTTTGTGAGACTCAGTTTCGATCTACTGAGCCTTTGAAAGGAAGACTGAAAGGAAGGTTATTTATCCCTTTTGAAACTCAACTCCCCTTTACTAAGCCTATGGAAGGAAGACTGAAAAGAAGATTATCTACCGTTTGTGAGACTCAGTTTCCCATTACTAAGCCTTTGAAAGGAAGACTGAAAGGAAGGTTATTTATCCCTTTTGAAACTCAGCTCCCCTTTACTAAGCCCTTGGAAGGAAGACTGAAAGAAAATTGTTTATCGTTTGTGAGACTCAGTTTCCCTCTACTCAGCCTTTGAAAGGAAGACTGAAAGGAAGGTTATTTATCCCTTTTGAAACTCAGTTGTCCTTTACTAAGCCCTTGGAAAGAAGACTGAAAAGAAGATTATATACCGTTTGTGAGACTCAGTTTCGATCTACTGAGCCTTTGAAAGGAAGACTGAAAGGAAGGTTATTTATCCCTTTTGAAACTCAGCTCCCCTTTACTAAGCCTATGGAATTAAGACTGAAAAGAAGACTGTTTATCAATTGCGAAACTGAGTTGCCCTTTACTAAGCCCTTGGAAGGAAGACTGAAAAGAAGATTATATACCGTTTGTGAGACTCAGTTTCGATCTACTGAGCCTTTGAAAGGAAGACTGAAAGGAAGGTTATTTATCCCTTTTGAAACTCAGCTCCCCTTTACTAAGCCTATGGAAGGAAGACTGAAAAGAAGATTGTTTATCAATTGCGAAACTGAGTTGCCCTTTACTAAGCCCTTGGAAGGAAGACTGAAAAGAAGATTATATACCGTTTGTGAGACTCAGTTTCGATCTACTGAGCCTTTGAAAGGAAGACTGATAGGAAGGTTATTTATCCCTTTTGAAACTCAGCTCCCCTTTACTAAGCCCTGGGAAGGAAGACTGAAAAGAAGATTATTTATTGTTTGTGAGACTCAGTTTCCCTCTACTCAGCCTTTGAAAGGAAGACTGAAAGGAAGGTTATTTATCCCTTTTGAAACTCAGTTGTCCTTTACTAAGCCCTTGGAAGGAAGACTGAAAAGAAGATTATATACCGTTTGTGAGACTCAGTTTCGATCTACTGAGCCTTTGAAAGGAAGACTGAAAGGAAGGTTATTTATCCCTTTTGAAACTCAGCTCCCCTTTACTAAGCCTATGGAAGGAAGACTGAAAAGAAGATTGTTTATCAATTGCGAAACTGAGTTGCCCTTTACTAAGCCCTTGGAAGGAAGACTGAAAAGAAGATTATATACCGTTTGTGAGACTCAGTTTCGATCTACTGAGCCTTTGAAAGGAAGACTGAAAGGAAGGTTATTTATCCCTTTTGAAACTCAGCTCCCCTTAACTAAGCCTATGGAAGGAAGACTGAAAAGAAGATTATCTACCGTTTGTGAGACTCAGTTTCCCATTACTAAGCCTTTGAAAGGAAGACTGAAAGGAAGGTTATTTATCCCTTTTGAAACTCAGTTGCCCTTTACTAAGCCCTTGGAAGGAAGACTGAAAGAAGATTGTTTATCGTTTGTGAGACTCAGTTTCCCTTTACTAAGATTTGAAAGGAAGACTGAAAAGAAGGTTATTTATCCCTTTTGAAACCCAGCTCAGCTTTACTAGGCCTTTGGAAGGAAGAGTGAAAAGAGGATTATATATCCCTTTTGAAACTCAGTTTCCCTTAACTAAACCTTTAAAAGGAAGACTGAAAAAAAAGATAATTTACCGTTTCTGAGACTCAGTTTCCCATTACTAAGCCTTTGAAAGGAAGACTGAAAGGAAGGTTATTTATCCCTTTTGAAACTCAGTTGCAATTTACTAAGCCCTTGGAAGGAAGACTGAAAGAAGATTATTTATCGTTTGTGAGACTCAGTTTCCCTTTACTAAGATTTGAAAGGAAGACTGAAAAGAAGGTTATTTATCCCTTTTGAAACCCAGCTCAGCTTTACTAGGCCTTTGGAAGGAAGAGTGAAAAGAGGATTATTTATCCCTTTTGAAACTCAGTTTCCCTTAACTAAGCCTTTAAAAGGAAGACTGAAAAAAAATGATTATTTACCGTTTCTGAGACTCAGTTTCCCATTACTAAGCCTATGGAAGGAAGACTGAAAAGAAGATTGTTTATCAATTGCGAAACTGAGTTGCCCTTTACTAAGCCCTTGGAAGGAAGACTGAAACGAAGATTATTTAACGTTTGTGAGACACACTTTCCCTTTTCTAAGCCTTTGAAAGGAAGACTGAAAAGAAGATTATTTATCATTTTTGAAACTTTTAAAGGCTTAGTTAAGGGAAACTGAGTTTCAAAAGGGATAAATAATCCTCTTTTCACTCTTCCATCTGAGCTGGGTTTCAAAAGGGATAAATAATCTTCTTTTCAGTCTTCCTTTCAAATCTTAGTAAAGGGAAACTGAGTCTCACAAACGATAAATAATCTTCTTTCAGTCTTTCTTCCATGGGCTTAGTAAAGGGCAACTCAGTCTCCCCATTGATAAACAAGCTTCTTATCAGTCTTCCTTCCATAGGCTTAGTAAAGGGGAGCTGAGTTTCAAAAGGGATAAATAATTTTTTTTTCAGTCTTCCTTTCAAAGGCTTAGTAATGGGAAACTGAGTCTCAGAAATGGTAAATAATCTTTTTTTGCTGTCTTCCTTTCAAAGGCTTAGTAAAGGGAAACTGAGTTTCAAAAGGGATAAATAATCCTCTTTTCACTCTTCCTTCCAAAGGTCTAGTAAAGGGGAGCGGGGTTTCAAAAGGGATAAATAACCTTCTTTTCACTCTTCCTTTCAAATCTTAGTAAAGGGAAACTGAGTCTCACAAACGATAAATAATCTCCTTTCAGTCTTCCTTCCAAGGGCTTAGTAAAGGGCAACTGAGTTTCGTAATTGATAAACAATCTTCTTTTCAATCTTCCTTCCAAAAGTTTAGTAAAGGGAAGCTGAGTTTCAAAAGGGATAAATAATCTTCTTTTCAGTCTTCTTTTCAAATCTTAGTGAAGGGAAACTGAGTCTCACAAACGATAAATAATCTTCTTTCAGTCTTCGCTCCAAGGGCTTAGTAAAGGCCAACTGAGTTTCGTAATTGACAAATAATCCTCTTTTCACTCTTCCTTCCAAAGGCCTAGTAAAGGGGAGCTGGGTTTCAAAAGGGATAAATAACCTTCTTTTCAGTCTTTCTTTCAAATCTTAGTAAAGGGAAACTGAGTCTCACAAACGATAAACAATTTTTTTTTAGTCTTCCTTCCATAGGCTTAGTAAAGGGGAGCTGAGTTTCAAAAGGGATAAATAAACTTCCTTTCAGTCTTCCTTTCAAAGGCTCAGTAGATCGAAAGTGAGTCTCACAAACGGTATATAATCTTCTTTTCAGTCTTCCTTCCAAGGGCTTAGTAAAGGACAACTGAGTTTCAAAAGGGATAAATAACCTTCCTTTCAGTCTTCCTTTCAAAGGCTGAGTAGAGGGAAACTGAGCCTCACAAACGATAAATAATCTTCTTTTCAGTCTTACTTCCCAGGGCTTAGTAAAGGGAACTGAGTTTCGCAATTCATAAACAATCCTCTTTTCAGTCTTCTTCCTTAGGCTTAGTAAAGTTGAGCATAGTTTCAAAAGGGATAAATAACCTTCCTTTCAGTCTTCCTTTCAAAGGCTCAGTAGACCGAAACTGAGTCTCACAAACGGTATATAATCTTCTTTTCAGTCTTCCTTCCAAGGGCTTAGTAAAGGCCAACTGAGTTTCAAAAGGGATAAATAACCTTAATTTCAGTCTTCCTTTCAAAGGCTGAGTAGAGGGAAACTGAGTCTCACAAACGGTAAATAATCTTCTTTTCAGTCTTCCTTCCAAGGGCTTAGTAAAGGGCAACTGAGTTTCGTTATTGATAAACAACCTTCTTTTCAATCTTCCCTCCAAAATTTTAGTAAAGGGGAACTGAGTTTCAAAAGGGATAAATAATCTTCTTTTCAGTCTTCCTTTCAAAGGCTTAGAAAAGGGAAACTGTGTCTCACAAACGGCAAATAATCTTCTTTTGCTGTCTTCCTTTCAAAGGCTTAGTAAAGGGAAACTGAGTTTCAAAAGGGATAAATAATCTTCCTTTCAGTCTTCCTTTCAAAGGCTCAGTAGATTGAAACTGAGTCTCAGAAACGTTAAATAATCTTTTTTTGCTGTCTTCCTTTCAAAGGCTTAGTAAAGGGAAACTGAGTTTCAAAAGGGATAAATAATCCTCTTTTCACTCTTCCTTCCAAAGGCCTAGTAAAGGAGAGCTGGGTTTCAAAAGGGATAAATAACCTTCTTTTCAGTCTTCCTTTCAAATCTTAGTAAACGGAAACTGAGTCTCACAAACGATAAATAATCTTCTTTCAGTCTTCCTTCCAAGGGCTTAGTAAAGGGCAACTGAGTTTCGTAATTGAAAAACAATCTTCTTTTCAATCTTCCTTCCAAAAGTTTAGTAAAGGGAAGCTGAGTTTCAAAAGGGATAAATAATCTTCTTTTCAGTCTTCTTTTCAAATCTTAGTAAAGGGAGTCTCACAAACGATAAATAATCTTCTTTCAGTCTTCCTTCCAAGGGCTTAGTAAAGGCCAACTGAGTTTCCCTTCAAAGGCCTAGTAAAGGGGAGCTGGGTTTCAAAAGGGATAATTAATCTTCTTTTCAGTCTTCCTTTCAAAGGCTTAGAAAAGGGGAACTGAGTTTCACAAACGATAAATAATCTTCTTTTCAGTCTTCCTTCCCAGGGCTTAGTAAAGGGCAACTGAGTTTCAAAAGGGATAAATAACCTTCCTTTCAGTCTTCCTTTCAAAGGCTGAGTAGAGGGAAACTGAGCCTCACAAACGATAAATAATCTTCTTTTCAGTCTTTCTTCCCAGTGCTTAGTAAAGGGCAACTGAGTTTCGCAATTCATAAACAATCCTCTTTTCAGTCTTCCTTCCATATTCTTAGTAAAGTTGAGCTGAGTTTCAAAAGGGATAAATAACCTTCCTTTCAGTCTTCCTTTCAAAGGCTGAGTAAAGGGGAAACTGAGTCTCAGAAACGATAAATAATCTTCTTTTCAGGCTTCCTTCCCAGGGCTTAGTAAAGGGCAACTGAGTTTCGCAGTTCATAAACAATCCTCTTTTCAGTCTTCCTTCCATAGGCTTAGTAAAGGGGAGCTGAGTTTCAAAAGGGATAAATAATCTTCTTTTCAGTCTTCCTTTCAAAGGCTTAGTAATGGGAAACTGAGTCTCACATACGGTAAATAATCTTCTTTTCAGTCTTCTTCCAAGGGCTTAGTAGAGGGCAACTGAGTTTCGTAATTGATAAACAACCTTCTTTTCAATCTTCCTTCCAAAATTTTAGTAAAGGGGTACTGAGTTTCAAAAGGGATAAATAATCTTCTTTTCAGTTTTCCTTTCAAAAACCTGGTAAAGGGGAGCTGAGTTTCAAAACTGATAAATAACCTTCTTTTCAGTTTTCCTTCCAAAGGCTTAGTAAAGGTTAACTGAGTTTCAAAAGGGATAAATAACCTTCCCTTCAGTCTTTCTTTCAAAAGCTCAGTAGATCGAAACTAAGTCTCACAAACGATAAATAATCTTCTTTTCAGACTTCCTTCGATAGGCTTAGTAAAGGGGAACTGAGTTTCAAAAGGGATAAATAACCTTCTTTTCAGAAAAGGGAAACTGTGCCTCACAAACGATAAATAATCTTCTTTTCAGCCTGCCTTCCAAGGACTTAGTAAAGGGCAACTCAGTTTCGCAATTGATAAACAATCTTCTTTTCAGTCTTCCTTCCATAGGCTTAGTAAAGGGGAGCTGAGTTTCAAAAGGGATAAATAATCTTCTTTTCATTCTTCCTTTCAAATCTTAGTAATGGGAAACTGAGTCTCAGAAACAGTAAATAATCTTTTTTTTTAGTCTTCCTTTCAAAGGCTTAGTAAAGGGGAGCTGAGTTTCAAAAGGGATAAATAATCTTCTTTTCATTCTTCCTTTCAAATCTTAGTAAT
Organism: Xylota segnis; assembly: GCA_963583995.1. Lineage (NCBI taxonomy): Eukaryota > Metazoa > Arthropoda > Insecta > Diptera > Syrphidae > Xylota > Xylota segnis. Next base: position 89,569,919 of record OY757236.1, on the reverse strand, counting down.
GGGAAACTGAGTCTCAGAAACAGTAAATAATCTTTTTTTTAGTCTTCCTTTCAAAGGCTTAGTAAAGGGGAACTGAGTTTCAAAAGGGATAAATAACCTTCTTTTCAGAAAAGGGAAACTGTGCCTCACAAACGATAAATAATCTTCTTTTCAGCCTGCCTTCCAAGGACTTAGTAAAGGGCAACTCAGTTTCGCAATTGATAAACAATCTTCTTTTCAGTCTTCCTTCCATAGGCCTAGTAAAGGGGAGCTGGGTTTCAAAAGGGATAAATAACCTTCTTTTCAGTCTTCCTTTCAAATCTTAGTAAAGGGAAACTGAGTCTCACAAACGATAAATAATCTTCTTTCAGTCTTCCTTCCAAGGGCTTAGTAAGGGGCAACTGAGTTTCGTAATTGATAAACAATCTTCTTTTCAATCTTCCTTCCAAAAGTTTAGTAAAGGGAAGCTGAGTTTCAAAAGGGATAAATAATCTTCTTTTCAGTCTTCTTTTCAAAGGCTTAGTAAAGGGAAACTGAGTTTCAAAAGGGATAAATAATCTTCTTTTCACTCTTCCTTCCAAAAACCAAGTAAAGGGGAGCTGAGTTTCAAAAGGGATAAATAACCTTCTTTTCAGTCTTCCTTCCAAGCGCTTAATAAAGGGAAATTGAGTTTCGCAATTGATAAACAATCTTCTTTTCAGTCTTCCTTCCACAGGCTTAGTAAAGGGGAACTGAGTTTCAAAAGGGATAAATAACCTTCCTTTCAGTCTTCCTTTCAAAAGCTCAGTAGATCGAAACTGAGTCTCACAAACGGTTTATAATCTTCTTTTCAGTCTTCCTTCCAAGGGCTTAGTAAAGGACAACTGAGTTTCAAAAGGGATAAATAACCTTAATTTCAGTCTTCCTTTAAAGGCTGAGTAGAGGGAAACTGAGTCTCACAAACGGTAAATAATCTTCTTTTCAGTCTTCCTTCCAAGGGCTTAGTAAAGGGCAACTAAGTTTCGTTATTGATAAACAACCTTCTTTTCAATCTTCCTTCCAAAAGTTAAGTAAAGGGAAGCTGAGTTTCAAAAGGGATAAATAATCTTCTTTTCAGTCTTCTTTTCAAAGGCTTAGTAAAGGGAAACTGAGTTTCAAAAGGGATAAATAATCTTCTTTTCAGTCTTCCTTCCAAAGGCTTAGTAAAGGTTAACTGAGTTTCAAAAGGGATAAATAATCTTCTTTTCAGTCTTCCTTCCAAGGGCTTAATAAAGGGAAATTGAGTTTCGCAATTGATAAACAATCTTCTTTTCAGTCTTCCTTCCACATTCTTAGTAAAGGGAAACTGAGTCTCACAATCGATAAATAATCTTCTTTCAGTCTTCCTTCCAAGGGCTTAGTAAAGGGCAACTGAGTTTCGTAATTGATAAACAATCTTCTTTTCAATCTTCCTTCCAAAAGTTTAGTAAAGGGAAGCTGAGTTTCAAAAGGGATAAATAATCTTCTTTTCAGTCTTCTTTTCAAATCTTAGTAAAGGGAAACTGAGTCTCACAAACGATAAATAATCTTCTTTCAGTCTTCCTTCCAAGGGCTTAGTAAAGGCCAACTGAGTTTCGTAATTGATAAATAATCCTCTTTTCACTCTTCCCTTCAAAGGCCTAGTAAAGGGGAGCTGGGTTTCAAAAGGGATAATTAATCTTCTTTTCAGTCTTCCTTTCAAAGGCTTAGAAAAGGGGAACTGAGTTTCACAAACGATAAATAATCTTCTTTTCAGTCTTCCTTCCCAGGGCTTAGTAAAGGGCAACTGAGTTTCAAAAGGGATAAATAACCTTCCTTTCAGTCTTCCTTTCAAAGGCTGAGTAGAGGGAAACTGAGCCTCACAAACGATAAATAATCTTCTTTTCAGTCTTTCTTAACAGGGCTTAGTAAAGGGCAACTGAATTTCGCAATTCATAAACAATCCTCTTTTCAGTCTTCCTTCCATATTCTTAGTAAAGTTGAGCTGAGTTTCAAAAGGGATAAATAACCTTCCTTTCAGTCTTCCTTTCAAAGGCTGAGTAAAGGGGAAACTGAGTCTCACAAACGATAAATAATCTTCTTTTCAGGCTTCCTTCCCAGGGCTTAGTAAAGGGCAACTGAGTTTCGCAATTCATAAACAATCCTCTTTTCAGTCTTCCTTCCATAGGCTTAGTAAAGGGGAGCTGAGTTTCAAAAGGGATAAATAATCTTCTTTTCAGTCTTCCTTTCAAAGGCTTAGTAATGGGAAACTGAGTCTCACAAACGGTAAATAATCTTCTTTTCAGTCTTCCTTCCAAGGGCTTAGTAGAGGGCAACTGAGTTTCGTAATTGATAAACAACCTTCTTTTCAATCTTCCTTCCAAAATTTTAGTAAAGGGGAACTGAGTTTCAAAAGGGATAAATAATCTTCTTTTCAGTTTTCCTTTCAAAAACCTAGTAAAGGGGAGCTGAGTTTCAAAAGGGATAAATAACATTCTTTTCAGTTTTCCTTCCAAAGGCTTAGTAAAGGTTAACTGAGTTTCAAAAGGGATAAATAACCTTCCCTTCAGTCTTTCTTTCAAAAGCTCAGTAGATCGAAACTAAGTCTCACAAACGATAAATAATCTTCTTTTCAGACTTCCTTCGATAGGCTTAGTAAAGGGGAACTGAGTTTCAAAAGGGATAAATAACCTTCTTTTCAGAAAAGGGAAACTGTGCCTCACAAACGATAAATAATCTTCTTTTCAGTCTGCCTTCCAAGGACTTAGTAAAGGGCAACTCAGTTTCGCAATTGATAAACAATCTTCTTTTCAGTCTTCCTTCCATAGGCTTAGTAAAGGGGAGCTGAGTTTCAAAAGGGATAAATAATCTTCTTTTCAGTCTTCCTTTCAAATCTAAGTAATGGGAAACTGAGTCTCAGAAACGGTAAATAATCTTTTTTTTAGTCTTCCTTTCAAAGGCTTAGTAAAGGGAAACTGTGTTTCAAAAGGGATAAAAAATCCTCTTTTCACTCTTCCTTCCAAAGGCCTAGTAAAGGGGAGCTGGGTTTCAAAAGGGATAAATAACCTTCTTTTCAGTCTTCCTTTCAAATCTTAGTAAAGGGAAACTGAGTCTCACAAACGATAAATAATCTTCTTTCAGTCTTCCTTCCAAGGGCTTAGTAAGGGGCAACTGAGTTTCGCAATTCATAAACAATCCTCTTTTCAGTCTTAATTCCATTTTCCTAGTAAAGGGGAACTGAGTTTCAAAAGGGATAAATAACCTTCCTTTCAGTCTTCCTTTCAAAAGCTCAGTAGATCGAAACTAAGTCTCACAAACGGTATATAATCTTCTTTTCAGTCTTCCTTCCAAGGGCTTAGTAAAGGACAACTGAGTTTCAAGAGGGATAAATAACCTTAATTTCCTCTTTTCAGTCTTCCTTCCATAGGCTTAGTAAAGGGGAGCTGAGTTTCAAAAGGGATAAATAATCTTCTTTTCAGTCTTCCTGAGTAGAGGGAAACTGAGTCTCACAAACGGTTAATAATCTTCTTTTCAGTCTTCCTTCCAAGGGCTTAGTAGAGGGCAACTGAGTTTCGTAATTGATAAACAACCTTCTTTTCAATCTTCCTTCCAAAATTTTAGTAAAGGGGAACTGAGTTTCAAAAGGGATAAATAATCTTCTTTTCAGTTTTCCTTTCAAAAACCTAGTAAAGGGGAGCTGAGTTTCAAAAGGGATAAATAATCTTCTTTTCAGTCTTCCTTTCAAAGGCTTAGTAATGGGAAACTGAGTCTCACAAACGGTAAATAATCTTCTTTTCAGTCTTCCTTCCAAGGGCTTAGTAGAGGGCAACTGAGTTTCGTAATTGATAAACAACCTTCTTTTCAATCTTCTTTCCAAAATTTTAGTAAAGGGGAACTGAGTTTCAAAAGGGATAAATAATCTTCTTTTCAGTTTTCCTTTCAAAAACCTAGTAAAGGGGAGCTGAGTTTCAAAAGGGATAAATAACCTTCTTTTCAGTTTTCCTTCCAAAGGCTTAGTAAAGGTTAACTGAGTTTCAAAAGGGATAAATAACCTTCCCTTCAGTCTTTCTTTCAAAAGCTCAATAGATCGAAACTAAGTCTCACAAACGATAAATAATCTTCTTTTCAGACTTCCTTCGATAGGCTTAGTAAAGGGGAACTGAGTTTCAAGAGGGATAAATAACCTTCTTTTCAGAAAAGGGAAACTGTGCCTCACAAACGATAAATAATCTTCTTTTCAGTCTGCCTTCCAAGGACTTAGTAAAGGGCAACTCAGTTTCGCAATTGATAAACAATCTTCTTTTCAGTCTTCCTTCCATAGGCTTAGTAAAGGGGAGCTGAGTTTCAAAAGGGATAAATAATCTTCTTTTCATTCTTCCTTTCAAATCTTAGTAATGGGAAACTGAGTCTCAGAAACAGTAAATAATCTTTTTTTTTAGTCTTCCTTTCAAAGGCTTAGTAAAGGGGAGCTGAGTTTCAAAAGGGATAAATAATCTTCTTTTCATTCTTCCTTTCAAATCTTAGTAATGGGAAACTGAGTCTCAGAAACAGTAAATAATCTTTTTTTTAGTCTTCGTTTCAAAGGCTTAGTAAAGGGGAACTGAGTTTCAAAAGGGATAAATAACCTTCTTTTCAGAAAAGGGAAACTGTGCCTCACAAACGATAAATAATCTTCTTTTCAGCCTGCCTTCCAAGGACTTAGTAAAGGGCAACTCAGTTTCGCAATTGATAAACAATCTTCTTTTCAGTCTTCCTTCCATAGGCCTAGTAAAGGGGAGCTGGGTTTCAAAAGGGATAAATAACCTTCTTTTCAGTCTTCCTTTCAAATCTTAGTAAAGGGAAACTGAGTCTCACAAACGATAAATAATCTTCTTTCAGTCTTCCTTCCAAGGGCTTAGTAAGGGGCAACTGAGTTTCGTAATTGATAAACAATTTTCTTTTCAATCTTCCTTCCAAAAGTTTAGTAAAGGGAAGCTGAGTTTCAAAAGGGATAAATAATCTTCTTTTCAGTCTTCTTTTCAAAGGCTTAGTAAAGGGAAACTGAGTTTCAAAAGGGATAAATAATCTTCTTTTCAGTCTTCCTTCCAAGCGCTTAATAATGGGAATTTGAGTTTCGCAATTGATAAACAATCTTCTTTTCAGTCTTCCTTCCACAGGCTTAGTAAAGGGGAACTGAGTTTCAAAAGGGATAAATAACCTTCCTTTCAGCCTTCCTTTCAAAAGCTCAGTAGATCGAAAATGAGTCTCACAAACGGTATATAATCTTCTTTTCAGTCTTCCTTCCAAGGGCTTAGTAAAGGACAACTGAGTTTCAAAAGGGATAAATAACCTTAATTTCAGTCTTCCTTTCAAAGGCTGAGTAGAGGGAAACTGAGTCTCACAAACGGTAAATAATCTTCTTTTCAGTCTTCCTTCCAAGGGCTTAGTAAAGGGCAACTGAGTTTCGTTATTGATAAACAACCTTCTTTTCAATCTTCCTTCCAAAAGTTAAGTAAAGGGAAGCTGAGTTTCAAAAGGGATAAATAATCTTCTTTTCAGTCTTCTTTTCAAAGGCTTAGTAAAGGGAAACTGAGTTTCAAAAGGGATAAATAATCTTCTTTTCAGTCTTCCTTCCAAAGGCTTAGTAAAGGTTAACTGAGTTTCAAAAGGGATAAATAATCTTCTTTTCAGTCTTCCTTCCAAGGGCTTAATAAAGGGAAATTGAGTTTCGCAATTGATAAACAATCTTCTTTTCAGTCTTCCTTCCACATTCTTAGTAAAGGGAAACTGAGTCTCACAATCGATAAATAATCTTCTTTCAGTCTTCCTTCCAAGGGCTTAGTAAAGGGCAACTGAGTTTCGTAATTGATAAACAATCTTCTTTTCAATCTTCCTTCCAAAAGTTTAGTAAAGGGAAGCTGAGTTTCAAAAGGGATAAATAATCTTCTTTTCAGTCTTCTTTTCAAATCTTAGTAAAGGGAAACTGAGTCTCACAAACGATAAATAATCTTCTTTCAGTCTTCCTTCCAAGGGCTTAGTAAAGGCCAACTGAGTTTCGTAATTGATAAATAATCCTCTTTTCACTCTTCCCTTCAAAGGCCTAGTAAAGGGGAGCTGGGTTTCAAAAGGGATAATTAATCTTCTTTTCAGTCTTCCTTTCAAAGGCTTAGAAAAGGGGAACTGAGTTTCACAAACGATAAATAATCTTCTTTTCAGTCTTCCTTCCCAGGGCTTAGTAAAGGGCAACTGAGTTTCAAAAGGGATAAATAACCTTCCTTTCAGTCTTCCTTTCAAAGGCTGAGTAGAGGGAAACTGAGCCTCACAAACGATAAATAATCTTCTTTTCAGTCTTTCTTCCCAGGGCTTAGTAAAGGGCAACTGAATTTCGCAATTCATAAACAATCCTCTTTTCAGTCTTCCTTCCATATTCTTAGTAAAGTTGAGCTGAGTTTCAAAAGGGATAAATAACCTTCCTTTCAGTCTTCCTTTCAAAGGCTGAGTAAAGGGGAAACTGAGTCTCACAAACGATAAATAATCTTCTTTTCAGGCTTCCTTCCCAGGGCTTAGTAAAGGGCAACTGAGTTTCGCAATTCATAAACAATCCTCTTTTCAGTCTTCCTTCCATAGGCTTAGTAAAGGGGAGCTGAGTTTCAAAAGGGATAAATAATCTTCTTTTCAGTCTTCCTTTCAAAGGCTTAGTAATGGGAAACTGAGTCTCACAAACGATAAATAATCTTCTTTTCAGTCTTCCTTCCAAGGGCTTAGTAGAGGGCAACTGAGTTTCGTAATTGATAAACAACCTTCTTTTCAATCTTCCTTCCAAAATTTTAGTAAAGGGGAACTGAGTTTCAAAAGGGATAAATAATCTTCTTTTCAGTTTTCCTTTCAAAAACCTAGTAAAGGGGAGCTGAGTTTCAAAAGGGATAAATAACCTTCTTTTCAGTTTTCCTTCCAAAGGCTTAGTAAAGGTTAACTGAGTTTCAAAAGGGATAAATAACCTTCCCTTCAGTCTTTCTTTCAAAAGCTCAGTAGATCGAAACTAAGTCTCACAAACGATAAATAATCTTCTTTTCAGACTTCCTTCGATAGGCTTAGTAAAGGGGAACTGAGTTTCAAAAGGGATAAATATCCTTCTTTTCAGAAAAGGGAAACTGTGCCTCACAAACGATAAATAATCTTCTTTTCAGTCTGCCTTCCAAGGACTTAGTAAAGGGCAACTCAGTTTCGCAATTGATAAACAATCTTCTTTTCAGTCTTCCTTCCATAGGCTTAGTAAAGGGGAGCTGAGTTTCAAAAGGGATAAATAATCTTCTTTTCAGTCTTCCTTTCAAATCTAAGTAATGGGAAACTGAGTCTCAGAAACGGTAAATAATCTTTTTTTTAGTCTTCCTTTCAAAGGCTTAGTAAAGGGAAACTGTGTTTCAAAAGGGATAAAAATCCTCTTTTCACTCTTCCTTCCAAAGGCCTAGTAAAGGGGAGCTGGGTTTCAAAAGGGATAAATAACCTTCTTTTCAGTCTTCCTTTCAAATCTTAGTAAAGGGAAACTGAGTCTCACAAACGATAAATAATCTTCTTTCAGTCTTCCTTCCAAGGGCTTAGTAAGGGGCAACTGAGTTTCGTAATTGATAAACAATCTTCTTTTCAATCTTCCTTCCAAAAGTTTAGTAAAGGGAAGCTGAGTTTCAAAAGGGATAAATAATCTTCTTTTCAGTCTTCTTTTCAAAGGCTTAGTAAAGGGAAACTGAGTTTCAAAAGGGATAAATAATCTTCTTTTCACTCTTCCTTCCAAAAACCAAGTAAAGGGGAGCTGAGTTTCAAAAGGGATAAATAACCTTCTTTTCAGTTTAAATTCCAAAGGCTTAGTAAAGGTTAACTGAGTTTCAAAAGGGATAAATAATCTTCTTTTCAGTCTTCCTTCCAAGGGCTTAATAAAGGGAAATTGAGTTTCGCAATTGATAAACAACCTTCTTTTCAGTCTTCCTTCCACAGGCTTAGTAAAGGGGAACTGAGTTTCAAAAGGGATAAATAACCTTCCTTTCAGTCTTCCTTTCAAAAGCTCAGTAGATCGAAACTGAGTCTCACAAACGATAAATAATCTTCTTTTCAGTCTTCCTTTCAAAGACTTAGTAGAGGGAAACTGAGTCTCACAAACGATAAATAATCTTCTTTTCAGTCTTCATTCCAAGGTCTTAGTAAAGGGCAACTGACTTTCGCAATTGATAAACAATCTTCTTTTCAGTCTTCCTTCCATAGGCTTAGTAAAGGGGAGCTGAGTTTCAAAAGGGAAAAATAATCTTCTTTTCACTCTTCCTTCCAAAAACCAAGTAAAGGGGAGCTGAGTTTCAAAAGGGATAAATAACCTTCTTTTCAGTTTTCCTTCCAAAGGCTTAGTAAAGGTTAACTGAGTTTCAAAAGGGATAAATAATCTTCTTTTCAGTCTTCCTTCCAAGGGCTTAATAAAGGGAAATTGAGTTTCGCAATTGATAAACAATCTTCTTTTCAGTCTTCCTTCCACAGGCTTAGTAAAGTTGAACTGAGTTTCAAAAGGGATAAATAACCTTCTTTTCAGTCTTCCTTTCAAAGACTTAGTAGAGGGAAACTGAGTCTCACAAACGATAAATAATCTTCTTTTCAGTCTTCCTTTCAAAGACTTAGTAGAGGGAAACTGAGTCTCACAAACGATAAATAATCTTCTTTTCAGTCTTCATTCCAAGGTCTTAGTAAAGGGCAACTGACTTTCGCAGTTGATAAACAATCCTCTTTTCAGTCTTCTTTTCAAAGGCTTAGTAAAGGGAAACTGAGTTTCAAAAGGGATAAATTATCTTCTTTTCACTCTTCCTTCCAAAAACCAAGTAAAGGGGAGCTGATTTTCAAAAGGGATAAATAAAATTCTTTTCAGTTTTCCTTCCAAAGGCTTAGTAAAGGTTAACTGAGTTTCAAAAGGGATAAATAATCTTCTTTTCAGTCTTCCTTCCAAGGGCTTAATAAAGGGAAATTGAGTTTCGCAATTGATAAACTATTTTCTTTTCAGTCTTCCTTCCACAGGCTTAGTAAAGGGGAACTGAGTTTCAAAAGGGATAAATAACCTTCTTTTCAGTCTTCCTTTCAAAGACTTAGTAGAGGGAAACTGAGTCTCACAAACGATACATAATCTTCTTTTCAGTCTTCATTCCAATTGCTTAGTAAAGGGCAACTGAGTTTCGCAATTGATAAACAATCTTCTTTTCAGTCTTCCTTCCAAGGGCTTAGTAAAGGGCAACTGAGTTGCGTAATTAATAAACAATCTTCTTTTCAATCTTCCTTCCAAAAGTTTAGTAAAGGGAAGCTGAGTTTCAAAAGGGATAAATAATCTTCTTTTCAGTCTTCCTTTCAAAGGCTTAGTAAATGGAAACTTAGTTTCAAAATTAATAAATAATCTTCTCTTCACTCTTCCTTCCAAAAACCTAGTAAAGGGGAGCTGAGTTTCAAAAGGAATAAATAACCTTCTTTTCAGTTTTCCTTCCAAAGGCTTAGTAAAAGTTAACTGAGTTTCAAGAGGGATAAATAATCTTCTTTTCAGTCTTCCTTCCAAGGGCTTAGTAAAGGAAAGTTGAGTTTCGCAATTGATAAACAATCTTCTTTTCAGACTTCCTTCCACAGGCTTAGTAAGGGGGAACTGAGTTTCAAAAGGGATAAATAACCTTAATTTTAGTCTTTCTTTCAAAGGCTCAGTCGATCGAAACGGAGCCTCACAAACGATAAATAATCTTCTTTTCAGTCTTCCTTCCATAGGCTTAGTAAAGGGGAACTGAGTTTCAAAAGGGATAAATAACCCTCTTTTCAGTCTTCCTTTCAAAGACTTAGTAGAGGGAAACTGAGTCTCACAAACGATAAATAATCTTCTTTTCAGTCTTCATTCCAAGGTCTTAGTAAAGGGCAACTGACTTTCGCAATTGATAAACAATCTTCTTTTCAGTCTTCCTTCCATAGGCTTAGTAAAGGGGAGCTGAGTTTCAAAAGGTATAAATAATTTTCTTTTCAGTCTTCCTTTCAAAGGCTTAGTAATGGGAAACTGAGTCTCAGAAACGGTAAATTATCTTCTATTCAGTTTTCCTTTCAAAGGCTTAGTAAAGGGAAACTGAGTCTCACAATCGATAAACAATCTTCTTTTCAGTCTTCCTTCCATAGGCTTAGTAAAGGGGAGCTGAGTTTCAAAAGGGATAAATAATCTTCTTTTCAGTCTTCCTTTCAAAGGCTTAGTAATGGGAAACTGAGTCTCAGAAACGGTAAATAATCTTCTTTACAGTCTTCCTTTCAAAGGCTTGGTAAAGGGAAACTGAGTTTCAAAAGAGATAAATAATCTTCTTTTCAGTCTTCCTTTCAAAGGCTTAGTAATGGGAAACTGAGTCTCAGAAACGGTAAATAATCTTCTTTTCTGTCTTCCTTTCAAAATCTTAGTAATGGGAAACTGAGTCTTACAAACGGTAAATAATCTTCTTTTCAGTCTTCCTTCCAAGGGCATAGTAAAGGGCAACTCAGTTTCGCAATTGATAAAGAGTCTTCTTTTCAGTCTTATTTCCATAGGCTTAGTAAAGGGGAGATGAGTTTCATATGATAAATAATCTTCTTTTCAGTCTGCCTTTCAAAGGATTAGTAATGGGAAACTGAGTCTTACAAATGGTAAATAATCTTCTTTTCAGTCTTCCTTCCAAAGGCCTAGTAAAGGGGAGCTGGGTTTCAAAATGGATAAATAACCTTCTTTTCAGTCTTCCGTTCAAAGGCTTAGTAGAGGGAAATTGAGTCTCACAAACAATAAATAATGTTCTTTTCAGTCTTCTTTCCAAGGGTTTAATAAAGGGCAACTCAGTTTCGCAATTGATAAACAATCTTCTTTTCAGTCTTCCTTCCACAGGCTTAGTAAAGGGGAGCTGAGTTTCAAAAGGTATGAATAATCTTCTTTTCAGTCTTCCTTTCAAATTCTTAGTAAAGGGAAACTGAGTCTCACAAACGATAAATAATCTTCTTTTCAGTCTTCTTTCCAAAGGTTTAATAAAGGGCAACTCAGTTTCGCAATTGATAAACAATCTTCTTTTCAGTCTTCCTTCCAAGGGCTTAGTATAGGGCAACTGAGGTTCGTAATTGATAAACAATCTTCTTTTCAATCTTCCTTCCAAAAATTCAGTAAAGGGGAGCTGAGTTTCAAAAGGGATAACTAATCTTCTTTTCAGTCTTCCTTTCAAAGGCTTAGTAAAGGGAAACTGAGTTTCAAAAGCGATAAATAAGCTCCTTTTCACTATTCCTTCCAAAGGCCTAGTAAAGGGGAGCTGAGTTTCAAAAGAAATAAATAACCTTCTTTTCAGTTTTCCTTTCAAAGGCTTAGTAGAGGGAAACTGAGTCTCACAAACGATAAATAATCTTCTCTTCAGTCTTCTTTCCAAGGGTTTAATAAAGGGCAACTCAGTTTCGCATTGATAAGCAATCTTCTTTTCAGTCTTCCTTCCAAGGGCTTAGTATATGGCAACTGAGTTTCGTAATTGATAAACAAACTTCTTTTCAATCGTCCTTCCAAAAATTCAGTAAAGGGGAGCTGAGTTTCAAAAGGGATAACTACTCTTCTTTTCAGTCTTCCTTTCAAAGGCTTAGTAAAGGGAAACTGAGTTTCAAAAGGAATAAATAAGCTTTTTTTCACTCATCCTTCCAGAGGCCTAGTAAAGGGGAGCTGAGTTTCAAAAGGAATAAATAACCTTCTTTTCAGGTTTCCTTCCAAAGGTTTAGTAAAGGTTAACTGAGTTTCAAAAGGGATAGATAATCTTTTTTCATTCTTCCTTCCAAGGGCTTAGTAAAGGTTAACTGAGTTTCAAAAGGGATAAATAATCTTCTTTTCAGTCTTCCTTCCATAGGCTTAGTAAAGGGCAAGTGAGTTTTGTAATTAATAAACAATCTTCCTTTCAATCTTCCTTCCAAAAGTTTAGTAAAGGGAAGCTGAGTTTCAAAAGGGATAAATAACCTTCATTTCAGTTTTCCTTCCAAAGGTTTAGTAAAGGTTAACTGAGTTTCAAAAGGGATAGATAAACTTTTTTCAGTCTTCCTTCCAAGGGCTTATTAAAGGGGAGCTGAATTTCAAAAGGGATAAATAATCTTCTTTTCAGTTTTCCTTCAAAGGCTTAGTAATGGGAAACTGAGTCTCAGAATCTGTAAATAATCTTCCTTTCAGTCTTCTTTCCAAAGGCTTACTAAAGGGAAATTGAGTTTCAAAAGGGAAAAATAATCTTTTTTTCAGGTTTCCTTTTAAAGTCTTAGTAAAGGTTAATTGAGTTTCAAAAGGGATAAATAATCTTCTTTTCAGTCTTCCTTCCAAGGGCTTAGTAAAGGGAAACGGAGTTTCGCAATTGATAAACAATGTCCTTTTCAGTCTTCTTTCCATAGGCTTAGAAAAGGGCAACTCATTTTCGCAATTGATAAAGAATCTTCTTTTCAGTCATCCTTCCAAGGGCTTAATAAAGGGCAACTCAGTTTCGCAATTGATAAACAATATTCTTTTCAGTCTTCCTTCAACAGGCTTAGTAAAGGGGAGCTGAGTTTCGTATTTGATAAACAATCTTCTTTTCAATCTTCCTTCCAAAAATTCAGTAAAGGGGAGCTGAGTTTCAAAAGGGATAACTAATCTTCTTTTCAGTCTTCCTTCCAAGGGCTTAGTAAAGGGAAATTGAGTCTTACAAACGGTAAAGAATCTTCTTTTCAGTCATCCTTCCAAGGGCTTAATAAGGGGCAACTCAGTTTCGCAATTGATAAACAATCTTCTTTTCAGTCTTCCTTCCACAGGCTTAGTAAAGGGGAGCTGAGTTTCGTAATTGATAAACAATCTTCTTTTCAATCTTCCTTCCAAAAATTCAGTAAAGGGGAGCTGAGTTTCAAAAGGGATAACTAATCTTCTTTTCAGTGTTCCTTCCAAGGGCTTAGTAAAGGGAAATTGAGTCTTACAAACGGTAAATAATCTTATTTTCAGTCTTCCTTCAAAAGGCCTAGAAAAGGGGAGCTGGGTTTCAAAATCGATAAATAACCTTCTTTTCAGTCTGCCTTTCAAAGGCTTAGTAGAGGGAAACTGCGTCTCACAAACGATAAATAATCTTCTTTTCAGTCTTCCTTCTAAGGGCTTAATAAAGGGCAACTCAGTTTCGCAATTGATAATCAATCTTCTTTTTAGTATTCCTTCCATAGGCTTAGTAAAAGGGAGCTGAGTTTCAAAAGGTATAAATAATCTTCTTTTCAGTCTTCCTTTCAAAGGCTTAGTAAAAGGAAACTGAGTCTTACAAACGATAAATAATCTTCTTTTTAGTCTTCCTTCCAAGGGCTTTGTATAGGGCAGCTGAGTTTCGTAATTGATAATAAATCTTATTTTCAGTCTTCCTTCCAAAGGCCTAGAAAAGGGGAGCTGGGTTTCAAAATGGATAAATAACCTTCTTTTCAGTCTTCCTTTCAAAGGCTTAGTAGAGGAAAACTTCGTCTCACAAACGATAAATAATCTTCTTTTCAGTCTTCCTTCCAAGGGCTTAATAAAGGGCAACTCAGTTTCGCAATTGATAAACAATCTTCTTTTCAGTCTTCCTTCCACAGGCTTAGTAAAGGGGAGCTGAGTTTCAAAAGGTATAAATAATCTTCTTTTCAGTCTTCCTTTCAAAGGCTTAGTAAAAGGAAACTGAGTTTCACAAACGATAAATAATCTTCTTTTCAGTCTTCCTTTCAAAGGCTTGGTAAAGGGAAACTGTGTTTCAAAAGGGATAAATAACCTTCCTTTCAGTCTTCCTTTCAAAGGCTGAGTAGAGGGAAACTGAGTCTCACAAACGATAAATAATCTTCTTTTCAGTCTTCCTTCCAAAGTCTTAGTAAAGGTTAATTGAGTTTCAAAAGGGATAAATTATCTTCTTTTCAGTCTTCCTTCCAAGGGCTTAGTAAAGGGAAACGGAGTTTCGCAATTGATAAACAATGTCCTTTTCAGTCTTCCTTCCATAGGCTTAGTAAAGGGGAACATAGTTTCAAAAAGGATAAATAACCTTCCTTTCAGTCTTCCTTTCAAAGGCTGAGTAGAGGGAAACTGAGTCTCTCAAACGATAAATAATATTCTTTTCAGTCTTCCTTCCAAGGGCTTAGTAAAGGGCAACTGAGTTTCGCAATTGATGAACAACCTTCTTCTCAATCTTCCTTCCAAAATTTTAGTAAAGGGGAACTGAGTTTCAAAAGGGATAAATAATCTTCTTTTCAGTCTTCCTTTCAAAGGCGTAGTAGAGGGAAACTGCGCCTCACAAAAGATAAATATTCTTCTTTTCAGTCTTCCTTCCAAGGGCTTAAGAAAGGGCAACTCAGTTCCGCAATTGATAAACTATCTTCTTTTCAGTCTTCCTTCCATAGGCTTAGTAAAGGGGACTGAGTTTTCCTTCCAAGGGCTTAGTAAAGGGCAACTGAGTTTCGTAATAAATAAACAACCTTCTTCTCAATCTTCCTTCCAAAATTTTAGTAAAGGGGAACTGAGTTTCAAAAGGGATAAACAATCTTCTTTTCATTCTTCCTTTCAAAGGTAAATAATCTTCTTTTCAGTCTTCTTTCCAAGGGCTTAGGAAAGATCAACTCAGTTTCGCAATTGATAAACAATCTCCTTTTCAACCTTCCTTCCAAAACTTTAGTAAAGGGGAACTGAGTTTCAAAAGGGATAAATAATCTTCTTTTCAATCTTCCTTTCAAAGGCTTAGAAAAGGGAAACTTTGTCTCACAAACAGTAAATAATCTTCTTTTCAGTCTTCCTTCCATAGGCTTAGTAAAGGGGAGCTGAGTTTCAAAAGGGATAAATAATCTTCTTTTCAGTCTTCCTTTCAAAGGCTTAGTAATGAGAAACTGAGTCTCAGAAACGGTAAATAATCTTCTTTTCTGTCTTCCTTCAAAATCTTAGTAATGGGAAACTGAGTCTTACAAACGGTAAATATTCTTCTTTTCAGTCTTCCTTCCAAGGGCATAGTAAAGGGCAACTCAGTTTCGCAATTGATAAAGAATCTTCTTTTCAGTCTTCCATCCATAGGCTTAGTAAAAGGGAGCTGAGTTTCAAATACGATAAATAATCTTCTTTTCAGTCTGCCTTTCAAAGGATTAGTAATAGGAAACGGAGTCTTACAAATGGTAAATAATCTTCTTTTCAGTCTTCCTTCCAAAGGACTAGTAAAGGGGAGCTGGGTTTCAAAATGGATAAATAACCTTCTTTTCAGTCTTCCTTTCAAAGGCTTAGTAGAGGGAACTGAGTCTCACAAACGATAAATAATCTTCTTTTCAGTCTTTTTTCCAAGGGTTAATAAAGGGCAACTCAGTTTCGCAATTGATAAACTATCTTCTTTTCAGTCTTCCTTCCATAGGCTTAGTAAAGGGGACTGAGTTTTCCTTCCAAGGGCTTAGTAAAGGGCAACTGAGTTTCGTAATTAATAAACAACCTTCTTCTCAACCTTCCTTCCAAAACTTTAGTAAAGGGGAACTGAGTTTCAAAAGGTATAAATAATCTTCTTTTCAGTCTTCCTTTCAAAGGCTTAGTAATGGGAAACTGAGTCTCAGAAACGGTAAATTATATTCTATTCAGTTTTCCTTTCAAAGGCTTAGTAAAGGGAAACTGAGTCTCACAAACGATAAACAATCTTCTTTTCAGTCTTCCTTCCATAGGCTTAGTAAAGGGGAGCTGAGTTTCAAAAGGGATAAATTATATTCTTTTCAGTCTTCCTTTCAAAGGTTTAGAAATGGGAAACTGAGTCTCAGAAACGGTTAATAATCTTCCTTACAGTCTTCCTTTCAAAGGCTTGGTAAAGGGAAACGGAGTTTCGAAAGGGATAAATAACCTTCTTTTCAGTCTTCCTTTCAAAGACTTAGTAGAGGGAAACTGAGTCTCACAAACGATAAATAATCTTCTTTTCAGTCTTTATTCCAAGGTCTTAGTAAAGGGCAACTGAGTTTCGCAATTGATAAACAATGTCCTTTTCAGTCTTCCTTCCATAGGCTTAGTAAAGGGGAACATAGTTTCAAAAAGGATAAATAACCTTCCTTTCAGTCTTCCTTTCAAAGGCTGAGTAGAGGGAAACTGAGTAGAGGGAAACTGAGTCTCACAAACGATAAATAATCTTCTTTTCAGTCTTCCTTCCAAAGGCCTAGTAAAGGGGAGCTGAGTTTCAAAAGGAATAAATAACCTTCTTTTCAGTTTTCCTTCCAAAGTCTTAGTAAGGGTTAATTGAGTTTCAAAAGGGATAAATTATCTTCTTTTCAGTCTTCCTTCCAAGGGCTTAGTAAAGGGAAACGGAGTTTCGCAATTAATAAACAATGTCATTTTCAGTCTTCCTTCCATAGGCTTAGTAAAGGGGAATATAGTTTCAAAAAGGATAAATAACCTTCCTTTCAGTCTTCCTTTCAAAGGCTGAGTAGAGGGAAACTGAGTCTCTCAAACGATAAATAATATTCTTTTCAGTCTTCCTTCCAAGGGCTTAGTAAAGGGCCACTGAGTTTCGCAATTGATGAACAACCTTCTTCTCAATCTTCCTTCCAAAATTTTAGTAAAGGGGAACTGAGTTTCAAAAGGGATAAATAATCTTCTTTTCAGTCTTCCTTTCAAAGGCGTAGTAGAGGGAAACTGCGCCTCACAAAAGATAAATATTCTTCTTTTCAGTCTTCCTTCCAAGGGCTTAAGAAAGGGCAACTCAATTCCGCAATTGATAAACTATTTTCTTTTCAGTCTTCCTTCCATAGGCTTAGTAAAGGGGACTGAGTC
Organism: Xylota segnis; assembly: GCA_963583995.1. NCBI lineage: Eukaryota > Metazoa > Arthropoda > Insecta > Diptera > Syrphidae > Xylota > Xylota segnis. The sequence goes on along the minus strand of OY757236.1, from coordinate 89,553,220 downwards.
TTCCTTCCAAGGGCTTAGTAAAGGGCAACTGAGTTTCGTAATTAATAAACAACCTTCTTCTCAATCTTCCTTCCAAAATTTTAGTAAAGGGGAACTGAGTTTCAAAAGGGATAAATAATCTTCTTTTCATTCTGCCTTTCAAAGGCTTAGAAAAGGGAAACTGTGTCTCACAAACGGTAAATAATCTTCTTTTCAGTCTTCTTTCCAAGGGCTTAGTAAAGATCAACTCAGTTTCGCAATTGATAAACAATCTAATTTTCAACCTTCCTTCCAAAACTTTAGTAAAGGGGAATTGAGTTTCAAAAGGAATAAATAATCTTCTTTTCAATCTTCTTTTCAAAGGCTTAGAAAAGGGAAACTGTGTCTCACAAACAGTAAATAATCTTCTTTTCAGTCTTCCTTCCATAGGCTTAGTAAAGGGGAGCTGAGTTTCAAAAGGGATAAATAATCTTCTTTTCAGTCTTCCTTTCAAAGGCTTAGTAATGAGAAACTGAGTCTCAGAAACGGTAAATAATCTTCTTTTCTGTCTTCCCTTCAAAATCTTAGTAATGGGAAACTGAGTCTTACAAACATTAAATAATCTTCTTTTCAGTCTTCCTTCCAAGGGCATAGTAAAGGGCAACTCAGTTTCGCAATTGATAAAGAATCTTCTTTTAAGTCTTTTATCCATAGGCTTAGTAAAGGGGAGCTGAGTTTCAAAATGGATAAATAACCTTCTTTTCAGTCTTCCTTTCAAAGGCTTAGTAGAGGGAACTGAGTCTCACAAACGATAAATAATCTTCTTTTCAGTCTTTTTTCCAAGGGTTAATAAAGGGCAACTCAGTTTCGCAATTGATAAACAAGCTTCTTATCAGTCTTCCTTCCATAGGCTAGTAAAGGCGAGCTGAGTTTCAAAAGGGATAAATAATATTCTTTTCAGTCTTCCTTTCAAAGGCTTAGTAATGGGAAACTGAGTCTTCCTTCCAAGGGCTTAGTAAAGGGCAACTGAGTTTCGTAATTAATAAACAACCTTCTTTTCAATCTTCCTTCCAAAATTTTAGTAAAGGGGAACTGAGTTTCAAAAGGGATAAATAATCTTCTTTTCATTCTGCCTTTCAAAGGCTTAGAAAAGGGAAACTGTGTCTCACAAACGGTAAATAATCTTCTTTTCAGTCTTCCTTCCAAAGGACTAGTAAAGGGGAGCTGGGTTTCAAAATGGATAAATAACCTTCTTTTCAGTCTTCCTTTCAAAGGCTTAGTAGAGGTAACTGAGTCTCACAAACGATAAATAATCTTCTTTTCAGTCTTTTTTCCAAGGGTTAATAAAGGGCAACTCAGTTTCGCAATTGATAAACTATCTTCTTTTCAGTCTTCCTTCCATAGGCTTAGTAAAGGGGACTGAGTTTTCCTTCCAAGGGCTTAGTAAAGGGCAACTGAGTTTCGTAATTAATAAACAACCTTCTTCTCAACCTTCCTTCCGAAACTTTAGTAAAGGGGAACTGAGTTTCAAAAGGTATAAATAATCTTCTTTTCAGTCTTCCTTTCAAAGGCTTAGTAATGGGAAACTGAGTCTCAGAAACGGTAAATTATATTCTATTCAGTTTTCCTTTCAAAGGCTTAGTAAAGGGAAACTGAGTCTCACAAACGATAAACAATCTTCTTTTCAGTCTTCCTTCCATAGGCTTAGTAAAGGGGAGCTGAGTTTCAAAAGGGATAAATTATATTCTTTTCAGTCTTCCTTTCAAAGGTTTAGAAATGGGAAACTGAGTCTCAGAAACGGTTAATAATCTTCCTTACAGTCTTCCTTTCAAAGGCTTGGTAAAGGGAAACGGAGTTTCGAAAGGGATAAATAACCTTCTTTTCAGTCTTCCTTTCAAAGACTTAGTAGAGGGAAACTGAGTCTCACAAACGATAAATAATCTTCTTTTCAGTCTTTATTCCAAGGTCTTAGTAAAGGGCAACTGAGTTTCGCAATTGATAAACAATGTCCTTTTCAGTCTTCCTTCCATAGGCTTAGTAAAGGGGAACATAGTTTCAAAAAGGATAAATAACCTTCCTTTCAGTCTTCCTTTCAAAGGCTGAGTAGAGTGAAACTGAGTCTCACAAACGATAAATAATCTTCTTTTCAGTCTTCCTTCCATAGGCTTAGTAAAGGGGAATATAGTTTCAAAAAGGATAAATAACCTTCCTTTCAGTCTTCCTTTCAAAGGCTGAGTAGAGGGAAACTGAGTCTCTCAAACGATAAATAATATTCTTTTCAGTCTTCCTTCCAAGGGCTTAGTAAAGGGCAACTGAGTTTCGCAATTGATGAACAACCTTCTTCTCAATCTTCCTTCCAAAATTTTAGTAAAGGGGAACTGAGTTTCAAAAGGGATAAATAATCTTCTTTTCAGTCTTCCTTTCAAAGGCGTAGTAGAGGGAAACTGCGCCTCACAAAAGATAAATATTCTTCTTTTCAGTCTTCCTTCCAAGGGCTTAAGAAAGGGCAACTCAATTCCGCAATTGATAAACTATCTTCTTTTCAGTCTTCCTTCCATAGGCTTAGTAAAGGGGACTGAGTCTTCCTTCCAAGGGCTTAGTAAAGGGCAACTCAGTTTCGCAATTGATAAAGAATCTTCTTTTCAGTCTTTTATCCATAGGCTTAGTAAAGGGGAGCTGAGTTTCAAATATGATAAATAATCTTCTTTTCAGTCTGCCTTTCAAAGGATTAGTAATAGGAAACGGAGTCTTACAAATGGTAAATAATCTTCTTTTCAGTCTTCCTTCCAAAGGACTAGTAAAGGGGAGCTGGGTTTCAAAATGGATAAATAACCTTCTTTTCAGTCTTCCTTTCAAAGGCTTAGTAGAGGGAACTGAGTCTCACAAACGATAAATAATCTTCTTTTCAGTCTTTTTTCCAAGGGATAATAAAGGGCAACTCAGTTTCGTAATTAATAAACAACCTTCTTCTCAATCTTATTTCCAAAATTTTAGTAAAGGGGAACTGAGTTTCAAAAGGGATAAATAATCTTCTTTTCATTCTGCCTTTCAAAGGCTTAGAAAAGGGAAACTGTGTCTCACAAACGGTAAATAATCTTCTTTTCAGTCTTCTTTCCAAGGGCTTAGTAAAGATCAACTCAGTTTCGCAATTGATAAACAATCTAATTTTCAACCTTCCTTCCAAAACTTTAGTAAAGGGGAATTGAGTTTCAAAAGGAATAAATAATCTTCTTTTCAATCTTCTTTTCAAAGGCTTAGAAAAGGGAAACTGTGTCTCACAAACAGTAAATAATCTTCTTTTCAGTCTTCCTTCCATAGGCTTAGTAAAGGGGAGCTGAGTTTCAAAAGGGATAAATAATCTTCTTTTCAGTCTTTCTTTCAAAGGCTTAGTAATGAGAAACTGAGTCTCAGAAACGGTAAATAATCTTCTTTTCTGTCTTCCCTTCAAAATCTTAGTAATGGGAAACTGAGTCTTACAAACATTAAATAATCTTCTTTTCAGTCTTCCTTCCAAGGGCATAGTAAAGGGCAACTCAGTTTCGCAATTGATAAAGAATCTTCTTTTCAGTCTTTTATCCATAGGCTTAGTAAAGGGGAGCTGAGTTTCAAATATGATAAATAATCTTCTTTTCAGTCTGCCTTTCAAAGGATTAGTAATAGGAAACGGAGTCTTACAAATGGTAAATAATCTTCTTTTCAGTCTTCCTTCCAAAGGACTAGTAAAGGGGAGCTGGGTTTCAAAATGGATAAATAACCTTCTTATCAGTCTTCCTTTCAAAGGCTTAGTAGAGGGAACTGAGTCTCACAAACGATAAATAATCTTCTTTTCAGTCTTTTTTCCAAGGGATAATAAAGGGCAACTCAGTTTCGCAATTGATAAATAATCTTCTTTTCAGTCTTCCTTCCACAGGCTTAGTAAAGGGGAGCTGAGTTTCAAAAGGTATAAATACTCTTCTTTTCAGTCTTCCTTTCAAAGGCTTAGTAATGGGAAACTGAGTCTCAGAAACGGTAAATTATATTCTATTCAGTTTTCCTTTCAAAGGCTTAGTAAAGGGAAACTGAGTCTCACAAACGATAAACAATCTTCTTTTCAGTCTTCCTTCCATAGGCTTAGTAAAGGGGAGCTGAGCTTCAAAAGGGATAAATAATATTCTTTTCAGTCTTCCTTTCAAAGGCTTAGAAATGGGAAACTGAGTCTCAGAAACGGTAAATAATCTTCCTTACAGTCTTCCTTTCAAAGGCTTGGTAAAGGGAAACTGAGTTTCGAAAGGGATAAATAACCTTCTTTTCAGTCTTCCTTTCAAAGACTTAGCAGAGGGAAACTGAGTCTCACAAACGATAAATAATCTTCTTTTCAGTCTTTATTCCAAGGTCTTAGTAAAGGGCAACTGAGTTTCGCAATTGATAAACAATGTCCTTTTCAGTCTTCCTTCCATAGGCTTAGTAGAGGGAAACTGAGTCTCACAAACGATAAATAATCTTCTTTTCAGTCTTTATTCCAAGGTCTTAGTAAAGGGCAACTGAGTTTCGCAATTGATAAACAATGTCCTTTTCAGTCTTCCTTCCATAGGCTTAGTAAAGGGGAACATAGTTTCAAAAAGGATAAATAACCTTCCTTTCAGTCTTCCTTTCAAAGGCTGAGTAGAGGGAAACTGAGTCTCACAAACGATAAATAATCTTCTTTTCAGTCTTCCTTCCAAAGGCCTAGTAAAGGGGAGCTGAGTTTCAAAAGGAATAAATAACCTTCTTTTCAGTTTTCCTTCCAAAGTCTTAGTAAGGGTTAATTGAGTTTCAAAAGGGATAAATTATCTTCTTTTCAGTCTTCCTTTCAAAGGTTTAGAAATGGGAAACTGAGTCTCAGAAACGGTTAATAATCTTCCTTACAGTCTTCCTTTCAAAGGCTTGGTAAAGGGAAACGGAGTTTCGAAAGGGATAAATAACCTTCTTTTCAGTCTTCCTTTCAAAGACTTAGTAGAGGGAAACTGAGTCTCACAAACGATAAATAATCTTCTTTTCAGTCTTTATTCCAAGGTCTTAGTAAAGGGCAACTGAGTTTCGCAATTGATAAACAATGTCATTTTCAGTCTTCCTTCCATAGGCTTAGTAAAGGGGAATATAGTTTCAAAAAGGATAAATAACCTTCCTTTCAGTCTTCCTTTCAAAGGCTGAGTAGAGGGAAACTGAGTCTCTCAAACGATAAATAATATTCTTTTCAGTCTTCCTTCCAAGGGCTTAGTAAAGGGCAACTGAGTTTCGCAATTGATGAACAACCTTCTTCTCAATCTTCCTTCCAAAATTTTAGTAAAGGGGAACTGAGTTTCAAAAGGGATAAATAATCTTCTTTTCAGTCTTCCTTTCAAAGGCGTAGTAGAGGGAAACTGCGCCTCACAAAAGATAAATATTCTTCTTTTCAGTCTTCCTTCCAAGGGCTTAAGAAAGGGCAACTCAATTCCGCAATTGATAAACTATCTTCTTTTCAGTCTTCTTTCCAAGGGCTTAGTAAAGATCAACTCAGTTTCGCAATTGATAAACAATCTAATTTTCAACCTTCCTTCCAAAACTTTAGTAAAGGGGAATTGAGTTTCAAAAGGAATAAATAATCTTCTTTTCAATCTTCTTTTCAAAGGCTTAGAAAAGGGAAACTGTGTCTCACAAACAGTAAATAATCTTCTTTTCAGTCTTCCTTCCATAGGCTTAGTAAAGGGGAGCTGAGTTTCAAAAGGGATAAATAATCTTCTTTTCAGTCTTCCTTTCAAAGGCTTAGTAATGAGAAACTGAGTCTCAGAAACGGTAAATAATCTTCTTTTCTGTCTTCTCTTCAAAATCTTAGTAATGGGAAACTGAGTCTTACAAACATTAAATAATCTTCTTTTCAGTCTTCCTTCCAAGGGCATAGTAAAGGGCAACTCAGTTTCGCAATTGATAAAGAATCTTCTTTTCAGTCTTTTATCCATAGGCTTAGTAAAGGGGAGCTGAGTTTCAAATATGATAAATAATCTTCTTTTCAGTCTGCCTTTCAAAGGATTAGTAATAGGAAACGGAGTCTTACAAATGGTAAATAATCTTCTTTTCAGTCTTCCTTCCAAAGGACTAGTAAAGGGGAGCTGGGTTTCAAAATGGATAAATAACCTTCTTTTCAGTCTTCCTTTCAAAGGCTTAGTAGAGGGAACTGAGTCTCACAAACGATAAATAATCTTCTTTTCAGTCTTTTTTCCAAGGGATAATAAAGGGCAACTCAGTTTCGCAATTGATAAATAATCTTCTTTTCAGTCTTCCTTCCACAGGCTTAGTAAAGGGGAGCTGAGTTTCAAAAGGGATAAATAATCTTCTTTTCAGTCTTCCTTTCAAAGGCTTAGTAATGAGAAACTGAGTCTCAGAAACGGTAAATAATCTTCTTTTCTGTCTTCTCTTCAAAATCTTAGTAATGGGAAACTGAGTCTTACAAACATTAAATAATCTTCTTTTCAGTCTTCCTTCCAAGGGCATAGTAAAGGGCAACTCAGTTTCGCAATTGATAAAGAATCTTCTTTTCAGTCTTTTATCCATAGGCTTAGTAAAGGGGAGCTGAGTTTCAAATATGATAAATAATCTTCTTTTCAGTCTGCCTTTCAAAGGATTAGTAATAGGAAACGGAGTCTTACAAATGGTAAATAATCTTCTTTTCAGTCTTCCTTCCAAAGGACTAGTAAAGGGGAGCTGGGTTTCAAAATGGATAAATAACCTTCTTTTCAGTCTTCCTTTCAAAGGCTTAGTAGAGGGAACTGAGTCTCACAAACGATAAATAATCTTCTTTTCAGTCTTTTTTCCAAGGGATAATAAAGGGCAACTCAGTTTCGCAATTGATAAATAATCTTCTTTTCAGTCTTCCTTCCATAGGCTTAGTAAAGGGGAGCTGAGTTTCAAAAGGGATAAATAATCTTCTTTTCAGTCTTCCTTTCAAAGGCTTAGTAATGAGAAACTGAGTCTCAGAAACGGTAAATAATCTTCTTTTCTGTCTTCTCTTCAAAATCTTAGTAATGGGAAACTGAGTCTTACAAACATTAAATAATCTTCTTTTCAGTCTTCCTTCCAAGGGCATAGTAAAGGGCAACTCAGTTTCGCAATTGATAAAGAATCTTCTTTTCAGTCTTTTATCCATAGGCTTAGTAAAGGGGAGCTGAGTTTCAAATATGATAAATAATCTTCTTTTCAGTCTGCCTTTCAAAGGATTAGTAATAGGAAACGGAGTCTTACAAATGGTAAATAATCTTCTTTTCAGTCTTCCTTCCAAAGGACTAGTAAAGGGGAGCTGAGTTTCAAAAGGTATAAATACTCTTCTTTTCAGTCTTCCTTTCAAGGGCTTAGTAATGGGAAACTGAGTCTCAGAAACGGTAAATTATATTCTATTCAGTTTTCCTTTCAAAGGCTTAGTAAAGGGAAACTGAGTCTCACAAACGATAAACAATCTTCTTTTCAGTCTTCCTTCCATAGGCTTAGTAAAGGGGAGCTGAGTTTCAAAAGGGATAAATAATATTCTTTTCAGTCTTCCTTTCAAAGGCTTAGAAATGGGAAACTGAGTCTCAGAAACGGTAAATAATCTTCCTTACAGTCTTCCTTTCAAAGGCTTGGTAAAGGGAAACTGAGTTTCGAAAGGGATAAATAACCTTCTTTTCAGTCTTCCTTTCAAAGACTTAGCAGAGGGAAACTGAGTCTCACAAACGATAAATAATCTTCTTTTCAGTCTTTATTCCAAGGTCTTAGTAAAGGGCAACTGAGTTTCGCAATTGATAAACAATGTCCTTTTCAGTCTTCCTTCCATAGGCTTAGTAAAGGGGAACATAGTTTCAAAAAGGATAAATAACCTTCCTTTCAGTCTTCCTTTCAAAGGCTGAGTAGAGGGAAACTGAGTCTCACAAACGATAAATAATCTTCTTTTCAGTCTTCCTTCCAAAGGCCTAGTAAAGGGGAGCTGAGTTTCAAAAGGAATAAATAACCTTCTTTTCAGTTTTCCTTCCAAAGTCTTAGTAAAGGTTAATTGAGTTTCAAAAGGGATAAATTATCTTCTTTTCAGTCTTCCTTCCAAGGGCTTAGTAAAGGGAAACGGAGTTTCGCAATTGATAAACAATGTCCTTTTCAGTCTTCCTTCCATAGGCTTAGTAAAGGGGAACATAGTTTCAAAAAGGATAAATAACCTTGCTTTCAGTCTTCCTTTCAAAGGCTGAGTAGAGGGAAACTGAGTCTCTCAAACGATAAATAATATTCTTTTCAGTCTTCCTTCCAAGGGCTTAGTAAAGGGCAACTGAGTTTCGCAATTGATGAACAACCTTCTTCTCAATCTTCCTTCCAAAATTTTAGTAAAGGGGAACTGAGTTTCAAAAGGTATAAATAATCTTCTTTTCAGTCTTCCTTTCAAAGGCGTAGTAGAGGGAAACTGCGCCTCACAAAAGATAAATATTCTTCTTTTCAGTCTTCCTTCCAAGGGCTTAAGAAAGGGCAACTCAGTTCCGCAATTGATAAACTATCTTCTTTTCAGTCTTCCTTCCATAGGCTTAGTAAAGGGGACTGAGTCTTCCTTCCAAGGGCTTAGTAAAGGGCAACTGAGTTTCGTAATTAATAAACAACCTTCTTCTCAATCTTCCTTCCAAAATTTTAGTAAAGGGGAACTGAGTTTCAAAAGGGATAAATAATCTTCTTTTCATTCTTCCTTTCAAAGGCTTAGAAAAGGGAAACTGTGTCTCACAAACGGTAAATAATCTTCTTTTCAGTCTTCTTTCCAAGGGCTTAGTAAAGATCAACTCAGTTTCGCAATTGATAAACAATCTCCTTTTCAACCTTCCTTCCAAAACTTTAGTAAAGGGGAACTGAGTTTCAAAAGGGATAAATAATCTTCTTTTCAATCTTCTTTTCAAAGGCTTAGAAAAGGGAAACTTTGTCTCACAAACAGTAAATAATCTTCTTTTCAGTCTTCCTTCCATAGGCTTAGTAAAGGGGAGCAGAGTTTCAAAAGGGATAAATAATCTTCTTTTCAGTCTTCCTTTCAAAGGCTTAGTAATGAGAAACTGAGTCTCAGAAACGGTAAATAATCTTCTTTTCTGTCTTCTCTTCAAAATCTTAGTAATGGGAAACTGAGTCTTACAAACATTAAATAATCTTCTTTTCAGTCTTCCTTCCAAGGGCATAGTAAAGGGCAACTCAGTTTCGCAATTGATAAAGAATCTTCTTTTCAGTCTTTTATCCATAGGCTTAGTAAAGGGGAGCTGAGTTTCAAATATGATAAATAAACTTCTTTTCAGTCTTCCTTTCAATGGCTTAGTAATGGGAAACTGAGTCTCAGAAACGGTAAATAATCTTCTTTTCACTCTTCCATCCAAAAACCTTGTAAAGGGGAGCTGAGTTTCAAAAGGGATAAATAACCTTATTTTCAGTTTTCCTTCCAAGGGCATAGTAAAGGGCAACTCAGTTTCGCAATTGATAAAGAATCTTCTTTTCAGTCTTCCATCCATAGGCTTAGTAAAGGGGAGCTGAGCTTCAAATATGATAAATAATCTTCTTTTCAGTCTGCCTTTCAAAGGATTAGTAATAGGAAACGGAGTCTTACAAATGGTAAATAATCTTCTTGTCAGTCTTCCTTCCAGAGGACTAGTAAAGGGGAGCTGGGTTTCAAAATGGATAAATAACCTTCTTTTCAGTCTTCCTTTCAAAGGCTTAGTAGAGGGAACTGAGTCTCACAAACGATAAATAATCTTCTTTTCAGTCTTTTTTCCAAGGGATAATAAAGGGCAACTCAGTTTCGCAATTGATAAATAATCTTCTTTTCAGTCTTCCTTCCACAGGTTTAGTAAAGGGGAGCTGAGTTTCAAAAGGTATAAATACTCTTCTTTTCAGTCTTCCTTTCAAAGGCTTAGTAATGGGAAACTGAGTCTCAGAAACGGTAAATTATATTCTATTCAGTTTTCCTTTCAAAGGCTTAGTAAAGGGAAACTGAGTCTCACAAACGATAAACAATCTTCTTTTCAGTCTTCCTTCCATAGGCTTAGTAAAGGGGAGCTGAGTTTCAAAAGGGATAAATAATATTCTTTTTAGTCTTCCTTTCAAAGGCTTCGAAATGGGAAACTGAGTCTCAGAAACGGTAAATAATCTTCCTTACAGTCTTCCTTTCAAAGGCTTGGTAAAGGGAAACTGAGTTTCGAAAGGGATAAATAACCTTCTTTTCAGTCTTCCTTTCAAAGACTTAGTAGAGGGAAACTGAGTCTCACAAACGATAAATAATCTTCTTTTCAGTCTTTATTCCAAGGCCTTAGTAAAGGGCAACTGAGTTTTGCAATTGATAAACAATCTTCTTTTCAGTCTTCCTTCCATAGGCTTAGTAAAGGGGAGCTGAGTTTCAAAAGGTATAAATAATTTTCTTTTCAGTCTTCCTTTCAAAGGCTTAGTAATGGGAAACTGAGTCTCAGAAACGGTAAATTATCTTCTATTCAGTTTTCCTTTCAAATGCTTAGTAAAGGGAAACTGAGTCTCACAAACGATAAACAAACTTCTTTTCAGTCTTCCTTCCATAGGCTTAGTAAAGGGGAGCTGAGTTTCAAAAGTGATAAATAATCTTCTTTTCAGTCTTCCTTTCAAAGGCTTAGTAATGGGAAACTGAGTCTCAGAAACGGTAAATAATCTTCTTTACAGTCTTCCTTTCAAAGGCTTGGTAAAGCGAAACTAAGTTTCAAAAGAGATAAATAATCTTCTTTTTAGTCTTCCTTTCAAAGGCTTAGTAATGGGAAACTGAGTCTCAGAAACGGTAAATAATCTTCTTTACAGTCTTCCTTCCATAGGCTTAGTAAAGGGGAGCTGAGATTCAAAAGTGATAAATAATCTTCTTTTCAGTCTTCCTTTCAAAGGCTTAGTAATGGGAAACTGAGTCTCAGAAACGGTAAATAATCTTCTTTTCTGTCTTCCTTTCAAAATCTTAGTAATGGGAAACTGAGTCTTACAAATGGTAAATAATCTTCTTTTCAGTCTTCCTTGCGAGGGCATAGTAAAGGGCAACTCAGTTTCGCAATTGATAAAGAATCTTCTTTTCAGTCTGCCTTCCATAGGCTTAGTAAAGGGGAGCTGAGATTCAAATATGATAAATAATCTTCTTTTCAGTCTGCCTTTCAAAGGATTAGTAATGGGAAACTGAGTCTTACAAATGGTAAATAAACTTATTTTCAGTCTTCCTTCCAAAGGCCTAGTAAAGGGGAGCTGGGTTTAAAAATGGATAAATAACCTTCTTTTCAGTCTGCCTTTCAAAGGCTTAGTAGAGGGAACTGAGTCTCACAAACGATAAATAATCTTCTTTTCAGTCTTTTTTCCAAGGGTTAATAAAGGGCAACTCAGTTTCGCAATTGATAAATAATCTTCTTTTCAGTCTTCCTTCCACAGGCTTGGTAAAGGGGAGCTGAGTTTCAAAAGGTATAAATAATCTTCTTTTCAGTCTTCCTTTCAAAGGCTTAGTAATGGGAAACTGAGTCTCAGAAACGGTAAATTATCTTCTATTCAGTTTTCCTTTCAGAGGCTTAATAAAGGGAAATTGAGTCTCACAAACGATAAACAATCTTCTTTTCAGTCTTCCTTCCATAGGCTTAGTAAAGGGGAGCTGAGTTTCAAAAGGGATAAATAATATTCTTTTCAGTCTTCCTTCCAAAGGCTTAGAAATGGGAAACTGAGTCTCAGAGACGGTAAATAGTCTTCCTTACAGTCTTCCTTTCAAAGGCTTGGTAAAGGGAAACTGAGTTTCGAAAGGGATAAATAACCTTCTTTTCAGTCTTCCTTTCAAAGACTTAGTAGAGGGAAACTGAGTCTCACAAACGATAAATAATCTTCTTCAGTCTTCCTTCCAAGGTCTTAGTAAAGGGCAACTGAGTTTCGCAATTGATAAACAATCTTCTTTTCAGTCTTCCTTCCATAGGCTTAGTAAAGGGGAGATGAGTTTCAAAAGTGATAAATAATCTTCTTTTCAGTCTTCCTTTCAAAGGCTTAGTAATGGGAAACTGAGTCTCAGAAACGGTAAATAATCTTCTTTACAGTCTTCCTTTCAAAGGCTTGGTAAAGCGAAACTAAGTTTCAAAAGAGATAAATAATCTTCTTTTCAGTCTTCCTTTCAAAGGCTTAGTAATGGGAAACTGAGTCTCAGAAACGGTAAATAATCTTCTTCAGTCTTCCTTCCATAGGCTTAGTAAAGGGGAGCTGAGATTCAAATATGATAAATAATCTTCTTTTCAGTCTGCCTTTCAAAGGATTAGTAATGGGAAACTGAGTCTTACAAATGGTAAATAATCTTCTTTTCAGTCTTCCTTCCAAAGGCCTAGTAAAGGGGAGCTGGGTTTCAAAATGGATAAATAACCTTCTTTTCAGTCTGCCTTTCAAAGGCTTAGTAGAGGGAACTGAGTCTCACAAACGATAAATAATCTTCTTTTCAGTCTTTTTTCCAAGGGTTAATAAAGGGCAACTCAGTTTCGCAATTGATAAATAATCTTCTTTTCAGTCTTCCTTCCACAGGCTTAGTAAAGGGGAGCTGAGTTTCAAAAGGTATAAATAATCTTCTTTTCAGTCGTCCTTTCAAAGGCTTAGTAATGGGAAACTGAGTCTCAGAAACGGTAAATAATCTTCTTTTCTGTCTTCCTTTCAAAATCTTAGTAATGGGAAACTGAGTCTTACAAACGGTAAATAATCTTCTTTTCAGTCTTCCTTGCAAGGGCATAGTAAAGGGCAACTGAGTTTCGCAATTGATAAAGAATCTTCTTTTCAGTCTGCCTTCCATAGGCTTAGTAAAGGGGAGCTGAGATTCAAATATGATAAATAATCTTCTTTTCAGTCTGCCTTTCAAAGGATTAGTAATGGGAAACTGAGTCTCAGAAACGGTTAATAATCTTCTTTACAGTCTTCCTTTCAAAGGCTTGGTAAAGCGAAACTAAGTTTCAAAAGAGATAAATAATCTTCTTTTCAGTCTTCCTTTCGAAGGCTTAGTAATGGGAAACTGAGTCTCAGAAACGGTAAATAATCTTCTTTACAGTCTTCCTTTCAAAGGCTTGGTAAAGCGAAACTAAGTTTCAAAAGAGATAAATAATCTTCTTTTCAGTCTTCCTTTCAAAGGCTTAGTAATGGGAAACTGAGTCTCAGAAACGGTAAATAATCTTCTTTTCTGTCTTCCTTTCAAAATCTTAGTAATGGGAAACTGAGTCTTACAAACGGTAAATAATGTTCTTTTCAGTCTTCCTTGCAAGGGCATAGTAAAGGGCAACTCAGTTTCGCAAGTGATAAAGAATCTTCTTTTCAGTCTTCCTTCCATAGGCTTAGTAAAGGGGAGCTGAGATTCAAATATGATAAATAATCTTCTTTTCAGTCTGCCTTTCAAAGGATTAGTAATGGGAAACTGAGTCTTACAAATGGTAAATAATCTTCTTTTCAGTCTTCCTTCCAAAGGCCTAGTAAAGGGGAGCTGGGTTTCAAAATGGATAAATAACCTTCTTTTCAGTCTGCCTTTCAAAGGCTTAGTAGAGGGAACTGAGTCTCACAAACGATAAATAATCTTCTTTTCAGTCTTTTTTCCAAGGGTTAATAAAAGGCAACTCAGTTTCGCAATTGATAAATAATCTTCTTTTCAGTCTTCCTTCCACAGGCTTAGTTAAATGGAGCTGAGTTTCAAAAGGTATAAATAATCTTCTTTTCAGTCTTCCTTTCAAAGGCTTAGTAATGGGAAACTGAGTCTCAGAAACGGTAAATTATCTTCTATTCAGTTTTCCTTTCAAAGGCTTAGTAAAGGGAAACTGAGTCTCACAAACGATAAGCAATCTTCTTTTCAGTCTTCCTTCCATAGGCTTAGTAAAGGGGAGTTGAGTTTCAAAAGGGATAAATAATTTTCTTTTCAGTCTTCCTTTCAAAGGCTTAGTAATGGGAAACTGAGTCTCAGAAACTGTAAATTATCTTCTATTCAGTTTTCCTTTCAAATGCTTAGTAAAGGGAAACTGAGTCTCACAAACGATAAACAAACTTCTTTTCAGTCTTCCTTCCATAGGCTTAGTAAAGGGGAGCTGAGTTTCAAAAGTGATAAATAATCTTCTTTTCAGTCTTCCTTTCAAAGGCTTAGTAATGGGAAACTGAGTCTCAGAAACGGTAAATAATCTTCTTTACAGTCTTCCTTTCAAAGGCTTGGTAAAGCGAAACTAAGTTTCAAAAGAGATAAATAAGCTTCTTTTCAGTCTTCCTTTCAAAAACTTAGTAATGGGAAACTGAGTCTCAGAAACGGTAAACAATCTTCTTTACAGTCTTCCTTTCAAAGGCTTGGTAAAGCGAAACTAAGTTTCAAAAGAGATAAATAATCTTCTTTTCAGTCTTCCTTTCAAAGGCTTAGTAATGGGAAACTGAGTCTCAGAAACGGTAAATAATCTTCTTTTCAGTCTTCATTCCAAGGTCTTAGTAAAGGGCAACTGAGTTTCGCAATTGATAAACAATCTTCTTTTCAGTCTTCCTTCCATAGGCTTAGTAAAGGGGAGCTGAGTTTCAAAAGGTATAAATAATTTTCTTTTCAGTCTTCCTTTCAAAGGCTTAGTAATGGGAAACTGAGTCTCAGAAACTGTAAATTATCTTCTATTCAGTTTTCCTTTCAAATGCTTAGTAAAGGGAAACTGAGTCTCACAAACGATAAACAAACTTCTTTTCAGTCTTCCTTCCATAGGCTTAGTAAAGGGGAGCTGAGTTTCAAAAGTGATAAATAATCTTCTTTTCAGTCTTCCTTTCAAAGGCTTAGTAATGGGAAACTGAGTCTCAGAAACGGTAAATAATCTTCTTTACAGTCTTCCTTTCAAAGGCTTGGTAAAGCGAAACTAAGTTTCAAAAGAGATAAATAAGCTTCTTTTCAGTCTTCCTTTCAAAAACTTAGTAATGGGAAACTGAGTCTCAGAAACGGTAAACAATCTTCTTTACAGTCTTCCTTTCAAAGGCTTGGTAAAGCGAAACTAAGTTTCAAAAGAGATAAATAATCTTCTTTTCAGTCTTCCTTTCAAAGGCTTAGTAATGGGAAACTGAGTCTCAGAAACGGTAAATAATCTTCTTTTCTGTCTTCCTTTCAAAAGCTTAGTAATGGGAAACTGAGTCTTACAAACGGTAAATAATCTTCTTTTCAGTCTTCCTTGCAAGGGCATAGTAAAGGGCAACTCAGTTTCGCAATTGATAAAGAATCTTCTTTTCAGTCTTCCTTCCATACGCTTAGTAAAGGGGAGCTGAGATTCAAATATGATAAATAATCTTCTTTTCAGTCTGCCTTTCAAAGGATTAGTAATGGGAAACTGAGTCTTACAAATGATAAATAATCTTCTTCTCAGTCTTCCTTCCAAAGACCTAGTAAAGGGGAGCTGGGTTTCAAAATGGATAAATAACCTTCTTTTCAGTCTTCCTTTCAAAGGCTTAGTAGAGGGAAACTGAGTCTCACAAACGATAAATAATCTTCTTTTCAGTCTTCTTTCCAAGGGTTTAATAAAGGGCAACTCAGTTTCGCAATTGATAAACAATCTTCTTTTCAGTCTTCCTTCCAAGGGCTTAGTATAGGGCAACTGAGTTTCGTAATTGATAAACAATCTTCTTTTCAATCTTCCTTCCAAAAATTCAGTAAAGGGGAGCTGAGTTTCAAAAGGGATAACTAATCTTCTTTTCAGTCTTCCTTTCAAAGGCTTAGTAAAGGGAAACTGAGTTTCAAAAGGGATAAATAAGCTTCTTTTCACTCTTACTTCCAAAGGCCTAGTAAAGGGGAGCTGAGTTTCAAAAGGAATAAATAACCTTCTTTTCAGTTTTCCTTCCAAAGGTTTAGTAAAGGTTAACTGAGTTTCAAAAGGGATAGATAATCTTTTTTCAGTCTTCCTTCCAAGGGCTTAGTAAAGGGAAACTCAGTTTCGCAGTTGATAAAGAATCTTCTTTTCAGTCTTCCTTCCATAGGCTTAGTAAAGGGGAGCTGAGTTTCAAATATGATAAATAATCTTCTTTTCTGTCTTCCTTTCAAAATCTTAGTAATGGGAAACTGAGTCTTACAAACGGTAAATAATCTTCTTTTCAGTCTTCCTTCCAAGGGCATAGTAAAGGGCAACTCAGTTTCGCAATTGATAAAGAATCTTCTTTTCAGTCTTCCTTCCATAGGCTTAGTAAAGGGGAGCTGAGTTTCATATATGATAAATAATCTTCTTTTCAGTCTGCCTTTCAAAGGATTAGTAATGGGAAACTGAGTCTTACAAATGGTAAATAATCTTCTTTTCAGTCTTCCTTCCAAAAGCCTAGTACAGGGGAGCTGGGTTTCAAAATGGATAAATAACCTTCTTTTCAGTCTTCCTTTCAAAGGCTTAGTAGAGGGAAACTGAGTCTCACAAACGATAAATAATCTTCTTTCCAGTCTTCTTTCCAAGGGTTTAATAAAGGGCAACTCAGTTTCGCAATTGATAAACAATCTTCTTTTCAGTCTTCCTTCCACAGGCTTAGTAAAGGGGAGCTGAGTTTCAAAAGGTATAAATAATCTTCTTTTCAGTCTTCCTTTCAAAGGCTTAGTAAAGGGAAACTGAGTCTCACAAACTATAAATAATCTTCTTTTCAGTCTTCTTTCCAAGGGTTTAATAAAGTTTAACTCAGTTTTGCAATTGATAAACAATCTTCTTTTCAGTCTTCCTTCCAAGGGCTTAGTATAGGGCAACTGAGTTTCGTAATTGATACACAATCTTCTTTTCAATCTTCCTTCCAAAAATTCAGTAAAGGGGAGCTGAGTTTCAAAAGGGATAGCTAAGCTTCTTTTCAGTCTTCCTTTCAAAGGCTTAGTAGAGGGAAACTGAGTCTCACAAACGATAAATAATCTTCTTTTCAGTCTTCTTTCCAAGAGTTTAATAAAGGGCAACTCAGTTTCGCAATTGATAAGCAATCTTCTTTTCAGTCTTCCTTCCAAGGGCTTAGTATAGGGCAACTGAGTTTCATAATTAATAAACAATCTTCCTTTCAATCTTCCTCCCAAAAGTTTAGTAAAGGGAAGCTGAGTTTCAAAAGGGATAAATAATCTTCTTTTCAGTCTTCTTTCCAAGGGTTTAATAAAGGGCAACTCAGTTTCGCAATTGATAAGCAATCTTCTTTTCAGTCTTCCTTCCAAGGGCTTAGTATAGGGCAACTGAGTTTCATAATTAATAAACAATCTTCCTTTCAATCTTCCTCCCAAAAGTTTAGTAAAGGGAAGCTGAGTTTCAAAAGGGATAAATAATCTTCTTTACAGTCTTCCTTCCAAGGGCTTAGTAAAGGGAAACTGAGTCTTACAAACGGTAAATAATCTTATTTTCAGTCTTCCTTCCAAAGGCCTAGTAAAGGGGAGCTGGGTTTCAAAATGGATAAATAACCTTCTTTTCAGTCTTCCTTTCAAGGGCTTAGTAGAGGGAAACTTCGTCTCACAAACGATAAATAATCTTCTTTTCAGTCTTCTTTCCAAGGGTTTAATAAAGGGCAACTCAGTTTCGCAATTGATAAGCAATCTTCTTTTCAGTCTTCCTTCCAAGGGCTTAGTATAGGGCAACTGAGTTTCGTGATTAATAAACAATCTTCCTTTCAATCTTCCTCCCAAAAGTTTAGTTAAGGGAAGCTGAGTTTCAAAAGGGATAAATAACCTTCTTTTCAGTTTTCCTTCCAAAGGTTTAGTAAAGGTTAACTGAGTTTCAAAAGGGATAGCTAAACTTTTTTCAGTCTTTCTTCCGAGGGCTTAGTAAAGGGGAGCTGAGTTTCAAAAGGGATAAATAATCTTCTTTTCAGTTTTCCTTCAAAGGCTTAGTAATGGGAAACTGAGTCTCAGAATCTGTAAATAATCTTCCTTTCAGTTTTCTTTCCAAAGGCTTAGTAAAGGGAAACTGAGTTTCAAAAGGGATAAATAATCTTCTTTTCAGTCTTCCTTTCAAAGGCTTAGTAATGGGAAACTGAGTCTCAGAAACGGTAAATAATCTTCTTTTCAGGCTTCCTTCCAAGGGCTTAGTAAAGGGCAACTCATTTTCGCAATTGATAAAGAATCTTCTTTTCAGTCATCCTTCCATAGGCTTAGTAAAGGGGAGCTGAGTTTAAAAACGGATAAATAATCTTCTTTTCAGTCTGAATTTCACAGGATTAGTAATGAGAAACTGAGTCTTACAAACGGTAAATAATCTTATTTTCAGCCTTCCTTCCAAATGCCTGGTAAAGGGGAGCTGGGTTTCAAAATCGATAAATAACCTTCTTTTCAGTCTGCCTTTCAAAGGCTTAGTAGAGGGAAACTGCCTCTCACAAACGATAAATAATCTACTTTTCAGTCTTCCTTTCAAAAGCTTGGTAAAGGGAAACTGAGTTTCAAAAGGGATAATTAAGCTTCTTTTCCCTCTTCCTTCCAAAGGCCTAGTAAAGGGGAGCTGAGTTTCAAAAGGAATAAATAACCTTCTTTTCAGTTTTCCTTCCAAAGTCTTAGTAAAGGTTAATTGAGTTTCAAAAGGGATAAATAATCTTCTTTTCAGTCTTCCTTCCAAGGGCTTAGTAAAGGGAAACTGAGTTTCGCAATTGATAAACAATGTCCTTTTCAGTCTTCCTTCCATAGGCTTAGTAAAGGGGAACATAGTTTCAAAACTGATAAATAACCTTCCTCTCAGTCTTCCTTTCAAAGGCTGAGTAGAGAGAAACTGAGTCTCTCAAACGATAAATAATATTCTTTTCAGTCTTCCTTCCAACGGCTTATTAAAGGGCAACTGAGTTTCGCAATTGATAAACAATCTTCTTTTCAATCTTCCTTGCAAAACTTTAGTAAAGGGGAACTGAGTTTCAAATGGGATGAATAAACTTATTTTCAGTCTTCCTTTCAAAAGCTTAAGAAAGGGCAACTCAGTTCCGCAATTGATAAACTATCTACTTTTCAGTCTTCCTTCCATAGGCTTAGTAAAGGGAGACTGAGTCTTCCTTCCAAGGGCTTAGTAAAGGGCAACTGAGTTTCGTAATTAATAAACAACCTTCTTCTCAATCTTACTTCCAAAATTTTAGTAAAGGGGAACTGAGTTTCAAAAGGGATAAATAATCTTCTTTTCAGTCTTCCTTTCAAAGGCTTAGAAAATTAAAACTGTGTCTCACAAACGGTAAATAATCTTCTTTTCAGTCTTCTTTGTCTCACAAATAGTAAATAATCTTCTTTTCAGTCTTCCTTCCATAGGCTTAGTAAAGGGGAGCTGAGTTTCAAAAGGGATAAATAATCTTCTTTTCAGTTTTCCTTTCAAAGGCTTAGTAATGGGAAACTGAGTTTTAAAAACGGTAAATAATCTTCTTTTCTGTCTTCCTTTCCAATGCTTAGTAATGGGAAACTGAGTCTCAGAAACGGTAAATAATCTTCTTCAGTCTTCCTTCCATAGGCTTAGTAAAGGGGAGCTGAGATTCAAATATGATAAATAATCTTCTTTTCAGTCTGCCTTTCAAAGGATTAGTAATGGGAAACTGAGTCTTACAAATGGTAAATAATCTTCTTTTCAGTCTTCCTTCCAAAGGCCTAGTAAAGGGGAGCTGGGTTTCAAAATGGATAAATAACCTTCTTTTCAGTCTGCCTTTCAAAGGCTTAGTAGAGGGAACTGAGTCTCACAAACGATAAATAATCTTCTTTTCAGTCTTTTTTCCAAGGGTTAATAAAGGGCAACTCAGTTTCGCAATTGATAAATAATCTTCTTTTCAGTCTTCCTTCCACAGGCTTAGTAAAGGGGAGCTGAGTTTCAAAAGGTATAAATAATCTTCTTTTCAGTCGTCCTTTCAAAGGCTTAGTAATGGGAAACTGAGTCTCAGAAACGGTAAATAATCTTCTTTTCTGTCTTCCTTTCAAAATCTTAGTAATGGGAAACTGAGTCTTACAAACGGTAAATAATCTTCTTTTCAGTCTTCCTTGCAAGGGCATAGTAAAGGGCAACTGAGTTTCGCAATTGATAAAGAATCTTCTTTTCAGTCTGCCTTCCATAGGCTTAGTAAAGGGGAGCTGAGATTCAAATATGATAAATAATCTTCTTTTCAGTCTGCCTTTCAAAGGATTAGTAATGGGAAACTGAGTCTCAGAAACGGTTAATAATCTTCTTTACAGTCTTCCTTTCAAAGGCTTGGTAAAGCGAAACTAAGTTTCAAAAGAGATAAATAATCTTCTTTTCAGTCTTCCTTTCGAAGGCTTAGTAATGGGAAACTGAGTCTCAGAAACGGTAAATAATCTTCTTTACAGTCTTCCTTTCAAAGGCTTGGTAAAGCGAAACTAAGTTTCAAAAGAGATAAATAATCTTCTTTTCAGTCTTCCTTTCAAAGGCTTAGTAATGGGAAACTGAGTCTCAGAAACGGTAAATAATCTTCTTTTCTGTCTTCCTTTCAAAATCTTAGTAATGGGAAACTGAGTCTTACAAACGGTAAATAATGTTCTTTTCAGTCTTCCTTGCAAGGGCATAGTAAAGGGCAACTCAGTTTCGCAAGTGATAAAGAATCTTCTTTTCAGTCTTCCTTCCATAGGCTTAGTAAAGGGGAGCTGAGATTCAAATATGATAAATAATCTTCTTTTCAGTCTGCCTTTCAAAGGATTAGTAATGGGAAACTGAGTCTTACAAATGGTAAATAATCTTCTTTTCAGTCTTCCTTCCAAAGGCCTAGTAAAGGGGAGCTGGGTTTCAAAATGGATAAATAACCTTCTTTTCAGTCTGCCTTTCAAAGGCTTAGTAGAGGGAACTGAGTCTCACAAACGATAAATAATCTTCTTTTCAGTCTTTTTTCCAAGGGTTAATAAAAGGCAACTCAGTTTCGCAATTGATAAATAATCTTCTTTTCAGTCTTCCTTCCACAGGCTTAGTTAAATGGAGCTGAGTTTCAAAAGGTATAAATAATCTTCTTTTCAGTCTTCCTTTCAAAGGCTTAGTAATGGGAAACTGAGTCTCAGAAACGGTAAATTATCTTCTATTCAGTTTTCCTTTCAAAGGCTTAGTAAAGGGAAACTGAGTCTCACAAACGATAAGCAATCTTCTTTTCAGTCTTCCTTCCATAGGCTTAGTAAAGGGGAGTTGAGTTTCAAAAGGGATAAATAATTTTCTTTTCAGTCTTCCTTTCAAAGGCTTAGTAATGGGAAACTGAGTCTCAGAAACTGTAAATTATCTTCTATTCAGTTTTCCTTTCAAATGCTTAGTAAAGGGAAACTGAGTCTCACAAACGATAAACAAACTTCTTTTCAGTCTTCCTTCCATAGGCTTAGTAAAGGGGAGCTGAGTTTCAAAAGTGATAAATAATCTTCTTTTCAGTCTTCCTTTCAAAGGCTTAGTAATGGGAAACTGAGTCTCAGAAACGGTAAATAATCTTCTTTACAGTCTTCCTTTCAAAGGCTTGGTAAAGCGAAACTAAGTTTCAAAAGAGATAAATAAGCTTCTTTTCAGTCTTCCTTTCAAAAACTTAGTAATGGGAAATTGAGTCTCAGAAACGGTAAACAATCTTCTTTACAGTCTTCCTTTCAAAGGCTTGGTAAAGCGAAACTAAGTTTCAAAAGAGATAAATAATCTTCTTTTCAGTCTTCCTTTCAAAGGCTTAGTAATGGGAAACTGAGTCTCAGAAACGGTAAATAATCTTCTTTTCAGTCTTCATTCCAAGGTCTTAGTAAAGGGCAACTGAGTTTCGCAATTGATAAACAATCTTCTTTTCAGTCTTCCTTCCATAGGCTTAGTAAAGGGGAGCTGAGTTTCAAAAGGTATAAATAATTTTCTTTTCAGTCTTCCTTTCAAAGGCTTAGTAATGGGAAACTGAGTCTCAGAAACTGTAAATTATCTTCTATTCAGTTTTCCTTTCAAATGCTTAGTAAAGGGAAACTGAGTCTCACAAACGATAAACAAACTTCTTTTCAGTCTTCTTTCCATAGGCTTAGTAAAGGGGAGCTGAGTTTCAAAAGTGATAAATAATCTTCTTTTCAGTCTTCCTTTCAAAGGCTTAGTAATGGGAAACTGAGTCTCAGAAACGGTAAATAATCTTCTTTACAGTCTTCCTTTCAAAGGCTTGGTAAAGCGAAACTAAGTTTCAAAAGAGATAAATAAGCTTCTTTTCAGTCTTCCTTTCAAAAACTTAGTAATGGGAAACTGAGTCTCAGAAACGGTAAACAATCTTCTTTACAGTCTTCCTTTCAAAGGCTTGGTAAAGCGAAACTAAGTTTCAAAAGAGATAAATAATCTTCTTTTCAGTCTTCCTTTCAAAGGCTTAGTAATGGGAAACTGAGTCTCAGAAACGGTAAATAATCTTCTTTTCTGTCTTCCTTTCAAAAGCTTAGTAATGGGAAACTGAGTCTTACAAACGGTAAATAATCTTCTTTTCAGTCTTCCTTGCAAGGGCATAGTAAAGGGCAACTCAGTTTCGCAATTGATAAAGAATCTTCTTTTCAGTCTTCCTTCCATACGCTTAGTAAAGGGGAGCTGAGATTCAAATATGATAAATAATCTTCTTTTCAGTCTGCCTTTCAAAGGATTAGTAATGGGAAACTGAGTCTTACAAATGATAAATAATCTTCTTCTCAGTCTTCCTTCCAAAGACCTAGTAAAGGGGAGCTGGGTTTCAAAATGGATAAATAACCTTCTTTTCAGTCTTCCTTTCAAAGGCTTACTAGAGGGAAACTGAGTCTCACAAACGATAAATAATCTTCTTTTCAGTCTTCTTTCCAAGGGTTTAATAAAGGGCAACTCAGTTTCGCAATTGATAAACAATCTTCTTTTCAGTCTTCCTTCCAAGGGCTTAGTATAGGGCAACTGAGTTTCGTAATTGATAAACAATCTTCTTTTCAATCTTCCTTCCAAAAATTCAGTAAAGGGGAGCTGAGTTTCAAAAGGGATAACTAATCTTCTTTTCAGTCTTCCTTTCAAAGGCTTAGTAAAGGGAAACTGAGTTTCAAAAGGGATAAATAAGCTTCTTTTCACTCTTACTTCCAAAGGCCTAGTAAAGGGGAGCTGAGTTTCAAAAGGAATAAATAACCTTCTTTTCAGTTTTCCTTCCAAAGGTTTAGTAAAGGTTAACTGAGTTTCAAAAGGGATAGATAATCTTTTTTCAGTCTTCCTTCCAAGGGCTTAGTAAAGGGAAACTCAGTTTCGCAGTTGATAAAGAATCTTCTTTTCAGTCTTCCTTCCATAGGCTTAGTAAAGGGGAGCTGAGTTTCAAATATGATAAATAATCTTCTTTTCTGTCTTCCTTTCAAAATCTTAGTAATGGGAAACTGAGTCTTACAAACGGTAAATAATCTTCTTTTCAGTCTTCCTTCCAAGGGCATAGTAAAGGGCAACTCAGTTTCGCAATTGATAAAGAATCTTCTTTTCAGTCTTCCTTCCATAGGCTTAGTAAAGGGGAGCTGAGTTTCATATATGATAAATAATCTTCTTTTCAGTCTGCCTTTCAAAGGATTAGTAATGGGAAACTGAGTCTTACAAATGGTAAATAATCTTCTTTTCAGTCTTCCTTCCAAAAGCCTAGTACAGGGGAGCTGGGTTTCAAAATGGATAAATAACCTTCTTTTCAGTCTTCCTTTCAAAGGCTTAGTAGAGGGAAACTGAGTCTCACAAACGATAAATAATCTTCTTTCCAGTCTTCTTTCCAAGGGTTTAATAAAGGGCAACTCAGTTTCGCAATTGATAAACAATCTTCTTTTCAGTCTTCCTTCCACAGGCTTAGTAAAGGGGAGCTGAGTTTCAAAAGGTATAAATAATCTTCTTTTCAGTCTTCCTTTCAAAGGCTTAGTAAAGGGAAACTGAGTCTCACAAACTATAAAGAATCTTCTTTTCAGTCTTCCTTCCATAGGCTTAGTAAAGGGGAGCTGAGTTTCATATATGATAAATAATCTTCTTTTCAGTCTGCCTTTCAAAGGATTAGTAATGGGAAACTGAGTCTTACAAATGGTAAATAATCTTCTTTTCAGTCTTCCTTCCAAAGGCCTAGTAAAGGGGAGCTGGGTTTCAAAATGGATAAATAACCTTCTTTTCAGTCTGCCTTTCAAAGGCTTAGTAGAGGGAACTGAGTCTCACAAACGATAAATAATCTTCTTTTCAGTCTTTTTTCCAAGGGTTAATAAAAGGCAACTCAGTTTCGCAATTGATAAATAATCTTCTTTTCAGTCTTCCTTCCACAGGCTTAGTTAAATGGAGCTGAGTTTCAAAAGGTATAAATAATCTTCTTTTCAGTCTTCCTTTCAAAGGCTTAGTAATGGGAAACTGAGTCTCAGAAACGGTAAATAATCTTCTTTACAGTCTTCCTTTCAAAGGCTTGGTAAAGCGAAACTAAGTTTCAAAAGAGATAAATAATCTTCTTTTCAGTCTTCCTTTCAAAGGCTTAGTAATGGGAAACTGAGTCTCAGAAACGGTAAATAATCTTCTTTTCTGTCTTCCTTTCAAAATCTTAGTAATGGGAAACTGAGTCTTACAAACGGTAAATAATGTTCTTTTCAGTCTTCCTTGCAAGGGCATAGTAAAGGGCAACTCAGTTTCGCAAGTGATAAAGAATCTTCTTTTCAGTCTTCCTTCCATAGGCTTAGTAAAGGGGAGCTGAGATTCAAATATGATAAATAATCTTCTTTTCAGTCTGCCTTTCAAAGGATTAGTAATGGGAAACTGAGTCTTACAAATGGTAAATAATCTTCTTTTCAGTCTTCCTTCCAAAGGCCTAGTAAAGGGGAGCTGGGTTTCAAAATGGATAAATAACCTTCTTTTCAGTCTGCCTTTCAAAGGCTTAGTAGAGGGAACTGAGTCTCACAAACGATAAATAATCTTCTTTTCAGTCTTTTTTCCAAGGGTTAATAAAAGGCAACTCAGTTTCGCAATTGATAAATAATCTTCTTTTCAGTCTTCCTTCCACAGGCTTAGTTAAATGGAGCTGAGTTTCAAAAGGTATAAATAATCTTCTTTTCAGTCTTCCTTTCAAAGGCTTAGTAATGGGAAACTGAGTCTCAGAAACGGTAAATTATCTTCTATTCAGTTTTCCTTTCAAAGGCTTAGTAAAGGGAAACTGAGTCTCACAAACGATAAGCAATCTTCTTTTCAGTCTTCCTTCCATAGGCTTAGTAAAGGGGAGTTGAGTTTCAAAAGGGATAAATAATTTTCTTTTCAGTCTTCCTTTCAAAGGCTTAGTAATGGGAAACTGAGTCTCAGAAACTGTAAATTATCTTCTATTCAGTTTTCCTTTCAAATGCTTAGTAAAGGGAAACTGAGTCTCACAAACGATAAACAAACTTCTTTTCAGTCTTCCTTCCATAGGCTTAGTAAAGGGGAGCTGAGTTTCAAAAGTGATAAATAATCTTCTTTTCAGTCTTCCTTTCAAAGGCTTAGTAATGGGAAACTGAGTCTCAGAAACGGTAAATAATCTTCTTTACAGTCTTCCTTTCAAAGGCTTGGTAAAGCGAAACTAAGTTTCAAAAGAGATAAATAAGCTTCTTTTCAGTCTTCCTTTCAAAAACTTAGTAATGGGAAACTGAGTCTCAGAAACGGTAAACAATCTTCTTTACAGTCTTCCTTTCAAAGGCTTGGTAAAGCGAAACTAAGTTTCAAAAGAGATAAATAATCTTCTTTTCAGTCTTCCTTTCAAAGGCTTAGTAATGGGAAACTGAGTCTCAGAAACGGTAAATAATCTTCTTTTCAGTCTTCATTCCAAGGTCTTAGTAAAGGGCAACTGAGTTTCGCAATTGATAAACAATCTTCTTTTCAGTCTTCCTTCCATAGGCTTAGTAAAGGGGAGCTGAGTTTCAAAAGGTATAAATAATTTTCTTTTCAGTCTTCCTTTCAAAGGCTTAGTAATGGGAAACTGAGTCTCAGAAACTGTAAATTATCTTCTATTCAGTTTTCCTTTCAAATGCTTAGTAAAGGGAAACTGAGTCTCACAAACGATAAACAAACTTCTTTTCAGTCTTCTTTCCATAGGCTTAGTAAAGGGGAGCTGAGTTTCAAAAGTGATAAATAATCTTCTTTTCAGTCTTCCTTTCAAAGGCTTAGTAATGGGAAACTGAGTCTCAGAAACGGTAAATAATCTTCTTTACAGTCTTCCTTTCAAAGGCTTGGTAAAGCGAAACTAAGTTTCAAAAGAGATAAATAAGCTTCTTTTCAGTCTTCCTTTCAAAAACTTAGTAATGGGAAACTGAGTCTCAGAAACGGTAAACAATCTTCTTTACAGTCTTCCTTTCAAAGGCTTGGTAAAGCGAAACTAAGTTTCAAAAGAGATAAATAATCTTCTTTTCAGTCTTCCTTTCAAAGGCTTAGTAATGGGAAACTGAGTCTCAGAAACGGTAAATAATCTTCTTTTCTGTCTTCCTTTCAAAAGCTTAGTAATGGGAAACTGAGTCTTACAAACGGTAAATAATCTTCTTTTCAGTCTTCCTTGCAAGGGCATAGTAAAGGGCAACTCAGTTTCGCAATTGATAAAGAATCTTCTTTTCAGTCTTCCTTCCATACGCTTAGTAAAGGGGAGCTGAGATTCAAATATGATAAATAATCTTCTTTTCAGTCTGCCTTTCAAAGGATTAGTAATGGGAAACTGAGTCTTACAAATGATAAATAATCTTCTTCTCAGTCTTCCTTCCAAAGACCTAGTAAAGGGGAGCTGGGTTTCAAAATGGATAAATAACCTTCTTTTCAGTCTTCCTTTCAAAGGCTTAGTAGAGGGAAACTGAGTCTCACAAACGATAAATAATCTTCTTTTCAGTCTTCTTTCCAAGGGTTTAATAAAGGGCAACTCAGTTTCGCAATTGATAAACAATCTTCTTTTCAGTCTTCCTTCCAAGGGCTTAGTATAGGGCAACTGAGTTTCGTAATTGATAAACAATCTTCTTTTCAATCTTCCTTCCAAAAATTCAGTAAAGGGGAGCTGAGTTTCAAAAGGGATAACTAATCTTCTTTTCAGTCTTCCTTTCAAAGGCTTAGTAAAGGGAAACTGAGTTTCAAAAGGGATAAATAAGCTTCTTTTCACTCTTACTTCCAAAGGCCTAGTAAAGGGGAGCTGAGTTTCAAAAGGAATAAATAACCTTCTTTTCAGTTTTCCTTCCAAAGGTTTAGTAAAGGTTAACTGAGTTTCAAAAGGGATAGATAATCTTTTTTCAGTCTTCCTTCCAAGGGCTTAGTAAAGGGAAACTCAGTTTCGCAGTTGATAAAGAATCTTCTTTTCAGTCTTCCTTCCATAGGCTTAGTAAAGGGGAGCTGAGTTTCAAATATGATAAATAATCTTCTTTTCTGTCTTCCTTTCAAAATCTTAGTAATGGGAAACTGAGTCTTACAAACGGTAAATAATCTTCTTTTCAGTCTTCCTTCCAAGGGCATAGTAAAGGGCAACTCAGTTTCGCAATTGATAAAGAATCTTCTTTTCAGTCTTCCTTCCATAGGCTTAGTAAAGGGGAGCTGAGTTTCATATATGATAAATAATCTTCTTTTCAGTCTGCCTTTCAAAGGATTAGTAATGGGAAACTGAGTCTTACAAATGGTAAATAATCTTCTTTTCAGTCTTCCTTCCAAAAGCCTAGTACAGGGGAGCTGGGTTTCAAAATGGATAAATAACCTTCTTTTCAGTCTTCCTTTCAAAGGCTTAGTAGAGGGAAACTGAGTCTCACAAACGATAAATAATCTTCTTTCCAGTCTTCTTTCCAAGGGTTTAATAAAGGGCAACTCAGTTTCGCAATTGATAAACAATCTTCTTTTCAGTCTTCCTTCCACAGGCTTAGTAAAGGGGAGCTGAGTTTCAAAAGGTATAAATAATCTTCTTTTCAGTCTTCCTTTCAAAGGCTTAGTAAAGGGAAACTGAGTCTCACAAACTATAAATAATCTTCTTTTCAGTCTTCTTTCCAAGGGTTTAATAAAGTTTAACTCAGTTTTGCAATTGATAAACAATCTTCTTTTCAGTCTTCCTTCCAAGGGCTTAGTATAGGGCAACTGAGTTTCGTAATTGATACACAATCTTCTTTTCAATCTTCCTTCCAAAAATTCAGTAAAGGGGAGCTGAGTTTCAAAAGGGATAGCTAAGCTTCTTTTCAGTCTTCCTTTCAAAGGCTTAGTAGAGGGAAACTGAGTCTCACAAACGATAAATAATCTTCTTTTCAGTCTTCTTTCCAAGGGTTTAATAAAGGGCAACTCAGTTTCGCAATTGATAAGCAATCTTCTTTTCAGTCTTCCTTCCAAGGGCTTAGTATAGGGCAACTGAGTTTCATAATTAATAAACAATCTTCCTTTCAATCTTCCTCCCAAAAGTTTAGTAAAGGGAAGCTGAGTTTCAAAAGGGATAAATAAGCTTCTTTTCACTCTTCCTTCCAAAGGCCTAGTAAAGGGGAGCTGAGTTTCAAAAGGAATAAATAACCTTCTTTTCAGTTTTCCTTTCAAAGGCTTAGTAGAGGGAAACTGAGTCTCACAAACGATAAATAATCTTCTTTTCAGTCTTCTTTCCAAGGGTTTAATAAAGGGCAACTCAGTTTCGCAATTGATAAGCAATCTTCTTTTCAGTCTTCCTTCCAAGGGCTTAGTATAGGGCAACTGAGTTTCATAATTAATAAACAATCTTCCTTTCAATCTTCCTCCCAAAAGTTTAGTAAAGGGAAGCTGAGTTTCAAAAGGGATAAATAATCTTCTTTTCAGTCTTCCTTCCAAGGGCTTAGTAAAGGGAAACTGAGTTTCAAAAGGGATAAATAATCTTCTTTACAGTCTTCCTTCCAAGGGCTTAGTAAAGGGAAACTGAGTCTTACAAACGGTAAATAATCTTATTTTCAGTCTTCCTTCCAAAGGCCTAGTAAAGGGGAGCTGGGTTTCAAAATGGATAAATAACCTTCTTTTCAGTCTTCCTTTCAAGGGCTTAGTAGAGGGAAACTTCGTCTCACAAACGATAAATAATCTTCTTTTCAGTCTTCTTTCCAAGGGTTTAATAAAGGGCAACTCAGTTTCGCAATTGATAAGCAATCTTCTTTTCAGTCTTCCTTCCAAGGGCTTAGTATAGGGCAACTGAGTTTCGTGATTAATAAACAATCTTCCTTTCAATCTTCCTCCCAAAAGTTTAGTTAAGGGAAGCTGAGTTTCAAAAGGGATAAATAACCTTCTTTTCAGTTTTCCTTCCAAAGGTTTAGTAAAGGTTAACTGAGTTTCAAAAGGGATAGCTAAACTTTTTTCAGTCTTTCTTCCGAGGGCTTAGTAAAGGGGAGCTGAGTTTCAAAAGGGATAAATAATCTTCTTTTCAGTTTTCCTTCAAAGGCTTAGTAATGGGAAACTGAGTCTCAGAATCTGTAAATAATCTTCCTTTCAGTCTTCCTTTCAAAGGCTTAGTAATGGGAAACTGAGTCTCAGAAACGGTAAATAATCTTCTTTTCAGGCTTCCTTCCAAGGGCTTAGTAAAGGGCAACTCATTTTCGCAATTGATAAAGAATCTTCTTTTCAGTCATCCTTCCATAGGCTTAGTAAAGGGGAGCTGAGTTTAAAAACGGATAAATAATCTTCTTTTCAGTCTGAATTTCACAGGATTAGTAATGAGAAACTGAGTCTTACAAACGGTAAATAATCTTATTTTCAGCCTTCCTTCCAAATGCCTGGTAAAGGGGAGCTGGGTTTCAAAATCGATAAATAACCTTCTTTTCAGTCTGCCTTTCAAAGGCTTAGTAGAGGGAAACTGCCTCTCACAAACGATAAATAATCTACTTTTCAGTCTTCCTTTCAAAAGCTTGGTAAAGGGAAACTGAGTTTCAAAAGGGATAATTAAGCTTCTTTTCCCTCTTCCTTCCAAAGGCCTAGTAAAGGGGAGCTGAGTTTCAAAAGGAATAAATAACCTTCTTTTCAGTTTTCCTTCCAAAGTCTTAGTAAAGGTTAATTGAGTTTCAAAAGGGATAAATAATCTTCTTTTCAGTCTTCCTTCCAAGGGCTTAGTAAAGGGAAACTGAGTTTCGCAATTGATAAACAATGTCCTTTTCAGTCTTCCTTCCATAGGCTTAGTAAAGGGGAACATAGTTTCAAAACTGATAAATAACCTTCCTCTCAGTCTTCCTTTCAAAGGCTGAGTAGAGAGAAACTGAGTCTCTCAAACGATAAATAATATTCTTTTCAGTCTTCCTTCCAACGGCTTATTAAAGGGCAACTGAGTTTCGCAATTGATAAACAATCTTCTTTTCAATCTTCCTTGCAAAACTTTAGTAAAGGGGAACTGAGTTTCAAATGGGATGAATAAACTTATTTTCAGTCTTCCTTTCAAAAGCTTAAGAAAGGGCAACTCAGTTCCGCAATTGATAAACTATCTACTTTTCAGTCTTCCTTCCATAGGCTTAGTAAAGGGAGACTGAGTCTTCCTTCCAAGGGCTTAGTAAAGGGCAACTGAGTTTCGTAATTAATAAACAACCTTCTTCTCAATCTTACTTCCAAAATTTTAGTAAAGGGGAACTGAGTTTCAAAAGGGATAAATAATCTTCTTTTCAGTCTTCCTTTCAAAGGCTTAGAAAATTAAAACTGTGTCTCACAAACGGTAAATAATCTTCTTTTCAGTCTTCTTTGTCTCACAAACAGTAAATAATCTTCTTTTCAGTCTTCCTTCCATAGGCTTAGTAAAGGGGAGCTGAGTTTCAAAAGGGATAAAGATTCTTCTTTTCAGTTTTCCTTTCAAAGGCTTAGTAATGGGAAACTGAGTTTTAAAAACGGTAAATAATCTTCTTTTCTGTCTTCCTTTCCAATGCTTAGTAATGGGAAACTGAGTCTTACAAACGGTAAATAATCTTCTTTTCAGTCTTCCTTCCAAGGGCTTAGTAAAGGGCAACTCAGTTTCGCAATTGATAAAGAATCTTCTTTTCAGTCATCCTTCCATAGGCTTAGTAAAGGGGAGCTGAGTTTCAAAAGGGATAAATAATCTTCTTTTCAGTTTTCCTTTCAAAGGCTTAGTAATGGGAAACTGAGTTTTAAAAGCGGTAAATAATCTTCTTTTCTGTCTTCCTTTCCAATGCTTAGTAATGGGAAACTGAGTCTTACAAACGGTAAATAATCTTCTTTTCAGTCTTCCTTCCAAGGGCTTAGTAAAGGGCAACTCAGTTTCGCAATTGATAAAGAATCTTCTTTTCAGTCATCCTTCCATAGGCTTAGTAAAGGGGAGCTGAGTTTCAAAAGGGATAAATAATCTTCTTTTCAGTTTTCCTTTCAAAGGCTTAGTAATAGGAAACTGAGTTTTAAAAACGGTAAATAATCTTCTTTTCTGTCTTCCTTTCAAAGGCTTAGTAAAGGGAAACTAAGTCTCACAAACGATAAATAATCTTCTTTCCAGTCTTCTTTCCAAGGGTTTAATAAAGGGCAACTCAGTTTCGCAATTGATAAACAATCTTCTTTTCAGTCTTCCTTCCACAGGCTTAGTAAAAGGGAGCTGAGTTTCAAAAGGTATAAATAATCTTTTTTTCAGTCTTCCTTTCAAAGGCTTAGTAAAGGGAAACTGAGTCTCACAAACTATAAATAATCTTCTTTTCAGTCTTCTTTCCAAGGGTTTAATAAAGGGTAACTCAGTTTCGCAATTGATAAACAATCTTTTTTTCAGTCTTCCTTCCAAGGGCTTAGTATAGGGCAACTGAGTTTTGTAATTGATACACAATCTTCTTTTCAATCTTCCTTCCAAAAATTCAGTAAAGGGGAGCTGAGTTTCAAAAGGGATAACTAAGCTTCTTTTCAGTCTTCCTTTCAAAGGCTTAGTAAAGGGAAACTGAGTTTCAAAAGGGATAAATAAGCTTCTTTTCACTCTTCCTTCCAAAGGCCTAGTAAAGGGGAGCTGAGTTTCAAAAGGAATAAATAACCTTCTTTTCAGTTTTCCTTTCAAAGGCTTAGTAGAGGGAAACTGAGTCTCACAAACGATAAATAATCTTCTTTTCAGTCTTCTTTCCAAGGGTTTAATAAAGGGCAACTCAGTTTCGCAATTGATAAGCAATCTTCTTTTCAGTCTTCCTTCCAAGGGCTTAGTATAGGGCAACTGAGTTTCATAATTAATAAACAATCTTCCTTTCAATCTTCCTCCCAAAAGTTTAGTAAAGGGAAGCTGAGTTTCAAAAGGGATAAATAATCTTCTTTTCAGTCTTCCTTCCAAGGGCTTAGTAAAGGGAAACTGAGTTTCAAAAGGGATAAATAATCTTCTTTACAGTCTTCCTTCCAAGGGCTTAGTAAAGGGAAACTGAGTCTTACAAACGGTAAATAATCTTATTTTCAGTCTTCCTTCCAAAGGCCTAGTAAAGGGGAGCTGGGTTTCAAAATGGATAAATAACCTTCTTTTCAGTATTCCTTTCAAGGGCTTAGTAGAGGGAAACTTCGTCTCACAAACGATAAATAATCTTCTTTTCAGTCTTCTTTCCAAGGGTTTAATAAAGGGCAACTCAGTTTCGCAATTGATAAGCAATCTTCTTTTCAGTCTTCCTTCCAAGGGCTTAGTATAGGGCAACTGAGTTTCGTGATTAATAAACAATCTTCCTTTCAATCTTCCTCCCAAAAGTTTAGTAAAGGGAAGCTGAGTTTCAAAAGGGATAAATAACCTTCTTTTCAGTTTTCCTTCCAAAGGTTTAGTAAAGGTTAACTGAGTTTCAAAAGGGATAGATAAACTTTTTTCAGTCTTTCTTCCGAGGGCTTAGTAAAGGGGAGCTGAGTTTCAAAAGGGATAAATAATCTTCTTTTCAGTTTTCCTTCAAAGGCTTAGTAATGGGAAACTGAGTCTCAGAATCTGTAAATAATCTTCCTTTCAGTTTTCTTTCCAAAGGCTTAGTAAAGGGAAACTGAGTTTCAAAAGGGATAAATAATCTTCTTTTCAGTCTTCCTTTCAAAGGCTTAGTAATGGGAAACTGAGTCTCAGAAACGGTAAATAATCTTCTTTTCAGGCTTCCTTCCAAGGGCTTAGTAAAGGGCAACTCATTTTCGCAATTGATAAAGAATCTTCTTTTCAGTCATCCTTCCATAGGCTTAGTAAAGGGGAGCTGAGTTTAAAAACGGATAAATAATCTTCTTTTCAGTCTGAATTTCAAAGGATTAGTAATGAGAAACTGAGTCTTACAAACGGTAAATAATCTTATTTTCAGCCTTCCTTCCAAATGCCTGGTAAAGGGGAGCTGGGTTTCAAAATCGATAAATAACCTTCTTTTCAGTCTTCCTTTCAAAGGCTTAGTAATGGGAAACTGAGTCTCAGAATCTGTAAATAATCTTCCTTTCAGTTTTCTTTCCAAAGGCTTAGTAAAGGGAAACTGAGTTTCAAAAGGGATAATTAAGCTTCTTTTCCCTCTTCCTTCCAAAGGCCTAGTAAAGGGGAGCTGAGTTTCAAAAGGAATAAATAACCTTCTTTTCAGTTTTCCTTCCAAAGTCGTAGTAAAGGTTAATTGAGTTTCAAAAGGGATAAATAATCTTCTTTTCAGTCTTCCTTCCAAGGGCTTAGTAAAGGGAAACTGAGTTTCGCAATTGATAAACAATGTCCTTTTCAGTCTTCCTTCCATAGGCTTAGTAAAAGGGGACATAGTTTCAAAACTGATAAATAAACTTCCTCTCAGTCTTCCTTTCAAAGGCTGAGTAGAGAGAAACTGAGTCTCTCAAACGATAAATAATATTCTTTTCAGTCTTCCTTCCAACGGCTTATTAAAGGGCAACTGAGTTTCGCAATTGATAAACAATCTTCTTTTCAATCTTCCTTGCAA
The DNA here is from genome assembly GCA_963583995.1 of Xylota segnis. Taxonomy (NCBI): domain Eukaryota; kingdom Metazoa; phylum Arthropoda; class Insecta; order Diptera; family Syrphidae; genus Xylota; species Xylota segnis. The sequence continues at coordinate 89,519,637 of OY757236.1, read as the reverse complement.
AACTTTAGTAAAGGGGAACTGAGTTTCAAATGGGATGAATAAACTTCTTTTCAGTCTTCCTTTCAAAAGCTTAAGAAAGGGCAACTCAGTTCCGCAATTGATAAACTATCTACTTTTCAGTCTTCCTTCCATAGGCTTAGTAAAGGGAGACTGAGTCTTCCTTCCAAGGGCTTAGTAAAGGGCAACTGAGTTTCGTAATTAATAAACAACCTTCTTCTCAATCTTCCTTCCAAAATTTTAGTAAAGGGGAACTGAGTTTCAAAAGGGATAAATAATCTTCTTTTCAGTCTTCCTTTCGAAGGCTTAGTAATGGGAAACTGAGTCTCAGAAACGGTAAATAATCTTCTTTACAGTCTTCCTTTCAAAGGCTTGGTAAAGCGAAACTAAGTTTCAAAAGAGATAAATAATCTTCTTTTCAGTCTTCCTTTCAAAGGCTTAGTAATGGGAAACTGAGTCTCAGAAACGGTAAATAATCTTCTTTTCTGTCTTCCTTTCAAAATCTTAGTAATGGGAAACTGAGTCTTACAAACGGTAAATAATCTTCTTTTCAGTCTTCCTTGCAAGGGCATAGTAAAGGGCAACTCAGTTTCGCAAGTGATAAAGAATCTTCTTTTCAGTCTTCCTTCCATAGGCTTAGTAAAGGGGAGCTGAGATTCAAATATGATAAATAATCTTCTTTTCAGTCTGCCTTTCAAAGGATTAGTAATGGGAAACTGAGTCTTACAAATGGTAAATAATCTTCTTTTCAGTCTTCCTTCCAAAGGCCTAGTAAAGGGGAGCTGGGTTTCAAAATGGATAAATAACCTTCTTTTCAGTCTGCCTTTCAAAGGCTTAGTAGAGGGAACTGAGTCTCACAAACGATAAATAATCTTCTTTTCAGTCTTTTTTCCAAGGGTTAATAAAAGGCAACTCAGTTTCGCAATTGATAAATAATCTTCTTTTCAGTCTTCCTTCCACAGGCTTAGTTAAATGGAGCTGAGTTTCAAAAGGTATAAATAATCTTCTTTTCAGTCTTCCTTTCAAAGGCTTAGTAATGGGAAACTGAGTCTCAGAAACGGTAAATTATCTTCTATTCAGTTTTCCTTTCAAAGGCTTAGTAAAGGGAAACTGAGTCTCACAAACGATAAGCAATCTTCTTTTCAGTCTTCCTTCCATAGGCTTAGTAAAGGGGAGTTGAGTTTCAAAAGGGATAAATAATATTCTTTTCAGTCTTCCTTTCAAAGGCTTAGAAATGTGAAACTGAGTCTCAGAAACGGTAAATAATCTTCTTTTCAGTCTTCATTCCAAGGTCTTAGTAAAGGGCAACTGAGTTTCGCAATTGATAAACAATCTTCTTTTCAGTCTTCCTTCCATAGGCTTAGTAAAGGGGAGCTGAGTTTCAAAAGGTATAAATAATTTTCTTTTCAGTCTTAATTTCAAAGGCTTAGTAATGGGAAACTGAGTCTCAGAAACTGTAAATTATCTTCTATTCAGTTTTCCTTTCAAATGCTTAGTAAAGGGAAACTGAGTCTCACAAACGATAAACAAACTTCTTTTCAGTCTTCCTTCCATAGGCTTAGTAAAGGGGAGCTGAGTTTCAAAAGTGATAAATAATCTTCTTTTCAGTCTTCCTTTCAAAGGCTTAGTAATGGGAAACTGAGTCTCAGAAACGGTAAATAATCTTCTTTACAGTCTTCCTTTCAAAGGCTTGGTAAAGCGAAACTAAGTTTCAAAAGAGATAAATAAGCTTCTTTTCAGTCTTCCTTTCAAAGGCTTAGTAATGGGAAACTGAGTCTCAGAAACGGTAAATAATCTTCTTTACAGTCTTCCTTTCAAAGGCTTGGTAAAGCGAAACTAAGTTTCAAAAGAGATAAATAATCTTCTTTTCAGTCTTCCTTTCAAAGGCTTAGTAATGGGAAACTGAGTCTCAGAAACGGTAAATAATCTTCTTTTCTGTCTTCCTTTCAAAAGCTTAGTAATGGGAAACTGAGTCTTACAAACGGTAAATAATCTTCTTTTCAGTCTTCCTTGCAAGGGCATAGTAAAGGGCAACTCAGTTTCGCAATTGATAAAGAATCTTCTTTTCAGTCTTCCTTCCATACGCTTAGTAAAGGGGAGCTGAGATTCAAATATGATAAATAATCTTCTTTTCAGTCTGCCTTTCAAAGGATTAGTAATGGGAAACTGAGTCTTACAAATGATAAATAATCTTCTTCTCAGTCTTCCTTCCAAAGACCTAGTAAAGGGGAGCTGGGTTTCAAAATGGATAAATAACCTTCTTTTCAGTCTTCCTTTCAAAGGCTTAGTAGAGGGAAACTGAGTCTCACAAACGATAAATAATCTTCTTTTCAGTCTTCTTTCCAAGGGTTTAATAAAGGGCAACTCAGTTTCGCAATTGATAAACAATCTTCTTTTCAGTCTTCCTTCCAAGGGCTTAGTATAGGGCAACTGAGTTTCGTAATTGATAAACAATCTTCTTTTCAATCTTCCTTCCAAAAATTCAGTAAAGGGGAGCTGAGTTTCAAAAGGGATAACTAATCTTCTTTTCAGTCTTCCTTTCAAAGGCTTAGTAAAGGGAAACTGAGTTTCAAAAGGGATAAATAAGCTTCTTTTCACTCTTACTTCCAAAGGCCTAGTAAAGGGGAGCTGAGTTTCAAAAGGAATAAATAACCTTCTTTTCAGTTTTCCTTCCAAAGGTTTAGTAAAGGTTAACTGAGTTTCAAAAGGGATAGATAATCTTTTTTCAGTCTTCCTTCCAAGGGCTTAGTAAAGGGAAACTCAGTTTCGCAGTTGATAAAGAATCTTCTTTTCAGTCTTCCTTCCATAGGCTTAGTAAAGGGGAGCTGAGTTTCAAATATGATAAATAATCTTCTTTTCTGTCTTCCTTTCAAAATCTTAGTAATGGGAAACTGAGTCTTACAAACGGTAAATAATCTTCTTTTCAGTCTTCCTTCCAAGGGCATAGTAAAGGGCAACTCAGTTTCGCAATTGATAAAGAATCTTCTTTTCAGTCTTCCTTCCATAGGCTTAGTAAAGGGGAGCTGAGTTTCATATATGATAAATAATCTTCTTTTCAGTCTGCCTTTCAAAGGATTAGTAATGGGAAACTGAGTCTTACAAATGGTAAATAATCTTCTTTTCAGTCTTCCTTCCAAAAGCCTAGTACAGGGGAGCTGGGTTTCAAAATGGATAAATAACCTTCTTTTCAGTCTTCCTTTCAAAGGCTTAGTAGAGGGAAACTGAGTCTCACAAACGATAAATAATCTTCTTTCCAGTCTTCTTTCCAAGGGTTTAATAAAGGGCAACTCAGTTTCGCAATTGATAAACAATCTTCTTTTCAGTCTTCCTTCCACAGGCTTAGTAAAGGGGAGCTGAGTTTCAAAAGGTATAAATAATCTTCTTTTCAGTCTTCCTTTCAAAGGCTTAGTAAAGGGAAACTGAGTCTCACAAACTATAAATAATCTTCTTTTCAGTCTTCTTTCCAAGGGTTTAATAAAGTTTAACTCAGTTTTGCAATTGATAAACAATCTTCTTTTCAGTCTTCCTTCCAAGGGCTTAGTATAGGGCAACTGAGTTTCGTAATTAATAAACAATCTTCCTTTCAATCTTCCTCCCAAAAGTTTAGTAAAGGGAAGCTGAGTTTCAAAAGGGATAAATAATCTTCTTTTCAGTCTTCCTTCCAAGGGCTTAGTAAAGGGAAACTGAGTTTCAAAAGGGATAAATAATCTTCTTTACAGTCTTCCTTCCAAGGGCTTAGTAAAGGGAAACTGAGTCTTACAAACGGTAAATAATCTTATTTTCAGTCTTCCTTCCAAAGGCCTAGTAAAGGGGAGCTGGGTTTCAAAATGGATAAATAACCTTCTTTTCAGTCTTCCTTTCAAGGGCTTAGTAGAGGGAAACTTCGTCTCACAAACGATAAATAATCTTCTTTTCAGTCTTCTTTCCAAGGGTTTAATAAAGGGCAACTCAGTTTCGCAATTGATAAGCAATCTTCTTTTCAGTCTTCCTTCCAAGGGCTTAGTATAGGGCAACTGAGTTTCGTGATTAATAAACAATCTTCCTTTCAATCTTCCTCCCAAAAGTTTAGTAAAGGGAAGCTGAGTTTCAAAAGGGATAAATAACCTTCTTTTCAGTTTTCCTTCCAAAGGTTTAGTAAAGGTTAACTGAGTTTCAAAAGGGATAGCTAAACTTTTTTCAGTCTTTCTTCCGAGGGCTTAGTAAAGGGGAGCTGAGTTTCAAAAGGGATAAATAATCTTCTTTTCAGTCTTCTTTCCAAGGGTTTAATAAAGGGCAACTCAGTTTCGCAATTGATAAACAATCTTCTTTTCAGTCTTCCTTCCAAGGGCTTAGTATAGGGCAACTGAGTTTCGTAATTGATAAACAATCTTCTTTTCAATCTTCCTTCCAAAAATTCAGTAAAGGGGAGCTGAGTTTCAAAAGGGATAGCTAAGCTTCTTTTCAGTCTTCCTTTCAAAGGCTTAGTAAAGGGAAACTGAGTTTCAAAAGGGATAAATAAGCTTCTTTTCACTCTTCCTTCCAAAGGCCTAGTAAAGGGGAGCTGAGTTTCAAAAGGAATAAATAACCTTCTTTTCAGTTTTCCTTTCAAAGGCTTAGTAGAGGGAAACTGAGTCTCACAAACGATAAATAATCTTCGTTTCAGTCTTCTTTCCAAGGGTTTAATAAAGGGCAACTCAGTTTCGCAATTGATAAGCAATCTTCTTTTCAGTCTTCCTTCCAAGGGCTTAGTATAGGGCAACTGAGTTTCATAATTAATAAACAATCTTCCTTTCAATCTTCCTCCCAAAAGTTTAGTAAAGGGAAGCTGAGTTTCAAAAGGGATAAATAATCTTCTTTTCAGTCTTCCTTCCAAGGGCTTAGTAAAGGGAAACTGAGTTTCAAAAGGGATAAATAATCTTCTTTACAGTCTTCCTTCCAAGGGCTTAGTAAAGGGAAACTGAGTCTTACAAACGGTAAATAATCTTATTTTCAGTCTTCCTTCCAAAGGCCTAGTAAAGGGGAGCTGGGTTTCAAAATGGATAAATAACCTTCTTTTCAGTCTTCCTTTCAAGGGCTTAGTAGAGGGAAACTTCGTCTCACAAACGATAAATAATCTTCTTTTCAGTCTTCTTTCCAAGGGTTTAATAAAGGGCAACTCAGTTTCGCAATTGATAAGCAATCTTCTTTTCAGTCTTCCTTCCAAGGGCTTAGTATAGGGCAACTGAGTTTCGTGATTAATAAACAATCTTCCTTTCAATCTTCCTCCCAAAAGTTTAGTAAAGGGAAGCTGAGTTTCAAAAGGGATAAATAACCTTCTTTTCAGTTTTCCTTCCAAAGGTTTAGTAAAGGTTAACTGAGTTTCAAAAGGGATAGCTAAACTTTTTTCAGTCTTTCTTCCGAGGGCTTAGTAAAGGGGAGCTGAGTTTCAAAAGGGATAAATAATCTTCTTTTCAGTTTTCCTTCAAAGGCTTAGTAATGGGAAACTGAGTCTCAGAATCTGTAAATAATCTTCCTTTCAGTTTTCTTTCCAAAGGCTTAGTAAAGGGAAACTGAGTTTCAAAAGGGATAAATAATCTTCTTTTCAGTCTTCCTTTCAAAGGCTTAGTAATGGGAAACTGAGTCTCAGAAACGGTAAATAATCTTCTTTTCAGGCTTCCTTCCAAGGGCTTAGTAAAGGGCAACTCATTTTCGCAATTGATAAAGAATCTTCTTTTCAGTCATCCTTCCATAGGCTTAGTAAAGGGGAGCTGAGTTTAAAAACGGATAAATAATCTTCTTTTCAGTCTGAATTTCACAGGATTAGTAATGAGAAACTGAGTCTTACAAACGGTAAATAATCTTATTTTCAGCCTTCCTTCCAAATGCCTGGTAAAGGGGAGCTGGGTTTCAAAATCGATAAATAACCTTCTTTTCAGTCTGCCTTTCAAAGGCTTAGTAGAGGGAAACTGCCTCTCACAAACGATAAATAATCTACTTTTCAGTCTTCCTTTCAAAAGCTTGGTAAAGGGAAACTGAGTTTCAAAAGGGATAATTAAGCTTCTTTTCCCTCTTCCTTCCAAAGGCCTAGTAAAGGGGAGCTGAGTTTCAAAAGGAATAAATAACCTTCTTTTCAGTTTTCCTTCCAAAGTCTTAGTAAAGGTTAATTGAGTTTCAAAAGGGATAAATAATCTTCTTTTCAGTCTTCCTTCCAAGGGCTTAGTAAAGGGAAACTGAGTTTCGCAATTGATAAACAATGTCCTTTTCAGTCTTCCTTCCATAGGCTTAGTAAAGGGGAACATAGTTTCAAAACTGATAAATAACCTTCCTCTCAGTCTTCCTTTCAAAGGCTGAGTAGAGAGAAACTGAGTCTCTCAAACGATAAATAATATTCTTTTCAGTCTTCCTTCCAACGGCTTATTAAAGGGCAACTGAGTTTCGCAATTGATAAACAATCTTCTTTTCAATCTTCCTTGCAAAACTTTAGTAAAGGGGAACTGAGTTTCAAATGGGATGAATAAACTTATTTTCAGTCTTCCTTTCAAAAGCTTAAGAAAGGGCAACTCAGTTCCGCAATTGATAAACTATCTACTTTTCAGTCTTCCTTCCATAGGCTTAGTAAAGGGAGACTGAGTCTTCCTTCCAAGGGCTTAGTAAAGGGCAACTGAGTTTCGTAATTAATAAACAACCTTCTTCTCAATCTTACTTCCAAAATTTTAGTAAAGGGGAACTGAGTTTCAAAAGGGATAAATAATCTTCTTTTCAGTCTTCCTTTCAAAGGCTTAGAAAATTAAAACTGTGTCTCACAAACGGTAAATAATCTTCTTTTCAGTCTTCTTTGTCTCACAAACAGTAAATAATCTTCTTTTCAGTCTTCCTTCCATAGGCTTAGTAAAGGGGAGCTGAGTTTCAAAAGGGATAAATAATCTTCTTTTCAGTTTTCCTTTCAAAGGCTTAGTAATGGGAAACTGAGTTTTAAAAACGGTAAATAATCTTCTTTTCTGTCTTCCTTTCCAATGCTTAGTAATGGGAAACTGAGAATAATCTTCTTTTCAGTCTTCCTTCCAAGGGCTTAGTAAAGGGCAACTCAGTTTCGCAATTGATAAAGAATCTTCTTTTCAGTCATCCTTCCATAGGCTTAGTAAAGGGGAGCTGAGTTTCAAAAGGGATAAATAATCTTCTTTTCAGTTTTCCTTTCAAAGGCTTAGTAATGGGAAACTGAGTTTTAAAAGCGGTAAATAATCTTCTTTTCTGTCTTCCTCTCCAATGCTTAGTAATGGGAAACTGAGTCTTACAAACGGTAAATAATCTTCTTTTCAGTCTTCCTTCCAAGGGCTTAGTAAAGGGCAACTCAGTTTCGCAATTGATAAAGAATCTTCTTTTCAGTCATCCTTCCATAGGCTTAGTAAAGGGGAGCTGAGTTTCAAAAGGGATAAATAATCTTCTTTTCAGTTTTCCTTTCAAAGGCTTAGTAATAGGAAACTGAGTTTTAAAAACGGTAAATAATCTTCTTTTCTGTCTTCCTTTCAAAGGCTTAGTAAAGGGAAACTAAGTCTCACAAACGATAAATAATCTTCTTTCCAGTCTTCTTTCCAAGGGTTTAATAAAGGGCAACTCAGTTTCGCAATTGATAAACAATCTTCTTTTCAGTCTTCCTTCCACAGGCTTAGTAAAAGGGAGCTGAGTTTCAAAAGGTATAAATAATCTTTTTTTCAGTCTTCCTTTCAATTCTTAGTAAAGGGAAACTGAGTCTCACAAACTATAAATAATCTTCTTTTCAGTCTTCTTTCCAAGGGTTTAATAAAGGGTAACTCAGTTTCGCAATTGATAAACAATCTTCTTTTCAGTCTTCCTTCCAAGGGCTTAGTATAGGGCAACTGAGTTTTGTAATTGATACACAATCTTCTTTTCAATCTTCCTTCCAAAAATTCAGTAAAGGGGAGCTGAGTTTCAAAAGGGATAACTAAGCTTCTTTTCAGTCTTCCTTTCAAAGGCTTAGTAAAGGGAAACTGAGTTTCAAAAGGGATAAATAAGCTTCTTTTCACTCTTCCTTCCAAAGGCCTAGTAAAGGGGAGCTGAGTTTCAAAAGGAATAAATAACCTTCTTTTCAGTTTTCCTTTCAAAGGCTTAGTAGAGGGAAACTGAGTCTCACAAACGATAAATAATCTTCTTTTCAGTCTTCTTTCCAAGGGTTTAATAAAGGGCAACTCAGTTTCGCAATTGATAAGCAATCTTCTTTTCAGTCTTCCTTCCAAGGGCTTAGTATAGGGCAACTGAGTTTCATAATTAATAAACAATCTTCCTTTCAATCTTCCTCCCAAAAGTTTAGTAAAGGGAAGCTGAGTTTCAAAAGGGATAAATAATCTTCTTTTCAGTCTTCCTTCCAAGGGCTTAGTAAAGGGAAACTGAGTTTCAAAAGGGATAAATAATCTTCTTTACAGTCTTCCTTCCAAGGGCTTAGTAAAGGGAAACTGAGTCTTACAAACGGTAAATAATCTTATTTTCAGTCTTCCTTCCAAAGGCCTAGTAAAGGGGAGCTGGGTTTCAAAATGGATAAATAACCTTCTTTTCAGTATTCCTTTCAAGGGCTTAGTAGAGGGAAACTTCGTCTCACAAACGATAAATAATCTTCTTTTCAGTCTTCTTTCCAAGGGTTTAATAAAGGGCAACTCAGTTTCGCAATTGATAAGCAATCTTCTTTTCAGTCTTCCTTCCAAGGGCTTAGTATAGGGCAACTGAGTTTCGTGATTAATAAACAATCTTCCTTTCAATCTTCCTCCCAAAAGTTTAGTAAAGGGAAGCTGAGTTTCAAAAGGGATAAATAACCTTCTTTTCAGTTTTCCTTCCAAAGGTTTAGTAAAGGTTAACTGAGTTTCAAAAGGGATAGATAAACTTTTTTCAGTCTTTCTTCCGAGGGCTTAGTAAAGGGGAGCTGAGTTTCAAAAGGGATAAATAATCTTCTTTTCAGTTTTCCTTCAAAGGCTTAGTAATGGGAAACTGAGTCTCAGAATCTGTAAATAATCTTCCTTTCAGTTTTCTTTCCAAAGGCTTAGTAAAGGGAAACTGAGTTTCAAAAGGGATAAATAATCTTCTTTTCAGTCTTCCTTTCAAAGGCTTAGTAATGGGAAACTGAGTCTCAGAAACGGTAAATAATCTTCTTTTCAGGCTTCCTTCCAAGGGCTTAGTAAAGGGCAACTCATTTTCGCAATTGATAAAGAATCTTCTTTTCAGTCATCCTTCCATAGGCTTAGTAAAGGGGAGCTGAGTTTAAAAACGGATAAATAATCTTCTTTTCAGTCTGAATTTCAAAGGATTAGTAATGAGAAACTGAGTCTTACAAACGGTAAATAATCTTATTTTCAGCCTTCCTTCCAAATGCCTGGTAAAGGGGAGCTGGGTTTCAAAAGCGATAAATAACCTTCTTTTCAGTCTTCCTTTCAAAGGCTTAGTAATGGGAAACTGAGTCTCAGAATCTGTAAATAATCTTCCTTTCAGTTTTCTTTCCAAAGGCTTAGTAAAGGGAAACTGAGTTTCAAAAGGGATAATTAAGCTTCTTTTCCCTCTTCCTTCCAAAGGCCTAGTAAAGGGGAGCTGAGTTTCAAAAGGAATAAATAACCTTCTTTTCAGTTTTCCTTCCAAAGTCGTAGTAAAGGTTAATTGAGTTTCAAAAGGGATAAATAATCTTCTTTTCAGTCTTCCTTCCAAGGGCTTAGTAAAGGGAAACTGAGTTTCGCAATTGATAAACAATGTCCTTTTCAGTCTTCCTTCCATAGGCTTAGTAAAAGGGGACATAGTTTCAAAACTGATAAATAACCTTCCTCTCAGTCTTCCTTTCAAAGGCTGAGTAGAGAGAAACTGAGTCTCTCAAACGATAAATAATATTCTTTTCAGTCTTCCTTCCAACGGCTTATTAAAGGGCAACTGAGTTTCGCAATTGATAAACAATCTTCTTTTCAATCTTCCTTGCAAAACTTTAGTAAAGGGGAACTGAGTTTCAAATGGGATGAATAAACTTCTTTTCAGTCTTCCTTTCAAAAGCTTAAGAAAGGGCAACTCAGTTCCGCAATTGATAAACTATCTACTTTTCAGTCTTCCTTCCATAGGCTTAGTAAAGGGAGACTGAGTCTTCCTTCCAAGGGCTTAGTAAAGGGCAACTGAGTTTCGTAATTAATAAACAACCTTCTTCTCAATCTTCCTTCCAAAATTTTAGTAAAGGGGAACTGAGTTTCAAAAGGGATAAATAATCTTCTTTTCAGTCTTCTTTGTCTCACAAACAGTAAATAATCTTCTTTTCAGTCTTCCTTCCATAGGCATAGTAAAGGGGAGCTGAGTTTCAAAAGGGATAAATAATCTTCTTTTCAGTTTTCCTTTCAAAGGCTTAGTAATGGGAAACTGAGTTTTAAAAACGGTAAATAATCTTCTTTTCTGTCTTCCTTTCCAATGCTTAGTAATGGGAAACTGAGTCTTACAAACGGTAAATAATCTTCTTTTCAGTCTTCCTTCCAAGGGCTTAGTAAAGGGTAACTCAGTTTCGCAATTGATAAAGAATCTTCTTTTCAGTCATCCTTCCATATTCTTAGTAAAGGGGAGCTGAGTTTCAAAAGGGATAAATAATCTTCTTTTCAGTTTTCCTTTCAAAGGCTTAGTAATGGGAAACTGAGTTTTAAAAGCGGTAAATAATCTTCTTTTCTGTCTTCCTTTCCAATGCTTAGTAATGGGAAACTGAGTCTTACAAACGGTAAATAATCTTCTTTTCAGTCTTCCTTCCAAGGGCTTAGTAAAGGGCAACTCAGTTTCGCAATTGATAAAGAATCTTCTTTTCAGTCATCCTTCCATAGGCTTAGTAAAGGGGAACTGAGTTTCAAAAGGGATAAATAATCTTCTTTTCAGTTTTCTTTGTCTCACAAACAGTAAATAATCTTCTTTTCAGTCTTCCTTCCAATGGCTTAGTAAGGGGCAACTCAGTTTCGCAATTGATAAACAATCTCCTTTTCAACCTTCCTTCCAAAACTTTAGTAAAGGGGAACTGAGTCTCAAAAGGGATAAATAATCTTCTTTTCAGTCTTCTTTGTCTCACAAACAGTAAATAATCTTCTTTTCAGTCTTCCTTCCATAGGCTTAGTAAAGGGGAGCTGAGTTTCAAATGGGATAAATAATCTTCTTTTCAGTTTTCCTTTCAAAGGCTTAGTAATGGGAAACTGAGTTTTAAAAACGGTAAATAATCTTCTTTTCTGTCTTCCTTTCCAATGCTTAGTAATGGGAAACTGAGTCTTACAAACGGTAAATAATCTTCTTTTCAGTCTTCCTTCCAAGGGCTTAGTAAAGGGCAACTCAGTTTCGCAATTGATAAAGAATCTTCTTTTCAGTCATCCTTCCATAGGCTTAGTAAAGGGGAGCTGAGTTTCAAAAGGGATAAATAATCTTCTTTTCAGTTTTCCTTTCAAAGGCTTAGTAATGGGAAACTGAGTTTTAAAAACGGTAAATAATCTTCTTTTCTGTCTTCCTTTCCAATGCTTAGTAATGGGAAACTGAGTCTTACAAACGGTAAATAATCTTCTTTTCAGTCTTCCTTCCAAGGGCTTAGTAAAGGGCAACTCAGTTTCGCAATTGATAAAGAATCTTCTTTTCAGTCATCCTTCCATAGGCTTAGTAAAGGGGAACTGAGTTTCAAAAGGGATAAATAATCTTCTTTTCAGTCTTCTTTGTCTCACAAACAGTAAATAATCTTCTTTTCAGTCTTCCTTCCAATGGCTTAGTAAGGGGCAACTCAGTTTCGCAATTGATAAACAATCTCCTTTTCAACCTTCCTTCCAAAACTTTAGTAAAGGGGAACTGAGTTTCAAAAGGGATAAATAATCTTCTTTTCAGTCTTCTTTGTCTCACAAACAGTAAATAATCTTCTTTTCAGTCTTCCTTCCATAGGCTTAGTAAAGGGGAGCTGAGTTTCAAATGGGATAAATAATCTTCTTTTCAGTTTTCCTTTCAATACTTAGTAATGGGAAACTGAGTTTTAAAAACGGTAAATAATCTTCTTTTCTGTCTTCCTTTCCAATGCTTAGTAATGGGAAACTGAGTTTTACAAACGGTAAGTAATCTTCTTTTTAGTCTTCCTTCCAAAGGCCTAGTAAAGGGGAGCTGAGTTTTAAAAGGTATAAATAATCTTCTTTTCAGTCTTCCTTTCAAAGGCTTAGTAAAAGGAAATTGAGTCTCACAAATGATAAATAATCTTCTTTTCAGTCTTCCTTCCAAGGGCTTAGTATAGGGCAATTGAGTTTCGTAATTGATAAACAATCTTCTTTTCAATTTTCCTTCCAAAAATATAGTAAAGGGGAGCTGAGTTTCAAAACGGATAAATAAGCTTCTTTTCACCCTTTTTTCCAAAGGCCTAGTAAAGGGGAGCTGAATTTCAAAAGGAATAAATAACCTTCTTTTCAGTTTTCCTTCCAAAGGCTTAGTAAAGGTTAACTGAGTTTCAATAGGGGTAAATAATCTTCTTTTCAGTCTTCCTTCCAAAGTCCTAATAAAGGGGAGCTGGGTTTCAAAACGGATGAATAACCTTCTTTTCAGTCCTCCTTTCAAAGGCTTAGTAGAGGGAAACTGCGTCTCACAAACGATAAATTATCTTCTTTTCAGCCTTCCTTCCAAGGGCTGAATAAAGGGCAACTCAGTTTCGCAATTGATAAACAGTCTTCTTTTCAGTCTTCCTTCCATAGGCTTAGTAAAAGGAAACTGAGTCTCACAAACGATAAATGATCTTCTTTTCAGTCTTCCTTCCAAGGGCTTAGAATAGGGCAACTGAGTTTCAAAAGGGATAAATAATCTTCTTTTCAGTCTTCCTTTCAAATTCGTAGTAATGGGAAACTGAGTTTTAGAAACGGTAAATAATCTTCTTTTCTGTCTTCCTTTCAAAGGCTTAGTAATGGGAAACTGAGTCTTTCAAACGATAAATAATCTTCTTTTCAGTCTTCCTTCCAAGGGCTTAGTAAAGGGCAACTTAGTTTCGCAATTGATAAAGAATCTTCTTTTCAGTCATCCTTCCATAGGCTTAGTAAAGGGGAGCTGAGTTTCAAAAGGGATACATAATCTTCTTTCAGTCTGCCTTTCAAATTCTTAGTAATGGGAAACTGAGTCTTACAAACGGTAAATAATCTTCTTTTTAGACTTCCTTCCAAAGGCCTAGTAAAGGGGAGCTGAGTTTCAAAAGGGATAAATAAGCTTGTTTTCACTCTTCCTTCCAAAGGCCTAGTAAAGGGGAGCTGAGTTTCAAAAGGAATAAAAAATCTTCTTTTCAGTTTTCCTTCCAAAGGCTTAGGAAAGGTTAACTGAGTTTCAAAAGGGATAAATAATCTTCTTTTCAGTCTTCCTTCCAAGGGCTTAGTAAAGGGAAACTGAGTCTTACAAACGGTAAATAATCTTCTTTTCAGTCTTCCTTCCAAAGGCCTAGTAAAGGGGAGCTGAGTTTCAAAAGGTATAAATAATCTTCTTTTCAGTCTTCCTTTCAAAGGCTTAGTAAAGGGAAACTGAGTCTCACAAACGATAAATAATCTTCTTTTCAGTCTTCCTTTCAAAGGCTTAGTAAAGGGAAACTGAGTTTCAAAAGGGATAAATAGGCTTCTTTTCACTCTTCCTTCCAAAGGCCTAGTAAAGGGAGCTGAGTTTCAAAAGGAATAAATAACCTTCTTTTCAGTTTTCCTTCCAAAGGCTTATTAAAGGTTAACTGAGTTTCAAAAGGGATAAATAATCTTCTTTTCAGTCTTCCTTCCAAGGGCTTAGTAAAGGGAAACTGAGTTTCGCAATTGATAAACAATGTCCTTTTCAGTCTTCCTTCCATAGGTTTAGTAAAGTGAAACTGAGTTTCAAAAGGGCTAAATAATCTTCTTTTCACTCTTCCTTCCAAAGGCCTAGTAAAGGGGAGCTGAGTTTCAAAAGGAATAAATAACCTTCTTTTCGGTTTTCATTCCAAAGGCTTAGTAAAGGTTAACTGAGTTTAAAAAGGGATAAATAATCTTCTTTGCAGTCTTCCTTCCAAGGGCTTAGTAAAGGGAAATTGAGTTTCGCAATTGATAAACAATCTTCTTTTCACTCTTCCTTCCATAGGCTTAGTAAAGGGGAACTGAGTTTCAAAAGGTATAAATATCCTTCCTTTCAGTCTTCCTTTCAAAGGCTCAGTAGATAGAAACTGAGTCCCACAAACGATAAATAATCTTCTTTTCAGTCTTCCTTCCCAGGGCTTAGTAAAGGGCAACTGAGTTTCAAAAGGGATAAATAACCTTCCTTTCAGTCTTCCTTTCAAAGGCTGAGTAGAGGGAAACTGAGCCTCACAAACGATAAATAAGCTTCTTTTCAGTCTTTCTTCCCAGGGCTTAGTAAAGGGCAACTGAATTTCGCAATTCATAAACAATCCTCTTTTCAGTCTTCCTTCCATATTCTTAGTAAAGTTGAGCTGAGTTTCAAAAGGGATAAATAACCTTCCTTTCAGTCTTCCTTTCAAAGGCTGAGTAAAGGGGAAACTGAGTCTCACAAACGATAAATAATCTTCTTTTCAGGCTTCCTTCCCAGGGCTTAGTAAAGGGCAACTGAGTTTCGCAATTCATAAACAATCCTCTTTTCAGTCTTCCTTCCATAGGCTTAGTAAAGGGGAGCTGAGTTTCAAAAGGGATAAATAATCTTCTTTTCAGTCTTCCTTTCAAAGGCTTAGTAATAGGAAACTGAGTCTCACAAACGGTAAATAATCTTCTTTTCAGTTTTCCTTTCAAAAACCTAGTAAAGGGGAGCTGAGTTTCAAAAGGGATAAATAACCTTCTTTTCAGTTTTCCTTCCAAAGGCTTAGTAAAGGTTAACTGAGTTTCAAAAGGGATAAATAATCTTCTTTTCAGTCTTCCTTCCAATTGCTTAGTAAAGGGCAACTGAGTTTCGCAATTGATAAACAATCTTCTTTTCAGTCTTCCTTCCAAGGGCTTAGTAAAGGGCAACTGAGTTGCGTAATTAATAAACAATCTTCTTTTCAATCTTCCTTCCAAAAGTTTAGTAAAGGGAAGCTGAGTTTCAAAAGGGATAAATAAGCTTCTTTTCACTCTTCCTTCCAAAAACCAAGTAAAGGGGAGCTGAATTTCAAAAGGAATAAATAACCTTCTTTTCAGTTTTCCTTCCAAAGGCTTAGTAAAGGTTAACTGAGTTTCAAAAGGGGTAAATAATCTTCTCTTCAGTCTTCCTTCCAAAGGCCTAATAAAGGGGAGCTGGGTTTCAAAACGGATGAATAACCTTCTTTTCAGTCCTCCTTTCAAAGGCTTAGTAGAGGGAAACTGCGTCTCACAAACGATAAATTATCTTCTTTTCAGCCTTCCTTCCAAGGGCTTAATAAAGGGCAACTCAGTTTTGCAATTGATAAACAGTCTTCCTTCCATAGGCTTAGTAAAAGGAAACTTAGTCTCACAAACGATAAATGATCTTCTTTTCAGTCTTCCTTCCAAGGGCTTAGAATAGGGCAACTGAGTTTCAAAAGGGATAAATAATCTTCTTTTCAGTCTTCCTTTCAAATTCGTAGTAATGGGAAACTGAGTTTTAGAAACGGTAAATAATCTTCTTTTCTGTCTTCCTTTCAAAGGCTTAGTAATGGGAAACTGAGTCTTTCAAACGATAAATAATCCTCTTTTCAGCCTTCCTTCCAAGGGCTTAGTAAAGGGCAACTTAGTTTCGCAATTGATAAAGAATCTTCTTTTCAGTCATCCTTCCATAGGCTTAGTAAAGGGGAGCTGAGTTTCAAAAGGGGTACATAATCTTCTTTCAGTCTGCCTTTCAAAGGCTTAGTAATGGGAAACTGAGTCTTACAAACGGTAAATAATCTTCTTTTTAGACTTCCTTCCAAAGGCCTAGTAAAGGCGAGCTGAGTTTCAAAAGGGATAAATAAGCTTGTTTTCACTCTTCCTTCCAAAGGCCTAGTAAAGGGGAGCTGAGTTTCAAAAGGAATAAAAAACCTTCTTTTCAGTTTTCCTTCCAAATACTTAGTAAAGGTTAACTGAGTTTCAAAAGGGATAAATAATCTTCTTTTCAGTCTTCCTTCCAAGGGCTTAGTAAAGGGAAACTGAGTCTTACAAACGGTAAATAATCTTCTTTTCAGTCTTCCTTCCAAAGGCCTAGTAAAGGGGAGCTGAGTTTCAAAAGGTATAAATAATCTTCTTTTCAGTCTTCCTTTCAAAGGCTTAGTAAAGGGAAACTGAGTCTCACAAACGATAAATAATCTTCTTTTCAGTCTTCCTTTCAAAGGCTTAGTAAAGGGAAACTGAGTTTCAAAAGGGATAAATAGGCTTCTTTTCACTCTTCCTTCCAAAGGCCTAGTAAAGGGAGCTGAGTTTCAAAAGGAATAAATAACCTTCTTTTCAGTTTTCCTTCCAAAGGTTTATTAAAGGTTAACTGAGTTTCAAAAGGGATAAATAATCTTCTTTTCAGTCTTCCTTCCAAGGGCTTAGTAAAGGGAAACTGAGTTTCGCAATTGATAAACAATGTCCTTTTCAGTCTTCCTTCCATAAACTTAGTAAAGGGAAACTGAGTTTCAAAAGGGCTAAATAATCTTCTTTTCACTCTTCCTTCCAAAGGCCTAGTAAAGAGGAGCTGAGTTTCAAAAGGAATAAATAACCTTCTTTTCGGTTTTCATTCCAAATTCTTAGTAAAGGTTAACTGAGTTTAAAAAGGGATAAATAATCTTCTTTGCAGTCTTCCTTCCAAGGGCTTAGTAAAGGGAAATTGAGTTTCGCAATTGATAAACAATCTTCTTTTCACTCTTCCTTCCATAGGCTTAGTAAAGGGGAACTGAGTTTCAAAAGGTATAAATATCCTTCCTTTCAGTCTTCCTTTCAAAGGCTCAGTAGATAGAAACTGAGTCCCACAAACGATAAATAATCTTCTTTTCAGTCTTCCTTCCAAGGGCTTAGTAAGGGCAACTGAGTTTCGCAATTGATAAACAATCTTCTTTTCAGTTTTTCTTCCAAAATTTTAGTAAAGGGGAACTGAGTTTTGTAATTGATAAACAACCTTCTTTTCAAACCTCCTTCCAAGATTTTAGTAAAGGGGAACTGAGTTTCAAAAGGGATAAATAATCTTCTTTTCAGTCTTCCTTTCAAAGGCTTAGAAAAGGGAAACTGAGTTTCGTAATTGATAAACAATCTTCTTTTCAATCTTCCTTCCAAAAACCAAGTAAAGGGGAGCTGAGTTTCAAAAGGGATAAATAACCTTCTTTTCAGTTTTCCTTCCAAAGGCTTAGTAGAGGTTAACTGAGTTTCAAAAGGGATAAATAATCTTCTTTTCAGTCTTCCTTCCAAGGGCTTAATAAAGGGAAATTGAGTGTCGCAATTGATAAACAACCTTCTTTTCAGTCTTCCTTCCACAGGCTTAGTAAAGGGGAACTGAGTTTCAAAAGGGATAAATAACCTTCTTTTCAGTCTTCCTTTCAAAGACTTAGTAGAGGGAAACTGAGTCTCACAAACGATAAATAATCTTCTTTTCAGTCTTCCTTTCAAAGACTTAGTAGAGGGAAACTGAGTCTCACAAACGATAAATAATCTTCTTTTCAGTCTTCATTCCAAGGTCTTAGTAAAGGGCAACTGACTTTCGTAATTGATAAACAATCTTCTTTTCAATCTTCCTTCCAAAAGTTTAGTAAAGGGAAGCTGAGTTTCAAAAGGGATAAATAATCTTCTTTTCAGTCTTCTTTTCAAAGGCTTAGTAAAGGGAAACTGAGTTTCAAAAGGGATAAATAATCTTCTTTTCACTCTTCCTTCCAAAAACCAAGTAAAGGGGAGCTGAGTTTCAAAAGGGATAAATAACCTTCTTTTCAGTTTTCCTTCCAAAGGCTTAGTAAAGGTTAACTGAGTTTCAAAAGGGATAAATAATCTTCTTTTCAGTCTTCCTTCCAAGGGCTTAATAAAGGGAAATTGAGTTTCGCAATTGATAAACAATTTTCTTTTCAGTCTTCCTTCCACAGGCTTAGTAAAGGGGAGCTGAGTTTCAAAAGGGATAAATAACCTTCTTTTCAGTTTTCCTTCCAAAGGCTTAGTGAAGGTTAACTGAGTTTCAAAAGGGATAAATAATCTTCTTTTCAGTCTTCCTTCCAATTGCTTAGTAAAGGGCAACTGAGTTTCGCAATTGATAAACAATCTTCTTTTCAGTCTTCCTTCCAAGGGCTTAGTAAAGGGCAACTGAGTTGCGTAATTAATAAACAATCTTCTTTTCAATCTTCCTTCCAAAAGTTTAGTAAAGGGAAGCTGAGTTTCAAAAGGGATAAATAAGCTTCTTTTCACTCTTCCTTCCAAAAACCAAGTAAAGGGGAGCTGAATTTCAAAAGGAATAAATAACCTTCTTTTCAGTTTTCCTTCCAAAGGCTTAGTAAAGGTTAACTGAGTTTCAAAAGGGGTAAATAATCTTCTCTTCAGTCTTCCTTCCAAAGGCCTAATAAAGGGGAGCTGGGTTTCAAAACGGATGAATAACCTTCTTTTCAGTCCTCCTTTCAAAGGCTTAGTAGAGGGAAACTGCGTCTCACAAACGATAAATTATCTTCTTTTCAGCCTTCCTTCCAAGGGCTTAATAAAGGGCAACTCAGTTTTGCAATTGATAAACAGTCTTCCTTCCATAGGCTTAGTAAAAGGAAACTTAGTCTCACAAACGATAAATGATCTTCTTTTCAGTCTTCCTTCCAAGGGCTTAGAATAGGGCAACTGAGTTTCAAAAGGGATAAATAATCTTCTTTTCAGTCTTCCTTTCAAATTCGTAGTAATGGGAAACTGAGTTTTAGAAACGGTAAATAATCTTCTTTTCTGTCTTCCTTTCAAAGGCTTAGTAATGGGAAATTGAGTCTTTCAAACGATAAATAATCCTCTTTTCAGCCTTCCTTCCAAGGGCTTAGTAAAGGGCAACTTAGTTTCGCAATTGATAAAGAATCTTCTTTTCAGTCATCCTTCCATAGGCTTAGTAAAGGGGAGCTGAGTTTCAAAAGGGATACATAATCTTCTTTCAGTCTGCCTTTCAAAGGCTTAGTAATGGGAAACTGAGTCTTACAAACGGTAAATAATCTTCTTTTTAGACTTCCTTCCAAAGGCCTAGTAAAGGCGAGCTGAGTTTCAAAAGGGATAAATAAGCTTGTTTTCACTCTTCCTTCCAAAGGCCTAGTAAAGGGGAGCTGAGTTTCAAAAGGAATAAAAAACCTTCTTTTCAGTTTTCCTTCCAAATACTTAGTAAAGGTTAACTGAGTTTCAAAAGGGATAAATAATCTTCTTTTCAGTCTTCCTTCCAAGGGCTTAGTAAAGGGAAACTGAGTCTTACAAACGGTAAATAATCTTCTTTTCAGTCTTCCTTCCAAAGGCCTAGTAAAGGGGAGCTGAGTTTCAAAAGGTATAAATAATCTTCTTTTCAGTCTTCCTTTCAAAGGCTTAGTAAAGGGAAACTGAGTCTCACAAACGATAAATAATCTTCTTTTCAGTCTTCCTTTCAAAGGCTTAGTAAAGAGAAACTGAGTTTCAAAAGGGATAAATAGGCTTCTTTTCACTCTTCCTTCCAAAGGCCTAGTAAAGGGAGCTGAGTTTCAAAAGGAATAAATAACCTTCTTTTCAGTTTTCCTTCCAAAGGTTTATTAAAGGTTAACTGAGTTTCAAAAGGGATAAATAATCTTCTTTTCAGTCTTCCTTCCAAGGGCTTAGTAAAGGGAAACTGAGTTTCGCAATTGATAAACAATGTCCTTTTCAGTCTTCCTTCCATAAACTTAGTAAAGGGAAACTGAGTTTCAAAAGGGCTAAATAATCTTCTTTTCACTCTTCCTTCCAAAGGCCTAGTAAAGAGGAGCTGAGTTTCAAAAGGAATAAATAACCTTCTTTTCGGTTTTCATTCCAAATTCTTAGTAAAGGTTAACTGAGTTTAAAAAGGGATAAATAATCTTCTTTGCAGTCTTCCTTCCAAGGGCTTAGTAAAGGGAAATTGAGTTTCTCAATTGATAAACAATCTTCTTTTCACTCTTCCTTCCATAGGCTTAGTAAAGGGGAACTGAGTTTCAAAAGGTATAAATATCCTTCCTTTCAGTCTTCCTTTCAAAGGCTCAGTAGATAGAAACTGAGTCCCACAAACGATAAATAATCTTCTTTTCAGTCTTCCTTCCAAGGGCTTAGTAAGGGCAACTGAGTTTCGCAATTGATAAACAATCTTCTTTTCAGTTTTTCTTCCAAAATTTTAGTAAAGGGGAACTGAGTTTTGTAATTGATAAACAACCTTCTTTTCAAACCTCCTTCCAAGATTTTAGTAAAGGGGAACTGAGTTTCAAAAGGGATAAATAATCTTCTTTTCAGTCTTCCTTTCAAAGGCTTAGAAAAGGGAAACTGAGTTTCGTAATTGATAAACAATCTTCTTTTCAATCTTCCTTCCAAAAGTTTAGTAAAGGGAAGCTGAGTTTCAAAAGGGATAAATAATCTTCTTTTCAGTCTTCTTTTCAAATCTTAGTAAAGGGAAACTGAGTCTCACAAACGATAAATAATCTTCTTTCAGTCTTCCTTCCAAGGGCTTAGTAAAGGCCAACTGAGTTTCGTAATTGATAAATAATCCTCTTTTCACTCTTCCCTTCAAAGGCCTAGTAAAGGGGAGCTGGGTTTCAAAAGGGATAATTAATCTTCTTTTCAGTCTTCCTTTCAAAGGCTTAGAAAAGGGGAACTGAGTTTCACAAACGATAAATAATCTTCTTTTCAGTCTTCCTTACCAGGGCTTAGTAAAGGGCAACTGAGTTTCAAAAGGGATAAATAACCTTCCTTTCAGTCTTCCTTTCAAAGGCTGAGTAGAGGGAAACTGAGCCTCACAAACGATAAATAATCTTCTTTTCAGTCTTTCTTCCCAGGGCTTAGTAAAGGGCAACTTAATTTCGCAATTCATAAACAATCCTCTTTTCAGTCTTCCTTCCATATTCTTAGTAAAGTTGAGCTGAGTTTCAAAAGGGATAAATAACCTTGCTTTCAGTCTTCCTTTCAAAGGCTGAGTAAAGGGGAAACTGAGTCTCACAAACGATAAATAATCTTCTTTTCAGGCTTCCTTCCCAGGGCTTAGTAAAGGGCAACTGAGTTTCGCAATTCATAAACAATCCTCTTTTCAGTCTTAATTCCATAGGCTTAGTAAAGGGGAGCTGAGTTTCAAAAGGGATAAATAATCTTCTTTTCAGTCTTCCTTTCAAAGGCTTAGTAATGGGAAACTGAGTCTCACAAACGGTAAATAATCTTCTTTTCAGTTTTCCTTTCAAAAACCTAGTAAAGGGGAGCTGAGTTTCAAAAGGGATAAATAACCTTCTTTTCAGTTTTCCTTCCAAAGGCTTAGTAAAGGTTAACTGAGTTTCAAAAGGGATAAATAACCTTCCCTTCAGTCTTTCTTTCAAAAGCTCAGTAGATCGAAACTAAGTCTCACAAACGATAAATAATCTTCTTTACAGACTTCCTTCGATAGGCTTAGTAAAGGGGAACTGAGTTTCAAAAGGGATAAATAACCTTCTTTTCAGAAAAGGGAAACTGTGCCTCACAAACGATAAATAAACTTCTTTTCAGTCTGCCTTCCAAGGACTTAGTAAAGGGCAACTCAGTTTCGCAATTGATAAACAATCTTCTTTTCAGTCTTCCTTCCATAGGCTTAGTAAAGGGGAGCTGAGTTTCAAAAGGGATAAATAATCTTCTTTTCAGTCTTCCTTTCAAATCTTAGTAATGGGAAACTGAGTCTCAGAAACGGTAAATAATCTTTTTTTTTGTCTTCCTTTCAAAGGCTTAGTAAAGGGAAACTGTGTTTCAAAAGGGATAAAAAATCCTCTTTTCACTCTTCTTCCCAAAGGCCTAGTAAAGGGGAGCTGGGTTTCAAAAGGGATAAATAACCTTCTTTTCAGTCTTCCTTTCAAATCTTAGTAAAGGGAAACTGAGTCTCACAAACGATAAATAATCTTCTTTCAGTCTTCCTTCCAAGGGCTTAGTAAAGGGCAACTCAGTTTCGCAATTGATAAACAATCTTCTTTTCAGTCTTCCTTCCATAGGCTTAGTAAAGGGGAGCTGAGTTTCAAAAGGGATAAACAATCTTCTTTTCAATCTTCCTTCCAAAAACCAAGTAAAGGGGAGCTGAGTTTCAAAAGGAATAAATAACCTTCTTTTCAGTTTTCCTTCCAAAGGCTTAGTAAAGGTTAACTGAGTTTCAAAAGGGATAAATAATCTTCTTTTCACTCTTCCTTCCAAAAACCAAGTAAAGGGGAGCTGAGTTTCAAAAGGAATAAATAACCTTCTTTTCAGTTTTCCTTCCAAAGGCTTAGTAAAGGGGAACTGAGTTTCAAAAGGGATAAATAACCTTCTTTTCAGAAAAGGGAAACTGTGCCTCACAAACGATAAATAAACTTCTTTTCAGTCTGCCTTCCAAGGACTTAGTAAAGGGCAACTCAGTTTCGCAATTGATAAACAATCTTCTTTTCAGTCTTCCTTCCATAGGCTTAGTAAAGGGGAGCTGAGTTTCAAAAGGGATAAACAATCTTCTTTTCAATCTTCCTTCCAAAAGTTTAGTAAAGGGAAGCTGAGTTTCAAAAGGGATAAATAATCTTCTTTTCAGTCTTCTTTTCAAAGGCTTAGTAAAGGGAAACTGAGTTTCAAAAGGGATAAATAATTTTCTTTTCACTCTTCCTTCCAAAAACCAAGTAAAGGGGAGCTGAGTTTCAAAAGGGATAAATAACCTTCTTTTCAGTTTTCCTTCCAAAGGCTTAGTAGAGGTTAACTGAGTTTCAAAAGGGATAAATAATCTTCTTTTCAGTCTTCCTTCCAAGGGCTTAATAAAGGGAAATTGAGTGTCGCAATTGATAAACAACCTTCTTTTCAGTCTTCCTTCCACAGGCTTAGTAAAGGGGAACTGAGTTTCAAAAGGGATAAATAACCTTCCTTTCAGTCTTCCTTTCAAAAGCTCAGTAGATCGAAACTAAGTCTCACAAACGATAAATAATCTTCTTTTCAGACTTCCTTCGATAGGCTTAGTAAAGGGGAACTGAGTTTCAAAAGGGATAAATAACCTTCTTTTCAGAAAAGGGAAACTGTGCCTCACAAACGATAAATAAACTTCTTTTCAGTCTGCCTTCCAAGGACTTAGTAAAGGGCAACTCAGTTTCGCAATTGATAAACAATCTTCTTTTCAGTCTTCCTTCCATAGGCTTAGTAAAGGGGAGCTGAGTTTCAAAAGGGATAAATAATCTTCTTTTCACTCTTCCTTCCAAAAACCAAGTAAAGGGGAGCTGAGTTTCAAAAGGAATAAATAACCTTCTTTTCAGTTTTCCTTCCAAAGGCTTAGTAAAGGTTAACTGAGTTTCAAAAGGGATAAATAATCTTCTCTTCAGTCTTCCTTCCAAGGGCTTAATAAAGGGAAATTGAGTTTCGCAATTGATAAACAATCTTCTTTTCAGTCTTCCTTCCACAGGCTTAGTAAAGGGGAACTGAGTTTCAAAAGGGATAAATAACCTTCTTTTCAGTCTTCCTTTCAAAGACTTAGTAGAGGGAAACTGAGTCTCACAAAGGATAAATAATCTTCTTTTCAGTCTTCCTTTCAAAAACTTAGTAGAGGGAAACTGAGTCTCACAAACGATAAATAATCTTCTTTTCAGTCTTCATTCCAAGGTCTAAGTAAAGGGCAACTGACTTTCGCAGTTGATAAACAATCTTCTTTTCAGTCTTCTTTTCAAAGGCTTAGTAAAGTGAAACTGAGTTTCAAAAGGGATAAATAATCTTCTGTTCACTTTTCCTTCCAAAAACCAAGTAAAGGGGAGCTGAGTTTCAAAAGGGATAAATAACCTTCTTTTCAGTTTTCCTTCCAAAGGCTTAGTAAAGGTTAACTGAGTTTCAAAAGGGATAAATAATCTTCTTTTCAGTCTTCCTTCCAAGGGCTTAATAAAGGGAAATTGAGTTTCGCAATTGATAAAGAATCTTCTTTTCAGTCTTCCTTCCACAGGCTTAGTAAAGGGGAACTGAGTTTCAAAAGGGATAAATAACCTTCTTTTCAGTCTTCCTTTCAAAGACTTAGTAGAGGGAAACTGAGTCTCACAAACGATACATAATCTTCTTTTCAGTCTTCATTCCAATTGCTTAGTAAAGGGCAACTGAGTTTCGCAATTGATAAACAATCTTCTTTTCAGTCTTCCTTCCAAGGGCTTAGTAAAGGGCAACTGAGTTGCGTAATTAATAAACAATCTTCTTTTCAATCTTCCTTCCAAAAGTTTAGTAAAGGGAAGCTGAGTTTCAAAAGGGATAAATAATCTTCTTTTCAGTCTTCATTTCAAAGGCTTAGTAAAGGGAAACTTAGTTTCAAAATTAATAAATAATCTTCTCTTCACTCTTCCTTCCAAAAACCTAGTAAAGGGGAGCTGAGTTTCAAAAGGAATAAATAACCTTCTTTTCAGTTTTCCTTCCAAAGGCTTAGTAAAAGTTAACTGAGTTTCAAGATGGATAAATAATCTTCTTTTCAGTCTTCCTTCCAAGGGCTTAGTAAAGGAAAGTTGAGTTTCGCAATTGATAAACAATCTTCTTTTCAGACTTCCTTCCACAGGCTTAGTAAGGGGGAACTGAGTTTCAAAAGGGATAAATAACCTTCTTTTCAGTCTTCCTTTCAAAGACTTAGTAGAGGGAAACTGAGTCTCACAAACGATAAATAATCTTCTTTTCAGTCTTCATTCCAAGGTCTTAGTAAAGGGCAACTGACTTTCGCAATTGATAAACAATCTTCTTTTCAGTCTTCCTTCCATAGGCTTAGTAAAGGGGAGCTGAGTTTCAAAAGGTATAAATAATTTTCTTTTCAGTCTTCCTTTCAAAGGCTTAGTAATGGGAAACTGAGTCTCAGAAACGGTAAATTATCTTCTATTCAGTTTTCCTTTCAAAGGCTTAGTAAAGGGAAACTGAGTCTCACAATCGATAAACAATCTTCTTTTCAGTCTTCCTTAAATAGGCTTAGTAAAGGGGAGCTGAGTTTCAAAAGGGATAAATAATCTTCTTTTCAGTCTTCCTTTCAAAGGCTTAGTAATGGGAAACTGAGTCTCAGAAACGGTAAATAATCTTCTTTACAGTCTTCCTTTCAAAGGCTTGGTAAAGGGAAACTGAGTTTCAAAAGAGATAAATAATCTTCTTTTCAGTCTTCCTTTCAAAGGCTTAGTAATGGGAAACTGAGTCTCAGAAACGGTAAATAATCTTCTTTTCTGTCTTCCTTTCAAAATCTTAGTGATGGGAAACTGAGTCTTACAAACGGTAAATAATCTTCTTTTCAGTCTTCCTTCCAAGGGCATAGTAAAGGGCAACTCAGTTTCGCAATTGATAAAGATTCTTCTTTTCAGTCTTATTTCCATAGGCTTAGTAAAGGGGAGATGAGTTTCAAATATGATAAATAATCTTCTTTTCAGTCTGCCTTTCAAAGGATTAGTAATGGGAAACTGAGTCTTACAAATGGTAAATAATCTTCTTTTCAGTCTTCCTTCCAAAGGCCTAGTAAAGGGGAGCTGGGTTTCAAAATGGATAAATAACCTTCTTTTCAGTCTTCCTTTCAAAGGCTTAGTAGAGGGAAACTGAGTCTCACAAACGATAAATAATCTTCTTTTCAGTCTTCTTTCCAAGGGTTTAATAAAGGGCAACTCAGTTTCGCAATTGATAAACAATCTTCTTTTCAGTTTTCCTTCCACTGGCTTAGTAAAGGGGAGCTGAGTTTCAAAAGGTATAAATAATCTTCTTTTCAGTCTTCCTTTCAAATTCTTAGTAAAGGGAAACTGAGTCTCACAAACGATAAATAATCTTCTTTTCAGTCTTCTTTCCAAAGGTTTAATAAAGGGCAACTCAGTTTCGCAATTGATAAACAATCTTCTTTTCAGTCTTCCTTCCAAGGGCTTAGTATAGGGCAACTGAGGTTCGTAATTGATAAACAATCTTCTTTTCAATCTTCCTTCCAAAAATTCAGTAAAGGGGAGCTGAGTTTCAAAAGGGATAACTAATCTTCTTTTCAGTCTTCCTTTCAAAGGCTTAGTAAAGGGAAACTTAGTTTCAAAATTAATAAATAATCTTCTCTTCACTCTTCCTTCCAAAAACCTAGTAAAGGGGAGCTGAGTTTCAAAAGGAATAAATAACCTTCTTTTCAGTTTTCCTTCCAAAGGCTTAGTAAAAGTTATCTGAGTTTCAAGATGGATAAATAATCTTCTTTTCAGTCTTCCTTCCAAGGGCTTAGTAAAGGAAAGTTGAGTTTCGCAATTGATAAACAATCTTCTTTTCAGACTTCCTTCCACAGGCTTAGTAAGGGGGAACTGAGTTTCAAAAGGGATAAATAACCTTAATTTTAGTCTTTCTTTCAAAGTCTCAGTCGATCGAAACGGAGTCTCACAAACGATAAATAATCTTCTTTTCAGTCTTCCTTCCATAGGCTTAGTAAAGGGGAACTGAGTTTCAAAAGGGATAAATAACCTTCTTTTCAGTCTTCCTTTCAAAGACTTAGTAGAGGGAAACTGAGTCTCACAAACGATAAATAATCTTCTTTTCAGTCTTCATTCCAAGGTCTTAGTAAAGGGCAACTGACTTTCGCAATTGATAAACAATCTTCTTTTCAGTCTTCCTTCCATAGGCTTAGTAAAGGGGAGCTGAGTTTCAAAAGGTATAAATAATTTTCTTTTCAGTCTTCCTTTCAAAGGCTTAGTGATGGGAAACTGAGTCTCAGAAACGGTAAATTATCTTCTATTCAGTTTTCCTTTCAAAGGCTTAGTAAAGGGAAACTGAGTCTCACAATCGATAAACAATCTTCTTTTCAGTCTTCCTTCCATAGGCTTAGTAAAGGGGAGCTGAGTTTCAAAAGGGATAAATAATCTTCTTTTCAGTCTTCCTTTCAAAGGCTTAGTAATGGGAAACTGAGTCTCAGAAACGGTAAATAATCTTCTTTACAGTCTTCCTTTCAAAGGCTTGGTAAAGGGAAACTGAGTTTCAAAAGAGATAAATAATCTTCTTTTCAGTCTTCCTTTCAAAGGCTTAGTAATGGGAAACTGAGTCTCAGAAACGGTAAATAATCTTCTTTTCTGTCTTCCTTTCAAAATCTTAGTAATGGGAAACTGAGTCTTACAAACGGTAAATAATCTTCTTTTCAGTCTTCCTTCCAAGGGCATAGTAAAGGGCAACTCAGTTTCGCAATTGATAAAGATTCTTCTTTTCAGTCTTATTTCCATAGGCTTAGTAAAGGGGAGATGAGTTTCAAATATGATAAATAATCTTCTTTTCAGTCTGCCTTTCAAAGGATTAGTAATGGGAAACTGAGTCTTACAAATGGTAAATAATCTTCTTTTCAGTCTTCCTTCCAAAGGCCTAGTAAAGGGGAGCTGGGTTTCAAAATTTATAAATAACCTTCTTTTCAGTCTTCCTTTGAAAGGCTTAGTAGAGGGAAACTGAGTCTCACAAACGATAAATAATCTTCTTTTCAGTCTTCTTTCCAAGGGTTTAATAAAGGGCAACTCAGTTTCGCAATTGATAAACAATCTTCTTTTCAGTTTTCCTTCCACTGGCTTAGTAAAGGGGAGCTGAGTTTCAAAAGGTATAAATAATCTTCTTTTCAGTCTTCCTTTCAAATTCTTAGTAAAGGGAAACTGAGTCTCACAAACGATAAATAATCTTCTTTTCAGTCTTCTTTCCAAAGGTTTAATAAAGGGCAACTCAGTTTCGCAATTGATAAACAATCTTCTTTTCAGTCTTCCTTCCAAGGGCTTAGTATAGGGCAACTGAGGTTCGTAATTGATAAACAATCTTCTTTTCAATCTTCCTTCCAAAAATTCAGTAAAGGGGAGCTGAGTTTCAAAAGGGATAACTAATCTTCTTTTCAGTCTTCCTTTCAAAGGCTTAGTAAAGGGAAACTGAGTTTCAAAAGGGATAAATAAGCTCCTTTTCACTATTCCTTCCAAAGGCCTAGTAAAGGGGAGCTGAGTTTCAAAAGAAATAAATAACCTTCTTTTCAGTTTTCCTTTCAAAGGCTTAGTAGAGGGAAACTGAGTCTCACAAACGATAAATAATCTTCTCTTCAGTCTTCTTTCCAAGGGTTTAATAAAGGGCAACTCAGTTTCGCATTGATAAGCAATCTTCTTTTCAGTTTTCCTTCCAAGGGCTTAGTATAGGGCAACTGAGTTTCGTAATTGATAAACAAACTTCTTTTCAATCTTCCTTCCAAAAATTCAGTAAAGGGGAGCTGAGTTTCAAAAGGGATAACTACTCTTCTTTTCAGTCTTCCTTTCAAAGGCTTAGTAAAGGGAAACTGAGTTTCAAAAGGAATAAATAAGCTTTTTTTCACTCTTCCTTCCAGAGGCCTAGTAAAGGGGAGCTGAGTTTCAAATGGAATAAATAACCTTCTTTTCAGGTTTCCTTCCAAAGGTTTAGTAAAGGTTAACTGAGTTTCAAAAGGGATAGATAATCTTTTTTCATTCTTCCTTCCAAGGGCTTAGTAAAGGGAAACTGAGTTTCGCAATTGATAAACAATGTCCTTTTCACTCTTCCTTCCATAGGCTTAGTAAAGGGCAAGTGAGTTTCGTAATTAATAAACAATCTTCCTTTCAATCTTCCTTCCAAAAGTTTAGTAAAGGGAAGCTGAGTTTCAAAAGGGATAAATAACCTTCTTTTCAGTTTTCTTTCCACAGGTTTAGTAAAGGTTAACTGAGTTTCAAAAGGGATAGATAAACTTTTTTCAGTCTTCCTTCCGAGGGCTTATTAAAGGGGAGCTGAGTTTCAAAAGGGATAAATAATCTTCTTTTCAGTTTTCCTTCAAAGGCTTAGTAATGGGAAACTGAGTCTCAGAATCTGTAAATAATCTTCCTTTCAGTCTTCTTTCCAAAGGCTTAGTAAAGGGAAACTGAGTTTCAAAAGGGAAAAATAATCTTTTTTTCAGGTTTATTTTTAAAGTCTTAGTAAAGGTTAATTGAGTTTCAAAAGGGATAAATAATCTTCTTTTCAGTCTTCCTTCCAAGGGCTTAGTAAAGGGAAACGGAGTTTCGCAATTGATAAACAATGTCCTTTTCAGTCTTCCTTCCATAGGCTTAGTAAAGGGCAACTCATTTTCGCAATTGATAAAGAATCTTCTTTTCAGTCATCCTTCCAAGGGCGTAATAAAGGGCAACTCAGTTTCGCAATTGATAAACAATCTTCTTTTCAGTCTTCCTTCAACAGGCTTAGTAAAGGGGAGCTGAGTTTCGTAATTGATATACAATCTTCTTTTCAATCTTCCTTCCAAAAATTCAGTAAAGGGGAGCTCAGTTTCAAAAGGGATAACTAATCTTCTTTTCAGTCTTCCTTCCAAGGGCTTAGTAAAGGGAAATTGAGTCTTACAAACGGTAAAGAATCTTCTTTTCAGTCATCCTTCCAAGGGCTTAATAAGGAGCAACTCAGTTTCGCAATTGATAAACAATCTTCTTTTCAGTCTTCCTTCCACAGGCTTAGTAAAGGGGAGCTGAGTTTCAAAAGGTATAAATAATCTTCTTTTCAGTCTTCCTTTCAAATTCTTAGTAAAGGGAAACTGAGTCTCACAAACGATAAATAATCTTCTTTTCAGTCTTCTTTCCAAAGGTTTAATAAAGGGCAACTCAGTTTCGCAATTGATAAACAATCTTCTTTTCAGTCTTCCTTCCAAGGGCTTAGTATATGGCAACTGAGGTTCGTAATTGATAAACAATCTTCTTTTCAATCTTCCTTCCAAAAATTCAGTAAAGGGGAGCTGAGTTTCAAAAGGGATAACTAATCTTCTTTTCAGTCTTCCTTTCAAAGGCTTAGTAAAGGGAAACTGAGTTTCAAAAGGGATAAATAAGCTCCTTTTCACTATTCCTTCCAAAGGCCTAGTAAAGGGGAGCTGAGTTTCAAAAGGAATAAATAACCTTCTTTTCAGGTTTCCTTCCAAAGGTTTAGTAAAGGTTAACTGAGTTTCAAAAGGGATATATAATCTTTTTTCATTCTTCCTTCCAAGGGCTTAGTAAAGGGAAACTGAGTTTCGCAATTGATAAACAATGTCCTTTTCACTCTTCCTTCCATAGGCTTAGTAAAGGGCAAGTGAGTTTCGTAATTAATAAACAATCTTCCTTTCAATCTTCCTTCCAAAAGTTTAGTAAAGGGAAGCTGAGTTTCAAAAGGGATAAATAACCTTCTTTTCAGTTTTCCTTCCAAAGGTTTAGTAAAGGTTAACTGAGTTTCAAAAGGGATAGATAAATTTTTTTCAGTCTTCCTTCCAAGGGCTTATTAAAGGGGAGCTGAGTTTCAAAAGGGATAAATAATCTTCTTTTCAGTTTTCCTTCAAAGGCTTAGTAATGGGAAACTGAGTCTCAGAATCTGTAAATAATCTTCCTTTCAGTCTTCTTTCCAAAGGCTTAGTAAAGGGAAACTGAGTTTCAAAAGCGAAAAATAATCTTTTTTTCAGGTTTCCTTTTAAAGTCTTAGTAAAGGTTAATTGAGTTTCAAAAGGGATAAATAATCTTCTTTTCAGTCTTCCTTCCAAGGGCTTAGTAAAGGGAAACGGAGTTTCGCAATTGATAAACAATGTCCTTTTCAGTCTTCCTTCCATAGGCTTAGTAAAGGGCAACTCATTTTCGCAATTGATAAAGAATCTTCTTTTCAGTCATCCTTCCAAGGGCTTAATAAAGGGCAACTCAGTTTCGCAATTGATAAACAATCTTCTTTTCAGTCTTCCTTCAACAGGCTTAGTAAAGGGGAGCTGAGTTTCGTAATTGATAAACAATCTTCTTTTCAATCTTCCTTCCAAAAATTCAGTAAAGGGGAGCTCAGTTTCAAAAGGGATAACTAATCTTCTTTTCAGTCTCCCTTCCAAGGGCTTAGTAAAGGGAAATTGAGTCTTACAAACGGTAAAGAATCTTCTTTTCAGTCATCCTTCCAAGGGCTTAATAAGGAGCAACTCAGTTTCGCAATTGATAAACAATCTTCTTTTCAGTCTTATTTCCACAGGCTTAGTAAAGGGGAGCTGAGTTTCGTAATTGATAAACAATCTTCTTTTCAATCTTCCTTCCAAAAATTCAGTAAAGGGGAGCTGAGTTTCAAAAGGGATAACTAATCTTCTTTTCAGTCTTCCTTCCAAGGGCTTAGTAAAGGGAAATTGAGTCTTACAAACGGTAAATAATCTTATTTTCAGTCTTCCTTCCAAAGGCCTAGAAAAGGGAAGCTGGGTTTCAAAATCGATAAATAACCTTCTTTTCAGTCTGCCTTTCAAAGGCTTAGTAGAGGGAAACTGCGTCTCACAAACGATAAATAATCTTCTTTTCAGTCTTCCTTCTAAGGGCTTAATAAAGGGCAACTCAGTTTCGCAATTGATAAACAATCTTCTTTTCAGTCTTCCTTCCATAGGCTTAGTAAAAGGGAGCTGAGTTTCAAAAGGTATAAATAATCTTCTTTTCAGTCTTCCTTTCAAAGGCTTAGTAAAAGGAAACTGAGTCTTACAAACGATAAATAATCTTCTTTTTAGTCTTCCTTCCAAGGGCTTAGTATAGGGCAGCTTCTTTTCAGTCTTCCTTTCAAAGGCTTAGTAGAGGAAAACTTCGTCTCACAAACGATAAATAATCTTCTTTTCAGTCTTCCTTCCAAGGGCTTAATAAAGGGCAACTCAGTTTCGCAATTGATAAACAATCTTCTTTTCAGTCTTTCTTCCACAGGCTTAGTAAAGGGGAGCTGAGTTTCAAAAGGTATAAATAATCTTCTTTTCAGTCTTCCTTTCAAAGGCTTAGTAAAAGGAAACTGAGTTTCACAAACGATAAATAATCTTCTTTTCAGTCTTCCTTTCAAAGGCTTGGTAAAGGGAAACTGAGTTTCAAAAGGGATAAA
Organism: Xylota segnis; assembly: GCA_963583995.1. NCBI lineage: Eukaryota > Metazoa > Arthropoda > Insecta > Diptera > Syrphidae > Xylota > Xylota segnis. The sequence goes on along the minus strand of OY757236.1, from coordinate 89,487,856 downwards.
TAACTTTCCTTTCAGTCTTCCTTTCAAAGGCTGAGTAGAGGGAAACTGAGTCTCACAAACGATAAATAATCTTCTTTTCAGTCTTCCTTCCAAAGGCCTAGTAAAGGGGAGCTGAATTTCAAAAGGAATAAATAACCTTCTTTTCAGTTTTCCTTCCAAAGTCTTAGTAAAGGTTAATTGAGTTTCAAAAGGGATAAATTATCTTCTTTTCAGTTTTCCTTCCAAGGGCTTAGTAAAGGGAAACGGAGTTTCGCAATTGATAAACAATGTCCTTTTCAGTCTTCCTTCCATAGGCTTAGTAAAGGGGAACATAGTTTCAAAAAGGATAAATAACCTTCATTTCAGTCTTCCTTTCAAAGGCTGAGTAGAGGGAAACTGAGTCTCTCAAACAATAAATAATATTCTTTTCAGTCTTCCTTCCAAGGGCTTAGTAAAGGGCAACTGAGTTTCGCAATTGATGAACAACCTTCTTCTCAATCTTAATTCTAAAATTTTAGTAAAGGGGAACTGAGTTTCAAAAGGGATAAATAATCTTCTTTTCAGTCTTCCTTTCAAAGGCGTAGTAGAGGGAAACTGCGCCTCACAAAAGATAAATATTCTTCTTTTCAGTCTTTCTTCCAAGGGCGTAAGAAAGGGCAACTCAGTTCCGCAATTGATAAACTATCTTCTTTTCAGTCTTCCTTCCATAGGCTTAGTAAAGGGGACTGAGTTTTCCTTCCAAGGGCTTAGTAAAGGGCAACTGAGTTTCGTAATTAATAAACAACCTTCTTCTCAATCTTCCTTCCAAAATTTTAGTAAAGGGGAACTGAGTTTCAAAAGGGATAAATAATCTTCTTTTCATTCTTCCTTTCAAAGGTAAATAATCTTCTTTTCAGTCTTCTTTCCAAGGGCTTAGTAAAGATCAACTCAGTTTCGCAATTGATAAACAATCTCCTTTTCAACCTTCCTTCCAAAACTTTAGTAAAGGGGAACTGAGTTTCAAAAGGGATAAATAATCTTCTTTTCAATCTTCCTTTCAAAGGCTTAGAAAAGGGAAACTTTGTCTCACAAACAGTAAATAATCTTCTTTTCAGTCTTCCTTCCATAGGCTTAGTAAAGGGGAGCTGAGTTCAAAAGGGATAAATAATCTTCTTTTCAGTCTTCCTTTCAAAGGCTTAGTAATGAGAAACTGAGTCTCAGAAACGGTAAATAATCTTCTTTTCTGTCTTCCCTTCAAAATCTTAGTAATGGGAAACTGAGTCTTACAAACGGTAAATATTCTTCTTTTCAGTCTTCCTTCCAAGGGCATAGTAAAGGGCAACTCAGTTTCGCAATTGATAAAGAATCTTCTTTTCAGTCTTCCATCCATAGGCTTAGTAAAGGGGAGCTGAGTTTCAAATATGATAAATAATCTTCTTTTCAGTCTGCCTTTCAAAGGATTAGTAATAGGAAACGGAGTCTTACAAATGGTAAATAATCTTCTTTTCAGTCTTCCTTCCAAAGGACTAGTAAAGGGGAGCTGGGTTTCAAAATGGATAAATAACCTTCTTTTCAGTCTTCCTTTCAAAGGCTTAGTAGAGGGAACTGAGTCTCACAAACGATAAATAATCTTCTTTTCAGTCTTTTTTCCAAGGGTTAATAAAGGGCAACTCAGTTTCGCAATTGATAAATAATCTTCTTTTCAGTCTTCCTTCCACAGGCTTAGTAAAGGGGAGCTGAGTTTCAAAAGGTATAAATAATCTTCTTTTCAGTCTTCCTTTCAAAGGCTTAGTAATGGGAAACTGAGTCTCAGAAACGGTAAATTATCTTCTATTCAGTTTTCCTTTCAAAGGCTTAGTAAAGGGAAACTGAGTCTCACAAACGATAAACAATCTTCTTTTCAGTCTTCCTTCCATAGGCTTAGTAAAGGGGAGCTGAGTTTCAAAATGGATAAATAATATTCTTTTCAGTCTTCCTTTCAAAGGTTTAGAAATGGGAAACTGAGTCTCAGAAACGGTAAATAATCTTCCTTACAGTCTTCCTTTCAAAGGCTTGGTAAAGGGAAACTGAGTTTCGAAAGGGATAAATAACCTTCTTTTCAGTCTTCCTTTCAAAGACTTAGTAGAGGGAAACTGAGTCTCACAAACGATAAATAATCTCTTTTCAGTCTTTATTCCAAGGTCTTAGTAAAGGGCAACTGAGTTTCGCAATTGATAAACAATGTCCTTTTCAGTCTTCCTTCCATAGGCTTAGTAAAGGGGAACATAGTTTCAAAAAGGATAAATAACCTTCCTTTCAGTCTTCCTTTCAAAGGCTGAGTAGGGGGAAACTGAGTCTCACAAACGATAAATAATCTTCTTTTCAGTCTTCCTTCCAAAGGCCTAGTAAAGGGGAGCTGAGTTTCAAAAGGAATAAATAACCTTCTTTTCAGTTTTCCTTCCAAAGTCTTAGTAAAGGTTAATTGAGTTTCAAAAGGGATAAATTATCTTCTTTTCAGTCTTCCTTCCAAGGGCTTAGTAAAGGGAAACGGAGTTTCGCAATTGATAAACAATGTCCTTTTCAGTCTTCCTTCCATAGGCTTAGTAAAGGGGAACATAGTTTCAAAAAGGATAAATAACCTTCCTTTCAGTCTTCCTTTCAAAGGCTGAGTAGAGGGAAACTGAGTCTCTCAAACGATAAATAATATTCTTTTCAGTCTTCCTTCCATGGGCTTAGTAAAGGGCAACTGAGTTTCGCAATTGATGAACAACCTTCTTCTCAATCTTCCTTCCAAAATTTTAGTAAAGGGGAACTGAGTTTCAAAAGGGATAAATAATCTTCTTTTCAGTCTTCCTTTCAAAGGCGTAGTAGAGGGAAACTGCGCCTCACAAAAGATAAATATTCTTCTTTTCAGTCTTCCTTCCAAGGGCTTAAGAAAGGGCAACTCAATTCCGCAATTGATAAACTATCTTCTTTTCAGTCTTCCTTCCATAGGCTTAGTAAAGGGGACTGAGTCTTCCTTCCAAGGGCTTAGTAAAGGGCAACTGAGTTTCGTAATTAATAAACAACCTTCTTCTCAATCTTCCTTCCAAAATTTTAGTAAAGGGGAACTGAGTTTCAAAAGGGATAAATAATCTTCTTTTCATTCTTACTTTCAAAGGCTTAGAAAAGATCAACTCAGTTTCGCAATTGATAAACAATCTCCTTTTCAACCTTCCTTCCAAAACTTTAGTAAAGGGGAACTGAGTTTCAAAAGGGATAAATAATCTTCTTTTCAAAGGCTTAGAAAAGGGAAACTTTGTCTCACAAACAGTAAATAATCTTCTTTTCAGTCTTCCTTCCATAGGCTTAGTAAAGGGGAGCTGAGTTTCAAAAGGGATAAATAATCTTCTTTTCAGTCTTCCTTTCAAAGGCTTAGTAATGAGAAACTGAGTCTCAGAAACGGTAAATAATCTTCTTTTCTGTCTTCCCTTCAAAATCTTAGTAATGGAAAACTGAGTCTTACAAACGGTAAATAATCTTCTTTTCAGTCTTCCTTCCAACGGCATAGTAAAGGGCAACTCAGTTTCGCAATTTATAAAGAATCTTCTTTTCAGTCTTCCATCCATAGGCTTAGTAAAGGGGAGCTGAGTTTCAAATATGATAAATAATCTTCTTTTCAGTCTGCCTTTCAAAGGATTAGTAATAGGAAACGGAGTCTTACAAATGGTAAATAATCTTCTTTTCAGTCTTCCTTCCAAAGGACTAGTAAAGAGAGCTGGGTTTCAAAATGGATAAATAACCTTCTTTTCAGTCTTCCTTTCAAAGGCTTAGTAGAGGGAACTGAGTCTCACAAACGATAAATAATCTTCTTTTCAGTCTTTTTTCCAAGGGTTAATAAAGGGCAACTCAGTTTCGCAATTGATAAATAATCTTCTTTTCAGTCTTCCTTCCACAGGCTTAGTAAAGGGGAGCTGAGTTTCAAAAGGTATAAATAATCTTCTTTTCAGTCTTCCTTTCAAAGGCTTAGTAATGGGAAACTGAGTCTCAGAAACGGTAAATTATCTTCTATTCAGTTTTCCTTTCAAAGGCTTAGTAAAGGGAAACTGAGTCTCACAAACGATAAACAATCTTCTTTTCAGTCTTCCTTCCATAGGCTTAGTAAAGGGGAGCTGAGTTTCAAAAGGGATAAATAATATTCTTTTCAGTCTTCCTTTCAAAGGCTTAGAAATGGGAAACTGAGTCTCAGAAACGGTAAATAATCTTCCTTACAGTCTTCCTTTCAAAGGCTTGGTAAAGGGAAACTGAGTTTCGAAAGGGATAAATAAACTTCTTTTCAGTCTTCCTTTCAAAGACTTAGTAGAGGGAAACTGAGTCTCACAAACGATAAATAATCTTCTTTTCAGTCTTTATTCCAAGGTCTTAGTAAAGGGCAACTGAGTTTCGCAATTGATAAACAATGTCCTTTTCAGTCTTCCTTCCATAGGCTTAGTAAAGGGGAACATAGTTTCAAAAAGGATAAATAACCTTCCTTTCAGTCTTCCTTTCTAAGGCTGAGTAGAGGGAAACTGAGTCTCACAAACGATAAATAACCTTCTTTTCAGTTTTCCTTCCAAAGTCTTAGTAAAGGTTAATTGAGTTTCAAAAGGGATAAACTATCTTCTTTTCAGTCTTCCTTCCAAGGGCTTAGTAAAGGGAAACGGAGTTTAGCAATTGATAAACAATGTCCTTTTCAGTCTTCCTTCCATAGGCTTAGTAAAGGGGAACATAGTTTCAAAAAGGATAAATAACCTTGCTTTCAGTCTTCCTTTCAAAGGCTGAGTAGAGGGAAACTGAGTCTCTCAAACGATAAATAATATTCTTTTCAGTCTTCCTTCCAAGGGCTTAGTAAAGGGCAACTGAGTTTCGCAATTGATGAACAACCTTCTTCTCAATCTTCCTTCCAAAATTTTAGTAAAGGGGAACTGAGTTTCAAAAGGGATAAATAATCTTCTTTTCAGTCTTCCTTTCAAAGGCGTAGTAGAGGGAAACTGCGCCTCACAAAAGATAAATATTCTTCTTTTCAGTCTTCCTTCCAAGGGCTTAAGAAAGGGCAACTCAGTTCCGCAATTGATAAACTATCTTCTTTTCAGTCTTCCTTCCACAGGCTTAGTAAAGGGGAGCTGAGTTTCAAATATGATAAATAATCTTCTTTTCAGTCTGCCTTTCAAAGGATTAGTAATAGGAAACGGAGTCTTACAAATGGTAAATAATCTTCTTTTCAGTCTTCCTTCCAAAGGACTAGTAAAGGGGAGCTGGGTTTCAAAATGGATGAATAACCTTCTTTTCAGTCTTTCTTTCAAAGGCTTAGTAGAGGGAACTGAGTCTCACAAACGATAAATAATCTTCTTTTCAGTCTTTTTTCCAAGGGTTAGTAAAGGGAAACTGAGTTTCAAAAGGGATAAATAGGCTTCTTTTCACTCTTCCTTCCAAAGGCCTAGTAAAGGGGAGCTGAGTTTCAGAAGGAATAAATAACCTTCTTTTCAGTTTTCCTTCCAAAGGCTTATTAAAGGTTAACTGAGTTTCAAAAGGGATAAATAATCTTCAGTCAGTCAGTCTTTTCAGTCATCCTTCCAAGGGCTTAGTAAAGGGAAACTGAGTTTCGCAATTGATAAACAATGTCCTTTTCAGTCTTCCTTCCATAGGCTTAGTAAGGGGCAACTGAGTTTCGCAATTGATGAACAACCTTCTTCTCAATCTTCCTTCCAAAATTTTAGTAAAGGGGAACTGAGTTTCAAAAGGGATAAATAATCTTCTTTTCAGTCTTCCTTTCAAAGGCGTAGTAGAGGGAAACTGCGCCTCACAAAAGATAAATATTCTTCTTTTCAGTCTTCCTTCCAAGGGCTTAAGAAAGGGCAACTCAATTCCGCAATTGATAAACTATCTTCTTTTCAGTCTTCCTTCCATAGGCTTAGTAAAGGGGACTGAGTCTTCCTTCCAAGGGCTTAGTAAAGGGCAACTGAGTTTCGTAATTAATAAACAACCTTCTTCTCAATCTTCCTTCCAAAATTTTAGTAAAGGGGAACTGAGTTTCAAAAGGGATAAATAATCTTCTTTTCATTCTTCCTTTCAAAGGCTTAGAAAAGGGAAACTGTGTCTCACAAACGATATATAATCTTCTTTTCAGTCTTTTTTCCAAGGGTTAATAAAGGGCAACTCAGTTTCGCAATTGATAAATAATCTTCTTTTCAGTCTTCCTTCCACAGGCTTAGTAAAGGGGAGCTGAGTTTCAAAAGGTATAAATAATCTTCTTTTCAGTCTTCCTTTCAAAGCCTTAGTAATTAGAAACTGAGTCTCAGAAACGGTAAATTATCTTCTATTCAGTTTTCCTTTCAAAGGCTTAGTAAAGGGAAACTGAGTCTCACAAACGATAAACAATCTTCTTTTCAGTCTTCCTTCCATAGGCTTAGTAAAGGGGAGCTGAGTTTCAAAAGGGATAAATAATATTCTTTTCAGTCTTCCTTTCAAAGGCTTAGAAATGGGAAACTGAGTCTCAGAAACGGTAAATAATCTTCCTTACAGTCTTCCTTTCAAAGGCTTGGTAAAGGGAAACTGAGTTTCGAAAGGGATAAATAAACTTCTTTTCAGTCTTCCTTTCAAAGACTTAGTAGAGGGAAACTGAGTCTCACAAACGATAAATAATCTTCTTTTCAGTCTTTATTCCAAGGTCTTAGTAAAGGGCAACTGAGTTTCGCAATTGATAAACAATGTCCTTTTCAGTCTTCCTTCCATAGGCTTAGTAAAGGGGAACATAGTTTCAAAAAGGATAAATAACCTTCCTTTCAGTCTTCCTTTCTAAGGCTGAGTAGAGGGAAACTGAGTCTCACAAACGATAAATAACCTTCTTTTCAGTTTTCCTTCCAAAGTCTTAGTAAAGGTTAATTGAGTTTCAAAAGGGATAAACTATCTTCTTTTCAGTCTTCCTTCCAAGGGCTTAGTAAAGGGAAACGGAGTTTAGCAATTGATAAACAATGTCCTTTTCAGTCTTCCTTCCATAGGCTTAGTAAAGGGGAACATAGTTTCAAAAAGGATAAATAACCTTGCTTTCAGTCTTCCTTTCAAAGGCTGAGTAGAGGGAAACTGAGTCTCACAAAAGATAAATATTCTTCTTTTCAGTCTTCCTTCCAAGGGCTTAAGAAAGGGCAACTCAGTTCCGCAATTGATAAACTATCTTCTTTTCAGTCTTCCTTCCACAGGCTTAGTAAAGGGGAGCTGAGTTTCAAATATGATAAATAATCTTCTTTTCAGTCTGCCTTTCAAAGGCTTAGTAAAGGGAAACTGAGTCTCACAAACGATAAACAATCTTCTTTTCAGTCTTCCTTCCATAGGCTTAGCAAAGGGGAGCTGAGTTTCAAAAGGGATAAATAATATTCTTTTCAGTCTTCCTTTCAAAGGTTTAGAAATGGGAAACTGAGTCTCAGAAACGGTAAATAATCTTCCTTACAGTCTTCCTTTCAAAGGCTTGGTAAAGGGAAACTGAGTTTCGAAAGGGATAAATAACCTTCTTTTCAGTCTTCCTTTCAAAGACTTAGTAGAGGGAAACTGAGTCTCACAAACGATAAATAATCTTCTTTTCAGTCTTTATTCCAAGGTCTTAGTAACGGGCAACTGAGTTTCGCAATTGATAAACAATGTCCTTTTCAGTCTTCCTTCCATAGGCTTAGTAAAGGGGAACATAGTTTCAAAAAGGATAAATAACCTTCCTTTCAGTCTTCCTTTCAAAGGCTGAGTAGAGGGAAACTGAGTCTCACAAACGATAAATAATCTTCTTTTCAGTCTTCCTTCCAAAGTCTTAGTAAAGGGGAGCTGAGTTTCAAAAGGAATAAATAACCTTCTTTTCAGTTTTCCTTCCAAAGTCTTAGTAAAGGTTAATTGAGTTTCAAAAGGGATAAATTATCTTCTTTTCAGTCTTCCTTCCAAGGGCTTAGTAAAGGGAAATGGAGTTTCGCAATTGATAAACAATGTCCTTTTCAGTCTTCCTTCCATAGGCTTAGTAAAGGGGAACATAGTTTCAAAAAGGATAAATAACCTTCCTTTCAGTCTTCCTTTCAAAGGCTGAGTAGAGGGAAACTGAGTCTCTCAAACGATAAATAATATTCTTTTCAGTCTTCCTCCCAAGGGTTTAATAAAGGGCAACTCAGTTTCGCAATTGATAAACAATCTTCTTTTCAGTCTTCCTTTCAAAGGCTTAGTAATGGGAAACTGAGTCTCAGAAACGGTAAATTATCTTCTATTCAGTTTTCCTTTCAAAGGCTTAGTAAAGGGAAACTGAGTCTCACAAACGATAAACAATCTTCTTTTCAGTCTTCCTTCCATAGGCTTAGCAAAGGGGAGCTGAGTTTCAAAAGGGATAAATAATATTCTTTTCAGTCTTCCTTTCAAAGGTTTAGAAATGGGAAACTGAGTCTCAGAAACGGTAAATAATCTTCCTTACAGTCTTCCTTTCAAAGGCTTGGTAAAGGGAAACTGAGTTTCGAAAGGGATAAATAACCTTCTTTTCAGTCTTCCTTTCAAAGACTTAGTAGAGGGAAACTGAGTCTCACAAACGATAAATAATCTTCTTTTCAGTCTTTATTCCAAGGTCTTAGTAACGGGCAACTGAGTTTCGCAATTGATAAACAATGTCCTTTTCAGTCTTCCTTCCATAGGCTTAGTAAAGGGGAACATAGTTTCAAAAAGGATAAATAACCTTCCTTTCAGTCTTCCTTTCAAAGGCTGAGTAGAGGGAAACTGAGTCTCACAAACGATAAATAATCTTCTTTTCAGTCTTCCTTCCAAAGTCTTAGTAAAGGGGAGCTGAGTTTCAAAAGGAATAAATAACCTTCTTTTCAGTTTTCCTTCCAAAGTCTTAGTAAAGGTTAATTGAGTTTCAAAAGGGATAAATTATCTTCTTTTCAGTCTTCCTTCCAAGGGCTTAGTAAAGGGAAATGGAGTTTCGCAATTGATAAACAATGTCCTTTTCAGTCTTCCTTCCATAGGCTTAGTAAAGGGGAACATAGTTTCAAAAAGGATAAATAACCTTCCTTTCAGTCTTCCTTTCAAAGGCTGAGTAGAGGGAAACTGAGTCTCTCAAACGATAAATAATATTCTTTTCAGTCTTCCTTCCAAGGGCTTAGTAAAGGGCAACTGAGTTTCGCAATTGATGAACAACCTTCTTCTCAATCTTCCTTCCAAAATTTTAGTAAAGGGGAACTGAGTTTCAAAAGGGATAAATAATCTTCTTTTCAGTCTTCCTTTCAAAGGCGTAGTAGAGGGAAACTGCGCCTCACAAAAGATAAATATTCTTCTTTTCAGTCTTCCTTCCAAGGGCTTAAGAAAGGGCAACTCAATTCCGCAATTGATAAACTATCTTCTTTTCAGTCTTCCTTCCATAGGCTTAGTAAAGGGGACTGAGTCTTCCTTCCAAGGGCTTAGTAAAGGGCAACTGAGTTTCGTAATTAATAAACAACCTTCTTCTCAATCTTCCTTCCAAAATTTTAGTAAAGGGGAACTGAGTTTCAAAAGGGATAAATAATCTTCTTTTCATTCTTCCTTTCAAAGGCTTAGAAAAGGGAAACTGTGTCTCACAAACGGTAAATAATCTTCTTTTCAGTCTTCTTTCCAAGGGCTTAGTAAAGATCAACTCAGTTTCGCAATTGATAAACAATCTCCTTTTCAACCTTCCTTCCAAAACTTTAGTAAAGGGGAACTGAGTTTCAAAAGGGATAAATAATCTTCTTTTCAATCTTCTTTTCACAGGCTTAGGAAAGTGAAACTTTGTCTCACAAACAGTAAATAATCTTCTTTTCAGTCTTCCTTCCATAGGCTTAGTAAAGGGGAGCTGAGTTTCAAAAGGGATAAATAATCTTCTTTTCAGTCTTCCTTTCAAAGGCTTAGTAATGAGAAACTGAGTCTCAGAAACGGTAAATAGTCTTCTTTTCTGTCTTCCTTCCATAGGCTTAGTAAAGGGGAGCTGAGTTTCAAAAGGGATAAATAATCTTTTTTTCAGTCTTCCTTTCAAAGGCTTAGTAATGAGAAACTGAGTCTCAGAAACGGTAAATAATCTTCTTTTCTGTCTTCCCTTCAAAATCTTAGTAATGGGAAACTGAGTCTCAGAAACGGTAAATTATCTTCTATTCAGTTTTCCTTTCAAAGGCTTAGTAAAGGGAAACTGAGTCTCACAAACGATAAACAATCTTCTTTTCAGTCTTCCTTCCATAGGCTTAGCAAAGGGGAGCTGAGTTTCAAAAGGGATAAATAATATTCTTTTCAGTCTTCCTTTCAAAGGTTTAGAAATGGGAAACTGAGTCTCAGAAACGGTAAATAATCTTCCTTACAGTCTTCCTTTCAAAGGCTTGGTAAAGGGAAACTGAGTTTCGAAAGGGATAAATAACCTTCTTTTCAGTCTTCCTTTCAAAGACTTAGTAGAGGGAAACTGAGTCTCACAAACGATAAATAATCTTCTTTTCAGTCTTTATTCCAAGGTCTTAGTAACGGGCAACTGAGTTTCGCAATTGATAAACAATGTCCTTTTCAGTCTTCCTTCCATAGGCTTAGTAAAGGGGAACATAGTTTCAAAAAGGATAAATAACCTTCCTTTCAGTCTTCCTTTCAAAGGCTGAGTAGAGGGAAACTGAGTCTCACAAACGATAAATAATCTTCTTTTCAGTCTTCCTTCCAAAGTCTTAGTAAAGGGGAGCTGAGTTTCAAAAGGAATAAATAACCTTCTTTTCAGTTTTCCTTCCAAAGTCTTAGTAAAGGTTAATTGAGTTTCAAAAGGGATAAATTATCTTCTTTTCAGTCTTCCTTCCAAGGGCTTAGTAAAGGGAAATGGAGTTTCGCAATTGATAAACAATGTCCTTTTCAGTCTTCCTTCCATAGGCTTAGTAAAGGGGAACATAGTTTCAAAAAGGATAAATAACCTTCCTTTCAGTCTTCCTTTCAAAGGCTGAGTAGAGGGAAACTGAGTCTCTCAAACGATAAATAATATTCTTTTCAGTCTTCCTTCCAAGGGCTTAGTAAAGGGCAACTGAGTTTCGCAATTGATGAACAACCTTCTTCTCAATCTTCCTTCCAAAATTTTAGTAAAGGGGAACTGAGTTTCAAAAGGGATAAATAATCTTCTTTTCAGTCTTCCTTTCAAAGGCGTAGTAGAGGGAAACTGCGCCTCACAAAAGATAAATATTCTTCTTTTCAGTCTTCCTTCCAAGGGCTTAAGAAAGGGCAACTCAATTCCGCAATTGATAAACTATCTTCTTTTCAGTCTTCCTTCCATAGGCTTAGTAAAGGGGACTGAGTCTTCCTTCCAAGGGCTTAGTAAAGGGCAACTGAGTTTCGTAATTAATAAACAACCTTCTTCTCAATCTTCCTTCCAAAATTTTAGTAAAGGGGAACTGAGTTTCAAAAGGGATAAATAATCTTCTTTTCATTCTTCCTTTCAAAGGCTTAGAAAAGGGAAACTGTGTCTCACAAACGGTAAATAATCTTCTTTTCAGTCTTCTTTCCAAGGGCTTAGTAAAGATCAACTCAGTTTCGCAATTGATAAACAATCTCCTTTTCAACCTTCCTTCCAAAACTTTAGTAAAGGGGAACTGAGTTTCAAAAGGGATAAATAATCTTCTTTTCAATCTTCTTTTCACAGGCTTAGGAAAGTGAAACTTTGTCTCACAAACAGTAAATAATCTTCTTTTCAGTCTTCCTTCCATAGGCTTAGTAAAGGGGAGCTGAGTTTCAAAAGGGATAAATAATCTTCTTTTCAGTCTTCCTTTCAAAGGCTTAGTAATGAGAAACTGAGTCTCAGAAACGGTAAATAGTCTTCTTTTCTGTCTTCCTTCCATAGGCTTAGTAAAGGGGAGCTGAGTTTCAAAAGGGATAAATAATCTTTTTTTCAGTCTTCCTTTCAAAGGCTTAGTAATGAGAAACTGAGTCTCAGAAACGGTAAATAATCTTCTTTTCTGTCTTCCCTTCAAAATCTTAGTAATGGGAAACTGAGTCTTACAAACGGTAAATAATCTTCCTGTCAGTCTTCCTTCCAAAGGACTAGTAAAGGGGAGCTGGGTTTCAAAATGGATAAATAACCTTCTTTTCAGTCTTCCTTTCAAAGGCTTAGTAGAGGGAACTGAGTCTCACAAACGATAAATAATCTTCTTTTCAGTCTTTTTTCCAAGGGTTAATAAAGGGCAACTCAGTTTCGCAATTGATAAATAATCTTCTTTTCAGTCTTCCTTTCACAGGCTTAGTAAAGGGGAACATAGTTTCAAAAAGGATAAATAACCTTGCTTTCAGTCTTCCTTTCGAAGGCTGAGTAGAGGGAAACTGAGTCTCTCAAACGATAAATAATATTCTTTTCAGTCTTCCTTCCAAGGGCTTAGTAATGGGAAACTGAGTCTCAGAAACGGTAAATTATCTTCTATTCAGTTTTGCTTTCAAAGGCTTAGTAAAGGGAAACTGAGTCTCACAAACGATAAACAATCTTCTTTTCAGTCTTCCTTCCATAGGCTTAGTAAAGGGGAGCTGAGTTTCAAAAGGGATAAATAATATTCTTTTCAGTCTTCCTTTCAAAGGCTTAGAAATGGGAAACTGAGTCTCAAGAACGGTAAATAATCTTCCTTACAGTCTTCCTTTCAAAGGCTTGGTAAAAGGAAACTGAGTTTCGAAAGGGATAAATAACCTTCTTTTCAGTCTTCCTTTCAAAGACTTAGTAGAGGGAAACTGAGTCTCACAAACAATAAATAATCTTCTTTTCAGTCTTTATTCCAAGGTCTTAGTAAAGGGCAACTGAGTTTCGCAATTGATAAACAATGTCCTTTTCAGTCTTCCTTCCCTAGGCTTAGTAAACGGGAACATAGTTTCAAAAAGGATAAATAACCTTCCTTTCAGTCTTCCTTTCAAAGGCTGAGTAGAGGGAAACTGAGTCTCACAAACGATAAATAATCTTCTTTTCAGTCTTCCTTCCAAAGGCCTAGTAAAGGGGAGCTGAGTTTCAAAAGGAATAAATAACCTTCTTTTCAGTTTTCCTTCCAAAGTCTTAGCAAAGGTTAATTGAGTTTCAAAAGGGATAAATTATCTTCTTTTCAGTCTTCCTTCCAAGGGCTTAGTAAAGGGAAACGGAGTTTCGCAATTGATAAATAATGTCCTTTTCAGTCTTCCTTTCATAGGCTTAGTAAAGGGGAACATAGTTTCAAAAAGGATAAATAACCTTGCTTTCAGTCTTCCTTTCGAAGGCTGAGTAGAGGGAAACTGAGTCTCTCAAACGATAAATAATATTCTTTTCAGTCTTCCTTCCAAGGGCTTAGTAAAGGGCAACTGAGTTTCGCAATTGATGAACAACCTTCTTCTCAATCTTCCTTCCAAAATTTTAGTAAAGGGGAACTGAGTTTCAAAAGGGATAAATAATCTTCTTTTCAGTCTTCCTTTCAAAGGCGTAGTAGAGGGAAACTGCGCCTCACAAAAGATAAATATTCTTCTTTTCAGTCTTCCTTCCAAGGGCTTAAGAAAGGGCAACTCAGTTTTGCAATTGATAAACTATCTTCTTTTCAGTCTTCCTTCCACAGGCTTAGTAAAGGGGAGCTGAGTTTCAAATATGATAAATAATCTTCTTTTCAGTCTGCCTTTCAAAGGATTAGTAATAGGAAACGGAGTCTTACAAATGGTAAATAATCTTCTTTTCAGTCTTCCTTCCAAAGGACTAGTAAAGGGGAGCTGGGTTTCAAAATGGATAAATAACCTTCTTTTCAGTCTTCCTTTCAAAGGCTTAGTAGAGGGAACTTAGTCTCACAAACGATAAATAATCTTCTTTTCAGTCTTTTTTCCAAGGGTTAGTAAAGGGAAACTGAGTTTCAAAAGGGATAAATAGGCTTCTTTTCACTCTTCCTTCCAAAGGCCTAGTAAAGGGAGGCTGAGTTCCAAAAGGAATAAATAACCTTCTTTTCAGTTTTCCTTCCAAAGGCTTATTAAAGGTTAACTGAGTTTCAAAAGGGATAAATAATCTTCTTTTCAGTCTTCCTTCCAAGGGCTTAGTAAAGGGAAACTGAGTTTCGCAATTGATAAACAATGTCCTTTTCAGTCTTCCTTCCATAGGCTTAGTAAAGGGCAACTGAGTTTCGCAATTGATGAGCAACCTTCTTCTCAATCTTCCTTCCAAAATTTTAGTAAAGGGGAACTGAGTTTCAAAAGGGATAAATAATCTTCTTTTCAGTCTTCCTTTCAAAGGCGTAATAGAGGGAAACTGCGCCTCACAAAAGATAAATATTCTTCTTTTCAGTCTTCCTTCCAAGGGCTTAAGAAAGGGCAACTCAATTCCGCAATTGATAAACTATCTTCTTTTCAGTCTTCCTTCCATAGGCTTAGTAAAGGGGACTGAGTCTTCCTCCCAAGGGCTTAGTAAAGGGCAACTGAGTTTCATAATTAATAAACAACCTTCTTCTCAATCTTCCTTCCAAAATTTTAGTAAAGGGGAACTGAGTTTCAAAAGGGATAAATAATCTTCTTTTCATTCTTCCTTTCAAAGGCTTAGAAAAGGGAAACTGTGTCTCACAAACGGTAAATAATCTTCTTTTCAATCTTCTTTTCAAAGGCTTAGAAAAGGGAAACTTTGTCTCACAAACAGTAAATAATCTTCTTTTCAGTCTTCCTTCCATAGGCTTAGTAAAGGGGAGCTGAGTTTCAAAAGGGATAAATAATCTTCTTTTCAGTCTTCCTTTCAAAGGCTTAGTAATGAGAAACTGAGTCTCAGAAACGGTAAATAATCTTCTTTTCTGTCTTCCCTTCAAAATCTTAGTAATGGGAAACTGAGTCTTACAAACGGTAAATAATCTTCTTTTCAGTCTTCCTTTCAAAGGCTTAGTAGAGGGAACTGAGTCTCACAAACGATAAATAATCTTCTTTTCAGTCTTTTTTCCAAGGGTTAATAAAGGGCAGCTCAGTTTCGCAATTGATAAATAATCTTCTTTTCAGTCTTCCTTCCACAGGCTTAGTAAAGGGGAACATATTTTCAAAAAGGATAAATAACCTTGCTTTCAGTCTTCCTTTCGAAGGCTGAGTAGAGGGAAACTGAGTCTCTCAAACGATAAATAATATTCTTTTCAGTCTTCCTTCCAAGGGCTTAGTAATGGGAAACTGAGTCTCAGAAACGGTAAATTATCTTCTATTCAGTTTTCCTTTCAAAGGCTTAGTAAAGGGAAACTGAGTCTCAAAAACGATAAACAATCTTCTTTTCAGTCTTCCTTCCATAGGCTTAGTAAAGGGGAGCTGAGTTTCAAAAGGGATAAATAATATTCTTTTCAGTCTTCCTTTCAAAGGCTTAGAAATGGGAAACTGAGTCTCAAAAACGGTAAATAATCTTCCTTACAGTCTTCCTTTCAAAGGCTTGGTAAAAGGAAACTGAGTTTCGAAAGGGATAAATAACCTTCTTTTCAGTCTTCCTTTCAAAGACTTAGTAGAGGGAAACTGAGTCTCACAAACGATAAATAATCTTCTTTTCAGTCTTTATTCCAAGGTCTTAGTAAAGGGCAACTGAGTTTCGCAATTGATAAACAATGTCCTTTTCAGTCTTCCTTCCATAGGCTTAGTAAACGGGAACATAGTTTCAAAAAGGATAAATAACCTTCCTTTCAGTCTTCCTTTCAAAGGCTGAGTAGAGGGAAACTGAGTCTCACAAACGATAAATAATCTTCTTTTCAGTCTTCCTTCCAAAGGCCTAGTAAAGGGGAGCTGAGTTTCAAAAGGAATAAATAACCTTCTTTTCAGTTTTCCTTCCAAAGTCTTAGCAAAGGTTAATTGAGTTTCAAAAGGGATAAATTATCTTCTTTTCAGTCTTCCTTCCAAGGGCTTAGTAAAGGGAAACGGAGTTTCGCAATTGATAAATAATGTCCTTTTCAGTCTTCCTTTCATAGGCTTAGTAAAGGGGAACATAGTTTCAAAAAGGATAAATAACCTTGCTTTCAGTCTTCCTTTCGAAGGCTGAGTAGAGGGAAACTGAGTCTCTCAAACGATAAATAATATTCTTTTCAGTCTTCCTTCCAAGGGCTTAGTAAAGGGCAACTGAGTTTCGCAATTGATGAACAACCTTCTTCTCAATCTTCCTTCCAAAATTTTAGTAAAGGGGAACTGAGTTTCAAAAGGGATAAATAATCTTCTTTTCAGTCTTCCTTTCAAAGGCGTAGTAGAGGGAAACTGCGCCTCACAAAAGATAAATATTCTTCTTTTCAGTCTTCCTTCCAAGGGCTTAAGAAAAGGGAAACTTTGTCTCACAAACAGTAAATAATCTTCTTTTCAGTCTTCCTTCCATAGGCTTAGTAAAGGGGAGCTGAGTTTCAAAAGGGATAAATAATCTTCTTTTCAGTCTTCCTTTCAAAGGCTTAGTAATGAGAAACTGAGTCTCAGAAACGGTAAATAATCTTCTTTTCTGTCTTCCCTTCAAAATCTTAGTAATGGGAAACTGAGTCTTACAAACGGTAAATAATCTTCTTTTCAGTCTTCCTTCCAAGGGCATAGTAAAGGGCAACTCAGTTCCGCAATTGATAAACTATCTTCTTTTCAGTCTTCCTTCCATAGGCTTAGTAAAGGGGACTGAGTCTTCCTTCCAAGGGCTTAGTAAAGGGCAACTGAGTTTCGTAATTAATAAACAACCTTCTTCTCAATCTTCCTTCCAAAATTTTAGTAAAGGGGAACTGAGTTTCAAAAGGGATAAATAATCTTCTTTTCATTCTTCCTTTCAAAGGCTTAGAAAAGGGAAACTGTGTCTCACAAACGGTAAATAATCTTCTTTTCAGTCTTCTTTCCAAGGGCTTAGTAAAGATCAACTCAGTTTCGCAATTGATAAACAATCTCCTTTTCAACCTTCCTTCCAAAACTTTAGTAAAGGGGAACTGAGTTTCAAAAGGGATAAATAATCTTCTTTTCAATCTTCTTTTCAAAGGCTTAGAAAAGGGAAACTTTGTCTCACAAACAGTAAATAATCTTCTTTTCAGTCTTCCTTCCATAGGCTTAGTAAAGGGGAGCTGAGTTTCAAAAGGGATAAATAATCTTCTTTTCAGTCTTCCTTTCAAAGGCTTAGTAATGAGAAACTGAGTCTCAGAAACGGTAAATAATCTTCTTTTCTGTCTTCCCTTCAAAATCTTAGTAATGGGAAACTGAGTCTTACAAACGGTAAATAATCTTCTTTTCAGTCTTCCTTCCAAGGGCATAGTAAAGGGCAACTCAGTTTCGCAATTGATAAAGAATCTTCTTTTCAGTCTTCCATCCATAGGCTTAGTAAAGGGGAGCTGAGTTTCAAATATGATAAATAATCTTCTTTTCAGTCTGCCTTTCAAAGGATTAGTAATAGGAAACGGAGTCTTACAAATGGTAAATAATCTTCTTTTCAGTCTTCCTTCCAAAGGACTAGTAAAGGGGAGCTGGGTTTCAAAATGGATAAATAACATTCTTTTCAGTCTTCCTTTCAAAGGCTTAGTAGAGGGAACTGAGTCTCACAAACGATAAATAATCTTCTTTTCAGTCTTTTTTCCAAGGGTTAATAAAGGGCAACTCAGTTTCGCAATTGATAAATAATCTTCTTTTCAGTCTTCCTTCCACAGGCTTAGTAAAGGGGAGCTGAGTTTCAAAAGGTATAAATAATCTTCTTTTCAGTCTTCCTTTCAAAGGCTTAGTAATGGGAAACTGAGTCTCAGAAACGGTAAATTATCTTCTATTCAGTTTTCCTTTCAAAGGCTTAGTAAAGGGAAACGGAGTCTCACAAACGATAAACAATCTTCTTTTCAGTCTTCCTTCCATAGGCTTAGTAAAGGGGAGCTGAGTTTCAAAAGGGATAAATAATATTCTTTTCAGTCTTCCTTTCAAAGGCTTAGAAATGGGAAACTGAGTCTCAGAAACGGTAAATAATCTTCCTTACAGTCTTCCTTTCAAAGGCTTGGTAAAGGGAAACTGAGTTTCGAAAGGGATAAATAACCTTCTTTTCACTCTTCCTTTCAAAGACTTAGTAGAGGGAAACTGAGTCTCACAAACGATAAATAATCTTCTTTTCAGTCTTTATTCCAAGGTCTTAGTAAAGGGCAACTGAGTTTCGCAATTGATAAACAATCTTCTTTTCAGTCTTCCTTCCATAGGCTTAGTAAAGGGGAGCTGAGTTTCAAAAGGTATAAATAATTTTCTTTTCAGTCTTCCTTTCAAAGTCTTAATAATGGGAAACTGAGTCTCAGAAACGGTAAATTATCTTCTATTCAGTTTTCCTTTCAAATGCTTAGTAAAGGGAAACTGAGTCTTCCTCCCAAGGGCTTAGTAAAGGGCAACTGAGTTTCATAATTAATAAACAACCTTCTTCTCAATCTTCCTTCCAAAATTTTAGTAAAGGGGAACTGAGTTTCAAAAGGGATAAATAATCTTCTTTTCATTCTTCCTTTCAAAGGCTTAGAAAAGGGAAACTGTGTCTCACAAACGGTAAATAATCTTCTTTTCAGTCTTCTTTCCAAGGGCTTAGTAAAGATCAACTCAGTTTCCCAATTGATAAACAATCTCCTTTTCAACCTTCCTTCCAAAACTTTAGTAAAGGGGAACTGAGTTTCAAAAGGGATAAATAATCTTCTTTTCAATCTTCTTTTCAAAGGCTTAGAAAAGGGAAACTTTGTCTCACAAACAGTAAATAATCTTCTTTTCAGTCTTCCTTCCATAGGCTTAGTAAAGGGGAGCTGAGTTTCAAAAGGGATAAATAATCTTATTTTCAGTCTTCCTTTCAAAGGCTTAGTAATGAGAAACTGAGTCTCAGAAACGGTAAATAATCTTCTTTTCTGTCTTCCCTTCAAAATCTTAGTAATGGGAAACTGAGTCTTACAAACGGTAAATAATCTTCTTTTCAGTCTTCCTTTAAAAGGCTTAGTAGAGGGAACTGAGTCTCACAAACGATAAATAATCTTCTTTTCAGTCTTTTTTCCAAGGGTTAATAAAGGGCAGCTCAGTTTCGCAATTGATAAATAATCTTCTTTTCAGTCTTCCTTCCACAGGCTTAGTAAAGGGGAACATAGTTTCAAAAAGGATAAATAACCTTGCTTTCAGTCTTCCTTTCGAAGGCTGAGTAGAGGGAAACTGAGTCTCTCAAACGATAAATAATATTCTTTTCAGTCTTCCTTCCAAGGGCTTAGTAATGGGAAACTGAGTCTCAGAAACGGTAAATTATCTTCTATTCAGTTTTCCTTTCAAAGGCTTAGTAAAGGGAAACTGAGTCTCAAAAGCGATAAACAATCTTCTTTTCAGTCTTCCTTCCATAGGCTTAGTAAAGGGGAGCTGAGTTTCAAAAGGGATAAATAATATTCTTTTCAGTCTTCCTTTCAAAGGCTTAGAAATGGGAAACTGAGTCTCAAAAACGGTAAATAATCTTCCTTACAGTCTTCCTTTCAAAGGCTTGGTAAAAGGAAACTGAGTTTCGAAAGGGATAAATAACCTTCTTTTCAGTCTTCCTTTCAAAGACTTAGTAGAGGGAAACTGAGTCTCACAAACGATAAATAATCTTCTTTTCAGTCTTTATTCCAAGGTCTTAGTAAAGGGCAACTGAGTTTCGCAATTGATAAACAATGTCCTTTTCAGTCTTCCTTCCATAGGCTTAGTAAACGGGAACATAGTTTCAAAAAGGATAAATAACCTTCCTTTCAGTCTTCCTTTCAAAGGCTGAGTAGAGGGAAACTGAGTCTCACAAACGATAAATAATCTTCTTTTCAGTCTTCCTTCCAAAGGCCTAGTAAAGGGGAGCTGAGTTTCAAAAGGAATAAATAACCTTCTTTTCAGTTTTCCTTCCAAAGTCTTAGCAAAGGTTAATTGAGTTTCAAAAGGGATAAATTATCTTCTTTTCAGTCTTCCTTCCAAGGGCTTAGTAAAGGGAAACGGAGTTTCGCAATTGATAAATAATGTCCTTTTCAGTCTTCCTTTCATAGGCTTAGTAAAGGGGAACATAGTTTCAAAAAGGATAAATAACCTTGCTTTCAGTCTTCCTTTCGAAGGCTGAGTAGAGGGAAACTGAGTCTCTCAAACGATAAATAATATTCTTTTCAGTCTTCCTTCCAAGGGCTTAGTAAAGGGCAACTGAGTTTCGCAATTGATGAACAACCTTCTTCTCAATCTTCCTTCCAAAATTTTAGTAAAGGGGAACTGAGTTTCAAAAGGGATAAATAATCTTCTTTTCAGTCTTCCTTTCAAAGGCGTAGTAGAGGGAAACTGCGCCTCACAAAAGATAAATATTCTTCTTTTCAGTCTTCCTTCCAAGGGCTTAAGAAAAGGGAAACTTTGTCTCACAAACAGTAAATAATCTTCTTTTCAGTCTTCCTTCCATAGGCTTAGTAAAGGGGAGCTGAGTTTCAAAAGGGATAAATAATCTTCTTTTCAGTCTTCCTTTCAAAGGCTTAGTAATGAGAAACTGAGTCTCAGAAACGGTAAATAATCTTCTTTTCTGTCTTCCCTTCAAAATCTTAGTAATGGGAAACTGAGTCTTACAAACGGTAAATAATCTTCTTTTCAGTCTTCCTTCCAAGGGCATAGTAAAGGGCAACTCAGTTCCGCAATTGATAAACTATCTTCTTTTCAGTCTTCCTTCCATAGGCTTAGTAAAGGGGACTGAGTCTTCCTTCCAAGGGCTTAGTAAAGGGCAACTGAGTTTCGTAATTAATAAACAACCTTCTTCTCAATCTTCCTTCCAAAATTTTAGTAAAGGGGAACTGAGTTTCAAAAGGGATAAATAATCTTCTTTTCATTCTTCCTTTCAAAGGCTTAGAAAAGGGAAACTGTGTCTCACAAGCGGTAAATAATCTTCTTCTCAGTCTTCTTT
This sequence comes from Xylota segnis, assembly GCA_963583995.1. Lineage (NCBI taxonomy): Eukaryota > Metazoa > Arthropoda > Insecta > Diptera > Syrphidae > Xylota > Xylota segnis. The sequence continues at coordinate 89,467,116 of OY757236.1, read as the reverse complement.
CCAAGGGCTTAGTAAAGATCAACTCAGTTTCGCAATTGATAAACAATCTCCTTTTCTACCTTCCTTCCAAAACTTTAGTAAAGGGGAACTGAGTTTCAAAAGGGATAAATAATCTTCTTTTCAATCATCTTTTCAAAGGCTTAGAAAAGGGAAACTTTGTCTCACAAACAGTAAATAATCTTCTTTTCAGTCTTCCTTCCATAGGCTTAGTAAAGGGGAGCTGAGTTTCAAAAGGGATAAATAATCTTCTTTTCAGTCTTCCTTTCAAAGGCTTAGTAATGAGAAACTGAGTCTCAGAAACGGTAAATAATCTTCTTTTCTGTCTTCCCTTCAAAATCTTAGTAATGGAAAACTGAGTCTTACAAACGGTAAATAATCTTCTTTTCAGTCTTCCTTCCAAGGGCATAGTAAAGGGCAACTCAGTTTCGCAATTGATAAAGAATCTTCTTTTCAGTCTTCCATCCATAGGCTTAGTAAAGGGGAGCTGAGTTTCAAATATGATAAATAATCTTCTTTTCAGTCTGCCTTTCAAAGGATTAGTAATAGGAAACGGAGTCTTACAAATGGTAAATAATCTTCTTTTCAGTCTTCCTTCCAAAGGACTAGTAAAGGGGAGCTGGGTTTCAAAATGGATAAATAACATTATTTTCAGTCTTCCTTTCAAAGGCTTAGTAGAGGGAACTGAGTCTCACAAACGATAAATAATCTTCTTTTCAGTCTTTTTTCCAAGGGTTAATAAAGGGCAACTCAGTTTCGCAATTGATAAATAATCTTCTTTTCAGTCTTCCTTCCACAGGCTTAGTAAAGGGGAGCTGAGTTTCAAAAGGTATAAATAATCTTCTTTTCAGTCTTCCTTTCAAAGGCTTAGTAATGGGAAACTGAGTCTCAGAAACGGTAAATTATCTTCTATTCAGTTTTCCTTTCAAAGGCTTAGTAAAGGGAAACTGAGTCTCACAAACGATAAACAATCTTCTTTTCAGTCTTCCTTCCATAGGCTTAGTAAAGGGGAGCTGAGTTTCAAAAGGGATAAATAATATTCTTTTCAGTCTTCCTTTCAAAGGCTTAGAAATGGGAAACTGAGTCTCAGAAACGGTAAATAATCTTCCTTACTTCCTTTCAAAGGCTTGGTAAAGGGAAACTGAGTTTCGAAAGGGATAAATAACCTTCTTTTCACTCTTCCTTTCAAAGACTTAGTAGAGGGAAACTGAGTCTCACAAACGATAAATAATCTTCTTTTCAGTCTTTATTCCAAGGTCTTAGTAAAGGGCAACTGAGTTTCGCAATTGATAAACAATCTTCTTTTCAGTCTTCCTTCCATAGGCTTAGTAAAGGGGAGCTGAGTTTCAAAAGGTATAAATAATTTTCTTTTCAGTTCCTTTCAAAGGCTTAATAATGGGAAACTGAGTCTCAGAAACGGTAAATTATCTTCTATTCAGTTTTCCTTTCAAATGCTTAGTAAAGGGAAACTGAGTCTTCCTCCCAAGGGCTTAGTAAAGGGCAACTGAGTTTCATAATTAATAAACAACCTTCTTCTCAATCTTCCTTCCAAAATTTTAGTAAAGGGGAACTGAGTTTCAAAAGGGATAAATAATCTTCTTTTCATTCTTCCTTTCAAAGGCTTAGAAAAGGGAAACTGTGTCTCACAAACGGTAAATAATCTTCTTTTCAGTCTTCTTTCCAAGGGCTTAGTAAAGATCAACTCAGTTTCGCAATTGATAAACAATCTCCTTTTCAACCTTCCTTCCAAAACTTTAGTAAAGGGGAACTGAGTTTCAAAAGGGATAAATAATCTTCTTTTCAATCTTCTTTTCAAAGGCTTAGAAAAGGGAAACTTTGGCTCACAAACAGTAAATAATCTTCTTTTCAGTCTTCCTTCCATAGGCTTAGTAAAGGGGAGCTGAGTTTCAAAAGGGATAAATAATCTTCTTTTCAGTCTTCCTTTCAAAGGCTTAGTAATGAGAAACTGAGTCTCAGAAACGGTAAATAATCTTCTTTTCTGTCTTCCCTTCAAAATCTTAGTAATGGGAAACTGAGTCTTACAAACGGTAAATAATCTTCTTTTCAGTCTTCCTTTCAAAGGCTTAGTATAGGGAACTGAGTCACACAAACGATAAATAATCTTCTTTTCAGTCTTTTTTCCAAGGGTTAATAAAGGGCAGCTCAGTTTCGCAATTGATAAATAATCTTCTTTTCAGTCTTCCTTCCACAAGCTTAGTAAAGGGGAACATAGTTTCAAAAAGGATAAATAACCTTGCTTTCAGTCTTCCTTTCGAAGGCTGAGTAGAGGGAAACTGAGTCTCTCAAACGATAAATAATATTCTTTTCAGTCTTCCTTCCAAGGGCTTAGTAATGGGAAACTGAGTCTCAGAAACGGTAAATTATCTTCTATTCAGTTTTCCTTTCAAAGGCTTAGTAAAGGGAAACTGAGTCTCAAAAGCGATAAACAATCTTCTTTTCAGTCTTCCTTCCATAGGCTTAGTAAAGGGGAGCTGAGTTTCAAAAGGGATAAATAATATTCTTTTCAGTCTCCCTTTCAAAGGCTTAGAAATGGGAAACTGAGTCTCAAAAACGGTAAATAATCTTCCTTACAGTCTTCCTTTCAAAGGCTTGGTAAAAGGAAACTGAGTTTCGAAAGGGATAAATAACCTTCTTTTCAGTCTTCCTTTCAAAGACTTAGTAGAGGGAAACTGAGTCTCACAAACGATAAATAATCTTCTTTTCAGTCTTTATTCCAAGGTCTTAGTAAAGGGCAACTGAGTTTCGCAATTGATAAACAATGTCCTTTTCAGTCTTCCTTCCATAGGCTTAGTAAACGGGAACATAGTTTCAAAAAGGATAAATAACCTTCCTTTCAGTCTTCCTTTCAAAGGCTGAGTAGAGGGAAACTGAGTCTCACAAACGATAAATAATCTTCTTTTCAGTCTTCCTTCCAAAGGCCTAGTAAAGAGGAGCTGAGTTTCAAAAGGAATAAATAACCTTCTTTTCAGTTTTCCTTCCAAAGTCTTAGCAAAGGTTAATTGAGTTTCAAAAGGGATAAATTATCTTCTTTTCAGTCTTCCTTCCAAGGGCTTAGTAAAGGGAAACGGAGTTTCGCAATTGATAAATAATGTCCTTTTCAGTCTTCCTTTCATAGGCTTAGTAAAGGGGAACATAGTTTCAAAAAGGATAAATAACCTTGCTTTCAGTCTTCCTTTCGAAGGCTGAGTAGAGGGAAACTGAGTCTCTCAAACGATAAATAATATTCTTTTCAGTCTTCCTTCCAAGGGCTTAGTAAAGGGCAACTGAGTTTCGCAATTGATGAACAACCTTCTTCTCAATCTTCCTTCCAAAATTTTAGTAAAGGGGAACTGAGTTTCAAAAGGGATAAATAATCTTCTTTTCAGTCTTCCTTTCAAAGGCGTAGTAGAGGGAAACTGCGCCTCACAAAAGATAAATATTCTTCTTTTCAGTCTTCCTTCCAAGGGCTTAAGAAAAGGGAAACTTTGTCTCACAAACAGTAAATAATCTTCGTTTCAGTCTTCCTTCCATAGGCTTAGTAAAGGGGAGCTGAGTTTCAAAAGGGATAAATAATCTTCTTTTCAGTCTTCCTTTCAAAGGCTTAGTAATGAGAAACTGAGTCTCAGAAACGGTAAATAATCTTCTTTTCTGTCTTCCCTTCAAAATCTTAGTAATGGGAAACTGAGTCTTACAAACGGTAAATAATCTTCTTTTCAGTCTTCCTTCCAAGGGCATAGTAAAGGGCAACTCAGTTCCGCAATTGATAAACTATCTTCTTTTCAGTCTTCCTTCCATAGGCTTAGTAAAGGGGACTGAGTCTTCCTTCCAAGGGCTTAGTAAAGGGCAACTGAGTTTCGTAATTAATAAACAACCTTCTTCTCAATCTTCCTTTTTTAGTAAAGGGGAACTGAGTTTCAAAAGGGATAAATAATCTTCTTTTCATTCTTCCTTTCAAAGGCTTAGAAAAGGGAAACTGTGTCTCACAAACGGTAAATAATCTTCTTTTCAGTCTTCTTTCCAAGGGCTTAGTAAAGATCAACTCAGTTTCGCAATTGATAAACAATCTCCTTTTCAACCTTCCTTCCAAAACTTTAGTAAAGGGGAACTGAGTTTCAAAAGGGATAAATAATCTTCTTTTCAATCTTCTTTTCAAAGGCTTAGAAAAGGGAAACTTTGTCTCACAAACAGTAAATAATCTTCTTTTCAGTCTTCCTTCCATAGGCTTAGTAAAGGGGAGCTGAGTTTCAAAAGGGATAAATAATCTTCTTTTCAGTCTTCCTTTCAAAGGCTTAGTAATGAGAAACTGAGTCTCAGAAACGGTAAATAATCTTCTTTTCTGTCTTCCCTTCAAAATCTTAGTAATGGGAAACTGAGTCTTACAAACGGTAAATAATCTTCTTTTCAGTCTTCCTTCCAAGGGCATAGTAAAGGGCAACTCAGTTTCGCAATTGATAAAGAATCTTCTTTTCAGTCTTCCATCCATAGGCTTAGTAAAGGGGAGCTGAGTTTCAAATATGATAAATAATCTTCTTTTCAGTCTGCCTTTCAAAGGATTAGTAATAGGAAACGGAGTCTTACAAATGGTAAATAATCTTCTTTTCAGTCTTCCTTCCAAAGGACTAGTAAAGGGGAGCTGGGTTTCAAAATGGATAAATAACATTTTTTTCAGTCTTCCTTTCAAAGGTTTAGTAGAGGGAACTGAGTCTCACAAACGATAAATAATCTTCTTTTCAGTCTTTTTTCCAAGGGTTAATAAAGGGCAACTCAGTTTCGCAATTGATAAATAATCTTCTTTTCAGTCTTCCTTCCACAGGCTTAGTAAAGGGGAGCTGAGTTTCAAAAGGTATAAATAAACTTCTTTTCAGTCTTCCTTTCAAAGGCTTAGTAATGGGAAACTGAGTCTCAGAAACGGTAAATTATCTTCTATTCAGTTTTCCTTTCAAAGGCTTAGTAAAGGGAAACTGAGTCTCACAAACGATAAACAATCTTCTTTTCAGTCTTCCTTCCATAGGCTTAGTAAAAGGGAGCTGAGTTTCAAAAGGGATAAATAATATTCTTTTCAGTCTTCCTTTCAAAGGCTTAGAAATGGGAAACTGAGTCTCAGAAACGGTAAATAATCTTCCTTACAGTCTTCCTTTCAAAGGCTTGGTAAAGGGAAACTGAGTTTCCAAAGGGATAAATAACCTTCTTTTTCTCTTCCTTTCAAAGACTTAGTAGAGGGAAACTGAGTCTCACAAACGATAAATAATCTTCTTTTCAGTCTTTATTCCAAGGTCTTAGTAAAGGGCAACTGAGTTTCGCAATTGATAAACAATCTTCTTTTCAGTCTTCCTTCCATAGGCTTAGTAAAGGGGAGCTGAGTTTCAAAAGGTATAAATAATTTTCTTTTCAGTCTTCCTTTCAAAGGCTTAATAATGGGAAACTGAGTCTCAGAAACGGTAAATTATCTTCTATTCAGTTTTCCTTTCAAATGCTTAGTAAAGGGAAACTGAGTCTCACAAACGGTAAACAAACTTCTTTTCAGTCTTCCTTCCATAGGCTTAGTAAAGGGGAGCTGAGTTTCAAAAGTGATAAATAATCTTCTTATCAGTCTTCCTTTCAAAGGCTTAGTAATGGGAAACTGAGTCTCAGAAACGGTAAATAATCTTCTTTACAGTCTTCCTTTCAAAGGCTTGGTAAAGCGAAACTAAGTTTCAAAAGAGATAAATAATCTTCTTTTTAGTCTTCCTTTCAAAGCTTAGTAATGGGAAACTGAGTCTCAGAAACGGTAAATAATCTTCTTTTCTGTCTTCCTTTCAAAATCTTAGTAATGGGAAACTGAGTCTTACAAACGGTAAATAATCTTCTTTTCAGTCTTCCTTGCAAGGGCATAGTAAAGGGCAACTCAGTTTCGCAATTGATAAAGAATCTTCTTTTCAGTCTGCCTTCCATAGGCTTAGTAAAGGGGAGCTGAGATTCAAATATGATAAATAATCTTCTTTTCAGTCTGCCTTTCAAAGGATTAGTAATGGGAAACTGAGTCTTACAAATGGTAAATAAACTTCTTTTCAGTCTTCCTTCCAAAGGCCTAGTAAAGGGGAGCTGGATTTAAAAATGGATAAATAACTTTCTTTTCAGTCTGCCTTTCAAAGGCTTAGTAGAGGTAACTGAGTCTCACAAACGATAAATAATCTTCTTTTCAGTCTTTTTTCCAAGGGTTAATAAAGGGCAACTCAGTTTCGCAATTGATAAATAATCTTCTTTATCAAGTCTTCCTTCCACAGGCTTCCTTCCACAGGCTTGGTAAAGGGGAGCTGAGTTTCAAAAGGTATAAATAATCTTCTTTTCAGTCTTCCTTTCAAAGGCTTAGTAATGGGAAACTGAGTCTCAGAAACGGTAAATTATCTTCTATTCAGTTTTCCTTTCAAAGGCTTAATAAAGGGAAACTGAGTCTCACAAACGATAAACAATCTTCTTTTCAGTCTTCCTTCCATAGGCTTAGTAAAGGGGAGCTGAGTTTCAAAAGGGATAAATAATATTCTTTTCAGTCTTCCTTTCAAAGGCTTAGAAATGGGAAACTGAGTCTCAGAAACGGTAAATAATCTTCCTTACAGTCTTCCTTTCAAAGGCTTGGTAAAGGGAAACTGAGTTTCGAAAGGGATAAATAACCTTCTTTTCAGTCTTCCTTTCAAAGACTTAGTAGAGGGAAACTGAGTCTCACAAACGATAAATAATCTTCTTCAGTCTTCCTTCCAAGGTCTTAGTAAAGGGCAACTGAGTTTCGCAATTGATAAACAATTTTCTTTTCAGTCTTCCTTCCATAGGCTTAGTAAAGGGGAGATGAGTTTCAAAAGTGATAAATAATCTTCTTTTCAGTCTTCCTTTCAAATGCTTAGTAATGGGAAACTGAGTCTCAGAAACGGTAAATAATCTTCTTTACAGTCTTCCTTTCAAAGGCTTGGTAAAGCGAAACTAAGTTTCAAAAGAGATAAATAATCTTCTTTTCAGTCTTCCTTTCAAAGGCTTAGTAATGGGAAACTGAGTCTCAGAAACGGTAAATAATCTTCTTCAGTCTTCCTTCCATAGGCTTAGTAAAGGGGAGCTGAGATTCAAATATGATAAAAAATCTTCTTTTCAGTCTGCCTTTCAAAGGATTAGTAATGGGAAACTGAGTCTTACAAATGGTAAATAATCTTCTTTTCAGTCTTCCTTCCAAAGGCCTAGTAAAGGGGAGCTGGGTTTCAAAATGGATAACTAACCTTCTTTTCAGTCTGCCTTTCAAAGGCTTAGTAGAGGGAACTGAGTCTCACAAACGATAAATAATCTTCTTTTCAGTCTTTTTTCCAAGGGTTAATAAAGGGCAACTCAGTTTCGCAATTGATAAATAATCTTCTTTTCAGTCTTCCTGCCACAGGCTTAGTAAAGGGGAGCTGAGTTTCAAAAGGTATAAATAATCTTCTTTTCAGTCTTCCTTTCAAAGGCTTAGTAATGGGAAACTGAGTCTCAGAAACGGTAAATTATCTTCTATTCAGTTTTCCTTTCAAAGGCTTAGTAAAGGGAAACTGAGTCTCACAAACGATAAACAATCTTCTTTTCAGTCTTCCTTCCATAGGCTTAGTAAAGGGGAGCTGAGTTTCAAAAGGGATAAATAATATTCTTTTCAGTCTTCCTTTCAAAGGCTTAGAAATGGGAAACTGAGTCTCAGAAACGGTAAATAATCTTCCTTACAGTCTTCCTTTCAAAGGCTTGGTAAAGGGAAACTGAGTTTCGAAAGGGATAAATAACCTTCTTTTCAGTCTTCCTTTCAAAGACTTAGTAGAGCGAAACTGAGTCTCACAAACGATAAATAATCTTCTTTTCAGTCTTCATTCCAAGGTCTTAGTAAAGGGCAACTGAGTTTCGCAATTGATAAACAATCTTCTTTTCAGTCTTCCTTCCATATGCTTAGTAAAGGGTAGCTGAGTTTCAAAAGGTATAAATAATTTTCTTTTCAGTCTTCCTTTCAAAGGCTTAGTAATGGGAAACTGAGTCTCAGAAACGGTAAATAATCTTCTTTTCTGTCTTCCTTTCAAAATCTTAGTAATGGGAAACTGAGTCTTACAAACGGTAAATAATCTTCTTTTCAGTCTTCCTTGCAAGGGCATAGTAAAGGGCAACTCAGTTTCGCAATTGATAAAGAATCTTCTTTTCAGTCTTCCTTCCATAGGCTTAGTAAAGGGGAGCTGAGATTCAAATATGATAAATAATCTTCTTCAAAGGATTAGTAATGGGAAACTGAGTCTCAGAAACGGTTAATAATCTTCTTTACAGTCTTCCTTTCAAAGGCTTGGTAAAGCGAAACTAAGTTTCAAAAGAGATAAATAATCTTCTTTTCAGTCTTCCTTTCAAAGGCTTAGTAATGGGAAACTGAGTCTCAGAAACGGTAAATAATCTCCTTTACAGTCTTCCTTTCAAAGGCTTGGTAAAGCGAAACTAAGTTTCAAAAGAGATAAATAAACTTCTTTTCAGTCTTCCTTTCAAAGGCTTAGTAATGGGAAACTGAGTCTCAGAAACGGTAAATAATCTTCTTTTCTGTCTTCCTTTCAAAATCTTAGTAATGGGAAACTGAGTCTTACAAACGGTAAATAATCTTCTTTTCAGTCTTCCTTGCAAGGGCATAGTAAAGGGCAACTCAGTTTCGCAAGTGATAAAGAATCTTCTTTTCAGTCTTCCTTCCATAGGCTTAGTAAAGGGGAGCTGAGATTCAAATATGATAAATAATCTTCTTTTCAGTCTGCCTTTCAAAGGATTAGTAATGGGAAACTGAGTCTTACAAATGGTAAATAATCTTCTTTTCAGTCTTCCTTCCAAAGGCCTAGTAAAGGGGATCTGGGTTTCAAAATGGATAAATAACCTTCTTTTCAGTCTGCCTTTCAAAGGCTTAGTAGAGGGAACTGAGTCTCACAAACGATAAATAATCTTCTTTTCAGTCTTTTTTCCAAGGGTTAATAAAGGGCAACTCAGTTTCGCAATTGATAAATAATCTTCTTTTCAGTCTTCCTTCCACAGGCTTAGTTAAATGGAGCTGAGTTTCAAAAGGTATAAATAATCTTCTTTTCAGTCTTCCTTTCAAAGGCTTAGAAATGGGAAACTGAGTCTCAGAAACGGTAAATTATCTTCTATTCAGTTTTCCTTTCAAAGGCTTAGTAAATGGAAACTGAGTCTCACAAACGATAAGCAATCTTCTTTTCAGTCTTCCTTCCATAGGCTTAGTAAAGGGGAGCTGAGTTTCAAAAGGGATAAATAATATTCTTTTCAGTCTTCCTTTCAAAGGCTTAGAAATGGGAAACTGAGTCTCAGAAACGGTAAATAATCTTCCTTACAGTCTTCTTTTCAAAGGCTTGGTAAAGGGAAACTGAGTTTCAAAAGGGATAAATAACCTTCTTTTCAGTCTTCCTTTCAAAGACTTGGTAGAGGGAAACTGAGTCTCACAAACGATAAATAATCTTCTTTTCAGTCTTCATTCCAAGGTCTTAGTAAAGGGCAACTGAGTTTCGCAATTGATAAACAATCTTCTTTTCAGTCTTCCTTCCATAGGCTTAGTAAAGGGGAGCTGAGTTTCAAAAGGTATAAATAATTTTCTTTTCAGTCTTCCTTTCAAAGGCTTAGTAATGGGAAACTGAGTCTCAGAAACGGTAAATTACCTTCTATTCAGTTTCCTTTCAAATGCTTAGTAAAGGGAAACTGAGTCTCACAAACGATAAACAAACTTCTTTTCAGTCTTGCTTCCATAGGCTTAGTAAAGGGGAGCTGAGTTTCAAAAGTGATAAATAATCTTCTTTTCAGTCTTCCTTTCAAAGGCTTAGTAATGAGAAACTGAGTCTCAGAAACGGTAAATAATCTTCTTTACAGTCTTCCTTTCAAAGGCTTGGTAAAGCGAAACTAAGTTTCAAAAGAGATAAATAAGCTTCTTTTCAGTCTTCCTTTCAAAGGCTTAGTAATGGGAAACTGAGTCTCAGAAACGGTAAATAATCTTCTTTACAGTCTTCCTTTCAATGGCTTGGTAAAGCGAAACTAAGTTTCAAAAGAGATAAATAATCTTCTTTTCAGTCTTCCTTTCAAAGGCTTAGTAATGGGAAACTGAGTCTCAGAAACGGTAAATAATCTTCTTTTCTGTCTTCCTTTCAAAATCTTAGTAATGGGAAACTGAGTCTTACAAACGGTAAATAATCTTCTTTTCAGTCTTCCTTGCAAGGGCATAGTAAAGGGCAACTCAGTTTCGCAATTGATAAAGAATCTTCTTTTCAGTCTTCCTTCCATAGGCTTTGTAAAGGGGAGCTGAGATTCAAATATGATAAATAATCTTCTTTTCAGTCTGCCTTTCAAAGGATTAGTAATGGGAAACTGAGTCTTACAAATGGTAAATAATCTTCTTTTCAGTCTTCCTTCCAAAGGCCTAGTAAAGGGGAGCTGGGTTTCAAAATGGATAAATAACCTTCTTTTCAGTCTTCCTTTCAAAGGCTTAGTAGAGGGAAACTGAGTCTCACAAACGATAAATAATCTTCTTTTCAGTCTTCTTTCCAAGGGTTTAATAAAGGGCAACTCAGTTTCGCAATTGATAAACAATCTTCTTTTCAGTCTTCCTTCCAAGGGCTTAGTATAGGGCAACTGAGTTTCGTAATTGATAAACAATCTTCTTTTCAATCTTCCTTCCAAAAATTCAGTAAAGGGGAGCTGAGTTTCAAAAGGGATAACTAATCTTCTTTTCAGTCTTCCTTTCAAAGGCTTAGTAAAGGGAAACTGAGTTTCAAAAGGGATAAATAAGCTTCTTTTCACTCTTACTTCCAAAGGCCTAGTAAAGGGGAGCTGAGTTTCAAAAGGAATAAATAACCTTCTTTTCAGTTTTCCTTCCAAAGGTTTAGTAAAGGTTAACTGAGTTTCAAAAGGGATAGATAATCTTTTTTCAGTCTTCCTTCCAAGGGCTTAGTAAAGGGAAACTCAGTTTCGCAGTTGATAAAGAATCTTCTTTTCAGTCTTCCTTCCATAGGCTTAGTAAAGGGGAGCTGAGTTTCAAATATGATAAATAATCTTCTTTTCTGTCTTCCTTTCAAAATCTTAGTAATGGGAAACTGAGTCTTACAAACGGTAAATAATCTTCTTTTCAGTCTTCCTTCCAAGGGCATAGTAAAGGGCAACTCAGTTTCGCAATTGATAAAGAATCTTCTTTTCAGTCTTCCTTCCATAGGCTTAGTAAAGGGGAGCTGAGTTTCATATATGATAAATAATCTTCTTTTCAGTCTGCCTTTCAAAGGATTAGTAATGGGAAACTGAGTCTTACAAATGGTAAATAATCTTCTTTTCAGTCTTCCTTCCAAAAGGCTAGTAAAGGGGAGCTGAGTTTCAAAAGGAATAAATAACCTTCTTTTCAGTTTTCCTTTCAAAGGCTTAGTAGAGGGAAACTGAGTCTCACAAACGATAAATAATCTTCTTTTCAGTCTTCTTTCCAAGGGCTTAGTAAAGGGAAACTCAGTTTCGCAGTTGATAAAGAATCTTCTTTTCAGTCTTCCTTACATAGGCTTAGTAAAGGGGAGCTGAGTTTCAAATATGATAAATAATCTTCTTTTCTGTCTTCCTTTCAAAATCTTAGTAATTGGAAACTGAGTCTTACAAACGGTAAATAATCTTCTTTTCAGTCTTCCTTCCAAGGGCATAGTAAAGGGCAACTCAGTTTCGCAATTGATAAAGAATCTTCTTTTCAGTCTTCCTTCCATAGGCTTAGTAAAGGGGAGCTGAGTTTCATATATGATAAATAATCTTCTTTTCAGTCTGCCTTTCAAAGGATTAGTAATGGGAAACTGAGTCTTACAAATGGTAAATAATCTTCTTTTCAGTCTTCCTTCCAAAAGCCTAGTAAAGGGGAGCTGAGTTTCAAAAGGAATAAATAACCTTCTTTTCAGTTTTCCTTCCAAAGGTTTAGTAAAGGTTAACTGAGTTTCAAAAGGGATAGATAATCTTTTTTCAGTCTTCCTTCCAAGGGCTTAGTAAAGGGCAACTCAGTTTCGCAATTGATAAGCAATCTTCTTTTCAGTCTTCCTTCCAAGGGCTTAGTATAGGGCAACTGAGTTTCATAATTAATAAACAATCTTCCTTTCAATCTTCCTCCCAAAAGTTTAGTAAAGGGAAGCTGAGTTTCAAAAGGGATAAATAATCTTCTTTTCAATCTTCCTTCCAAGGGCTTAGTAAAGGGAAACTGAGTTTCAAAAGGGATAAATAATCTTCTTTACAGTCTTCCTTCCAAGGGCTTAGTAAAGGGAAACTGAGTCTTATAAACGGTAAATAATCTTATTTTCAGTCTTCCTTCCAAAGGCCTAGTAAAGGGGAGCTGGGTTTCAAAATGGATAAAAAACCTTCTTTTCAGTCTTCCTTTCAAGGGCTTAGTAGAGGGAAACTTCGTCTCACAAACGATAAATAATCTTCTTTTCAGTCTTCTTTCCAAGGGTTTAATAAAGGGCAACTCAGTTTCGCAATTGATAAGCAATCTTCTTTTCAGTCTTCCTTCCAAGGGCTTAGTATAGGGCAACTGAGTTTCGTGATTAATAAACAATCTTCCTTTCAATCTTCCTCCCAAAAGTTTAGTAAAGGGAAGCTGAGTTTCAAAAGGGATAAATAACCTTCTTTTCAGTTTTCCTTCCAAAGGTTTAGTAAAGGTTAACTGAGTTTCAAAAGGGATAGATAAACTTTTTTCAGTCTTTCTTCCGAGGGCTTAGTAAAGGGGAGCTGAGTTTCAAAAGGGATAAATAATCTTCTTTTCAGTTTTCCTTCAAAGGATTAGTAATGGGAAACTGAGTCTCAGAATCTGTAAATAATCTTCCTTTCAGTTTTCTTTCTAAAGGCTTAGTAAAGGGAAACTGAGTTTCAAAAGTGATAAATAATCTTCTTTTCAGTCTTCCTTTCAAAGGCTTAGTAATGAGAAACTGAGTCTCAGAAACGGTAAATAATCTTCTTTACAGTCTTCCTTTCAAAGGCTTGGTAAAGCGAAACTAAGTTTCAAAAGAGATAAATAAGCTTCTTTTCAGTCTTCCTTTCAAAGGCTTAGTAATGGGAAACTGAGTCTCAGAAACGGTAAATAATCTTCTTTACAGTCTTCCTTTCAATGGCTTGGTAAAGCGAAACTAAGTTTCAAAAGAGATAAATAATCTTCTTTTCAGTCTTCCTTTCAAAGGCTTAGTAATGGGAAACTGAGTCTCAGAAACGGTAAATAATCTTCTTTTCTGTCTTCCTTTCAAAATCTTAGTAATGGGAAACTGAGTCTTACAAACGGTAAATAATCTTCTTTTCAGTCTTCCTTGCAAGGGCATAGTAAAGGGCAACTCAGTTTCGCAATTGATAAAGAATCTTCTTTTCAGTCTTCCTTCCATAGGCTTAGTAAAGGGGAGCTGAGATTCAAATATGATAAATAATCTTCTTTTCAGTCTGCCTTTCAAAGGATTAGTAATGGGAAACTGAGTCTTACAAATGGTAAATAATCTTCTTTTCAGTCGTCCTTCCAAAGGCCTAGTAAAGGGGAGCTGGGTTTCAAAATGGATAAATAACCTTCTTTTCAGTCTTCCTTTCAAAGGCTTAGTAGAGGGAAACTGAGTCTCACAAACGATAAATAATCTTCTTTTCAGTCTTCTTTCCAAGGGTTTAATAAAGGGCAACTCAGTTTCGCAATTGATAAACAATCTTCTTTTCAGTCTTCCTTCCAAGGGCTTAGTATAGGGCAACTGAGTTTCGTAATTGATAAACAATCTTCTTTTCAATCTTCCTTCCAAAAATTCAGTAAAGGGGAGCTGAGTTTCAAAAGGGATAACTAATCTTCTTTTCAGTCTTCCTTTCAAAGGCTTAGTAAAGGGAAACTGAGTTTCAAAAGGGATAAATAAGCTTCTTTTCACTCTTACTTCCAAAGGCCTAGTAAAGGGGAGCTGAGTTTCAAAAGGAATAAATAACCTTCTTTTCAGTTTTCCTTCCAAAGGTATAGTAAAGGTTAACTGAGTTTCAAAAGGGATAGATAATCTTTTTTCAGTCTTCCTTCCAAGGGCTTAGTAAAGGGAAACTCAGTTTCGCAGTTGATAAAGAATCTTCTTTTCAGTCTTCCTTCCATAGGCTTAGTAAAGGGGAGCTGAGTTTCAAATATGATAAATAATCTTCTTTTCTGTCTTCCTTTCAAAATCTTAGTAATGGGAAACTGAGTCTTACAAACGGTAAATAATCTTCTTTTCAGTCTTCCTTCCAAGGGCATAGTAAAGGGCAACTCAGTTTCGCAATTGATAAAGAATCTTCTTTTCAGTCTTCCTTCCATAGGCTTAGTAAAGGGGAGCTGAGTTTCATATATGATAAATAATCTTCTTTTCAGTCTGCCTTTCAAAGGATTAGTAATGGGAAACTGAGTCTTACAAATGGTAAATAATCTTCTTTTCAGTCTTCCTTCCAAAAGCCTAGTAAAGGGGAGCTGAGTTTCAAAAGGAATAAATAACCTTCTTTTCAGTTTTCCTTTCAAAGGCTTAGTAGAGGGAAACTGAGTCTCACAAACGATAAATAATCTTCTTTTCAGTCTTCTTTCCAAGGGTTTAATAAAGGGCAACTCAGTTTCGCAATTGATAAGCAATCTTCTTTTCAGTCTTCCTTCCAAGGGCTTAGTATAGGGCAACTGAGTTTCATAATTAATAAACAATCTTCCTTTCAATCTTCCTCCCAAAAGTTTAGTAAAGGGAAGCTGAGTTTCAAAAGGGATAAATAATCTTCTTTTCAGTCTTCCTTCCAAGGGCTTAGTAAAGGGAAACTGAGTTTCAAAAGGGATAAATAATCTTCTTTACAGTCTTCCTTCCAAGGGCTTAGTAAAGGGAAACTGAGTCTTACAAACGGTAAATAATCTTATTTTCAGTCTTCCTTCCAAAGGCCTAGTAAAGGGGAGCTGGGTTTCAAAATGGATAAAAAACCTTCTTTTCAGTCTTCCTTTCAAGGGCTTAGTAGAGGGAAACTTCGTCTCACAAACGATAAATAATCTTCTTTTCAGTCTTCTTTCCAAGGGTTTAATAAAGGGCAACTCAGTTTCGCAATTGATAAGCAATCTTCTTTTCAGTCTTCCTTCCAAGGGCTTAGTATAGGGCAACTGAGTTTCGTGATTAATAAACAATCTTCCTTTCAATCTTCCTCCCAAAAGTTTAGTAAAGGGAAGCTGAGTTTCAAAAGGGATAAATAACCTTCTTTTCAGTTTTCCTTCCAAAGGTTTAGTAAAGGTTAACTGAGTTTCAAAGGGGATAGATAAACTTTTTTCAGTCTTTCTTCCGAGGGCTTAGTAAAGGGGAGCTGAGTTTCAAAAGGGATAAATAATCTTCTTTTCAGTTTTCCTTCAAAGGCTTAGTAATGGGAAACTGAGTCTCAGAATCTGTAAATAATCTTCCTTTCAGTTTTCTTTCCAAAGGCTTAGTAAAGGGAAACTGAGTTTCAAAAGGGATAAATAATCTTCTTTTCAGTCTTTCTTTCAAAGGCTTAGTAATGGGAAACTGAGTCTCAGAAACGGTAAATAATCTTCTTTCAGGCTTCCCTCCAAGGGCTTAGTAAAGGGCAACTCATTTTCGCAATTGATAAAGAATCTTCTTTTCAGTCATCCTTCAATAGGCTTAGTAAAGGGGAGCTGAGTTTAAAAACGGATAAATAATCTTCTTTTCAGTCTGAATTTCAAAGGATTAGTAATGAGAAACTGAGTCTTACAAACGGTAAATAATCTTATTTTTAGCCTTCCTTCCAAATGCCTGGTAAAGGGGAACTGGGTTTCAAAATCGATAAATAACCTTCTTTTCAGTCTGTCTTTCAAAGGCTTAGTAGAGGGAAACTGCCTCTCACAAACGATAAATAATCTACTTTTCAGTCTTCCTTTCAAAAGCTTGGTAAAGGAAAACTGAGTTTCAAAAGGGATAAATAAGCTTCTTTTCCCTCTTCCTTCCAAAGGCCTAGTAAAGGGGAGCTGAGTTTCAAAAGGAATAAATAACCTTCTTTTCAATTTTCCTTCCAAAGTCTTAGTAAAGGTTAATTGAGTTTCAAAAGGGATAAATAATCTTCTTTTCAGTCTTCCTTCCAAGGGCTTAGTAAAGGGAAACTGAGTTTCGCAATTGATAAACAATGTCCTTTTCAGTCTTCCTTCCATAGGCTTAGTAAAGGGGAACATAGTTTCAAAACTGATAAATAACCTTCCTCTCAGTCTTCCTTTCAAAGGCTGAGTAGAGAGAAACTGAGTCTCTCAAACGATAAATAATATTCTTTTCAGTCTTCCTTCCAACGGCTTATTAAAGGGCAACTGAGTTTCGCAATTGATAAACAATCTTCTTTTCAATCTTCCTTGCAAAACTTTAGTAAAGGGGAACTGAGTTTCAAATGGGATGAATAAACTTCTTTTCAGTCTTCCTTTCAAAGGCTTAGAAAATTGAAACTGTGTCTCACAAACGGTAAATAATCTTCTTTTCAGTCTTCTTTCCAAGGGCTTAGTAAGGGGCAACTCAGTTTCGCAATTGATAAACAATCTCCTTTTCAACCTTCCTTCCAAAACTTTAGTAAAGCGGAACTGAGTTTCAAAATGGATAAATAATCTTCTTTTCAGTTTTCTTTGTCTCACAAACAGTAAATAATCTTCTTTTCAGTCTTCCTTCCATAGGCTTAGTAAAGGGGAGCTGAGTTTCAAAAGGGATAAATAAACTTCTTTTCAGTTTTCCTTTCAAAGGCTTAGTAATGGGAAACTGAGTTTTAAAAACGGTAAATAATCTTCTTTTCTGTCTTCCGTTCCAATGCTTAGTAATGGGAAACTGAGTCTTACAAACGGTAAATAATCTTCTTTTTAGTCTTCCTTCCAAAGGCCTAGTAAAGTTGAGCTGAGTTTTAAAAGGTATAAATAATCTTCTTTTCAGTCTTCCTTTCAAAGGCTTAGTAAAAGGAAATTGAGTCTCACAAATGATAAATAATCTTCTTTTCAGTCTTCCTTCCAAGGGCTTAGTATAGAGCAACTGAGTTTCGTAATTGATAAACAATCTTCTTTTCAATCTTCCTTCCAAAAATATAGTAAAGGGGAGCTGAGTTTCAAAACGGATAAATAAGCTTCTTTTCACCCTTCCTTCCAAAGGCCTAGTAAAGGGGATCTGAATTTCAAAAGGAATAAATAACCTTCTTTTCAGTTTTCCTTCCAAAGGCTTAGTAAAGGTTAACTGAGTTTCAAAAGGGGTAAATAATCTTCTTTTCAGTCTTCCTTCCAAAGGCCTAATAAAGGGGAGCTGGGTTTCAAAACGGATGAATAACCTTCTTTTCAGTCCTCCTTTCAAAGGCTTAGTAGAGGGAAACTGCGTCTCACAAACGATAAATTATCTTCTTTTCAGCCTTCCTTCCAAGGGCTTAATAAAGGGCAACTCAGTTTCGCAATTGATAAACAGTCTTCTTTTCAGTCTTCCTTCCATAGGCTTAGTAAAACGAAACTGAGTCTCACAAACGATAAATGATCTTCTTTTCAGTCTTCCTTCCAAGGGCTTAGAATAGGGCAACTGAGTTTCAAAAGGGATAAATAATCTTCTTTTCAGTCTTCCTTTCAAATTCGTAGTAATGGGAAACTGAGTTTTAGAAACGGTAAATAATCTTCTTTTCTGTCTTCCTTTCAAAGGCTTAGTAATGGGAAACTGAGTCTTTCAAACGATAAATAATCTTCTTTTCAGTCTTCCTTCCAAGGGCTTAGTAAAGGGCAACTTAGTTTCGCAATTGATAAAGAATCTTCTTTTCAGTCATCCTTCCATAGGCTTAGTAAAGGGGAGCTGAGTTTCAAAAGGGATACATAATCTTCTTTCAGTCTACCTTTCAAAGGCTTAGTAATGGGAAACTGAGTCTTACAAACGGTAAATAATCTTCTTTTTAGACTTCCTTCCAAAGGCCTAGTAAAGGGGAGCTGAGTTTCAAAAGGGATAAATAAGCTTGTTTTCACTCTTCCTTCCAAAGGCCTAGTAAAGGGGAGCTGAGTTTCAAAAGGAATAAAAAACCTTCTTTTCAGTTAACTGAGTTTAAAAAGGGATAAATAATCTTCTTTTCAGTCTTCCTTCCAAGGGCTTAGTAAAGGGAAACTGAGTCTTACAAACGGTAAATAATCTTCTTTTCAGTCTTCCTTCCAAAGGCCTAGTAAAGGGGAGCTGAGTCTCACAAACGATAAATAATCTTCTTTTCAGTCTTCCTTTCAAAGGCTTAGTAAAGGGAAACTGAGTTTCAAAAGGGATAAATAGGCTTCTTTTCACTCTTCCTTCCAAAGGCCTAGTAAAGGGGAGCTGAGTTTCAAAAGGAATAAATAACCTTCTTTTCAGTTTTCCTTCCAAAGGCTTATTAAAGGTTAAATGAGTTTCAATAGGGATAAATAATCTTCTTTTCAGTCTTCCTTCCAAGGGCTTAGTAAAGGGAAACTGAGTTTCGCAATTGATAAACAATGTCCTTTTCAGTCTTTCTTCCATAGGCTTAGTAAAGGGAAACTGAGTTTCAAAAGGGCTAAATAATCTTCTTTGCAGTCTTCCTTCCAAGGGCTTAGTAAAGGGAAATTGAGTTTCGCAATTGATAAACAATCTTCTTTTCACTCTTCCTTCCATAGGCTTAGTAAAGGGGAACTGAGTTTCAAAAGGTATAAATATCCTTCCTTTCAGTCTTCCTTTCAAAGGCTCAGTAGATAGAAACTGAGTCCCACAAACGATAAATAATCTTCTTTACAGTCTTCCTTTCAATGGCTTGGTAAAGCGAAACTAAGTTTCAAAAGAGATAAATAATCTTCTTTTCAGTCTTCCTTTCAAAGGCTTAGTAATGGGAAACTGAGTCTCAGAAACGGTAAATAATCTTCTTTTCTGTCTTCCTTTCAAAATCTTAGTAATGGGAAACTGAGTCTTACAAACGGTAAATAATCTTCTTTTCAGTCTTCCTTGCAAGGGCATAGTAAAGGGCAACTCAGTTTCGCAATTGATAAAGAATCTTCTTTTCAGTCTTCCTTCCATAGGCTTAGTAAAGGGGAGCTGAGATTCAAATATGATAAATAATCTTCTTTTCAGTCTGCCTTTCAAAGGATTAGTAATGGGAAACTGAGTCTTACAAATGGTAAATAATCTTCTTTTCAGTCGTCCTTCCAAAGGCCTAGTAAAGGGGAGCTGGGTTTCAAAATGGATAAATAACCTTCTTTTCAGTCTTCCTTTCAAAGGCTTAGTAGAGATAAACTGAGTCTCACAAACGATAAATAATCTTCTTTTCAGTCTTCTTTCCAAGGGTTTAATAAAGGGCAACTCAGTTTCGCAATTGATAAACAATCTTCTTTTCAGTCTTCCTTCCAAGGGCTTAGTATAGGGCAACTGAGTTTCGTAATTGATAAACAATCTTCTTTTCAATCTTCCTTCCAAAAATTCAGTAAAGGGGAGCTGAGTTTCAAAAGGGATAACTAATCTTCTTTTCAGTCTTCCTTTCAAAGGCTTAGTAAAGGGAAACTGAGTTTCAAAAGGGATAAATAAGCTTCTTTACACTCTTACTTCCAAAGGCCTAGTAAAGGGGAGCTGAGTTTCAAAAGGAATAAATAACCTTCTTTTCAGTTTTCCTTCCAAAGGTTTAGTAAAGGTTAACTGAGTTTCAAAAGGGATAGATAATCTTTTTTCAGTCTTCCTTCCAAGGGCTTAGTAAAGGGAAACTCAGTTTCGCAGTTGATAAAGAATCTTCTTTTCAGTCTTCCTTCCATAGGCTTAGTAAAGGGGAGCTGAGTTTCAAATATGATAAATAATCTTCTTTTCTGTCTTCCTTTCAAAATCTTAGTAATGGGAAACTGAGTCTTACAAACGGTAAATAATCTTCTTTTCAGTCTTCCTTCCAAGGGCATAGTAAAGGGCAACTCAGTTTCGCAATTGATAAAGAATCTTCTTTTCAGTCTTCCTTCCATAGGCTTAGTAAAGGGGAGCTGAGTTTCATATATGATAAATAATCTTCTTTTCAGTCTGCCTTTCAAAGGATTAGTAATGGGAAACTGAGTCTTACAAATGGTAAATAATCTTCTTTTCAGTCTTCCTTCCAAAAGCCTAGTAAAGGGGAGCTGAGTTTCAAAAGGAATAAACAACCTTCTTTTCAGTTTTCCTTTCAAAGGCTTAGTAGAGGGAAACTGAGTCTCACAAACGATAAATAATCTTCTTTTCAGTCTTCTTTCCAAGGGTTTAATAAAGGGCAACTCAGTTTCGCAATTGATAAGCAATCTTCTTTTCAGTCTTCCTTCCAAGGGCTTAGTATAGGGCAACTGAGTTTCATAATTAATAAACAATCTTCCTTTCAATCTTCCTCCCAAAAGTTTAGTAAAGGGAAGCTGAGTTTCAAAAGGGATAAATAATCTTCTTTTCAGTCTTCCTTCCAAGGGCTTAGTAAAGGGAAACTGAGTTTCAAAAGGGATAAATAATCTTCTTTACAGTCTTCCTTCCAAGGGCTTAGTAAAGGGAAACTGAGTCTTACAAACGGTAAATAATCTTATTTTCAGTCTTCCTTCCAAAGGCCTAGTAAAGGGGAGCTGGGTTTCAAAATGGATAAAAAACCTTCTTTTCAGTCTTCCTTTCAAGGGCTTAGTAGAGGGAAACTTCGTCTCACAAACGATAAATAATCTTCTTTTCAGTCTTCTTTCCAAGGGTTTAATAAAGGGCAACTCAGTTTCGCAATTGATAAGCAATCTTCTTTTCAGTCTTCCTTCCAAGGGCTTAGTATAGGGCAACTGAGTTTCGTGATTAATAAACAATCTTCCTTTCAATCTTCCTCCCAAAAGTTTAGTAAAGGGAAGCTGAGTTTCAAAAGGGATAAATAACCTTCTTTTCAGTTTTCCTTCCAAAGGTTTAGTAAAGGTTAACTGAGTTTCAAAAGGGATAGATAAACTTTTTTCAGTCTTTCTTCCGAGGGCTTAGTAAAGGGGAGCTGAGTTTCAAAAGGGATAAATAATCTTCTTTTCAGTTTTCCTTCAAAGGCTTAGTAATGGGAAACTGAGTCTCAG
Organism: Xylota segnis; assembly: GCA_963583995.1. Lineage (NCBI taxonomy): Eukaryota > Metazoa > Arthropoda > Insecta > Diptera > Syrphidae > Xylota > Xylota segnis. The sequence goes on along the minus strand of OY757236.1, from coordinate 89,446,118 downwards.
AATCTGTAAATAATCTTCCTTTCAGTTTTCTTTCCAAAGGCTTAGTAAAGGGAAACTGAGTTTCAAAAGGGATAAATAATCTTCTTTTCAGTCTTTCTTTCAAAGGCTTAGTAATGGGAAACTGAGTCTCAGAAACGGTAAATAATCTTCTTTCAGGCTTCCCTCCAAGGGCTTAGTAAAGGGCAACTCATTTTCGCAATTGATAAAGAATCTTCTTTTCAGTCATCCTTCAATAGGCTTAGTAAAGGGGAGCTGAGTTTAAAAACGGATAAATAATCTTCTTTTCAGTCTGAATTTCAAAGGATTAGTAATGAGAAACTGAGTCTTACAAACGGTAAATAATCTTATTTTTAGCCTTCCTTCCAAATGCCTGGTAAAGGGGAACTGGGTTTCAAAATCGATAAATAACCTTCTTTTCAGTCTGTCTTTCAAAGGCTTAGTAGAGGGGAACTGCCTCTCACAAACGATAAATAATCTACTTTTCAGTCTTCCTTTCAAAAGCTTGGTAAAGGGAAACTGAGTTTCAAAAGGGATAAATAAGCTTCTTTTCCCTCTTCCTTCCAAAGGCCTAGTAAAGGGGAGCTGAGTTTCAAAAGGAATAAATAACCTTCTTTTCAATTTTCCTTCCAAAGTCTTAGTAAAGGTTAATTGAGTTTCAAAAGGGATAAATAATCTTCTTTTCAGTCTTCCTTCCAAGGGCTTAGTAAAGGGAAACTGAGTTTCGCAATTGATAAACAATGTCCTTTTCAGTCTTCCTTCCATAGGCTTAGTAAAGGGGAACATAGTTTCAAAACTGATAAATAACCTTCCTCTCAGTCTTCCTTTCAAAGGCTGAGTAGAGAGAAACTGAGTCTCTCAAACGATAAATAATATTCTTTTCAGTCTTCCTTCCAACGGCTTATTAAAGGGCAACTGAGTTTCGCAATTGATAAACAATCTTCTTTTCAATCTTCCTTGCAAAACTTTAGTAAAGGGGAACTGAGTTTCAAATGGGATGAATAAACTTCTTTTCAGTCTTCCTTTCAAAGGCTTAGAAAATTGAAACTGTGTCTCACAAACGGTAAATAATCTTCTTTTCAGTCTTCTTTCCAAGGGCTTAGTAAGGGGCAACTCAGTTTCGCAATTGATAAACAATCTCCTTTTCAACCTTCCTTCCAAAACTTTAGTAAAGCGGAACTGAGTTTCAAAAGGGATAAATAATCTTCTTTTCAGTTTTCTTTGTCTCACAAACAGTAAATAATCTTCTTTTCAGTCTTCCTTCCATAGGCTTAGTAAAGGGGAGCTGAGTTTCAAAAGGGATAAATAATCTTCTTTTCAGTTTTCCTTTCAAAGGCTTAGTAATGGGAAACTGAGTTTTAAAAACGGTAAATAATCTTCTTTTCTGTCTTCCTTTCCAATGCTTAGTAATGGGAAACTGAGTCTTACAAACGGTAAATAATCTTCTTTTTAGTCTTCCTTCCAAAGGCCTAGTAAAGTTGAGCTGAGTTTTAAAAGGTATAAATAATCTTCTTTTCAGTCTTCCTTTCAAAGGCTTAGTAAAAGGAAATTGAGTCTCACAAATGATAAATAATCTTCTTTTCAGTCTTCCTTCCAAGGGCTTAGTATAGAGCAACTGAGTTTCGTAATTGATAAACAATCTTCTTTTCAATCTTCCTTCCAAAAATATAGTAAAGGGGAGCTGAGTTTCAAAACGGATAAATAAGCTTCTTTTCAGTCCTCCTTTCAAAGGCTTAGTAGAGGGAAACTGCGTCTCACAAACGATAAATTATCTTCTTTTCAGCCTTCCTTCCAAGGGCTTAATAAAGGGCAACTCAGTTTCGCAATTGATAAACAGTCTTCTTTTCAGTCTTCCTTCCATAGGCTTAGTAAAACGAAACTGAGTCTCACAAACGATAAATGATCTTCTTTTCAGTCTTCCTTCCAAGGGCTTAGAATAGGGCAACTGAGTTTCAAAAGGGATAAATAATCTTCTTTTCAGTCTTCCTTTCAAATTCGTAGTAATGGGAAACTGAGTTTTAGAAACGGTAAATAATCTTCTTTTCTGTCTTCCTTTCAAAGGCTTAGTAATGGGAAACTGAGTCTTTCAAACGATAAATAATCTTCTTTTCAGTCTTCCTTCCAAGGGCTTAGTAAAGGGCAACTTAGTTTCGCAATTGATAAAGAATCTTCTTTTCAGTCATCCTTCCATAGGCTTAGTAAAGGGGAGCTGAGTTTCAAAAGGGATACATAATCTTCTTTCAGTCTACCTTTCAAAGGCTTAGTAATGGGAAACTGAGTCTTACAAACGGTAAATAATCTTCTTTTTAGACTTCCTTCCAAAGGCCTAGTAAAGGGGAGCTGAGTTTCAAAAGGGATAAATAAGCTTGTTTTCACTCTTCCTTCCAAAGGCCTAGTAAAGGGGAGCTGAGTTTCAAAAGGAATAAAAAACCTTCTTTTCAGTTAACTGAGTTTCAAAAGGGATAAATAATCTTCTTTTCAGTCTTCCTTCCAAGGGCTTAGTAAAGGGAAACTGAGTCTTACAAACGGTAAATAATCTTCTTTTCAGTCTTCCTTCCAAAGGCCTAGTAAAGGGGAGCTGAGTCTCACAAACGATAAATAATCTTCTTTTCAGTCTTCCTTTCAAAGGCTTAGTAAAGGGAAACTGAGTTTCAAAAGGGATAAATAGGCTTCTTTTCACTCTTCCTTCCAAAGGCCTAGTAAAGGGGAGCTGAGTTTCAAAAGGAATAAATAACCTTCTTTTCAGTTTTCCTTCCAAAGGCTTATTAAAGGTTAACTGAGTTTCAATAGGGATAAATAATCTTCTTTTCAGTCTTCCTTCCAAGGGCTTAGTAAAGGGAAACTGAGTTTCGCAATTGATAAACAATGTCCTTTTCAGTCTTTCTTCCATAGGCTTAGTAAAGGGAAACTGAGTTTCAAAAGGGCTAAATAATCTTCTTTTCACTCTTCCTTCCAAAGGCCTAGTAAAGGGGAGCTGAGTTTCAAAAGGAATAAATAACCTTCTTTTCGGTTTTCATTCCAAAGACTTAGTAAAGGTTAACTGAGTTTAAAAAGGGATAAATAATCTTCTTTGCAGTCTTCCTTCCAAGGGCTTAGTAAAGGGAAATTGAGTTTCGCAATTGATAAACAATCTTCTTTTCACTCTTCCTTCCACAGGCTTAGTAAAGGGGAACTGAGTTTCAAAAGGTATAAATATCCTTCCTTTCAGTCTTCCTTTCAAAGGCTCAGTAGATAGAAACTGAGTCCCACAAACGATAAATAATCTTCTTTTCAGTCTTCCTTCCAAGGGCTTAGTAAGGGCAACTGAGTTTCGCAATTGATAAACAATCTTCTTTTCAGTCTTCCTTCCAAAATTTTAGTAAAGGGGAACTGAGTTTTGTAATTGATAAACAACCTTCTTTTCAAACCTCCTTCCAAGATTTTAGTAAAGGGGAACTGAGTTTCAAAAGGGATAAATAATCTTCTTTTCAGTCTTCCTTTCAAAGGCTTAGAAAAGGGAAACTGTGTCTCACAAACGGTAAATTATCTGCTTTTCAGTCTTCCTTCCAAGGGCTTAGTAAGGGCAACTGAGTTTCGCAATTGATAAACAATCTTCTTTTCAGTCTTCCTTCCAAAATTTTAGTAAAGGGGAACTGAGTTTTGTAATTGATAAACAACCTTCTTTTCAAACTTCCTTCCAAGATTTTAGTAAAGGGGAACTGAGTTTCAAAAGGGATAAATAATCTTCTTTTCAGTCTTCCTTTCAAAGGCTTAGAAAATGGAAACTGTGTCTCACAAACGGTAAATAATCTGCTTTTCAGTCTTCCTTCCAAGGGCTTAGTAAAGGGCAACGCAGTTTCGCAATTGATAAGCAATCTTCTTTTCAATCTTGCTTCCAAAATTTTATTAGAGGGGAACTGAGTTTCAAAAGGGATAAATAATCTTCTTTCAGTCTTCCTTTCAAAAGCTTAGAAAAGGGAAACTTTGTGTCACAAACGGTAAATAATCTTCTTTTCAGTCTTCCTTCCATAGGCTTAGTAAAGGGGAGCTGAGTTTCAAAAGGGATAAAGTATCTTCTTTTCAGTCTTCCTTTCAAAGGCTTAGTAAAGGAAAACTGAGTCTCAGAAACGGTAAATAATCTTCTTTTCAGTCTTCCTTTCAAAGGCTTAGTAAAGGGAAACTGAGTTTCAAAAGGGATAAATAATCTTCTTCTTCCAAAGGCCTAGTTAAGGGGAGCTGGGTTTCAAAAGGGGTAAATATCCTTCTTTTCAGTCTTCCTGTTCAATAGCTCGTAATGATAATTATTTGGAGAATAGATGATCGATTTACTTTTGCTCTTGCTTTGTGGACTATATATGTCTGCACAACCGCACGCTCTCGAGTCTGCGCAAAGAGTGCATCTGTTGTGCTGTTGCGCAGCTGTGTATATCTTTGCCAGCTGCGCTTGCACTTTCTAGACATCCCCCCCCCCCCCCTTAATTGAAGGTTAATCTTTAATCTTTAATCTTTAATGAAGATTAACCTTCAATTATTGTCGGAGGATCTTGCTTGGGAAGTGTGCACAATATTTGCACTGGTCGTGCCAATGTCGAGTGCTCGTTTTGACGTCGGCGCTACGCACTAGCCCGTCCTTGCCTTGATGGACCGCAGCAATTCGGTCGCTCGAATTTACTATACGCGGTAAACTTCTCCCAGGAAGGCGTGAAGATATTCTGGGAATCACGCACATCTCGCAGCTCAGCGCAAATATTGGATCTGCTCCAGATATAATGTCCACTTCTGCCGTTCCTGCTAGCCGCACGTTGGCCTTGGAGGTGATTCCGCGCACCAAGAGGTCACGTTTGCGCGTTTTTATGCACATGCTCTGGACGCACTGTCCGGTGATGGGACTGATCTGGCTTCCGCTGTCCAGCAGCGCTCTTGCTCCATGGCAGGTCTCTCTCCAGCCCTGATTTTGACGAGAGCTGTTGCTAAAAGTGCGCTTCTGACCTTCATACTCCGATGCTCTGGCGTAGTTGTGTCGTTGCTCTGCACGTTGTTCGCGCATTGGGAAGGTGTGGCGTGAGGGACTGTCTTGGGCTCTGCTGATGGCGTATCGTGTGGCACTGATTGCTATTGGTCGGCTTGTGACACGACTGGTTGTGCTTGCTCCTTTGGGACTACCACCGCTAGGCTGGATGCGGCGGTGGATTGCTCCAGACAAAGCACGCTGTTGCGTTTTTTGTTGCACCTGCGACAAGCTCCGGAGGGACATGCATGTGATGGATGCCCGCTCCTTAGGCAATTAGCACACAGTTTCCAGCTCCGTACCTTGTCGTTCCTGCCCTGGATCGACATCGCCAAAAAGTAACCACAGCGGTATAGCGGGTGCTGTGACCTGCATAGAGGGCACTTGGGTAGTGCCGCTGCCCTGCTTCCTGCAGCTCCGCCACCGTTGGACTTTTCCTTCTTCTGCTCGGCCGGCCTTGTTACGTGTCCGGATTTTCCGCATTGGTCGTAAAAGGCTGAGTATAATGCACCCGCCCGTCGTTCTAAAAATTGGAGGAACTCTTTGAGAGTTGCAATTTTGCGTACATCGTCCCTGGTCATCTGCGATGCGTGGTTTGTTTCACCATCAAGTGAGCATATGAGCTGAGGTGCACGTTCGCTTCATTCACCAAGTCTCGAATCCCTTGAGCTCTTGATGATTCTTGGCTCACCTTCTGAATGGCATGCAAGGCATTCAAATGCGCATCAACGATGCTTTGTTTGTTGTCGAAGATTTCGTCGAGCTTCGACCAGGCTGCCTCGTAATTCGCGTCCGTGGTCTGCTATCTGCTGATAAGCCGCGCTGGAGCACCATCCAGCGCAAGCCTCAGCTCACGCATTTTTGTCACCCTCGCCATCTTCCTTTCAAAGGCTTAGTAATGGGAAACTGAGTCTCACAAACGGTAGATAATCTTCTTTTCAGTCTTCCTTCCAAGGGCTTAGTAAAGGGCAACTGAGTTTCGTTATTGATAAACAATATTCTTTTCAATCTTCCTTCCAAAATTTTAGTAAAGGGGAAGGCCCTTTCTAAGCCTTTGGAAGGAAGACTGAAAAGAAGATTATTTATCCCTTTTGAAACTCAGTTCCCCTTTACTAAAATTTTGGAAGGAAAATTGGAAAGAAGGTTGTTTATCAATAACGAAACTCAGTTGCCCTTTACTAAGCCCTTGGAAGGAAGACTGAAAAGAAGATTATTTATCCCTTTTGGAACCCAGCTCCCCTTTACTAGGCCTTTGGAAGGAAGAGTGAAAAGAGTATTTTTTATCCCTTTTGAAACTCAGTTTCCCTTTACTAAGCCTTTGAAAGGAAGACTGAAAAAAAGATTATTTACCGTTTCTGAGACTCAGTTTCCCATTACTAAGCCTTTGAAAGGAAGACTGAAAAGATATTATTTATCATTTTTTAAAACTCAGCTCCCCTTTACTAAGCCTATGGAAGGAAGGAAGGAAGACTGAAAAGAAGATTGTTTATCAATTGCGGAAATGAGTTGCTCTTTACTAAGTCCTTTGAAGGCAGACTGAAAAGAAGATTATTTACCGTTTGTGAGGCACAGTTTCCCTTTTCTAATAAGACTGAAAGAAAGGTTATTTATCCCTTTTGAAACCCAGCTCCCCTTTACTAGGCCTTTGGAAGGAAGAGTGAAAAGAGTATTATTTATCCCTTTTGAAACTCAGTTTCCCTTTACTAAGCCTTTGAAAGGAAGACTGAAAAAAAGATTATTTACCGTTTCTGAGACTCAGTTTCCCATTACTATGCCTTTGAAAGGAAGACTGAAAAGATATTATTTATCCCTTTTGAAACTGAGCTCAACTTTACTAAGCCTATGGAAGGAAGACTGAAAAGAGGATTGTTTATGAATTGCGAAGCTCAGTTGCCCTTAACTAAGCAATGGGAAGGAAGACTGAAAAGAAGATTACTTACCGTTTGTGAGACTCAGTTTCCCATTAATAAGCCTTTGAAAGGAAGACTGAAAAGAAAATTATTTATCCCTTTTGAAACTCAGCTCAACTTTACTAAGCCTATGGAAGGAAGACTGGGAAGAGGATTGTTTATGAATTGCGAAACTCAGTTGCCCTTTACTAAGCCTTTGGAAGGAAGACTGAAAAGAAGATTACTTACCGTTTGTGAGACTCAGTTTCCCATTACTAAGTCTTTGAAAGGAAGACTGAAAAGAGGATTTTTTATCAATTACGAAACTCAGTAGCCCTTTACTAAGCATTGGGAAGGAAGACTGAAACGAAGATTATTTACCGTTTGTGTGACACAGTTTCCCTTTTCTAAGCCTTTGAAAGGAAGACTGAAAAGAAGATTATTTATCCTTTTTGAAACTCAGTTTCCCATTACTAAGCCTTTGAAAGGAAGACTGAAAAGAAGATTATTTACCGTTTGTGAGACTCAGTTTCGATCTACTGACCCTTTGAAAGGAAGACTGAAAGGAAGGTTATTTATCCGTTTTGAAATTCAGCTCCCCTTTACTAAGCCTATGGAAGGAAGACTGAAAAGAAGATTGTTTATCAATTGCGAAACTGAGTTGCCCTTTACTAAGCCCTTGGAAGAAAGACTGAAAAGAAGATTATTTATCCCTTTTGAAACTCAGTTAACCTTTACTAAGCCTTTGGAAGGAAAACTGAAAAGAAGGTTATTTATCCTTTTTGAAACTCAGCTCCCCTTTACTAGGTTTTTGGAAGGAAGTGTGAAAAAAAGATTATTTATCCCTTTTGAAACTCAGTTTCCCTCTACTAAGCCTTTGAAAAGAAGACTGAAAAGAAGATTATTTATCCCTTTTGAATCTCAGCTTCCCTTTACTAAACTTTTGGAAGGAAGATTGAAAAGAAGATTGTTTATCAATTACGAAACTCAGTTGCCCTTTACTAAGCCCTTGGAAGGAAGACTGAAAAGAGGATTATTTATCGTTTGTAAGACTCAGTTTCCCTTTACTAAGATTTGAAAGGAAGACTGAAAAGAAGGTTATTTATCCCTTTTGAAACCCAGCTCCCCTTTACTAGGCCTTTGGAAGGAAGAGTGAAAAGAGTATTATTTATCCCTTTTGAAACTCAGTTTCCCTTTACTAAGCCTTTGAAAGGAAGACTGAAAAAAAGATTATTTATCGTTTCTGAGACTCAGTTTCCCATTACTAAGCCTTTGAAAGGAAGACTGAAAAAATATTATTTATCCCTTTTGAAACTCAACTCCCCTTTACTAAGCCTATGGAAGGAAGACTGAAAAGAAGATTGTTTATCAATTGCGAAACTGAGTTGCCCTTTACTAAGTCCTTTGAAGGCAGACTGAAAAGAAGATTATTTACCGTTAGTGAGGCACAGTTTCCCTTTTCTAATAAGACTGAAAGAAAGGTTATTTATCCCTTTTGAAACCCAGCTCCATTTTATTAGGCCTTTGGAAGGAAGAGTGAAAAGAGTATTATTTATCCCTTTTGAAACTCAGTTTCCCTTTACTAAGCCTTTGAAAGGAAGACTGAAAAAAAGATTATTTACCGTTTCTGTGACTCAGTTTCCCATTACTAAGCCTTTGAAAGGAAGACTGAAAAGATATTATTTATCCCTTTTGAAACTCAGCTCAACGTTACTAAGCCTATGGAAGGAAGACTGAAAAGAGGATTGTTTATGAATTGCGAAACTCAGTTGCCCTTTACTAAGCCCTGGGAAGGAATACTGAAAAGAAGATTACTTACCGTTTGTGAGACTCAGTTTCCCATTAATAAACCTTTGAAAGGAAGACTGAAAAGAAGATTATTTATCCCTTTTGAAACTCACCTCAACTTTACTAAGCCTATGAAAGGAAGACTGAAAAGAGGATTGTTTATGAATTGCGAAACTCAGTTGCCCTTTACTAAGCCCTGGGAAGGAATACTGAAAAGAAGATTACTTACCGTTTGTGAGACTCAGTTTCCCATTACTAAGCTTTTGAAAGGAAGACTGAAATGAAGGTTATTTATCCCTTTTGAAACTCAGTTGCCCTTTACTAAGCCCTTGGAAGGAAGACTGAAAAGAAGATTATTTACCGTTTGTGAGACTCAGTTTCGATCTACTGAGCCTTTTAAAGGAAGACTGAAAGGAAGGTTATTTATCCCTTTTGAAATTCAGCTCCACTTTACTAAGCCTATGGAAGGAAGACTGAAAAGAAGATTGTTTATCAATTACGAAACTGAGTTGCCCTTGGAAGAAAGACTGAAAAGAAGATTATTTATCGTTTGTGAGACTCAGTTTCCCTCTACTCAGCCTTTGAAAGGAAGACTGAAATGAAGGTTATTTATCCCTTTTGAAACTCAGTTGCCCTTTACTAAGCCCTTGGAAGGAAGACTGAAAAGAAGATTATTTACCGTTTGTGAGACTCAGTTTCGATCTACTGAGCCTTTGAAAGGAAGACTGAAAGTAAGGTTATTTATCCCTTTTGAAATTCAGCTCCACTTTACTAAGCCTATGGAAGGAAGACTGAAAAGAAGATTGTTTATCAATTGCGAAACTGAGTTGCCCTTTACTAAGCCCTTGGAAGAAAGACTGAAAAGAAGATTATTTATCCCTTTTGAAACTCAGTTCACCTTTACTAAGCCTTTGGAAGGAAAACTGAAAAGAAGGTTATTTATCCTTTTTGAAACTCAGCTCCCCTTTACTAGGTTTTTGGAAGGAAGTGTGAAAAAAAGATTATTTATCCCTTTTGAAACTCAGTTTCCCTCTACTGAGCCTTTGAAAAGAAGACTGAAAAGAAGATTATTTATCCCTTTTGAAACTCAGGTTCCCTTTACTAAACTTTTGGAAGGAAGATTGAAAAGAAGATTGTTTATCAATTACGAAACTCAGTTGCCCTTTACTAAGCCCTTGGAAGGAAGACTGAAAAGAAGATTATTTATCGTTTGTGAGACTCAGTTTCCCATTACTAAGTCTTTGAAAGGAAGACTGAAAAGAGGATTTTTTATCAATTACGAAACTCAGTAGCCCTTTACTAAGCATTGGGAAGGAAGACTGAAACGAAGATTATTTACCGTTTGTGTGACACAGTTTCCCTTTTCTAAGCCTTTGAAAGGAAGACTGAAAAGAAGATTATTTATCCTTTTTGAAACTCAGTTTCCCATTACTAAGCCTTTGAAAGGAAGACTGAAAAGAAGATTATTTACCGTTTGTGAGACTCAGTTTCGATCTACTGACCCTTTGAAAGGAAGACTGAAAGGAAGGTTATTTATCCGTTTTGAAATTCAGCTCCCCTTTACTAAGCCTATGGAAGGAAGACTGGGAAGAGGATTGTTTATGAATTGCGAAACTCAGTTGCCCTTTACTAAGCCTTTGGAAGGAAGACTGAAAAGAAGATTACTTACCGTTTGTGAGACTTAGTTTCCCATTACTAAGTCTTTGAAAGGAAGACTGAAAAGAGGATTTTTTATCAATTACGAAACTCAGTAGCCCCTTACTAAGCATTGGGAAGGAAGACTGAAACGAAGATTATTTACCGTTTGTGTGACACAGTTTCCCTTTTCTAAGCCTTTGAAAGGAAGACTGAAAAGAAGATTATTTATCCTTTTTGAAACTCAGTTTCCCATTAATAAGCCTTTGAAAGGAAGACTGAAAAGAAGATTATTTACCGTTTGTGAGACTCAGTTTCGATCTACTGACCCTTTGAAAGGAAGACTGAAAGGAAGGTTATTTATCCGTTTTGAAATTCAGCTCCCCTTTACTAAGCCTATGGAAGGAAGACTGAAAAGAAGATTGTTTATCAATTGCGAAACTGAGTTGCCCTTTACTAAGCCCTTGGAAGAAAGACTGAAAAGAAGATTATTTATCCCTTTTGAAACTCAGTTAACCTTTACTAAGCCTTTGGAAGGAAAACTGAAAAGAAGGTTATTTATCCTTTTTGAAACTCAGCTCCCCTTTACTAGGTTTTTGGAAGGAAGTGTGAAAAAAAGATTATTTATCCCTTTTGAAACTCAGTTTCCCTCTACTAAGCCTTTGAAAAGAAGACTGAAAAGAAGATTATTTATCCCTTTTGAATCTCAGCTTCCCTTTACTAAACTTTTGGAAGGAAGATTGAAAAGAAGATTGTTTATCAATTACGAAACTCAGTTGCCCTTTACTAAGCCCTTGGAAGGAAGACTGAAAAGAGGATTATTTATCGTTTGTAAGACTCAGTTTCCCTTTACTAAGATTTGAAAGGAAGACTGAAAAGATATTATTTATCCCTTTTGAAACTCAACTCCCCTTTACTAAGCCTATGGAAGGAAGACTGAAAAGAAGATTGTTTATCAATTGCGAAACTGAGTTGCCCTTTACTAAGTCCTTTGAAGGCAGACTGAAAAGAAGATTATTTACCGTTAGTGAGGCACAGTTTCCCTTTTCTAATAAGACTGAAAGAAAGGTTATTTATCCCTTTTGAAACCCAGCTCCCCTTTACTAGGCCTTTGGAAGGAAGAGTGAAAAGAGTATTATTTATCCCTTTTGAAACTCAGTTTCCCTTTACTAAGCCTTTGAAAGGAAGACTGAAAAAAAGATTATTTACCGTTTCTGTGACTCAGTTTCCCATTACTAAGCATTTGAAAGGAAGACTGAAAAGATATTATTTATCCCTTTTGAAACTCAGCTCAACGTTACTAAGCCTATGGAAGGAAGACTGAAAAGAGGATTGTTTATGAATTGCGAAACTCAGTTGCCCTTTACTAAGCCCTGGGAAGGAATACTGAAAAGAAGATTACTTACCGTTTGTGAGACTCAGTTTCCCATTAATAAACCTTTGAAAGGAAGACTGAAAAGAAGATTATTTATCCCTTTTGAAACTCACCTCAACTTTACTAAGCCTATGGAAGGAAGACTGAGAAGAGGATTGTTTATGAATTGCGAAACTCAGTTGCCCTTTATTAAGCCCTTGGAAGGAAGACTGAAAAGAAGATTACTTACCGTTTGTGAGACTCAGTTTCCCATTACTAAGCCTTTGAAAGGAAGACTGAAATGAAGGTTATTTATCCCTTTTGAAACTCAGTTGCCCTTTACTAAGCCCTTGGAAGGAAGACTGAAAAGAAGATTATTTACCGTTTGTGAGACTCAGTTTCGATCTACTGAGCCTTTGAAAGGAAGACTGAAAGGAAGGTTATTTATCCCTTTTGAAATTCAGCTCCACTTTACTAAGCCTATGGAAGGAAGACTGAAAAGAAGATTGTTTATCAATTACGAAACTGAGTTGCCCTTGGAAGAAAGACTGAAAAGAAGATTATTTATCGTTTGTGAGACTCAGTTTCCCTCTACTCAGCCTTTGAAAGGAAGACTGAAATGAAGGTTATTTATCCCTTTTGAAACTCAGTTGCCCTTTACTAAGCCCTTGGAAGGACGACTGAAAAGAAGATTATTTACCGTTTGTGAGACTCAGTTTCGATCTACTGAGCCTTTGAAAGGAAGACTGAAAGGAAGGTTATTTATCCCTTTTGAAATTCAGCTCCACTTTACTAAGCCTATGGAAGGAAGACTGAAAAGAAGATTGTTTATCAATTGCGAAACTGAGTTGCCCTTTACTAAGCCCTTGGAAGAAAGACTGAAAAGAAGATTATTTATCCCTTTTGAAACTCAGTTCACCTTTACTAAGCCTTTGGAAGGAAAACTGAAAAGAAGGTTATTTATCCTTTTTGAAACTCAGCTCCCCTTTACTAGGTTTTTGAAAGGAAGTGTGAAAAAAAGATTATTTATCCCTTTTGAAACTCAGTTTCCCTCTACTGAGCCTTTGAAAAGAAGACTGAAAAGAAGATTATTTATCCCTTTTGAAACTCAGGTTCCCTTTACTAAACTTTTGGAAGGAAGATTGAAAAGAAGATTGTTTATCAATTGCGAAACTGAGTTGCCCTTTACTAAGTCCTTTGAAGGCAGACTGAAAAGAAGATTATTTACCGTTAGTGAGGCACAGTTTCCCTTTTCTAATAAGACTGAAAGAAAGGTTATTTATCCCTTTTGAAACCCAGCTCCCCTTTACTAGGCCTTTGGAAGGAAGAGTGAAAAGAGTATTATTTATCCCTTTTGAAACTCAGTTTCCCTTTACTAAGCCTTTGAAAGGAAGACTGAAAAAAAGATTATTTACCGTTTCTGTGACTCAGTTTCCCATTACTAAGCATTTGAAAGGAAGACTGAAAAGATATTATTTATCCCTTTTGAAACTCAGCTCAACGTTACTAAGCCTATGGAAGGAAGACTGAAAAGAGGATTGTTTATGAATTGCGAAACTCAGTTGCCCTTTACTAAGCCCTGGGAAGGAATACTGAAAAGAAGATTACTTACCGTTTGTGAGACTCAGTTTCCCATTAATAAACCTTTGAAAGGAAGACTGAAAAGAAGATTATTTATCCCTTTTGAAACTCACCTCAACTTTACTAAGCCTATGGAAGGAAGACTGAGAAGAGGATTGTTTATGAATTGCGAAACTCAGTTGCCCTTTACTAAGCCCTTGGAAGGAAGACTGAAAAGAAGATTACTTACCGTTTGTGAGACTCAGTTTCCCATTACTAAGCCTTTGAAAGGAAGACTGAAATGAAGGTTATTTATCCCTTTTGAAACTCAGTTGCCCTTTACTAAGCCCTTGGAAGGAAGACTGAAAAGAAGATTATTTACCGTTTGTGAGACTCAGTTTCGATCTACTGAGTCTTTGAAAGGAAGACTGAAAGGAAGGTTATTTATCCCTTTTGAAATTCAGCTCCACTTTACTAAGCCTATGGAAGGAAGACTGAAAAGAAGATTGTTTATCAATTGCGAAACTGAGTTGCCCTTTACTAAGCCCTTGGAAGAAAGACTGAAAAGAAGATTATTTATCGTTTGTGAGACTCAGTTTCCCTCTACTCAGCCTTTGAAAGGAAGACTGAAATGAAGGTTATTTATCCCTTTTGAAACTCAGTTGCCCTTTACTAAGCCCTTGGAAGGACGACTGAAAAGAAGATTATTTACCGTTTGTGAGACTCAGTTTCGATCTACTGAGCCTTTGAAAGGAAGACTGAAAGGAAGGTTATTTATCCCTTTTGAAATTCAGCTCCACTTTACTAAGCCTATGGAAGGAAGACTGAAAAGAAGATTGTTTATCAATTGCGAAACTGAGTTGCCCTTTACTAAGCCCTTGGAAGAAAGACTGAAAAGAAGATTATTTATCCCTTTTGAAACTCAGTTCACCTTTACTAAGCCTTTGGAAGGAAAACTGAAAAGAAGGTTATTTATCCTTTTTGAAACTCAGCTCCCCTTTACTAGGTTTTTGAAAGGAAGTGTGAAAAAAAGATTATTTATCCCTTTTGAAACTCAGTTTCCCTCTACTGAGCCTTTGAAAAGAAGACTGAAAAGAAGATTATTTATCCCTTTTGAAACTCAGGTTCCCTTTACTAAACTTTTGGAAGGAAGATTGAAAAGAAGATTGTTTATCAATTACGAAACTCAGTTGCCCTTTACTAAGCCCTTGGAAGGAAGACTGAAAAGAAGATTATTTATCGTTTGTGAGACTCAGTTTCCCTTTACTAAGATTTGAAAGGAAGACTGAAAAGAAGGTTATTTATCCCTTTTGAAAAACAGCTCCCCTTTACTAGGCCTTTGGAAGGAAGAGTGAAAAGAGGATTATTTATCCCTTTGGAATCCCAGTTTCCCATTACTGAGCCTTTGAAAGGAAGACTGAAAAGATATTATTTATCCCTTCTGAAACTCAGTTCCCCTTTACTAAAATTTTGGAAGGAAGATTGAAAAGAAGGTTGTTTATCAATAACGAAACTCAGTTGCCCTTTACCAAGCCCTTGGAAGGAAGACTGAAAAGAAGATTACTTACCGTTTGTGAGACTCAGTTTCCCATTACTAAGTCTTTGAAAGGAAGACTGAAAAGAGGATTTTTTATCAATTACGAAACTCAGTAGCCCTTTACTAAGCATTGGGAAGGAAGACTGAAACGAAGATTATTTACCGTTTGTGTGACACAGTTTCCCTTTTCTAAGCCTTTGAAAGGAAGACTGAAAAGAAGATTATTTATCCTTTTTGAAACTCAGTTTCCCATTACTAAGCCTTTGAAAGGAAGACTGAAAAGAAGATTATTTACCGTTTGTGAGACTCAGTTTCGATCTACTGACCCTTTGAAAGGAAGACTGAAAGGAAGGTTATTTATCCGTTTTGAAATTCAGCTCCCCTTTACTAAGCCTATGGAAGGAAGACTGAAAAGAAGATTGTTTATCAATTGCGAAACTGAGTTGCCCTTTACTAAGCCCTTGGAAGAAAGACTGAAAAGAAGATTATTTATCCCTTTTGAAACTCAGTTAACCTTTACTAAGCCTTTGGAAGGAAAACTGAAAAGAAGGTTATTTATCCTTTTTGAAACTCAGCTCCCCTTTACTAGGTTTTTGGAAGGAAGTGTGAAAAAAAGATTATTTATCCCTTTTGAAACTCAGTTTCCCTCTACTAAGCCTTTGAAAAGAAGACTGAAAAGAAGATTATTTATCCCTTTTGAATCTCAGCTTCCCTTTACTAAACTTTTGGAAGGAAGATTGAAAAGAAGATTGTTTATCAATTACGAAACTCAGTTGCCCTTTACTAAGCCCTTGGAAGGAAGACTGAAAAGAGGATTATTTATCGTTTGTAAGACTCAGTTTCCCTTTACTAAGATTTGAAAGGAAGACTGAAAAGAAGGTTATTTATCCCTTTTGAAACCCAGCTCCCCTTTACTAGGCCTTTGGAAGGAAGAGTGAAAAGAGTATTATTTATCCCTTTTGAAACTCAGTTTCCCTTTACTAAGCCTTTGAAAGGAAGACTGAAAAAAAGATTATTTATCGTTTCTGAGACTCAGTTTCCCATTACTAAGCCTTTGAAAGGAAGACTGAAAAAATATTATTTATCCCTTTTGAAACTCAACTCCCCTTTACTAAGCCTATGGAAGGAAGACTGAAAAGAAGATTGTTTATCAATTGCGAAACTGAGTTGCCCTTTACTAAGTCCTTTGAAGGCAGACTGAAAAGAAGATTATTTACCGTTAGTGAGGCACAGTTTCCCTTTTCTAATAAGACTGAAAGAAAGGTTATTTATCCCTTTTGAAACCCAGCTCCATTTTATTAGGCCTTTGGAAGGAAGAGTGAAAAGAGTATTATTTATCCCTTTTGAAACTCAGTTTCCCTTTACTAAGCCTTTGAAAGGAAGACTGAAAAAAAGATTATTTACCGTTTCTGTGACTCAGTTTCCCATTACTAAGCCTTTGAAAGGAAGACTGAAAAGATATTATTTATCCCTTTTGAAACTCAGCTCAACGTTACTAAGCCTATGGAAGGAAGACTGAAAAGAGGATTGTTTATGAATTGCGAAACTCAGTTGCCCTTTACTAAGCCCTGGGAAGGAATACTGAAAAGAAGATTACTTACCGTTTGTGAGACTCAGTTTCCCATTAATAAACCTTTGAAAGGAAGACTGAAAAGAAGATTATTTATCCCTTTTGAAACTCACCTCAACTTTACTAAGCCTATGAAAGGAAGACTGAAAAGAGGATTGTTTATGAATTGCGAAACTCAGTTGCCCTTTACTAAGCCCTGGGAAGGAATACTGAAAAGAAGATTACTTACCGTTTGTGAGACTCAGTTTCCCATTACTAAGCTTTTGAAAGGAAGACTGAAATGAAGGTTATTTATCCCTTTTGAAACTCAGTTGCCCTTTACTAAGCCCTTGGAAGGAAGACTGAAAAGAAGATTATTTACCGTTTGTGAGACTCAGTTTCGATCTACTGAGCCTTTTAAAGGAAGACTGAAAGGAAGGTTATTTATCCCTTTTGAAATTCAGCTCCACTTTACTAAGCCTATGGAAGGAAGACTGAAAAGAAGATTGTTTATCAATTACGAAACTGAGTTGCCCTTGGAAGAAAGACTGAAAAGAAGATTATTTATCGTTTGTGAGACTCAGTTTCCCTCTACTCAGCCTTTGAAAGGAAGACTGAAATGAAGGTTATTTATCCCTTTTGAAACTCAGTTGCCCTTTACTAAGCCCTTGGAAGGAAGACTGAAAAGAAGATTATTTACCGTTTGTGAGACTCAGTTTCGATCTACTGAGCCTTTGAAAGGAAGACTGAAAGTAAGGTTATTTATCCCTTTTGAAATTCAGCTCCACTTTACTAAGCCTATGGAAGGAAGACTGAAAAGAAGATTGTTTATCAATTGCGAAACTGAGTTGCCCTTTACTAAGCCCTTGGAAGAAAGACTGAAAAGAAGATTATTTATCCCTTTTGAAACTCAGTTCACCTTTACTAAGCCTTTGGAAGGAAAACTGAAAAGAAGGTTATTTATCCTTTTTGAAACTCAGCTCCCCTTTACTAGGTTTTTGGAAGGAAGTGTGAAAAAAAGATTATTTATCCCTTTTGAAACTCAGTTTCCCTCTACTGAGCCTTTGAAAAGAAGACTGAAAAGAAGATTATTTATCCCTTTTGAAACTCAGGTTCCCTTTACTAAACTTTTGGAAGGAAGATTGAAAAGAAGATTGTTTATCAATTACGAAACTCAGTTGCCCTTTACTAAGCCCTTGGAAGGAAGACTGAAAAGAAGATTATTTATCGTTTGTGAGACTCAGTTTCCCATTACTAAGTCTTTGAAAGGAAGACTGAAAAGAGGATTTTTTATCAATTACGAAACTCAGTAGCCCTTTACTAAGCATTGGGAAGGAAGACTGAAACGAAGATTATTTACCGTTTGTGTGACACAGTTTCCCTTTTCTAAGCCTTTGAAAGGAAGACTGAAAAGAAGATTATTTATCCTTTTTGAAACTCAGTTTCCCATTACTAAGCCTTTGAAAGGAAGACTGAAAAGAAGATTATTTACCGTTTGTGAGACTCAGTTTCGATCTACTGACCCTTTGAAAGGAAGACTGAAAGGAAGGTTATTTATCCGTTTTGAAATTCAGCTCCCCTTTACTAAGCCTATGGAAGGAAGACTGGGAAGAGGATTGTTTATGAATTGCGAAACTCAGTTGCCCTTTACTAAGCCTTTGGAAGGAAGACTGAAAAGAAGATTACTTACCGTTTGTGAGACTTAGTTTCCCATTACTAAGTCTTTGAAAGGAAGACTGAAAAGAGGATTTTTTATCAATTACGAAACTCAGTAGCCCCTTACTAAGCATTGGGAAGGAAGACTGAAACGAAGATTATTTACCGTTTGTGTGACACAGTTTCCCTTTTCTAAGCCTTTGAAAGGAAGACTGAAAAGAAGATTATTTATCCTTTTTGAAACTCAGTTTCCCATTAATAAGCCTTTGAAAGGAAGACTGAAAAGAAGATTATTTACCGTTTGTGAGACTCAGTTTCGATCTACTGACCCTTTGAAAGGAAGACTGAAAGGAAGGTTATTTATCCGTTTTGAAATTCAGCTCCCCTTTACTAAGCCTATGGAAGGAAGACTGAAAAGAAGATTGTTTATCAATTGCGAAACTGAGTTGCCCTTTACTAAGCCCTTGGAAGAAAGACTGAAAAGAAGATTATTTATCCCTTTTGAAACTCAGTTAACCTTTACTAAGCCTTTGGAAGGAAAACTGAAAAGAAGGTTATTTATCCTTTTTGAAACTCAGCTCCCCTTTACTAGGTTTTTGGAAGGAAGTGTGAAAAAAAGATTATTTATCCCTTTTGAAACTCAGTTTCCCTCTACTAAGCCTTTGAAAAGAAGACTGAAAAGAAGATTATTTATCCCTTTTGAATCTCAGCTTCCCTTTACTAAACTTTTGGAAGGAAGATTGAAAAGAAGATTGTTTATCAATTACGAAACTCAGTTGCCCTTTACTAAGCCCTTGGAAGGAAGACTGAAAAGAGGATTATTTATCGTTTGTAAGACTCAGTTTCCCTTTACTAAGATTTGAAAGGAAGACTGAAAAGATATTATTTATCCCTTTTGAAACTCAACTCCCCTTTACTAAGCCTATGGAAGGAAGACTGAAAAGAAGATTGTTTATCAATTGCGAAACTGAGTTGCCCTTTACTAAGTCCTTTGAAGGCAGACTGAAAAGAAGATTATTTACCGTTAGTGAGGCACAGTTTCCCTTTTCTAATAAGACTGAAAGAAAGGTTATTTATCCCTTTTGAAACCCAGCTCCCCTTTACTAGGCCTTTGGAAGGAAGAGTGAAAAGAGTATTATTTATCCCTTTTGAAACTCAGTTTCCCTTTACTAAGCCTTTGAAAGGAAGACTGAAAAAAAGATTATTTACCGTTTCTGTGACTCAGTTTCCCATTACTAAGCATTTGAAAGGAAGACTGAAAAGATATTATTTATCCCTTTTGAAACTCAGCTCAACGTTACTAAGCCTATGGAAGGAAGACTGAAAAGAGGATTGTTTATGAATTGCGAAACTCAGTTGCCCTTTACTAAGCCCTGGGAAGGAATACTGAAAAGAAGATTACTTACCGTTTGTGAGACTCAGTTTCCCATTAATAAACCTTTGAAAGGAAGACTGAAAAGAAGATTATTTATCCCTTTTGAAACTCACCTCAACTTTACTAAGCCTATGGAAGGAAGACTGAGAAGAGGATTGTTTATGAATTGCGAAACTCAGTTGCCCTTTATTAAGCCCTTGGAAGGAAGACTGAAAAGAAGATTACTTACCGTTTGTGAGACTCAGTTTCCCATTACTAAGCCTTTGAAAGGAAGACTGAAATGAAGGTTATTTATCCCTTTTGAAACTCAGTTGCCCTTTACTAAGCCCTTGGAAGGAAGACTGAAAAGAAGATTATTTACCGTTTGTGAGACTCAGTTTCGATCTACTGAGCCTTTGAAAGGAAGACTGAAAGGAAGGTTATTTATCCCTTTTGAAATTCAGCTCCACTTTACTAAGCCTATGGAAGGAAGACTGAAAAGAAGATTGTTTATCAATTACGAAACTGAGTTGCCCTTGGAAGAAAGACTGAAAAGAAGATTATTTATCGTTTGTGAGACTCAGTTTCCCTCTACTCAGCCTTTGAAAGGAAGACTGAAATGAAGGTTATTTATCCCTTTTGAAACTCAGTTGCCCTTTACTAAGCCCTTGGAAGGACGACTGAAAAGAAGATTATTTACCGTTTGTGAGACTCAGTTTCGATCTACTGAGCCTTTGAAAGGAAGACTGAAAGGAAGGTTATTTATCCCTTTTGAAATTCAGCTCCACTTTACTAAGCCTATGGAAGGAAGACTGAAAAGAAGATTGTTTATCAATTGCGAAACTGAGTTGCCCTTTACTAAGCCCTTGGAAGAAAGACTGAAAAGAAGATTATTTATCCCTTTTGAAACTCAGTTCACCTTTACTAAGCCTTTGGAAGGAAAACTGAAAAGAAGGTTATTTATCCTTTTTGAAACTCAGCTCCCCTTTACTAGGTTTTTGAAAGGAAGTGTGAAAAAAAGATTATTTATCCCTTTTGAAACTCAGTTTCCCTCTACTGAGCCTTTGAAAAGAAGACTGAAAAGAAGATTATTTATCCCTTTTGAAACTCAGGTTCCCTTTACTAAACTTTTGGAAGGAAGATTGAAAAGAAGATTGTTTATCAATTGCGAAACTGAGTTGCCCTTTACTAAGTCCTTTGAAGGCAGACTGAAAAGAAGATTATTTACCGTTAGTGAGGCACAGTTTCCCTTTTCTAATAAGACTGAAAGAAAGGTTATTTATCCCTTTTGAAACCCAGCTCCCCTTTACTAGGCCTTTGGAAGGAAGAGTGAAAAGAGTATTATTTATCCCTTTTGAAACTCAGTTTCCCTTTACTAAGCCTTTGAAAGGAAGACTGAAAAAAAGATTATTTACCGTTTCTGTGACTCAGTTTCCCATTACTAAGCATTTGAAAGGAAGACTGAAAAGATATTATTTATCCCTTTTGAAACTCAGCTCAACGTTACTAAGCCTATGGAAGGAAGACTGAAAAGAGGATTGTTTATGAATTGCGAAACTCAGTTGCCCTTTACTAAGCCCTGGGAAGGAATACTGAAAAGAAGATTACTTACCGTTTGTGAGACTCAGTTTCCCATTAATAAACCTTTGAAAGGAAGACTGAAAAGAAGATTATTTATCCCTTTTGAAACTCACCTCAACTTTACTAAGCCTATGGAAGGAAGACTGAGAAGAGGATTGTTTATGAATTGCGAAACTCAGTTGCCCTTTACTAAGCCCTTGGAAGGAAGACTGAAAAGAAGATTACTTACCGTTTGTGAGACTCAGTTTCCCATTACTAAGCCTTTGAAAGGAAGACTGAAATGAAGGTTATTTATCCCTTTTGAAACTCAGTTGCCCTTTACTAAGCCCTTGGAAGGAAGACTGAAAAGAAGATTATTTACCGTTTGTGAGACTCAGTTTCGATCTACTGAGTCTTTGAAAGGAAGACTGAAAGGAAGGTTATTTATCCCTTTTGAAATTCAGCTCCACTTTACTAAGCCTATGGAAGGAAGACTGAAAAGAAGATTGTTTATCAATTGCGAAACTGAGTTGCCCTTTACTAAGCCCTTGGAAGAAAGACTGAAAAG
The DNA here is from genome assembly GCA_963583995.1 of Xylota segnis. Lineage (NCBI taxonomy): Eukaryota > Metazoa > Arthropoda > Insecta > Diptera > Syrphidae > Xylota > Xylota segnis. The sequence continues at coordinate 89,424,684 of OY757236.1, read as the reverse complement.
AAGATTATTTATCGTTTGTGAGACTCAGTTTCCCTCTACTCAGCCTTTGAAAGGAAGACTGAAATGAAGGTTATTTATCCCTTTTGAAACTCAGTTGCCCTTTACTAAGCCCTTGGAAGGACGACTGAAAAGAAGATTATTTACCGTTTGTGAGACTCAGTTTCGATCTACTGAGCCTTTGAAAGGAAGACTGAAAGGAAGGTTATTTATCCCTTTTGAAATTCAGCTCCACTTTACTAAGCCTATGGAAGGAAGACTGAAAAGAAGATTGTTTATCAATTGCGAAACTGAGTTGCCCTTTACTAAGCCCTTGGAAGAAAGACTGAAAAGAAGATTATTTATCCCTTTTGAAACTCAGTTCACCTTTACTAAGCCTTTGGAAGGAAAACTGAAAAGAAGGTTATTTATCCTTTTTGAAACTCAGCTCCCCTTTACTAGGTTTTTGAAAGGAAGTGTGAAAAAAAGATTATTTATCCCTTTTGAAACTCAGTTTCCCTCTACTGAGCCTTTGAAAAGAAGACTGAAAAGAAGATTATTTATCCCTTTTGAAACTCAGGTTCCCTTTACTAAACTTTTGGAAGGAAGATTGAAAAGAAGATTGTTTATCAATTACGAAACTCAGTTGCCCTTTACTAAGCCCTTGGAAGGAAGACTGAAAAGAAGATTATTTATCGTTTGTGAGACTCAGTTTCCCTTTACTAAGATTTGAAAGGAAGACTGAAAAGAAGGTTATTTATCCCTTTTGAAAAACAGCTCCCCTTTACTAGGCCTTTGGAAGGAAGAGTGAAAAGAGGATTATTTATCCCTTTGGAATCCCAGTTTCCCATTACTGAGCCTTTGAAAGGAAGACTGAAAAGATATTATTTATCCCTTCTGAAACTCAGTTCCCCTTTACTAAAATTTTGGAAGGAAGATTGAAAAGAAGGTTGTTTATCAATAACGAAACTCAGTTGCCCTTTACCAAGCCCTTGGAAGGAAGACTGAAAAGAAGATTATTTACCGTTTGTGAGGCACAGTTTCCCTTTCTAAGCCTTTGGAAGGAAGACTGAAAAGAAGTTTATTTATCCCTTTTGAAACTCAGTTCCCCTTTACTAAAATTTTGGAAGGAAGATTGAAAAGAAGGTTGTTTATCAATTACGAAACTCAGTTGCCCTTTACTAAGCCCTTGGAAGGAAGACTGAAAGAAGATTACTTACCGTTTGTGAGACTCAGTTTCCCATTACTAAGCCTTTGAAAGGAAGACTGAAAAGAAGATTATTTATCCCTTTTGAAACTCAGCTCAACTTTACTAAGCCTATGGAAGGAAGACTGAAAAGAGGATTGTTTATGAATTGCGGAACTCAGTTGCCCTTTACTAAGCCCTGGGAAGGAAGACTGAAAAGAAGATTATTTATCCCTTTTGAAACTCAGTTAACCTTTACTAAGCCTTTGGAAGGAAAACTGAAAAGAATTTTATTTATCCTTTTTGAAACTCAGCTCCCCTTTACTAGGTTTTTGGAAGGAAGTGTGAAAATAAGATTATTTATCCCTTTTGAAACTCAGTTTCCCTCTATTAAGCCTTTGAAAAGAAGACTGAAAAGAAAATTATTTATCTCTTTTGAATCTCAGCTTCCCTTTACTAAACTTTTGGAAGGAAGATTGAAAAGAAGATTGTTTATCAATTACGAAACTCAGTTGCCCTTTACTAAGCCCTTGGAAGGAAGACTGAATAGAAGATTATTTATCGTTTGTGAGACTCAGTTTCCCTTTACTAAGATTTGAAAGGAAGACTGAAAAGAAGGTTATTTATCCCTTTTGAGACCCAGCTCCCCTTTACTAGGCCTTTGGAAGGAAGAGTGAAAAGAGTATTATTTATCCCTTTTGAAACTCAGTTTCCCTTTACTAAGCCTTTGAAAGGAAGACTGAAAAAAAGATTATTTATCCCTTTTGAAACTCAGCTCCCCTTTACTAAGCCTATGGAAGGAAGACTGAAAAGAAGATTGTTTATCAATTGCGAAACTGAGTTGCCCTTTACTAAGTCCTTTGAAGGCAGACGGAAAAGAAGATTATTTACCGTTTGTGAGGCACAGTTTCCCTTTTCTAATAAGACTGAGAGAAAGGTTATTTATCCCTTTTGAAACCCAGCTCCCCTTTACTAGGCCTTTGGAAGGAAGAGTGAAAAGAGTATTATTTATCCCTTTTGAAACTCAGTTTCCCTTTACTAAGCCTTTGAAAGGAAGACTGAAAAGAAGATTACTTACCGTTTGTGAGACTCAGTTTCCCATTACTAAGTCTTTGAAAGGAAGACTGAAAAGAGGATTTTTTATCAATTACGAAACTCAGTAGCCCTTTACTAAGCCCTTGGAAGGAAGACTGAAAAGAAGATTATTTACCGTTTGTGAGACTCAGTTTCGATCTACTGAGCCTTTGAAAGGAAGACTGAAAGGAAGGTTATTTATCCCTTTTGAAATTCAGTTGCCCTTTACTAAGCCCTTGGAAGGAAGACTGAAAAGAAGATTATTTACCGTTTGTGAGACTCAGTTTCGATCTACTGAGTATTTGAAAGGAAGACTAAAAGGAAGGTTATTTATCCCTTTTGAAATTCAGCTCCACTTTACTAAGCCTATGGAAGGAAGACTGAAAAGAAGATTGTTTATCAATTGCGAAACTGAGTTGCCCTTTACTAAGCCCTTGGAAGAAAGACTGAAAAGAAGATTATTTATCCCTTTTGAAACTCAGTTAACATTTACTAAGCCTTTGGAAGGAAAACTGAAAAGAAGGTTATTTATCCTTTTTGAAACTCAGCTCCCCTTTACTAGGTTTTTGGAAGGAAGTGTGAAAAAAAGATTATTTATCCCTTTTGAAACTCAGTTTCCCTCTACTAAGCCTTTGAAAAGAAGACTGAAAAGACGATTATTTATCCCTTTTGAATCTCAGCTTCCCTTTACTAAACTTTTGGAAGGAAGATTGAAAAGAAGATTGTTTATCAATTACGAAACTCAGTTGCCCTTTACTAAGCCCTTGGAAGGAAGACTGAAAAGAGGATTATTTATCGTTTGTAAGACTCAGTTTCCCTTTACTAAGATTTGAAAGGAAGACTGAAAAGAAGGTTATTTATCCCTTTTGAAACCCAGCTCCCCTTTACTAGGCCTTTTGAAGGAAGAGTGAGAAGAGGATTATTTATCCCTTTGGAATCTCAGTTTCCCTTTACTAAGCCTTTGAAAGGGAGACTGAAAAAAATATTATTTACCGTTTCTGAGTTTCCCATTACTAAGCCTTTGAAAGGAAGACTGAAAAGATATTATTTATCCCTTTTGAAACTCAGTTCCCCTTTACTAAAATTTTGGAAGGAAGATTGAAAAGAAGGTTGTTTGTCAATAACGAAACTCAGTTGCCCTTTACCAAGCCCTTGGAAGGAAGACTGAAAAGAAGATTATTTACCGTTTGTGAGGCACAGTTTCCCTTTCTAAGCCTTTGGAAGGAAGACTGCAAAGAAGATTATTTATCCCTTTTGAAACTCAGTTCCCCTTTACTAAAATTTTGGAAGGAAGATTGAAAAGAAGGTTGTTTGTCAATTACGAAACTCAGTTGCCCTTTACTAAGCCCTTGGAAGGAAGACTGAAAAGAAGATTACTTACCGTTTGTGAGACTCAGTTTCCCATTACTAAGCCTTTGAAAGGAAGACTGAAAAGAAGATTATTTATCCCTTTTGAAACTCAGCTCAACTTTACTAAGCCTATGGAAGGAAGACTGAAAAGAGGATTGTTTATGAATTGCGAAACTCAGTTGCCCTTTACTAAGCCCTGGGAAGGAAGACTGAAAAGAAGATTATTTATCGTTTGTGAGACTCAGTTTCCCTCTACTCAGCCTTTGAAAGGAAGACTGAAATGAAGGATATTTATCCCTTTTGAAACTCAGTTGCCCTTTACTAAGCCCTTGGAAGGAAGACTGAAAAGAAGATTATTTACCGTTTGTGAGACTCAGTTTCGATCTACTGAGCCTTTGAAAGGAAGACTGAAAGGAAGGTTATTTATCCCTTTTGAAATTCAGCTCCCCTTTACTAAGCCTATGGAAGGAAGACTGAAAAGAAGATTGTTTATCAATTGCGAAACTGAGTTGCCCTTTACTAAGCCCTTGGAAGAAAGACTGAAAAGAAGATTATTTATCCCTTTTGAAACTCAGTTAACCTTTACTAAGCCTTTGAAAGGAAAACTGAAAAGAAGGTTATTTATCCTTTTTGAAACTCAGCTCCCCTTTACTAGGTTTTTGGAAGGAAGTGTGAAAAAAAGATTATTTATCCCTTTTGAAACTCACTTTCCCTTTACTAAACTTTTGGAAGGAAGATTGAAAAGAACATTGTTTATCAATCACGAAACTCAGTTGCCCTTTACTAAGCCCTGGGAAGGAAGACTGAAAAGAAGATTACTTACCGTTTGTGAGACTCAGTTTCCCATTAATAAGCCTTTGAAAGGAAGACTGCAAAGAAGATTATTTATCCCTTTTGAAACTCAGCTCAACTTTACTAAGCCTATGGAAGGAAGACTGAGAAGAGGATTGTTTATGAATTGCGAAACTCAGTTGCCCTTTACTAAGCCCTTGGAAGGAAGACTGAAAAGAAGATTACTTACCGTTTGCGAGACTCAGTTTCCCATTACTAAGCCTTTGAAAGGAAGACTGAAAAGAGGATTTTTTATCAATTACGAAACTCAGTAGCCCTTTACTAAGCCCTGGGAAGGAAGACTGAAAAGAAGATTATTTATCGTTTGTGCGACTCAGTTTCGATCTGCTGAGCCTTTGAGAGGAAGACTGAAAGGAAGGTTATTTATCCCTTTTGAAATTCAGTTGCCCTTTACTAAGCCCTTGGAAGGAAGACTGAAAAGAAGATTATTTACCGTTTGTGAAACTCAGTTTCCCTCTACTAAGCCTTTGAAAAGAAGACTGAAAAGAAGATTATTTATCCCTTTTGAATCTCAGCTTCCCTTTACTAAACTTTTGGAAGCAAGATTGAAAAGAAGATTGTTTATCAATTACGAAACTCAGTTGCCCTTTACTAAGCCCTTGGAAGGAAGACTGAAAAGAAGATTATTTATTGTTTGTGAGACTCAGTTTCCCTTTACTAAGATTTGAAAGGAAGACTGAAAAGAAGGTTATTTATCCCTTTTGAAACCCAGCTCCCCTTTACTAAGCCCTTGGAAGAAAGACTGAAAAGAAGATTATTTATCCCTTTTGAAACTCAGTTAACCTTTACTAAGCCTTTGGAAGGAAAACTGAAAAGAAGGTTATTTATCCTTTTTGAAACTCAGCTCCCCTTTACTAGGTTTTTGGAAGGAAGTGTGAAAAAAAGATTATTTATCCCTTTTGAAACTCAGTTTCCCTTAACTAAACTTTTGGAAGGAAGATTGAAAAGAAGATTGTTTATCAATCACGAAACTCAGTTGCCCTTTACTAAGCCCTTGGAAGGAAGACTGAAAAGAAGATTATTTATCGTTTGTGAGACTCAGTTTCCCTTTACTAAGATTTGAAAGGAAAACTGAAAAGAAGGTTATATATACCTTTTGAAACCTAGCTCCCCTTTACTAGGCCTCTGGAAGGAAGAGTGAAAAGAGGATTATTTATCCCTTTTGAATCTCAGTTTCCTTTTACTAAGCTTTTGAAAGGAAGACTGAAAAGAAGATTACTTACCGTTTGTGAGACTCAGTTTCCCATTAATAAGCCTTTGAAAGGAAGACTGAAAAGAAGATTATTTATCCCTTTTGAAACTCAGCTCAACTTTACTAAGCCTATGGAAGGAAGACTGAGAAGAGGATTGTTTATGAATTGCGAAACTCAGTTGCCCTTTATTAAGCCCTTGGAAGGAAGACTGAAAAGAAGATTACTTACCGTTTGCGAGACTCAGTTTCCCATTACTAAGCCTTTGAAAGGAAGACGGAAAAGAGGATTTTTTATCAATTACGAAACTCAGTAGCCCTTTACTAAGCCCTGGGAAGGAAGACTGAAAAGAAGATTATTTATCGTTTGTGCGACTCAGTTTCCCTCTACTCAGCCTTTGAAAGGAAGACTGAAATGAAGGTTATTTATCCCTTTTGAAACTCAGTTGCCCTTTACTAAGCCCTTGGAAGGAAGACTGAAGAGAAGATTATTTACCGTTTGTGAGACTCAGTTTCGATCTGCTGAGCCTTTGAGAGGAAGACTGAAAGGAAGGTTATTTATCCCTTTTGAAATTCAGCTCCACTTTACTAAGCTTATGGAAGGAAGACTGAAAAGAAGATTGTTTATCAATTGCGAAACTGAGTTGCCCTTTACTAAGCCCTTGGAAGAAAGACTGAAAAGAAGATTATTTATCCCTTTTGAAACTCAGTTAACCTTTACTAAGCCTTTCGAAGGAAAACTGAAAAGAAGGTTATTTATCCTTTTTGAAACTCAGCTCCCCTTTACTAGGTTTTTGGAAGGAAGTGTGAAAAAAAGATTATTTATCCCTTTTGAAACTCAGTTTCCCTCTACTAAGCCTTTGAAAAGAAGACTGAAAAGAGGATTGTTTATGAATTCCGAAACACAGTTGCCCTTTACTAAGCCCTTGGAAGGAAGACTGAAAAGAAGATTACTTACCGTTTGTGAGACTCAGTCTCCCATTACTAAGCCTTTGAAAGGAAGACTGAAAAGAAGATTATTTATCCCTTTTGAAACTCAGCTCAACTTTACTAAGCCTATGGAAGGAAGACTGAAAAGAGGATTGTTTATGAATTGCGAAACTAAGTTGCCCTTTACTAAGCCCTTGGAAGGAAGACTGAAAAGAAGATTACTTACCGTTTGTGAGACTCAGTTTCCCATTACTAAGCCTTTCAAAGGAAGACTGAAAAGAAGATTATTTATCCCTTTTGAAACTCAGCTCAACTTTACTAAGCCCTTGGAAGGAAGACTGAAAAGAAGATTATTTACCGTTTGTGAGACTCAGTTTCGATCTACTTAGCCTTTGAAAGGAAGACTGAAAGGAAGGTTATTTATCCCTTTTGAATCTCAGCTTCCCTTTACTAAACTTTTGGAAGGAAGATTGAAAAGAAGATTGTTTATCAATTACGAAACTCAGTTGCCCTTTACTAAGCCCTTGGAAGGAAGACTGAAAAGAAGATTATTTACCGTTTGTGAGACTCAGTTTTCCTTTACTAAGATTTGAAAGGAAGACTGAAAAGAAGGTTATTTATCCCTTTTGAAACCCAGCTCCCCTTTACTAGGCCTTTGGAAGGAAGAATGAAAAGAGGATTATTTATCCCTTTGGAATATCAGTTTCCCTTTACTAAGCCTTTGGAAGGAAAACTGAAAAGAAGGTTATTTATCCTTTTTGAAACTCAGCTCCCCTTTACTAGGTTTTTGGAAGGAAGTGTGAAAAAAATATTATTTATCCCTTTTGAAACTCAGTTTCCCTCTACTAAGCCTTTGAAAAGAAGACTGAAAAGAAGGTTATTTATCCCTATTGAAACCCAGCTCCCCTTTACTAGGCCTTTGGAAGGAAGAATGAAAAGAGGATTATTTATCCCTTTGGAATCTCAGTTTACCTTTACTAAGCCTTTGAAAGGAAGACTGAAAAAAAGATTATTTACTGTTTCTGAGACTCAGTTTCTCATTACTAAGCCTTTGAAAGGAAGACTGAAAAGATATTATTTATCCCTTTTGAAACTCAGTTGCCCTTTACTAAGCCCTTGGAAGGAAGACTGAAAAGAAGATTATTTACCGTTTGTGAGACTCAGTTTTCCTTTACTAAGATTTGAAAGGAAGACTGAAAAGAAGGTTATTTATCCCTTTTGAAACCCAGCTCCCCTTTACTAGGCCTTTGGAAGGAAGAATGAAAAGAGGATTATTTATCCCTTTGGAATATCAGTTTCCCTTTACTAAGCCTTTGGAAGGAAAACTGAAAAGAAGGTTATTTATCCTTTTTGAAACTCAGCTCCCCTTTACTAGGTTTTTGGAAGGAAGTGTGAAAAAAATATTATTTATCCCTTTTGAAACTCAGTTTCCCTCTACTAAGCCTTTGAAAAGAAGACTGAAAACAAGATTATTTATCCCTTTTGAATCTCAGCTTCCCTTTACTAAACTTTTGGAAGGAAGATTGACAAGAAGATTGTTTATCAATCACGAAACTCAGTTGCCCTTTACTAAGAACTTGGAAGGAAGACTGAAAAGAAGATTATTTATCGTTTGTGAGACTCAGTTTTCCTTTACTAAGAATTGAAAGGAAGACTGAAAACAAGATTATTTATCCCTTTTGAATCTCAGCTTCCCTTTACTAAACTTTTGGAAGGAAGATTGACAAGAAGATTGTTTATCAATCACGAAACTCAGTTGCCCTTTACTAAGAACTTGGAAGGAAGACTGAAAAGAAGATTATTTATCGTTTGTGAGACTCAGTTTTCCTTTACTAAGATTTGAAAGGAAGACTGAAAACAAGATTATTTATCCCTTTTGAATCTCAGCTTCCCTTTACTAAACTTTTGGAAGGAAGATTGACAAGAAGATTGTTTATCAATCACGAAACTCAGTTGCCCTTTACTAAGAACTTGGAAGGAAGACTGAAAAGAAGATTATTTATCGTTTGTGAGACTCAGTTTTCCTTTACTAAGATTTGAAAGGAAGACTGAAAAGAAGGTTATTTATCCCTTTTGAAACCCAGCTCCCCTTTACTAGGCCTTTGGAAGGAAGAATGAAAAGAGGATTATTTATCCCTTTGGAATATCAGTTTCCCTTTACTAAGCCTTTGGAAGGAAAACTGAAAAGAAGGTTATTTATCCTTTTTGAAACTCAGCTCCCCTTTACTAGGTTTTTGGAAGGAAGTGTGAAAAAAATATTATTTATCCCTTTTGAAACTCAGTTTCCCTCTACTAAGCCTTTGAAAAGAAGACTGAAAACAAGATTATTTATCCCTTTTGAATCTCAGCTTCCCTTTACTAAACTTTTGGAAGGAAGATTGACAAGAAGATTGTTTATCAATCACGAAACTCAGTTGCCCTTTACTAAGAACTTGGAAGGAAGACTGAAAAGAAGATTATTTATCGTTTGTGAGACTCAGTTTTCCTTTACTAAGATTTGAAAGGAAGACTGAAAACAAGATTATTTATCCCTTTTGAATCTCAGCTTCCCTTTACTAAACTTTTGGAAGGAAGATTGACAAGAAGATTGTTTATCAATCACGAAACTCAGTTGCCCTTTACTAAGAACTTGGAAGGAAGACTGAAAAGAAGGTTATTTATCCTTTTTGAAACTCAGCTCCCCTTTACTAGGTTTTTGGAAGGAAGTGTGAAAAAAAGATTATTTATCCCTTTTGAAACTCAGTTTCCCTCTACTAAGCCTTTGAAAAAAAGACTGAAAAGAAGATTATTTATCCCTTTTGAATCTCAGCTTCCCTTTACTTAACTTTTGGCAGGAAGATTGAAAAGAAGATTGTTTATCAATTACGAAACTCAGTTGCCCTTTACTAAGCCCTTGGAAGGAAGACTGAAAAGAAGATTATTTATCGTTTGTAAGACTCAGTTTCCCTTTACTAAGATTTGAAAGGAAGACTGAAAAGAAGGTTATCTATCCCTTTTGAAACCCAGCTCCCCTTTACTAAGCCCTTGGAAGAAAGACTGAAAAGAAGATTATTTATCCCTTTTGAAACTCAGTTAACCTTTACTAAGCCTTTGGAAGGAAAACTGAAAAGAAGGTTATTTATCCTTTTTGAAACTCAGCTCCCCTTTACTAGGTTTTTGGAAGGAAGTGTGAAAAAAAGATTATTTATCCCTTTTGAAACTCAGTTTCCCTTTACTAAACTTTTGGAAGGAAGATTGAAAAGAAGATTGTTTATCAATCACGAAACTCAGTTGCCCTTTACTAAGCCCTTGGAAGGAAGACTGAAAAGAAGATTATTTATCGTTTGTGAGACTCAGTTTTCCTTTACTAAGATTTGAAAGGAAGACTGAAAACAAGATTATTTATCCCTTTTGAATCTCAGCTTCCCTTTACTAAACTTTTGGAAGGAAGATTGACAAGAAGATTGTTTATCAATCACGAAACTCAGTTGCCCTTTACTAAGAACTTGGAAGGAAGACTGAAAAGAAGATTATTTATCGTTTGTGAGACTCAGTTTTCCTTTACTAAGATTTGAAAGGAAGACTGAAAACAAGATTATTTATCCCTTTTGAATCTCAGCTTCCCTTTACTAAACTTTTGGAAGGAAGATTGACAAGAAGATTGTTTATCAATCACGAAACTCAGTTGCCCTTTACTAAGAACTTGGAAGGAAGACTGAAAAGAAGATTATTTATCGTTTGTGAGACTCAGTTTTCCTTTACTAAGATTTGAAAGGAAGACTGAAAACAAGATTATTTATCCCTTTTGAATCTCAGCTTCCCTTTACTAAACTTTTGGAAGGAAGATTGACAAGAAGATTGTTTATCAATCACGAAACTCAGTTGCCCTTTACTAAGAACTTGGAAGGAAGACTGAAAAGAAGATTATTTATCGTTTGTGAGACTCAGTTTTCCTTTACTAAGATTTGGAAGGAAGACTGAAAAGAAGGTTATTTATCCCTTTTGAAACCCAGCTCCCCTTTACTAGGCCTTTGGAAGGAAGAATGAAAAGAGGATTATTTATCCCTTTGGAATATCAGTTTCCCTTTACTAAGCCTTTGGAAGGAAAACTGAAAAGAAGGTTATTTATCCTTTTTGAAACTCAGCTCCCCTTTACTAGGTTTTTGGAAGGAAGTGTGAAAAAAATATTATTTATCCCTTTTGAAACTCAGTTTCCCTCTACTAAGCCTTTGAAAAGAAGACTGAAAACAAGATTATTTATCCCTTTTGAATCTCAGCTTCCCTTTACTAAACTTTTGGAAGGAAGATTGACAAGAAGATTGTTTATCAATCACGAAACTCAGTTGCCCTTTACTAAGAACTTGGAAGGAAGACTGAAAAGAAGATTATTTATCGTTTGTGAGACTCAGTTTTCCTTTACTAAGATTTGAAAGGAAGACTGAAAACAAAATTATTTATCCCTTTTGAATCTCAGCTTCCCTTTACTAAACTTTTGGAAGGAAGATTGACAAGAAGATTGTTTATCAATCACGAAACTCAGTTGCCCTTTACTAAGAACTTGGAAGGAAGACTGAAAAGAAGGTTATTTATCCTTTTTGAAACTCAGCTCCCCTTTACTAGGTTTTTGGAAGGAAGTGTGAAAAAAAGATTATTTATCCCTTTTGAAACTCAGTTTCCCTCTACTAAGCCTTTGAAAAGAAGACTGAAAAGAAGATTATTTATCCCTTTTGAATCTCAGCTTCCCTTTACTTAACTTTTGGCAGGAAGATTGAAAAGAAGATTGTTTATCAATTACGAAACTCAGTTGCCCTTTACTAAGCCCTTGGAAGGAAGACTGAAAAGAAGATTATTTATCGTTTGTAAGACTCAGTTTCCCTTTACTAAGATTTGAAAGGAAGACTGAAAAGAAGGTTATCTATCCCTTTTGAAACCCAGCTCCCCTTTACTAAGCCCTTGGAAGAAAGACTGAAAAGAAGATTATTTATCCCTTTTGAAACTCAGTTAACCTTTACTAAGCCTTTGGAAGGAAAACTGAAAAGAAGGTTATTTATCCTTTTTGAAACTCAGCTCCCCTTTACTAGGTTTTTGGAAGGAAGTGTGAAAAAAAGATTATTTATCCCTTTTGAAACTCAGTTTCCCTTTACTAAACTTTTGGAAGGAAGATTGAAAAGAAGATTGTTTATCAATCACGAAACTCAGTTGCCCTTTACTAAGCCCTTGGAAGGAAGACTGAAAAGAAGATTATTTATCGTTTGTGAGACTCAGTATCCCTTTACTAAGATTTGAAAGGAAGACTGAAAAGAAGGTTATTTATCCCTATTGAAACCCAACTCCCCTTTACTAGGCCTTTGGAAGGAAGAATGAAAAGAGGATTATTTATCCCTTTGGAATCTCAGTTTCCCTTTACTAAGCCTTTGAAAGGAAGACTGAAAAAAAGATTATTTACCGTTTCTGAGACTCAGTTTCTCATTACTAAGCCTTTGAAAGGAAGACTGAAAAGATATTATTTATCCCTTTTGAAACTCAGTTCCCCTTTACTAAAATTTTGGAAGGAAGATTGAAAAGAAGGTTGTTTATCAATAACGAAACTCAGTTGCCCTTTACCAAGCCCTTGGAAGGAAGACTGAAAAGAAGATTATTTACCGTTTGTGAGACTCAGTTTCCCATTACTAAGCCTTTGAAAGGAAGACTGAATAGAAGATTATTTACCGTTTGTGAGGCACAGTTTCCCTTTCTAAGCCTTTGGAAGAAAGACTGAAAAGAAAATTATTTATTCCCTTTGAAACTCAGTTCCCCTTTACTAAAATTTTGGAAGGAAGATTGAAAAGAAGGTTGTTTATCAATAACGGAACTCAGTTGCCCTTTACCAAGCCCTTGGAAGAAAGACTGAAAAGAAGATTATTTACCGTTTGTGAGACTCAGTTTCCCGTTACTAAGCCTTTGAAAGGAAGACTGAATAGAAGATTATTTACCGTTTGTGAGGCACAGTTTCCCTTTCTAAGCCTTTGGAAGAAAGGCTGAAAAGAAAATTATTTATTCCCTTTGAAACTCAGTTCCCCATTACTAAGCCTTTGAAAGGAAGACTGAAAAGAAGATTATTTATTCCTTTTGAAACTCAGCTCAACTTTACTAAGCCTATGGAAGGAAGACTGAAAAGAGGATTGTTTATGAATTGCGAAACTCAGTTGCCCTTTACTAAGCATTGGGAAGGAAGACTGAAAAGAAGATTATTTATCGTTTGTGAGACTCAGTTTCCCTCTACTCAGCCTTTGAAAGGAAGACTGAAATGAAGGTTATTTATCCCTTTTGAAACTCAGTTGCCTTTTACTAAGCCCTTGGAAGGAAGACTGAAAGGAAGATTATTTATCCCTTTTGAAACTCAGTTAACCTTTACTAAGCCTTTGGAAGGAAAACTGAAAAGAAGGTTATTTATCCTTTTTGAAACTCATCTCCCCTTTACTAGGTTTTTGGAAGGAATTGTGAAAAAAAGATTATTTATCCCTTTTGAAACTCAGTTTCCCTCTACGAAGCCTTTGAAAAGAAGACTGAAAAGAAGATTATTTATCCCTTTTGAATCCCAGCTTCCCTTTACTAAACTTTTTGAAGGAAGATTGACAAGAAGATTGTTTATCAATCACGAAACTCAGTTGCCCTTTACTAAGAACTTGGAAGGAAGACTGAAAAGAAGATTATTTATCGTTTGTGAGACTCAGTTTTCCTTTACTAAGATTTGAAAGGAAGACTGAAAAGAAGGTTATTTATCCCTTTTGAAACCCAGCTCCCCTTTACTAGGCCTTTGGAAGGAAGAATGAAAAGAGGATTATTTATCCCTTTGGAATCTCAGTTTCCCTTTACTAAGCCTTTGAAAGGAAGACTGAAAAGAAGATTATTTATTGTTTGTGAGACTCAGTTTCCCTTTACTAAGATTTGAAAGGAAGACTGAAAAGAAGGTTATTTATCCCTTTTGAAACCCAGCTCCCCTTTACTAGGCCTTTGGAGGGAAGAGTGAAAAGAGGATTATTTATCCCTTTTGAAACTCAGCTCCCCTTTACTAAGCCTATGGAAGGAAGACTGAAAAGTAGATTGTTTATCAATTGCGACACTGAGTTGCCCTTTACTAAGTCCTTTGAAGGCAGACTGAAGAGAAGATTATTTACCGTTTGTGAGGCACAGTTTCCCTTTTCTAATAAGACTGAAAGTAAGGTTATTTATCCCTTTTGAAACTCAGCTTAACTTTACTAAGCCTATGGAAGGAAGACTGAAAAGAGGATTGTTTATGAATTGCGAAACTCAGTTGCCCTTTACTAAGCCCTGGGAAGGAAGACTGAAAAGAAGATTACTTACCGTTTGTGAGACTCAGTTTCCCATTACTAAGCCTTTGAAAGGAAGACTGAAAAGAAGATTATTTATCCCTTTTGAAACTCAGCTCAACTTTACTAAGCCTATGGAAGGAAGACTGAAAAGAGGATTGTTTATGAATTGCGAAACACAGTTGCCCTTTACTAAGCCCTTGGAAGGAAGACTGAAAAGAAGATTACTTACCGTTTGTGAGACTCAGTTTCCCATTACTAAGCCTTTGAAAGGAAGACTGAAAAGAGGATTGTTTATGAATTGCGAAACTCAGTTGCCCTTTACTAAGCCCTGGGAAGGAAGACTGAAAAGAAGATTATTTATCGTTTGTGAGACTCAGTTTCCCTCTACTCAGCCTTTGAAAGGAAGACTGAAATGAATGTTATTTATCGCTTTTGAAACTCGGTTGCCCTTTACTAAGCCTATGGAAGGAAGACTGAAAAGAAGATTATTTATCCCTTTTGAAACTCAGCTCAACTTTACTAAGCCTATGGAAGGAAGACTGAAAAGAGGATTGTTTATGAATTGCGAAACACAGTTGCCCTTTACTAAGCCCTTGGAAGGAAGACTGAAAAGAAGATTACTTACCGTTTGTGAGACTCAGTTTCCCATTACTAAGCCTTTGAAAGGAAGACTGAAAAGAGGATTGTTTATGAATTGCGAAACTCAGTTGCCCTTTACTAAGCCCTTGGAAGGAAGACTGAAAAGAAGATTATTTACCGTTTGTGAGACTCAGTTTCGATCTACTGAGCCTTTGAAAGGAAGACTGAAAGGAAGGTTATTTATCCCTTTTGAAATTCAGCTCCCCTTTACTAAGCCTATGGAAGGAAGACTGAAAAGAAGATTGTTTATCAATTGCGAAACTGAGTTGCCCTTTACTAAGCCCTTGGAAGAAAGACTGAAAAGAAGATTATTTATCCCTTTTGAAACTCAGTTAACCTTTACTAAGCCTTTGGAACGAAAACTGAAAATAAGGTTATTTATCCTTTTTGAAACTCAGCTCCCCTTTACTAGGTTTTTGGAAGGAAGTGTGAAAAAAAGATTATTTATCCCTTTTGAAACTCAGTTTCCCTCTACTAAGCCTTTGAAAAGAGGACTGAAAAGAAGATTATTTATCCCTTTTGAATCTCAGCTTCCCTTTACTAAACTTTTGGAAGGAAGATTGAAAAGAAGATTGTTTATCAATCACGAAACTCAGTTGCCCTTTACTAAGCCCTTGGAAGGAAGACTGAAAAGAAGATTATTTATTGTTTGTGAGAATCAGTTTCCCTTTACTAAGATTTGAAAGGAAGACTGAAAAGAAGGTTATTTATCCCTTTTGAAACCCAGCTCCCCTTTACTAGGCCTTTGGAGGGAAGAGTGAAAAGAGGATTATTTATCCCTTTGGAATCTCAGTTTCCCTTTACTAAGCCTTTGAAAGGAAGACTGAAAGAAAGATTATTTACCGTTTCTGAGACTCAGTTTCCCTCTACTCAGCCTTTGAAAGGAAGACTGAAATGAATGTTATTTATCCCTTTTGAAACTCGGTTGCCCTTTACTAAGCCCTTGGAAGGAAGACTGAAAAGAAGATTACTTACCGTTTGTGAGACTCAGTTTCGATCTACTGAGCCTTTGAAAGGAAGACTGAAAGGAAGGTTATTTATCCCTTTTGAAATTCAGCTCCCCTTTACTAAGCCTATGGAAGGAAGACTGAAAAGAAGATTGTTTATCAATTGCGAAACTGAGTTGCCCTTTACTAAGCCCTTGGAAGAAAGACTGAAAAGAAGATTATTTATCCCTTTTGAAACTCAGTTAACCTTTACTAAGCCTTTGGAACGAAAACTGAAAATAAGGTTATTTATCCTTTTTGAAACTCAGCTCCCCTTTACTAGGTTTTTGGAAGGAAGTGTGAAAAAAAGATTATTTATCCCTTTTGAAACTCAGTTTCCATCTACTAAGCCTTTGAAAAGAGGACTGAAAAGAAGATTATTTATCCCTTTTGAATCTCAGCTTCCCTTTACTAAACTTTTGGAAGGAAGATTGAAAAGAAGATTGTTTATCAATCACGAAACTCAGTTGCCCTTTACTAAGCCCTTGGAAGGAAGACTGAAAAGAAGATTATTTATTGTTTGTGAGACTCAGTTTCCCTTTACTAAGATTTGAAAGGAAGACTGAAAAGAAGGTTATTTATCCCTTTTGAAACCCAGCTCCCCTTTACTATGCCTTTGGAGGGAAGAGTGAAAAGAGGATTATTTATCCCTTTTGAATCTCAGTTTCCCATTACTAAGCCTTTGAAAGGAAGACTGAAAAGATATTATTTATCCCTTTTGAAACTCAGCTCCCCTTTACTAAGCCTATGGAAGGAAGACTGAAAAGAAGATTGTTTATCAATTGCGAAACTGAGTTGCCCTTTACTAAGTCCTTTGAAGGCAGACTGAAAAGAAGAGTAAGGTTATTTATCCCTTTTGAAACTCAGCTCAACTTTACTAAGCCTATGGAAGGAAGACTGAAAAGAGGATTGTTTATGAATTGCGAAACTCAGTTGCCCTTTACTAAGCCCTGGGAAGGAAGACTGAAAAGAAGATTACTTACCGTTTGTGAGACTCAGTTTCCCATTACTAAGCCTTTGAAAGGAAGACTAAAAAGAAGATTATTTATCCCTTTTGAAACTCAGCTCAACTTTACTAAGCCTATGGAAGGAAGACTGAAAAGAGGATTGTTTATGAATTGCGAAACTCAGTTGCCGTTTACTAAGCCCTTGGAAGGAAGACTGAAAAGAAGATTACTTACCGTTTGTGAGACTCAGTTTCCCATTACTAAGCCTTTGAAAGGAAGACTGAAAAGAGGATTGTTTATCAATTACGAAACTCAGTAGCCCTTTACTAAGCCCTGGGAAGGAAGACTGAAAAGAAGATTATTTATCGTTTGTGAGACTCAGTTTCCCTCTACTCAGCCTTTGAAAGGAAGACTGAAAAGAGGATTGTTTATCAATTACGAAACTCAGTTGCCCTTTACTAAGCCCTGGGAAGGAAGACTGTAAAGAAGATTATTTATCGTTTGTGAGACTCAGTTTCCCATTACTAAGCCTTTGAAAGGAAGACTGAAAAGAGGATTGTTTATCAATTACGAAACTCAGTTGCCCTTTACTAAGCCCTGGGAAGGAAGACTGAAAAGAAGATTATTTATCGTTTGTGAGACTCAGTTTCCCATTACTAAGCCTTTGAAAGGAAGACTGAAAAGAGGATTGTTTATGAATTGCGAAACTCAGTTGCCCTTTACTAAGCCCTGGGAAGGAAGACTTAAAAGAAGATTATTTATCGTTTGTGAGACTCAGTTTCCCATTACTAAGCCTTTGAAAGGAAGACTGAAAAGAGGATTGTTTATCAATTACGAAACTCAGTTGCCCTTTACTAAGCCCTGGGAAGGAAGACTGAAAAGAAGATTATTTATCGTTTGTGAGACTCAGTTTCCCTCTACTCAGCTTTTGAAAGGAAGACTGAAATGAAGGTTATTTACCCCTTTTGAAATTCAGTTGCCCTTTACTAAGCCCTTGGAAGATTATTTATCGTGTGTGAGACTCAGTTTCCCATTACTAAGCCTTTGAAAGGAAGACTGAAAAAAAGATTATTTACCGTTTCTGAGACTCAGTTTCCCATTACTAAGCCTTTGAAAGGAAGACTGAAAAGAGGATTGTTTATCAATTACGAAACTCAGTTGCCCTTTACTAAGCCCTGGGAAGGAAGACTGAAAAGAAGAATACTTACCGTTTGTGAGACTCAGTTTCCCATTACTAAGCCTTTGAAAGGAAGACTGAAAAGAGGATTGTTTATCAATTACGAAACTCAGTTGCCCTTTACTAAGCCCTGGGAAGGAAGACTGAAAAGAAGATTATTTATCGTTTGTGAGACTCAGTTTCCCTCTACTCAGCTTTTGAAAGGAAGACTGAAATGAAGGTTATTTACCCCTTTTGAAATTCAGTTGCCCTTTACTAAGCCCTTGGAAGATTATTTATCGTGTGTGAGACTCAGTTTCCCATTACTAAGCCTTTGAAAGGAAGACTGAAAAAAAGATTATTTACCGTTTCTGAGACTCAGTTTCCCATTACTAAGCCTTTGAAAGGAAGACTGAAAAGATATTATTTATCCCTTTTGAAACTCAGCTCCCCTTTACTAAGCCTATGGAAGGAAGACTGAAAAGAAGATTGTTTATCAATTGCGAAACTGAGTTACCCTTTACTAAGTCCTTTGAAGGCAGACTGAAAAGAAGATTATTTACCGTTTGTGAGGCACAGTTTCCCTTTTCTAATAAGACTGAAAGTAAGGTTAGTTATCCCTTTTGAAACTCAGGTCAACTTTACTAAGCCTATGGAAGGAAGACTGAAAAGAGGATTGTTTATGAATTGCGAAACTCAGTTGCCCTTTACTAAGCCCTGGGAAGGAAGACTGAAAAGGAGATTATTTATATTTGTGAGACTCAGTTTCCCTTTACTGAGCCTTTGAAATAAGACTGAAAAGAAGATTATTTACCGTTTCTGAGACTCAGTTTCCCATTACTAAGCCTTTGAAAGGAAGACTGCAAAGAAGATTATTTATCCCTTTTGAAACTCAGCTCAACTTTACTAAGCCTATGGAAGGAAGACTGAAAAGAGGATTGTTTATGAATTGCGAAACTCAGTTGCCCTTTACTAAGCCCTTGGAAGGAAGACTGAAAAGAAGATTACTTACTGTTTGTGAGACTCAGTTTCCCATTACTAAGCCTTTGAAAGGAAGACTGAAAAGGGGATTGTTTATCAATTACGAAACTCAGTAGCCCTTTACTAAGCCCTGGGAAGGAAGACTGAAAAGAAGATTACTTACCGTTTGTGAAACTCAGTTTCCCATTACTAAGCCTTTGAAAGGAAGACTGAAAAGAAGATTATTTATCCCTTTTGAAACTCAGCTCAACTTTACTAAGCCTATGGAAGGAAGACTGAAAAGAGGATTGTTTATGAATTGCGAAACTCAGTTGCCCTTTACTAAGCCCTTGGAAGGAAGACTGAAAAGAAGATTACTTACTGTTTGTGAGACTCAGTTTCCCATTACTAAGCCTTTGAAAGGAAGACTGAAAAGAGGATTGTTTATCAATTGCGAAACTCAGTTGCCCTTTACTAAGCCCTTGGAAGGAAGACTGAAAAGAAGATTACTTACTGTTTGTGAGACTCAGTTTCCCATTACTAAGCCTTTGAAAGGAAGACTGAAAAGAGGATTGTTTATCAATTACGAAACTCAGTAGCCCTTTACTAAGCCCTGGGAAGGAAGACAGAAAAGAAGATTATTTATCGTTTGTGAGACTCAGTTTCCCTCTACTCAGCCTTTGAAAGGAAGACTGAAATGAAGGTTATTTATCCCTTTTGAAACTCAGTTGCCCTTTACTAAGCCCTTGGAAGGAAGACTGAAAAGAAGATTATTTATCCCTTTTGAAACTCAGCTCAACTTTACTAAGCCTATGGAAGGAAGACTGAAAGGAGGATTGTTTATGAATAGCGAAACTCAGTTGCCCTTTACTAAGCCCTTGGAAGGAAGACTGAAAAGAAGATTACTTACTGTTTGTGAGACTCAGTTTCCCATTACTAAGCCTTTGAAAGGAAGACTGAAAAGAGGATTGTTTATCAATTACGAAACTCAGTAGCCCTTTACTAAGCCCTGGGAAGGAAGACTGAAAAGAAGATTATTTATCGTTTGTGAGACTCAGTTTCGATCTACTTAGCCTTTGAAAGGAAGACTGAATAGAAGGTAATTTATCCCTTTTGAAACTCAGCTCCCCTTTACTAAGCCTATGGAAGGAAGATTGAAAAGAAGATTGTTTATCAATTACGAAACTCAGTTGCCCTTTACAAAGCCCTTGGAAGGAAGACTGAAAGAAGATTATTTATCGTTTGTGAGACTCGGTTTCCCTTTACTAAGATTTGAAAGGAAGACTGAAAAGAAGATTATTTATCTCTTTTGAAACTCAACTCCCTTTACTAAGCCTATGGAAGGAAGACTGAAAAGAATATTGTTTATCAATTGCGAAACTGAGTTGCCCTTTACTAAGCCTTTGGAAGGAAAACTGAAAAGAAGGTTATTTATCCCTTTTGAAACTCAGCTCAACTTTACTAAGCCTATGGAAGGAAGACTGAAAAGAGGATTGTTTATGAATTGCGAAACTCAGTTGCCCTTTACTAAGCCCTTGGAAGGAAGACTGAAAAGAAGATTACTTACCGTTTGTGAGACTCAGTTTCCCATTACTAAGCCTTTGAAAGGAAGACTGAAAAGAAGATTATTTATCCCTTTTGAAACTCAGCTCAACTTTACTAAGCCTATGGAAGGAAGACTGAAAAGAGGATTGTTTATGAATTGCGAAGCTCAGTTGCCCTTTACTAAGCCCTTGGAAGGAAGACTGAAAAGAAGATTACTTACCGTTTGTGAGACTCAGTTTCCCTCAACTAAGTCTTTGAAAAGAAGACTGAAAAGGAGATTATTTATCCCTTTTGAAACTCAGTTGCCCTTTACTAAGCCCTTGGAAGGAAGACTGAAAAGAAGATTGTTTATCAATTGCGAAACTCAGTTGCCCTTTACTAAGCCCTTGGAAGGAAGACTGAAAAGAAGATTACTTACTGTTTGTGAGACTCAGTTTCCCATTACTAAGCCTTTGAAAGGAAGACTGAAAAGAGGATTGTTTATCAATTACGAAACTCAGTAGCCCTTTACTAAGCCCTGGGAAGGAAGACTGAAAAGAAGATTATTTATCGTTTGTGAGGCACAGTTTCCCTTTTCTAATAAGACTGAAAGTAAGGTTAGTTATCCCTTTTGAAACTCAGGTCAACTTTACTAAGCCTATGGAAGGAAGACTGAAAAGAAGATTGTTTATGAATTGCGAAACTCAGTTGCCCTTTACTAAGCCCTGGGAAGGAAGACTGAAAAGAAGATTACTTACTGTTTGTGAGACTCAGTTTCCCATTACTAAGCCTTTGAAAGGAAGACTGAAAAGAAGATTATTTATCCCTTTTGAAACTCAGCTCAACTTTACTAAGCCTATGGAAGGAAGACTGAAAAGAGTATTGTTTATGAATTGCGAAACTAAGTTGCCCTTTACTAAGCCCTTGGAAGGAAGACTGAAAAGAAGATTACTTACTGTTTGTGAGACTCAGTTTCCCATTACTAAGATTTCGAAAGGAAGACTGAAAAGAGGATTGTTTATCAATTACGAAACTCAGCAGCCCTTTACTAAGCCCTGGGAAGGAAGACTGAAAAGAAGATTATTTGTCGTTTGTGAGACTCAGTTTCCCTCTACTCAGCCTTTGAAAGGAAGACTGAAATGAAGGTTATTTATCCCTTTTGAAACTCAGTTGCCCTTTACTAAGCCCTTGGAAGGAAGACTGAAAAGAAGATTATTTACCGTTTGTGAGACTCAGTTTCGATCTACTTAGCCTTTGAAAGGAAGACTGAATGGAAGGTAATTTATCCCTTTTGAAACCCAGCTCTCCTTTACTAGGCCTTTGGAAGGAAGAGTGAAAAGAGGATTATTTATCCCTTTTAAATCTCAGTTTCCCTTTACTAAGCCTTTGAAAGGAAGACTGAAAAAAAGATTATTTACCGTTTCTGAGACTCAGTTTCGATCTACTGAGCCTTTGAAAGGAAGACTGAAAGGAAGGTTATTTATCCCTTTTGAAATTCAGCTCCCCTTTACTAAGCCTGTGGAAGGAAGACTGAAAAGAAGATTCTTTATCAATTGCGAAACTGAGTTGCCCTTTACTAAGCCTATGGAAGGAAGACTGAAAAGAAGATTATTTACCGTTTGTGAGACTCAGTTTCGATCGACTTAGCCTTTGAAAGGAAGACTGAAAGGAAGGTTATTTATCCCTTTTGAAACTCAGCTCCCCTTTACTAAGCCTATGGAAGGAAGACTGAAAAGAAGATTGTTTATCAATTGCGAAACTGAGTTGCCCTTTACTAAGCCCTTGGAAGAAAGACTGAAAAGAAGATTATTTATCTATTTTGAAACTCAGTTAACCTTTACTAAGCCTTTGGAAGGAAAACTGAAAAGAAGGTTATTTATCCTTTTTGAAACTCAACTCCCCTTTACTAGGTTTTTGGAAGGAAGTGTGAAAAAAAGATTATTTATCCCTTTTGAAACTCAGTTTCCCTCTACTAAGCCTTTGAAAAGAAGACTGAAAAGAAGATTATTTATCCCTTTTGCAACTCAGCTTCCCTTTACTAAACTTTTGGAAGGAAGATTGAATAGAAGATTGTTTATCAATTACGAAACTCAGTTGCCCTTTACAAAGCCCTTGGAAGGAAGACTGAAAAGAAGATTATTTATCGTTTGTGAGACTCAGTTGCCCTTTACTAAGATTTGAAAGGAAGACTGAAAAGAAGATTATTTATCTCTTTTGAAACTCAGCTCCCCTTTACTAAGCCTTTGGAAGGAAAACTGAAAAGAAGGTTATTTATCCTTTTTGAAACTCAGCTCCCCTTTACTAGGTTTTTGGAAGGAAGTGTGAAAAAAAGATTATTTATCCCTTTTGAAACTCAGTTTCCCTCTACTAAGTTTTTGAAAAGAAGACTGAAAAGAAGATTATTTATCCCTTTTGAAACTCAGCTTCCCTTTACTAAACTTTTGGAAGGAAGATTGAAAAGAAGATTGTTTATCAATTACGAAACTCAGTTGCCCTTTACAAAGCCTTTGGAAGGAAGACTGAAAAGAAGATTATTTATCGTTTGTGAGACTCAGTTTCCCTTTACTAAGATTTGAAAGGAAGACTGAAAAGAACATTATTTATCTCTTTTGAAACTCAGCTCCCCTTTACTAAGCCTATGGAAGGAAGACTGAAAAGAATATTGTTTATCAATTGCGAAACTGAGTTGCCCTTTACTAAGCCTTTGGAAGGAAAACTGAAAAGAAGGTTATTTATCCCTTTTGAAACTCAGCTCAACTTTACTAAGCCTATGGAAGGAAGACTGAAAAGAGGATTGTTTATGAATTGCGAAACTCAGTTGCCCTTTACTAAGCCCTTGGAAGGAAGACTGAAAAGTAGATTACTTACCGTTTGTGAGACTCAGTTTCCCATTACTTAGCCTTTGAAAGGAAGACTGTAAAGAAGATTATTTATCCCTTTTGAAACTCAGCTCAACTTTACTAAGCCTATGGAAGGAAGACTGAAAAGAGGATTGTTTATGAATTGCGAAACTCAGTTGCTCTTTACTAAGCCCTTGGAAGGAAGACTGAAAAAAAGATTACTTACCGTTTGTGAGACTCAGTTTCCCATTACTAAGCCTTTGAAAGGAAGACTGAAAAGAGGATTGTTTATCAATTACGAAACTCAGTAGCCCTTTACTAAGCCCTGGGAAGGAAGACTGAAAAGAGGATTATTTATCGTTTGTGAGACTCAGTTTCCCTCTACTCAGCCTTTGAAATGAAGACTGAAATGATTGTTATTTATCCATTTTGAAACTCAGTTGCCCTTTACTAAGCCCTTGGAAGGAAGAATGAAAAGAAGATTACTTACCGTTTGTGAGACTCAGTTTCCCATTACTAAGCCTTTGAAAGGAAGACTGAAAAGAAGATTATTTATCCCTTTTGAAACTCAGCTCAACTTTACTAAGCCTATGGAAGGAAGACTGAAAAGAGGATTGTTTATGAATTGCGAAACTCAGTTGCCCTTTACTAAGCCCTTGGAAGGAAGACTGAAAAGAAGATTACTTACCATTTGTGAGACTCAGTTTCCCATTAGTTTCGATGTATTTATCCCCTTTAAAACTCAGTTAACCTTTACTAAGCCTTTGGAAGGAAAACTGAAAAGAAGGTTATTTATCCCTTTGAAACTCAGCTCAACTTTACTAAGCCTTTGGAAAAAAGACTGAAAAGAGGATTGTTTATGAATTGCGAAACTCAGTTGCCCTTTACTAAGCCCTTGGAAGGAAGACTGAAAAGAAGATTACTTACCGTTTGTGAGACTCAGTTTCCCATTACTAAGCTTTTGAAAGGAAGACTGAAAAGAAGATTATTTATGCCTTTTGAAACTCAGTAGCCCCTTACTAAGCCTTGGGAAGGAAGACTGAAAAGAAGATTATTTATCCCTTTTGAAACTCAGCTTACCTTTACTAAACTTTTGAAAGGAAGACTGAAATGAAGGTTATTTATCCCTTTTGAAACTCAGTTGCCTTTTACTAAGCCCTTGGAAGGAAGACTGAAAAGAAGATTATTTACCGTTTGTGAGACTCAGTTTCGATGTACTTTAACTTTGAAAGGAAGACTGAAAGGAAGGTTATTTATCCCTTTTGAAACTCAGCTCCACTTTACTAAGCCTATGGAAGGAAGACTGAAAAGAAGATTGTTTATCAATTGCGAGACTGAGTTGCCCTTTACTAAGCCCTTGGAAGAAAGACTGAAAGAAGATTATTTATCCCTTTTAAAACTCAGTTAACCTTAATAAGCCTTTGGAAGGAAAACTGAAAAGAAGGTTATTTATCCTTTTTGAAACTCATCTCCCCTTTACAAGGTTTTTGGAGGGAAGTGTGAAAAAAAGATTATTTATCCCTTTTGAAACTCAGTTTCCCTCTACTAAGCCTTTGAAAAGAAGACTGAAAAGAAGATTATTTATCCCTTTTGAAACTCAGCTTCCCTTTACTAAACTTTTGGAAGGAAGATTGAAAAGAAGATTGTTTATCAATTACGAAACTCAGTTGCCCTTTACTAAGCCCTTGGAAGGAAGACTGTAAAGAAGATTATTTATCGTTTGTGAGACTCAGTTTCCCTTTACTAAGTTTTGAAAGGAAGACTGAAAAGAAGGTTATTTATCCCTTTTGAAACCCAGCTCTCCTTTACTAGGCCTTTGGAAGGAAGAGTGATAAGAGGATTATTTATCCCTTTTAAATCTCAGTTTCCCTTTACTAAGCCTTTGAAAGGAAGAATGAAAAAAAGATTATTTACCGTTTCTGAGACGCAGTTTCGATCTACTGAGCCTTTGAAAGGAAGACTGAAAGGAAGGTTATTTATCCCTTTTGAAACTCAGCTCCCCTTTACTAAGCCTATGGAAGGAAGACTGAAAAGAAGATTGTTTATCAATTGCGAAACTGAATTGCCCTTTACTAAGCCCTTGGAAGAAAGTCTGAAACGAAGATTATTTATCCCTTTTGAAACTCAGTTAAGCTTTACTAAGCCTGTGGAAGGAAAACTGAAAAGAAGGTTATTTATCCTTTTTGAAACTCAGCTCCCCTTTACTAAACTTTTGGAAGGAAGATTGAAAAGAAGATTGTTTATCAATTACGAAACTCAGTTGCCCTTTACTAAGCCCTTGGAAGGAAGACTGAAAAGAAGATTATTTACCGTTTGTGAGACTCAGTTTCGATCTACTGAGCCTTTGAAAGGAAGACTGAAAGGAAGGTTATTTATCCCTTTTGAAACTCAGCTCCTCTTTACTAAGCCTATGGAAGGAAGACTGAAAAGAAGATTGTTTATCAATTGCGAAACTGAGTTGCCCTTAACTAAGCCCTTGGAAGAAAGACTGAAAAGAAGATTGTTTATCAATTGCGAAACTGAGTTGCCCTTTACTAAGCCCTTGGAAGAAAGACTGAAAAGAAGATTATTTATCCCTTTTAAAACTCAGTTGACCTTTACTAAGCCTTTGGAAGGAAAACTGAAAAGAAGGTTATTTATCCTTTTTGAAACTCATCTCCCCTTTACAAGGTTTTTGGAGGGAAGTGTGAAAAAAAGATTATTTATCCCTTTTGAAACTCAGTTTCCCTCTACTAAGCCCTTGGAAGGAAGACTGAAAAGAAGATTATTTACCGTTTGTGAGACTGAAGACTGAAGACTGAAAGGAAGGTTATTTATCCCTTTTGAAACTCAGCTCCTCTTTACTAAGCCTATGGAAGGAAGACTGAAAAGAAGATTATTTATCCCTTTTAAAACTCAGTTAACCTTTACTAAGCCTTTGGAAGGAAAACTGAAAAGAAGGTTATTTATCCTTTTTGAAACTCAGCTCCCCTTTACTAGGTTTTTTGAAGGAAGTGTGAAAAAAAGATTATTTATCCCTTTTGAAACTCAGTTTCCCTCTACTAAGCCTTTAAAAAGAAGACTGAAAAGAAGATTATTTATCCCTTTTGAAACTCAGCTTCCCTGTACTAAACTTTTGGAAGGAATATTGAAAAGAAGATTGTTTATCAATTACGAAACTCAGTTGCCCTTTACTAAGCAATTGGAAGGAAGACTGAAAAGAAGATTATTTACCGTTTGTGAGACTCAGTTTCGATCTACTGAGCCTTTGAAAGGAAGACTGAAAGGAAGGTTATTTATCCCTTTTGAAACTCAGCTCCCCTTTACTAAGCCTATAAAAGGAAGACTGAAAAGAAGATTGTTTATCAATTGCGAAACTGAGTTGCCCTTTACTAAGCCCTTGGAAGAAAGACTGAAAAGAAGATTGTTTATCAATTGTGAAACTGAGTTGCCCTTTACTAAGCCCTTGGAAGAAAGACTGAAAAGAAGATTATTTATCCCTTTTAAAACTCAGTTAACCTTTACTAAGCCTTTGGAAGGAAAACTGAAAAGAAGGTTATTTATCCTTTTTGAAACTCAGCTCCCCTTTACTAGGTTTTTGGAAGGAAGTGTGAAAAAAAGATTATTTATCCCTTTTGAAACTCAGTTTCCCTCTACTAAGCCTTTGAAAAGAAGACTGAAAAGAAGATTATTTATCCCTTTTGAAACTCAGCTTCCCTTTACTAAACTTTTGGAAGGAAGATTGAAAAGAAGATTGTTTATCAATTACGAAACTCAGTTGCCCTTTACTAAGCCCTTGGAAGGAAGACTGAAAAGAAGATTATTTATCATTTGTGAGACTGAAGACTGAAGACTGAAAGGAAGGTTATTTATCCCTTTTGAAACTCAGCTCCTCTTTACTAAGCCTATGGAAGGAAGACTGAAAAGAAGATTATTTATCCCTTTTAAAACTCAGTTAACCTTTACTAAGCCTTTGGAAGGAAAACTGAAAAGAAGGTTATTTATCCTTTTTGAAACTCAGCTCCCCTTTACTAGGTTTTTTGAAGGAAGTGTGAAAAAAAGATTATTTATCCCTTTTGAAACTCAGTTTCCCTCTACTAAGCCTTTAAAAAGAAGACTGAAAAGAAGATTATTTATCCCTTTTGAAACTCAGCTTCCCTTTACTAAACTTTTGGAAGGAATATTGAAAAGAAGATTGTTTATCAATTACGAAACTCAGTTGCCCTTTACTAAGCAATTGGAAGGAAGACTGAAAAGAAGATTATTTACCGTTTGTGAGACTCAGTTTCGATCTACTGAGCCTTTGAAAGGAAGACTGAAAGGAAGGTTATTTATCCCTTTTGAAACTCAGCTCCCCTTTACTAAGCCTATAAAAGGAAGACTGAAAAGAAGATTGTTTATCAATTGCGAAACTGAGTTGCCCTTTACTAAGCCCTTGGAAGAAAGACTGAAAAGAAGATTGTTTATCAATTGCGAAACTGAGTTGCCCTTTACTAAGCCCTTGGAAGAAAGACTGAAAAAAAGATTATTTATCCCTTTTGAAACTCAGTTTCTCTCTACTAAGCCTTTGAAAAGAAGACTGAAAAGAAGATTATTTATCCCTTTTGAAACTCAGCTTCCCTTTACTAAACTTTTGGAAGGAAGATTGAAAAGAAGATTGTTTATCAATTACGAAACTCAGTTGCCCTTTACTAAGCAATTGGAAGGAAGACTGAAAAGAAGATTATTTACCGTTTGTGAGACTCAGTTTCGATCTACTGAGACTTTGAAAGGAAGACTGAAAGGAAGGTTATTTATCCCTTTTGAAACTCAGCTCCCCTTTACTAAGCCTATAAAAGGAAGACTGAAAAGAAGATTGTTTATCAATTGCGAAACTGAGTTGCCCTTTACTAAGCCCTTGGAAGAAAGACTGAAAGAAGATTATTTATCCCTTTTAAAACTCAGTTAACCTTTACTAAGCCTTTGGAAGGAAAACTGAAAAGAAGGTTATTTATCCTTTTTGAAACTCAGCTCCCCTTTACTAGGTTTTTGGAAGGAAGTGTGAAAAAAAGATTATTTATCCCTTTTGAAACTCAGTTTCCCTCTACTAAGCCTTTGAAAAGAAGACTGAAAAGAAGATTATTTATCCCTTTTGAAACTCAGCTTCCCTTTACTAAACTTTTGGAAGGAAGATTGAAAAGAAGATTGTTTATCAATTACGAAACTCAGTTGCCCTTTACTAAGCCCTTGGAAGGAAGACT
The DNA here is from genome assembly GCA_963583995.1 of Xylota segnis. NCBI lineage: Eukaryota > Metazoa > Arthropoda > Insecta > Diptera > Syrphidae > Xylota > Xylota segnis. The sequence continues at coordinate 89,396,564 of OY757236.1, read as the reverse complement.
GAAAAGAAGATTATTTATCGTTTGTGAGACTCAGTTTCCCTTTACTAAGGTTTGAAAGGAAGACTGAAAAGAAGGTTATTTATCCCTTTTGAAACCCAGCTCCCCTTTACTAGGCCTTTGGAAGGAAGAGTGAAAAGAGGATTATTTATCCCTTTTAAATCTCAGTTTCCCTTTTCTAAGCCTTTGAAAGGAAGACTGAAAAAAAGATTATTTAACGTTTCTGAGACTCAGTTTCAATCTACTTAGCCTTTGAAAGGAAGACTGAAAGGAAGATTATTTGAAATTCAGCTCCCCTTTACTAAGCCTATGGAAGGAAGACTGAAAAGAAGATTATTTACCGTTTGTGAGACTCAGTTTCGATCTACTTAGCCTTTGAAAGGAAGACTGACAGGAAGGTTATTTATCCCTTTTGAAACTCAGTTGCCCTTTACTAAGCCTATGGAAGGAAGACTGAAAAGAAGATTGTTTATCAATTGCGTAACTGAGTTGCCCTTTACTAAGCCCTTGGAAGAAAGACTGAAAAGAAGATTATTTATCCCTTTGAAACTCAGTTAAGCTTTGATAAGCCTTTGGAAGGAAAACTGAAAAGAACCTTATTTATCCTTTTTGAAACTCAGCTCCCCTTTACTAGGTTTTTGGAAGGAAGTGTGAAAAAAAGATTATTTATCCCTTTTGAAACTCAGTTTCCCTCTACTAAGCCTTTGGAAAGAAGATTTTTTATCCCTTTTGAAACTCAGTTGCCCTTTACTAAGCCCTTGGAAGGAAGACTGAAAAGAAGATTATTTACCGTTTGTGAGACTGAAGACTGAAGACTGAAAGGAAGGTTATTTATCCTTTTTTGAAACTCAGCTCAACTTTACTAAGCCTATGGAAGGAAGACTGAAAAGAATATTGTTTATCAATTGCGAAACTGAGTTGCCCTTTACTAAGCCTTTGGAAGGAAAACTGAAAAGAAGGTTATTTATCCCTTTTGAAACTCAGCTCAACTTTACTAAGCCTATGGAAGGAAGACTGAAAAGAGGATTGTTTATGAATTGCGAAACTCAGTTGCCCTTTACTAAGCCCTTGGAAGGAAGACTGAAACGAAGATTACTTACCGTTTGTGAGACTCAGTTTCGATCTACTGAGCCTTTGAAAGGAAGACTGAAAGGAAGGTTATTTATCCCTTTTGAAACTCAGCTCCCCATTACTAAGCCTATAAAAGGAAGACTGAAAAGAAGATTGTTTATCAATTGCGAAACTGAGTTGCCCTTTACTAAGCCCTTGGAAGAAAGACTGAAAAGAAGATTGTTTATCAATTGCGAAACTGAGTTGCCCTTTACTAAGCCCTTGGAAGAAAGACTGAAAAGAAGATTATTTATCCCTTTTAAAACTCAGTTAACCTTTACTAAGCCTTTGGAAGGAAAACTGAAAAGAAGGTTATTTATCCTTTTTGAAACTCAGCTCCCCTTTACTAGGTTTTTGGAAGGAAGTGTGAAAAAAAGATTATTTATCCCTTTTGAAACTCAGTTTCCCTCTACTAAGCCTTTGAAAAGAAGACTGAAAAGAAGATTATTTATCCCTTTTGAAACTCAGCTTCCCTTTACTAAACTTTTGGAAGGAAGATTGAAAAGAAGATTGTTTATCAATTACGAAACTCAGTTGCCCTTTACTAAGCCCTTGGAAGGAAGACTGAAAAGAAGATTATTTATCGTTTGTGAGACTCAGTTTCCCTTTACTAAGATTTGAAAGGAAGACTGAAAAGAAGGTTATTTATCCCTTTTGAAACCCAGCTCCCCTTTACTAGGCCTTTGGAAGGAAGAGTGAAAGAGGATTATCTATCCCTTTTAAATCTCAGTTTCCCTTTTCTAAGCCTTTGAAAGGAAGACTGAAAAAAAGATTATTTAACGTTTCTGAGACTCAGTTTCGATCTACTGAGCCTTTGAAAGGAAGACTGAAAGGAAGATTATTTATCCCTTTTGAAATTCAGCTCCCCTTTACTAAGCCTTTGGAAGGAAGACTGAAAAGAAGATTATTTACCGTTTGTGAGACTCAGTTTCGATCTACTTAGCCTTTGAAAGGAAGACTGAAAGGAAGGTTATTTATCCCTTTTGAAACTCAGCTCCCCTTTACTAAGCCAATGGAAGGAAGACTGAAAAGAAGATTGTTTATCAATTGCGAAACTGAGTTGCCCTTTACTAAGCCCTTGGAAGAAAGACTGAAAAGAAGATTATTTATCCCTTTTGAAACTCAGTTAAGCTTTACTAAGCCTTTGGAAGGAAAACTGAAAAGAACCTTATTTATCCTTTTTGAAACTCAGCTCCCCTTTACTAGGTTTTTGGAAGGAAGTGTGAAAAAAAGATTATTTATCCCTTTTGAAGCTCAGTTTCCCTCTACTAAGCCTTTGAAAAGAAGATTTTTTATCCCTTTTGAAACTCAGTTGCCCTTTACTAAGCCCTTGGAAGGAAGACTGAAAAGAAGATTATTTACCGTTTGTGAGACTGAGGACTGAAGACTGAAAGGAAGGTTATTTATCCCTTTTGAAACTCAGCTCCCCTTTACTAAGCCTATGGAAGGAAGACTGAAAAGAATATTGTTTATCAATTGCGAAACTGAGTTGCCCTTTACTAAGCCTTTGGAAGGAAAACTGAAAAGAAGGTTATTTATCCCTTTTGAAACTCAGCTCAACTTTACTAAGCCTATGGAAGGAAGACTGAAAAGAGGATTGTTTATGAATTGCGAAACTCAGTTGCCCTTTACTAAGCCCTTGGAAGGAAGACTGAAAAGAAGATTACTTACCGTTTGTGAGACTCAGTTTCCCATTACTAAGCCTTTGAAAGGAAGACTGAAAAGAAGATTATTTATCCCTTTTGAAACTCAGCTCACTTTTACTAAGCCCATGGAAGGAAGACTGAAAAGAGGATTGTTTATGAATTGCGAAACTCAGTTGCCCTTTACTAAGCCCTTGGAAGGAAGACTGAAAAGAAGATTACTTACCGTTTGTGAGACTCAGTTTCTAATTACTAAGCCTTTGAAAGGAAGACTGAAAAGAGGATTGTTTATCAATTACGAAACTCAGTAGCCCTTTACTAAGCCCTGGGAAGGAAGACTGAAAAGAAGATTATTTATCGTTTGTGAGACTCAGTTTCCCTCTACTCAGCCTTTGAAAGGAAGACTGAAATGAAGGTTATTTAGCCCTTTTGAAACTCAGTTGCCCTTTACTAAGCCCTTGGAAGGAAGACTGAAAAGAAGATTATTTATCCCTTTTGAAACTCAGCTCAACTTTACTAAGCCTATGGAAGGAAGACTGAAAAGAGGATTGTTTATGAATTGCGAAACTCAGTTGCCCTTTACTAAGCCCTTGGAAGGAAGACTGAAAAGAAGATTACTTACCGTTGGTGAGACTCAGTTTCCCATTACTAAGCCTTTGAAAGGAAGACTGAAAAGAAGATTGTTTATCAATTACGAAACTCAGTAGCCCTTTACTAAGCCCTGGGAAGGAAGACTGAAAAGAAGATTATTTATCGTTTGTGAGACTCAGTTTCCCTCTACTCAGCCTTTGAAAGGAACTCTGAAATGAAGGTTATTTAACCCTTTTGAAACTCAGTTGCCCTTTACTAAGCCCTTGGAAGGAAGACTGAAAAGAAGATTATTTACCGTTTGTGAGACTCAGTTTCGATCTACTTAGCCTTTGAAAGGAAGACTGAAAGGAAGGTTATTTATCCCTTTTGAATCTCAGCTTCCCTTTACTAAACTTTTGGAAGGAAGATTGAAAAGAAGATTGTTTATCAATTACGAAACTCAGTTGCCCTTTACTAAGCCCTTGGAAGGAAGACTGAAAAGAAGATTATTTATCGTTTGTGAGACTCAGTTTCCCTTTACTAAGATTTGAAAGGAAGACTGAAAAGAATGTTATTTATCCCTATTGAAACCCGGCTCCCCTTTACTAGGCCTTTGGAAGGAAGAATGAAAAGAGGATTATTTATCCCTTTTGAATCTCAGTTTCCCTTTACTAAGCCTTTGAAAGGAAGACTGAAAAAAAGATTATTTACCGTTTCTGAGACTCAGTTTCCCATTACTAAGCCTTTGAAAGGAAGACTGAATAGAAGATTATTTACCGTTTGTGAGACTCAGTTTCCCTTTACTAAGATTTGAAAGGAAGACTGAAAAGAAGGTTATTTATACCTATTGAAACCCGGCTCCCCTTTACTAGGCCTTTGGAAGGAAGAATGAAAAGATATTATTTATCCCTTTTGAAACTCAGTTCCCCTTTACTAAAATTTTGGAAGGAAGATTGAAAAGAAGGTTGTTTATCAATAACGAAACTCAGTTGCCCTTTACCAAGCCCTTGGAAGGAAGACTGAAAAGAAGATTATTTACCGTTTGTGAGACTCAGTTTCCCATTACTAAGCCTTTGAAAGGAAGACTGAATAGAAGATTATTTACCATTTGTAAGGCACAGTTTCCCTTTCTAAGCCTTTGGAAGAAAGACTGAAAAGAAAATTATTTATCCCCTTTGAAACTCAGTTCCCCTTTACTAAAATTTTGGAAGGAAGATTGAAAAGAAGGTTGTTTATCAATTACGAAACTCAGTTGCCCTTTACTAAGCTCTTGGAAGGAAGACTGAAAAGAAGATTGTTTATCAATTGCGAAACTGAGTTGCCCTTTACTTAGTCCTTTGAAGGCAGACTGAAAAGAAGATTATTTACCGTTTGTGAGGCACAGTTTCCCTTTTCTAATAAGACCGAAAGTAAGGTTATTTATCCCTTTTGAAACTCAGCTTAACTTTACTAAGCCTATGGAAGGAAGACTGAAAAGAGAATTGTTTATGAATTGCGAAACTCAGTTGCCCTTTACTAAGCCCTGGGAAGGAAGACTGAAAAGAAGATTACTTACCGTTTGTAAGACTCAGTTTCCCATTACTAAGCCTTTGAAAGGAAGACTGAAAAGAAGATTATTTATCCCTTTTGAAACTCAGCTCAACATTACTAAGCCTATGGAAGGAAGACTGAAAAGAGGATTGTCTATGAAATGCGAAACACAGTTGCCCTTTACTAAGCCCTTGGAAGGAAGACTGAAAAGAAGATTATTTACCGTTTGTGAGACTCAGTTTCGATCTACTGAGCCTTTGAAAGGAAGACTGAAAGGAAGGTTATTTATCCCTTTTGAAACTCAGTTGCCCTTTACTAAGCCCTTGGAAGGAAGACTGAAAAGAAGATTATTTATCGTTTGTGAGACTCAGTTTCCCTTTACTAAGATTTGAAAGGAAGACTGAAAAGAAGATTATTTATCCCTTTTGAAACTCAGCTCATCTTTACTAAGCCTATGGAAGGAAGACTGAAAAGAGGATTGTCTATGAAATGCGAAACACAGTTGCCCTTTACTAAGCCCTTGGAAGGAAGACTGAAAAGAAGATTATTTACCGTTTGTGAGACTCAGTTTCGATCTACTTAGCCTTTGAAAGGAAGACTGAAAGGAAGGTTATTTATCCCTTTTGAAACTCAGCTCAACTTTACTAAGCCTATGGAAGGAAGACTGAAAAGAGGATTGTTTATGAATTGCGAAACTAAGTTGCCCTTTACTAAGCCCTTGGAAGGAAGACTGAAAAGAAGATTACTTACCGTTTGTGAGACTCAGTTTCCCATTACTAAGCCTTTGAAAGGAAGACTGAAAAGAAGATTATTTATCCCTTTTGAAACTCAGCTCAACTTTACTAAGCCCTTGGAAGGAAGACTGAAAAGAAGATTATTTACTGTTTGTGAGACTCAGTTTCGATCTACTTAGCCTTTGAAAGGAAGACTGAAAGGAAGGTTATTTATCCCTTTTGAATCTCAGCTTCCCTTTACTAAACTTTTGGAAGGAAGATTGAAAAGAAGATTGTTTATCAATTACGAAACTCAGTTGCCCTTTACTAAGCCCTTGGAAGGAAGACTGAAAAGAAGATTATTTATCGTTTGTGAGACACAGTTTCCCTTTACTAAGATTTGAAAGGAAGACTGAAAAGAATGTTATTTATCCCTATTGAAACTCAGTTGCCCTTTACTAAGCCCTTGGAAGGAAGACTGAAAAGAAGATTATTTACCGTTTGTGAGACTCAGTTTCGATCTACTTAGCCTTTGAAAGGAAGACTGAAAGGAAGGTTATTTATCCCTTTTGAATCTCAGCTTCCCTTTACTAAACTTTTGGAAGGAAGATTGAAAAGAAGATTGTTTATCAATTACGAAACTCAGTTGCCCTTTACTAAGCCCTTGGAAGGAAGACTGAAAAGAAGATTATTTATCGTTTGTGAGACTCAGTTTCCCTTTACTAAGATTTGAAAGGAAGACTGAAAAGAATGTTATTTATCCCTATTGAAACCCGGCTCCCCTTTACTAGGCCTTTGGAAGGAAGAATGAAAAGAGGATTATTTATCCCTTTTGAATCTCAGTTTCCCTTTACTAAGCCTTTGAAAGGAAGACTGAAAAAAAGATTATTTACCGTTTCTGAGACTCAGTTTCCCATTACTAAGCCTTTGAAAGGAAGACTGAATAGAAGATTATTTACCGTTTGTGAGACTCAGTTTCCCTTTACTAAGATTTGAAAGGAAGACTGAAAAGAAGGTTATTTATACCTATTGAAACCCGGCTCCCCTTTACTAGGCCTTTGGAAGGAAGAATGAAAAGATATTATTTATCCCTTTTGAAACTCAGTTCCCCTTTACTAAAATTTTGGAAGGAAGATTGAAAAGAAGGTTGTTTATCAATAACGAAACTCAGTTGCCCTTTACCAAGCCCTTGGAAGGAAGACTGAAAAGAAGATTATTTACCGTTTGTGAGACTCAGTTTCCCATTACTAAGCCTTTGAAAGGAAGACTGAATAGAAGATTATTTACCATTTGTAAGGCACAGTTTCCCTTTCTAAGCCTTTGGAAGAAAGACTGAAAAGAAAATTATTTATCCCCTTTGAAACTCAGTTCCCCTTTACTAAAATTTTGGAAGGAAGATTGAAAAGAAGGTTGTTTATCAATTACGAAACTCAGTTGCCCTTTACTAAGCTCTTGGAAGGAAGACTGAAAAGAAGATTGTTTATCAATTGCGAAACTGAGTTGCCCTTTACTAAGTCCTTTGAAGGCAGACTGAAAAGAAGATTATTTACCGTTTGTGAGGCACAGTTTCCCTTTTCTAATAAGACCGAAAGTAAGGTTATTTATCCCTTTTGAAACTCAGCTTAACTTTACTAAGCCTATGGAAGGAAGACTGAAAAGAGAATTGTTTATGAATTGCGAAACTCAGTTGCCCTTTACTAAGCCCTGGGAAGGAAGACTGAAAAGAAGATTACTTACCGTTTGTAAGACTCAGTTTCCCATTACTAAGCCTTTGAAAGGAAGACTGAAAAGAAGATTATTTATCCCTTTTGAAACTCAGCTCAACTTTACTAAGCCTATGGAAGGAAGACTGAAAAGAGGATTGTCTATGAAATGCGAAACACAGTTGCCCTTTACTAAGCCCTTGGAAGGAAGACTGAAAAGAAGATTATTTACCGTTTGTGAGACTCAGTTTCGATCTACTGAGCCTTTGAAAGGAAGACTGAAAGGAAGGTTATTTATCCCTTTTGAAACTCAGTTGCCCTTTACTAAGCCCTTGGAAGGAAGACTGAAAAGAAGATTATTTATCGTTTGTGAGACTCAGTTTCCCTTTACTAAGATTTGAAAGGAAGACTGAAAAGAAGATTATTTATCCCTTTTGAAACTCAGCTCATCTTTACTAAGCCTATGGAAGGAAGACTGAAAAGAGGATTGTCTATGAAATGCGAAACACAGTTGCCCTTTACTAAGCCCTTGGAAGGAAGACTGAAAAGAAGATTATTTACCGTTTGTGAGACTCAGTTTCGATCTACTTAGCCTTTGAAAGGAAGACTGAAAGGAAGGTTATTTATCCCTTTTGAAACTCAGCTCAACTTTACTAAGCCTATGGAAGGAAGACTGAAAAGAGGATTGTTTATGAATTGCGAAACTAAGTTGCCCTTTACTAAGCCCTTGGAAGGAAGACTGAAAAGAAGATTACTTACCGTTTGTGAGACTCAGTTTCCCATTACTAAGCCTTTGAAAGGAAGACTGAAAAGAAGATTATTTATCCCTTTTGAAACTCAGCTCAACTTTACTAAGCCCTTGGAAGGAAGACTGAAAAGAAGATTATTTACTGTTTGTGAGACTCAGTTTCGATCTACTTAGCCTTTGAAAGGAAGACTGAAAGGAAGGTTATTTATCCCTTTTGAATCTCAGCTTCCCTTTACTAAACTTTTGGAAGGAAGATTGAAAAGAAGATTGTTTATCAATTACGAAACTCAGTTGCCCTTTACTAAGCCCTTGGAAGGAAGACTGAAAAGAAGATTATTTATCGTTTGTGAGACACAGTTTCCCTTTACTAAGATTTGAAAGGAAGACTGAAAAGAATGTTATTTATCCCTATTGAAACCCGGCTCCCCTTTACTAGGCCTTTGGAAGGAAGAATGAAAAGAGGATTATTTATCCCTTTTGAATCTCAGTTTCCCTTTACTAAGCCTTTGAAAGGAAGACTGAAAAAAAGATTATTTACCGTTTCTGAGACTCAGTTTCCCATTACTAAGCCTTTGAAAGGAAGACTGAATAGAAGATTATTTACCGTTTGTGAGACTCAGTTTCCCTTTACTAAGATTTGAAAGGAAGACTGAAAAGAAGGTTATTTATACCTATTGAAACCCGGCTCCCCTTTACTAGGCCTTTGGAAGGAAGAATGAAAAGATATTATTTATCCCTTTTGAAACTCAGTTCCCCTTTACTAAAATTTTGGAAGGAAGATTGAAAAGAAGGTTGTTTATCAATAACGAAACTCAGTTGCGCTTTACCAAGCCCTTGGAAGGAAGACTGAAAAGAAGATTATTTACCGTTTGTGAGACTCAGTTTCGATCTACTTAGCCTTTGAAAGGAAGACTGAAAGGAAGGTTATTTATCCCTTTTGAAACTCAGCTCAACTTTACTAAGCCTATGGAAGGAAGACTGAAAAGAGGATTGTTTATGAATTGCGAAACTAAGTTGCCCTTTACTAAGTCCTTGGAAGGAAGACTGAAAAGAAGATTACTTACCGTTTGTGAGACTCAGTTTCCCATTACTAAGCCTTTGAAAGGAAGACTGAAAAGAAGATTATTTATCCCTTTTGAAACTCAGCTCAACTTTACTAAGCCCTTGGAAGGAAGACTGAAAAGAAGTTTTTTTACTGTTTGTGAGACTCAGTTTCGATCTACTTAGCCTTTGAAAGGAAGACTGAAAGGAAGGTTATTTATCCCTTTTGAATCTCAGCTTCCCTTTACTAAACTTTTGGAAGGAAGATTGAAAAGAAGATTTTTTATCCCTTTTGAAACTCAGTTGCCCTTTACTAAGCCCTTGGAAGGAAGACTGAAAAGAAGATTATTTACCGTTTGTGAGACTGAAGACTGAAGACCGAAAGGAAGGTTATTTATCCCTTTTGAAACTCAGCTCCCCTTTACTAAGCCTATGGAAGGAAGACTGAAAAGAATATTGTTTATCAATTGCGAAACTGAGTTGCCCTTTACTAAGCCTTTGGAAGGAAAACTGAAAAGAAGGTTATTTATCCCTTTTGAAACTCAGCTCAACTTTACTAAGCCTATGGAAGGAAGACTGAAAAGAGGATTGTTTATGAATTGCGAAACTCAGTTGCCCTTTACTAAGCCCTTGGAAGGAAGACTGAAACGAAGATTACTTACCGTTTGTGAGACTCAGTTTCGATCTACTGAGCCTTTGAAAGGAAGACTGAAAGGAAGGTTATTTATCCCTTTTGAAACTCAGCTCCCCATTACTAAGCCTATGGAAGGAAGACTGAAAAGAAGATTATTTACCGTTTGTGAGACTCAGTTTCGATCTACTTAGCCTTTGAAAGGAAGACTGAAAGGAAGGTTATTTATCCCTATTGAAACTCAGCTCCCCTTTACTAAGCCAATGGAAGGAAGACTGAAAAGAAGATTGTTTATCAATTGCGAAACTGAGTTGCCCTTTACTAAGCCCTTGGAAGAAAGACTGAAAAGAAGATTGTTTATCAATTGCGAAACTGAGTTGCCCTTTACTAAGCCCTTGGAAGAAAGACTGAAAAGAAGATTATTTATCCCTTTTGAAACTCAGTTTCCCTCTACTAAGCCTTTGAAAAGAAGACTGAAAAGAAGATTATTTATCCCTTTTGAAACTCAGCTTTTCTTTACTAAACTTTTGGAAGGAAGATTGAAAAGAAGATTGTTTATCAATTACGAAACTCAGTTGCCCTTTACTAAGCCCTTGGAAGGAAGACTGAAAAGAAGATTATTTATCGTTTGTGAGACTGAAAAAAGACTGAAAAGAAGGTTATTTATCCCTTTTGAAACCCAGCTCCCCTTTACTAGGCCTTTGGAAGGAAGAGTGAAAGAGGATTATCTATCCCTTTTAAATCTCAGTTTCCCTTTTCTAAGCCTCTGAAAGGAAGACTGAAAAAAAGATTATTTAACGTTTCTGAGACTCAGTTTCGATCTACTGAGCCTTTGAAAGGAAGACTGAAAGGAAGATTATTTATCCCTTTTGAAATTCAGCTCCCCTTTACTAAGCCTATGGAAGGAAGACTGAAAAGAAGATTATTTACCGTTTGTGAGACTCAGTTTCGATCTACTTAGCCTTTGAAAGGAAGACTGAAAGGAAGGTTATTTATCCCTATTGAAACTCAGCTCCCCTTTACTAAGCCAATGGAAGGAAGACTGAAAAGAAGATTGTTTATCAATTGCGAAACTGAGTTGCCCTTTACTAAGCCCTTGGAAGAAAGACTGAAAAGAAGATTATTTATCCCTTTTGAAACTCAGTTAAGCTTTACTAAGCCTTTGGAAGGAAAACTGAAAAGAACCTTATTTATCCTTTTTGAAACTCAGCTCCCCTTTACTAGGTTTTTGGAAGGAAGTGTGAAAAAAAGATTATTTATCCCTTTTGAAACTCAGTTTCCCTCTACTAAGCCTTTGAAAAGAAGATTTTTTATCCCTTTTGAAACTCAGTTGCCCTTTACTAAGCCCTTGGAAGGAAGACTGAAAAGAAGATTATTTACCGTTTGTGAGACTGAGGACTGAAGACTGAAAGGAAGGTTATTTATCCCTTTTGAAACTCAGCTCCCCTTTACTAAGCCTTTGGAAGGAAAACTGAAAAGAAGGTTATTTATCCCTTTTGAAACTCAGCTCAACTTTACTAAGCCTATGGAAGGAAGACTGAAAAGAGGATTGTTTATGAATGGCGAAACTCAGCTGCCCTTTACTAAGCCCTTGGAAGGAAGACTGAAAAGAAGATTACTTACCGTTTGTGAGACTCAGTTTCCCATTACTAAGCCTTTGAAAGGAAGACTGAAAAGAAGATTATTTATCCCTTTTGAAACTCAGCTCACTTTTACTAAGCCTATGGAAGGAAGACTGAAAAGAGGATTGTTTATGAATTGCGAAACTCAGTTGCCCTTTACTAAGCCCTTGGAAGGAAGACTGAAAAGAAGATTACTTACCGTTTGTGAGACTCAGTTTCTAATTACTAAGCCTTTGAAAGGAAGACTGAAAAGAGGATTGTTTATCAATTACGAAACTCAGTAGCCCTTTACTAAGCCCTGGGAAGGAAGACTGAAAAGAAGATTATTTATCGTTTGTGAGACTCAGTTTCCCTCTACTCAGCCTTTGAAAGGAAGACTGAAATGAAGGTTATTTAGCCCTTTTGAAACTCAGTTGCCCTTTACTAAGCCCTTGGAAGGAAGACTGAAAAGAAGATTATTTACCGTTTGTAAGACTCAGTTTCGATCTACTTAGCCTTTGAAAGGAAGACTGAAAAGAAGATTATTTATCCCTTTTGAAACTCAGCTCAACTTTACTAAGCCTATGGAAGGAAGACTGAAAAGAGGATTGTTTATGAATTGCGAAACTCAGTTGCCCTTTACTAAGCCCTTGGAAGGAAGACTGAAAAGAAGATTACTTACCGTTGGTGAGACTCAGTTTCCCATTACTAAGCCTTTGAAAGGAAGACTGAAAAGAAGATTGTTTATCAATTACGAAACTCAGTAGCCCTTTACTAAGCCCTGGGAAGGAAGACTGAAAAGAAGATTATTTATCGTTTGTGAGACTCAGTTTCCCTCTACTCAGCCTTTGAAAGGAACTCTGAAATGAAGGTTATTTAACCCTTTTGAAACTCAGTTGCCCTTTACTAAGCCCTTGGAAGGAAGACTGAAAAGAAGATTATTTACCGTTTGTGAGACTCAGTTTCGATCTACTTAGCCTTTGAAAGGAAGACTGAAAGGAAGGTTATTTATCCCTTTTGAAACTCAGCTCAACTTTACTAAGCCTATGGAAGGAAGACTGAAAAGAGGACTGTTAATGAATTGCGAAACTAAGTTGCCCTTTACTAAGCCCTTGGAAGGAAGACTGAAAAGAAGATTACTTACCGTTTGTGAGACTCAGTTTCCCATTACTAAGCCTTTGAAAGGAAGACTGAAAAGAAGATTATTTATCCCTTTTGAAACTCAGCTCAACTTTACTAAGCCCTTGGAAGGAAGACTGAAAAGAGGATTATTTACCGTTTGTGAGACTCAGTTTCGATCTACTTAGCCTTTGAAAGGAAGACTGAAAGGAAGGTTATTTATCCCTTTTGAATCTCAGCTTCCCTTTACTAAATTTTTGGAAGGAAGATTGAAAAGAAGATTGTTTATCAATTACGAAACTCAGTTGCCCTTTACTAAGCCCTTGGAAGGAAGACTGAAAAGAAGATTATTTATCGTTTGTGAGACTCAGTTTCCCTTTACTAAGATTTGAAAGGAAGACTGAAAAGAATGTTATTTATCCCTATTGAAACCCGGCTCCCCTTTACTAGGCCTTTGGAAGGAAGAATGAAAAGAGGATTATTTATCCCTTTTGAATCTCAGTTTCCCTTTACTAAGCCTTTGAAAGGAAGACTGAAAAAAAGATTATTTACCGTTTCTGAGACTCAGTTTCCCATTACTAAGCCTTTGAATGGAAGACTGAATAGAAGATTATTTACCGTTTGTGAGACTCAGTTTCCCTTTACTAAGATTTGAAAGGAAGACTGAAAAGAAGGTTATTTATACCTATTGAAACCCGGCTCCCCTTTACTAGGCCTTTGGAAGGAAGAATGAAAAGATATTATTTATCCCTTTTGAAACTCAGTTCCCCTTTACTAAAATTTTGGAAGGAAGATTGAAAAGAAGGTTGTTTATCAATAACGAAACTCAGTTGCCCTTTACCAAGCCCTTGGAAGGAAGACTGAAAAGAAGATTATTTACCGTTTGTGAGACTCAGTTTCCCATTACTAAGCCTTTGAAAGGAAGACTGAATAGAAGATTATTTACCATTTGTAAGGCACAGTTTCCCTTTCTAAGCCTTTGGAAGAAAGACTGAAAAGAAAATTATTTATCCCCTTTGAAACTCAGTTCCCCTTTACTAAAATTTTGGAAGGAAGATTGAAAAGAAGGTTGTTTATCAATTACGAAACTCAGTTGCCCTTTACTAAGCCCTTGGAAGGAAGACTGAAAAGAAGATTGTTTATCAATTGCGAAACTGAGTTGCCCTTTACTTAGTCCTTTGAAGGCAGACTGAAAAGACGATTATTTACCGTTTGTGAGGCACAGTTTCCCTTTTCTAATAAGACCGAAAGTAAGGTTATTTATCCCTTTTGAAACTCAGCTTAACTTTACTAAGCCTATGGAAGGAAGACTGAAAAGAGAATTGTTTATGAATTGCGAAACTCAGTTGCCCTTTACTAAGCCCTGGGAAGGAAGACTGAAAAGAAGATTACTTACCGTTTGTAAGACTCAGTTTCCCATTACTAAGCCTTTGAAAGGAAGACTGAAAAGAAGATTATTTATCCCTTTTGAAACTCAGCTCAACTTTACTAAGCCTATGGAAGGAAGACTGAAAAGAGGATTGTCTATGAAATGCGAAACACAGTTGCCCTTTACTAAGCCCTTGGAAGGAAGACTGAAAAGAAGATTATTTACCGTTTGTGAGACTCAGTTTCGATCTACTTAGCCTTTGAAAGGAAGACTGAAAGGAAGGTTATTTATCCCTTTTGAAACTCAGCTCAACTTTACTAAGCCTATGGAAGGAAGACTGAAAAGATCATTGTTTATGAATTGCGAAACTAAGTTGCCCTTTACTAAGCCCTTGGAAGGAAGACTGAAAAGAAGATTACTTACCGTTTGTGAGACTCAGTTTCCCATTACTAAGCCTTTGAAAGGAAGACTGAAAAGAAGATTATTTATCCTTTTTGAAACTCAGCTCAACTTTACTAAGCCCTTGGAAGGAAGACTGAAAAGAAGATTATTTACTGTTTGTGAGACTCAGTTTCGATCTACTTAGCCTTTGAAAGGAAGACTGAAAGGAAGGTTATTTATCCCTTTTGAATCTCAGCTTCCCTTTACTAAACTTTTGGAAGGAAGATTGAAAAGAAGATTGTTTATCAATTACGAAACTCAGTTGCCCTTTACTAAGCCCTTGGAAGGAAGACTGAAAAGAAGATTATTTATCGTTTGTGAGACTCAGTTTCCCTTTACTAAGATTTGAAAGGAAGACTGAAAAGAATGTTATTTATCCCTATTGAAACCCGGCTCCCCTTTAGTAGGCCTTTGGAAGGAAGAATGAAAAGAGGATTATTTATCCCTTTTGAATCTCAGTTTCCCTTTACTAAGCCTTTGAAAGGAAGACTGAAAAAAGATTATTTACCGTTTCTGAGACTCAGTTTCCCATTACTAAGCCTTTGAAAGGAAGACTGAATAGAAGATTATTTACCGTTTGTGAGACTCAGTTTCCCTTTACTAAGATTTGAAAGGAAGACTGAAAAGAAGGTTATTTATACCTATTGAAACCCGGCTCCCCTTTACTAGGCCTTTGGAAGGAAGAATGAAAAGATATTATTTATCCCTTTTGAAACTCAGTTCCCCTTTACTAAAATTTTGGAAGGAAGATTGAAAAGAAGGTTGTTTATCAATAACGAAACTCAGTTGCCCTTTACCAAGCCCTTAGAAGGAAGACTGAAAAGAAGATTATTTACCGTTTGTGAGACTCAGTTTCCCATTACTAAGCCTTTGAAAGGAAGACTGAATAGAAGATTATTTACCATTTGTAAGGCACAGTTTCCCTTTCTAAGCCTTTGGAAGAAAGACTGAAAAGAAAATTATTTATCCCCTTTGAAACTCAGTTCCCCTTTACTAAAATTTTGGAAGGAAGATTGAAAAGAAGGTTGTTTATCAATTACGAAACTCAGTTGCCCTTTACTAAGCCCTTGGAAGGAAGACTGAAAAGAAGATTGTTTATCAATTGCGAAACTGAGTTGCCCTTTACTTAGTCCTTTGAAGGCAGACTGAAAAGAAGATTATTTACCGTTTGTGAGGCACAGTTTCCCTTTTCTAATAAGACCGAAAGTAAGGTTATTTATCCCTTTTGAAACTCAGCTTAACTTTACTAAGCCTATGGAAGGAAGACTGAAAAGAGAATTGTTTATGAATTGCGAAACTCAGTTGCCCTTTACTAAGCCCTGGGAAGGAAGACTGAAAAGAAGATTACTTACCGTTTGTAAGACTCAGTTTCCCATTACTAAGCCTTTGAAAGGAAGACTGAAAAGAAGATTATTTATCCCTTTTGAAACTCAGCTCAACTTTACTAAGCCTATGGAAGGAAGACTGAAAAGAGGATTGTCTATGAAATGCGAAACACAGTTGCCCTTTACTAAGCCCTTGGAAGGAAGACTGAAAAGAAGATTATTTACCGCTTGTGAGACTCAGTTTCGATCTACTGAGCCTTTGAAAGGAAGACTGAAAGGAAGGTTATTTATCCCTTTTGAAACTCAGTTGCCCTTTACTAAGCCCTTGGAAGGAAGACTGAAAAGAAGATTATTTATCGTTTGTGAGACTCAGTTTCCCTTTACTAAGATTTGAAAGGAAGACTGAAAAGAATGTTATTTATCCCTATTGAAACCCGGCTCCCCTTTACTAGGCCTTTGGAAGGAAGAATGAAAAGAGGATTATTTATCCCTTTTGAATCTCAGTTTCCCTTTACTAAGCCTTTGAAAGGAAGACTGAAAAAAAGATTATTTACGGTTTCTGAGACTCAGTTTCCCATTACTAAGCCTTTGAAAGGAAGACTGAATAGAAGATTATTTACCGTTTGTGAGACTCAGTTTCCCTTTACTAAGATTTGAAAGGAAGACTGAAATGAAGGTTATTTATACCTATTGAAAACCGGCTCCCCTTTACTAGGCCTTTGGAAGGAAGAATGAAAAGATATTATTTATCCCTTTTGAAACTCAGTTCCCCTTTACTAAAATTTTGGAAGGAAGATTGAAAAGAAGGTTGTTTATCAATAACGAAACTCAGTTGCCCTTTACCAAGCCCTTGGAAGGAAGACTGAAAAGAAGATTATTTACCGTTTGTGAGACTCAGTTTCCCATTACTAAGCCTTTGAAAATAAGACTGAATAGAAGATTATTTACCATTTGTAAGGCACAGTTTCCCTTTCTAAGCCTTTGGAAGAAAGACTGAAAAGAAAATTATTTATCCCCTTTGAAACTCAGTTCCCCTTTACTAAAATTTTGGAAGGAAGATTGAAAAGAAGGTTGTTTATCAATTACGAAACTCAGTTGCCCTTTACTAAGCCCTTGGAAGGAAGACTGAAAAGAAGATTGTTTATCAATTGCGAAACTGAGTTGCCCTTTACTTAGTCCTTTGAAGGCAGACTGAAAAGACGATTATTTACCGTTTGTGAGGCACAGTTTCCCTTTTCTAATAAGACCGAAAGTAAGGTTATTTATCCCTTTTGAAACTCAGCTTAACTTTACTAAGCCTATGGAAGGAAGACTGAAAAGAGAATTGTTTATGAATTGCGAAACTCAGTTGCCCTTTACTAAGCCCTGGGAAGGAAGACTGAAAAGAAGATTACTTACCGTTTGTAAGACTCAGTTTCCCATTACTAAGCCTTTGAAAGGAAGACTGAAAAGAAGATTATTTATCCCTTTTGAAACTCAGCTCAACTTTACTAAGCCTATGGAAGGAAGACTGAAAAGAGGATTGTCTATGAAATGCGAAACACAGTTGCCCTTTACTAAGCCCTTGGAAGGAAGACTGAAAAGAAGATTATTTACCGTTTGTGAGACTCAGTTTCGATCTACTGAGCCTTTGAAAGGAAGACTGAAAGGAAGGTTATTTATCCCTTTTGAAACTCAGTTGCCCTTTACTAAGCTCTTGGAAGGAAGACTGAAAAGAAGATTATTTACCGTTTGTGAGACTCAGTTTCGATCTACTGAGCCTTTGAAACCAAGACTGAAAGGAAGGTTATTTATCCCTTTTGAAACTCAGTTGCCCTTTACTAAGCCCTTGGAAGGAAGACTGAAAAGAAGATTATTTACCGTTTGTGAGACTCAGTTTCGATCTACTGAGCCTTTGAAAGGAAGACTGAAAGGAAGGTTATTCATCCCTTTTGAAACGCAGTTGTCCTTTGCTAAGCCCTTGGAAGGAAGACTGAATAGAAGATTATTTACCGTTTGTGAGGCACAGTTTCCCTTTCTAAGCCTTTGGAAGAAAGACTGAAAAGAAAATTATTTATCCCCTTTGAAACTCAGTTCCCCTTTACTAAAATTTTGGAAGGAAGATTGAAAAGAAGGTTGTTTATCAATTACGAAACTCAGTTGCCCTTTACTAAGCCCTTGGAAGGAAGACTGAAAGAAGATTACTTACCGTTTGTGAGACTCAGTTTCCCATTACTAAGCCTTTGAAAGGAAGACTGAAAAGAAGATTATTTATCCCTTTTGAAACTCAGCTCAACTTTACTAAGCCTATGGAAGGAAGACTGAAGAGAGGATTGTTTATGAATTGCGAAACTCAGTTGCCCTTTACTAAGCCCTGTGAAGGAAGACTGAAAAGAAGATTATTTATCGTTTGTGAGACTCAGTTTCCCTCTACTCAGCCTTTGAAAGGAAGTCTGAAATGAAGGTTATTTATCCCTTTTGAAACTCAGTTGCCCTTTACTAAGCCCTTGGAAGGAAGACTGAAAAGAAGATTATTTACCGTTTGTGAGACTCAGTTTCGATCTACTGAGCCTTTGAAAGGAAGACTGAAAGGAAGGTTATTTATCCCTTTTGAAATTCAGCTCCCATTTACTAAGCCTATGGAAGGAAGACTGAAAAGAAGATTGTTTATCAATTGCGACACTGAGTTGCCCTTTACTAAGCCCTTGGAAGAAAGACTGAAAAGAAGATTATTTATCCCTTTTGAAACTCAGTTAACCTTTACTAAGCCTTTGGAAGGAAAACTGAAAAGAAGGTTATTTATCCTTTTTGAAACTCAGCTCCCCTTTACTAGGTTTTTGGAAGGAAGTGTGAAAAAAAGATTATTTATCCCTTTTGAAACTCAGTTTCCCTCTACTAAGCCTTTGAAAAGAAGACTGAAAAGAAGATTATTTATCCCTTTTGAATCTCCCTTTACTAAACTTTTGGAAGGAAGATTGACAAGATGATTGTTTATCAATCACGAAACTCAGTTGCCCTTTACTAAGCCCTTGGAAGGAAGGCTGAAAAGAAGATTACTTATCTTTTGTGAGACTCAGTTTTCCTTTACTAAGATTTGAAAGGAAGACTGAAAAGAAGGTTATTTATTCCTTTTGAAACCCAGCTCCCCTTTACTAGGCCTTTGGAAGGAAGAATGAAAGGGGGTTTATTTATCCCTTTGGAATCTCAGTTTCCCTTTACTAAGCCTTTGAAAGGAAGACTGAAAAGAAGATTATTTATTGTTTGTGAGACTCAGTTTCCCTTTACTAAGATTTGAAAGGAAGACTGAAAAGAAGGTTATTAATCCCTTTTGAAACCCAGCTCCCCTTTACTAGGCCTTTGGAGGGAAGAATGAAAAGAGGATTATTTATCCCTTTTGAAACTCAGCTCCCCTTTACTAAGCCTATGGAAGGAAGACTGAAAAGAAGATTGTTTACCAATTGCGAAACTGAGTTGCCCTTTACTAAGTCCTTTGAAGGCAGACTGAAAAGAAGATTATTTACCGTTTGTGAGGCACAGTTTAACTTTTCTAATAAGACTGAAAGTAAGGTTATTTATCCCTTTAGAAACTCAGCTTAACTTTACTAAGCCTATGGAAGGAAGACTGAAAAGAGGATTGTTTATGAATTGCGAAACTCAGTTGCCCTTTACTAAGCCCTGGGAAGGAAGACTGAAAAGAAGATTACTAACCGTTTGTGAGACTCAGTTTTAAATTACTAAGCCTTTGAAAGGAAGACAGAAAAGAAGATTATTTATCCCTTTTGAAACTCAGCTCAACTTTACTAGGCCTATGGAAGGAAGACTGAAAAGAGGATTGTCTATGAATTGCGAAACACAGTTGCCCTTTACTAAGCCCTTGGAAGGAAGACTGAAAAGAAGATTATTTACCGTTTGTGAGACTCAGTTTCGATCTACTGAGCCTTTGAAAGGAAGACTGAAAGGAAGGTTATTTATCCCTTTTGAAACTCAGTTGCCCTTTACTAAGCCCTTGGAAGGAGGACTGAAAAGAAGATTATTTACCGTTTGTGAGACTCAGTTTCGATCTACTGAGCCTTTGAAAGGAAGACTGAAAGGAAGGTTATTTATCCCTTTTGAAACTCAGTTGCCGTTTACTAAGCCCTTGGAAGGAAGACTGAAAAGAAGATTATTTACCGTTTGTGAGACTCAGTTTCGATCTACTGAGCCTTTGAAAGGAAGACTGAAAGGAAGGTTATTTATCCCTTTTGAAATTCAGCTCCCCATTACTAAGCCTTTGGAACGAAAACTGAAAAGACGGTTATTTATCCTTTTTGAAACTCAGCTCCCCTTTAATAGGTTTTTGGAAAGAAGTGTGAAAAAAAGATTAATTATCCCTTTTGAAACTCAGTTTCCCTCTACTAAGCCTTTGAAAAGAAGACTGAAAAGAAGATTATGTATCCCTTTTGAATCTCAGCTTCCCTTTACTAAACTTTTGGAAGGAAGATTGAAAAGAAGATTGTTTATCAATCACGAAACTCAGTTGCCCTTTACTAAGCCCTTGGAAGGAAGACTGAAAAGAAGATTATTTATTGTTTGTGAGACTCAGTTTCCCTTTACTAAGATTTGAAAGGAAGACTGAAAAGAAGGTTATTTATCAATTTTGAAACCCAGCTCCCCTTTACTAGGCCTTTGGAGGGAAGAGTGAAAAGAGGATTATTTATCCCTTTTGAATCTCAGCTCAACTTTACTAAGCCTATGGAAGGAAGACTGAAAAGAGGATTGTTTATGAATTGCGAAACTCAGTTGCCCTTTACTAAGTCCTTTGAAGGCAGACTGAAAAGAACATTACTTACCGTTTGTGAGACTCAGTTTCCCTCTACTCAGCCTTTGAAAGGAAGACTGAAATGAAGGTTATTTATCCCTTTTAAAACTCAGCTGCCCTTTACTAAGCCTATGGAAGGAAGACTGAAAAGAAGATTGTTTATCAATTGCGAAACTGAGTTGCCCTTTACTAAGTCCTTTGAAGGCAGACTGAAAAGAAGATTATTTACCGTTTGTGAGGCACAGTTTCCCTTTTCTAATAAGACTGAAAGTAAGGTTATTTATCCCTTTTGAAACTCAGCTCCCCTTTACTAAGCCTATGGAAGGAAGACTGAAAAGAAGATTGTTTATCAATTGCGAAACTGAGTTGCCCTTTACTAAGTCCTTTGAAGGCAGACTGAAAAGAAGATTATTTACCGTTTGTGAGGCACAGTTTCCCTTTTCTAATAAGACTGAAACTCAGCTCAACTTTACTAAGCCTATGGAAGGAAGACTGAAAAGAGGATTGTTTATGAATTACGAAACTCAGTTGCCCTTTACTAAGCCCTGGGAAGGAAGACTGAAAAGAAGATTACTTACCGTTTGTGAGACTCAGTTTCCCATTACTAAGCCTTTGAAAGGAAGACTGAAAAGAAGATTATTTATCCCTTTTGAAACTCAGCTCAACTTTACTAAGCCTATGGAAGGAAGACTGAAAAGAGGATTGTTTATGAATTGCGAAACTCAGTTGCCCTTTACTAAGCCCTTGGAAGGAAGACTGAAAAGAACATTACTTACCGTTTGTGAGACTCAGTTTCCCTCTACTCAGCCTTTGAAAGGAAGACTGAAATGAAGGTTATTTATCCCTTTTAAAACTCAGCTCAACTTTACTAAGCCTATGGAAGGAAGACTGAAAAGAGGATTGTTTATGAATTGCGAAACTCAGTTGCCCTTTACTAAGCCCTTGGAAGGAAGACTGAAAAGAACATTTCTTACCGTTTGTGAGACTCAGTTTCCCATTACTAAGCCTTTGAAAGGAAGACTGAAAAGAAGATTATTTATCCCTTTTGAAACTCAGCTCAACTTTACTAAGCCTATGGAAGGAAGACTGAAAAGAGGATTGTTTATGAATTGCGAAACTCAGTTGCCCTTTACTAAGCCCTTGGAAGGAAGACTGAAAAGAACATTACTTACCGTTTGTGAGACTCAGTTTCCCTCTACTCAGCCTTTGAAAGGAAGACTGAAATGAAGGTTATTTACCCCTTTTGAAATTCAGTTGCCCTTTACTAAGCCCTTGGAAGGAAGACTGAAAAGAAGATTATATACCGTTTGTGAGACTCAGTTTCGATCTACTTAGCCTTTGAAAGGAAGACTGAAAGGAAGGTTATTTATCCCTTTTGAAACTCAGCTCCCCTTTACTAAGCCTATGGAAGGAAGACTGAAAAGAAGATTGTTTATCAATTGCGAAACTGAGTTGCCCTTTACTAAGCCCTTGGAAGAAAGACTGAAAAGAAGACTATTTATCCCTTTTGAAACTCAGTTAAGCTTTACTAAGCCTTTGGAAGGAAAACTGAAAAGAAGGTTATTTATCCTTTTTGAAACTCAGCTCCTCTTTACTAGGTTTTTGGAAGGAAGAGTGAAAAAAAGATTATTTATTCCTTTTGAAACTCAGTTTCCCTCTACTAAGCCTTTGAAAAGGAGACTGAAAAGAAGATTATTTATCCCTTTTGAAACTCAGCTTCCCTTTACTAAACTTTTGGAAGGAAGATTGAAAAGAAGATTGTTTATCAATTACGAAACTCAGTTGCCCTTTACAAAGCCCTTGGAAGGAAGACTGAAATGAAGATTATTTATCGTTTGTGAGACTCAGTTTCCCATTACTAAGCCTTTGAAAGGAAGACTGAAAAAAAGATTATTTACCGTTTCTGAGACTCAGTTTCCCATTACTAAGCCTTTGAAAGGAAGACTGAAAAGATATTATTTATCCCTTTTGAAACTCAGCTCCCCTTTACTAAGCCTATGGAAGGAAGACTGAAAAGAAGATTGTTTATCAATTGCGAAACTGAGTTGCCCTTTACTAAGTCCTTTGAAGGCAGACTGAAAAGAAGATTATTTACCGTTTGTGAGGCACAGTTTCCTTTTTCTAATAAGACTGAAAGTAAGGTTAGTTATCCCTTTTGAAACTCAGTTGCCCTTTACTAAGCCCTGGGAAGGAAGACTGAAAAGAAGAATACTTGCCGTTTGTGAGACTCAGTTTCCCATTACTAAGCCTTTGAAAGGAAGACTGAAAAAAAGATTATTTACCGTTTCTGAGACTCAGTTTCCCATTACTAAGCCTTTGAAAGGAAGACTGAAAAGATATTATTTATCCCTTTTGAAACTCAGCTCCCCTTTACTAAGCCTATGGAAGGAAGACTGAAAAGAAGATTGTTTATCAATTGCGAAACTGAGTTGCCCTTTACTAAGTCCTTTGAAGGCAGACTGAAAAGAAGATTATTTACCGTTTCTGAGGCACAGTTTCCTTTTTCTAATAAGACTGAAAGTAAGGTTAGTTATCCCTTTTGAAACTCAGGTCAACTTTACTAAGCCTATGGAAGGAAGACTGAAAAGAGGATTGTTTATGAATTGCGAAACTCAGTTGCCCTTTACTAAGCCCTGGGAAGGAAGACTGAAAAGAAGAATACTTACCGTTTGTGAGACTCAGTTTCCCATTACTAAGCCTTTGAAAGGAAGACTGAAAGAGGATTGTTTATCAATTACGAAACTCAGTTGCCCTTTACTAAGCCCTGGGAAGGAAGACTGAAAAGAAGATTATTTATCGTTTGTGAGACTCAGTTTCCCATTACTAAGCCTTTGAAAGGAAGACTGAAAAAAAGATTATTTAACGTTTCTGAGACTCAGTTTCCCATTACTAAGCCTTTGAAAGGAAGACTGAAAAGATATTATTTATACCTTTTGAAACTCAGCTCCCCTTTACTAAGCCTATGGAAGGAAGACTGAAAAGAAGATTGTTTATCAATTGCGAAACTGAGTTGCCCTTTACTAAGTCCTTTGAAGGCAGACTGAAAAGAAGATTATTTACCGTTTCTGAGGCACAGTTTCCCTTTTCTAATAAGACTGAAAGTAAGGTTAGTTATCCCTTTTGAAACTCAGGTCAACTTTACTAAGCCTATGGAAGGAAGACTGAAAAGAGGATTGTTTATGAATTGCGAAACTCAGTTGCCCTTTACTAAGCCCTTGGAAGGAAGACTGAAAAGAACATTACTTACCGTTTGTGAGACTCAGTTTCCCTCTACTCAGCCTTTGAAAGGAAGACTGAAATGAAGGTTATTTACCCCTTTTGAAATTCAGTTGCCCTTTACTAAGCCCTTGGAAGGAAGACTGAAAAGAAGATTATATACCGTTTGTGAGACTCAGTTTCGATCTACTTAGCCTTTGAAAGGAAGACTGAAAGGAAGGTTATTTATCCCTTTTGAAACTCAGCTCCCCTTTACTAAGCCTATGGAAGGAAGACTGAAAAGAAGATTGTTTATCAATTGCGAAACTGAGTTGCCCTTTACTAAGCCCTTGGAAGAAAGACTGAAAAGAAGACTATTTATCCCTTTTGAAACTCAGTTAAGCTTTACTAAGCCTTTGGAAGGAAAACTGAAAAGAAGGTTATTTATCCTTTTTGAAACTCAGCTCCTCTTTACTAGGTTTTTGGAAGGAAGAGTGAAAAAAAGATTATTTATTCCTTTTGAAACTCAGTTTCCCTCTACTAAGCCTTTGAAAAGGAGACTGAAAAGAAGATTATTTATCCCTTTTGAAACTCAGCTTCCCTTTACTAAGCTTTTGGAAGGAAGATTGAAAAGAAGATTGTTTATCAATTACGAAACTCAGTTGCCCTTTACAAAGCCCTTGGAAGGAAGACTGAAATGAAGATTATTTATCGTTTGTGAGACTCAGTTTCCCATTACTAAGCCTTTGAAAGGAAGACTGAAAAAAAGATTATTTACCGTTTCTGAGACTCAGTTTCCCATTACTAAGCCTTTGAAAGGAAGACTGAAAAGATATTATTTATCCCTTTTGAAACTCAGCTCCCCTTTACTAAGCCTATGGAAGGAAGACTGAAAAGAAGATTGTTTATCAATTGCGAAACTGAGTTGCCCTTTACTAAGTCCTTTGAAGGCAGACTGAAAAGAAGATTATTTACCGTTTGTGAGGCACAGTTTCCTTTTTCTAATAAGACTGAAAGTAAGGTTAGTTATCCCTTTTGAAACTCAGTTGCCCTTTACTAAGCCCTGGGAAGGAAGACTGAAAAGAAGAATACTTGCCGTTTGTGAGACTCAGTTTCCCATTACTAAGCCTTTGAAAGGAAGACTGAAAAAAAGATTATTTACCGTTTCTGAGACTCAGTTTCCCATTACTAAGCCTTTGAAAGGAAGACTGAAAAGATATTATTTATCCCTTTTGAAACTCAGCTCCCCTTTACTAAGCCTATGGAAGGAAGACTGAAAAGAAGATTGTTTATCAATTGCGAAACTGAGTTGCCCTTTACTAAGTCCTTTGAAGGCAGACTGAAAAGAAGATTATTTACCGTTTCTGAGGCACAGTTTCCTTTTTCTAATAAGACTGAAAGTAAGGTTAGTTATCCCTTTTGAAACTCAGGTCAACTTTACTAAGCCTATGGAAGGAAGACTGAAAAGAGGATTGTTTATGAATTGCGAAACTCAGTTGCCCTTTACTAAGCCCTGGGAAGGAAGACTGAAAAGAAGAATACTTACCGTTTGTGAGACTCAGTTTCCCATTACTAAGCCTTTGAAAGGAAGACTGAAAGAGGATTGTTTATCAATTACGAAACTCAGTTGCCCTTTACTAAGCCCTGGGAAGGAAGACTGAAAAGAAGATTATTTATCGTTTGTGAGACTCAGTTTCCCATTACTAAGCCTTTGAAAGGAAGACTGAAAAAAAGATTATTTAACGTTTCTGAGACTCAGTTTCCCATTACTAAGCCTTTGAAAGGAAGACTGAAAAGATATTATTTATACCTTTTGAAACTCAGCTCCCCTTTACTAAGCCTATGGAAGGAAGACTGAAAAGAAGATTGTTTATCAATTGCGAAACTGAGTTGCCCTTTACTAAGTCCTTTGAAGGCAGACTGAAAAGAAGATTATTTACCGTTTCTGAGGCACAGTTTCCCTTTTCTAATAAGACTGAAAGTAAGGTTAGTTATCCCTTTTGAAACTCAGGTCAACTTTACTAAGCCTATGGAAGGAAGACTGAAAAGAGGATTGTTTATGAATTGCGAAACTCAGTTGCCCTTTACTAAGCCCTGGGAAGGAAGACTGAAAAGAAGAATACTTACCGTTTGTGAGACTCAGTTTCCCATTACTAAGCCTTTGAAAGGAAGACTGAAAAGAGGATTGTTTATCAATTACGAAACTCAGTTGCCCTTTACTAAGCCCTGGGAAGGAAGACTGAAAAGAAGATTATTTATCGTTTGTGAGACTCAGTTTCCCTCTACTCAGCCTTTGAAAGGAAGACTGAAATGAAGGTTATTTACCCCTTTTGAAATTCAGTTGCCCTTTACTAAGCCCTTGGAAGGAAGACTGAAAAGAAGATTATATACCGTTTGTGAGACTCAGTTTCGATCTACTTAGCCTTTGAAAGGAAGACTGAAAGGAAGGTTATTTATCCCTTTTGAAACTCAGCTCCCCTTTACTAAGCCTATGGAAGGAAGACTGAAAATAAGATTGTTTATCAATTGCGAAACTGAGTTGCCCTTTACAAAGCCTTTGGAAGGAAAACTGAAAAGAAGCTTATTTATCCTTTTTGAAACTCAGCTCCCCTTTACTAGGTTTTTGGAAGGAAGTGTGAAAAAAAGATTATTTATTCCTTTTGAAACTCAGTTTCCCTCTACTAAGCCTTTGAAAAGGAGACTGAAAAGAAGATTATTTATCCCTTTTGAAACTCAGCTTCCCTTTACTAAACTTTTGGAAGGAAGATTGAAAAGAAGATTGTTTATCAATTACGAAACTCAGTTGCCCTTTACAAAGCCCTTGGAAGGAAGACTGAAAAGAAGATTATTTATCGTTTGTGAGACTCAGTTTCCCATTACTAAGCCTTTGAAAGGAAGACTGAAAAAAAGATTATTTACCGTTTCTGAGACTCAGTTTCCCATTACTAAGCCTTTGAAAGGAAGACTGAAAAGATATTATTTATCCCTTTGGAAACTCAGCTCCCCTTTACTAAGCCTATGGGAGGAAGACTGAAAAGAAGATTGTTTATCAATTGCGAAACTGAGTTGTCCTTTACTAAGTCCTTTGAAGGCAGACTGAAAAGAAGATTATTTACCGTTTGTGAGGCACAGTTTCCTTTTTCTAATAAGACTGAAAGTAAGGTTAGTTATCCCTTTTGAAACTCAGTTGCCCTTTACTAAGCCCTGGGAAGGAAGACTGAAAAAAAGATTATTTACCGTTTGTGAAACTCAGTTTCCCTCTACTCAGCCTTTGAAAGGAAGACTGAAATGAAGGTTATTTATCCCTTTTGAAACTCAGTTGCCCTTTACTAAGCCCTTGGAAGGAAGACTGAAAAGAAGATTATTTACCGTTTGTGAGACTCAGTTTCGATCTACTTAGCCTTTGAAAGGAAGACTGAATGGAAGGTAATTTATCCCTTTTGAAACTCAGCTCCCCTTTACTAAGCCTATGGAAGGAAGACTGAAAAGAAGATTGTTTATCAATTGCGAAACTGAGTTGCCCTTTACTAAGCCCTTGGAAGAAAGACTGAAAAGAAGATTATTTATCTATTTTGAAACTCAGTTAACCTTTACTAAGCCTTTGGAAGGAAAACTGAAAAGAAGGTTATTTATTCTTTTTGAAACTCAACTCCCCTTTACTAGGTTTTTGGAAGGAAGTGTGAAAAAAAGATTGTTTATCCCTTTTGAAACTCAGTTTCCCTCTACTAAGCCTTTGAAAAGAAGACTGAAAAGAAGATTATTTATCCCTTTTGAAACTCAGCTTCCCTTTACTAAACTTTTGGAAGGAAGATTGAAAAGAAGATCGTTTATCAATTACGAAACTCAGTTGCCCTTTACAAAGCCCTTGGAAGGAAGACTGAAAAGAAGATTATTTATCGTTTGTGAGACTCAGTTTCCGTTTACTAAGATTTGAAATCAAGACTGAAAAGAAGATTATTTATCTCTTTTGAAACTCAGCTCCCCTTTACCAAGCCTTTGGAAGGAAAACTGAAAAGAATGTTATTTATCCTTTTTGAAACTCAGCTCCCCTTTAGTAGGTTTTTGGAAGGAAGTGTGAAAAAAAGATTATTTATCCCTTTTGAAACTCAGTTTCCCTCTACTAAGCCTTTGAAAAGAAGACTGAAAAGAAGATTATTTATCCCTTTTGAAACTCAGCTTCCCTTTACTAAACTTTTGGAAGGAAGATTGAAAAGAAGATCGTTTATCAATTACGAAACTCAGTTGCCCTTTACAAAGCCCTTGGAAGGAAGACTGAAAAGAAGATTATTTATCGTTTGTGAGACTCAGTTTCCCTTTACTAAGATTTGAAAGGAAGACTGAAAAGAAGATTATTTATCTCTTTTGAAACTCAGCTCCCCATTACTAAGCCTATGGAAGGTAGACTGAAAGGAAGATTGTTTATCTATTGCGAAACTCAGTTGCACTTTACTAAGCATTTGGAAGGAAGACTGAAAAGAAGATTATTTATCGTTTGTGAGACTCAGTTTCGATCTACGGAGCCTTTGAAAGGAAGACTGAAAGGAATGTTATTTATTCCTTTTGAAACTCAGTTCCCCTTTACTAAGCCTATGGAAGGAAGTGTGAAAAAAAGATTATTTATCCCTTTTGAAACTCAGTTTGCCTTTACTAAGCCTTTGAAAAGAAGACTGAAAAGAAGTTTATTTATCCCTTTTGAAACTCAGCTTCCCTTTACTAAACTTTTGGAAGGAAGATTGAAAAGAAGATTGTTTTTCAATTACGAAACTCAGTTGCCCTTTACTAAGCCCTTGGAAGGAAGACTGAAAAGAAGATTATATACCGTTTGTGAGACTCAGTTTCGATCTACTGAGCCTTTGAAAGGAAGACTGAAAGGAAGGTTATTTATCCCTTTTGAAACTCAGCTCCCCTTTACTAAGCCTATGGAAGGAAGACTGAAAAGAATATTGTTTATCAATTGCGAAACTGAGTTGCCCTTTACTGAGCCCTTGGAAGAAAGACTGAAAAGAAGATTATTTATCCCTTTTGAAACTCAGTTAACCTTTACTAAGACTTTGGAAGGAAAACTGAAAAGAAGGTTATTTATCCTTTTTGAAACTCAGCTCCCCTTTACTAGGTTTTTGGAAGGAAGTGTGAAAAAAAGATTATTTATCCCTTTTGAAACTCAGTTTCCCTCAACTAAGTCTTTGAAAAGAAGACTGAAAAGAAGATTATTTATCCCTTTTGAAACTCAGTTGCCCTTTACTAAGCCCTTGGAAGGAAGACTGAAAAGAAGATTGTTTATCAATTGCGAAACTGAGTTGCCCTTTACTGAGCCCTTGGAAGAAAGACTGAAAAGAAGATTATTTACCTCTTTTGAAACTCAGTTTCCCTTTACTAAGCCTTTGAAAAGAAGACTGAAAAGAAGTTTATTTATCCCTTTTGAAACTCAGCTTCCCTTTACTAAACTTTTGGAAGGAAGATTGAAAAGAAGATTGTTTATCAATTACGAAACTCAGTTGCCCTTCACTAAGCCCTTGGAAGGAAGACTGAAAAGAAGATTATTTACCGTTTGTGAGACTCAGTTTCGATCTACTGAGCCTTTGAAAGGAAGACTGAAAGGAAGGTTATTTATCCCTTTTGAAACTCAGCTCCCCTTTACTAAGCCTATGGAAGGAAGACTGAAAAGAATATTGTTTATCAATTGCGAAACGGAGTTGCCCTTTACTAAGCCTTTGGAAGGAAAACTGAAAAGAAGGTTATTTATCCCTTTTGAAACTCAGCTCAACTTTACTAAGCCTATGGAAGGAAGACTGAAAAGAGGATTGTTTATGAATTGCGAAACTCAGTTGCCCTTTACTAAGCCCTTGGAAGGAAGACTGAAAAAAAGATTACTTACCGTTTGTGAGACTCAGTTTCCCATTACTAAGCCTTTGAAAGGAAGACTGAAAAGAAGATTATTTATCCCTTTTGAAACTCAGCTCCCCTTTACTAAGCCTATGGAAGGAAGACTGAAAAGAATATTGTTTATCAATTGCGAAACTGAGTTGCCCTTTACTAAGCCTTTGGAAGGAAAACGGAAAAGCAGGTTATTTATCCCTTTTGAAACTCAGCTCAACTTTACTAAGCCTATGGAAGGAAGACTGAAAAGAGGATTGTTTATGAATTGCGAAACTCAGTTCCCCTTTACTAAGCCTATGGAAGGAAGTGTGAAAAAAAGATTATTTATCCCTTTTGAAACTCAGTTTGCCTTTACTAAGCCTTTGAAAAGAAGACTGAAAAGAAGTTTATTTATCCCTTTTGAAACTCAGCTTAACTTTACTAAACTTTTGGAAGGAAGATTGAAAAGAAGATTGTTTTTCAATTACGAAACTCAGTTGCCCTTTACTAAGCCCTTGGAAGGAAGACTGAAAAGAAGATTATATACCGTTTGTGAGACTCAGTTTCGATCTACTGAGCCTTTGAAAGGAAGACTGAAAGGAAGGTTATTTATCCCTTTTGAAACTCAGCTCCCCTTTACTAAGCCTATGGAAGGAAGACTGAAAAGAATATTGTTTATCAATTGCGAAACTGAGTTGCCCTTTACTGAGCCCTTGGAAGAAAGACTGAAAAGAAGATTATTTATCCCTTTTGAAACTCAGTTAACCTTTACTAAGACTTTGGAAGGAAAACTGAAAAGAAGGTTATTTATCCTTTTTGAAACTCAGCTCCCCTTTACTAGGTTTTTGGAAGGAAGTGTGAAAAAAAGATTATTTATCCCTTTTGAAACTCAGTTTCCCTCAACTAAGTCTTTGAAAAGAAGACTGAAAAGAAGATTATTTATCCCTTTTGAAACTCAGTTGCCCTTTACTAAGCTCTTGGAAGGAAGACTGAAAAGAAGATTGTTTATCAATTGCGAAACTGAGTTGCCCTTTACTGAGCCCTTGGAAGAAAGACTGAAAAGAAGATTATTTACCTCTTTTGAAACTCAGTTTCCCTTTACTAAGCCTTTGAAAAGAAGACTGAAAAGAAGTTTATTTATCCCTTTTGAACCTCAGCTTCCCTTTACTAAACTTTTGGAAGGAAGATTGAAAAGAAGATTGTTTATCAATTACGAAACTCAGTTGCCCTTTACTAAGCCCTTGGAAGGAAGACTGAAAAGAAGATTATTTACCGTTTGTGAGACTCAGTTTCGATCTACTGAGCCTTTGAAAGGAAGACTGAAAGGAAGGTTATTTATCCCTTTTGAAACTCAGCTCCCCTTTACTAAGCCTATGGAAGGAAGACTGAAAAGAATATTGTTTATCAATTGCGAAACTGAGTTGCCCTTTACTAAGCCTTTGGAAGGAAAACTGAAAAGAAGGTTATTTATCCCTTTTGAAACTCAGCTCAACTTTACTAAGCCTATGGAAGGAAGACTGAAAAGAGGATTGTTTATGAATTGCGAAACTCAGTTGCCCTTTACTAAGCCCTTGGAATAAAGACTGAAAGGAAGGTTATTTATCCCTTTTGAAACTCAGCTCCCCTTTACTAAGCCTATGGAAGGAAGACTGAAAAGAATATTGTTTATCAATTGCGAAACTGAGTTGCCCTTTACTAAGCCTTTGGAAGGAAAACTGAAAAGAAGGTTATTTATCCCTTTTGAAACTCAGCTCAACTTTACTAAGCCTATGGAAGGAAGACTGAAAAGAGGATTGTTTATCAATTACGAAACTCAGTTGCCCTTTACAAAGCCCTTGTAAGGAAGACTGAAAAGAAGATTATTTATCGTTTGTGAGACTCAGTTTCCCTTTACTAAGATTTGAAAGGAAGACTGAAAAGAAGATTATTTATCTCTTTTGAAACTGAGCTCCCCATTACTAAGCCTATGGAAGGTAGACTGAAAGGAAGATTGTTTATCTATTGCGAAACTCAGTTGCACTTTACTAAGCATTTGGAAGGAAGACTGAAAAGAAGATTATTTATCGTTTGTGAGACTCAGTTTCGATCTACGGAGCCTTTGAAAGGAAGACTGAAAGGAATGTTATTTATTCCTTTTGAAACTCAGTTCCCCTTTACTAAGCCTATGGAAGGAAGTGTGAAAAAAAGATTATTTATCCCTTTTGAAACTCAGTTTGCCTTTACTAAGCCTTTGAAAAGAAGACTGAAAAGAAGTTTATTTATCCCTTTTGAAACTCAGCTTCCCTTTACTAAACTTTTGGAAGGAAGATTGAAAAGAAGATTGTTTTTCAATTACGAAACTCAGTTGCCCTTTACTAAGCCCTTGGAAGGAAGACTGAAAAGAAGATTATATACCGTTTGTGAGACTCAGTTTCGATCTACTGAGCCTTTGAAAGGAAGACTGAAAGGAAGGTTATTTATCCCTTTTGAAACTCAGCTCCCCTTTACTAAGCCTATGGAAGGAAGACTGAAAAGAATATTGTTTATCAATTGCGAAACTGAGTTGCCCTTTACTGAGCCCTTGGAAGAAAGACTGAAAAGAAGATTATTTATCCCTTTTGAAACTCAGTTAACCTTTACTAAGACTTTGGAAGGAAAACTGAAAAGAAGGTTATTTATCCTTTTTGAAACTCAGCTCCCCTTTACTAGGTTTTTGGAAGGAAGTGTGAAAAAAAGATTATTTATCCCTTTTGAAACTCAGTTTCCCTCAACTAAGTCTTTGAAAAGAAGACTGAAAAGAAGATTATTTATCCCTTTTGAAACTCAGTTGCCCTTTACTAAGCCCTTGGAAGGAAGACTGAAAAGAAGATTGTTTATCAATTGCGAAACTGAGTTGCCCTTTACTGAGCCCTTGGAAGAAAGACTGAAAAGAAGATTATTTACCTCTTTTGAAACTCAGTTTCCCTTTACTAAGCCTTTGAAAAGAAGACTGAAAAGAAGTTTATTTATCCCTTTTGAAACTCAGCTTCAATTTACTAAACTTTTGGAAGGAAGATTGAAAAGAAGATTGTTTATCAATTACGAAACTCAGTTGCCCTTTACTAAGCCCTTGGAAGGAAGACTGAAAAGAAGATTATTTACCGTTTGTGAGACTCAGTTTCGATCTACTGAGCCTTTGAAAGGAAGACTGAAAGGAAGGTTATTTATCCCTTTTGAAACTCAGCTCCCCTTTACTAAGCCTATGGAAGGAAGACTGAAAAGAATATTGTTTATCAATTGCGAAACTGAGTTGCCCTTTACTAAGCCTTTGGAAGGAAAACTGAAAAGAAGGTTATTTATCCCTTTTGAAACTCAGCTCAACTTTACTAAGCCTATGGAAGGAAGACTGAAAAGAGGATTGTTTATGAATTGCGAAACTCAGTTGCCCTTTACTAAGCCCTTGGAAGGAAGACTGAAAAGAAGATTACTTACCGTTTGTGAGACTCAGTTTCCCATTACTAAGCCTTTGAAAGGAAGACTGAAAAGAAGATTATTGATCCCTTTTGAAACTCAGCTCCCCTTTACTAAGCCTATGGAAGGAAGACTGAAAAGAATATTGTTTATCAATTGCGAAACTGAGTTGCCCTTTACTAAGCCTTTGGAAGGAAAACGGAAAAGAAGGTTATTTATCCCTTTTGAAACTCAGCTCAACTTTACTAAGCCTATGGAAGGAAGACTGAAAAGAGGATTGTTTATGAATTGCGAAACTCAGTTGCCCTTTACTAAGCCCTTGGAAGGAAGACTGAAAAGAAGATTACTTACCGTTTGTGAGACTCAGTTTCCCATTACTTAGCCTTTGAAAGGAAGACTGAAAAGAAGATTATTTATCCCTTTTGAAACTCAGCTCAACTTTACTAAGCCTATGGAAGGAAGACTGAAAAGAGGATTGTTTATGAATTGCGAAACTCAGTTGCCCTTTACTAAGCCCTTGGAAGGAAGACTGAAAAGAAGATTACTTACCGTTTGTGAGACTCAGTTTCCTATTACTAAGCCTTTGAAAGGAAGACTGAAAAGAGTATTGTTTATCAATTACGAAACTCAGTAGCCCTTTACTAAGCCCTGGGAAGGAAGACTGAAAAGAGGATTATTTATCGTTTGTGAGACTCAGTTTCGATCTACGGAGACTTTGAAAGGAAGACTGAAAGGAAGGTTATTTATCCCTTTTGAAACTCAGTTCCCCTTTACTAAGCCTATGGAAGGAAGTGTGAAAAAAAGATTATTTATCCCTTTTGAAACTCAGTTTGCCTTTACTAAGCCTTTGAAAAGAAGACTGAAAAGAAGTTTATTTATCCCTTTTGAAACTCAGCTTCCCTTTACTAAACTTTTGGAAGGAAGATTGAAAAGAAGATCGTTTATCAATTACGAAACTCAGTTGCCCTTTACAAAGCCCTTGGAAGGAAGACTGAAAAGAAGATTATTTATCGTTTGTGAGACTCAGTTTCCGTTTACTAAGATTTGAAATCAAGACTGAAAAGAAGATTATTTATCTCTTTTGAAACTCAGCTCCCCTTTACCAAGCCTTTGGAAGGAAAACTGAAAAGAATGTTATTTATCCTTTTTGAAACTCAGCTCCCCTTTAGTAGGTTTTTCTAAGGAAGTGTGAAAAAAAGATTATTTACCCCTTTTGAAACTCAGTTTCCCTCTACTAAGCCTTTGAAAAGAAGACTGAAAAGAAGATTATTTATCCCTTTTGAAACTCAGCTTCCCTTTACTAAACTTTTGGAAGGAAGATTGAAAAGAAGATCGTTTATCAATTACGAAACTCAGTTGCCCTTTACAAAGCCCTTGGAAGGAAGACTGAAAAGAAGATTATTTATCGTTTGTGAGACTCAGTTTCCCTTTACTAAGATTTGAAAGGAAGACTGAAAAGAAGATTATTTATCTCTTTTGAAACTCAGCTCCCCATTACTAAGCCTATGGAAGGTAGACTGAAAGGAAGATTGTTTATCTATTGCGAAACTCAGTTGCACTTTACTAAGCATTTGGAAGGAAGACTGAAAAGAAGATTATTTATCGTTTGTGAGACTCAGTTTCGATCTACGGCTCCTTTGAAAGGAAGACTGAAAGGAAGGTTATTTATCCCTTTTGAAACTCAGTTCCCCTTTACTAAGCCTATGGAAGGAAGTGTGAAAAAAATATTATTTATCCCTTTTGAAACTAAGTTTGCCTTTACTAAGCCTTTGAAAAGAAGACTGAAAAGAAGTTTATTTATCCCTTTTGAAACTCAGCTTCCCTTTACTAAACTTTTGGAAGGAAGATTGAAAAGAAGATTGTTTTTCAATTACGAAACTCAGTTGCCCTTTACTAAGCCCTTGGAAGGAAGACTGAAAAGAAGATTATATACCGTTTGTGAGACTCAGTTTCGATCTACTGAGCCTTTGAAAGGAAGACTGAAAGGAAGGTTATTTATCCCTTTTGAAACTCAGCTCCCCTTTAATAAGCCTATGGAAGGAAGACTGAAAAGAATATTGTTTATCAATTGCGAAACTGAGTTGCCCTTTACTGAGCCCTTGGAAGAAAGACTGAAAAGAAGATTATTTATCCCTTTTGAAACTCAGTTAACCTTTACTAAGACTTTGGAAGGAAAACTGAAAAGAAGGTTATTTATCCTTTTTGAAACTCAGTTTCCCTCAACTAAGTCTTTGAAAAGAAGACTGAAAAGAAGATTATTTATCCCTTTTGAAACTCAGTTGCCCTTTACTAAGCCCTTGGAAGGAAGACTGAAAAGAAGATTGTTTATCAATTGCGAAACTGAGTTGCCCTATACTGAGCCCTTGGAAGAAAGACTGAAAAGAAGATTATTTACCTCTTTTGAAACTCAGTTTCCCTTTACTAAGCCTTTGAAAAGAAGACTGAAAAGAAGTTTATTTATCCCTTTTGAAACTCAGCTTCCCTTTACTAAACTTTTGGAAGGAAGATTGAAAAGAAGATTGTTTATCAATTACGAAACTCAGTTGCCCTTTACTAAGCCCTTGGAAGGAAGACTGAAAAGAAGATTATTTACCGTTTGTGAGACTCAGTTTCGATCTACTGAGCCTTTGAAAGGAAGACTGAAAGGAAGGTTATTTATCCCTTTTGAAACTCAGCTCCCTTTATCCCTTTTGAAACTCAGCTCCCCTTTACTAAGCCTATGGAAGGAAGACTGAAAAGAATATTGTTTATCAATTGCGAAACTGAGTTGCCCTTTACTAAGCCTTTGGAAGGAAAACTGAAAAGAAGGTTATTTATCCCTTTTGAAACTCAGCTCAACTTTACTAAGCCTATGGAAGGAAGACTGAAAAGAGGATTGTTTATGAATTGCGAAACTCAGTTGCCCTTTACTAAGCCCTTGGAAGGAAGACTGAAAAGAAGATTACTTACCGTTTGTGAGACTCAGTTTCCCATTACTAAGCCTTTGAAAGGAAGACTGAAAAGAAGATTATTTATCCCTTTTGAAACTCAGCTCAACTTTACTAAGCCTATGGAAGGAAGACTGAAAAGAGGATTGTTTATGAATTGCGAAACTCAGTTGCCCTTTACTAAGCCCTTGGAAGGAAGACTGAAAAGAAGATTACTTACCGTTTGTGAGACTCAGTTTCCTATTACTAAGCCTTTGAAAGGAAGACTGAAAAGATTATTGTTTATCAATTACGAAACTCAGTAGCCCTTTACTAAGCCCTGGGAAGGAAGACTGAAAAGAGGATTATTTATCGTTTGTGAGACTCAGTTTCCCTCTACTCAGCCTTTGAAAGGAAGACTGAAATGAAGGTTATTTATCCATTTTGAAACTCAGTTGCCCTTTACTAAGCCCTTGGAAGAAAGACTGAAAAGAAGATTATTTACCGTTTGTGAGACTCAGTTTCGATCTACTTAGCCTTTGAAAGGAAAACTGAAAGGAAGGTTATTTATCCCTTTTGAAACTCAGCTCCCCTTTACTAAGCCTATGGAAGGAAGACTGAAAAGAAGATTCTTTATCAATTGCGAAACTGAGTTGCCCTTTACTGAGCCCTTGGAAGAAAGACTGAAAAGAAGATTATTTATCCCTTTTGAAACTCAGTTAACCTTTACTAAGACTTTGGAAGGAAAACTGAAAAGAAGGTTATTTATCCCTTTTGAAACTCAGCTCAACTTTACTAAGCCTATGGAAGGAAGACTGAAAAGAGGATTGTTTATGAATTGCGAAACTCAGTTGCCCTTTACTAAGCCCTTGGAAGGAAGACTGAAAAGAAGATTACTTACCGTTTGTGAGACTCAGTTTCCCATTACTAAGCCTTTGAAAGGAAGACTGAAAAGAAGATTATTTATCCCTTTTGAAACTCAGCTCAACTTTACTAAGCCTATGGAAGGAAGACTGAAAAGAGGATTGTGTATGAATTGCGAAACTCAGTTGCCCTTTACTAAGCCCTTGGAAGGAAGACTGAAAAGAAGATTACTTACCGTTTGTGAGACTCAGTTTCCCATTACTAAGCCTTTGAAAAGAAGACTGAAAAGAGGATTGTTTATCAATTACGAAACTCAGTAGCCCTTTACTAAGCCCTGGGAAGGAAGACGGAAAGAGGATTATTTATCGTTTGTGAGACTCAGTTTCCCTCTACTCAGCCTTTGAAAGGTAGACTGAAATGAAGGTTATTTATCCATTTTGAAACTCAGTTGCCCTTTACTAAGCCCTTGAAAGAAAGACTGAAAAGAAGATTATTTACCGTTTGTGAGACTCAGTTTCGATCTACTTAGCCTTTGAAAGGAAAACTGAAAGGAAGGTTATTTATCCCTTTTGAAACTCAGCTCCCTTTTACTAAGCCTATGGAAGGAAGACTGAAAAGAAGATTGTTTATCAATTGCGAAACTGAGTTGCCCTTTACTGAGCCCTTGGAAGAAAGACTGAAAAGAAGGTTATTTATCCCTTTTGAAACTCAGTTAACCTTTACTAA
This sequence comes from Xylota segnis, assembly GCA_963583995.1. Lineage (NCBI taxonomy): Eukaryota > Metazoa > Arthropoda > Insecta > Diptera > Syrphidae > Xylota > Xylota segnis. The sequence continues at coordinate 89,359,270 of OY757236.1, read as the reverse complement.
GACTTTGGAAGGAAAACTGAAAAGAAGGTTATTTATCCTTTTTGAAACTCAGCTCCCCTTTACTAGGTTTTTGGAAGGAAGTGTGAAAAAAAGATTATTTATCCCTTTTGAAACTCAGTTTCCCTCAACTAAGTCTTTGAAAAGAAGACTGAAAAGAAGATTATTTATCCCTTTTGAAACTCAGTTGCCCTTTACTAAGCCCTTGGAAGGAAGACTGAAAAGAAGATTATTTACCGTTTGTGAGACTCAGTTTCGATCTACTGAGCCTTTGAAAGGAAGACTGAAAGGAAGGTTATTTATCCCTTTTGAAGCTCAGTTGCCCTTTACTAAGCCCTTGGAAGGAAGACTGAAAAGAAGATTATTTACCGTTTGTGAGACTCAGTTTCGATCTACTGAGCCTTTGAAAGGAAGACTGAAAGGAAGGTTATTTATCCCTTTTGAAACTCAGTTGCCCTTTACTAAGCCCTTGGAAGGAAGACTGAATAGAAGATTATTTACCGTTTGTGAGGCACAGTTTCCCTTTCTAAGCCTTTGGAAGAAAGACTGAAAAGAAAATTTTTTATCCCCTTTGAAACTCAGTTCCCCTTTACTAAAATTTTGGAAGGAAGATTGAAAAGAATAGATGATTATTTACCGTTTGTGAGGCACAGTTTCCCTTTTCTAATAAGACTGAAAGTAAGGTTAGTTATCCCTTTTGAAACTCAGGTCAACTTTACTAAGCCTATGGAAGGAAGACTGAAAAGAAAATTGTTTATGAATTGCGAAACTCAGTTGCCCTTTACTAAGCCCTGGGAAGGAAGACTGAAAAGAAGATTACTTACCGTTTGTGAGACTCAGTTTCCCTCTACTCAGTATTTGAAAGGAAGACTGAAATGAAGGTTATTTATCCCTTTTAAAACTCAGCTCAACTTTACTAAGCCTATAGAAGGAAGACTGAAAAGAGGATTGTTTATGAATTGCGAAACTCAGTTGCCCTTTGAAAAGAAGAATACTTACCGTTTGTGAGACTCAGTTTCCCATTACTAAGCCTTTGAAAGGAAGACTGAAAAGAGGATTGTTTATCAATTACGAAACTCAGTTGCCTTTACTAAGCCCTGATAAGGAAGACTGAAAAGAAGATTATTTATCCTTTGTGAGACTCAGTTTCCCATTACTAAGCCTTTGAAAGGAAGACTGAAAAGAGGATTGTTTATCAATTACGAAACTCAGTTGCCCTTTACTAAGCCCTGGGAAGGAACACTGAAAAGAAGATTATTTATCGTTTGTGAGACTCAGTTTCCCTCTACTCAGCCTTTGAAAGGAAGACTGAAATGAAGGTTATTTACCCCTTTTGAAATTCAGTTGCCCTTTACTAAGCCCTTGGAAAGAAGACTGAAAAGAAGATTATATACCGTTTGTGAGACTCAGTTTCGATCTACTTAGCCTTTGAAAGGAAGACTGAAAGGAAGGTTATTTATCCCTTTTGAAACTCAGCTCCCCTTTACTAAGCCTATGGAAGGAAGTCTGAAAAGAAGATTGTTTATCAATTGCGAAACTGAGTTGCCCTTTACTAAGCCCTTGGAAGAAAGACTGAAAAGAAGATTATTTATCCCTTTTGAAACTCAGTTAAGCTTTACTAAGCCTTTGGAAGGAAAACTGAAAAAAAGGTTATTTATCCTTTTTGAAACTCAGCTCCCCTTTACTAGGTTTTTGGAAGGAAGTGTGAAAAAAAGATTATTTATTCCTTTTGAAACTCAGTTTCCCTCTACTAAGCCTTTGAAAAGGAGACTGAAAAGAAGATTATTTATCGCTTTTGAAACTCAGCTTCCCTTTACTAAACTTTTGGAAGGAAGATTGAAAAGAAGATTGTTTATCAATTACGAAACTCAGTTGCCCATTACAAAGCCCTTGGAAGGAAGACTGAAAAGAAGTTTATTTATCGTTTGTGAGACTCAGTTTCCCATTACTAAGCTTTTGAAAGGAAGACTGAAAAAAAGATTATTTACCGTTTCTGAGACTCAGTTTCCCATTACTAAGCCTTTGAAAGGAAGACTGAAAAGATATTATTTATCCCTTTTGAAACTCAGCTCCCCTTTACTAAGCCTATGGAAGGAAGACTGAAAAGAAGATTGTTTATCAATTGCGAAACTGAGTTGCCCTTTACTAAGTCCTTTGAAGGCAGACTGAAAAGAAGATTATTTACCGTTTGTGAGGCACAGTTTCCCTTTTCTAATAAGACTGAAAGTAAGGTTAGTTATCCCTTTTGAAACTCAGGTAACTTTACTAAGCCTATGGAAGGAAGACTGAAAAGAAAATTGTTTATGAATTGCGAAACTCAGTTGCCCTTTACTAAGCCCTGGGAAGGAAGACTGAAAAGAAGATTACTTACCGTTTGTGAGACTCAGTTTCCCTCTACTCAGTATTTGAAAGGAAGACTGAAATGAAGGTTATTTATCCCTTTTAAAACTCAGCTCAACTTTACTAAGCCTATAGAAGGAAGACTGAAAAGAGGATTGTTTATGAATTGCGAAACTCAGTTGCCCTTTGAAAAGAAGAATACTTACCGTTTGTGAGACTCAGTTTCCCATTACTAAGCCTTTGAAAGGAAGACTGAAAAGAGGATTGTTTATCAATTACGAAACTCAGTTGCCTTTACTAAGCCCTGATAAGGAAGACTGAAAGAAGATTATTTATCCTTTGTGAGACTCAGTTTCCCATTACTAAGCCTTTGAAAGGAAGACTGAAAAGAGGATTGTTTATCAATTACGAAACTCAGTTGCCCTTTACTAAGCCCTGGGAAGGAACACTGAAAAGAAGATTATTTATCGTTTGTGAGACTCAGTTTCCCTCTACTCAGCCTTTGAAAGGAAGACTGAAATGAAGGTTATTTACCCCTTTTGAAATTCAGTTGCCCTTTACTAAGCCCTTGGAAAGAAGACTGAAAAGAAGATTATATACCGTTTGTGAGACTCAGTTTCGATCTACTTAGCCTTTGAAAGGAAGACTGAAAGGAAGGTTATTTATCCCTTTTGAAACTCAGCTCCCCTTTACTAAGCCTATGGAAGGAAGTCTGAAAAGAAGATTGTTTATCAATTGCGAAACTGAGTTGCCCTTTACTAAGCCCTTGGAAGAAAGACTGAAAAGAAGATTATTTATCGTTTGTGAGACTCAGTTTCCCTTTACTAAGCCTTTGAAAGGAAGACTGAAAAGATGATTGTTTATCAATTACGAAACTCAGTTGCCCTTTACTAAGCCCTGGGAAGGAAGACTGAAAAGAAGATTATTTATCGTTTGTGAGACTCAGTTTCCCTCTACTCAGCCTTTGAAAGGAAGACTGAAATGAAGGTTATTTACCCCTTTTGAAATTCAGTTGCCCTTCACTAAGCCCTTGGAAGGAAGACTGAAAAGAAGATTATATACCGTTTGTGAGACTCAGTTTCGATCTACTTAGCCTTTGAAAGGAAGACTGAAAGGAAGGTTATTTATCGCTTTTGAAACTCAGCTCCCCTTTACTAAGCCTATGGAAGGAAGACTGAAAAGAAGATTGTTTATCAATTGCGAAACTGAGTTGCCCTTTACTAAGCCCTTGGAAGAAAGACTGAAAAGAAGATTATTTATCCCTTTTGAAACTCAGTTAAGCTTTACTAAGCCTTTGGAAGGAAAACTGAAAAGAAGCTTATTTATCCTTTTTGAAACTCAGCTCCCCTTTACTAGGTTTTTGGAAGGAAGTGTGAAAAAAAGATTATTTATTCCTTTTGAAACTCAGTTTCCCTCTACTAAGCCTTTGAAAAGGAGACTGAAAAGAAGATTATTTATCCCTTTTGAAACTCAGCTTCCCTTTACTAAACTTTTGGAAGGAAGATTGAAAAGAAGATTGTTTATTAATTACGAAACTCAGTTGCCCTTTACAAAGCCCTTGGAAGGAAGACTGAAAAGAAGATTATTTATCGTTTGTGAGACTCAGTTTCCCATTACTAAGCCTTTGAAAGGAAGACTGAAAAAAAGATTATTTACCGTTTGTGAGACTCAGTTTCCCATTACTAAGCCTTTGAAAGGAAGACTGAAAAGATATTATTTATCCCTTTTGAAACTCAGCTCCCCTTTACTAAGCCTATGGAAGGAAGACTGAAAAGAAGATTATTTATCGTTTGTGAGACTCAGCTTCCCTTTACTAAGATTTGAAAGGAAGACTGAAAAGAAGATTATTTATCTCTTTTGAAACTCAGCTCCCCTTTACTAAGCCTTTGGAAGGAAAACTGAAAAGAAGGTTATTTATCCTTTTTGAAACACAGCTCCCCTTTACTAGGTTTTTGGAAGGAAGTGTGAAAAAAAGATTATTTATCCCTTTTGAAACTCAGTTTCCCTCTACTAAGCCTTTGAAAAGAAGACTGAAAAGAAGATTATTTATCCCTTTTGAAACTCAGCTTCCCTTTACTAAACTTTTGGAAGGAAGATTGAAAAGAAGATTGTTTATCAATTACGAAACTCAGTTGCCCTTTACAAAGCCCTTGGAAGGAAGACTGAAAAGAAGATTATTTATCGTTTGTGAGACTCAGTTTCCCTTTACTAAGATTTGAAAGGAAGACTGAAAAGAAGATTATTTATCTCTTTTGAAACTCAGCTCCCCATTACTAAGCCTATGGAAGGTAGACTGAAAGGAAGATTGTTTATCTATTGCGAAACTCAGTTGCACTTTACTAAGCATTTGGAAGGAAGTGTGAAAAAAATATTATTTATCCCTTTTGAAACTAAGTTTGCCTTTACTAAGCCTATGGAAGGAAGTGTGAAAAAAATATTATTTATCCCTTTTGAAACTAAGTTTGCCTTTACTAAGCCTTTGAAAAGAAGACTGAAAAGAAGTTTATTTATCCCTTTTGAAACTCAGCTTCCCTTTACTAAACTTTTGGAAGGAAGATTGAAAAGAAGATTGTTTTTCAATTACGAAACTCAGTTGCCCTTTACTAAGCCCTTGGAAGGAAGACTGAAAAGAAGATTATATACCGTTTGTGAGACTCAGTTTCGATCTACTGAGCCTTTGAAAGGAAGACTGAAAGGAAGGTTATTTATCCCTTTTGAAACTCAGCTCCCCTTTAATAAGCCTATGGAAGGAAGACTGAAAAGAATATTGTTTATCAATTGCGAAACTGAGTTGCCCTTTACTGAGCCCTTGGAAGAAAGACTGAAAAGAAGATTATTTATCCCTTTTGAAACTCAGTTAACCTTTACTAAGACTTTGGAAGGAAAACTGAAAAGAAGGTTATTTATCCTTTTTGAAACTCAGTTTCCCTCAACTAAGTCTTTGAAAAGAAGACTGAAAAGAAGATTATTTATCCCTTTTGAAACTCAGTTGCCCTTTACTAAGCCCTTGGAAGGAAGACTGAAAAGAAGATTGTTTATCAATTGCGAAACTGAGTTGCCCTATACTGAGCCCTTGGAAGAAAGACTGAAAAGAAGATTATTTACCTCTTTTGAAACTCAGTTTCCCTTTACTAAGCCTTTGAAAAGAAGACTGAAAAGAAGTTTATTTATCCCTTTTGAAACTCAGCCTCCCTTTACTAAACTTTTGGAAGGAAGATTGAAAAGAAGATTGTTTATCAATTACGAAACTCAGTTGCCCTTTACTAAGCCCTTGGAAGGAAGACTGAAAAGAAGATTATTTACCGTTTGTGAGACTCAGTTTCGATCTACTGAGCCTTTGAAAGGAAGACTGAAAGGAAGGTTATTTATCCCTTTTGAAACTCAGCTCCCTTTATCCCTTTTGAAACTCAGCTCCCCTTTACTAAGCCTATGGAAGGAAGACTGAAAAGAATATTGTTTATCAATTGCGAAACTGAGTTGCCCTTTACTAAGCCTTTGGAAGGAAAACTGAAAAGAAGGTTATTTATCCCTTTTGAAACTCAGTTCCCCTTTACTAAGCCTATGGAAGGAAGTGTGAAAAAAATATTATTTATCCCTTTTGAAACTAAGTTTGCCTTTACTAAGCCTTTGAAAAGAAGACTGAAAAGAAGTTTATTTATCCCTTTTGAAACTCAGCTTCCCTTTACTAAACTTTTGGAAGGAAGATTGAAAAGAAGATTGTTTTTCAATTACGAAACTCAGTTGCCCTTTACTAAGCCCTTGGAAGGAAGACTGAAAAGAAGATTATATACCGTTTGTGAGACTCAGTTTCGATCTACTGAGCCTTTGAAAGGAAGACTGAAAGGAAGGTTATTTATCCCTTTTGAAACTCAGCTCCCCTTTAATAAGCCTATGGAAGGAAGTGTGAAAAAAATATTATTTATCCCTTTTGAAACTAAGTTTGCCTTTACTAAGCCTTTGAAAAGAAGACTGAAAAGAAGTTTATTTATCCCTTTTGAAACTCAGCTTCCCTTTACTAAACTTTTGGAAGGAAGATTGAAAAGAAGATTGTTTTTCAATTACGAAACTCAGTTGCCCTTTACTAAGCCCTTGGAAGGAAGACTGAAAAGAAGATTATATACCGTTTGTGAGACTCAGTTTCGATCTACTGAGCCTTTGAAAGGAAGACTGAAAGGAAGGTTATTTATCCCTTTTGAAACTCAGCTCCCCTTTAATAAGCCTATGGAAGGAAGACTGAAAAGAATATTGTTTATCAATTGCGAAACTGAGTTGCCCTTTACTGAGCCCTTGGAAGAAAGACTGAAAAGAAGATTATTTATCCCTTTTGAAACTCAGTTAACCTTTACTAAGACTTTGGAAGGAAAACTGAAAAGAAGGTTATTTATCCTTTTTGAAACTCAGTTTCCCTCAACTAAGTCTTTGAAAAGAAGACTGAAAAGAAGATTATTTATCCCTTTTGAAACTCAGTTGCCCTTTACTAAGCCCTTGGAAGGAAGACTGAAAAGAAGATTGTTTATCAATTGCGAAACTGAGTTGCCCTATACTGAGCCCTTGGAAGAAAGACTGAAAAGAAGATTATTTACCTCTTTTGAAACTCAGTTTCCCTTTACTAAGCCTTTGAAAAGAAGACTGAAAAGAAGTTTATTTATCCCTTTTGAAACTCAGCCTCCCTTTACTAAACTTTTGGAAGGAAGATTGAAAAGAAGATTGTTTATCAATTACGAAACTCAGTTGCCCTTTACTAAGCCCTTGGAAGGAAGACTGAAAAGAAGATTATTTACCGTTTGTGAGACTCAGTTTCGATCTACTGAGCCTTTGAAAGGAAGACTGAAAGGAAGGTTATTTATCCCTTTTGAAACTCAGCTCCCTTTATCCCTTTTGAAACTCAGCTCCCCTTTACTAAGCCTATGGAAGGAAGACTGAAAAGAATATTGTTTATCAATTGCGAAACTGAGTTGCCCTTTACTAAGCCTTTGGAAGGAAAACTGAAAAGAAGGTTATTTATCCCTTTTGAAACTCAGCTCAACTTTACTAAGCCTATGGAAGGAAGACTGAAAAGAGGATTGTTTATGAATTGCGAAACTCAGTTGCCCTTTACTAAGCCCTTGGAAGGAAGACTGAAAAGAAGATTACTTACCGTTTGTGAGACTCAGTTTCCCATTACTAAGCCTTTGAAAGGAAGACTGAAAAGAAGATTATTTATCCCTTTTGAAACTCAGCTCAACTTTACTAAGCCTATGGAAGGAAGACTGAAAAGAGGATTGTTTATGAATTGCGAAACTCAGTTGCCCTTTACTAAGCCCTTGGAAGGAAGACTGAAAAGAAGATTACTTACCGTTTGTGAGACTCAGTTTCCTATTACTAAGCCTTTGAAAGGAAGACTGAAAAGAAGATTATTTATCCCTTTTGAAACTCAGCTCAACTTTACTAAGCCTATGGAAGGAAGACTGAAAAGAGGATTGTTTATGAATTGCGAAACTCAGTTGCCCTTTACTAAGCCCTTGGAAGGAAGACTGAAAAGAAGATTACTTACCGTTTGTGAGACTCAGTTTCCTATTACTAAGCCTTTGAAAGGAAGACTGAAAAGATTATTGTTTATCAATTACGAAACTCAGTAGCCCTTTACTAAGCCCTGGGAAGGAAGACTGAAAAGAGGATTATTTATCGTTTGTGAGACTCAGTTTCCCTCTACTCAGCCTTTGAAAGGAAGACTGAAATGAAGGTTATTTATCCATTTTGAAACTCAGTTGCCCTTTACTAAGCCCTTGGAAGAAAGACTGAAAAGAAGATTATTTACCGTTTGTGAGACTCAGTTTCGATCTACTTAGCCTTTGAAAGGAAAACTGAAAGGAAGGTTATTTATCCCTTTTGAAACTCAGCTCCCCTTTACTAAGCCTATGGAAGGAAGACTGAAAAGAAGATTCTTTATCAATTGCGAAACTGAGTTGCCCTTTACTGAGCCCTTGGAAGAAAGACTGAAAAGAAGATTATTTATCCCTTTTGAAACTCAGTTAACCTTTACTAAGACTTTGGAAGGAAAACTGAAAAGAAGGTTATTTATCCCTTTTGAAACTCAGCTCAACTTTACTAAGCCTATGGAAGGAAGACTGAAAAGAGGATTGTTTATGAATTGCGAAACTCAGTTGCCCTTTACTAAGCCCTTGGAAGGAAGACTGAAAAGAAGATTACTTACCGTTTGTGAGACTCAGTTTCCCATTACTAAGCCTTTGAAAGGAAGACTGAAAAGAAGATTATTTATCCCTTTTGAAACTCAGCTCAACTTTACTAAGCCCTTGGAAGGAAGACTGAAAAGAGGATTGTGTATGAATTGCGAAACTCAGTTGCCCTTTACTAAGCCCTTGGAAGGAAGACTGAAAAGAAGATTACTTACCGTTTGTGAGACTCAGTTTCCCATTACTAAGCCTTTGAAAAGAAGACTGAAAAGAGGATTGTTTATCAATTACGAAACTCAGTAGCCCTTTACTAAGCCCTGGGAAGGAAGACGGAAAGAGGATTATTTATCGTTTGTGAGACTCAGTTTCCCTCTACTCAGCCTTTGAAAGGTAGACTGAAATGAAGGTTATTTATCCATTTTGAAACTCAGTTGCCCTTTACTAAGCCCTTGAAAGAAAGACTGAAAAGAAGATTATTTACCGTTTGTGAGACTCAGTTTCGATCTACTTAGCCTTTGAAAGGAAAACTGAAAGGAAGGTTATTTATCCCTTTTGAAACTCAGCTCCCTTTTACTAAGCCTATGGAAGGAAGACTGAAAAGAAGATTGTTTATCAATTGCGAAACTGAGTTGCCCTTTACTGAGCCCTTGGAAGAAAGACTGAAAAGAAGGTTATTTATCCCTTTTGAAACTCAGTTAACCTTTACTAAGACTTTGGAAGGAAAACTGAAAAGAAGGTTATTTATCCTTTTTGAAACTCAGCTCCCCTTTACTAGGTTTTTGGAAGGAAGTGTGAAAAAAAGATTATTTATCCCTTTTGAAACTCAGTTTCCCTCAACTAAGTCTTTGAAAAGAAGACTGAAAAGAAGATTATTTATCCCTTTTGAAACTCAGTTGCCCTTTACTAAGCCCTTGGAAGGAAGACTGAAAAGAAGATTATTTACCGTTTGTGAGACTCAGTTTCGATCTACTGAGCCTTTGAAAGGAAGACTGAAAGGAAGGTTATTTATCCCTTTTGAAGCTCAGTTGCCCTTTACTAAGCCCTTGGAAGGAAGACTGAAAAGAAGATTATTTACCGTTTGTGAGACTCAGTTTCGATCTACTGAGCCTTTGAAAGGAAGACTGAAAGGAAGGTTATTTATCCCTTTTGAAACTCAGTTGCCCTTTACTAAGCCCTTGGAAGGAAGACTGAATAGAAGATTATTTACCGTTTGTGAGGCACAGTTTCCCTTTCTAAGCCTTTGGAAGAAAGACTGAAAAGAAAATTTTTTATCCCCTTTGAAACTCAGTTCCCCTTTACTAAAATTTTGGAAGGAAGATTGAAAAGAATAGATGATTATTTACCGTTTGTGAGGCACAGTTTCCCTTTTCTAATAAGACTGAAAGTAAGGTTAGTTATCCCTTTTGAAACTCAGGTCAACTTTACTAAGCCTATGGAAGGAAGACTGAAAAGAAAATTGTTTATGAATTGCGAAACTCAGTTGCCCTTTACTAAGCCCTGGGAAGGAAGACTGAAAAGAAGATTACTTACCGTTTGTGAGACTCAGTTTCCCTCTACTCAGTATTTGAAAGGAAGACTGAAATGAAGGTTATTTATCCCTTTTAAAACTCAGCTCAACTTTACTAAGCCTATAGAAGGAAGACTGAAAAGAGGATTGTTTATGAATTGCGAAACTCAGTTGCCCTTTGAAAAGAAGAATACTTACCGTTTGTGAGACTCAGTTTCCCATTACTAAGCCTTTGAAAGGAAGACTGAAAAGAGGATTGTTTATCAATTACGAAACTCAGTTGCCTTTACTAAGCCCTGATAAGGAAGACTGAAAAGAAGATTATTTATCCTTTGTGAGACTCAGTTTCCCATTACTAAGCCTTTGAAAGGAAGACTGAAAAGAGGATTGTTTATCAATTACGAAACTCAGTTGCCCTTTACTAAGCCCTGGGAAGGAACACTGAAAAGAAGATTATTTATCGTTTGTGAGACTCAGTTTCCCTCTACTCAGCCTTTGAAAGGAAGACTGAAATGAAGGTTATTTACCCCTTTTGAAATTCAGTTGCCCTTTACTAAGCCCTTGGAAAGAAGACTGAAAAGAAGATTATATACCGTTTGTGAGACTCAGTTTCGATCTACTTAGCCTTTGAAAGGAAGACTGAAAGGAAGGTTATTTATCCCTTTTGAAACTCAGCTCCCCTTTACTAAGCCTATGGAAGGAAGTCTGAAAAGAAGATTGTTTATCAATTGCGAAACTGAGTTGCCCTTTACTAAGCCCTTGGAAGAAAGACTGAAAAGAAGATTATTTATCCCTTTTGAAACTCAGTTAAGCTTTACTAAGCCTTTGGAAGGAAAACTGAAAAGAAGGTTATTTATCCTTTTTGAAACTCAGCTCCCCTTTACTAGGTTTTTGGAAGGAAGTGTGAAAAAAAGATTATTTATTCCTTTTGAAACTCAGTTTCCCTCTACTAAGCCTTTGAAAAGGAGACTGAAAAGAAGATTATTTATCGCTTTTGAAACTCAGCTTCCCTTTACTAAACTTTTGGAAGGAAGATTGAAAAGAAGATTGTTTATCAATTACGAAACTCAGTTGCCCATTACAAAGCCCTTGGAAGGAAGACTGAAAAGAAGTTTATTTATCGTTTGTGAGACTCAGTTTCCCATTACTAAGCTTTTGAAAGGAAGACTGAAAAAAAGATTATTTACCGTTTCTGAGACTCAGTTTCCCATTACTAAGCCTTTGAAAGGAAGACTGAAAAGATATTATTTATCCCTTTTGAAACTCAGCTCCCCTTTACTAAGCCTATGGAAGGAAGACTGAAAAGAAGATTGTTTATCAATTGCGAAACTGAGTTGCCCTTTACTAAGTCCTTTGAAGGCAGACTGAAAAGAAGATTATTTACCGTTTGTGAGGCACAGTTTCCCTTTTCTAATAAGACTGAAAGTAAGGTTAGTTATCCCTTTTGAAACTCAGGTAACTTTACTAAGCCTATGGAAGGAAGACTGAAAAGAAAATTGTTTATGAATTGCGAAACTCAGTTGCCCTTTACTAAGCCCTGGGAAGGAAGACTGAAAAGAAGATTACTTACCGTTTGTGAGACTCAGTTTCCCTCTACTCAGTATTTGAAAGGAAGACTGAAATGAAGGTTATTTATCCCTTTTAAAACTCAGCTCAACTTTACTAAGCCTATAGAAGGAAGACTGAAAAGAGGATTGTTTATGAATTGCGAAACTCAGTTGCCCTTTGAAAAGAAGAATACTTACCTTTTGTGAGACTCAGTTTCCCATTACTAAGCCTTTGAAAGGAAGACTGAAAAGAGGATTGTTTATCAATTACGAAACTCAGTTGCCTTTACTAAGCCCTGATAAGGAAGACTGAAAGAAGATTATTTATCCTTTGTGAGACTCAGTTTCCCATTACTAAGCCTTTGAAAGGAAGACTGAAAAGAGGATTGTTTATCAATTACGAAACTCAGTTGCCCTTTACTAAGCCCTGGGAAGGAACACTGAAAAGAAGATTATTTATCGTTTGTGAGACTCAGTTTCCCTCTACTCAGCCTTTGAAAGGAAGACTGAAATGAAGGTTATTTACCCCTTTTGAAATTCAGTTGCCCTTTACTAAGCCCTTGGAAAGAAGACTGAAAAAAAGATTATATACCGTTTGTGAGACTCAGTTTCGATCTACTTAGCCTTTGAAAGGAAGACTGAAAGGAAGGTTATTTATCCCTTTTGAAACTCAGCTCCCCTTTACTAAGCCTATGGAAGGAAGTCTGAAAAGAAGATTGTTTATCAATTGCGAAACTGAGTTGCCCTTTACTAAGCCCTTGGAAGAAAGACTGAAAAGAAGATTATTTATCGTTTGTGAGACTCAGTTTCCCTTTACTAAGCCTTTGAAAGGAAGACTGAAAAGATGATTGTTTATCAATTACGAAACTCAGTTGCCCTTTACTAAGCCCTGGGAAGGAAGACTGAAAAGAAGATTATTTATCGTTTGTGAGACTCAGTTTCCCTCTACTCAGCCTTTGAAAGGAAGACTGAAATGAAGGTTATTTACCCCTTTTGAAATTCAGTTGCCCTTCACTAAGCCCTTGGAAGGAAGACTGAAAAGAAGATTATATACCGTTTGTGAGACTCAGTTTCGATCTACTTAGCCTTTGAAAGGAAGACTGAAAGGAAGGTTATTTATCGCTTTTGAAACTCAGCTCCCCTTTACTAAGCCTATGGAAGGAAGACTGAAAAGAAGATTGTTTATCAATTGCGAAACTGAGTTGCCCTTTACTAAGCCCTTGGAAGAAAGACTGAAAAGAAGATTATTTATCCCTTTTGAAACTCAGTTAAGCTTTACTAAGCCTTTGGAAGGAAAACTGAAAAGAAGCTTATTTATCCTTTTTGAAACTCAGCTCCCCTTTACTAGGTTTTTGGAAGGAAGTGTGAAAAAAAGATTATTTATTCCTTTTGAAACTCAGTTTCCCTCTACTAAGCCTTTGAAAAGGAGACTGAAAAGAAGATTATTTCTCCCTTTTGAAACTCAGCTTCCCTTTACTAAACTTTTGGAAGGAAGATTGAAAAGAAGATTGTTTATTAATTACGAAACTCAGTTGCCCTTTACAAAGCCCTTGGAAGGAAGACTGAAAAGAAGATTATTTATCGTTTGTGAGACTCAGTTTCCCATTACTAAGCCTTTGAAAGGAAGACTGAAAAAAAGATTATTTACCGTTTGTGAGACTCAGTTTCCCATTACTAAGCCTTTGAAAGGAAGACTGAAAAGATATTATTTATCCCTTTTGAAACTCAGCTCCCCTTTACTAAGCCTATGGAAGGAAGACTGAAAAGAAGATTGTTTATCAATTGCGAAACTGAGTTGAACTTTACTAAGTCCTTTGAAGGCAGACTGAAAAGAAGATTATTTACCGTTTGTGAGGCACAGTTTCCCTTTTCTAATAAGACTGAAAGTAAGGTTTGTTTACCCCTTTTGAAACTCAGTTGCCCTTTACTAAGCCCTGGGAAGGAAGACTGAAAAGAAGATTATTTATCGTTTGTGAGACTCAGTTTCCCTCTACTCAGCCTTTGAAAGGAAGACTGAAATGAAGGTTATTTATCCCTTTTGAAACTCAGTTGCCCTTTACTAAGCCCTTGGAAGGAAGACTGAAAAGAAGATTATTTACCGTTTGTGAGACTCAGTTTCGATCTACTTAGCCTTTGAAAGGAAGACCGAATGGAAGGTAATTTATCCCTTTTGAAACTCAGCTCCCCTTTACTAAGCCTATGGAAGGAAGACTGAAAAGAAGATTGTTTATCAATTGCGAAACTGAGTTGCCCTTTACTAAGCCCTTGGAAGAAAGACTGAAAAGAAGATTATTTATCTATTTTGAAACTCAGTTAACCTTTACTAAGCCTTTGGAAGGAAAACTGAAAAGAAGGTTTTTTATCCTTTTTGAAACTCAACTCCCCTTTACTAGGTTTTTGGAAGGAAGTGTGAAAAAAAGATTATTTATCCCTTTTGAAACTCAGTTTCCCTCTACTAAGTCTTTGAAAAGCAGACTGAAAAGAAGATTATTTATCCCTTTTGAAACTCAGTTGCCCTTTACTAAGCCCTTGGAAGGAAGACTGAAAAGAAGATTATTTACCGTTTGTGAGACTCAGTTTCGATCTACTGAGCCTTTGAAAGGAAGACTGAAAGGAAGGTTATTTATCCCTTTTGAAGCTCAGTTGCCCTTTACTAAGCCCTTGGAAGGAAGACTGAAAAGAAGATTATTTACCGTTTGTGAGACTCAGTTTCGATCTACTGAGCCTTTGAAAGGAAGACTGAAAGGAAGGTTATTTATCCCTTTTGAAACTCAGTTCCCCTTTACTAAGCCTATGGAAGGAAGTGTGAAAAAAATATTATTTATCCCTTTTGAAACTAAGTTTGCCTTTACTAAGCCTTTGAAAAGAAGACTGAAAAGAAGTTTATTTATCCCTTTTGAAACTCAGCTTCCCTTTACTAAACTTTTAGAAGGAAGATTGAAAAGAAGATTGTTTTTCAATTACGAAACTCAGTTGCCCTTTACTAAGCCCTTGGAAGGAAGACTGAAAAGAAGATTATATACCGTTTGTGAGACTCAGTTTCGATCTACTGAGCCTTTGAAAGGAAGACTGAAAGGAAGGTTATTTATCCCTTTTGAAACTCAGCTCCCCTTTAATAAGCCTATGGAAGGAAGACTGAAAAGAATATTGTTTATCAATTGCGAAACTGAGTTGCCCTTTACTGAGCCCTTGGAAGAAAGACTGAAAAGAAGATTATTTATCCCTTTTGAAGCTCAGTTAACCTTTACTAAGACTTTGGAAGGAAAACTGAAAAGAAGGTTATTTATCCTTTTTGAAACTCAGTTTCCCTCAACTAAGTCTTTGAAAAGAAGACTGAAAAGAAGATTATTTATCCCTTTTGAAACTCAGTTGCCCTTTACTAAGCCCTTGGAAGGAAGACTGAAAAGAAGATTGTTTATCAATTGCGAAACTGAGTTGCCCTTTACTGAGCCCTTGGAAGAAAGACTGAAAAGAAGATTATTTACCTCTTTTGAAACTCAGTTTCCCTTTACTAAGCCTTTGAAAAGAAGACTGAAAAGAAGTTTATTTATCCCTTTTGAAACTCAGCTTCCCTTTACTAAACTTTTGGAAGGAAGATTGAAAAGAAGATTGTTTATCAATTACGAAACTCAGTTGCCCTTTACTAAGCCCTTGGAAGGAAGACTGAAAAGAAGATTATTTACCGTTTGTGAGACTCAGTTTCGATCTACTGAGCCTTTGAAAGGAAGACTGAAAGGAAGGTTATTTATCCCTTTTGAAACTCAGCTCCCCTTTACTAAGCCTATGGAAGGAAGACTGAAAAGAATATTGTTTATCAATTGCGAAACTGAGTTGCCCTTTACTAAGCCTTTGGAAGGAAAACTGAAAAGAAGGTTATTTATCCCTTTTGAAACTCAGCTCAACTTTACTAAGCCTATGGAAGGAAGACTGAAAAGAGGATTGTTTATGAATTGCGAAACTCAGTTGCCCTTTACTAAGCCCTTGGAAGGAAGACTGAAAAGAAGATTACTTACCGTTTGTGAGACTCAGTTTCCCATTACTAAGCCTTTGAAAGGAAGACTGAAAAGAAGATTATTTATCCCTTTTGAAACTCAGCTCAACTTTACTAAGCCTATGGAAGGAAGACTGAAAAGAGGATTGTTTATGAATTGCGAAACTCAGTTGCCCTTTACTAAGCCCTTGGAAGGAAGACTGAAAAGAAGATTACTTACCGTTTGTGAGACTCAGTTTCCTATTACTAAGCCTTTGAAAGCAAGACTGAAAAGAGTATTGTTTATCAATTACGAAACTCAGTAGCCCTTTACTAAGCCCTGGGAAGGAAGACTGAAAAGAGGATTATTTATCGTTTGTGAGACTCAGTTTCGATCTACTTAGCCTTTGAAAGGAAAACTGAAAGGAAGGTTATTTATCCCTTTTGAAACTCAGCTCCCCTTTACTAAGCCTATGGAAGGAAGACTGAAAAGAAGATTCTTTATCAATTGCGAAACTGAGTTGCCCTTTACTGAGCCCTTGGAAGAAAGACTGAAAAGAAGATTATTTATCCCTTTTGAAACTCAGTTAACCTTTACTAAGACTTTGGAAGGAAAACTGAAAAGAAGGTTATTTATCCCTTTTGAAACTCAGCTCAACTTTACTAAGCCTATGGAAGGAAGACTGAAAAGAGGATTGTTTATGAATTGCGAAACTCAGTTGCCCTTTACTAAGCCCTTGGAAGGAAGACTGAAAAGAAGATTACTTACCGTTTGTGAGACTCAGTTTCCCATTACTAAGCCTTTGAAAGGAAGACTGAAAAGAAGATTATTTATCCCTTTTGAAACTCAGCTCAACTTTACTAAGCCTATGGAAGGAAGACTGAAAAGAGGATTGTGTATGAATTGCGAAACTCAGTTGCCCTTTACTAAGCCCTTGGAAGGAAGACTGAAAAGAAGATTACTTACCGTTTGTGAGACTCAGTTTCCCATTACTAAGCCTTTGAAAGGAAGACTGAAAAGAGGATTGTTTATCAATTACGAAACTCAGTAGCCCTTTACTAAGCCCTGGGAAGGAAGACGGAAAGAGGATTATTTATCGTTTGTGAGACTCAGTTTCCCTCTACTCAGCCTTTGAAAGGTAGACTGAAATGAAGGTTATTTATCCATTTTGAAACTCAGTTGCCCTTTACTAAGCCCTTGAAAGAAAGACTGAAAAGAAGATTATTTACCGTTTGTGAGACTCAGTTTCGATCTACTTAGCCTTTGAAAGGAAAACTGAAAGGAAGGTTATTTATCCCTTTTGAAACTCAGCTCCCTTTTACTAAGCCTATGGAAGGAAGACTGAAAAGAAGATTGTTTATCAATTGCGAAACTGAGTTGCCCTTTACTGAGCCCTTGGAAGAAAGACTGAAAAGAAGGTTATTTATCCCTTTTGAAACTCAGTTAACCTTTACTAAGACTTTGGAAGGAAAACTGAAAAGAAGGTTATTTATCCTTTTTGAAACTCAGCTCCCCTTTACTAGGTTTTTGGAAGGAAGTGTGAAAAAAAGATTATTTATCCCTTTTGAAACTCAGTTTCCCTCAACTAAGTCTTTGAAAAGAAGACTGAAAAGAAGATTATTTATCCCTTTTGAAACTCAGTTGCCCTTTACTAAGCCCTTGGAAGGAAGACTGAAAAGAAGTTTATTTACCGTTTGTGAGACTCAGTTTCGATCTACTGAGCCTTTGAAAGGAAGACTGAAAGGAAGGTTATTTATCCCTTTTGAAGCTCAGTTGCCCTTTACTAAGCCCTTGGAAGGAAGACTGAAAAGAAGATTATTTACCGTTTGTGAGACTCAGTTTCGATCTACTGAGCCTTTGAAAGGAAGACTGAAAGGAAGGTTATTTATCCCTTTTGAAACTCAGTTGCCCTTTACTAAGCCCTTGGAAGGAAGACTGAATAGAAGATTATTTACCGTTTGTGAGGCACAGTTTCCCTTTCTAAGCCTTTGGAAGAAAGACTGAAAAGAAAATTTTAATCCCCTTTGAAACTCAGTTCTCCTTTACTAAAATTTTGGAAGGAAGATTGAAAAGAATAGATGATTATTTACCGTTTGTGAGGCACAGTTTCCCTTTTCTAATAAGACTGAAAGTAAGGTTAGTTATCCCTTTTGAAACTCAGGTCAACTTTACTAAGCCTATGGAAGGAAGACTGAAAAGAAAATTGTTTATGAATTGCGAAACTCAGTTGCCCTTTACTAAGCCCTGGGAAGGAAGACTGAAAAGAAGATTACTTACCGTTTGTGAGACTCAGTTTCCCATTACTAAGCCTTTGAAAGGAAGACTGAAAAGAGGATTGTTTATCAATTACGAAACTCAGTTGCCTTTACTAAGCCCTGATAAGGAAGACTGAAAAGAAGATTATTTATCCTTTGTGAGACTCAGTTTCCCATTACTAAGCCTTTGAAAGGAAGACTGAAAAGAGGATTGTTTATCAATTACGAAACTCAGTTGCCCTTTACTAAGCCCTGGGAAGGAACACTGAAAAGAAGATTATTTATCGTTTGTGAGACTCAGTTTCCCTCTACTCAGCCTTTGAAAGGAAGACTGAAATGAAGGTTATTTACCCCTTTTGAAATTCAGTTGCCCTTCACTAAGCCCTTGGAAGGAAGACTGAAAAGAAGATTATATACCGTTTGTGAGACTCAGTTTCGATCTACTTAGCCTTTGAAAGGAAGACTGAAAGGAAGGTTATTTATCGCTTTTGAAACTCAGCTCCCCTTTACTAAGCCTATGGAAGGAAGACTGAAAAGAAGATTGTTTATCAATTGCGAAACTGAGTTGCCCTTTACTAAGTCCTTTGAAGGCAGACTGAAAAGAAGATTATTTACCGTTTGTGAGGCACAGTTTCCCTTTTCTAATAAGACTGAAAGTAAGGTTAGTTATCCCTTTTGAAACTCAGGTAACTTTACTAAGCCTATGGAAGGAAGACTGAAAAGAGGATTGTTTATGAATTGCGAAACTCAGTTGCCCTTTACTAAGCCCTGGGAAGGAAGACTGAAAAGAAGAATACTTACCGTTTGTGAGACTCAGTTTCCCATTACTAAGCCTTTGAAAGGAAGACTGAAAAGAGGATTGTTTATCAATTACGAAACTCAGTTGCCCTTTACTAAGCCATGGGAAGGAAGACTGAAAAGAAGATTATTTATCGTTTGTGAGACTCAGTTTCCCTTTACTAAGCCTTTGAAAGGAAGACTGAAAAGATGATTGTTTATCAATTACGAAACTCAGTTGCCCTTTACTAAGCCCTGGGAAGGAAGACTGAAAAGAAGATTATTTATCGTTTGTGAGACTCAGTTTCCCTCTACTCAGCCTTTGAAAGGAAGACTGAAATGAAGGTTATTTACCCCTTTTGAAATTCAGTTGCCCTTCACTAAGCCCTTGGAAGGTAGACTGAAAAGAAGATTATATACCGTTTGTGAGACTCAGTTTCGATCTACTTAGCCTTTGAAAGGAAGACTGAAAGGAAGGTTATTTATCGCTTTTGAAACTCAGCTCCCCTTTACTAAGCCTATGGAAGGAAGACTGAAAAGAAGATTGTTTATCAATTGCGAAACTGAGTTGCCCTTTACTAAGCCCTTGGAAGAAAGACTGAAAAGAAGATTATTTATCCCTTTTGAAACTCAGTTAAGCTTTACTAAGCCTTTGGAAGGAAAACTGAAAAGAAGCTTATTTATCCTTTTTGAAACTCAGCTCCCCTTTACTAGGTTTTTGGAAGGAAGTGTGAAAAAAAGATTATTTATTCCTTTTGAAACTCAGTTTCCCTCTACTAAGAATTTGAAAAGGAGACTGAAAAGAAGATTATTTATCCCTTTTGAAACTGAGCTTCCCTTTACTAAACTTTTGGAAGGAAGATTGAAAAGAAGATTGTTTATTAATGACGAAACTCAGTTGCCCTTTACAAAGCCCTTGGAAGGAAGACTGAAAAGAAGATTATTTATCGTTTGTGAGACTCAGTTTCCCATTACTAAGCCTTTGAAAGGAAGACTGAAAAAAAGATTATTTACCGTTTGTGAGACTCAGTTTCCCATTACTAAGCCTTTGAAAGGAAGACTGAAAAGATATTATTTATCCCTTTTGAAACTCAGCTCCCCTTTACTAAGCCTATGGAAGGAAGACTGAAAAGAAGATTATTTACCGTTTGTGAGGCACAGTTTCCCTTTTCTAATAAGACTGAAAGTAAGGTTTGTTTACCCCTTTTGAAACTCAGTTGCCCTTTACTAAGCCCTGGGAAGGAAGACTGAAAAGAAGATTATTTATCGTTTGTGAGACTCAGTTTCCCTCTACTCAGCCTTTGAAAGGAAGACTGAAATGAAGGTTATTTATCCCTTTTGAAACTCAGTTGCCCTTTACTAAGCCCTTGGAAGGAAGACTGAAAAGAAGATTATTTACCGTTTGTGAGACTCAGTTTCGATCTACTTAGCCTTTGAAAGGAAGACCGAATGGAAGGTAATTTATCCCTTTTGAAACTCAGCTCCCCTTTACTAAGCCTATGGAAGGAAGACTGAAAAGAAGATTGTTTATCAATTGCGAAACTGAGTTGCCCTTTACTAAGCCCTTGGAAGAAAGACTGAAAAGAAGATTATTTATCTATTTTGAAACTCAGTTAACCTTTACTAAGCCTTTGGAAGGAAAACTGAAAAGAAGGTTTTTTATCCTTTTTGAAACTCAACTCCCCTTTACTAGGTTTTTGGAAGGAAGTGTGAAAAAAAGATTATTTATCCCTTTTGAAACTCAGTTTCCCTCTACTAAGCCTTTGAAAAGAAGACTGAAAAGAAGATTATTTATCCCTTTTGCAACTCAGCTTCCCTTTACTAAACTTTTGGAAGGAAGATTGAAAAGAAGATTGTTTATCAATTACGAAACTCAGTTGCCCTTTACAAAGCCCTTGGAAGGAAGACTGAAAAGAAGATTATTTATCGTTTGTGAGACTCAGCTTCCCTTTACTAAGATTTGAAAGGAAGACTGAAAAGAAGATTATTTATCTCTTTTGAAACTCAGCTCCCCTTTACTAAGCCTTTGGAAGGAAAACTGAAAAGAAGGTTATTTATCCTTTTTGAAACTCAGCTCCCCTTTACTAGGTTTTTGGAAGGAAGTGTGAAAAAAAGATTATTTATCCCTTTTGAAACTCAGCTTCCCTTTACTAAACTTTTGGAAGGAAGATTGAAAAGAAGATTGTTTATCAATTACCAAACTCAGTTGCCCTTTACTAAGCCCTTGGAAGGAAGACTGAAAAGAAGATTATATACCGTTTGTGAGACTCAGTTTCGATCTACTGAGCCTTTGAAAAGAAGACTGAAAAGAAGATTATTTATCCCTTTTGAAACTCAGCTTCCCTTTACTAAACTTTTGGAAGGAAGATTGAAAGGAAGATCGTTTATCAATTACGAAACTCAGTTGCCCTTTACAAAGCCCTTGGAAGGAAGACTGAAAAGAAGATTATTTATCGTTTGTGAGACTCAGTTTCCCTTTACTAAGATTTGAAAGGAAGACTGAAAAGAAGATTATTTATCTCTTTTGAAACTCAGCTCAACTTTACTAAGCTTATGGAAGGAAGACTGAAAAGAGGATTGTTTATGAATTGCGAAACTCAGTTGCCCTTTACTAAGCCCTTGGAAGGAAGACTGAAAAGAAGATTACTTACCGTTTGTGAGACTCAGTTTCCCATTACTAAGCCTTTGAAAGGAAGACTGAAAAGAGGATTGTTTATCAATTACGAAACTCAGTAGCCCTTTACTAAGCCCTGGGAAGGAAGACGGAAAGAGGATTATTTATCGTTTGTGAGACTCAGTTTCCCTCTACTCAGCCTTTGAAAGGTAGACTGAAATGAAGGTTATTTATCCATTTTGAAACTCAGTTGCCCTTTACTAAGCCCTTGAAAGAAAGACTGAAAAGAAGATTATTTACCGTTTGTGAGACTCAGTTTCGATCTACTTAGCCTTTGAAAGGAAAACTGAAAGGAAGGTTATTTATCCCTTTTGAAACTCAGCTCCCTTTTACTAAGCCTATGGAAGGAAGACTGAAAAGAAGATTATTTATCCCTTTTGAAACTCAGCTTCCCTTTACTAAACTTTTGGAAGGAAGATTGAAAAGAAGATCGATTATCAATTACGAAACTCAGTTGCCCTTTACAAAGCCCTTGGAAGGAAGACTGAAAAGAAGATTATTTATCGTTTGTGAGACTCAGTTTCCCTTTACTAAGATTTGAAAGGAAGACTGAAAAGAAGATTATTTATCTCTTTTGAAACTCAGCTCCCCTTTACTAAGCCTATGGAAGGTAGACTGAAAGGAAGATTGTTTATCTATTGCGAAACTCTGTTGCACTTTACTAAGCATTTGGAAGGAAGACTGAAAAGAAGATTATTTATCGTTTGTGAGACTCAGTTTCGATCTACGGAGCCTTTGAAAGGAAGACTGAAAGGAAGGTTATTTATCACTTTTGAAACTCAGTTCTTCTTTACTAAGCCTATGGAAAGAAGTGTGAAAAAAAGATTATTTATCTTTTTTGAAACTCAGTTTCCCTCTACTAAGCCTTTGAAAAGAAGACTGAAAAGAAGTTTATTTATCCCTTTTGAAACTCAGCTTCCCTTTCCAAAGTTTTTGGAAGGAAGATTAAAAAGAAGATTGTTTATCAATTACGAAACTCAGTTGCCCTTTACTAAGCCCTTGGAAGGAAGACTGAAAAGAAGATTATATACCGTTTGTGAGACTCAGTTTCGATCTACTGAGCCTTTGAAAGGAAGACTGAAAGGAAGGTTATTTATCCCTTTTGAAACTCAGCTCCCCTTTACTAAGCCTATGGAAGGAAGACTGAAAAGAATATTGTTTATCAATTGCGAAACTGAGTTGCCCTTTACTAAGCCTTTGGAAGGAAAACTGAAAAGAAGGTTATTTATCCCTTTTGAAACTCAGCTCAACTTTACTAAGCTTATGGAAGGAAGACTGAAAAGAGGATTGTTTATGAATTGCGAAACTCAGTTGCCCTTTACTAAGCCCTTGGAAGGAAGACTGAAAAGAAGATTACTTACCGTTTGTGAGACTCAGTTTCCCATTACTAAGCCTTTGAAAGGAAGACTGAAAAGAGGATTGTTTATCAATTACGAAACTCAGTAGCCCTTTACTAAGCCCTGGGAAGGAAGACGGAAAGAGGATTATTTATCGTTTGTGAGACTCAGTTTCCCTCTACTCAGCCTTTGAAAGGTAGACTGAAATGAAGGTTATTTATCCATTTTGAAACTCAGTTGCCCTTTACTAAGCCCTTGAAAGAAAGACTGAAAAGAAGATTATTTACCGTTTGTGAGACTCAGTTTCGATCTACTTAGCCTTTGAAAGGAAAACTGAAAGGAAGGTTATTTATCCCTTTTGAAACTCAGCTCCCTTTTACTAAGCCTATGGAAGGAAGACTGAAAAGAAGATTGTTTATCAATTGCGAAACTGAGTTGCCCTTTACTGAGCCCTTGGAAGAAAGACTGAAAAGAAGGTTATTTATCCCTTTTGAAACTCAGTTAACCTTTACTAAGACTTTGGAAGGAAAACTGAAAAGAAGGTTATTTATCCTTTTTGAAACTCAGCTCCCCTTTACTAGGTTTTTGGAAGGAAGTGTGAAAAAAAGATTATTTATCCCTTTTGAAACTCAGTTTCCCTCAACAAAGTCTTTGAAAAGAAGACTGAAAAGAAGATTATTTATCCCTTTTGAAACTCAGTTGCCCTTTACTAAGCCCTTGGAAGGAAGACTGAAAAGAAGATTATTTACCGTTTGTGAGACTCAGTTTCGATCTACTGAGCCTTTGAAAGGAAGACTGAAAGGAAGGTTATTTATCCCTTTTGAAGCTCAGTTGCCCTTTACTAAGCCCTTGGAAGGAAGACTGAAAAGAAGATTATTTACCGTTTGTGAGACTCAGTTTCGATCTACTGAGCCTTTGAAAGGAAGACTGAAAGGAAGGTTATTTATCCCTTTTGAAACTCAGTTGCCCTTTACTAAGCCCTTGGAAGGAAGACTGAATAGAAGATTATTTACCGTTTGTGAGGCACAGTTTCCCTTTCTAAGCCTTTGGAAGAAAGACTGAAAAGAAAATTTTGTATCCCCTTTGAATCTCAGTTCCCCTTTACTAAAATTTTGGAAGGAAGATTGAAAAGAATAGATGATTATTTACCGTTTGTGAGGCACAGTTTCCCTTTTCTAATAAGACTGAAAGTAAGGTTAGTTATCCCTTTTGAAACTCAGGTCAACTTTACTAAGCCTATGGAAGGAAGACTGAAAAGAAAATTGTTTATGAATTGCGAAACTCAGTTGCCCTTTACTAAGCCCTGGGAAGGAAGACTGAAAAGAAGATTACTTACCGTTTGTGAGACTCAGTTTCCCTCTACTCAGTATTTGAAAGGAAGACTGAAATGAAGGTTATTTATCCCTTTTAAAACTCAGCTCAACTTTACTAAGCCTATAGAAGGAAGACTGAAAAGAGGATTGTTTATGAATTGCGAAACTCAGTTGCCCTTTGAAAAGAAGAATACTTACCGTTTGTGAGACTCAGTTTCCCATTACTAAGCCTTTGAAAGGAAGACTGAAAAGAGGATTGTTTATCAATTACGAAACTCAGTTGCCTTTACTAAGCCCTGATAAGGAAGACTGAAAAGAAGATTATTTATCCTTTGTGAGACTCAGTTTCCCATTACTAAGCCTTTGAAAGGAAGACTGAAAAGAGGATTGTTTATCAATTACGAAACTCAGTTGCCCTTTACTAAGCCCTGGGAAGGAACACTGAAAAGAAGATTATTTATCGTTTGTGAGACTCAGTTTCCCTCTACTCAGCCTTTGAAAGGAAGACTGAAATGAAGGTTATTTACCCCTTTTGAAATTCAGTTGCCCTTCACTAAGCCCTTGGAAGGAAGACTGAAAAGAAGATTATATACCGTTTGTGAGACTCAGTTTCGATCTACTTAGCCTTTGAAAGGAAGACTGAAAGGAAGGTTATTTATCGCTTTTGAAACTCAGCTCCCCTTTACTAAGCCTATGGAAGGAAGACTGAAAAGAAGATTGTTTATCAATTGCGAAACTGAGTTGCCCTTTACTAAGTCCTTTGAAGGCAGACTGAAAAGAAGATTATTTACCGTTTGTGAGGCACAGTTTCCCTTTTCTAATAAGACTGAAAGTAAGGTTAGTTATCCCTTTTGAAACTCAGGTAACTTTACTAAGCCTATGGAAGGAAGACTGAAAAGAGGATTGTTTATGAATTGCGAAACTCAGTTGCCCTTTACTAAGCCCTGGGAAGGAAGACTGAAAAGAAGAATACTTACCGTTTGTGAGACTCAGTTTCCCATTACTAAGCCTTTGAAAGGAAGACTGAAAAGAGGATTGTTTATCAATTACGAAACTCAGTTGCCCTTTACTAAGCCATGGGAAGGAAGACTGAAAAGAAGATTATTTATCGTTTGTGAGACTCAGTTTCCCTTTACTAAGCCTTTGAAAGGAAGACTGAAAAGATGATTGTTTATCAATTACGAAACTCAGTTGCCCTTTACTAAGCCCTGGGAAGGAAGACTGAAAAGAAGATTATTTATCGTTTGTGAGACTCAGTTTCCCTCTACTCAGCCTTTGAAAGGAAGACTGAAATGAAGGTTATTTACCCCTTTTGAAATTCAGTTGCCCTTCACTAAGCCCTTGGAAGGAAGACTGAAAAGAAGATTATATACCGTTTGTGAGACTCAGTTTCGATCTACTTAGCCTTTGAAAGGAAGACTGAAAGGAAGGTTATTTATCGCTTTTGAAACTCAGCTCCCCTTTACTAAGCCTATGGAAGGAAGACTGAAAAGAAGATTGTTTATCAATTGCGAAACTGAGTTGCCCTTTACTAAGCCCTTGGAAGAAAGACTGAAAAGAAGATTATTTATCCCTTTTGAAACTCAGTTAAGCTTTACTAAGCCTTTGGAAGGAAAACTGAAAAGAAGCTTATTTATCCTTTTTGAAACTCAGCTCCCCTTTACTAGGTTTTTGGAAGGAAGTGTGAAAAAAAGATTATTTATTCCTTTTGAAACTCAGTTTCCCTCTACTAAGCCTTTGAAAAGGAGACTGAAAAGAAGATTATTTATCCCTTTTGAAACTCAGCTTCCCTTTACTAAACTTTTGGAAGGAAGATTGAAAAGAAGATTGTTTATTAATTACGAAACTCAGTTGCCCTTTACAAAGCCCTTGGAAGGAAGACTGAAAAGAAGATTATTTATCGTTTGTGAGACTCAGTTTCCCATTACTAAGCCTTTGAAAGGAAGACTGAAAAAAAGATTATTTACCGTTTGTGAGACTCAGTTTCCCATTACTAAGCCTTTGAAAGGAAGACTGAAAAGATATTATTTATCCCTTTTGAAACTCAGCTCCCCTTTACTAAGCCTATGGAAGGAAGACTGAAAAGAAGATTATTTACCGTTTGTGAGGCACAGTTTCCCTTTTCTAATAAGACTGAAAGTAAGGTTTGTTTACCCCTTTTGAAACTCAGTTGCCCTTTACTAAGCCCTGGGAAGGAAGACTGAAAAGAAGATTATTTATCGTTTGTGAGACTCAGTTTCCCTCTACTCAGCCTTTGAAAGGAAGACTGAAATGAAGGTTATTTATCCCTTTTGAAACTCAGTTGCCCTTTACTAAGCCCTTGGAAAGAAGACTGAAAAGAAGATTATTTACCGTTTGTGAGACTCAGTTTCGATCTACTTAGCCTTTGAAAGGAAGACCGAATGGAAGGTAATTTATCCCTTTTGAAACTCAGCTCCCCTTTACTAAGCCCTTGGAAGAAAGACTGAAAAGAAGATTATTTATCTATTTTGAAACTCAGTTAACCTTTACTAAGCCTTTGGAAGGAAAACTGAAAAGAAGGTTTTTTATCCTTTTTGAAACTCAACTCCCCTTTACTAGGTTTTTGGAAGGAAGTGTGAAAAAAAGATTATTTATCCCTTTTGAAACTCAGTTTCCCTCTACTAAGCCTTTGAAAAGAAGACTGAAAAGAAGATTATTTATCCCTTTTGCAACTCAGCTTCCCTTTACTAAACTTTTGGAAGGAAGATTGAAAAGAAGATTGTTTATCAATTACGAAACTCAGTTGCCCTTTACAAAGCCCTTGGAAGGAAGACTGAAAAGAAGATTATTTATCGTTTGTGAGACTCAGCTTCCCTTTACTAAGATTTGAAAGGAAGACTGAAAAGAAGATTATTTATCTCTTTTGAAACTCAGCTCCCCTTTACTAAGCCTTTGGAAGGAAAACTGAAAAGAAGGTTATTTATCCTTTTTGAAACTCAGCTCCCCTTTACTAGGTTTTTGGAAGGAAGTGTGAAAAAAAGATTATTTATCCCTTTTGAAACTCAGCTTCCCTTTACTAAACTTTTGGAAGGAAGATTGAAAAGAAGATTGTTTATCAATTACGAAACTCAGTTGCCCTTTACTAAGCCCTTGGAAGGAAGACTGAAAAGAAGATTATATACCGTTTGTGAGACTCAGTTTCGATCTACTGAGCCTTTGAAAAGAAGACTGAACAGAAGATTATTTATCCCTTTTGAAACTCAGCTTCCCTTTACTAAACTTTTGGAAGGAAGATTGAAAAGAAGATTGTTTATCAATTACGAAACTCAGTTGCCCTTTACAAAGCCCTTGGAAGGAAGACTGAAAAGAAGATTATTTATCGTTTGTGAGACTCAGTTTCCCTTTACTAAGATTTGAAAGGAAGACTGAAAAGAAGATTATTTATCTCTTTTGAAACTCAGCTCCCCTTTACTAAGCCTATGGGAGGTAGACTGAAAGGAAGATTGTTTATCTATTGCGAAACTCTGTTGCACTTTACTAAGCATTTGGAAGGAAGACTGAAAAGAAGATTATTTATCGTTTGTGAGACTCAGTTTCGATCTACGGAGCCTTTGAAAGGAAGACTGAAAGGAAGGTTATTTATCACTTTTGAAACTCAGTTCTTCTTTACTAAGCCTATGGAAAGAAGTGTGAAAAAAAGATTATTTATCTTTTTTGAAATTCAGTTTCCCTCTACTAAGCCTTTGAAAAGAAGACTGAAAAGAAGTTTATTTATCCCTTTTGAAACTCAGCTTCCCTTTCCAAAGTTTTTGGAAGGAAGATTAAAAAGAAGATTGTTTATCAATTACGAAACTCAGTTGCCCTTTACTAAGCCCTTGGAAGGAAGACTGAAAAGAAGATTATATACCGTTTGTGAGACTCAGTTTCGATCTACTGAGCCTTTGAAAGGAAGACTGAAAGGAAGGTTATTTATCCCTTTTGAAACTCAGCTCCCCTTTACTAAGCCTATGGAAGGAAGACTGAAAAGAATATTGTTTATCAATTGCGAAACTGAGTTGCCCTTTACTAAGCCTTTGGAAGGAAAACTGAAAAGAAGGTTATTTATCCCTTTTGAAACTCAGCTCAACTTTACTAAGCTTATGGAAGGAAGACTGAAAAGAGGATTGTTTATGAATTGCGAAACTCAGTTGCCCTTTACTAAGCCCTTGGAAGGAAGACTGAAAAGAAGATTACTTACCGTTTGTGAGACTCAGTTTCCCATTACTAAGCCTTTGAAAGGAAGACTGAAAAGAGGATTGTTTATCAATTACGAAACTCAGTAGCCCTTTACTAAGCCTTGGGAAGAAAGACTGAAAAGAAGATTATTTATCCCTTTTGAAACTCAGCTTACCTTTACTAAACTTTTGAAAGGAAGACTGAAATGAAGGTTATTTATCCCTTTTGAAACTCAGTTGCCCTTTACTAAGCCCTTGGAAGGAAGACTGAAAAGAAGATTATTTACCGTTTGTGAGACTGAGTTGCCCTTTACTAAGCCCTTGGAAGAAAGACTGAAAGAAGATTATTTATCCCTTTTAAAACTCAGTTAACCTTTACTAAGCCTTTGGAAGGAAGTGTGAAAAAAAGATTATTTATCCCTTTTGAAACTCAGTTTCCCTCTACTAAGCCTTTGAAAAGAAGACTGAAAAGAAGACTATTTATCCCTTTTGAAACTCAGCTTCCCTTTACTAAACTTTTGGAAGGAAGATTGAAAAGAAGATTGTTTATCAATTACGACACTCAGTTGCCCTTTACTAAGCCCTTGGAAGGAAGACTGAAAAGAAGATTATTTACCGTTTGTGAGACTCAGATTCGATCTACTGAGCCTTTGAAAGGAAGACTGAAAGGAAGGTTATTTATCCCTTTTGAAACTCAGCTCCCCTTTACTAAGCCTATGGAAGGAAGACTGAAAAGAAGATTGTTTATCAATTGCGAAACTGAGTTGCCCTTAACTAAGCCCTTGGAAGAAAGACTGAAAAGAAGATTGTTTATCAATTGCGAAACTGAGTTGCCCTTTACTAAGCCCTTGGAAGAAAGACTGAAAAGAAGATTATTTATCCCTTTTTAAACCCAGTTAACCTTTACTAAGCCTTTGGAAGGAAAACTGAAAAGAAGGTTATTTATCCTTTTTGAAACTCAGCTCCCCTTTACTAGGTTTTTGGAAGGAAGTGTGAAAAAAAGATTATTTATCCCTTTTGAAACTCAGTTTCCCTCTACTAAGCCTTTGAAAAGAAGACTGAAAAGAAGATTATTTATCCCTTTTGAAACTCAGCTTCCCTTTACTAAACTTTTGGAAGGAAGATTGAAAAGAAGATTGTTTATCAATTACGAAACTCAGTTGCCCTTTACTAAGCCCTTGGAAGGAAGACTGAAAAGAAGATTATTTATCGTTTGTGAGACTCAGTTTCCCTTTACTAAGTTTTGAAAGGAAGACTGAAAAGAAGGTTATTTATCCCTTTTGAAACCCAGCTCTCCTCTACTAGGCCTTTGGAAGGAAGAGTGAAAGGAGGATTATTTAGCCCTTTTAAATCTCAGTTTCCCTTTACTAAGCCTTTGAAAGGAAGACTGCAAAAAAGATTATTTGCCGTTTCTGAGACTCAGTTTCGATCTACTGAGCCTTTGAAAGGAAGACTGAAAGGAAGGTTATTTATCCCTTTTGAAATTAAGCTCCCCTTTACTAAGCCTATGGAAGGAAGACTGAAAAGAAGATTATTTACCGTTTGTGAGACTCAGTTTCGATCTACTTAGCCTTTGAAAGGAAGACTGAAAGGAAGGTTATTTATCCCTTTTGAAACTCAGCTCCCCTTTACTAAGCCTATGGAAGGAAGACTGAAAAGAAAATTGTTTATCAATTGCGAAACTGAGTTGCCCTTTACTAAGCCCTTGGAAGAAAGACTGAAACGAAGATTATTTATCCCTTTTGAAACTCAGTTAAGCTTTACTAAGCCTTTGGAAGGAAAACTGAAAAGAAGGTTATTTATCCTTTTTGAAACTCAGCTCTCCTTTACTAGGTTTTTGGAAGGAAGTGTGAAAAAAAGATTATTTATCCCTTTTGAAACTCAGTTTCCCTCTACTAAGCCTTTGAAAAGAAGACTGAAAAGAAGATTATTTATCCCTTTTGAAACTCAGTTGCCCTTTACTAAGCCCTTGGAAGGAAGACTGAAAAGAAGATTATTTACCGTTTGTGAGACTGAAGACTGAAGACTGAAAGGAAGGTTATTTATCCATTTTGAAACTCAGCTCCCCTTTACTAAGCCTATGGAAGGAAGACTGAAAAGAAGATTGTTTATCAATTGCGAAACTGAGTTGCCCTTTACTAAGCCCTTGGAAGAAAGACTGAAAAGAAGATTATTTATCCCTTTTAAAACTCAGTTAACCTTTACTAAGCCTTTGGAAGGAAAACTGAAAAGAATGTTATTTATCCTTTTTGAAACTCAGCTCCCCTTTACTAGGTTTTTTGAAGGAAGTGTGAAAAAAAGATTATTTATCCCTTTTGAAACTCAGTTTCCCTCTACTAAGCCTTTGAAAAGAAGACTGAAAAAAGATTATTTATCCCTTTTGAAACTCAGCTTCCCTTTACTAAACTTTTGGAAGGAAGATTGAAAAGAAGATTGTTTATCAATTACGAAACTCAGTTGCCCTTTACTAAGCCCTTGGAAGGAAGACTGAAAAGAAGATTATTTACCGTTTGTGAGACTCAGTTTCGATCTACTGAGCCTTTGAAAGGAAGACTGAAGGGAAGGTTATTTATCCCTTTTGAAACTCAGCTCCCCTTTACTAAGCCTATGGAAGGAAGACTGAAAAGAAGATTGTTTATCAATTGCGAAACTGAGTTGCCCTTTACTAAGCCCTTGGAAGAAAGACTGAAAAGAAGATTGTTTATCAATTGCGAAACTGAGTTGCCCTTTACTAAGCCCTTGGAAGAAAGACTGAAAAGAAGATTATTAATCCCTTTTAAAACTCAGTTAACCTTTACTAAGCCTTTGGAAGGAAACCTGAAAAGAAGGTTATTTATCCTTTTTGAAACTCAGCTCGCCTTTACTAGGTTTTTGGAAGGAAGTGTGAAAAAAAGTTTATTTATCCCTCTTGAAACTCAGTTTCCCTCTACTAAGCCTTTGAAAAGAAGACTGAAAAGAAGATTATGTATCCCTTTTGAAACTCAGCTTCCCTTTACTAAACTTTTGGAAGGAAAATTGAAAAGAAGATTGTTTACCAATTACGAAACTCAGTTGCCCTTTACTAAGCCCTTGGAAGGAAGACTGAAAAGAAGATTATTTATCGTTTGTGAGACTCAGTTTCCCTTTACTAAGATTTGAAAGGAAAACTGAAAAGAAGGTTATTTATCACTTTTGAAACCCAGCTCCCCTTTACTAGGCCTTTGGAAGGAAGACTGAAAAGAAGATTATTTACCGTTTGTGAGACTCAGTTTCGATCTACTTAGCCTTTGAAAGGAAGACTGAAAGGAAGGTTATTTATCCCTTTTGAAACTCAGCTCCCCTTTACTAAGCCTATGGAAGGAAGACTGAAAAGAGGATTGTTTATGAATTGCGAAACTGAGTTGCCCTTTACTAAGCCCTTGGAAGAAAGACTGAAAAGAAGATTGTTTATCAATTGCGAAACTGAGTTGCCCTTTACTAACCCTTGGAAGAAAGACTGAAATGAAGATTATTTATCCCTTTTAAAACTCAGTTAACCTTTACTAAGCCTTTGGAAGGAAAACTGAAAAGAAGGTTATTTATCCTTTTTGAAACACAGCTCCCCTTTACTAGGTTTTTTGAAGGAAGTGTGAAAAAAAGATTATTTATCCCTTTTGAAACTCAGTTTCCCTCTACTAAGCCTTTGAAAAGAAGACTGAAAAAAGATTATTTATCCCTTTTGAAACTCAGCTTCCCTTTACTAAACTTTTGGAAGGAAGATTGAAAAGGAGATTGTTTATCAATTACGAAACTCAGTTGCCCTTTACTAAGCCCTTGGAAGGAAGACTGAAAAGAAGATTATTTACCGTTTGTGAGACTCAGTTTCGATCTACTGAGCCTTTGAAAGGAAGACTGAAAAGAAGATTATTTATCCCTTTTGAAACTCAGCTCACTTTTACTAAGCCTATGGAAGGAAGACTGAAAAGAGGATTGTTTATGAATTGCGAAACTCAGTTGCCCTTTACTAAGCCCTTGGAAGGAAGACTGAAAAGAAGATTACTTACCGTTTGTGAGACTCAGTTTCCCATTACTAAGCCTTTGAAAGGAAGACTGAAAAGAAGATTATTTATCCCTTTTGAAACTCAGCTCACTTTTACTAAGCCTATGGAAGGAAGACTGAAAAGAGGATTGTTTATGAATTGCGAAACTGAGTTGCCCTTTACTAAGTCCTTGGAAGAAAGACTGAAAAGAAGATTGTTTATCAATTGCGAAATTGAGTTGCCCTTTACTAAGCCCTTGGAAGAAAGACTGAAAAGAAGATTATTTATCCCTCTTGAAACTCAGTTTCCCTCTACTAAGCCTTTGAAAAGAAGACTGAAAAGAAGATTATTTATCCCTTTTGAAACTCAGCTTCCCTTTACTAAACTTTTGGAAGGAAAATTGAAAAGAAGATTGTTTACCAATTACGAAACTCAGTTGCCCTTTACTAAGCCCTTGGAAGGAAGACTGAAAAGAAGATTATTTATCGTTTGTGAGACTCAGTTTCCCTTTACTAAGATTTGAAAGGAAAACTGAAAAGAAGGTTATTTATCACTTTTGAAACCCAGCTCCCCTTTACTAGGCCTTTGGAAGGAAGACTGAAAAGAAGATTATTTACCGTTTGTGAGACTCAGTTTCGATCTACTTAGCCTTTGAAAGGAAGACTGAAAGGAAGGTTATTTATCCCTTTTGAAACTCAGCTCCCCTTTACTAAGCCTATGGAAGGAAGACTGAAAAGAGGATTGTTTATGAATTGCGAAACTGAGTTGCCCTTTACTAAGCCTTTGGAAGAAAGACTGAAAAGAAGATTGTTTATCAATTGCGAAACTGAGTTGCCCTTTACTAACCCTTGGAAGAAAGACTGAAATGAAGATTATTTATCCCTTTTAAAACTCAGTTAACCTTTACTAAGCCTTTGGAAGGAAAACTGAAAAGAAGGTTATTTATCCTTTTTGAAACACAGCTCCCCTTTACTAGGTTTTTTGAAGGAAGTGTGAAAAAAAGATTATTTATCCCTTTTGAAACTCAGTTTCCCTCTACTAAGCCTTTGAAAAGAAGACTGAAAAAAGATTATTTATCCCTTTTGAAACTCAGCTTCCCTTTACTAAACTTTTGGAAGGAAGATTGAAAAGGAGATTGTTTATCAATTACGAAACTCAGTTGCCCTTTACTAAGCCCTTGGAAGGAAGACTGAAAAGAAGATTATTTACCGTTTGTGAGACTCAGTTTCGATCTACTGAGCCTTTGAAAGGAAGACTGAAAAGAAGATTATTTATCCCTTTTGAAACTCAGCTCACTTTTACTAAGCCTATGGAAGGAAGACTGAAAAGAGGATTGTTTATGAATTGCGAAACTCAGTTGCCCTTTACTAAGCCCTTGGAAGGAAGACTGAAAAGAAGATTACTTACCGTTTGTGAGACTCAGTTTCCCATTACTAAGCCTTTGAAAGGAAGACTGAAAAGAAGATTATTTATCCCTTTTGAAACTCAGCTCACTTTTACTAAGCCTATGGAAGGAAGACTGAAAAGAGGATTGTTTATGAATTGCGAAACTGAGTTGCCCTTTACTAAGCCCTTGGAAGAAAGACTGAAAAGAAGATTGTTTATCAATTGCGAAATTGAGTTGCCCTTTACTAAGCCCTTGGAAGAAAGACTGAAAAGAAGATTATTTATCCCTTTTAAAACTCAGTTAACCTTTACTAAGCCTTTGGAAGGAAAACTGAAAAGAAGATTATTTATCCTTTTTGAAACTCAGCTTCCCTTTATTAAACTTTTGGAAGGAAGATTGAAAAGAAGATTGTTTATCAATTACGAAACTCAGTTGCCCTTTACTAAGCCCTTGGAAGGAAGACTGAAAAGAAGATTATTTATCGTTTGTGAGACTCAGTTTCCCTTTACTAAGATTTGAAAGGAAGACTGAAAGAAGGTTATTTATCACTTTTGAAACCCAGCTCCCCTTTACTAGGCCTTTGGAAGGAAGAGTGAAAAGAGGATTATTTATCCCTTTTAAATCTCAGTTTCCCTTTTCTAAGCCTTTGAAAGGAAGACTGAAAAAAAGATTATTTACCGTTTCTGAGACTCAGTTTCGATCTACTGAGCCTTTGAAAGGAAGACTGAAAGGAAGGTTATTTATCCCTTTTGAAATTCAGCTCCCCTTTACGAAGCCTATGGAAGGAAGACTGAAAAGAAGATTATTTACCGTTTGTGAGACTCAGTTTCGATCTACTTAGCCTTTGAAAGGAAGACTGAAAGGAAGGTTATTTATCCCTTTTGAAACTCAGCTCCCCTTTACTAAGCCTATGGAAGGAAGACTGAAAAGAAGATTGTTTATCAATTGCGAAACTGAGTTGCCCTTTACTAAGTCCTTGGAAGAAAGACTGACAAGAAGATTATTTATCCCTTTTGAAACTCAGTTAAGCTTTACTAAGCCTTTGGAAGGAAAACTGAAAAGAACCTTATTTATCCTTTTTGAAACTCAGCTCCCCTTTACTAGGTTTTGGAAGGAAGTGTGAAAAAAAGATTATTTATCCCTTTTGAAACTCAGTTTCCCTCTACTAAGCCTTTGAAAAGAAGACTGGAAAGAAGATTTTTTATCCCTTTTGAAACTCAGTTGCCCTTTACTAAGCCCTTGGAAGGAAGACTGAAAAGAAGATTATTTACCGTTTGTGAGACAGAAGACTGAAGACTGAAAGGAAGGTTATTTATCCCTTTTGAAACTCAGCTCCCCTTTACTAAGCCTATGGAAGGAAGACTGAAAAGAATAGTGTTTATCAATTGCGAAACTGAGTTGCCCTTTACTAAGCCTTTGGAAGGAAAACTGAAAAGAAGGTTATTTATCCCTTTTGAAACTCAGCTCAACTTTACTAAGCCTATGGAAGGAAGACTGAAAAGAGGATTGTTTATGAATTGCGAAACTCAGTTGCCCTTTACTAAGCCCTTGGAAGGAAGACTGAAAAGAAGATTACTTACCGTTTGTGAGACTCAGTTTCCCATTACTAAGCCTTTGAAAGGAAGACTGAAAAGAAGATTATTTATCCCTTTTGAAACTCAGCTCACTTTTACTAAGCCTATGGAAGGAAGACTGAAAAGAGGATTGTTTATGAATTGCGAAACTCAGTTGCCCTTTACTAAGCCCTTGGAAGGAAGACTGAAAAGAAGATTACTTACCGTTTGTGAGACTCAGTTTCTAATTACTAAGCCTTTGAAAGGAAGACTGAAAAGAGGATTGTTTATCAATTACGAAACTCAGTAGCACTTTACTAAGCCCTGGGAAGGAAGACTGAAAAGAAGATTATTTATCGTTTGTGAGACTCAGTTTCCCTCTACTCAGCCTTTGAAAGGAAGACTGAAATGAAGGTTATTTAACCCTTTTGAAACTCAGTTGCCCTTTACTAAGCCCTTGGAAGGAAGACTGAAAAGAACATTATTTACCGTTTGTGAGACTCAGTTTCGATCTACTTAGCCTTTGAAAGGAAGACTGGAAAGAAGATTATTTATCCCTTTTGAAACTCAGCTCAACTTTACTAAGCCTATGGAAGGAAGACTGAAAAGAGGATTGTTTATGAATTGCGAAACTCAGTTGCCCTTTACTAAGCCCTTGGAAGGAAGACTGAAAAGAAGATTATTTATCGTTTGTGAGACTCAGTTTCCCTTTACTAAGATTTGAAAGGAAGACTGAAAGAAGGTTATTTATCACTTTTGAAACCCAGCTCCCCTTTACTAGGCCTTTGGAAGGAAGAGTGAAAAGAGGATTATTTATCCCTTTTAAATCTCAGTTTCCCTTTTCTAAGCCTTTGAAAGGAAGACTGAAAAAAAGATTATTTACCGTTTCTGAGACTCAGTTTCGATCTACTGAGCCTTTGAAAGGAAGACTGAAAGGAAGGTTATTTATCCCTTTTGAAATTCAGCTCCCCTTTACGAAGCCTATGGAAGGAAGACTGAAAAGAAGATTATTTACCGTTTGTGAGACTCAGTTTCGATCTACTTAGCCTTTGAAAGGAAGACTGAAAGGAAGGTTATTTATCCCTTTTGAAACTCAGCTCCCCTTTACTAAGCCTATGGAAGGAAGACTGAAAAGAAGATTGTTTATCAATTGCGAAACTGAGTTGCCCTTTACTAAGTCCTTGGAAGAAAGACTGAAAAGAAGATTATTTATCCCTTTTGAAACTCAGTTAAGCTTTACTAAGCCTTTGGAAGGAAAACTGAAAAGAACCTTATTTATCCTTTTTGAAACTCAGCTCCCCTTTACTAGGTTTTTGGAAGGAAGTGTGAAAAAAAGATTATTTATCCCTTTTGAAACTCAGTTTCCCTCTACTAAGCCTTTGAAAAGAAGACTGGAAAGAAGATTTTTTATCCCTTTTGAAACTCAG
Source organism: Xylota segnis (assembly GCA_963583995.1). Taxonomy (NCBI): domain Eukaryota; kingdom Metazoa; phylum Arthropoda; class Insecta; order Diptera; family Syrphidae; genus Xylota; species Xylota segnis. The sequence goes on along the minus strand of OY757236.1, from coordinate 89,322,839 downwards.
TTGCCCTTTACTAAGCCCTTGGAAGGAAGACTGAAAAGAAGATTATTTACCGTTTGTGAGACAGAAGACTGAAGACTGAAAGGAAGGTTATTTATCCCTTTTGAAACTCAGCTCCCCTTTACTAAGCCTATGGAAGGAAGACTGAAAAGAATAGTGTTTATCAATTGCGAAACTGAGTTGCCCTTTACTAAGCCTTTGGAAGGAAAACTGAAAAGAAGGTTATTTATCCCTTTTGAAACTCAGCTCAACTTTACTAAGCCTATGGAAGGAAGACTGAAAAGAGGATTGTTTATGAATTGCGAAACTCAGTTGCCCTTTACTAAGCCCTTGGAAGTAAGACTGAAAAGAAGATTACTTACCGTTTGTGAGACTCAGTTTCCCATTACTAAGCCTTTGAAAGGAAGACTGAAAAGAAGATTATTTATCCCTTTTGAAACTCAGCTCACTTTTACTAAGCCTATGGAAGGAAGACTGAAAAGAGGATTGTTTATGAATTGCGAAACTCAGTTGCCCTTTACTAAGCCCTTGGAAGGAAGACTGAAAAGAAGATTACTTACCGTTTGTGAGACTCCGTTTCCCATTACTAAGCCTTTGAAAGGAAGACTGAAAAGAGGATTGTTTATCAATTACGAAACTCAGTAGCCCTTTACTAAGCCCTGGGAAGGAAGACTGAAAAGAAGATTATTTATCGTTTGTGAGACTCAGTTTCCCTCTACTCAGCCTTTGAAAGGAAGACTGAAATGAAGGTTATTTAACCCTTTTGAAACTCAGTTGCCCTTTAATAAGCCCTTGGAAGGAAGACTGAAAAGAACATTATTTACCGTTTGTGAGACTCAGTTTCGATCTACTTAGCCTTTGAAAGGAAGACTGAAAAGAAGATTATTTATCCCTTTTGAAACTCAGCTCAACTTTACTAAGCCTATGGAAGGAAGACTGAAAAGAGGATTGTTTTTGAATTGCGAAACTCAGTTGCCCTTTACTAAGCCCTTGGAAGGAAGACTGAAAAGAAGATTACTTACCGTTTGTGAGACTCCGTTTCCCATTACTAAGCCTTTGAAAGGAAGACTGAAAAGAGGATTGTTTATCAATTACGAAACTCAGTAGCCCTTTACTAAGCCCTGGGAAGGAAGACTGAAAAGAAGATTATTTATCGTTTGTGAGACTCAGTTTCCCTCTACTCAGCCTTTGAAAGGAAGACTGAAATGAAGGTTATTTAACCCTTTTGAAACTCAGTTGCCCTTTACTAAGCCCTTGGAAGGAAGACTGAAAAGAAGATTACTTACAGTTTGTGAGACTCAGTTTCGATCTACTTAGCCTATGGAAGGAAGACTGAAAAGAAGATTGTTTATCAATTGCGAAACTGAGTTGCCCTCTACTAAGCCCTTGGAAGAAAGACTGAAAAAAGATTATTTATCCCTTTTGAAACTCAGTTAACCTTTACTAAGACTTTGGAAGGAAAACTGAAAAGAAGGTTATTTATCCTTTTTGAAACTCAGCTCCCCTTTACTAGGTTTTTGGAAGGAAGTGTGAAAAAAAGATTGTTTATCCCTTTTGAAATTCAGTTTCCCTCTACTAAGCCTTTGAAAAGAAGACTGAAAAGAAGATTATTTATCCCTTTTGAAACTCAGTTGCCCTTTACTAAGCCCTTGGAAGGAAGACTGAAAAGAAGATTATTTACCGTTTGTGAGACTCAGTTTCGATCTACTGAGCTTTTGAAAGGATGACTGAAAGGAAGGTTATATATCCCTTTTGAAACTCAGCTCACCTTTACTAAGCCTATGGAAGGAAGACTGAAAAGAAGATTGTTTATCAATTGCGAAACTGAGTTGCCCTTTACTAAGCCTTTGGAAGGAAAACTGAAAAGAAGGTTACTTACCGTTTGTGAGATTCAGTTTCCCATTACTAAGCCTTTGAAAGGAAGACTGAAAAGAAGATTATTTATCCCATTTGAAACTCAGCTCAACTTTACTAAGCCTATGGAAGGAAGACTGAAAAGAGGATTGTTTATGAATTGCGAAACTCAGTTGCCCTTTACTAAGCCCTTGGAAGGAAGACTGAAAAGAAGATCACTTACCGTTTGTGAGACTCAGTTTCAAATTACTAAGCCTTTGAAAGGAAGACTGAAAAGAGGATTGTTTATCAATTACGAAACTCAGTAGCACTTTACTAAGCCCTGGGAAGGAAGACTGAAAAAAAGATTATTTACCGTTTCTGAGACTCAGTTTCCCATTACTAAGCCTTTGAAAGGAAGACTGAAAAGAAGATTATTTATCCCTTTTGAAACTCAGCTCCCCTTTACTAAGCCTATGGAAGGAGGACTGAAAAGAAGATTGTTTATCAATTGCGAAACTGAGTTGCACTTTACTAAGTCCTTTGAAGGCAGACTGAAAAGAAGATTATTTACCGTTTGTGAGGCACAGTTTCCCTTTTCTAATAAGACTGAAAGGAAGGTTATTTATACCTTTTGAAACTCAGCTCAACTTTACCAAGCCTATGGAAGGAAGACTGAAAAGAGGATTGTTTATGAATTGCGAAACTCAGTTGCCCTTTACTAAGCCCTTGGAAGGAAGACTGAAAAGAAGATCACTTACCGTTTGTGAGACTCAGTTTCAAATTACTAAGCCTTTGAAAGGAAGACTGAAAAGAGGATTGTTTATCAATTACGAAACTCAGTAGAACTTTACTAAGCCCTGGGAAGGAAGACTGAAAAAAAGATTATTTACCGTTTCTGAGACTCAGTTTCCCATTACTAAGCCTTTGAAAGGAAGACTGAAAAGAAGATTATTTATCCCTTTTGAAACTCAGCTCCCCTTTACTAAGCCTATGGAAGGAGGACTGAAAAGAAGATTGTTTATCAATTGCGAAACTGAGTTGCACTTTACTAAGTCCTTTGAAGGCAGACTGAAAAGAGAATTATTTACCGTTTGTGAGGCACAGTTTCCCTTTTCTAATAAGACTGAAAGGAAGGTTATTTATCCCTTTTGAAACTCAGCTCAACTTTACTAAGCCTATGGAAGGAAGACTGAAAAGAGGATTGTTTATGAATTGCGAAACTCAGTTGCCCTTTACTAAGCCCTTCGAAGGAAGACTGAAAAGAAGATTACTTACCATTTGTGAGACTCAGTTTCCCATTACTAAGCCTTTGAAAGGAAAACTGAAAAGAAGATTATTTATCCCTTTTGAAACTCAGCTCAACTTTACTAAGCCTATGGAAGGAAGACTGAAAAGAGGATTGTTTATGAATTGCGAAACTCAGTTGCCCTTTACTAAGCCCTTGGAAGGAAGACTGAAAAGAAGATTACTTACCGTTTGTGAGACTCAGTTTCCCATTACTAAGCCTTTGAAAGGAAGACTGAAAAGAAGATTATTTATCCCTTTTGAAACTCAGCTCAACTTTACTAAGCCTATGGAAGGAAAACTGAAAAGAGGATTGTTTATCAATTGCGAAACTCAGTTGCCCTTTACTAAGCCCTGGGAAGGAAGACTGAAAAGAAGATTACTTACCGTTTGTGAGACTCAGTTTCCCATTACTAAGCCTTTGAAAGGAAGACTGAAAAGAGGATTGTTTATCAATTACGAAACTCAGTAGCCCTTTACTAAGCCCTGACAAGGAAGACTGAAAAGAAGATTATTTATCGTTTGTGAGACTCAGTTTCCCTCTACTCAGCCTTTGAAAGGAAGACTGAAAGGAAGGTTATTTAACCCTTTTGAAACGCAGTTGCCCTTTACTAAGCCCTTGGAAGGAAGACTGAAAAGAAGATTATTTACCGTTTGTGAGACTCAGTTTCGATCTACTTAGCCTTTGAAAGATGACTGAAAGGAAGGTTATTTATCCCTTTTGAAACTCAGCTCCCCTTTACTAAGCCCATGGAAGGAATACTGAAAAGAAGATTGTTTATCAATTGCGAAACTGAGTTGCCCTCTACTAAGCCCTTGGAAGAAAGACTGAAAAGAAGATTATTTATCCCTTTTGAAACTCAGCTCCCCTTTACTAAGCCTATGGAAGGAGGACTGAAAAGAAGATTGTTTATCAATTGCGAAACTGAGTTGCACTTTACTAAGTCCTTTGAAGGCAGACTGAAAAGAAGATTATTTACCGTTTGTGAGGCACAGTTTCCCTTTTCTAATAAGACTGAAAGGAAGGTTATTTATCCCTTTTGAAACTCAGCTCAACTTTACTAAGCCTATGGAAGGAAGACTGAAAAGAGGATTGTTTATGAATTGCGAAACTCAGTTGCCCTTTACTAAGCCCTGGGAAGGAAGACTGAAAAGAAGATTACTTACCATTTGTGAGACTCAGTTTCCCATTACTAAGCCTTTGAAAGGAAAACTGAAAAGAAGATTATTTATCCCTTTTGAAACTCAGCTCAACTTTACTAAGCTTATGGAAGGAAGACTGAAAAGAGGATTGTTTATGAATTGCGAAACTCAGTTGCCCTTTACTAAGCCCTTGGAAGGAAGACTGAAAAGAAGATTACTTACCGTTTGTGAGACTCAGTTTCCCATTACTAAGCCTTTGAAAGGAAGACTGAAAAGAGGATTGTTTATCAATTACGAAACTCAGTTGCCCTTTACTAAGCCCTGGGAAGGAAGACTGAAAAGAAGATTATTTAACGTTTGTGTGACTCAGTTTCCCTCTACTCAGCATTTGAAAGGAAGACTGAAATGAAGGTTATTTATCCCTTTTGAAACTCAGTTGCCCTTTACTAAGCCCTTGGAAGGAAGACTGAAAAGAAGTTTATTTACCGTTTGTGAGACTCAGTTTCGATCTACTTAGCCTTTGAAAGGAAGACAGAAAGGAAGGTTATTTATCCCTTTTGAAACTCAGCTCCCCTTTACTAAGCCTATGGAAGGAAGACTGAAAAGAAGATTGTTTATCAATTGCGAAACTGAGTTGCCCTTTACTAAGCCCTTGGAAGAAAGACTGAAAAGAAGATTATTTATCCCTTTTAAAACTCAGTTAACCTTTACTAAGCCTTTGGAAGGAAAACTGAAAAGAAGGTTATTTATCCTTTTTGAATTTCAGCTCAACTTTACTAAGCCTTTGGAAGGAAGACTGAAAAGAGGATTGTTTATGAATTGCGAAACTCAGTTGCCCTTTACTAAGCCCTTGGAAGGAAGACTGAAAAGAAGATTACTTACCGTTTGTGAGACTCAGTTTCCCATTACTAAGCCTTTGAAAGGAAGACTGAAAAGAAGATTATTTATCCCTTTTGAAACTCAGCTCAACTTTACTAAGCCTATGGAAGGAAGACTGAAAAGAGGATTGTTTATGAATTGCGAAACTCAGTTGCCCCTTACTAAGCCCTTGGAAGGAAGACTGAAAAGAAGATTACTTACCGTTTGTGAGACTCAGTTTCCCATTACTAAGCCTTTGAAAGGAAGACTGAAAAGAGGATTGTTTATCAATTACGAAACTCAGTAGCCCTTTACTAAGCCCTGGGAAGGAAGACTGAAAAGAAGATTATTTATCCCTTTTGAAACTCAGCTTCCCTTTACTAAACTTTTGAAAGGAAGGCTGAAATGAAGGTTATTTATCCCTGTTGAAACTCAGTTGCCCTTTACTAAGCCCTTGGAAGGAAGACTGAAAAGAAGATTGTTTATCAATTGCGAAACTGAGTTGCCCTTTACTAAGCCCTTGGAAGAAAGACTGACAAGAAGATTATTTATCCCTTTTAAAACTCAGTTAGCCTTTACTAAGCCTTTGGAAGGAAAACTGAAAAGAAGGTTATTTATCCTTTTTGAAACTCAGCTCCCCTTTACTAGGTTTTTGGAAGGAAGACTGAAAAGAAGATTATTTATCCCTTTTGAAACTCAGCTTCCCTTTACTAAACTTTTGAAAGGAAGGCTGAAATGAAGGTTATTTATCCCTGTTGGAACTCAGTTGCCCTTTACTAAGCCCTTGGAAGGAAGACTGAAAATAAGATTGTTTATCAATTGCGAAACTGAGTTGCCCTTTACTAAGCCCTTGGGAGAAAAACTGAAAAGAAGATTATTTATGCCTTTTAAAACTCAGTTAACCTTTACTAAGCCTTTGGAAGGAAAACTGAAAAGAAGGTTATTTATCCTTTTTGAAACTCAGCTCCCCTTTACTAGGTTTTTGGAAGGAAGACTGAAATGAAGGTTATCTATCCCTTTTGAAACTCAGTTGCCCTTTACTAAGCCCTTGGAAGGAAGACTGAAAAGAAGATTGTTTATCAATTGCGAAACTGAGTTGCCCTTTACTAAGCCCTTGGAAGAAAGACTGAAAAAAAGATTATTTATCCCTTTTGAAACTCAGTTTCCCTCTACTAAGCCTTTGAAAAGAAGACTGAAAAGAAGATTATTTATCCCTTTTGAATCTCAGCTTCCCTTTACTAAACTTTTTTAAGGAAGATTGAAAAGAAGATTGTTTATCAATTACGAAACTCAGTTGCCCTTTACTAAGCCCTTGGAAGGAAGACTGTAAAGAAGATTATTTATCGTTTGTGAGACTCAGTTTCCCTTTACTAAGATTTGAAAGGAAGACTGAAAAGAAGATTATTTATCCCTTTTGAAACTCAGCTCAACTTTACTAAGCCTATGGAAGGAAGACTGAAAAGAGGATTGTTTATGAATTGCGAAACTCAGTTGCCCTTTACTAAGCCCTGGGAAGGAAGACTGAAAAGAAGATTATTTATCGTTAGTCTGACTCAGTTTCCCTCTACTCAGCCTTTGAAAGGAAGACTGAAATGAAGGTTATTTATCCCTTTTGAAACTCAGCTCCCCTTTACTAAGCCTATGGAAGGAAGACTGAAAAGAAGATTGTTTATCAATTGCGAAACTGAGTTGCCCTTTACTAAGTCCTTTGAAGGCTGACTGAAAAGAAGATTATTTACCGTTTGTGAGGCACAGTTTCCCTTTTCTAATAAGACTGAAAGGAAGGTTATTTATCTCTTTTGAAACTCAGCTCAAATTTACTAAGCCTATGGAAGGAAGACTGAAAAGAGGATTGTTTATCAATTACGAAACTCAGTGTCCATTTACTAAGCCCTTGGAAGGAAGACTGAAAAGAAGATTACTTACCGTTTGTGAGACTCAGTTTCCCATTACTAAGCCTTTGAAAGGAAGACTGAAAAGAAGATTATTTATCCCTTTTGAAACTCAGCTCCCCTTTACTAAGCCTATGGAAGGAAGACTGAAAAGAAGATTGTTTATCAATTGCGAAACTGAGTTGCCCTTTACTAAGCCCTTGGAAGGAAGACTGAAAAGAAGATTATTTATCGTTTGTGAGACTCAGTTTCCCTTTACTAAGATTTGAAAGGAAGACTGAAAAGAAGATTATTTATCCCTTTTGAAACTCAGCTCAACTTTACTAAGCCTATGGAAGGAAGACTGAAAAGAGGATTGTTTATGAATTGCGAAACTCAGTTGCCCTTTGCTAAGCCCTGGGAAGGAAGACTGAAAAGAAGATTATTTATCGTTAGTCTGACTCAGTTTCCCTCTACTCAGCCTTTGAAAGGAAGACTGAAATGAAGGTTATTTATCCCTTTTGAAACTCAGCTCCCCTTTACTAAGCCTATGGAAGGAAGACTGAAAAGAAGATTGTTTATCAATTGCGAAACTGAGTTGCCCTTTACTAAGTCCTTTGAAGGCTGACTGAAAAGAAGATTATTTACCGTTTGTGAGGCACAGTTTCCCTTTTCTAATAAGACTGAAAGGAAGGTTATTTATCTCTTTTGAAACTCAGCTCAAATTTACTAAGCCTATGGAAGGAAGACTGAAAAGAGGATTGTTTATGAATTGCGAAACTCAGTTGCCCTTTACTAAGCCCTTGGAAGGAAGAGTGAAAAGAAGTTTACTTACCGTTTGTGAGACTCAATTTCCCATTACTAAGCCTTTGAAAGGAAGACTGAAAAGAGGATTGTTTATCAATTACGAAACTCAGTTGCCCTTTACTAAGCCCTTGGAAGGAAGACTGAAAAGAAGATTACTTACCGTTTGTGAGACTCAGTTTCCCATTACTAAGCCTTTGAAAGGAAGACTGAAAAGAAGATTATTTATCCCTTTTGAAACTCAGCTCCCCTTTACTAAGCCTATGGAAGGAAGACTGAAAAGAAGATTGTTTATCAATTGCGAAACTGAGTTGCCCTTTACTAAGCCCTTGGAAGGAAGACTGAAAAGAAGATTATTTATCGTTTGTGAGACTCAGTTTCCCTTTACTAAGATTTGAAAGGAAGACTGAAAAGAAGATTATTTATCCCTTTTGAAACTCAGCTCAACTTTACTAAGCCTATGGAAGGAAGACTGAAAAGAGGATTGTTTATGAATTGCGAAACTCAGTTGCCCTTTGCTAAGCCCTGGGAAGGAAGACTGAAAAGAAGATTATTTATCGTTAGTCTGACTCAGTTTCCCTCTACTCAGCCTTTGAAAGGAAGACTGAAATGAAGGTTATTTATCCCTTTTGAAACTCAGCTCCCCTTTACTAAGCCTATGGAAGGAAGACTGAAAAGAAGATTGTTTATCAATTGCGAAACTGAGTTGCCCTTTACTAAGTCCTTTGAAGGCTGACTGAAAAGAAGATTATTTACCGTTTGTGAGGCACAGTTTCCCTTTTCTAATAAGACTGAAAGGAAGGTTATTTATCTCTTTTGAAACTCAGCTCAAATTTACTAAGCCTATGGAAGGAAGACTGAAAAGAGGATTGTTTATGAATTGCGAAACTCAGTTGCCCTTTACTAAGCCCTTGGAAGGAAGAGTGAAAAGAAGTTTACTTACCGTTTGTGAGACTCAATTTCCCATTACTAAGCCTTTGAAAGGAAGACTGAAAAGAGGATTGTTTATCAATTACGAAACTCAGTTGCCCTTTACTAAGCCCTTGGAAGGAAGACTGAAAAGAAGATTACTTACCGTTTGTGAGACTCAGTTTCCCATTACTAAGCCTTTGAAAGGAAGACTGAAAAGAAGATTATTTATCCCTTTTGAAACTCAGCTCCCCTTTACTAAGCCTATGGAAGGAAGACTGAAAAGAAGATTGTTTATCAATTGCGAAACTGAGTTGCCCTTTACTAAGCCCTTGGAAGGAAGACTGAAAAGAAGATTATTTATCGTTTGTGAGACTCAGTTTCCCTTTACTAAGATTTGAAAGGAAGACTGAAAAGAAGATTATTTATCCCTTTTGAAACTCAGCTCAACTTTACTAAGCCTATGGAAGGAAGACTGAAAAGAGGATGGTTTATGAATTGCGAAACTCAGTTGCCCTTTGCTAAGCCCTGGGAAGGAAGACTGAAAAGAAGATTATTTATCGTTAGTCTGACTCAGTTTCCCTCTACTCAGCCTTTGAAAGGAAGACTGAAATGAAGGTTATTTATCCCTTTTGAAACTCAGCTCCCCTTTACTAAGCCTATGTAAGGAAGACTGAAAAGAAGATTGTTTATCAATTGCGAAACTGAGTTGCCCTTTACTAAGCCCTTGGAAGGAAGACTGAAAAGAAGATTATTTATCGTTTGTGAGACTCAGTTTCCCTTTACTAAGATTTGAAAGGAAGACTGAAAAGAAGATTATTTATCCCTTTTGAAACTCAGCTCAACTTTACTAAGCCTATGGAAGGAAGACTGAAAAGAGGATTGCTTATGAATTGCGAAACTCAGTTGCCCTTTACTAAGCCCTGGGAAGGAAGACTGAAAAAAGATTATTTATCGTTAGTCTGACTCAGTTTCCCTCTACTCAGCCTTTGAAAGGAAGACTGAAAAGAAGATTATTTATCCCTTTTGAAACTCAGCTCCCCTTTACTAAGCCTATGGAAGGAGGACTGAAAAGAAGATTGTTTATCAATTGCGAAACTGAGTTGCACTTTACTAAGTCCTTTGAAGGCAGACTGAAAAGAAGATTATTTACCGTTTGTGAGGCACAGTTTTCCTTTTCTAATAAGACTGAAAGGAAGGTTATTTATCCCTTTTGAAACTCAGCTCAACTTTACTAAGCCTATGGAAGGAAGACTGAAAAGAGGATTGTTTATGAATTGCGAAACTCAGTTGCCCTTTACTAAGCCCTGGGAAGGAAGACTGAAAAGAAGATTACTTACCATTTGTGAGACTCAGTTTCCCATTACTAAGCCTTTGAAAGGAAAACTGAAAAGAAGATTATTTATCCCTTTTGAAACTCAGCTCAACTTTACTAAGCCTATGGAAGGAAGACTGAAAAGAGGATTGTTTATGAATTGCGAAACTCAGTTGCCCTTTACTAAGCCTTTGAAAGGAAGACTGAAAAGAGGATTGTTTATCAATTACGAAACTCAGTAGCACTTTACTAAGCCCTGGGAAGGAAGACTGAAAAAAAGATTATTTACCGTTTCTGAGACTCAGTTTCCCATTACTAAGCCTTTAAAAAGAAGACTGAAAAGAAGATTATTTATCCCTTTTGAAACTCAGCTCCCCTTTACTAAGCCTATGGAAGGAGGACTGAAAAGAAGATTGTTTATCAATTGCGAAACTGAGTTGCACTTTACTAAGTCCTTTGAAGGCAGACTGAAAAGAAGATTATTTACCGTTTGTGAGGCACAGTTTCCCTTTTCTAATAAGACTGAAAGGAAGGTTATTTATCCCTTTTGAAACTCAGCTCAACTTTACTAAGCCTATGGAAGGAAGACTGAAAAGAGGATTGTTTATGAATTGCGAAACTCAGTTGCCCTTTACTAAGCCCTGGGAAGGAAGACTGAAAAGAAGATTACTTACCATTTGTGAGACTCAGTTTCCCATTACTAAGCCTTTGGAAGGAAAACTGGAAAGAAGGTTATTTATCCTTTTTGAAACTCAGCTCCCCTTTACTAGGTTTTTGGAAGGAAGTGTGAAAAAAAGATTATTTATCCATTTTGAAACTCAGTTTCCCTCTACTAAGCCTTTGAAAAGAAGACTGAAAAGAAGATTATTTATCCCTTTTGAAACTCAGCTCCCCTTTACTAAGCCTATGGAAGGAGGACTGAAAAGAAGATTGTTTATCAATTGCGAAACTGAGTTGCACTTTACTAAGTCCTTTGAAGGCAGACTGAAAAGAAGATTATTTACCGTTTGTGAGGCACAGTTTCCCTTTTCTAATAAGACTGAAAGGAAGGTTATTTATCCCTTTTGAAACTCAGCTCAACTTTACTAAGCCTATGGAAGGAAGACTGAAAAGAGGATTGTTTATGAATTGCGAAACTCAGTTGCCCTTTACTAAGCCCTGGGAAGGAAGACTGAAAAGAAGATTACTTACCATTTGTGAGACTCAGTTTCCCATTACTAAGCCTTTGGAAGGAAAACTGAAAAGAAGGTTATTTATCCTTTTTGAAACTCAGCTCCCCTTTACTAGGTTTTTGGAAGGAAGTGTGAAAAAAAGATTATTTATCCCTTTTGAAACTCAGTTTCCCTCTACTAAGCCTTTGAAAAGAAGACTGAAAAGAAGATTATTTATCCCTTTTGAAACTCAGCTCAACTTTACTAAGCCTATGGAAGGAAGACTGAAAAGAGGATTGTTTATGAATTGCGAAACTCAGTTGCCCTTTACTAAGCCCTTGGAAGGAAGACTGAAAAGAAGATTACTTAATGTTTGTGAGACTCAGTTTCCCATTACTAAGCCTTTGAAAGGAAGACTGAAAAGAGGATTGTTTATCAATTACGAAACTCAGTAGCCCTTTACTAAGCCCTGGGAAGGAAAACTGAAAAGAAGGTTATTTATCCTTTTTGAAACTCAGCTCCCCTTTACTAGGTTTTTGGAAGGAAGTGTGAAAAAAAGATTATTTATCTCTTTTGAAACTCAGCTTCCCTTTACTAAACTTTTGAAAGGAAGACTGAAATGAAGGTTATTTATCCCTTTTGAAACTCAGTTGCCCTTTACTAAGCCCTTGGAAGGAAGACTGAAAAGAAGATTGTTTATCAATTGCGAAACTGAGTTGCCCTTTACTAAGCCCTTGGAAGAAAGACTGAAAAGAAGATTATTTATCCCTTTTAAAACTCAGGTAACCTTTACTAAGCCTATGGAAGGAAGACTGAAAAGAAGGTTGTTTATCAATTGCGAAACTGAGTTGCCCTTTACTAAGCCCTTGGAAGGAAGACTGAAAAGAAGATTATTTATCCCTTTTGAAACTCAGCTCCCCTTTACTAAGCCTATGGAAGGAAGACTGAAAAGAAGATTGTTTATCAATTGCGAAACTGAGTTGCCCTTTACTAAGCCCTTGGAATTAAGACTGAAAAGAAGATTATTTATCGTTTGTGAGACTCAGTTTCCCTTTACTAAGATTTGAAAGGAAGACTGAAAAGAAGATTATTTATCCCTTTTGAAACTCAGCTCAACTTTACTAAGCCTATGGAAGGAAGACTGAAAAGAGGATTGTTTATGAATTGCGAAACTCAGTTGCCCTTTGCTAAGCCCTGGGAAGGAAGACTGAAAAGAAGATTATTTATCGTTAGTCTGACTCAGTTTCCCTCTACTCAGCCTTTGAAAGGAAGACTGAAATGAAGGTTATTTATCCCTTTTGAAACTCAGCTCCCCTTTACTAAGCCTATGGAAGGAAGACTGAAAAGAAGATTGTTTATCAATTGCGAAACTGAGTTGCCCTTTACTAAGCCCTTGGAAGGAAGACTGAAAAGAAGATTATTTATCGTTTGTGAGACTCAGTTTCCCTTTACTAAGATTTGAAAGGAAGACTGAAAAGAAGATTATTTATCCCTTTTGAAACTCAGCTCAACTTTACTAAGCCTATGGAAGGAAGACTGAAAAGAAGATTGTTTATCAATTGCGAAACTGAGTTGCCCTTTACTAAGCCCTTGGAAGGAAGACTGAAAAGAAGATTATTTATCGTTTGTGAGACTCAGTTTCCCTTTACTAAGATTTGAAAGGAAGACTGAAAAGAAGATTATTTATCCCTTTTGAAACTCAGCTCCCCTTTACTAAGCCTATGGAAGGAAGACTGAAAAGAAGATTGTTTATCAATTGCGAAACTGAGTTGCCCTTTACTAAGCCCTTGGAAGGAAGACTGAAAAGAGGATTATTTATCGTTTGTGAGACTCAGTTTCCCTTTACTAAGATTTGAAAGGAAGACTGAAAAGAAGATTATTTATCCCTTTTGAAACTCAGCTCCCCTTTACTAAGCCCTTGGAAGGAAGACTGAAAAGAAGATTATTTATCCCTTTTGAAACTCAGCTCCCCTTTACTAAGCCTATGGAAGGAAGACTGAAAAGAAGATTGTTTATCAATTGCGAAACTGAGTTGCCCTTTACTAAGCCCTTGGAAGGAAGACTGAAAAGAAGATTATTTATCGTTTGTGAGACTCAGTTTCCCTTTACTAAGATTTGAAAGGAAGACTGAAAAGAAGATTATTTATCCCTTTTGAAACTCAGCTCAACTTTACTAAGCCTATGGAAGGAAGACTGAAAAGAGGATTGTTTATGAATTGCGAAACTCAGTTGCCCTTTGCTAAGTCCTGGGAAGGAAGACTGAAAAGAAGATTATTTATCGTTAGTCTGACTCAGTTTCCCTCTACTCAGCCTTTGAAAGAAAGACTGAAATGAAGGTTATGGAAGGAAGACTGAAAAGAAGATTGTTTATCAATTGCGAAACTGAGTTGCCCTTTACTAAGCCCTTGGAAGGAAGACTGAAAAGAAGATTATTTATCGTTTGTGAGACTCAGTTTCCCTTTACTAAGATTTGAAAGGAAGACTGAAAAGAAGATTATTTATCCCTTTTGAAACTCAGCTCAACTTTACTAAGCCTATGGAAGGAAGACTGAAAAGAAGATTGTTTATCAATTGCGAAACTGAGTTGCCCTTTACTAAGCCCTTGGAAGGAAGACTGAAAAGAAGATTATTTATCGTTTGTGAGACTCAGTTTCCCTTTACTAAGATTTGAAAGGAAGACTGAAAAGAAGATTATTTATCCCTTTTGAAACTCAGCTCCCCTTTACTAAGCCTATGGAAGGAAGACTGAAAAGAAGATTGTTTATCAATTACGAAACTGAGTTGCCCTTTACTAAGCCCTTGGAAGGAAGACTGAAAAGAAGATTATTTATCGTTTGTGAGACTCAGTTTCCCTTTACTAAGATTTGAAAGGAAGACTGAAAAGAAGATTATTTATCCCTTTTGAAACTTAGCTCAACTTTACTAAGCCTATCCAAGGAAGACTGAAAAGAGGATTGTTTATGAATTGCGAAACTCAGTTGCCCCTTGCTAAGCCCTGGGAAGGAAGACTGAAAAGAAGATTATTTATCGTTAGTCTGACTCAGTTTCCCTCTACTCAGCCTTTGAAAGGAAGACTGAAATGAAGGTTATTTATCCCTTTTGAAACTCAGCTCTCCTTTACTAAGCCTATGGAAGGAAGACTGAAAAGAAGATTGTTTATCAATTGCGAAACTGAGTTGCCCTTTACTAAGCCCTTGGAAGGAAGACTGAAAAGAAGATTATTTATCGTTTGTGAGACTCAGTTTCCCATTACTAAGCCTTTGAAAGGAAGACTGAAAAGAAGATTATTTATCCCTTTTGAAACTCAGCTCCCCTTTACTAAGCCTATGGAAGGAAGACTGAAAAGAAGATTGTTTATGAATTGCGAAACTCAGTTGCCCTTTGCTAAGCCCTGGGAAGGAAGACTGAAAAGAAGATTATTTATCGTTAGTCTGACTCAGTTTCCCTCTACTCAGCCTTTGAAAGGAAGACTGAAATGAAGGTTATTTATCCCTTTTGAAACTCAGCTCCCCTTTACTAAGCCTATGGAAGGAAGACTGAAAAGAAGATTGTTTATCAATTCCGAAACTGAGTTGCCCTTTACTAAGCCCTTGGAAGGAAGACTGAAAAGAAGATTATTTATCGTTTGTGAGACTCAGTTTCCCTTTACTAAGATTTGAAAGGAAGACTGAAAAGAAGATTATTTATCCCTTTTGAAACTCAGCTCAACTTTACTAAGCCTATGGAAGGAAGACTGAAAAGAGGATTGTTTATGAATTGCGAAACTCAGTTGCCCTTTACTAAGCCCTGGGAAGGAAGACTGAAAAGAAGATTATTTATCGTTAGTCTGACTCAGTTTCCCTCTACTCAGCCTTTGAAAGGAAGACTGAAAAGAAGATTATTTATCCCTTTTGAAACTCAGCTCCCCTTTACTAAGCCTATGGAAGGAGGACTGAAAAGAAGATTGTTTATCAATTGCGAAACTGAGTTGCACTTTACTAAGTCCTTTGAAGGCAGACTGAAAAGAAGATTATTTACCGTTTGTGAGGCACAGTTTCCCTTTTCTAATAAGACTGAAAGGAAGGTTATTTATCCCTTTTGAAACTCAGCTCAACTTTACTAAGCCCATGGAAGGAAGACTGAAAAGAGGATTGTTTATGAATTGCGAAACTCAGTTGCCCTTTACTAAGCCCTGGGAAGGAAGACTGAAAAGAAGATTGCTTACCATTTGTGAGACTCAGTTTCCCATTACTAAGCCTTTGAAAGGAAAACTGAAAAGAAGATTATTTATCCCTTTTGAAACTCAGCTCAACTTTACTAAGCCTATGGAAGGAAGACTGAAAAGAGGATTGTTTATGAATTGCGAAACTCAGTTGCCCTTTACTAAGCCCTTGGAAGGAAGACTGAAAAGAAGATTACTTACCGTTTGTGAGACTCAGTTTCCCATTACTAAGCCTTTGAAAGGAAGACTGAAAAGAGGATTGTTTATCAATTACGAAACTCAGTAGCACTTTACTAAGCCCTGGGAAGGAAGACTGAAAAAAAGATTATTTACCGTTTCTGAGACTCAGTTTCCCATTACTAAGCCTTTGAAAAGAAGACTGAAAAGAAGATTATTTATCCCTTTTGAAACTCAGCTCCCCTTTACTAAGCCTATGGAAGGAGGACTGAAAAGAAGATTGTTTATCAATTGCGAAACTGAGTTGCACTTTACTAAGTCCTTTGAAGGCAGACTGAAAAGAAGATTATTTACCGTTTGTGAGGCACAGTTTCCCTTTTCTAATAAGACTGAAAGGAAGGTTATTTATCCCTTTTGAAACTCAGCTCAACTTTACTAAGCCTATGGAAGGAAGACTGAAAAGAGGATTGTTTATGAATTGCGAAACTCAGTTGCCCTTTACTAAGCCCTGGGAAGGAAGACTGAAAAGAAGATTACTTACCATTTGTGAGACTCAGTTTCCCATTACTAAGCCTTTGGAAGGAAAACTGAAAAGAAGGTTATTTATCCTTTTTGAAACTCAGCTCCCCTTTACTAGGTTTTTGGAAGGAAGTGTGAAAAAAAGATTATTTATCCCTTTTGAAACTCAGTTTAACTCTACTAAGCCTTTGAAAAGAAGACTGAAAAGAAGATTATTTATCCCTTTTGAAACTCAGCTCAACTTTACTAAGCCTATGAAAGGAAGACTGAAAAGAGGATTGTTTATGAATTGCGAAACTCAGTTGCCCTTTACTAAGCCCTTGGAAGGAAGACTGAAAAGAATATTACTTAATGTTTGTGAGACTCAGTTTCCCATTACTAAGCCTTTGAAAGGAAGACTGAAAAGAGGATTGTTTATCAATTACGAAACTCAGTAGCCCTTTACTAAGCCCTGGGAAGGAAGACTGAAAAGAAGATTATTTATCTCTTTTGAAACTCAGCTTCCCTTTACTAAACTTTTGAAAGGAAGACTGAAATGAAGGTTATTTATCCCTTTTGAAACTCAGTTGCCCTTTACTAAGCCCTTGGAAGGAAGACTGAAAAGAAGATTGTTTATCAATTGCGAAACTGAGTTGCCCTTTACTAAGCCCTTGGAAGAAAGACTGAAAAGAAGATTATTTATCCCTTTTAAAACTCAGTTAACCTTTACTAAGCCTTTGGAAGGAAAACTGAAAAGAAGGTTGTTTATCCTTTTTGAAACTCAGCTCCCCTTTACTAGGTTTTTGGAAGGAAGACTGAAATGAAAGTTATTTATCCCTTTTGAAACTCAGTTGCCCTTTACTAAGCCCTTGGAAGGAAGACTGAAAAGAAGATTGTTTATCAATTGCGAAACTGAGTTGCCCTTTACTAAGCCCTTGGAAGAAAGACTGAAAAAAAGATTATTTATCCCTTTTGAAACTCAGTTTCCCTCTACTAAGCCTTTGAAAAGAAGACTGAAAAGAAGATTATTTATCCCTTTTGAATCTCAGCTTCCCTTTACTAAACTTTTTTAAGGAAGATTGAAAAGAAGATTGTTTATCAATTACGAAACTCAGTTGCCCTTTACTAAGCCCTTGGAAGGAAGACTGAAAAGAAGATTATTTATCGTTTGTGAGACTCAGTTTCCCTTTACTAAGATTTGAAAGGAAGACTGAAAAGAAGATTATTTATCCCTTTTGAAACTCAGCTCAACTTTACTAAGCCTATGGAAGGAAGACTGAAAAGAGGATTGTTTATGAATTGCGAAACTCAGTTGCCCTTTACTAAGCCCTGGGAAGGAAGACTGAAAAGAAGATTATTTATCGTTAGTCTGACTCAGTTTCCCTCTACTCAGCCTTTGAAAGGAAGACTGAAAAGAAGATTATTTATCCCTTTTGAAACTCAGCTCCCCTTTACTAAGCCTATGGAAGGAGGACTGAAAAGAAGATTGTTTATCAATTGCGAAACTGAGTTGCACTTTACTAAGTCCTTTGAAGGCAGACTGAAAAGAAGATTATTTACCGTTTGTGAGGCACAGTTTCCCTTTTCTAATAAGACTGAAAGGAAGGTTATTTATCCCTTTTGAAACTCAGCTCAACTTTACTAAGCCCATGGAAGGAAGACTGAAAAGAGGATTGTTTATGAATTGCGAAACTCAGTTGCCCTTTACTAAGCCCTGGGAAGGAAGACTGAAAAGAAGATTGCTTACCATTTGTGAGACTCAGTTTCCCATTACTAAGCCTTTGAAAGGAAAACTGAAAAGAAGATTATTTATCCCTTTTGAAACTCAGCTCAACTTTACTAAGCCTATGGAAGGAAGATTGAAAAGAAGATTGTTTATCAATTACGAAACTCAGTTGCCCTTTACTAAGCCCTTGGAAGGAAGACTGAAAAGAAGATTATTTATCGTTTGTGAGACTCAGTTTCCCTTTACTAAGATTTGAAAGGAAGACTGAAAAGAAGATTATTTATCCCTTTTGAAACTCAGCTCAACTTTACTAAGCCTATGGAAGGAAGACTGAAAAGAGGATTGTTTATGAATTGCGAAACTCAGTTGCCCTTTACTAAGCCCTGGGAAGGAAGACTGAAAAGAAGATTATTTATCGTTAGTCTGACTCAGTTTCCCTCTACTCAGCATTTGAAAGGAAGACTGAAAAGAAGATTATTTATCCCTTTTGAAACTCAGCTCCCCTTTACTAAGCCTATGGAAGGAGGACTGAAAAGAAGATTGTTTATCAATTGCGAAACTGAGTTGCACTTTACTAAGTCCTTTGAAGGCAGACTGAAAAGAAGATTATTTACCGTTTGTGAGGCACAGTTTCCCTTTTCTAATAAGACTGAAAGGAAGGTTATTTATCCCTTTTGAAACTCAGCTCAACTTTACTAAGCCCATGGAAGGAAGACTGAAAAGAGGATTGTTTATGAATTGCGAAACTCAGTTGCCCTTTACTAAGCCCTGGGAAGGAAGACTGAAAAGAAGATTGCTTACCATTTGTGAGACTCAGTTTCCCATTACTAAGCCTTTGAAAGGAAAACTGAAAAGAAGATTATTTATCCCTTTTGAAACTCAGCTCAACTTTACTAAGCCTATGGAAGGAAGACTGAAAAGAGGATTGTTTATGAATTGCGAAACTCAGTTGCCCTTTACTAAGCCCTTGGAAGGAAGACTGAAAAGAAGATTACTTACCGTTTGTGAGACTCAGTTTCCCATTACTAAGCCTTTGAAAGGAAGACTGAAAAGAGGATTGTTTATCAATTACGAAACTCAGTAGCACTTTACTAAGCCCTGGGAAGGAAGACTGAAAAAAAGATTATTTACCGTTTCTGAGACTCAGTTTCCCATTACTAAGCCTTTGAAAAGAAGACTGAAAAGAAGATTATTTATCCCTTTTGAAACTCAGCTCCCCTTTACTAAGCCTATGGAAGGAGGACTGAAAAGAAGATTGTTTATCAATTGCGAAACTGAGTTGCACTTTACTAAGTCCTTTGAAGGCAGACTGAAAAGAAGATTATTTACCGTTTGTGAGGCACAGTTTCCCTTTTCTAATAAGACTGAAAGGAAGGTTATTTATCCCTTTTGAAACTCAGCTCAACTTTACTAAGCCTATGGAAGGAAGACTGAAAAGAGGATTGTTTATGAATTGCGAAACTCAGTTGCCCTTTACTAAGCCCTGGGAAGGAAGACTGAAAAGAAGATTACTTACCATTTGTGAGACTCAGTTTCCCATTACTAAGCCTTTGGAAGGAAAACTGAAAAGAAGGTTATTTATCCTTTTTGAAACTCAGCTCCCCTTTACTAGGTTTTTGGAAGGAAGTGTGAAAAAAAGATTATTTATCCCTTTTGAAACTCAGTTTAACTCTACTAAGCCTTTGAAAAGAAGACTGAAAAGAAGATTATTTATCCCTTTTGAAACTCAGCTCAACTTTACTAAGCCTATGAAAGGAAGACTGAAAAGAGGATTGTTTATGAATTGCGAAACTCAGTTGCCCTTTACTAAGCCCTTGGAAGGAAGACTGAAAAGAATATTACTTAATGTTTGTGAGACTCAGTTTCCCATTACTAAGCCTTTGAAAGGAAGACTGAAAAGAGGATTGTTTATCAATTACGAAACTCAGTAGCCCTTTACTAAGCCCTGGGAAGGAAGACTGAAAAGAAGATTATTTATCTCTTTTGAAACTCAGCTTCCCTTTACTAAACTTTTGAAAGGAAGACTGAAATGAAGGTTATTTATCCCTTTTGAAACTCAGTTGCCCTTTACTAAGCCCTTGGAAGGAAGACTGAAAAGAAGATTGTTTATCAATTGCGAAACTGAGTTGCCCTTTACTAAGCCCTTGGAAGAAAGACTGAAAAGAAGATTATTTATCCCTTTTAAAACTCAGTTAACCTTTACTAAGCCTTTGGAAGGAAAACTGAAAAGAAGGTTGTTTATCCTTTTTGAAACTCAGCTCCCCTTTACTAGGTTTTTGGAAGGAAGACTGAAATGAAAGTTATTTATCCCTTTTGAAACTCAGTTGCCCTTTACTAAGCCCTTGGAAGGAAGACTGAAAAGAAGATTGTTTATCAATTGCGAAACTGAGTTGCCCTTTACTAAGCCCTTGGAAGAAAGACTGAAAAAAAGATTATTTATCCCTTTTGAAACTCAGTTTCCCTCTACTAAGCCTTTGAAAAGAAGACTGAAAAGAAGATTATTTATCCCTTTTGAATCTCAGCTTCCCTTTACTAAACTTTTTTAAGGAAGATTGAAAAGAAGATTGTTTATCAATTACGAAACTCAGTTGCCCTTTACTAAGCCCTTGGAAGGAAGACTGAAAAGAAGATTATTTATCGTTTGTGAGACTCAGTTTCCCTTTACTAAGATTTGAAAGGAAGACTGAAAAGAAGATTATTTATCCCTTTTGAAACTCAGCTCAACTTTACTAAGCCTATGGAAGGAAGACTGAAAAGAGGATTGTTTATGAATTGCGAAACTCAGTTGCCCTTTACTAAGCCCTGGGAAGGAAGACTGAAAAGAAGATTATTTATCGTTAGTCTGACTCAGTTTCCCTCTACTCAGCCTTTGAAAGGAAGACTGAAATGAAGGTTATTTATCCCTTTTGAAACTCAGCTCCCCTTTACTAAGCCTATGGAAGGAAGACTGAAAAGAAGATTGTTTATCAATTGCGAAACTGAGTTGCCCTTTACTAAGTCCTTTGAAGGCTGACTGAAAAGGAGATTATTTACCGTTTGTGAGGCACAGTTTCCCTTTTCTAATAAGACTGAAAGGAAGGTTATTTATCTCTTTTGAAACTCAGCTCAAATTTACTAAGCCTATGGAAGGAAGACTGAAAAGAGGATTGTTTATGAATTGCGAAACTCAGTTGGCCTTTACTAAGCCCTTGGAAGGAAGAGTGAAAAGAAGTTTACTTACCGTTTGTGAGACTCAATTTCCCATTACTAAGCCTTTGAAAGGAAGACTGAAAAGAGGATTGTTTATCAATTACGAAACTCAGTTGCCCTTTACTAAGCCCTTGGAAGGAAGACTGAAAAGAAGATTACTTACCGTTTGTGAGACTCAGTTTCCCATTACTAAGCCTTTGAAAGGAAGACTGAAAAGAAGATTATTTATCCCTTTTGAAACTCAGCTCCCCTTTACTAAGCCTATGGAAGGAAGACTGAAAAGAAGATTGTTTATCAATTGCGAAACTGAGTTGCCCTTTACTAAGCCCTTGGAAGGAAGACTGAAAAGAAGATTATTTATCGTTTGTGAGACTCAGTTTCCCTTTACTAAGATTTGAAAGGAAGACTGAAAAGAAGATTATTTATCCCTTTTGAAACTCAGCTCAACTTTACTAAGCCTATGGAAGGAAGACTGAAAAGAGGATTGTTTATGAAGTGCGAAACTCAGTTGCCCTTTACTAAGCCCTGGGAAGGAAGACTGAAAAGAAGATTATTTATCGTTAGTCTGACTCAGTTTCCCTCTTCTCAGCCTTTGAAAGGAAGACTGAAATGAAGGTTATTTATCCCTTTTGAAACTCAGCTCCCCTTTACTAAGCCTATGGAAGGAAGACTGAAAAGAAGATTGTTTATCAATTGCGAAACTGAGTTGCCCTTTACTAAGCCCTTGGAAGGAAGACTGAAAAGAAGATTATTTATCGTTTGTGAGACTCAGTTTCCCTTTACTAAGATTTGAAAGGAAGACTGAAAAGAAGATTATTTATCCCTTTTGAAACTCAGCTCAACTTTACTAAGCCTATGGAAGGAAGACTGAAAAGAGGATTGTTTATGAATTGCGAAACTCAGTTGCCCTTTACTAAGCCCTGGGAAGGAAGACTGAAAAGAAGATTATTTATCGTTAGTCTGACTCAGTTTCCCTCTACTCAGCCTTTGAAAGGAAGACTGAAAAGAAGATTATTTATCCCTTTTGAAACTCAGCTCCCCTTTACTAAGCCTATGGAAGGAGGACTGAAAAGAAGATTGTTTATCAATTGCGAAACTGAGTTGCACTTTACTAAGTCCTTTGAAGGCAGACTGAAAAGAAGATTATTTACCGTTTGTGAGGCACAGTTTCCCTTTTCTAATAAGACTGAAAGGAAGGTTATTTATCCCTTTTGAAACTCAGCTCAACTTTACTAAGCCTATGGAAGGAAGACTGAAAAGAGGATTGTTTATGAATTGCGAAACTCAGTTGCCCTTTACTAAGCCCTGGGAAGGAAGACTGAAAAGAAGATTACTTACCATTTGTGAGACTCAGTTTCCCATTACTAAGCCTTTGAAAGGAAAACTGAAAAGAAGATTATTTATCCCTTTTGAAACTCAGCTCAACTTTACTAAGCCTATGGAAGGAAGACTGAAAAGAGGATTGTTTATGAATTGCGAAACTCAGTTGCCCTTTACTAAGCCCTTGGAAGGAAGACTGAAAAGAAGATTACTTACCGTTTGTGAGACTCAGTTTCCCATTACTAAGCCTTTGAAAGGAAGACTGAAAAGAGGACTGTTTATCAATTACGAAACTCAGTAGCACTTTACTAAGCCCTGGGAAGGAAGACTGAAAAAAAGATTATTTACCGTTTCTGAGACTCAGTTTCTCATTACTAAGCCTTTGAAAAGAAGACTGAAAAGAAGATTATTTATCCCTTTTGAAACTCAGCTCCCCTTTACTAAGCCTATGGAAGGAGGACTGAAAAGAAGATTGTTTATCAATTGCGAAACTGAGTTGCACTTTACTAAGTCCTTTGAAGGCAGACTGAAAAGAAGATTATTTACCGTTTGTGAGGCACAGTTTCCCTTTTCTAATAAGACTGAAAGGAAGGTTATTTATCCTTTTTGAAACTCAGCTCAACTTTACTAAGCCTATGGAAGGAAGACTGAAAAGAGGATTGTTTATGAATTGCGAAACTCAGTTGCCCTTTACTAAGCCCTGGGAAGGAAGACTGAAAAGAAGATTACTTACCATTTGTGAGACTCAGTTTCCCATTACTAAGCCTTTGAAAGGAAAACTGAAAAGAAGATTGTTTATCAATTACGAAACTCAGTTGCCCTTTACTAAGCCTTGGGAAGGAAGACTGAAAAGAAGATTGTTTATCAATTGCGAAACTGAGTTGCCCTTTACTAAGCCCTTGGAAGGAAGACTGAAAAGAAGATTATTTATCGTTTGTGAGACTCAGTTTCCCTTTACTAAGATTTGAAAGGAAGACTGAAAAGAAGATTATTTATCCCTTTTGAAACTCAGCTCAACTTTACTAAGCCCTTGAAAGGAAGAGTGAAAAGAAGTTTACTTACCGTTTGTGAGACTCAATTTCCCATTACTAAGCCTTTGAAAGGAAGACTGAAAAGAGGATTGTTTATCAATTACGAAACTCAGTTGCCCTTTACTAAGCCCTTGGAAGGAAGACTGAAAAGAAGATTACTTACCGTTTGTGAGACTCAGTTTCCCTTTACTAAGATTTGAAAGGAAGACTGAAAAGAAGATTATTTATCCCTTTTGAAACTCAGCTCAACTTTACTAAGCCCTTGGAAGGAAGAGTGAAAAGAAGTTTACTTACCGTTTGTGAGACTCAATTTCCCATTACTAAGCCTTTGAAAGGAAGACTGAAAAGAGGATTGTTTAACAATTACGAAACTCAGTTGCCCTTTACTAAGCCCTTGGAAGGAAGACTGAAAAGAAGATTACTTACTGTTTGTGAGACTCAGTTTCCCTTTACTAAGATTTGAAAGGAAGACTGAAAAGAAGATTATTTATCCCTTTTGAAACTCAGCTCAACTTTACTAAGCCGATGGAAGGAAGACTGTAAAGAGGATTGTTTATGAATTGCGAAACTCAGTTGCCCTTTACTAAGCCCTGGGAAGGAAGACTGAAAAGAAGATTATTTATCGTTAGTCTGACTCAGTTTCCCTCTACTCAGCCTTTGAAAGGAAGACTGAAATGAAGGTTATTTATCCCTTTTGAAACTCAGTTGCCCTTTACTAAGCCTTTGGAACGAAGACTAAAAAGAAGATTATTTACCGTTTGTGAGACTCAGTTTCGATCTACTGAGCC
The DNA here is from genome assembly GCA_963583995.1 of Xylota segnis. Lineage (NCBI taxonomy): Eukaryota > Metazoa > Arthropoda > Insecta > Diptera > Syrphidae > Xylota > Xylota segnis. The sequence goes on along the minus strand of OY757236.1, from coordinate 89,298,741 downwards.
TTTGAAAGGCAGACTGAAAGGAAGGTTATTTATCCCTTTTGAAACTCAGCTCCCCTTTGCTAAGCCTATGGAAGGAAGACTGAAAAGAAGATTGTTTATCAATTGCGAAACTGAGTTGCCCTTTACTAAGCCCTTGGAAGAAAGACTGCAAAGAAGATTATTTATCCCTTTTGAAACTCAGCTTCCCTTTACTAAGCCTTTGAAAAGAAGACTGAAAAGAAGATTATTTATCCCTTTTGAAACTCAGCTTCCCTTTACTAAACTTTTGGAAGGAAGATTGAAAAGAAGATTGTTTATCAATTACGAAACTCAGTTGCCCTTTACTAAGCCCTTGGAAGGAAGACTGAAAAGAAGATTATTTATCGTTTGTGAGACTCAGTTTCCCTTTACTAAGATTTGAAAGGAAGACTTAAAAGAAGCTTATTTATCCCTTTTGAAACCCAGCTCCCCTTTACTAGGCCTTTGGAAGGAAGAGTGAAAAGAGGATTATTTATCCCTTTTGAATCTCAGTTTCCCTTTACTAAGCCTTTGAAAGGAAGACTGAAAAAAGATTATTTACCCTTTCTGAGACTCAGGTTCCCTTTTCTAAGCCTTTGAAAGGAAGACTGAAAGGAAGGTTATTTATCCCTTTTGAAACTCAGCTCCCCTTTACTAAGCCTATGGAAGGAAGACTGAAAAAAGGATTGTTTATGAATTGCGAAACTCAGTTGCCCTTTACTAAGCCCTGGGAAGGAAGACTGAAAAGAAGATTATTTATCGTTTGTGAGACTCAGTTTCCCTCTACTCAGGCTTTGAAAGAAAGACAGAAAGGAAGGTTATTTATCCCTTTTGAAACTCAGTTGCCCTTTACTCAGCCCTTGGAAGGAAGACTGAAAAGAAAATTATATAATGTTTGTGTGACTAAGTTTCGATCTACTGAGCCTTTGAAAGGAAGACTGAAAGGAAGGTTATTTATCCCTTTTGAAACTCAGCTCCCCTTTACTAAGCCTATGGAAGGAAGACTGAAAAGAAGATTGTTTATCAATTGCGAAACTGAGTTGCCCTTTACTAAGCCCTTGGAAGAAAGACTGAAAAGAAGAATATGTATCCCTTTTGAAACTCAGCTCCCCTTTACTAAGCCTATGGAAGGAAGACTGAAAAGAGGATTGTTTATGAATTACGAAACTCAGTTGCCCTTTACTAAGCCCTTGGAAGGAAGACTGAAAAGAAGATTATTTATCGTTTGTGAGACTCAGTTTCCCTTTACTAAGATTTGAAAGGAAGACTTAAAAGAAGCTTATTTATCCCTTTTGAAACCCAGCTCCCCTTTACTAGGCCTTTGGAAGGAAGAGTGAAAAGAGGATTATTTATCCCTTTTGAATCTCAGTTTCCCTTTACTAAGCCTTTGAAAGGAAGACTGAAAAAAGATTATTTACCCTTTCTGAGACTCAGGTTCCCTTTTCTAAGCCTTTGAAAGGAAGACTGAAAGGAAGGTTATTTATCCCTTTTGAAACTCAGCTCCCCTTTACTAAGCCTATGGAAGGAAGACTGAAAAAAGGATTGTTTATGAATTGCGAAACTCAGTCGCCCTTTACTAAGCCCTGGGAAGGAAGGCTGAAAAGAAGATTATTTATCGTTTGTGAGACTCAGTTTCCCCTTTACTCAGCCTTTGAAAGGAAGACTGAAAAGAAGATTATGTACCGTTTTTGAGACTCAGTTTCGATCTACTGAGCCTTTGAAAGGAAGACTGAAAGGAAGGTTATTTATACCTTTTGAAACTCAGCTCCCCTTTACTAAGCCTATGGAAGGAAGACTGAAAAAAGGATTGTTTATGAATTGCGAAACTCAGTTGCCCTTTACTAAGCCCTGGGAAGGAAGACTGAAAAGAAGATTATTTATCGTTTGTGAGACTCAGTTTCCCTCTACTCAGGCTTTGAAAAGAAGACTGAAAAGAAGATTATTTATCCCTTTTGAAACTCAGCTTCCCTTTACTAAACTTTTGGAAGGAAGATTGAAAAGAGGATTGTTTATCAATTACGAAACTCAGTTGCCCTTTACTAAGCCCTTGGAAGGAAGACTGAAAAGAAGATTATTTATCGTTTGTGAGACTCAGTTTCCCTTTACTAAGATTTGAAAGGAAGACTTAAAAGAAGCTTATTTATCCCTTTTGAAACCCAGCTCCCCTTTACTAGGCCTTTGGAAGGAAGAGTGAAAAGAGGATTATTTATCCCTTTTGAATCTCAGTTTCCCTTTACTAAGCCTTTGAAAGGAAGACTGAAAAAAGATTATTTACCCTTTCTGAGACTCAGGTTCCCTTTTCTAAGCCTTTGAAAGGAAGACTGAAAGGAAGGTTATTTATCCCTTTTGAAACTCAGCTCCCCTTTACTAAGCCTATGGAAGGAAGACTGAAAAAAGGATTGTTTATGAATTGCGAAACTCAGTTGCCCTTTACTAAGCCCTGGGAAGGAAGACTGAAAAGAAGATTATATATCGTTTGTGAGACTCAGTTTCCCTCTACTCAGGCTTTGAAAGAAAGACAGAAAGGAAGGTTATTTATCCCTTTTGAAACTCAGTTGCCCTTTACTCAGCCCTTGGAAGGAAGACTGAAAAGAAAATTATATAATGTTTGTGTGACTAAGTTTCGATCTACTGAGCCTTTGAAAGGAAGACTGAAAGGAAGGTTATTTATCCCTTTTGAAACTCAGCTCCCCTTTACTAAGCCTATGGAAGGAAGACTGAAAAGAAGATTGTTTATCAATTGCGAAACTGAGTTGCCCTTTACTAAGCCCTTGGAAGAAAGACTGAAAAGAAGAATATGTATCCCTTTTGAAACTCAGCTCCCCTTTACTAAGCCTATGGAAGGAAGACTGAAAAGAGGATTGTTTATGAATTGCGAAACTCAGTTGCCCTTTACTAAGCCCTGGGAAGGAAGGCTGAAAAGAAGATTATTTATCGTTTGTGAGACTCAGTTTCCCCTTTACTCAGCCTTTGAAAGGAAGACTGAAAAGAAGATTATGTACCGTTTTTGAGACTCAGTTTCGATCTACTGAGCCTTTGAAAGGAAGACTGAAAGGAAGGTTATTTATACCTTTTGAAACTCAGCTCCCCTTTACTAAGCCTATGGAAGGAAGACTGAAAAGAAGATTGTTTATCAATTGCGAAACTGAGTTGCCCTTTACTAAGTCCTTTAAAGGCAGACTGAAAAGAAGATTATTTACCGTTTGTGAGACTCAGTTTCGATTTACTGAGCCTTTGAAAGGAAGACTGAAAGAAAGGTTATTTATCAATTTTGAAACTCAGTTGCCCTTTACTAAGCCCTTGGAAGGAAGACTGAAAAGAAGATTATATACCGTTTGTGTGACTCAGTTTCGATCTACTGAGCCTTTGAAAGGAAGACTGAAAGGAAGGTTATTTATCCCTTTTGATACTCAGCTCCCCTTTACTAAGCCTATCGAAGGAAGACTGAAAAGAAGATTGTTTATCAATTGCGAAACTGAGTTGCCCTTTACTAAGCCCTTGGAAGAAAGACTGAAAAGAAGATTATTTACCGTTTGTGAGACACAGTTTCCCTTTTCTAAGCCTGTGAAAGGAAGACTGAAAAGAAGATTATTTATCCCTTTTGAAACTCAGCTCAACTTTACTAAGCCTATGGAAGGAAGACTGAAAAGAAGATTTTTTATTAATTGCGAAACTGAGTTGCCCTTTACTAAGCCCTGGGAAGGAAGACTGAAAAGAAGATTACTTATTATTTGTGAGACTCAGTTTCCCTTTACTAAGCCCTTGGAAGAAAGACTGAAAAGAAGATTATTTATCCCTTTTAAAACTCAGTTAACCTTTACTAAGCCTTTGGAAGGAAAACTGAAAAGAAGGTTATTTATCCTTTTTGAAACTCAGCTCCCCTTTACTAGGTTTTTGGAAGGAAGTGTGAAAAAAAGATTATTTATCCCTTTTGAAACTCAGTTTCCCTCTACTAAGCCTTTGAAAAGAAGACTGAAAAGAAGATTATTCATCCCTTTTGAATCTCAACTTCCCTTTACTAAACCTTTGGAAGGAAGATTGAAAAGAAGATTGTTTATCAATTACGAAACTCAGTTGCCCTTTACTAAGCCCTGGGAAGGGAGACTGAAAAGAAGATTACTTATTATTTGTGAGACTCAGTTTCCCTTTACTAAGCCCTTGAAAGAAAGACTGAAAAGAAGATTATTTATCCCTTTTAAAACTCAGTTAACCTTTACTAAGCCTTTGGAAGGAAAACTGAAAAGAAGGTTATTTATCCCTTTTGAAAACCAGCTCCCCTTTACTAGGCCTTTGGAAGGAAGAGTGAAAAGAGGATTATTTATCCCTTTTGAATCTCAGTTTCCCCTTACTAAGCCTTTGAAAGGAAGACTGAAAAAAAGATTATTTACCGTTTCTGAGACTCAGTTTCCCATTACTAAGCCTTTGAAAGGAAGACTGAAAAGAAGATTATTTATCCCTTTTGAAACTCAGCTCAACTTTACTAAGCCTATGGAAGGAAGACTGAAAAGAAGATTATTTATCGTTTGTCTGACTCAGTTTCCCTCTACTCAGCCTTTGAAAGGAAGACTGAAATGAAGGTTATTTATCCCTTTTGAAACTCAGCTCCCCTTTACTAAGCCTATGGAACGAAGAATGAAAAGAAGATTGTTTATCAATTGCGAAACTGAGTTGCCCTTTACTAAGTCCTTTGAAGGCTGACTGAAAAGAAGATTATTTACCGTTTGTGAGGCACAGTTTCCCTTTTCTAATAAGGCTGAAAGGAAGGTTATTTATCATTTTTGAAACTCAGCTCAACTTTACTAAGCCTATGGAAGGAAGACTGAAAAAGGATTGTTTATGAATTGCGAAACTCAGTTGCCCTTTACTAAGCCCTGGGAAGGAAGACTGAAAAGAAGATTACTTATCATTTGTGAGACTCAGTTTCCCATTACTAAGCCTTTGAAAGGAAGACTGAAAAGAAGATGGTTTATCCCTTTTGAAACTCAGCTCAACTTTACTAAGCCTATGGAAGGAAGACTGAAAAGAGGATTGTTTATGAATTGCGAAACTCAGTTGCCCTTTACTAAGTCCTTTAAAGGCAGACTGAAAAGAAGATTATTTACCGTTTGTGAGACTCAGTTTCGATCTACTGAGCCTTTGAAAGGAAGACTGAAAGAAAGGTTATTTATCCCTTTTGAAACTCAGTTGCCCTTTACTAAGCCCTTGGAAGGAAGACTGAAAAGAAGATTATATACCGTTTGTGTGACTCAGTTTCGATCTACTGAGCCTTTGAAAGGAAGACTGAAAGGAAGGTTATTTATCCCTTTTGATACTCAGCTCCCCTTTACTAAGCCTATCGAAGGAAGACTGAAAAGAAGATTGTTTATCAATTGCGAAACTGAGTTGCCCTTTACTAAGCCCTTGGAAGAAAGACTGAAAAGAAGATTATTTACCGTTTGTGAGACACAGTTTCCCTTTTCTAAGCCTGTGAAAGGAAGACTGAAAAGAAGATTATTTATCCCTTTTGAAACTCAGCTCAACTTTACTAAGCCTATGGAAGGAAGACTGAAAAGAAGATTGTTTATTAATTGCGAAACTGAGTTGCCCTTTACTAAGCCCTGGGAAGGAAGACTGAAAAGAAGATTACTTATTATTTGTGAGACTCAGTTTCCCTTTACTAAGCCCTTGGAAGAAAGACTGAAAAGAAGATTATTTATCCCTTTTAAAACTCAGTTAACCTTTACTAAGATTTTGGAAGGAAAACTGAAAAGAAGGTTATTTATCCTTTTTGAAACTCAGCTCCCCTTTACTAGGTTTTTGGAAGGAAGTGTGAAAAAAAGATTATTTATCCCTTTTGAAACTCAGTTTCCCTCTACTAAGCCTTTGAAAAGCAGACTGAAAAGAAGATTATTTATCCCTTTTGAATCTCAACTTCCCTTTACTAAACCTTTGGAAGGAAGATTAAAAAGAAGATTGTTTATCAATTACGAAACTCAGTTGCCCTTTACTAAGCCCTGGGAAGGGAGACTGAAAAGAAGATTACTTATTATTTGTGAGACTCAGTTTCCCTTTACTAAGCCCTTGGAAGAAAGACTGAAAAGAAGATTATTTATCCCTTTTAAAACTCAGTTAACCTTTACTAAGCCTTTGGAAGGAAAACTGAAAAGAAGGTTATTTATCCCTTTTGAAAACCAGCTCCCCTTTACTAGGCCTTTGGAAGGAAGAGTGAAAAGAGGATTATTTATCCCTTTTGAATCTCAGTTTCCCCTTACTAAGCCTTTGAAAGGAAGACTGAAAAAAAAATTATTTACCGTTTCTGAGACTCAGTTTCCCATTACTAAGCCTTTGAAAGGAAGACTGAAAAGAAGATTATTTATCCCTTTTGAAACTCAGCTCAACTTTACTAAGCCTATGGAAGGAAGACTGAAAAGAAGATTATTTATCGTTTGTCTGACTCAGTTTCCCTCTACTCAGCCTTTGAAAGGAAGACTGAAATGAAGGTTATTTATCCCTTTTGAAACTCAGCTCCCCTTTACTAAGCCTATGGAAGGAAGACTGAAAAGAAGATTGTTTATCAATTGCGAAACTGAGTTGCCCTTTACTAAGTCCTTTGAAGGCTGACTGAAAAGAAGATTATTTACCGTTTGTGAGGCACAGTTTCCCTTTTCTAATAAGACTGAAAGGAAGGTTATTTATCCCTTTTGAAACTCAGCTCAACTTTACTAAGCCTATGGAAGGAAGACTGAAAAAGGATTGTTTATGAATTGCGAAACTCAGTTGCCCTTTACTAAGCCCTGGGAAGGAAGACTGAAAAGAAGATTACTTATCATTTGTGAGACTCAGTTTCCCATTACTAAGCCTTTGAAAGGAAGACTGAAAAGAAGATGGTTTATCCCTTTTGAAACTCAGCTCAACTTTACTAAGCCTATGGAAGGAAGACTGAAAAGAGGATTGTTTATGAATTGCGAAACTCAGTTGCCCTTTACTAAGCCCTGGAAAGGAAGACTGAAAAGAAGATTACTTACCGTTTGTGAGACTCAGTTTCCCATTACTAAGCCTTTGAAAGGAAGACTGAAAAGAAGATTATTTATCCCTTTTGAAACTCAGCTCAACTTTACTAAGCCTATGGAAGGAAGACTGAAAAGAGGATTGTTTATGAATTGCGAAACTCAGTTGCCCTTTACTAAGCCCTTGGAAGGAAGACTGAAAAGAAGATTACTTACCGTTTGTGAGACTCAGTTTCCCATTACTAAGCCTTTGAAAGGAAGACTGAAAAGAGGATTGTTTATCAATTACGAAACTCAGTAGCCCTTTACTAAGCCCTGGGAAGGAAGACTGAAAAGAAGAGTATTTATCCCTTTTGAAACTCAGTTTACCTCTACTAAGCCTTTGAAAAGAAGACTGAAAAGAAGATTATTTATCCCTTTTGAATCTCAGTTTCCCCTTACTAAGCCTTTGAAAGGAAGACTGAAAAAAAAATTATTTACCGTTTCTGAGACTCAGTTTCCCATTACTAAGCCTTTGAAAGGAAGACTGAAAAGAAGATTATTTATCCCTTTTGAAACTCAGCTCAACTTTACTAAGCCTATGGAAGGAAGACTGAAAAGAAGATTATTTATCGTTTGTCTGACTCAGTTTCCCTCTACTCAGCCTTTGAAAGGAAAACTGAAATTAAGGTTATTTATCCCTTTTGATACTCCTCCCCTTTACTAAGCCTATCGAAGGAAGACTGAAAAGAAGATTGTTTATCAATTGCGAAACTGAGTTGCCCTTTACTAAGATCTTGGAAGAAAGACTGAAAAGAAGATTATTTACCGTTTGTGAGACACAGTTTCCCTTTTCTAAGCCTGTGAAAGGAAGACTGAAAAGAAGATTATTTATCCCTTTTGAAACTCAGCTCAACTTTACTTAGCCTATGGAAGGAAGACTGAAAAGAAGATTGTTTATTAATTGCGAAACTGAGTTGCCCTTTACTAAGCCCTGGGAAGGAAGACTGAAAAGAAGATTACTTATCATTTGTGAGACTCAGTTTCCCTTTACTAAGCCCTTGGAAGAAAGACTGAAAAGAAGATTATTTATCCCTTTTAAAACTCAGTTAACCTTTACTAAGCCTTTGGAAGGAAAACTGAAAAGAAGGTTATTTATCCTTTTTGAAACTCAGCTCCCCTTTACTAGGTTTTTGGAAGGAAGTGTGAAAAAAAGATTATTTATCCCTTTTGAAACTCAGTTTCCCTCTACTAAGCCTTTGAAAAGAAGACTGAAAAGATGATTATTTATCGCTTTTGAATCTCAGCTTCCCTTTACTAAACCTTTGGAAGGAAGATTGAAAAGTAGATTGTTTATCAATAACGAAACTCAGTTGCCCTTTACTAAGCCCTTGGAAGGAAGACTGAAAAGAAGATTATTTATCGTTTGTGAGACTCAGTTTCGCTTTACTAAGATTTGAAAGGAAGACTGAAAAGAAGGTTATTTATCCCTTTTGAAAACCAGCTCCCCTTTACTAGGCCTTTGGAAGGAAGAGTGAAAAGAGGATTATTTATCCCTTTTGAATCTCAGTTTCCCCTTACTACGCCTTTGAAAGGAAGACTGAAAAAAAGATTATTTACCGTTTCTGAGACTCAGTTTCCCATTACTAAGCCTTTGAAAGGAAGACTGAAAAGAAGATTATTTATCCCTTTTGAAACTCAGCTCAACTTTACTAAGCCTATGGAAGGAAGACTGAAAAGAAGATTATTTATCGTTTGTCTGACTCAGTTTCCCTCTACTCAGCCTTTGAAAGGAAGACTGAAATGAAGGTTATTTATCCCTTTTGAAACTCAGCTCCCCTTTACTAAGCCTATGGAAGGAAGACTGAAAAGAAGATTGTTTATCAATTGCGAAACTGAGTTGCCCTTTACTAAGTCCTTTGAAGGCTGACTGAAAAGAAGATTATTTACCGTTTGTGAGGCACAGTTTCCCTTTTCTAATAAGACTGAAAGGAAGGTTATTTATCCCTTTTGAAACTCAGCTCAACTTTACTAAGCCTATGGAAGGAAGACTGAAAAAGGATTGTTTATGAATTGCGAAACTCAGTTGCCCTTTACTAAGCCCTGGGAAGGAAGACTGAAAAGAAGATTACTTATCATTTGTGAGACTCAGTTTCCCATTACTAAGCCTTTGAAAGGAAGACTGAAAAGAAGATTATTTATCCCTTTTGAAACTCAGCTCAACTTTACTAAGCCTATGGAAGGAAGACTGAAAAGAGGATTGTTTATGAATTGCGAAACTCAGTTGCCCTTTACTAAGCCCTGGGAAGGAAGACTGAAAAGAAGATTACTTACCGTTTGTGAGACTCAGTTTCCCATTACTAAGCCTTTGAAAGGAAGACTGAAAAGAAGATTATTTATCCCTTTTGAAAGTCAGCTCAACTTCACTAAGCCTATGGAAGGAAGACTGAAAAGAGGATTGTTTATGAATTGCGAAACTCAGTTGCCCTTTACTAAGCCCTTGGAAGGAAGACTGAAAAGAAGATTACTTACCGTTTGTGAGACTCAGTTTCCCATTACTAAGCCTTTGAAAGGAAGACTGAAAAGAGGATTGTTTATCAATTACGAAACTCAGTAGCCCTTTACTAAGCCCTGGGAAGGAAGACTGAAAAGAAGATTATTTATCCCTTTCGAAACTCAGTTTCCCTCTACTAAGCCTTTGAAAAGAAGACTGAAAAGAAGATTATTTATCCCTTTTGAATCTCAGCTTCCCTTTACTAAACCTTTGGAAGGAAGATTGAAAAGAAGATTGTTTATCAATTACGAAACTCAGTTGCCCTTTACTAAGCCCTTGGAAGGAAGACTGAAAAGAAGATTATTTATCGTTTGTGAGACTCAGTTTCGCTTTACTAAGATTTGAAAGGAAGACTGTAAAGAAGGTTATTTATCCCTTTTGAAACCCAGCTCCCCTTTACTAGGCCTTTGGAAGGAAGAGTGAAAAGAGGATTATTTATCCCTTTTGAATCTCAGTTTCCCCTTACTAAGCCTTTGAAAGGAAGACTGAAAAAAAGATTATTTACCGTTTCTGAGACTCAGTTTCCCATTACTAAGGCTTTGAAAGGAAGACTGAAAAGAAGATTATTTATCCCTTTTGAAACTCAGCTCAACTTTACTAAGCCTATGGAAGGAAGACTGAAAAGAAGATTATTTATCGTTTGTCTGACTCAGTTTCCCTCTACTCAGCCTTTGAAAGGAAGACTGAAATGAAGGTTATTTATCCCTTTTGAAACTCAGCTCCCCTTTACTAAGCCTATGGAAGGAAGACTGAAAAGAAGATTGTTTATCAATAGCGAAACAGAGTTGCCCTTTACTAAGTCCTTTTGAAGGCTGACTGAAAAGAAGATTATTTACCGTTTGTGAGGCACAGTTTCAATTTTCTAATAAGACTGAAAGGAAGGTTATTTATCCCTTTTGAAACTCAGCTCAACTTTACTAAGCCTATGGAAGGAAGACTGAAAAGAGGATTGTTTATGAATTGCGAAACTCAGTTGCCCTTTACTAAGCCCTGGGAAGGAAGACTGAAAAGAAGATTACTTATCATTTGTGAGACTCAGTTTCCCATTACTAAGCCTTTGAAAGGAAGACTGAAAAGAAGATTATTTATCCCTTTTGAAACTCAGCTCAACTTTACTAAGCCTATGGAAGGAAGACTGAAAAGAGGATTGTTTATGAATTGCGAAACTCAGTTGCCCTTTACTAAGCCCTGGGAAGGAAGACTGAAAAGAAGATTACTTACCGTTTGTGAGACTCAGTTTCCCATTACTAAGCCTTTGAAAGGAAGACTGAAAAGAGGATTGTTTATCAATTACGAAACTCAGTAGCCCTTTACTAAGCCCTTGGAAGGAAGACTGAAAAGAAGATTATTTATCGTTTGTGAGACTCAGTTTCCCTCTACTCAGCCTTTGAAAGGAAGACTGAAATGAAGGTTATTTATCCCTTTTGAAACTCAGCTCAACTTTACTAAGCCTATGGAAGGAAGACTGAAAAGAGGATTGTTTATGAATTGCGAAACTCAGTTGCCCTTTACTAAGCCCTGGGAAGGAAGACTGAAAAGAAGATTACTTACCGTTTGTGAGACTCAGTTTCCCATTACTAAGCCTTTGAAAGGAAGACTGAAAAGAGGATTGTTTATCAATTACGAAACTCAGTAGCCCTTTACTAAGCCCTCGGAAGGAAGACTGAAAAGAAGATTATATACCGTTTGTGAGACTCAGTTTCGATCTACTTAGCTTTAAAAAGGAACATTGAAAGGAAGGTTATTTATCCCTTTTGAAACTCAGCTCCCCTTTACTAAGCCTATGGAAGGAAGACTGAAAAGAAGATTGTTTATCAATAGCGAAACAGAGTTGCCCTTTACTAAGTCCTTTTGAAGGCTGACTGAAAAGAAGATTATTTACCGTTTGTGAGGCACAGTTTCAATTTTCTAATAAGACTGAAAGGAAGGTTATTTATCCCTTTTGAAACTCAGCTCAACTTTACTAAGCCTATGGAAGGAAGACTGAAAAGAGGATTGTTTATGAATTGCGAAACTCAGTTGCCCTTTACTAAGCCCTGGGAAGGAAGACTGAAAAGAAGATTACTTATCATTTGTGAGACTCAGTTTCCCATTACTAAGCCTTTGAAAGGAAGACTGAAAAGAAGATTATTTATCCCTTTTGAAACTCAGCTCAACTTTACTAAGCCTATGGAAGGAAGACTGAAAAGAGGATTGTTTATGAATTGCGAAACTCAGTTGCCCTTTACTAAGCCCTGGGAAGGAAGACTGAAAAGAAGATTACTTACCGTTTGTGAGACTCAGTTTCCCATTACTAAGCCTTTGAAAGGAAGACTGAAAAGAGGATTGTTTATCAATTACGAAACTCAGTAGCCCTTTACTAAGCCCTGGGAAGGAAGACTGAAAAGAAGATTATTTATCGTTTGTGAGACTCAGTTTCCCTCTACTCAGCCTTTGAAAGGAAGACTGAAATGAAGGTTATTTATCCCTTTTGAAACTCAGCTCAACTTTACTAAGCCTATGGAAGGAAGACTGAAAAGAGGATTGTTTATGAATTGCGAAACTCAGTTGCCCTTTACTAAGCCCTGGGAAGGAAGACAGAAAAGAAGATTACTTACCGTTTGTGAGACTCAGTTTCCCATTACTAAGCCTTTGAAAGGAAGACTGAAAAGAGGATTGTTTACCAATTACGAAACTCAGTAGCCCTTTACTAAGCCCTCGGAAGGAAGACTGAAAAGAAGATTATATACCGTTTGTGAGACTCAGTTTCGATCTACTTAGCTTTAAAAAGGAACATTGAAAGGAAGGTTATTTATCACTTTTGAAACTCAGCTCCCCTTTACTAAGCCTATGGAAGGAAGACTGAAAAGAAGATTGTTTATCAATTGCGAAACTGAGTTGCCCTTTACTAAGCCCTTGGAAGAAAGACTGAAAAGAAGATTATTTATCCCTTTTGAAACTCAGTTAAGCTTTACTAAGCCTTTGGAAGGAAAACTGAAAAGAAGGTTATTTATCCTTTTTGAAACTCAGCTCCCCTTTACTAGGTTTTTGGAAGGAAGTGTGAAAAAAAGATTATTTATTCCTTTTGAAACTCAGTTTCCCTCTACTAAGCCTTTTCAAAGGAGACTGAAAAGAAGATTATTTATCCCTTTTGAAACTCAGCTTCCCTTTACTAAACTTTTGGAAGGAAGATTGAAAAGAAGATTGTTCATCAATTACGAAACTCAGTTGCCCTTTACAAAGCCCTTGGAAGGAAGACTGAAAAGAAGATTATTTATCGTTTGTGAGACTCAGTTTCCCATTACAAAGCCTTTGAAAGGAAGACTGAAAAAAAGATTATTTACCGTTTCTGAGACTCAGTTTCCCATTACTAAGCCTTTGAAAGGAAGACTGAAAAGATATTATTTATCCCTTGTGAAACTCAGCTCCCCTTTACTAAGCCTATGGAAGGAAGACTGAAAAGAAGATTGTTTATCTTTTGCGAAACTGAGTTGCCCTTTACTAAGTCCTTTGAAGGCAGACTGAAAAGAAGATTATTTACCGTTTGTGAGGCACAGTTTCCCTTTTCTAATAAGACTGAAAGTAAGGTTAGTTATCCCTTTTGAAACTCAGGTCAACTTTACTAAGCCTATGGAAGGAAGACTGAAAAGAGGATTGTTTATGAATTGCGAGACTCAGTTGCCCTTTACTAAGCCCTGGGAAGGAAGACTGAAAAGAAGATTACTTACCGCTTGTGAGACTCAGTTTCCCATTACTAAGCCTTTGAAAGGAAGACTGAAAAGAAGATTATTTATCCCTTTTGAAACTCAGCTCAACTTTAATAAGCCTATGGAAGGAAGACTGAAAAGAAGATTGTTTATCAATTGCGAAACTGAGTTGCCCTTTACTAAGCCCTTGGGAGAAAGACTGAAAAGAAGAGTATTTGTCCCTTTTGAAACTCAGTTAAGCTTTACTAAGCCTTTGGAAGGAAAACTGAAAAGAAGGTTATTTATCCTTTTTGAAACTCAGCTCCCCTTTACACAAACGGTAAATAATCTTCTTTTCAGTCTTCCTTCCAAGGGCTTAGTAAAGGGCAACTGAGTTTCAAAAGGGATAAATAACCTTCATTTCAGTCTTCCTTTCAAAGGCTGAGTAGAGGGAAACTGAGTCTCACAAACGATAAATAATCTTCTTTTCAGTCTTCCTTCCCAGGGCTTAGTAAAGGGCAACTGAGTTTCGCAATTCATAAACAATCCTCTTTTCAGTCTTCCTTCCATAGGCTTAGTAAAGTTGAGCTGAGTTTCAAAAGGGATAAATAATCTTCTTTTCAGTCTTCCTTTCAAAGGCTTAGTAATGGGAAACTGAGTCTCACAAACCGTAAGTAATCTTCTTTTCAGTCTTCCTTCCAAGGGCTTAGTAGAGGGCAACTGAGTTTCGTTATTGATAAACAACCTTCTTTTTAATCTTCCTTCCAAAATTTTAGTAAAGGGGAACTGAGTTTCAAAGGGGATAAATAATTTTCTTTTCAGTCTTTCTTCCATAGGCTTAGAAAGGGAAACTGTGCCTCACAAACGGTAAATAATCTTCTATTCAATCTTCCTTCCAAGGGCTTAGTGAAGGGCAACTGAGTTTCAAAAGGGATAAATAACCTTCCTTTCAGTCTTCCTTTCAAAGGCTCAGTAGATCGAAACTGAGTCTCACAAACGGTAAATAATCTTCTTTTCAGTCTTCCTTCCAAGGGCTTAGTAAAGGGCAACTGAGTTTCAAAAGGGATAAATAACCTTCCTTTCAGTCTTCCTTTCAAAGGCTCAGTAGATCCAAACTGAGTCTCACAAACGGTAAATAATCTTCTTTTCAGTCTTCCTTCCAAGGGCTTAGTAAAGGGCAACTGAGTTTCAAAAGGGATAAATAATCTTCTTTTCAGTCTTCTTTTCAAAGACTTAGTTGAGGGAAACTGAGTTTCAAAAGGGATAAATAATCTTTTTTTCACACTTCCTACCAAAAACCTAGTAAAGGGGAGCTGAGTTTCAAAAAGGATAAACAACCTTCTTTTCAGTTTTCCTTCCAAAGTCTTAGTAAAGGTTAACTGAGTTTCAAAAGGGATAAATAACCTTCTTTTCAGTCTTTCTTCCAAGGGCTCAGTAAAGGGCAACTCAGTTTCGCAATTGATAAACAATCTTCTTTTCAGTCTTCCTTCCATAGGCTTAGTAAAGGGGAGCTGAGTTTCAAAAGGGATAAATAACCTTCCTTTCAGTTTTCCTTTCAAAGGCTAAGTAGATCGAAACTGAGTCTCACAAACGGTAAATAATCTTCTTTTCAGTCTTTCTTCCAAGGGCTTAGTAAAGGGCAACTGAGTTTCAAAATGGATAAATAACCTTCATTTCAGTCTTCCTTTCAAAGGCTGAGTAGAGGGAAACTGAGTCTCACAAACGATAAATAATCCTCTTTTCAGTCTTCCTTCCCAGAGCTTAGTAAAGGGCTACTGAGTTTCGTAATTGATAAACAATCCTCTTTTCAGTCTTCCTTTCAAATTCTTAGTAATGGGAAACTGAGTCTCACAAACGGTAAGTAATCTTCTTTTCAGTCTTCCTTCCAAGGGCTTAGTAAAGGGCAACTTAGTTTCGCAATTCATACACAATCCTCTTTTCAGTCTTCCTTCCATAGGCTTAGTAAAGTTGAGCTGAGTTTCAAAAGGGATAAATAATCTTCTTTTCAGTCTTCCTTTCAAAGGCTTAGTAATGGGAAACTGAGTCTCACAAACGGTAAGTAATCTTCTTTTCAGTCTTCCTTCCAAGGGCTTAGTAAAGGGCAACTGAGTTTCGCAATTCATAAACCATCCTCTTTTCAGTCTTCTTTCCATAGGCTTAGTAAAGTTGAGCTGAGTTTCAAAATGGATAAATAACCTTCTTTTCAGATTTCCTTCCAAAGTCTTAGTAAATTTTAACTGAGTTTCAAAAGGGATAAATAATCTTCTTTTCAGTCTTTCTTCCAAGGGCTCAGTAAAGGGCAACTCAGTTTCGCAATTGATAAACAATCTTCTTTTTAGTCTTCCTTCCATAGGCTTAGTAAAGGGGAGCTGAGTTTCAAAAGGGATAAATAACCTTCCTTTCAGTTTTCCTTTCAAAGGCTAAGTAGATCGAAACTGAGTCTCACAAACGGTAAATAATCTTCTTTTCAGTCTTTCTTCCAAGGGCTTAGTAAAGGGCAACTGAGTTTCAAAATGGATAAATAACCTTCATTTCAGTCTTCCTTTCAAAGGCTGAGTAGAGGGAAACTGAGTCTCACAAACGATAAATAATCCTCTTTTCAGTCTTCCTTCCCAGGGCTTAGTAAAGGGCTACTGAGTTTCGTAATTGATAAACAATCCTCTTTTCAGTCTTCCTTTTAAAGGCTTAGTAATGGGAAACTGAGTCTCACTAACGGTAAGTAATCTTCTTTTCAGTCTTCCTTCCAAGGGCTTAGTAAAGGGCAACTCAGTTTCGCAATTGATAAACAATATTCTTTTCAATCTTCCTTCCATAGGCTTAGTAAAGGGGAGCTGAGTTTCAAAAGGGATAAATAATCTTCTTTTCAGTCTTCCTTTCAAAGGCTTAGTAATGGGAAACTGAGTCTCACAAACGGTAAGTAATCTTCTTTTCAGTCTTCCTTCCAAGGGCTTAGTAAAGGGCAACTGAGTTTCGCAATTCATAAACAATCCTCTTTTCAGTCTTCCTTCCATAGGCTTAGTAAAGTTGAGCTGAGTTTCAAAAGGGATAAATAACCTTCTTTTCAGTTTTCCTTCCAAAGGCTTAGTAAAGGGCAACTCAGTTTCGCAATTGATAAACAATATTCTTTTCAGTATTCCTTCCATAGGCTTAGTAAAGGGGAGCTGAGTTTCAAAAGGGATAAATAATCTTCTTTTCAGTCTTCCTTTCAAAGGCTTAGTAATGGGAAACTGAGTCTCACAAACGGTAAGTAATCTTCTTTTCAGTCTTCCTTCCAAGGGCTTAGTAAAGGGCAACTGAGTTTCGCAATTCATAAACAATCCTCTTTTCAGTCTTCCTTCCATAGGCTTAGTAAAGTTGAGCTGAGTTTCAAAAGGGATAAATAACCTTCTTTTCAGTTTTCCTTCCAAAGGCTTAGTAAAGGGCAACTCAGTTTCGCAATTGATAAACAATATTCTTTTCAGTCTTCCTTCCATAGGCTTAGTAAAGGGGAGCTCAGTTTCAAAAGGGATAAATAATCTTCTTTTCAGTCTTCCTTTCAAAGGCTTAGTAATGGGAAACTGAGTCTCACAAACGGTAAGTAATTTTCTTTTCAGTCTTCCTTCCAAAGGCTTAGTAAAGGGCAACTCAGTTTCGCAATTGATAAACAATATTCTTTTCAGTCTTCCTTCCATAGGCTTAGTAAAGGGGAGCTGAGTTTCAAAAGGGATAAATAACCTTCCTTTCAGTCTTCCTTCCAAAGGCTTAGTAAAGGGCAACTCAGTTTCGCAATTGATAAACAATATTCTTTTCAGTCTTCCTTCCATAGGCTTAGTAAAGGGGAGCTGAGTTTCAAAAGGGATAAATAACCTTCCTTTCAGTCTTCCTTTCAAAGGCTCAGTAGATCGAAACTGAGTCTCACAAACGGTATATAATCTTCTTTTCAGTCTTCCTTCCAAGGGCTTAGTAAAGGGCAACTGAGTTTCGCAATTCATAAACAATCCTCTTTTCAGTCTTCCTTCCATAGGCTTAGTAAAGTTGAGCTGAGTTTCAAAAGGGATAAATAACCTTCTTTTCAGTTTTCCTTCCAAAGGCTTAGTAAAGGGCAACTCAGTTTCGCAATTGATACACAATATTCTTTTCAGTCTTCCTTCCACAGGCTTAGTAAAGGGAAGCTGAGTTTCAAAAGGGATAAATAAACTTCTTTTCAGTCTTCTTTTCAAAGGCTTAGTAAAGGGAAACTG
Organism: Xylota segnis; assembly: GCA_963583995.1. Lineage (NCBI taxonomy): Eukaryota > Metazoa > Arthropoda > Insecta > Diptera > Syrphidae > Xylota > Xylota segnis. The sequence continues at coordinate 89,281,340 of OY757236.1, read as the reverse complement.
AGTTTCAAAAGGGGTAAATAATCTTCTTTTCAGTCTTTCTTCCAAGGGCTCAGTAAAGGGCAACTCAGTTTCGCAATTGATAAACAATCTTCTTTTCAGTCTTCCTTCCATAGGCTTAGTAAAGGGGAGCTGAGTTTCAAAAGGGATAAATAACCTTCCTTTCAGTCTTCCTTTCAAACGCTCAGTAGATCGAAACTGAGTCTCACAAACGGTAAATAATCTTCTTTTCAGTCTTCCTTCCAAGGGCTTAGTAAAGGGCAACTGAGTTTCAAAAGGGATAAATAATCTTCTTTTCAGTCTTCTTTTCAAAGACTTAGTTGAGGGAAACTGAGTTTCAAAAGGGATAAATAATCTTTTTTTCACACTTCCTTCCAAAAACCTAGTAAAGGGGAGCTGAGTTTCAAAAAGGATAAATAACCTTCTTTTCAGTTTTCCTTCCAAAGTCTTAGTAAAGGTTAACTGAGTTTCAAAAGGGATAAATAATCTTCTTTTCAGTCTTTCTTCCAAGGGCTCAGTAAAGGGCAACTCAGTTTCGCAATTGATAAACAATCTTCTTTTCAGTCTTCCTTCCATAGGCTTAGTAAAGGGGAGCTGAGTTTCAAAAGGGATAAATAACCTTCCTTTCAGTTTTCCTTTCAAAGGCTAAGTAGATCGAAACTGAGTCTCACAAACGGTATATAATCTTCTTTTCAGTCTTCCTTCCAAGGGCTTAGTAAAGGGCAACTGAGTTTCGTAATTGAAAAACAATCTTCTTTTCAATCTTCCTTCCAAAAGCTTAGTAAAGGGAAGCTGAGTTTCAAAAGGGATAAATAAACTTCTTTTCAGTCTTCTTTTCAAAGGCTTAGTAAAGGGAAACTGAGTTTCAAAAGGGATAAATAATCTTTTTTTCACACTTCCTTCCATAGGCTTAGTAAAGGGGAACTGAGTTTCAAAAGGGATAAATAACCTTCCTTTCAGTCTTCCTTTCAAAGGTTCTGTAGATCGAAACTGAGTCTCACAAACGATAAATAATCTTCTTTTCAGTCTTCCTTCCAAATGCTTAGTAAAGTGCAACTGAGTTTCGCAATAGATAAACAATCTTCCTTTCAGTCTACCTTCCATAGGCTTAGTAAAGGGGAGCTGAGTTTCAAAAGAGATAAATAATCTTCTTTTCAGTCTTCCTTTCAAATCTTAGTAAAGGGAAACTAAGTCTCGCAAACGATAAATAATCTTCTTTTCAGTCTTCCTTCCAAGGGCTTTGTAAAGGGCAACTGAGTTTCGTAATTGATAAACGATCTTCTTTTCAATCTTCCTTCCAAAAGTTTAGTAAAGGGAAGCTGAGTTTCAAAAGGGATAAATAATCTTCTTTTCAGTCTTCTTTTCAAATTCTTAGTAGAGGGAAACTGAGTTTCAAAAGGGATAAATAATCTTTTTTTCACACTTCCTTCCAAAAACCTAGTAAAGGGGAGCTGAGTTTCAAAAAGGAGAAATAACCTTCTTTTCAGTTTTCCTTCCAAAGGCTTGGTAAAGGGGAGCTGAGTTTCAAAAGAGATAAATAATCTTCTTTTCAGTCTTCCTTTCAAATCTTAGTAAAGGGAAACTGAGTCTCACAAACGATAAATAATCTTCTTTTCAGTCTTCCTTCCAAGGGCTTTGTAAAGGGCAACTGAGTTTCGTAATTGATAAACGATCTTCTTTTCAATCTTCCTTCCAAAAGTTTAGTAAAGGGAAGCTGAGTTTCAAAAGGGATAAATAATCTTCTTTTCAGTCTTCTTTTCAAAGGCTTAGTAGAGGGAAACTGAGTTTCAAAAGGGATAAATAATCTTTTTTTCACACTTCCTTCCAAAAACCTAGTAAAGGGGAGTTGAGTTTCAAAAAGGATAAATAACCTTCTTTTCAGTTTTCCTTCCAAAGGCTTGGTAAAGGGGAGCTGAGTTTCAAAAGGGATAAATAACCTTCATTTCAGTTTTCCTTTCAAAGGCTGAGTAGAGGGAAACTGAGTCTCACAAACGGTAAATAATCTTCTTTTCAGTCTGCCTTCAAAGGACTTAGTAAAGGGCAACTCAGTTTCGCAATCTTCTTTTCAGTCTTCCTTCCATAGGCTTAGTAAAGGGGAGCTGAGTTTCAAAAGGGATAAATAATATCTTTTCAGTCTTCCTTTCAAAGGCTTAGTAATGGGAAACTGAGTCTCAGAAACGGTAAATAATCTTTTTTTCAGTCTTCCTTTCAAAGGCTTAGTAATGGGAAACTGAGTCTCACAAACGATAAATAATCTTCTTTTCAGTCTTCCTTCCAAGGGCTTTGTAAAGGGCAACTGAGTTTCGTAATTGATAAACAATCTTCTTTTCAATCTTCCTTCCAAAAGTTTAGTAAAGGGAAGCTGAGTTTCAAAAGGGATAAATAATCTTCTTTTCAGTCTCCTTTTCAAAGGCTTAGTAGAGGGAAACTGAGTTTCAAAAGGAATAAATAATCTTTTTTTTACACTTCCTTCCAAAAACCTAGTAAAGGGGAGCTGAGTTTCAAAAAGGATAAATAAGCTTCTTTTCAGTTTTCCTTCCAAAGGCTTAGTAAAGCTTAACTGAGTTTGAAAAGGGATAAATAATCTTCTTTTCAGTCCTTCTTCCAAGGGCTTAGTAAAGGGCAACTCAGTTTCGCAATTGATAAACAATCTTCTTTTCAGTCTTCCTTCCATAGGCTTAGTAAAGGGGAGCTGAGTTTCAAAAGGGATAAATAACCTTCCTTTCAGTCTTATTAGAAAAGGAAAACTGTGCCTCACAAACGGTAAATAATCTTCTTTTCAGTCTGCCTTCAAAGGACTTAGTAAAGGGCAACTGAATTTCAAAAGGGGTAAATAACCTTCAATTCAGTCTTCCTTTCAAAGGCTGAGTAGAGGGAAACTGAGTCTCACAAACGATAAATAATCTTCTTTTCATTCTTCCTTCCCAGGGCTTAGTAAAGGGCAACTGAGTTTCGTAATTGATAAACAATCCTCTTTTCAGTCTTCCTTTCAAAGGCTTAGTAATGGGAAACTGAGTCTCACAAACGATAAATAATCTTCTTTTCAGTCTGCCTTCAAAGGACTTAGTAAAGGGCAACTCAGTTTCGCAATCTTCTTTTCAGTCTTCCTTCCATAGGCTTAGTAAAGGGGAGCTGAGTTTCAAAAGGGATAAATAATATCTTTTCAGTCTTCCTTTCAAAGGCTTAGTAATGGGAAACTGAGTCTCAGAAACGGTAAATAATCTTTTTTTCAGTCTTCCTTTCAAAGGCTTAGTAATGGGAAACTGAGTCTCACAAACGATAAATAATCTTCTTTTCAGTCTTCCTTCCAAGGGCTTTGTAAAGGGCAACTGAGTTTCGTAATTGATAAACAATCTTCTTTTCAATCTTCCTTCCAAAAGTTTAGTAAAGGGAAGCTGAGTTTCAAAAGGGATAAATAATCTTCTTTTCAGTCTCCTTTTCAAAGGCTTAGTAGAGGGAAACTGAGTTTCAAAAGGAATAAATAATCTTTTTTTTACACTTCCTTCCAAAAACCTAGTAAAGGGGAGCTGAGTTTCAAAAAGGATAAATAAGCTTCTTTTCAGTTTTCCTTCCAAAGGCTTAGTAAAGCTTAACTGAGTTTGAAAAGGGATAAATAATCTTCTTTTCAGTCCTTCTTCCAAGGGCTTAGTAAAGGGCAACTCAGTTTCGCAATTGATAAACAATCTTCTTTTCAGTCTTCCTTCCATAGGCTTAGTAAAGGGGAGCTGAGTTTCAAAAGGGATAAATAACCTTCCTTTCAGTCTTATTAGAAAAGGAAAACTGTGCCTCACAAACGGTAAATAATCTTCTTTTCAGTCTGCCTTCAAAGGACTTAGTAAAGGGCAACTGAATTTCAAAAGGGGTAAATAACCTTCAATTCAGTCTTCCTTTCAAAGGCTGAGTAGAGGGAAACTGAGTCTCACAAACGATAAATAATCTTCTTTTCATTCTTCCTTCCCAGGGCTTAGTAAAGGGCAACTGAGTTTCGTAATTGATAAACAATCCTCTTTTCAGTCTTCCTTTCAAAGGCTTAGTAATGGGAAACTGAGTCTCACAAACGATAAATAATCTTCTTTTCAGTCTTCCTTCCCAGGGCTTAGTAAAGGGCAACTGAGTTTCGTAATTGATAAACAATCCTCTTTCAGTCTTCCTGTCAAAGGCTTAGTAATGGGAAACTGAGTCTCACAAACGGTAAGTATTCTTCTTTTCAGTCTTCCTTCCCAGGGCTTAGTAAAGGGCAACTGAGTTTCGCAATTCATAAACAATCCTCTTTTCAGTCTTCCTTCCATAGGCTTAGTAAAGTTGACCTGAGTTTCAAAAGGGATAACTAACCTTACTTTCAGTCTTATTAGAAAAGGGAAACTGTGCCTCACAAACGGTAAATAATCTTCTTTTCAGTCTGCCTTCAAAGGACTTAGTAAAGGGCAACTCAGTTTCGCAATTGATAAACAATCTTCTTTTCAGTCTTCCTTCCATAGGCTTAGTAAAGGGGAGCTGAGTTTCAAAAGGGATAAATAATATCTTTTCAGTCTTCCTTTCAAAGGCTTAGTAATGAGAAACTGAGTCTCACAAACGATAAATAATCTTCTTTTCAGTCTTCCTTCCCAGGGCTTAGTAAAGGGCAACTGAGTTTCGTAATTGATAAACAATCCTCTTTTCAGTCTTCCTTTCAAAGGCTTAGTAATGGGAAACTGAGTCTCACAAACGGTAAATAATCTTCTTTTCAGTCTGCCTTCAAAGGACTTAGTAAAGGGCAACTCAGTTTCGCAATTGATAAACAATCTTCTTTTCAGTCTTCCTTCCATAGGCTTAGTAAAGGGGAGCTGAGTTTCAAAAGGGATAAATAATCTTCTTTTCAGTTTTCCTTTCAAAGGCTTAGTAATTTGAAACTGAGTCTCAGAAACGATGAATAATCTTCTTTTCAGTCTTCCTTCCAAGGGCTTAGTAAAGGGCAACTGAGTTTCAAAAGGGATAAATAACCTTCCTTTCAGTCTTCCTTTCAAAGGCTCAGTAGATCGAAACTGAGTCTCACAAACGGTAAATAATCTTCTTTTCAGTCTTCCTTCCAAGGGCTTAGTAAAGGGCAACTGAGTTTCAAAAGGGATAAATAACCTTCCTTTCAGTCTTCGTTTCAAAGGCTCAGTAGATCGAAACTGAGTCTCACAAACGGTAAATAATCTTCTTTTCAGTCTTCCTTCCAAGGGCTTAGTAAAGGGCAACTGAGTTTCAAAAGGAATAAATAACCTTCCTTTCAGTCTTCCTTTCAAAGGCTCAGTAGATCGAAACTGAGTCTCACAAACGGTAAATAATCTTCTTTTCAGTCTTCCTTCCAAGGGCTTAGTAAAGGGCAACTGTGTTTCGCAATTCATAGACAATCCTCTTTTCAGTCTTCCTTCCATAGGCTTAGTAAAGTTGAGCTGAGTTTCAAAAGGGATAAATAATCGTCTTTTCTCTCTTCCTTTCAAAGGCTTAGTAATGGAAAACTGAGTCTCACAAACGGTAAGTAATCTTCTTTTCAGTTTTCCTTCCCAGGGCTTAGTAAAGGGCAACTGAGTTTCGCAATTCATAGACAATCCTCTTTTCAGTCTTCCTTCCAAAGGCTTAGTAAAGTTGAGCTGAGTTTCAAAAGGGATAAATAATCTTCTTTTCAGTCTTCCTTTCAAAGGCTTAGTAAAGGGCAGCTCAGTTTCGCAATTGATAAACAATCTTCTTTTCAGTCTTCCTTCCATAGGCTTAGTAAAGGGGAGCTGAGTTTCAAAAGGGATAAATAATCTTCTTTTCAGTTTTCCTTTCAAAGGCTTAGTAATTTGAAACTGAGTCTCAGAAACGATGAATAATCTTCTTTTCAGTCTTCCTTCCAAGGGCTTAGTAAAGGGCAACTGAGTTTCGTGATTGATAAACAATTTTCTTTTCAATCTTCCTTCCAAAAGTTTAGTAAAGGGAAGCTGAGATTCAAAAGGGATAAATAATCTTCTTTTCAGTCTTCTTTTCAAAGGCTTAGTAGAGGGAAACTGAGTTTCAAAAGGGATAATTAATCTTTTTTTCACACTTCCTTCCAAAAACCTATTAAAGGAAAGCTGAGTTTCAAAAAGGATAAATAACCGTCTTTTCAGTTTTCGTTCCAAAGGCTTAGTAATGGGGAGCTGAATTTCAAAAGGGATAAATAACCTTCCTTTCAGTCTTCCTTTCAAAGGCTCAGTAGATCGAAACTGAGTCTCACAAACGGTAAATAATCTTCTTTTCAGTCTTCCTTCCAAGGGCTTAGTAAAGGGCAACTGAGTTTCAAAAGGGATAAATAACCTTCCTTTCAGTCTTCCTTTCAAAGGCTCAGTAGATCGAAACTGAGTCTCACAAACGGTAAATAATCTTCTTTTCAGTCTTCCTTCCAAGGGCTTAGTAAAGGGCAACTGAGTTTCAAAAGGGATAAATAACCTTCCTTTCAGTCTTCCTTTCAAAGGCTCAGTAGATCGAAACTGAGTCTCACAAACGGTAAATAATCTTCTTTTCAGTCTTCCTTCCAAGGGCTTAGTAAAGGGCAACTGTGTTTCGCAATTCATAGACAATCCTCTTTTCAGTCTTCCTTCCATAGGCTTTGTTAAGTAGAGCTGAGTTTCAAAAGGGATAAATAGTCTTCTTTTCTGTCTTCCTTTCAAAGGCTTAGTAATGGGGAACTGAGTCTCACAAACGGTAAGTATTCTTCTTTTCAGTCTTCCTTCCCAGGGCTTAGTAAAGGGCAACTGAGTTTCGCAATTCATAAACAATCCTCTTTTCAGTCTTCCTTAAATAGGCTTAGTAAAGTTGAGCTGAGTTTTAAAAGGGATAAATAACCTTCATTTCAGTCTTCCTTTCAAAGGCTGAGTAGAGGGAAACTGAGTCTCACAAACGGTAGGTAATGTTCTTTTCAGTCTTCCTTCCAAGGGCTTAGTAAAGGGCAACTGAGTTTCGCAATTCATAAACAATCCTCTTTTCAGTATTCCTTCCATAGGCTTAGTAAAGTTGAGCTGAGTTTCAAAAGGGATAAATAATCTCCTTTTCAGTCTTCCTTTCAAAGGCTTAGTAATGGGAAACTGAGTCTCACAAACGGTAAGTAATCTTCTTTTCAGTCGTCCTTCCCAGGGCTTAGTAAAGGGCAACTGAATTTCGCAATTCATAAACAATCCTCTTTTCAGTCTTCCTTCCATAGGCTTAGTAAAGTTGAGCTGAGTTTCAAAAGGGATAAATAACCTTACTTTCAGTCTTATTAGAAAAGGCAAACTGTGCCTCACAAACGGTAAATAATCTTCTTTTCAGTCTGCCTTCAAAGGACTTAGTAAAGGGCAACTCAGTTTCGCAATTGATAAACAATCTTCTTTTCAGTCTTCCTTCCATAGGCTTAGTAAAGGGGAGCTGAGTTTCAAAAGGGATAAATAACCTTACTTTCAGTCTTATTAGAAAAGGGAAACTGTGCCTCACAAACGGTAAATAATCTTCTTTTCAGTCTGCCTTCAAAGGACTTAGTAAAGGGCAACTGAGTTTCGCAATTCATAAACAATCCTCTTTTCAGTCTTCCTTCCATAGGCTTAGTAAAGTTGAGCTGAGATTCAAAAGGGATAAATAATCCTCTTTTCACTCTTCCCTCCAAAGGCCTAGTAAAGGGGAGCTGGGTTTCAAAAGGGATAAATAACCTTCTTTTCAGTCTTCCTTTCAAATCTTAGTAAAGGGAAACTGAGTCTCACAAACAGTAAATAATCTTCTTTTCAGTCTTCCTTCCAAGGGCTTAGTAAAGGGCAACTGAGTTTCGTGATTCATAAACAATTTTCTTTTCAATCTTCCTTCCAAAAGTTTAGTAAAGGGAAGCTGAGATTCAAAAGGGATAAATAATCTTCTTTTCAGTCTTCTTTTCAAAGGCTTAGTAGAGGGAAACTGAGTTTCAAAAGGGATAATTAATGTTTTTTTCACACTTCCTTCCAAAAACCTATTAAAGGGGAGCTGAGTTTCAAAAAGGATAAATAACCGTCTTTTCAGTTTTCGTTACAAAGGCTTAGTAATGGGGAGCTGAATTTCAAAAGGGATAAATAACCTTCCTTTCAGTCTTCCTTTCAAAGGCTCAGTAGATCGAAACTGAGTCTCACAAACGGTAAATAATCTTCTTTTCAGTCTTCCTTCCAAGGACTTAGTAAAGGGCAACTGAGTTTCAAAAGGGATAAATAACCTTCCTTTCAGTCTTCCTTTCAAAGGCTCAGTAGATCGAAACTGAGTCTCACAAACGGTAAATAATCTTCTTTTCAGTCTTCCTTCCAAGGGCTTAGTAAAGGGCAACTGAGTTTCAAAAGGGATAAATAACCTTCCTTTCAGTCTTCCTTTCAAAGGCTCAGTAGATCGAAACTGAGTCTCACAAACGGTAAATAATCTTCTTTTCAGTCTTCCTTCCAAGGGCTTAGTAAAGGGCAACTGTGTTTCGCAATTCATAGACAATCCTCTTTTCAGTCTTCCTTCCATAGGCTTAGTAAAGTTGAGCTGAGTTTCAAAAGGGATAAATAATCTTCTTTTCTCTCTTCCTTTCAAAGGCTTAGTAATGGAAAACTGAGTCTCACAAACGGTAAGTAATCTTCTTTTCAGTTTTCCTTCCCAGGGCTTAGTAAAGGGCAACTGAGTTTCGCAATTCATAAACAATCCTCTTTTCAGTCTTCCTTCCATAGGCTTAGTAAAGTTAAGCTGAGTTTCAAAAGGGATAAATAACCTTACTTTCAGTCTTATTAGAAAAGTTAAACTGTGCCTCACAAACGATAAATAATATTCTTTTCAGTCTGCCTTCAAAGGACTTAGTAAAGGGCAACTCAGTTTCGCAATTGGTAAACAATCTTCTTTTCAGTCTTCCTTCCATAGGCTTAGTAAAGGGGAGCTGAGTTTCAAAAGGGATAAATAATCCTCTTTTCATTCTTCCTTCCAAAGGCCTAGTAAAGGGGAGTTGGGTTTCAAAAGGGATAAATAACCTTCTTTTCAGTCTTCCTTTCAAATCTTAGTAAAGGAAAACTGAGTCTCACAAACGATAAATAATCTTCTTTTCAGTCTTCCTTCCAAGGGCTTAGTAAAGGGCAACTGAGTTTCGTGATTGATAAACAATCATCTTGTCAATCTTCCTTCCAAAATTTAGTAAAGGGAAGCTGAGATTCAAAAGGGATAAATAATCTTCTTTTCAGTCTTCTTTTCAAAGGCTTAGTAGAGGGAAACTGAGTTTCAAAAGGGATAAATAATCTTTTTTTCACACTTCCTTCCAAAAACCTAGTAAAGGGGAGCTGAGTTTCAAAAAGGATAAATACCCTTCTTTTCAGTTTTCCTTCCAAAGGCTTAGTAAAGGTTAACTGAGTTTCAAAAGGGATAAATAATCTTCTTTTCAGTCTTTCTTCCAAGGGCTTAGTAAAGGGCAACTCAGTTTCGCAATTGATAAACAATCTTCTTTTCAGTCTTCCTTCCAAGGGCTTAGTAAAGGGCAACTGAGTTTCAAAAGGGATAAATAACCTTCATTTCAGACTTCCTTTCAAAGGCTGAGTAGAGGGAAACTGAGTCTCACAAACGGTAAATAATCTTCTTTTCAGTCTTCCTTCCAAGGGCTTAGTAAAGGGCAACTGAGTTTCAAAAGGGATAAATAACCTTCCTTTCAGTCTTCCTTTCAAAGGCTCAGTAGATCGAAACTGAGTCTCACAAACGGTAAATAATCTTCTTTTCAGTCTTCCTTCCAAGGGCTTAGTAAAGGGCAACTGTGTTTCGCAATTCATAGACAATCCTCTTTTCAGTCTTCCTTCCATAGGCTTAGTAAAGTTGAGCTGAGTTTCAAAAGGGATAAATAATCTTCTTTTCTCTCTTCCTTTCAAAGGCTTAGTAATGGAAAACTGAGTCTCACAAACGGTAAGTAATCTTCTTTTCAGTTTTCCTTCCCAGGGCTTAGTAAAGGGCAACTGAGTTTCGCAATTCATAAACAATCCTCTTTTCAGTCTTCCTTCCATAGGCTTAGTAAAGTTAAGCTGAGTTTCAAAAGGGATAAATAACCTTCCTTTCAGTCTTCCTTTCAAAGGCTCAGTAGATCGAAACTGAGTCTCACAAACGGTAAATAATCTTCTTTTCAGTCTTCCTTCCAAGGGCTTAGTAAAGGGCAACTGAGTTTCAAAAGGGATAAATAACCTTCCTTTCAGTCTTCGTTTCAAAGGCTCAGTAGATCGAAACTGAGTCTCACAAACGGTAAATAATCTTCTTTTCAGTCTTCCTTCCAAGGGCTTAGTAAAGGGCAACTGAGTTTCAAAAGGAATAAATAACCTTCCCTTCAGTCTTCCTTTCAAAGTCTCAGTAGATCGAAACTGAGTCTCACAAACGGTAAATAATCTTCTTTTCAGTCTTCCTTCCAAGGGCTTAGTAAAGGGCAACTGTGTTTCGCAATTCATAGACAATCCTCTTTTCAGTCTTCCTTCCATAGGCTTAGTAAAGTTGAGCTGAGTTTCAAAAGGGATAAATAATCTTCTTTTCTCTCTTCCTTTCAAAGGCTTAGTAATGGAAAACTGAGTCTCACAAACGGTGAGTAATCTTCTTTTCAGTTTTCCTTCCCAGGGCTTAGTAAAGGGCAACTGAGTTTCGCAATTCATAAACAATCCTCTTTTCAGTCTTCCTTCCAAGGGCTTAGCAAAGGGCAACTGAGTTTCAAAAGGGATAAATAACCTTCCTTTCAGTCTTCCTTTCAAAGGCTCAGTAGATCGAAACTGAGTCTCACAAACGGTAAATAATCTTCTTTTCAGTCTTCCTTCCAAGGGCTTAGTAAAGGGCAACTGAGTTTCAAAAGGGATAAATAACCTTCCTTTCAGTCTTCGTTTCAAAGGCTCAGTAGATCGAAACTGAGTCTCACAAACGGTAAATAATCTTCTTTTCAGTCTTCCTTCCAAGGGCTTAGTAAAGGGCAACTGAGTTTCAAAAGGAATAAATAACCTTCCTTTCAGTCTTCCTTTCAAAGGCTCAGTAGATCGAAACTGAGTCTCACAAACGGTAAATAATCTTCTTTTCAGTCTTCCTTCCATAGGCTTAGTAAAGTTGAGCTGAGTTTCAAAAGGGATAAATAATCTTCTTTTCAGTCTTCCTTTCAAAGGCTTAGTAATGGGAAACTGAGTCTTACAAACGGTAAGTAATCTTCTTTTCAGTCTTCCTTCCCAGGGCTTAGTAAAGGGCAACTGAGTTTCGCAATTCATAAACAATCCTCTTTTCAGTCTTCCTTCCATAGGCTTAGTAAAGTTAAGCTGAGTTTCAAAAGGGATAAATAACCTTACTTTCGGTCTTATTAGAAAAGGGAAACTGTGCCTCACAAAGGGTAAATAATCTTCTTTTCAGTCTGCCTTCAAAGGACTTAGTAAAGGGCAACTCAGTTTCGCAATTGATAAACAATCTTCTTTTCAGTCTTCCTTCCAAGGGCTTAGTAAAGGGCAACTGAGTTTCGTAATTGATAAACAACCTTCTTTTCAATCTTCCTTCCAAAATTTTAGTAAAGGGGAACTGAGTTTCAAAGGGGATAAATAATTTTCTTTTCAGTCTTTCTTCCAAAGGCTTAGAAAGGGAAACTGTGCCTTACAAATGGTAAATAATCTTCTATTCAGTGTTCCTTTCAAAGGCTTAGTAATGGGAAACTGAGTCTCACAAACGGTAAATAATCTTCTTTTCAGTCTTCCTTCCAAGGGCTTGGTAAAGGGCAACTGAGTTTCGTTATTGATAAACAACCTTCTTTTCAATCTTCCTTCCAAAATTTTAGTAAAGCTGAACTGAGTTTCAAAAGGGATAAATAATATCTTTTCATTCTTCCTTCCAAAGGCCTAGTAAAGGGGAGCCGGGTTTCAATAGGGATAAATAACCTTCTTTTCAGTCTTCCTTTCAAATCTTAGTAAAGGGAAACTGAGTCATACAAACGGTAAATAATCTTCTATTCAGTCTTCCTTTCAAAGGCTTAGTAATGGGAAACTGAGTCTCAGAAACGGTAAATAATCTTTTTTTCAGTCTTCCCTTCAAAGGCTTAGTAAAGGGAAACTGAGATTCAAAAGGGATAAATAATCCTCTTTTCATTCTTCCTTCCAAAGGCCTAGTAAAGCGGAGCCGGGTTTCAATAGGGATAAATAACCTTCTTTTCAGTCTTCCTTTCAAATCTTAGTAAAGGGAAACTGAGTCTCACAAACGATAAATAATCGTCTTTTCAGTCTTCCTTCCAAGGGCTTAGTAAAGGGCAACTGAGTTTCGTAATTGATAAACAATCTTCTTTTCAATCTTCCTTCCAAAAGTTTAGTAAAGGGAAGCTGAGATTCAAAAGGGATAAATAACCTTCCTTTCAGTCTTCCTTTCAAAGTCTAAGTAGATCGAAACTGAGTCTCACAAGCGGTAAATAATCTTCTTTTCAGTCTTCCTTCCAAGGGCTTAGTAAAGTTGAGCTGAGTTTCAAAAGGGATAAATAATCTTCTTTTCAGTCTTCCTTTCAAAGGCTTAGTAATGGGAAGCTGAGTCTCACAAACGGTAAGTAATCTTCTTTTCAGTCTTCCTTCCAAGGGCTTAGTAAAGGGCAACTTAGTTTCGCAATTCATAAACAATCCTCTTTTCAGTCTTCCTTCCATAGGCTTAGTAAAGTTGAGCTGAGTTTCAAAAGGGATAAATAACCTTCCTTTCAGTCTTCCTTTCAAAGGCTAAGTAGATCGAAACTGAGTCTCACAAACGGTAAGTAATCTTCTTTTCAGTCTTCCTTCCAAGGGCTTAGTAAAGGGCAACTGAGTTTCGCAATTCATAAACAATCCTCTTTTCAGTCTTCCTTCCATAGGCTTAGTAAAGTTGAGCTGAGTTTCAAAAGGGATAAATAACCTTCTTTTCAGTTTTCCTTCCAAAGGCTTAGTAATGGGCAACTCAGTTTCGCAATTCATAAACAATCCTCTTTTCAGTCTTCCTTCCATAGGCTTAGTAAAGGGGAGCTGAGTTTCAAAAGGGATAAATAACCTTCCTTTCAGTCTTCCTTTTAAAGGCTCAGTAGATCGAAACTGAGTCTCACAAACGGTATATAATCTTCTTTTCAGTCTTCCTTCCAAGGGCTTAGTAAAGGGCAACTGAGTTTCGTAATTGATAAACAATCTTCTTTTCAATCTTCCTTCCAAAAGTTTAATAAAGGGAAGCTGAGTTTCAAAAGGGATAAATAATCTTCTTTTCAGTCTTCCTTTCAAAGGCTGAGTAGAGGGAAACTGAGTCTCACAAACGGTAAGTAATCTTCTTTTCAGTCTTCCTTCCAAGGGCTTAGTAAAGGGCAACTGAGTTTCGCAATTCATAAACAATCCTCTTTTCAGTCTTACTTCCATAGGCTTAGTAAAGGGGAGCTGAGTTTCAAAAGGGATAAATAACCTTCCTTTCAGTCTTCCTTTTAAAGGCTCAGTAGATCGAAACTGAGTCTCACAAACGCTATATAATCTTCTTTTCAGTCTTCCTTCCAAGGGCTTAGTAAAGGGCAACTGAGTTTCGTAATTGATAAACAATCTTCTTTTCAATCTTCCTTCCAAAAGTTTAATAAAGGGAAGCTGAGTTTCAAAAGGGATAAATAATCTTCTTTTCAGTCTTCCTTTCAAAGGCTGAGTAGAGGGAAACTGAGTCTCACAAACGATAAATAATCTTCTTTTCAGTCTTCCTTCCCAGGGCTTAGTAAAGGGCTACTGAGTTTCGTAATTGATAAACAATCTTCTTTTCAGTCTTCCTTTCAAAGGCTTAGTAATGGGAAACTGAGTCTCACCAACGGTAAGGAAGGAAGGAAGTGTGAAAAAAAGATTATTTATCCCTTTTGAAACTCAGTTTCCCTCTACTAAGCCTTTGAAAAGAAGACTGAAAAGAAGATTATTTATCCCTTTTCAAACTCAGCTTCCCTTTACTAAACTTTTGGAAGGAAGATTGAAAAGAAGATTGTTTATCAATTACGAAACTCAGTTGCCCTTTACAAAGCCCTTGGAAGGAAGACTCAAAAGAAGATTATTTATCGTTTGTGAGACTCAGTTTCCCTTTACTAAGATTTGAAAGGAAGACTGAAAAGAAGATTATTTATCTCTTTTGAAACTCAGCTCCCCTTTACTAAGCCTTTGGAAGGAAAACTGAAAAGAAGGTTATTTATCCTTTTTGAAACTCAGCTCCCCTTTACTAGGTTTTTGGAAGGAAGTGTGAAAAAAAGATTATTTATCCCCTTTGAAACTCAGCTTCCCTTTACTAAACTTTTGGAAGGAAGATTGAAAAGAAGATTATTTATCGTTTGTGAGACTCAGTTTCGATCTACTGAGCCTTTGCAAGGAAGACTGAAAGGAAGGTTATTTATCCCTTTTGAAACTCAGTTCCCCTTTACTAGGTTTTTGGAAGGAAGTGTGAAAAAAAGATTATTTATCCCTTTTGAAACTCAGTTTCCCTCTACTAAGCCTTTGAAAAGAAGACTGAAAAGAAGATTATTTATCCCTTTTGAAACTCAGCTTCCCTTTACTAAACTTTTGGAAGGAAGATTGAAAAGAAGATTGTTTATCAATTACGAAACTCAGTTGCCCTTTACAAAGCCCTTGGAAGGAAGACTGAAAAGAAGATTATTTATCGTTTGTGAGAATCAGTTTCCCTTTACTAAGATTTGAAAGGAAGACTGAAAAGAAGATTATTTATCTCTTTTGAAACTCAGCTCCCCTTTACTAAGCCTTTGGAAGGAAAACTGAAAAGAAGGTTATTTATCCTTTTTGAAACTCAGCTCCCCTTTACTAGGTTTTTGGAAGGAAGTGTGAAAAAAAGATTATTTATCCCTTTTGAAACTCAGTTTCCCTCTACTAAGCCTTTGAAAAGAAGACTGAAAAGAAGATTATTTATCCCTTTTGAAACTCAGCTTCCCTTTACTAAACTTTTGGAAGGAAGATTGAAAAGAAGATTGTTTATCAATTACGAAACTCAGTTGCCCTTTACAAAGCCCTTGGAAGGAAGACTGAAAAGAAGATTATTTATCGTTTGTGAGACCCAGTTTCCCTTTACTAAGATTTGAAAGGAAGACTGAAAAGAAGATTATTTATCTCTTTTGAAACTCAGCTCCCCTTTACTAAGCCTATGGAAGGTAGACTGAAAGGAAGATTGTTTATCTATTGCGACACTCAGTTGCACTTTACTAAGCATTTGGAAGGAAGACTGAAAAGAAGATTATTTATCGTTTGTGAGACTCAGTTTCGATCTACTGAGCCTTTGAAAGGAAGACTGAAAGGAAGGTTATTTATCCCTTTTGAAACTCAGTTCCCCTTTACTAAGCCTATGGAAGGAAGTGTGAAAAAAGATTATTTATCCCTTTTGACACTCAGTTTCCCTCTACTAAGCCTTTGAAAAGAAGACTGAAAAGAAGATTATTTATCCCTTTTGAAACTCAGCTTCCCTTTACTAAACTTTTGGAAGGAAGATTGAAAAGAAGATTGTTTATCAATTACGAAACTCAGTTGCCCTTTACTAAGCCCTTGGAAGGAAGACTGAAAAGAAGATTATATACCGTTTGTGAGACTCAGTTTCGATCTACTGAGCCTTTAAAATGAAGACTGAAAGGAAGGTTATTTATCCCTTTTAAAACTCAGCTCCCCTTTACTAAGCCTATGGAAGGAAGACTGAAAAGAATATGGTTTATCAATTGCGAAACTGAGTTGCCCATTACTAAGCCTTTGGAAGGAAAACTGAAAAGAAGGTTATTTATCCCTTTTGAAACTCAGCTCAACTTTACTAAGCCTATGGAAGGAAGACTGAAAAGCAGATTGTTTATGAATTGCGAAACTCAGTTGCCCTTTACTAAGCCCTTGGAAGGAAGACTGAAAAGAAGATTACTTACCGTTTGTGAGACTCAGTTTCCCATTACTAAGCCTTTGAAAGGAAGACTGAAAAGAAGATTATTTATTCCTTTTGAAACTCAGCTCAACTTTACTAAGCCTATGGAAGGAAGACTGAAAAGAGGATTGTTTATGAATTGCGAAACTCAGTTGCCCTTTACTAAGCCCTTGGAAGGAAGACTGAAAAGAAGATTACTTACCGTTTGTGAGACTCAGTTTCCCATTACTAAGCCTTTGAAAGGAAGACTGAAAAGAGGATTGTTTATCAATTGCGAAACTGAGTTGCCCTTTACTAAGCCCTTGGAAGAAAGACTGAAAAGAAGATTATTTATCCCTTTTGAAACTCAGTTAACCTTTACTAAGACTTTGGAAGGAAAACTGAAAAGAAGGTTATTTATCCTTTTTGAAACTCAGCTCCACTTTACTAGGTTTTTGGAAGGAAGTGTGAAAAAAAGATTATTTATCCCTTTTGAACCTCAGTTTCCCTCTACTAAGCCTTTGAAAAGAAGACTAAAAAAAGATTATTTATCCCTTTTGAAACTCAGTTGCCCTTTACTAAGCCCTTGGAAGGAAGACTGAAAACAAGATTATTTACCGTTTGTGAGACTCAGTTTCGATCTACTGAGCCTTTGAAAGGAAGACTGAAAGGAAGGTTATTTATCCCTTTTGAAACTCAGCTCCCCTTTACTAAGCCTATGGAAGGAAAACTGAAAAGAAGATTGTTTATCAATTGCGAAACTGAGCTGCCCTTTACTAAGCCTTTGGAAGGAAAACTGAAAAGAAGATTACTTACCGTTTGTGAGACTCAGTTTCCCATTACTAAGCCTTTGAAAGGAAGACTGAAAAGAAGATTATTTATCCCTTTTGAAACTCAGCTCAACTTTACTAAGCCTTTGGAAGGAAGACTGAAAAGAGGATTGTCTATGAATTGCGAAACTCAGTTGCCCTTTACTAAGCCCTTGGAAGGAAGACTGAAAAGAAGATTACTTACCGTTTGTGAGACTCAGTTTCCCATTACTAAGCCTTTGAAAGGAAGACTGAAAAGAAGATTATTTATCCCTTTTGAAACTCAGCTCAACTTTACTAAGCCTTTGGAAGGAAGACTGAAAAGAGGATTGTTTATGAATTGCGAAACTCAGTTGCCCTTTACTAAGCCCTTGGAAGGAAGACTGAAAAGAAGATTACTTACCGTTTGTGAGACTCAGTTTCCCATTACTAAGCCTTTGAAAGGAAGACTGAACTGAAAAGAAGATTATTTATCGTTTGTGAGACTCAGTTTCCCTCTACTCAGCCTTTCAAAGGAAGACTGAAATGAAGGTTATTTATCCCTTTTGAAACTCAGTTGCCCTTTACTAAGCCCTTGGAAGGAAGACTGAAAAGAAGATTATTTACCGTTTGTGAGACTCAGTTTCGATCTACTTAGCCTTTGAAAGGAAGACTGAATAGAAGATTATTTATCCCTTTTGAAACTCAGCTCCCCTTTACTAAGCCTATGGAAGGAAGACTGAAAAGAAGATTGTTTATGAATTACGAAACTGAGTTGCCCTTTACTAAGCCTTTTCAAAGGAGACTGAAAAGAAGATTATTTATCCCTTTTGAAACTCAGCTCCCATTTACTAGGTTTTTGGAAGGAAGTGTGAAAAAAAGATTATTTATTCCTTTTGAAACTCAGTTTCCCTCTACTAAGCCTTTTCAAAGGAGACTGAAAAGAAGATTATTTATCCCTTTTGAAACTCAGCTTCCCTTTACTAAACTTTTGGAAGGAAGATTGAAAAGAAGATTGTTTATCAATTACGAAACTCAGTTGCCCTTTACAAAGCCCTTGGAAGGAAGACTGAAAAGAAGATTATTTATCGTATGTGAGACTCAGTTTCCATTACAAAACCTTTGAAGGGAAGACTGAAAAAAAGATTATTTACCGTTTCTGAGACTCAGTTTCCCATTACTAAGCCTTTGAAAGAAAGACTGAAAAGATATTATTTATCCCTTTTGAAATTCAGCTCCCCTTTACTAAGCCTATGGAAGGAAGACTGAAAAGAAGATTGTTTATCAATTGCGAAACTGAGTTGCCCTTTACTAAGTCCTTTGAAGGCAGACTGAAAAGAAGATTATTTACCGTTTGTGAGGCACAGTTTCCCTTTTCTAATAAGACTGAAAGTAAGGTTAGTTATCCCTTTTGAAACTCAGGTCAACTTTACTAAGCCTATGGAAGGAAGACTGAAAAGAGGATTGTTTATGAATTGCCAAACTCAGTTGCCCTTTACTAAGCCCTGGGAAGGAAGACTGAAAAGAAGATTACTTACCGTTTGTGAGACTCAGTTTCCCATTACTAAGCCTTTGAAAGGAAGACTGAAAAGAAGATTATTTATCCCTTTTGAAACTCAGCTCAACTTTACTAAGCCTATGGAAGGAAGACTGAAAAGAGGATTGTTTATGAATTGCGAAACTCAGTTGCCCTTTACTAAGCCCTTGGAAGGAAGACTGAAAAGAAGATTACTTACCGTTTGTGAGACTCAGTTTCCCATTACTAAGAATTTGAAAGGAAGACTGAAAAGAGGATTGTTTATCAATTACGAAACTCAGTAGCCCTTTACTAAGCCCTGGGAAGGAAGACTGAAAAGAAGATTATTTATCGTTTGTGAGACTCAGTTTCCCTCTACTCAGCCTTTGAAAGGAAGACGGAAACTCAGCTCCCCTTTACTAAGCCTATGGAAGGAAAACTGAAAAGAAGATTGTTTATCAATTGCGAAACTGAGCTGCCCTTTACTAAGCCTTTGGAAGGAAAACTGAAAAGAAGATTACTTACCGTTTGTGAGACTCAGTTTCCCATTACTAAGCCTTTGAAAGGAAGACTGAAAAGAAGATTATTTATCCCTTTTGAAACTCAGCTCAACTTTACTAAGCCTTTGGAAGGAAGACTGAAAAGAGGATTGTCTATGAATTGCGAAACTCAGTTGCCCTTTACTAAGCCCTTGGAAGGAAGACTGAAAAGAAGATTACTTACCGTTTGTGAGACTCAGTTTCCCATTACTAAGCCTTTGAAAGGAAGACTGAAAAGAAGATTATTTATCCCTTTTGAAACTCAGCTCAACTTTACTAAGCCTTTGGAAGGAAGACTGAAAAGAGGATTGTTTATGAATTGCGAAACTCAGTTGCCCTTTACTAAGCCCTTGGAAGGAAGACTGAAAAGAAGATTACTTACCGTTTGTGAGACTCAGTTTCCCATTACTAAGCCTTTGAAAGGAAGACTGAACTGAAAAGAAGATTATTTATCGTTTGTGAGACTCAGTTTCCCTCTACTCAGCCTTTCAAAGGAAGACTGAAATGAAGGTTATTTATCCCTTTTGAAACTCAGTTGCCCTTTACTAAGCCCTTGGAAGGAAGACTGAAAAGAAGATTATTTACCGTTTGTGAGACTCAGTTTCGATCTACTTAGCCTTTGAAAGGAAGACTGAATAGAAGATTATTTATCCCGTTTGAAACTCAGCTCCCCTTTACTAAGCCTATGGAAGGAAGACTGAAAAGAAGATTGTTTATGAATTACGAAACTGAGTTGCCCTTTACTAAGCCTTTTCAAAGGAGACTGAAAAGAAGATTATTTATCCCTTTTGAAACTCAGCTCCCATTTACTAGGTTTTTGGAAGGAAGTGTGAAAAAAAGATTATTTATTCCTTTTGAAACTCAGTTTCCCTCTACTAAGCCTTTTCAAAGGAGACTGAAAAGAAGATTATTTATCCCTTTTGAAACTCAGCTTCCCTTTACTAAACTTTTGGAAGGAAGATTGAAAAGAAGATTGTTTATCAATTACGAAACTCAGTTGCCCTTTACAAAGCCCTTGGAAGGAAGACTGAAAAGAAGATTATTTATCGTATGTGAGACTCAGTTTCCATTACAAAACCTTTGAAGGGAAGACTGAAAAAAAGATTATTTACCGTTTCTGAGACTCAGTTTCCCATTACTAAGCCTTTGAAAGAAAGACTGAAAAGATATTATTTATCCCTTTTGAAATTCAGCTCCCCTTTACTAAGCCTATGGAAGGAAGACTGAAAAGAAGATTGTTTATCAATTGCGAAACTGAGTTGCCCTTTACTAAGTCCTTTGAAGGCAGACTGAAAAGAAGATTATTTACCGTTTGTGAGGCACAGTTTCCCTTTTCTAATAAGACTGAAAGTAAGGTTAGTTATCCCTTTTGAAACTCAGGTCAACTTTACTAAGCCTATGGAAGGAAGACTGAAAAGAGGATTGTTTATGAATTGCCAAACTCAGTTGCCCTTTACTAAGCCCTGGGAAGGAAGACTGAAAAGAAGATTACTTACCGTTTGTGAGACTCAGTTTCCCATTACTAAGCCTTTGAAAGGAAGACTGAAAAGAAGATTATTTATCCCTTTTGAAACTCAGCTCAACTTTACTAAGCCTATGGAAGGAAGACTGAAAAGAGGATTGTTTATGAATTGCGAAACTCAGTTGCCCTTTACTAAGCCCTTGGAAGGAAGACTGAAAAGAAGATTACTTACCGTTTGTGAGACTCAGTTTCCCATTACTAAGAATTTGAAAGGAAGACTGAAAAGAGGATTGTTTATCAATTACGAAACTCAGTAGCCCTTTACTAAGCCCTGGGAAGGAAGACTGAAAAGAAGATTATTTATCGTTTGTGAGACTCAGTTTCCCTCTACTCAGCCTTTGAAAGGAAGACTGAAAAGAAGATTATTTATCGTATGTGAGACTCAGTTTCCATTACAAAACCTTTGAAGGGAAGACTGAAAAAAAGATTATTTACCGTTTCTGAGACTCAGTTTCCCATTACTAAGCCTTTGAAAGAAAGACTGAAAAGATATTATTTATCCCTTTTGAAATTCAGCTCCCCTTTACTAAGCCTATGGAAGGAAGACTGAAAAGAAGATTGTTTATCAATTGCGAAACTGAGTTGCCCTTTACTAAGTCCTTTGAAGGCAGACTGAAAAGAAGATTATTTACCGTTTGTGAGGCACAGTTTCCCTTTTCTAATAAGACTGAAAGTAAGGTTAGTTATCCCTTTTGAAACTCAGGTCAACTTTACTAAGCCTATGGAAGGAAGACTGAAAAGAGGATTGTTTATGAATTGCCAAACTCAGTTGCCCTTTACTAAGCCCTGGGAAGGAAGACTGAAAAGAAGATTACTTACCGTTTGTGAGACTCAGTTTCCCATTACTAAGCCTTTGAAAGGAAGACTGAAAAGAAGATTATTTATCCCTTTTGAAACTCAGCTCAACTTTACTAAGCCTATGGAAGGAAGACTGAAAAGAGGATTGTTTATGAATTGCGAAACTCAGTTGCCCTTTACTAAGCCCTTGGAAGGAAGACTGAAAAGAAGATTACTTACCGTTTGTGAGACTCAGTTTCCCATTACTAAGAATTTGAAAGGAAGACTGAAAAGAGGATTGTTTATCAATTACGAAACTCAGTAGCCCTTTACTAAGCCCTGGGAAGGAAGACTGAAAAGAAGATTATTTATCGTTTGTGAGACTCAGTTTCCCTCTACTCAGCCTTTGAAAGGAAGACTGAAATGAAGGTTATTTATCTCTTTTGAAACTCAGTTGCCCTTTACTAAGCCCTTGGAAGGAAGACTGAAAAGAAGATTATTTACCTTTTGTGAGACTCAGTTTCGATCTACTTAGCCTTTGAAAGGAAGACTGAAGGGAAGGTTATTTATCCCTTTTGAAACTCAGCTCAACTTTACTAAGCCTTTGGAAGGAAGACTGAAAAGAGGATTGTTTATGAATTGCGAAACTCAGTTGCCCTTTACTAAGCCCTTGGAAGGAAGACTGAAAAGAAGATTACTTACCGTTTGTGAGACTCAGTTTCCCATTACTAAGCCTTTGAAAGGAAGACTGAACTGAAAAGAAGATTATTTATCGTTTGTGAGACTCAGTTTCCCTCTACTCAGCCTTTGAAAGGAAGACTGAAATGAAGGTTATTTATCCCTTTTGAAACTCAGTTGCCCTTTACTAAGCCCTTGGAAGGAAGACTGAAAAGAAGATTATTTACCGTTTGTGAGACTCAGTTTCGATCTACTTAGCCTTTGAAAGGAAGACTGAATAGAAGATTATTTATCCCTTTTGAAACTCAGCTCCCCTTTACTAAGCCTATGGAAGGAAGACTGAAAAGAAGATTGTTTATGAATTACGAAACTGAGTTGCCCTTTACTAAGCCTTTTCAAAGGAGACTGAAAAGAAGATTATTTATCCCTATTGAAACTCAGCTCCCATTTACTAGGTTTTTGGAAGGAAGTGTGAAAAAAAGATTATTTATTCCTTTTGAAACTCAGTTTCCCTCTACTAAGCCTTTTCAAAGGAGACTGAAAAGAAGATTATTTATCCCTTTTGAAACTCAGCTTCCCTTTACTAAACTTTTGGAAGGAAGATTGAAAAGAAGATTGTTTATCAATTACGAAACTCAGTTGCCCTTTACAAAGCCCTTGGAAGGAAGACTGAAAAGAAGATTATTTATCGTATGTGAGACTCAGTTTCCATTACAAAACCTTTGAAGGGAAGACTGAAAAAAAGATTATTTACCGTTTCTGAGACTCAGTTTCCCATTACTAAGCCTTTGAAAGAAAGACTGAAAAGATATTATTTATCCCTTTTGAAATTCAGCTCCCCTTTACTAAGCCTATGGAAGGAAGACTGAAAAGAAGATTGTTTATCAATTGCGAAACTGAGTTGCCCTTTACTAAGTCCTTTGAAGGCAGACTGAAAAGAAGGTTATTTACCGTTTGTGAGGCACAGTTTCCCTTTTCTAATAAGACTGAAAGTAAGGTTAGTTATCCCTTTTGAAACTCAGGTCAACTTTACTAAGCCTATGGAAGGAAGACTGAAAAGAGGATTGTTTATGAATTGCCAAACTCAGTTGCCCTTTACTAAGCCCTGGGAAGGAAGACTGAAAAGAAGATTACTTACCGTTTGTGAGACTCAGTTTCCCATTACTAAGCCTTTGAAAGGAAGACTGAAAAGAAGATTATTTATCCCTTTTGAAACTCAGCTCAACTTTACTAAGCCTATGGAAGGAAGACTGAAAAGAGGATTGTTTATGAATTGCGAAACTCAGTTGCCCTTTACTAAGCCCTTGGAAGGAAGACTGAAAAGAAGATTACTTACCGTTTGTGAGACTCAGTTTCCCATTACTAAGAATTTGAAAGGAAGACTGAAAAGAGGATTGTTTATCAATTACGAAACTCAGTAGCCCTTTACTAAGCCCTGGGAAGGAAGACTGAAAAGAAGATTATTTATCGTTTGTGAGACTCAGTTTCCCTCTACTCAGCCTTTGAAAGGAAGACTGAAAAGAAGATTATTTATCGTATGTGAGACTCAGTTTCCATTACAAAACCTTTGAAGGGAAGACTGAAAAAAAGATTATTTACCGTTTCTGAGACTCAGTTTCCCATTACTAAGCCTTTGAAAGAAAGACTGAAAAGATATTATTTATCCCTTTTGAAATTCAGCTCCCCTTTACTAAGCCTATGGAAGGAAGACTGAAAAGAAGATTGTTTATCAATTGCGAAACTGAGTTGCCCTTTACTAAGTCCTTTGAAGGCAGACTGAAAAGAAGATTATTTACCGTTTGTGAGGCACAGTTTCCCTTTTCTAATAAGACTGAAAGTAAGGTTAGTTATCCCTTTTGAAACTCAGGTCAACTTTACTAAGCCTATGGAAGGAAGACTGAAAAGAGGATTGTTTATGAATTGCCAAACTCAGTTGCCCTTTACTAAGCCCTGGGAAGGAAGACTGAAAAGAAGATTACTTACCGTTTGTGAGACTCAGTTTCCCATTACTAAGCCTTTGAAAGGAAGACTGAAAAGAAGATTATTTATCCCTTTTGAAACTCAGCTCAACTTTACTAAGCCTATGGAAGGAAGACTGAAAAGAGGATTGTTTATGAATTGCGAAACTCAGTTGCCCTTTACTAAGCCCTTGGAAGGAAGACTGAAAAGAAGATTACTTACCGTTTGTGAGACTCAGTTTCCCATTACTAAGAATTTGAAAGGAAGACTGAAAAGAGGATTGTTTATCAATTACGAAACTCAGTAGCCCTTTACTAAGCCCTGGGAAGGAAGACTGAAAAGAAGATTATTTATCGTTTGTGAGACTCAGTTTCCCTCTACTCAGCCTTTGAAAGGAAGACTGAAATGAAGGTTATTTATCTCTTTTGAAACTCAGTTGCCCTTTACTAAGCCCTTGGAAGGAAGACTGAAAAGAAGATTATTTACCTTTTGTGAGACTCAGTTTCGATCTACTTAGCCTTTGAAAGGAAGACTGAAGGGAAGGTTATTTATCCCTTTTGAAACTCAGCTCAACTTTACTAAGCCTTTGGAAGGAAGACTGAAAAGAGGATTGTTTATGAATTGCGAAACTCAGTTGCCCTTTACTAAGCCCTTGGAAGGAAGACTGAAAAGAAGATTACTTACCGTTTGTGAGACTCAGTTTCCCATTACTAAGACTTTGAAAGGAAGACTGAACTGAAAAGAAGATTATTTATCGTTTGTGAGACTCAGTTTCCCTCTACTCAGCCTTTGAAAGGAAGACTGAAATGAAGGTTATTTATCCCTTTTGAAACTCAGTTGCCCTTTACTAAGCCCTTGGAAGGAAGACTGAAAAGAAGATTATTTACCGTTTGTGAGACTCAGTTTCGATCTACTTAGCCTTTGAAAGGAAGACTGAATAGAAGATTATTTATCCCTTTTGAAACTCAGCTCCCCTTTACTAAGCCTATGGAAGGAAGACTGAAAAGAAGATTGTTTATGAATTACGAAACTGAGTTGCCCTTTACTAAGCCTTTTCAAAGGAGACTGAAAAGAAGATTATTTATCCCTTTTGAAACTCAGCTCCCATTTACTAGGTTTTTGGAAGGAAGTGTGAAAAAAAGATTATTTATTCCTTTTGAAACTCAGTTTCCCTCTACTAAGCCTTTTCAAAGGAGACTGAAAAGAAGATTATTTATCCCTTTTGAAACTCAGCTTCCCTTTACTAAACTTTTGGAAGGAAGATTGAAAAGAAGATTGTTTATCAATTACGAAACTCAGTTGCCCTTTACAAAGCCCTTGGAAGGAAGACTGAAAAGAAGATTATTTATCGTATGTGAGACTCAGTTTCCATTACAAAACCTTTGAAGGGAAGACTGAAAAAAAGATTATTTACCGTTTCTGAGACTCAGTTTCCCATTACTAAGCCTTTGAAAGAAAGACTGAAAAGATATTATTTATCCCTTTTGAAATTCAGCTCCCCTTTACTAAGCCTATGGAAGGAAGACTGAAAATGAGATTGTTTATCAATTGCGAAACTGAGTTGCCCTTTACTAAGTCCTTTGAAGGCAGACTGAAAAGAAGATTATTTACCGTTTGTGAGGCACAGTTTCCCTTTTCTAATAAGACTGAAAGTAAGGTTAGTTATCCCTTTTGAAACTCAGGTCAACTTTACTAAGCCTATGGAAGGAAGACTGAAAAGAGGATTGTTTATGAATTGCCAAACTCAGTTGCCCTTTACTAAGCCCTGGGAAGGAAGACTGAAAAGAAGATTACTTACCGTTTGTGAGACTCAGTTTCCCATTACTAAGCCTTTGAAAGGAAGACTGAAAAGAAGATTATTTATCCCTTTTGAAACTCAGCTCAACTTTACTAAGCCTATGGAAGGAAGACTGAAAAGAGGATTGTTTATGAATTGCGAAACTCAGTTGCCCTTTACTAAGCCCTTGGAAGGAAGACTGAAAAGAAGATTACTTACCGTTTGTGAGACTCAGTTTCCCATTACTAAGAATTTGAAAGGAAGACTGAAAAGAGGATTGTTTATCAATTACGAAACTCAGTAGCCCTTTACTAAGCCCTGGGAAGGAAGACTGAAAAGAAGATTATTTATCGTTTGTGAGACTCAGTTTCCCTCTACTCAGCCTTTGAAAGGAAGACTGAAAAGAAGATTATTTATCGTATGTGAGACTCAGTTTCCATTACAAAACCTTTGAAGGGAAGACTGAAAAAAAGATTATTTACCGTTTCTGAGACTCAGTTTCCCATTACTAAGCCTTTGAAAGAAAGACTGAAAAGATATTATTTATCCCTTTTGAAATTCAGCTCCCCTTTACTAAGCCTATGGAAGGAAGACTGAAAAGAAGATTGTTTATCAATTGCGAAACTGAGTTGCCCTTTACTAAGTCCTTTGAAGGCAGACTGAAAAGAAGATTATTTACCGTTTGTGAGGCACAGTTTCCCTTTTCTAATGAGACTGAAAGTAAGGTTAGTTATCCCTTTTGAAACTCAGGTCAACTTTACTAAGCCTATGGAAGGAAGACTGAAAAGAGGATTGTTTATGAATTGCCAAACTCAGTTGCCCTTTACTAAGCCCTGGGAAGGAAGACTGAAAAGAAGATTACTTACCGTTTGTGAGACTCAGTTTCCCATTACTAAGCCTTTGAAAGGAAGACTGAAAAGAAGATTATTTATCCCTTTTGAAACTCAGCTCAACTTTACTAAGCCTATGGAAGGAAGACTGAAAAGAGGATTGTTTATGAATTGCGAAACTCAGTTGCCCTTTACTAAGCCCTTGGAAGGAAGACTGAAAAGAAGATTACTTA
The DNA here is from genome assembly GCA_963583995.1 of Xylota segnis. Taxonomy (NCBI): domain Eukaryota; kingdom Metazoa; phylum Arthropoda; class Insecta; order Diptera; family Syrphidae; genus Xylota; species Xylota segnis. The sequence continues at coordinate 89,254,905 of OY757236.1, read as the reverse complement.
CCGTTTGTGAGACTCAGTTTCCCATTACTAAGAATTTGAAAGGAAGACTGAAAAGAGGATTGTTTATCAATTACGAAACTCAGTAGCCCTTTACTAAGCCCTGGGAAGGAAGACTGAAAAGAAGATTATTTATCGTTTGTGAGACTCAGTTTCCCTCTACTCAGCCTTTGAAAGGAAGACTGAAATGAAGGTTATTTATCTCTTTTGAAACTCAGTTGCCCTTTACTAAGCCCTTGGAAGGAAGACTGAAAAGAAGATTATTTACCTTTTGTGAGACTCAGTTTCGATCTACTTAGCCTTTGAAAGGAAGACTGAAGGGAAGGTTATTTATCCCTTTTGAAACTCAGCTCCCCTTTACTAAGCCTATGGAAGGAAGACTGAAAAGAAGATTGTTTATCAATTGCGAAACTGAGTTGCCCTTTACTAAGCCCTTGGAAAAAAGACTGAAAAGAAGATTATTTATCCCTTTTGAAACTCAGTTAACCTTTACTAAGCCTTTGGAAGGAAGACTGAAAAGAAGGTTATTTATCCTTTTTGAAACTCAGCTCCCCTTTACTAGGTTTTTGGAAGGAAGTGTGAAAAAAAGATTATTTATCCCTTTTGAAACTCAGTTTCCCTCTACTAAGCCTTTGAAAAGAAGACTGAAAAGAAGATTATTTATCCCTTTTGAAACTCAGCTTCCCTTTACTAAACTTTTGGAAGGAAGATTGAAAAGAGGATTGTTTATCAATTACGAAACTCAGTTGCCCTTTACAAAGCCCTTGAAAGGAAGACTGAAAAGAAGATTATTTATCGTTTGTAAGACTCAGTTTCCCTTTACTAAGATTTGAAAGGAAGACTGAAAAGAAGATTATTTATCTCTTTTGAAACTCAGCTCCCCTTTACTAAGCCTTTGGAAGGAAAACTGAAAAGAAGGTTATTTATCCTTTTTGAAACTCAGCTCCCCTTTACTAGGTTTTTGGAAGGAAGTGTGAAAAAAAGATTATTTATCCCTTTTGAAACTCAGTTTCCCTCTACTAAGCCTTTGAAAAGAAGACTGAAAAGAAGATTATTTATCCCTTTTGAAACTCAGCTTCCCTTTACTAAACTTTTGGAAGGAAGATTGAAAAGAAGATTGTTTATCAATTACGAAACTCAGTTGCCCTTTACAAAGCTATTGGAAGGAAGACTGAAAAGAAGATTATTTATCGTTTGTGAGACTCAGTTTCCCTTTACTAAGATTTGAAAAGAAGACTGAAAAGAAGATTATTTATCTCTTTTGAAACTCAGCTCCCCTTTACTAAGCCTATGGAAGGTAGACTGAAAGGAAGATTGTTTATCTATTGCGAAACTCAGTTGTACTTTACTAAGCATTTGGAAGGAAGACTGAAAAGAAGATTATTTATCGTTTGTGAGAATCAGTTTCGATCCTCTGAGCCTTTGAAAGGAAGACTGAAAGGAAGTTTATTTATCCATTTTGAAACTCAGTTCCCCTTTACTAAGCCTATGGAAGGAAGTGTGAAAAAAAGATTATTTATCCGTTTTGACACTCAGTTTCCCTCTACTAAGCCTTTGAAAAGAAGACTGAAAAGAAGATTATTTATCCCTTTTGAAACTCAGCTTCCCTTTACTAAACTTTTGGAAGGAAGATTGAAAAGAAGATTGTTTATCAATTACGAAACTCAGTTGCCCTTTACTAAGCCCTTGGAAGGAAGACTGAAAAGAAGATTATATACCGTTTGTGAGACTCAGTTTCGATCTACTGAGCCTTTGAAAGGAAGACTGAAAGGAAGGTTATTTATCCCTTTTGAAACTCAGCTCCCCTTTACTAAGCCTATGGAAGGAAGACTGAAAAGAATATGGTTTATCAATAGCGAAACTGAGTTGCCCATTACTAAGCCTTTGGAAGGAAAACTGAAAAGAAGATTATTTATGCCTTTTGAAACTCAGCTCAACTTTACTAAGCCTATGGAAGGAAGACTGAAAAGAGGATTGTTTATGAATTGCGAAACTCAGTTGCCCTTTACTAAGCCCTTGGAAGGAAGACTGAAAAGAAGATTACTTACCGTTTGTGAGACTCAGTTTCCCATTACTAAACCTTTGAAAGGAAGACTGAAAAGAAGATTATTTATTTCTTTTGAAACTCAACTCAACTTTACTAAGCCTATGGAAGGAAGACTGAAAAGAGGATTGTTTATGAACTGCGAAACTCAGTTGCCCTTTACTAAGCCCTTGGAAGGAAGACTGAAATGAAGATTACTTACCGTTTGTGAGACTCAGTTTCCCATTACTAAGCCTTTGAAAGGAAGACTGAAAAGGGGATTGTTTATCAATTACGAAACCCAGTAGCCCTTTACTAAGCCCTGGGAAGGAAGACTGAAAAGAAGATTATTTATCGTTTGTGAGACTCAGTTTCCCTCTACTCAGCCTTTGAAAGGAAGACTGAAATTAAGGATATTTATCCCTTTTGAAACTCAGTTGCCCTTTACTAAGCCCTTGGAAGGAAGACTGAAAAGAAGATTATTTACCTTTTGTGAGACTCAGTTTCGATCTACTTAGCCTTTGAAAGGAAGACTGAAGGGAAGGTTATTTATCCCTTTCGAAACTCAGCTCCCCTTTACTAAGCCTATGGAAGGAAGACTGAAAAGAAGATTGTTTATCAATTGCGAAACTGAGTTGCCCTTTACTAAGCCCTTGGAAGAAAGACTGAAAAGAAGATTATTTATCCCTTTTGAAACTCAGTTAACCTTTACTAAGCCTTTGGAAGGAAAACTGAAAAGAAGGTTATTTATCCTTTTTGAAACTCAGCTCCCCTTTACTAGGTTTTTGGAAGGAAGTGTGAAAAAAGATTATTTATCCCTTTTGAAACTCAGTTAACCTTTACTAAGCCTTTGAAAAGAAGACTGAAAAGAAGATTATTTATCCCTTTTGAAACTCAGCTTCCCTTTACTAAACTTTTGGAAGGAAGATTGAAAAGAAGATTGTTTATCAATTACGAAACTCAGTTGCCCTTTACAAAGCCCTTGGAAGGAAGACTGAAAAGAAGATTATTTATCGTTTGTGAGACTCAGTTTCCCTTTACTAAGATTTGAAAGGAAGACTGAAAAGAAGATTATTTATCTCTTTTGAAACTCAGCTCCCCTTTACTAAGCCTTTGGAAGGAAAACTGAAAAGAAGGTTATTTATCCTTTTTGAAACTCAGCTCCCCTTTACTAGGTTTTTGGAAGGAAGTGTGAAAAAAGATTATTTATCCCTTTTGAAACTCAGTTTCCCTCTACTAAGCCTTTGAAAAGAAGACTGAAAAGAAGATTATTTATCCCTTTTGAAACTCAGCTTCCCTTTACTAAACTTTTGGAAGGAAGATTGAAAAGAAGATTGTTTATCAATTACGAAACTCAGTTGCCCTTTACAAAGCCCTTGGAAGGAAGACTGAAAAGAAGATTATTTATCGTTTGTGAGACTCAGTTTCCCTTTACTAAGATTTGAAAAGAAGACTGAAAAGAAGATTATTTATCTCTTTTGAAACTCAGCTCCCCTTTACTAAGCCTATGGAAGGTAGACTGAAAGGAAGATTGTTTATCTATTGCGAAACTCAGTTGTACTTTACTAAGCATTTGGAAGGAAGACTGAAAAGAAGATTATTTATCGTTTGTGAGAATCAGTTTCGATCTACTGAGCCTTTGAAAGGAAGACTGAAAGGAAGTTTATTTATCCATTTTGAAACTCAGTTCCCCTTTACTAAGCCTATGGAAGGAAGTGGGAAAAAAAGATTATTTATCCCTTTTGACACTCAGTTTCCCTCTACTAAGCCTTTGAAAAGAAGACTGAAAAGAAGATTATTTATCCCTTTTGAAACTCAGCTTCCCTTTACTAAACTTTTGGAAGGAAGATTGAAAAGAAGATTGTTTATCAATTACGAAACTCAGTTGCCCTTTACTAAGCCCTTGGAAGGAAGACTGAAAAGAAGATTATATACCGTTTGTGAGACTCAGTTTCGATCTACTGAGCCTTTGAAAGGAAGACTGAAAGGAAGGTTATTTATCCCTTTTGAAACTCAGCTCCCCTTTACTAAGCCTATGGAAGGAAGACTGAAAAGAATATGGTTTATCAATAGCGAAACTGAGTTGCCCATTACTAAGCCTTTGGAAGGAAAACTGAAAAGAAGATTATTTATGCCTTTTGAAACTCAGCTCAACTTTACTAAGCCTATGGAAGGAAGACTGAAAAGAGGATTGTTTATGAATTGCGAAACTCAGTTGCCCTTTACTAAGCCCTTGGAAGGAAGACTGAAAAGAAGATTACTTACCGTTTGTGAGACTCAGTTTCCCATTACTAAACCTTTGAAAGGAAGACTGAAAAGAAGATTATTTATTTCTTTTGAAACTCAACTCAACTTTACTAAGCCTATGGAAGGAAGACTGAAAAGAGGATTGTTTATGAACTGCGAAACTCAGTTGCCCTTTACTAAGCCCTTGGAAGGAAGACTGAAAAGAAGATTACTTACCGTTTGTGAGACTCAGTTTCCCATTACTAAGCCTTTGAAAGGAAGACTGAAAAGGGGATTGTTTATCAATTACGAAACCCAGTAGCCCTTTACTAAGCCCTGGGAAGGAAGACTGAAAAGAAGATTATTTATCGTTTGTGAGACTCAGTTTCCCTCTACTCAGCCTTTGAAAGGAAGACTGAAATGAAGGATATTTATCCCTTTTGAAACTCAGTTGCCCTTTACTAAGCCCTTGGAAGGAAGACTGAAAAGAAGATTATTTACCTTTTGTGAGACTCAGTTTCGATCGACTTAGCCTTTGAAAGGAAGACTGAAGGGAAGGTAATTTATCCCTTTCGAAACTCAGTTCCCCTTTACTAAGCCTATGGAAGGAAGACTGAAAAGAAGATTGTTTGTCAATTGCGAAACTGAGTTGCCCTTTACTAAGCCCTTGGAAGAAAGACTGAAAAGAAGATTATTTATCCCTTTTGAAACTCAGTTAACCTTTACTAAGCCTTTGAAAAGAAGACTGAAAAGAAGATTATTTATCCCTTTTGAAACTCAGCTTCCCTTTACTAAACTTTTGGAAGGAAGATTGAAAAGAAGATTGTTTATCAATTACGAAACTCAGTTGCCCTTTACTAAGCCCTTGGAAGGAAGACTGAAAAGAAGATTATATACCGTTTGTGAGACTCAGTTTCGATCTACTGAGCCTTTGAAAGGAAGACTGAAAGGAAGGTTATTTATCCCTTTTGAAACTCAGCTCCCCTTTACTAAGCCTATGGAAGGAAGACTGAAAAGAATATGGTTTATCAATAGCGAAACTGAGTTGCCCATTACTAAGCCTTTGGAAGGAAAACTGAAAAGAAGATTATTTATGCCTTTTGAAACTCAGCTCAACTTTACTAAGCCTATGGAAGGAAGACTGAAAAGAGGATTGTTTATGAATTGCGAAACTCAGTTGCCCTTTACTAAGCCCTTGGAAGGAAGACTGAAAAGAAGATTACTTACCGTTTGTGAGACTCAGTTTCCCATTACTAAACCTTTGAAAGGAAGACTGAAAAGAAGATTATTTATTTCTTTTGAAACTCAACTCAACTTTACTAAGCCTATGGAAGGAAGACTGAAAAGAGGATTGTTTATGAACTGCGAAACTCAGTTGCCCTTTACTAAGCCCTTGGAAGGAAGACTGAAAAGAAGATTACTTACCGTTTGTGAGACTCAGTTTCCCATTACTAAGCCTTTGAAAGGAAGACTGAAAAGGGGATTGTTTATCAATTACGAAACCCAGTAGCCCTTTACTAAGCCCTGGGAAGGAAGACTGAAAAGAAGATTATTTATCGTTTGTGAGACTCAGTTTCCCTCTACTCAGCCTTTGAAAGGAAGACTGAAATGAAGGATATTTATCCCTTTTGAAACTCAGTTGCCCTTTACTAAGCCCTTGGAAGGAAGACTGAAAAGAAGATTATTTACCTTTTGTGAGACTCAGTTTCGATCGACTTAGCCTTTGAAAGGAAGACTGAAGGGAAGGTAATTTATCCCTTTCGAAACTCAGTTCCCCTTTACTAAGCCTATGGAAGGAAGACTGAAAAGAAGATTGTTTGTCAATTGCGAAACTGAGTTGCCCTTTACTAAGCCCTTGGAAGAAAGACTGAAAAGAAGATTATTTATCCCTTTTGAAACTCAGTTAACCTTTACTAAGCCTTTGAAAAGAAGACTGAAAAGAAGATTATTTATCCCTTTTGAAACTCAGCTTCCCTTTACTAAACTTTTGGAAGGAAGATTGAAAAGAAGATTGTTTATCAATTACGAAACTCAGTTGCCCTTTACAAAGCCCTTGGAAGGAAGACTGAAAAGAAGATTATTTATCGTTTGTGAGACTCAGTTTCCCTTTACTAAGATTTGAAAGGAAGACTGAAAAGAAGATTATTTATCTCTTTTGAAACTCAGCTCCCCTTTACTAAGCCTTTGGAAGGAAAACTGAAAAGAAGGTTATTTATCCTTTTTGAAACTCAGCTCCCCTTTACTAGGTTTTTGGAAGGAAGTGTGAAAAAAAGATTATTTATCCCTTTTGAAACTCAGTTTCCCTCTACTAAGCCTTTGAAAAGAAGACTGAAAAGAAGATTATTTATCCCTTTTGAAACTCAGCTTCCCTTTACTAAACTTTTGGAAGGAAGATTGAAAAGAAGATTGTTTATCAATTACGAAACTCAGTTGCCCTTTACAAAGCCCTTGGAAGGAAGACTGAAAAGAAGATTATTTATCGTTTGTGAGACTCAGTTTCCCTTTACTAAGATTTGAAAGGAAGACTGAAAAGAAGATTATTTATCTCTTTTGAAACTCAGCTCCCCTTTACTAAGCCTTTGGAAGGAAAACTGAAAAGAAGGTTATTTATCCTTTTTGAAACTCAGCTCCCCTTTACTAGGTTTTTGGAAGGAAGTGTGAAAAAAAGATTATTTATCCCTTTTGAAACTCAGTTTCCCTCTACTAAGCCTTTGAAAAGAAGACTGAAAAGAAGATTATTTATCCCTTTTGAAACTCAGCTTCCCTTTACTAAACTTTTGGAAGGAAGATTGAAAAGAAGATTGTTTATCAATTACGAAACTCAGTTGCCCTTTACAAAGCCCTTGGAAGGAAGACTGAAAAGAAGATTATTTATCGTTTGTGAGACTCAGTTTCCCTTTACTAAGATTTGAAAAGAAGACTGAAAAGAAGATTATTTATCTCTTTTGAAACTCAGCTCCCCTTTACTAAGCCTATGGAAGGTAGACTGAAAGGAAGATTGTTTATCTATTGCGAAACTCAGTTGTACTTTACTAAGCATTTGGAAGGAAGACTGAAAAGAAGATTATTTATCGTTTGTGAGAATCAGTTTCGATCTACTGAGCCTTTGAAAGGAAGACTGAAAGGAAGTTTATTTATCCATTTTGAAACTCAGTTCCCCTTTACTAAGCCTATGGAAGGAAGTGTGAAAAAAAGATTATTTATCCCTTTTGACACTCAGTTTCCCTCTACTAAGCCTTTGAAAAGAAGACTGAAAAGAAGATTATTTATCCCTTTTGAAACTCAGCTTCCCTTTACTAAACTTTTGGAAGGAAGATTGAAAAGAAGATTGTTTATCAATTACGAAACTCAGTTGCCCTTTACTAAGCCATTGGAAGGAAGACTGAAAAGAAGATTATATACCGTTTGTGAGACTCAGTTTCGATCTACTGAGCCTTTGAAACTAAGACTGAAAGGAAGGTTATTTATCCCTTTTGAAACTCAGCTCCCCTTTACTAAGCCTATGGAAGGAAGACTGAAAAGAATATGGTTTATTAATAGCGAAACTGAGTTGCCCATTACTAAGCCTTTGGAAGGAAAACTGAAAAGAAGATTATATACCGTTTGTGAGACTCAGTTTCGATCTACTGAGCCTTTAAAATGAAGACTGAAAGGAAGGTTATTTATCCCTTTTGAAACTCAGCTCCCCTTTACTAAGCCTATGGAAGGAAGACTAAAAAGAAGATTGTTTATCAATTGCGAAACTGAGTTGCCCTTTACTAAGCCCTTGGAAGAAACACTGAAAAGAAGATTATTTATCCCTTTTGAAACTCAGTTAACCTTTACTAAGACTTTGGAAGGAAAACTGAAAAGAAGGTTATTTATCCTTTTTGAAACTCAGCTCCACTTTACTAGGTTTTTGGAAGGAAGTGTGAAAAAAAGATTATTTATCCCTTTTGAAACTCAGTTTCCCTCTACTAAGCCTTTGAAAAGAAGACTGAAAAGAAGATTATTTATCCCTTTTGAAACTCAGTTGCCCTTTACTAAGCCCTTGGAAGGAAGACTGAAAAGAAGATTATTTACCGTTTGTGAGACTCAGTTTCGATCTACTGAGCCTTTGAAAGGAAGACTGAAAGGAAGGTTATTTATCCCTTTTGAAACTCAGCTCCCCTTTACTAAGCCTATGGAAGGAAAACTGAAAAGAAGATTGTTTATCAATTGCGAAACTGAGTTGCCCTTTACTAAGCCTTTGGAAGGAAAAATGAAAAGAAGATTACTTACCGTTTGTGAGACTCAGTTTCCTATTACTAAGCCTTTGAAAGGAAGACTGAAAAGAAGATTATTTATCCCTTTTGAAACTCAGCTCAACTTTACTAAGCCTTTGGAAGGAAGACTGAAAAGAGGATTGTTTATGAATTGCGAAACTCAGTTGCCCTTTACTAAGCCCTTGGAAGGAAGACTGAAAAGAAGATTACTTACCGTTTGTGAGACTCAGTTTCCCATTACTAAGCCTTTGAAAGGAAGACTGAAAAGAAGATTATTTATCCCTTTTGAAACTCAGCTCAACTTTACTAAGCCTATGGAAGGAAGACTGAAAAGAGGATTGTTTATGAATTGCGAAACTCAGTTGCCCTTTACTAAGCCCTTGGAAGGAAGACTGAAAAGAAGATAACTTACCGTTTGTGAGACTCAGTTTCCCATTACTAAGCCTTTGAAAGGAAGACTGAAAAGAGGATTGTTTATCAATTACGAAAATCAGTAGCCCTTTACTAAGCCTTGGGAAGGAAGACTGAAAAGAAGATTATTTATCCCTTTTGAAACTCAGCTTACCTTTACTAAACTTTTGAAAGGAAGACTGAAATGAAGGTTATTTATCCCTTTTCAAACTCAGTTGCCCTTTACTAAGCCCTTGGAAGGAAGACTGAAAAGAAGATTATTTACCGTTTGTGAGACTCAGTTTCGATCTACTTAGCCTTTGAAAGGAAGACTGATTAGAAGATTATTTATCCCTTTTGAAACTCAGCTCCCCTTTACTAAGCCTATGGAAGGAAGACTGAAAAGAAGATTGTTTATCAATTGCGAAACTGAGTTGCCCTTTACTAAGCCTTGGAAGAAAGACTGAAGAGAAGATTATTTATCCCTTTTAAAACTGAGTTAACGTTTACTAAGCCTTTGGAAGGAAAACTGAAAAGAAGGTTATTTATCCCTTTTGAAACTCAGCTCAACTTTACTAAGCCTATGGAAGGAAGACTGAAAAGAGGATTGTTTATGAATTGCGAAACTCAGTTGCCCTTTACTAAGCCCTTGGAAGGAAGACTGAAAAGAAGATTACTTACCGTTTGTGAGACTCAGTTTCCCATTACTAAGCCTTTGAAAGGAAGACTGAAAAGAAGATTATTTATCCCTTTTGAAACTCAGCTCAACTTTACTAAGCCTATGGAAGGAAGACTGAAAAGAGGATTGTTTATGAATTGCGAAACTCAGTTGCCCTTTACTAAGCCCTTGGAAGGAAGACTGAAAAGAAGATTACTTACCGTTTGTGAGACTCAGTTTCCCATTACTAAGAATTTGAAAGGAAGACTGAAAAGAGGATTGTTTATCAATTACGAAACTCAGTAGCCCTTTACTAAGCCCTGGGAAGGAAGACTGAAAAGAAGATTATTTATCGTTTGTGAGACTCAGTTTCCCTCTACTCAGCCTTTGAAAGGAAGACTGAAAAGAAGATTATTTATCGTATGTGAGACTCAGTTTCCATTACAAAACCTTTGAAGGGAAGACTGAAAAAAAGATTATTTACCGTTTCTGAGACTCAGTTTCCCATTACTAAGCCTTTGAAAGAAAGACTGAAAAGATATTATTTATCCCTTTTGAAATTCAGCTCCCCTTTACTAAGCCTATGGAAGGAAGACTGAAAAGAAGATTGTTTATCAATTGCGAAACTGAGTTGCCCTTTACTAAGTCCTTTGAAGGCAGACTGAAAAGAAGATTATTTACCGTTTGTGAGGCACAGTTTCCCTTTTCTAATAAGACTGAAAGTAAGGTTAGTTATCCCTTTTGAAACTCAGGTCAACTTTACTAAGCCTATGGAAGGAAGACTGAAAAGAGGATTGTTTATGAATTGCCAAACTCAGTTGCCCTTTACTAAGCCCTGGGAAGGAAGACTGAAAAGAAGATTACTTACCGTTTGTGAGACTCAGTTTCCCATTACTAAGCCTTTGAAAGGAAGACTGAAAAGAAGATTATTTATCCCTTTTGAAACTCAGCTCAACTTTACTAAGCCTATGGAAGGAAGACTGAAAAGAGGATTGTTTATGAATTGCGAAACTCAGTTGCCCTTTACTAAGCCCTTGGAAGGAAGACTGAAAAGAAGATTACTTACCGTTTGTGAGACTCAGTTTCCCATTACTAAGAATTTGAAAGGAAGACTGAAAAGAGGATTGTTTATCAATTACGAAACTCAGTAGCCCTTTACTAAGCCCTGGGAAGGAAGACTGAAAAGAAGATTATTTATCGTTTGTGAGACTCAGTTTCCCTCTACTCAGCCTTTGAAAGGAAGACTGAAATGAAGGTTATTTATCTCTTTTGAAACTCAGTTGCCCTTTACTAAGCCCTTGGAAGGAAGACTGAAAAGAAGATTATTTACCTTTTGTGAGACTCAGTTTCGATCTACTTAGCCTTTGAAAGGAAGACTGAAGGGAAGGTTATTTATCCCTTTTGAAACTCAGCTCAACTTTACTAAGCCTTTGGAAGGAAGACTGAAAAGAGGATTGTTTATGAATTGCGAAACTCAGTTGCCCTTTACTAAGCCCTTGGAAGGAAGACTGAAAAGAAGATTACTTACCGTTTGTGAGACTCAGTTTCCCATTACTAAGCCTTTGAAAGGAAGACTGAACTGAAAAGAAGATTATTTATCGTTTGTGAGACTCAGTTTCCCTCTACTCAGCCTTTGAAAGGAAGACTGAAATGAAGGTTATTTATCCCTTTTGAAACTCAGTTGCCCTTTACTAAGCCCTTGGAAGGAAGACTGAAAAGAAGATTATTTACCGTTTGTGAGACTCAGTTTCGATCTACTTAGCCTTTGAAAGGAAGACTGAATAGAAGATTATTTATCCCTTTTGAAACTCAGCTCCCCTTTACTAAGCCTATGGAAGGAAGACTGAAAAGAAGATTGTTTATGAATTACGAAACTGAGTTGCCCTTTACTAAGCCTTTTCAAAGGAGACTGAAAAGAAGATTATTTATCCCTTTTGAAACTCAGCTCCCATTTACTAGGTTTTTGGAAGGAAGTGTGAAAAAAAGATTATTTATTCCTTTTGAAACTCAGTTTCCCTCTACTAAGCCTTTTCAAAGGAGACTGAAAAGAAGATTATTTATCCCTTTTGAAACTCAGCTTCCCTTTACTAAACTTTTGGAAGGAAGATTGAAAAGAAGATTGTTTATCAATTACGAAACTCAGTTGCCCTTTACAAAGCCCTTGGAAGGAAGACTGAAAAGAAGATTATTTATCGTATGTGAGACTCAGTTTCCATTACAAAACCTTTGAAGGGAAGACTGAAAAAAAGATTATTTACCGTTTCTGAGACTCAGTTTCCCATTACTAAGCCTTTGAAAGAAAGACTGAAAAGATATTATTTATCCCTTTTGAAATTCAGCTCCCCTTTACTAAGCCTATGGAAGGAAGACTGAAAATGAGATTGTTTATCAATTGCGAAACTGAGTTGCCCTTTACTAAGTCCTTTGAAGGCAGACTGAAAAGAAGATTATTTACCGTTTGTGAGGCACAGTTTCCCTTTTCTAATAAGACTGAAAGTAAGGTTAGTTATCCCTTTTGAAACTCAGGTCAACTTTACTAAGCCTATATAAGGAAGACTGAAAAGAGGATTGTTTATGAATTGCCAAACTCAGTTGCCCTTTACTAAGCCCTGGGAAGGAAGACTGAAAAGAAGATTACTTACCGTTTGTGAGACTCAGTTTCCCATTACTAAGCCTTTGAAAGGAAGACTGAAAAGAAGATTATTTATCCCTTTTGAAACTCAGCTCAACTTTACTAAGCCTATGGAAGGAAGACTGAAAAGAGGATTGTTTATGAATTGCGAAACTCAGTTGCCCTTTACTAAGCCCTTGGAAGGAAGACTGAAAAGAAGATTACTTACCGTTTGTGAGACTCAGTTTCCCATTACTAAGAATTTGAAAGGAAGACTGAAAAGAGGATTGTTTATCAATTACGAAACTCAGTAGCCCTTTACTAAGCCCTGGGAAGGAAGACTGAAAAGAAGATTATTTATCGTTTGTGAGACTCAGTTTCCCTCTACTCAGCCTTTGAAAGGAAGACTGAAAAGAAGATTATTTATCGTATGTGAGACTCAGTTTCCATTACAAAACCTTTGAAGGGAAGACTGAAAAAAAGATTATTTACCGTTTCTGAGACTCAGTTTCCCATTACTAAGCCTTTGAAAGAAAGACTGAAAAGATATTATTTATCCCTTTTGAAATTCAGCTCCCCTTTACTAAGCCTATGGAAGGAAGACTGAAAAGAAGATTGTTTATCAATTGCGAAACTGAGTTGCCCTTTACTAAGTCCTTTGAAGGCAGACTGAAAAGAAGATTATTTACCGTTTGTGAGGCACAGTTTCCCTTTTCTAATAAGACTGAAAGTAAGGTTAGTTATCCCTTTTGAAACTCAGGTCAACTTTACTAAGCCTATGGAAGGAAGACTGAAAAGAGGATTGTTTATGAATTGCCAAACTCAGTTGCCCTTTACTAAGCCCTGGGAAGGAAGACTGAAAAGAAGATTACTTACCGTTTGTGAGACTCAGTTTCCCATTACTAAGCCTTTGAAAGGAAGACTGAAAAGAAGATTATTTATCCCTTTTGAAACTCAGCTCAACTTTACTAAGCCTATGGAAGGAAGACTGAAAAGAGGATTGTTTATGAATTGCGAAACTCAGTTGCCCTTTACTAAGCCCTTGGAAGGAAGACTGAAAAGAAGATTACTTACCGTTTGTGAGACTCAGTTTCCCATTACTAAGAATTTGAAAGGAAGACTGAAAAGAGGATTGTTTATCAATTACGAAACTCAGTAGCCCTTTACTAAGCCCTGGGAAGGAAGACTGAAAAGAAGATTATTTATCGTTTGTGAGACTCAGTTTCCCTCTACTCAGCCTTTGAAAGGAAGACTGAAATGAAGGTTATTTATCTCTTTTGAAACTCAGTTGCCCTTTACTAAGCCCTTGGAAGGAAGACTGAAAAGAAGATTATTTACCTTTTGTGAGACTCAGTTTCGATCTACTTAGCCTTTGAAAGGAAGACTGAAGGGAAGGTTATTTATCCCTTTTGAAACTCAGCTCCCCTTTACTAAGCCTATGGAAGGAAGACTGAAAAGAAGATTGTTTATCAATTGCGAAACTGAGTTGCCCTTTACTAAGCCCTTGGAAAAAAGACTGAAAAGAAGATTATTTATCCCTTTTGAAACTCAGTTAACCTTTACTAAGCCTTTGGAAGGAAGACTGAAAAGAAGGTTATTTATCCTTTTTGAAACTCAGCTCCCCTTTACTAGGTTTTTGGAAGGAAGTGTGAAAAAAAGATTATTTATCCCTTTTGAAACTCAGTTTCCCTCTACTAAGCCTTTGAAAAGAAGACTGAAAAGAAGATTATTTATCCCTTTTGAAACTCAGCTTCCCTTTACTAAACTTTTGGAAGGAAGATTGAAAAGAGGATTGTTTATCAATTACGAAACTCAGTTGCCCTTTACAAAGCCCTTGAAAGGAAGACTGAAAAGAAGATTATTTATCGTTTGTGAGACTCAGTTTCCCTTTACTAAGATTTGAAAGGAAGACTGAAAAGAAGATTATTTATCTCTTTTGAAACTCAGCTCCCCTTTACTAAGCCTTTGGAAGGAAAACTGAAAAGAAGGTTATTTATCCTTTTTGAAACTCAGCTCCCCTTTACTAGGTTTTTGGAAGGAAGTGTGAAAAAAAGATTATTTATCCCTTTTGAAACTCAGTTTCCCTCTACTAAGCCTTTGAAAAGAAGACTGAAAAGAAGATTATTTATCCCTTCTGAAACTCAGCTTCCCTTTACTAAACTTTTGGAAGGAAGATTGAAAAGAAGATTGTTTATCAATTACGAAACTCAGTTGCCCTTTACAAAGCTATTGGAAGGAAGACTGAAAAGAAGATTATTTATCGTTTGTGAGACTCAGTTTCCCTTTACTAAGATTTGAAAAGAAGACTGAAAAGAAGATTATTTATCTCTTTTGAAACTCAGCTCCCCTTTACTAAGCCTATGGAAGGTAGACTGAAAGGAAGATTGTTTATCTATTGCGAAACTCAGTTGTACTTTACTAAGCATTTGGAAGGAAGACTGAAAAGAAGATTATTTATCGTTTGTGAGAATCAGTTTCGATCCTCTGAGCCTTTGAAAGGAAGACTGAAAGGAAGTTTATTTATCCATTTTGAAACTCAGTTCCCCTTTACTAAGCCTATGGAAGGAAGTGTGAAAAAAAGATTATTTATCCGTTTTGACACTCAGTTTCCCTCTACTAAGCCTTTGAAAAGAAGACTGAAAAGAAGATTATTTATCCCTTTTGAAACTCAGCTTCCCTTTACTAAACTTTTGGAAGGAAGATTGAAAAGAAGATTGTTTATCAATTACGAAACTCAGTTGCCCTTTACTAAGCCCTTGGAAGGAAGACTGAAAAGAAGATTATATACCGTTTGTGAGACTCAGTTTCGATCTACTGAGCCTTTGAAAGGAAGACTGAAAGGAAGGTTATTTATCCCTTTTGAAACTCAGCTCCCCTTTACTAAGCCTATGGAAGGAAGAC
This sequence comes from Xylota segnis, assembly GCA_963583995.1. Lineage (NCBI taxonomy): Eukaryota > Metazoa > Arthropoda > Insecta > Diptera > Syrphidae > Xylota > Xylota segnis. The sequence goes on along the minus strand of OY757236.1, from coordinate 89,239,855 downwards.
TGAAAAGAATATGGTTTATCAATAGCGAAACTGAGTTGCCCATTACTAAGCCTTTGGAAGGAAAACTGAAAAGAAGATTATTTATGCCTTTTGAAACTCAGCTCAACTTTACTAAGCCTATGGAAGGAAGACTGAAAAGAGGATTGTTTATGAATTGCGAAACTCAGTTGCCCTTTACTAAGCCCTTGGAAGGAAGACTGAAAAGAAGATTACTTACCGTTTGTGAGACTCAGTTTCCCATTACTAAACCTTTGAAAGGAAGACTGAAAAGAAGATTATTTATTTCTTTTGAAACTCAACTCAACTTTACTAAGCCTATGGAAGGAAGACTGAAAAGAGGATTGTTTATGAACTGCGAAACTCAGTTGCCCTTTACTAAGCCCTTGGAAGGAAGACTGAAAAGAAGATTACTTACCGTTTGTGAGACTCAGTTTCGATCTACTAAGCCTTTGAAAGGAAGACTGAAAAGGGGATTGTTTATCAATTACGAAACCCAGTAGCCCTTTACTAAGCCCTGGGAAGGAAGACTGAAAAGAAGATTATTTATCGTTTGTGAGACTCAGTTTCCCTCTACTCAGCCTTTGAAAGGAAGACTGAAATTAAGGATATTTATCCCTTTTGAAACTCAGTTGCCCTTTACTAAGCCCTTGGAAGGAAGACTGAAAAGAAGATTATTTACCTTTTGTGAGACTCAGTTTCGATCTACTTAGCCTTTGAAAGGAAGACTGAAGGGAAGGTTATTTATCCCTTTCGAAACTCAGCTCCCCTTTACTAAGCCTATGGAAGGAAGACTGAAAAGAAGATTGTTTATCAATTGCGAAACTGAGTTGCCCTTTACTAAGCCCTTGGAAGAAAGACTGAAAAGAAGATTATTTATCCCTTTTGAAACTCAGTTAACCTTTACTAAGCCTTTGGAAGGAAAACTGAAAAGAAGGTTATTTATCCTTTTTGAAACTCAGCTCCCCTTTACTAGGTTTTTGGAAGGAAGTGTGAAAAAAGATTATTTATCCCTTTTGAAACTCAGTTTCCCTCTACTAAGCCTTTGAAAAGAAGACTGAAAAGAAGATTATTTATCCCTTTTGAAACTCAGCTTCCCTTTACTAAACTTTTGGAAGGAAGATTGAAAAGAAGATTGTTTATCAATTACGAAACTCAGTTGCCCTTTACAAAGCCCTTGGAAGGAAGACTGAAAAGAAGATTATTTATCGTTTGTGAGACTCAGTTTCCCTTTACTAAGATTTGAAAGGAAGACTGAAAAGAAGATTATTTATCTCTTTTGAAACTCAGCTCCCCTTTACTAAGCCTTTGGAAGGAAAACTGAAAAGAAGGTTATTTATCCTTTTTGAAACTCAGCTCCCCTTTACTAGGTTTTTGGAAGGAAGTGTGAAAAAAGATTATTTATCCCTTTTGAAACTCAGTTTCCCTCTACTAAGCCTTTGAAAAGAAGACTGAAAAGAAGATTATTTATCCCTTTTGAAACTCAGCTTCCCTTTACTAAACTTTTGGAAGGAAGATTGAAAAGAAGATTGTTTATCAATTACGAAACTCAGTTGCCCTTTACAAAGCCCTTGGAAGGAAGACTGAAAAGAAGATTATTTATCGTTTGTGAGACTCAGTTTCCCTTTACTAAGATTTGAAAAGAAGACTGAAAAGAAGATTATTTATCTCTTTTGAAACTCAGCTCCCCTTTACTAAGCCTATGGAAGGTAGACTGAAAGGAAGATTGTTTATCTATTGCGAAACTCAGTTGTACTTTACTAAGCATTTGGAAGGAAGACTGAAAAGAAGATTATTTATCGTTTGTGAGAATCAGTTTCGATCTACTGAGCCTTTGAAAGGAAGACTGAAAGGAAGTTTATTTATCCATTTTGAAACTCAGTTCCCCTTTACTAAGCCTATGGAAGGAAGTGTGAAAAAAAGATTATTTATCCCTTTTGACACTCAGTTTCCCTCTACTAAGCCTTTGAAAAGAAGACTGAAAAGAAGATTATTTATCCCTTTTGAAACTCAGCTTCCCTTTACTAAACTTTTGGAAGGAAGATTGAAAAGAAGATTGTTTATCAATTACGAAACTCAGTTGCCCTTTACTAAGCCCTTGGAAGGAAGACTGAAAAGAAGATTATATACCGTTTGTGAGACTCAGTTTCGATCTACTGAGCCTTTGAAAGGAAGACTGAAAGGAAGGTTATTTATCCCTTTTGAAACTCAGCTCCCCTTTACTAAGCCTATGGAAGGAAGACTGAAAAGAATATGGTTTATCAATAGCGAAACTGAGTTGCCCATTACTAAGCCTTTGGAAGGAAAACTGAAAAGAAGATTATTTATGCCTTTTGAAACTCAGCTCAACTTTACTAAGCCTATGGAAGGAAGACTGAAAAGAGGATTGTTTATGAATTGCGAAACTCAGTTGCCCTTTACTAAGCCCTTGGAAGGAAGACTGAAAAGAAGATTACTTACCGTTTGTGAGACTCAGTTTCCCATTACTAAACCTTTGAAAGGAAGACTGAAAAGAAGATTATTTATTTCTTTTGAAACTCAACTCAACTTTACTAAGCCTATGGAAGGAAGACTGAAAAGAGGATTGTTTATGAACTGCGAAACTCAGTTGCCCTTTACTAAGCCCTTGGAAGGAAGACTGAAAAGAAGATTACTTACCGTTTGTGAGACTCAGTTTCCCATTACTAAGCCTTTGAAAGGAAGACTGAAAAGGGGATTGTTTATCAATTACGAAACCCAGTAGCCCTTTACTAAGCCCTGGGAAGGAAGACTGAAAAGAAGATTATTTATCGTTTGTGAGACTCAGTTTCCCTCTACTCAGCCTTTGAAAGGAAGACTGAAATGAAGGATATTTATCCCTTTTGAAACTCAGTTGCCCTTTACTAAGCCCTTGGAAGGAAGACTGAAAAGAAGATTATTTACCTTTTGTGAGACTCAGTTTCGATCGACTTAGCCTTTGAAAGGAAGACTGAAGGGAAGGTTATTTATCCCTTTCGAAACTCAGTTCCCCTTTACTAAGCCTATGGAAGGAAGACTGAAAAGAAGATTGTTTGTCAATTGCGAAACTGAGTTGCCCTTTACTAAGCCCTTGGAAGAAAGACTGAAAAGAAGATTATTTATCCCTTTTGAAACTCAGTTAACCTTTACTAAGCCTTTGAAAAGAAGACTGAAAAGAAGATTATTTATCCCTTTTGAAACTCAGCTTCCCTTTACTAAACTTTTGGAAGGAAGATTGAAAAGAAGATTGTTTATCAATTACGAAACTCAGTTGCCCTTTACAAAGCCCTTGGAAGGAAGACTGAAAAGAAGATTATTTATCGTTTGTGAGACTCAGTTTCCCTTTACTAAGATTTGAAAGGAAGACTGAAAAGAAGATTATTTATCTCTTTTGAAACTCAGCTCCCCTTTACTAAGCCTTTGGAAGGAAAACTGAAAAGAAGGTTATTTATCCTTTTTGAAACTCAGCTCCCCTTTACTAGGTTTTTGGAAGGAAGTGTGAAAAAAAGATTATTTATCCCTTTTGAAACTCAGTTTCCCTCTACTAAGCCTTTGAAAAGAAGACTGAAAAGAAGATTATTTATCCCTTTTGAAACTCAGCTTCCCTTTACTAAACTTTTGGAAGGAAGATTGAAAAGAAGATTGTTTATCAATTACGAAACTCAGTTGCCCTTTACAAAGCCCTTGGAAGGAAGACTGAAAAGAAGATTATTTATCGTTTGTGAGACTCAGTTTCCCTTTACTAAGATTTGAAAGGAAGACTGAAAAGAAGATTATTTATCTCTTTTGAAACTCAGCTCCCCTTTACTAAGCCTTTGGAAGGAAAACTGAAAAGAAGGTTATTTATCCTTTTTGAAACTCAGCTCCCCTTTACTAGGTTTTTGGAAGGAAGTGTGAAAAAAAGATTATTTATCCCTTTTGAAACTCAGTTTCCCTCTACTAAGCCTTTGAAAAGAAGACTGAAAAGAAGATTATTTATCCCTTTTGAAACTCAGCTTCCCTTTACTAAACTTTTGGAAGGAAGATTGAAAAGAAGATTGTTTATCAATTACGAAACTCAGTTGCCCTTTACAAAGCCCTTGGAAGGAAGACTGAAAAGAAGATTATTTATCGTTTGTGAGACTCAGTTTCCCTTTACTAAGATTTGAAAAGAAGACTGAAAAGAAGATTATTTATCTCTTTTGAAACTCAGCTCCCCTTTACTAAGCCTATGGAAGGTAGACTGAAAGGAAGATTGTTTATCTATTGCGAAACTCAGTTGTACTTTACTAAGCATTTGGAAGGAAGACTGAAAAGAAGATTATTTATCGTTTGTGAGAATCAGTTTCGATCTACTGAGCCTTTGAAAGGAAGACTGAAAGGAAGTTTATTTATCCATTTTGAAACTCAGTTCCCCTTTACTAAGCCTATGGAAGGAAGTGTGAAAAAAAGATTATTTATCCCTTTTGACACTCAGTTTCCCTCTACTAAGCCTTTGAAAAGAAGACTGAAAAGAAGATTATTTATCCCTTTTGAAACTCAGCTTCCCTTTACTAAACTTTTGGAAGGAAGATTGAAAAGAAGATTGTTTATCAATTACGAAACTCAGTTGCCCTTTACAAAGCCCTTGGAAAGAAGACTGAAAAGAAGATTATATACCGTTTGTGAGACTCAGTTTCGATCTACTGAGCCTTTGAAACTAAGACTGAAAGGAAGGTTATTTATCCCTTTTGAAACTCAGCTCCCCTTTACTAAGCCTATGGAAGGAAGACTGAAAAGAATATGGTTTATTAATAGCGAAACTGAGTTGCCCATTACTAAGCCTTTGGAAGGAAAACTGAAAAGAAGATTATATACCGTTTGTGAGACTCAGTTTCGATCTACTGAGCCTTTAAAATGAAGACTGAAAGGAAGGTTATTTATCCCTTTTGAAACTCAGCTCCCCTTTACTAAGCCTATGGAAGGAAGACTAAAAAGAAGATTGTTTATCAATTGCGAAACTGAGTTGCCCTTTACTAAGCCCTTGGAAGAAACACTGAAAAGAAGATTATTTATCCCTTTTGAAACTCAGTTAACCTTTACTAAGACTTTGGAAGGAAAACTGAAAAGAAGGTTATTTATCCTTTTTGAAACTCAGCTCCACTTTACTAGGTTTTTGGAAGGAAGTGTGAAAAAAAGATTATTTATCCCTTTTGAAACTCAGTTTCCCTCTACTAAGCCTTTGAAAAGAAGACTGAAAAGAAGATTATTTATCCCTTTTGAAACTCAGTTGCCCTTTACTAAGCCCTTGGAAGGAAGACTGAAAAGAAGATTATTTACCGTTTGTGAGACTCAGTTTCGATCTACTGAGCCTTTGAAAGGAAGACTGAAAGGAAGGTTATTTATCCCTTTTGAAACTCAGCTCCCCTTTACTAAGCCTATGGAAGGAAAACTGAAAAGAAGATTGTTTATCAATTGCGAAACTGAGTTGCCCTTTACTAAGCCTTTGGAAGGAAAAATGAAAAGAAGATTACTTACCGTTTGTGAGACTCAGTTTCCTATTACTAAGCCTTTGAAAGGAAGACTGAAAAGAAGATTATTTATCCCTTTTGAAACTCAGCTCAACTTTACTAAGCCTTTGGAAGGAAGACTGAAAAGAGGATTGTTTATGAATTGCGAAACTCAGTTGCCCTTTACTAAGCCCTTGGAAGGAAGACTGAAAAGAAGATTACTTACCGTTTGTGAGACTCAGTTTCCCATTACTAAGCCTTTGAAAGGAAGACTGAAAAGAAGATTATTTATCCCTTTTGAAACTCAGCTCAACTTTACTAAGCCTATGGAAGGAAGACTGAAAAGAGGATTGTTTATGAATTGCGAAACTCAGTTGCCCTTTACTAAGCCCTTGGAAGGAAGACTGAAAAGAAGATAACTTACCGTTTGTGAGACTCAGTTTCCCATTACTAAGCCTTTGAAAGGAAGACTGAAAAGAGGATTGTTTATCAATTACGAAAATCAGTAGCCCTTTACTAAGCCTTGGGAAGGAAGACTGAAAAGAAGATTATTTATCCCTTTTGAAACTCAGCTTACCTTTACTAAACTTTTGAAAGGAAGACTGAAATGAAGGTTATTTATCCCTTTTCAAACTCAGTTGCCCTTTACTAAGCCCTTGGAAGGAAGACTGAAAAGAAGATTATTTACCGTTTGTGAGACTCAGTTTCGATCTACTTAGCCTTTGAAAGGAAGACTGATTAGAAGATTATTTATCCCTTTTGAAACTCAGCTCCCCTTTACTAAGCCTATGGAAGGAAGACTGAAAAGAAGATTGTTTATCAATTGCGAAACTGAGTTGCCCTTTACTAAGCCTTGGAAGAAAGACTGAAGAGAAGATTATTTATCCCTTTTAAAACTGAGTTAACGTTTACTAAGCCTTTGGAAGGAAAACTGAAAAGAAGGTTATTTATCCCTTTTGAAACTCAGTTCAACTTTAATAAGCCTTTGGAAGGAAGACTGAGAAGAGGATTGTTTATGAATTGCGAAACTCAGTTGCCCTTTACTAAGCCCTTGGAAGGAAGACTGAAAAGAAGATTACTTACCGTTTGTGAGACTCAGTTTCCCATTACTAAGCTTTTGAAAGGAAGACTGAAAGAAGATTATTTATCCCTTTTGAAACTCAGCTCAACTTTACTAAGCCTATGGAAGGAAGACTGAAAAGAGGATTGTTTATGAATTGCGAAACTCAGTTGCCCTCTACTAAGCCTTTGGAAGGAAGACTGAAAAGAAGATTACTTACCGTTTGTGAGACTCAGTTTCCCATTACTAAGCCTTTGAAAGGAAGACTGAAAAGAGGATTGTTTATCAATTACGAAACTCAGTAGCCCTTTACTAAGCCTTGGGAAGGAAGACTGAAAAGAAGATTAGTTATCGCTTTTGAAACTCAGCTCAACTTTACTAAGCCTATGGAAGGAAGACTGAAAAGAGGATTGTTTATGAATTGCGAAACTCAGTTTCCCATTACTAAGCCTTTGAAAGGAAGACTGAAAAGAGGATTGTTTATCAATTACGAAACTCAGTAGCCCTTTACTAAGCCTTGGGAAGGAAAACTGAAAAGAAGAATATTTATCCCTTTTGAAACTCAGCTTACCTTTACTAAACTTTTGAAAGGAAGACTGAAAGGAAGGTTATTTATCCCTTTTGAAACTCAGCTCCCCTTTACTAAGCCTATGGAAGGAAGACTGAAAAGAAGATTGTTTATCAATTGCGAAACTGAGTTGCCCTTTACTAAGCCCTTGGAGGAAAGACTGAAAAGAAGATTATTTATCCCTTTTAAAACTCAGTTAACCTTTACTAAGCCTTTGGAAGGAAAACTGAAAAGAAGGTTATTTATCCCTTTTGAAACTCAGTTTCCCTCTACTAAGCCTTTGAAAAGAAGACTGAAAAGAAGATTATTTATCCCTTTTGAAACTCAGCTTCCCTTTACTAAACTTTTGGAAGGAAGATTGAAAAGAAGATTGTTTATCAATTACGAAACTCAGTTCCCATTTACTAAGCCCTTGGAAGGAAGACTGAAAGGAAGATTATTTACCGTTTGTGAGACTCAGTTTCGATCTACTGAGCCTTTGAAAGGAAGACTGAAAGGAAGGTTATTTATCCCTTTTGAAACTCAGCTCCCCTTTACTAAGCCTATGGAAGGAAGACTGAAAAGAAGATTGTTTATCAATTGCGAAATTGAGTTGCCCTTTACTAAGCCCTTGGAAGAAAGACTGAAAAGAAGATTGTTTATCAATTGCGAAACTGAGTTGCCCTTTACTAAGCCCTTGGAAAAAAGACTGAAAAGAAGATTATTTATCCCTTTTAAAACTCAGTTAACCTTTACTAAGCCTTTGGAAGGAAAACTGAAAAGAAGGTTATTTATCCTTTTTCAAACTCAGCTCCCCTTTACTAGGTTTTTGGAAGGAAGTGTGAAAAGAAGATTATTTATCCCTTTTGAAACTCAATTTCCCTCTACTAAGCCTTTGAAAAGAAGACTGAAACGAAGATTATTTATCCCTTTTGAAACTCAGCTTCCCTTTACTAAACTTTTGGAAGGAAGATTGAAAAGAAGATTGTTTATCAATTACGAAACTCAGTTGCCCTTTACTAAGCCCTTGGAAGGAAGACTGAAAAGAAGATTATTTATCCCTTTTGAAACTCAGTTAACCTTTACTAAGACTTTGGAAGGAAAACTGAAAAGAAGGTTATTTATCCTTTTTGAAACTCAGCTCCACTTTACTAGGTTTTTGGAAGGAAGTGTGAAAAAAAGATTATTTATCCCTTTTGAAACTCAGTTTCCCTCTACTAAGCCTTTGAAAAGAAGACTGAAAAGAAGATTATTTATCCCTTTTGAAACTCAGTTGCCCTTTACTAAGCCCTTGGAAGGAAGACTAAAAAGAAGATTGTTTATCAATTGCGAAACTGAGTTGCCCTTTACTAAGCCCTTGGAAGAAACACTGAAAAGAAGATTATTTATCCCTTTTGAAACTCAGTTTCCCTCTACTAAGCCTTTGAAAAGAAGACTGAAAAGAAGATTATTTATCCCTTTTGAAACTCAGTTGCCCTTTACTAAGCCCTTGGAAGGAAGACTGAAAAGAAGATTATTTACCGTTTGTGAGACTCAGTTTCGATCTACTGAGCCTTTGAAAGGAAGACTGAAAGGAAGGTTATTTATCCCTTTTGAAACTCAGCTCCCCTTTACTAAGCCTATGGAAGGAAAACTGAAAAGAAGATTGTTTATCAATTGCGAAACTGAGTTGCCCTTTACTAAGCCTTTGGAAGGAAAAATGAAAAGAAGATTACTTACCGTTTGTGAGACTCAGTTTCCCATTACTAAGCCTTTGAAAGGAAGACTGAAAAGAAGATTATTTATCCCTTTTGAAACTCAGCTCAACTTTACTAAGCCTTTGGAAGGAAGACTGAAAAGAGGATTGTTTATGAATTGCGAAACTCAGTTGCCCTTTACTAAGCCCTTGGAAGGAAGACTGAAAAGAAGATTACTTACCGTTTGTGAGACTCAGTTTCCCATTACTAAGCCTTTGAAAGGAAGACTGAAAAGAAGATTATTTATCCCTTTTGAAACTCAGCTCAACTTTACTAAGCCTATGGAAGGAAGACTGAAAAGAGGATTGTTTATGAATTGCGAAACTCAGTTGCCCTTTACTAAGCCCTTGGAAGGAAGACTGAAAAGAAGATAACTTACCGTTTGTGAGACTCAGTTTCCCATTACTAAGCCTTTGAAAGGAAGACTGAAAAGAGGATTGTTTATCAATTACGAAAATCAGTAGCCCTTTACTAAGCCTTGGGAAGGAAGACTGAAAAGAAGATTATTTATCCCTTTTGAAACTCAGCTTACCTTTACTAAACTTTTGAAAGGAAGACTGAAATGAAGGTTATTTATCCCTTTTCAAACTCAGTTGCCCTTTACTAAGCCCTTGGAAGGAAGACTGAAAAGAAGATTATTTACCGTTTGTGAGACTCAGTTTCGATCTACTTAGCCTTTGAAAGGAAGACTGATTAGAAGATTATTTATCCCTTTTGAAACTCAGCTCCCCTTTACTAAGCCTATGGAAGGAAGACTGAAAAGAAGATTGTTTATCAATTGCGAAACTGAGTTGCCCTTTACTAAGCCTTGGAAGAAAGACTGAAGAGAAGATTATTTATCCCTTTTAAAACTGAGTTAACGTTTACTAAGCCTTTGGAAGGAAAACTGAAAAGAAGGTTATTTATCCCTTTTGAAACTCAGTTCAACTTTAATAAGCCTTTGGAAGGAAGACTGAGAAGAGGATTGTTTATGAATTGCGAAACTCAGTTGCCCTTTACTAAGCCCTTGGAAGGAAGACTGAAAAGAAGATTACTTACCGTTTGTGAGACTCAGTTTCCCATTACTAAGCTTTTGAAAGGAAGACTGAAAGAAGATTATTTATCCCTTTTGAAACTCAGCTCAACTTTACTAAGCCTATGGAAGGAAGACTGAAAAGAGGATTGTTTATGAATTGCGAAACTCAGTTGCCCTCTACTAAGCCTTTGGAAGGAAGACTGAAAAGAAGATTACTTACCGTTTGTGAGACTCAGTTTCCCATTACTAAGCCTTTGAAAGGAAGACTGAAAAGAGGATTGTTTATCAATTACGAAACTCAGTAGCCCTTTACTAAGCCTTGGGAAGGAAGACTGAAAAGAAGATTAGTTATCGCTTTTGAAACTCAGCTCAACTTTACTAAGCCTATGGAAGGAAGACTGAAAAGAGGATTGTTTATGAATTGCGAAACTCAGTTTCCCATTACTAAGCCTTTGAAAGGAAGACTGAAAAGAGGATTGTTTATCAATTACGAAACTCAGTAGCCCTTTACTAAGCCTTGGGAAGGAAAACTGAAAAGAAGAATATTTATCCCTTTTGAAACTCAGCTTACCTTTACTAAACTTTTGAAAGGAAGACTGAAAGGAAGGTTATTTATCCCTTTTGAAACTCAGCTCCCCTTTACTAAGCCTATGGAAGGAAGACTGAAAAGAAGATTGTTTATCAATTGCGAAACTGAGTTGCCCTTTACTAAGCCCTTGGAGGAAAGACTGAAAAGAAGATTATTTATCCCTTTTAAAACTCAGTTAACCTTTACTAAGCCTTTGGAAGGAAAACTGAAAAGAAGGTTATTTATCCCTTTTGAAACTCAGTTTCCCTCTACTAAGCCTTTGAAAAGAAGACTGAAAAGAAGATTATTTATCCCTTTTGAAACTCAGCTTCCCTTTACTAAACTTTTGGAAGGAAGATTGAAAAGAAGATTGTTTATCAATTACGAAACTCAGTTCCCATTTACTAAGCCCTTGGAAGGAAGACTGAAAGGAAGATTATTTACCGTTTGTGAGACTCAGTTTCGATCTACTGAGCCTTTGAAAGGAAGACTGAAAGGAAGGTTATTTATCCCTTTTGAAACTCAGCTCCCCTTTACTAAGCCTATGGAAGGAAGACTGAAAAGAAGATTGTTTATCAATTGCGAAATTGAGTTGCCCTTTACTAAGCCCTTGGAAGAAAGACTGAAAAGAAGATTGTTTATCAATTGCGAAACTGAGTTGCCCTTTACTAAGCCCTTGAAAAAAAGACTGAAAAGAAGATTATTTATCCCTTTTAAAACTCAGTTAACCTTTACTAAGCCTTTGGAAGGAAAACTGAAAAGAAGGTTATTTATCCTTTTTCAAACTCAGCTCCCCTTTACTAGGTTTTTGGAAGGAAGTGTGAAAAGAAGATTATTTATCCCTTTTGAAACTCAATTTCCCTCTACTAAGCCTTTGAAAAGAAGACTGAAACGAAGATTATTTATCCCTTTTGAAACTCAGCTTCCCTTTACTAAACTTTTGGAAGGAAGATTGAAAAGAAGATTGTTTATCAATTACGAAACTCAGTTGCCCTTTACTAAGCCCTTGGAAGGAAGACTGAAAAGAAGATTATTTATCGTTTGTGAGACTCAGTTTCCCTTTACTAGGATTTGAAAGGAAGACTGAAAAGAAGGTTATTTATCCCTTTTGAAATTCAGCTCCCCTTTACTAGGCCTATGGAAGGAAGACTGAAAAGAAGATTATTTACCGTTTGTGAGACTCAGTTTCGATCTACTTAGCCTTTGAAAGGAAGACTGAAAGGAAGGTTATTTATCCCTTTTGAAACTCAGCTCCGCTTTACTAAGCCTATGGAAGGAAGACTGAAAAGAAGATTGTTTATCAATTGCGAAACTGAGTTGCCCTTTACTAAGCCTTGGAAGAAAGACTGAAGAGAAGATTATTTATCAATTTTAAAACTGAGTTAACCTTTACTAAGCCTTTGGAAGGAAAACTGAAAAGAAGGTTATTTATCCCTTTTGAAACACAGCTCCCCTTTACTAAGCCTATGGAAGGAAGACTAAAAAGAAGATTGTTTATCAATTGCGAAACTGAGTTGCCCTTTACTAAGCCCTTGGAAGAAACACTGAAAAGAAGATTATTTATCCCTTTTGAAACTCAGTTAACCTTTACTAAGACTTTGGAAGGAAAACTGAAAAGAAGATTACTTACCGTTTGTGAGACTCAGTTTCCCATTACTAAGCCTTTGAAAGGAAGACTGAAAAGAAGATTATTTATCCCTTTTGAAACTCAGCTCAACTTTACTAAGCCTTTGGAAGGAAGACTGAAAAGAGGATTGTTTATGAATTGCGAAACTCAGTTGCCCTTTACTAAGCACTTGGAAGGAAGACTGAAAAGAAGATTACTTACCGTTTGTGAGACTCAGTTTCCCATTACTAAGCCTTTGAAAGGAAGACTGAAAAGAAGATTATTTATCCCTTTTGAAACTCAGCTCAACTTTACTAAGCCTATGGAAGGAAGACTGAAAAGAGGATTGTTTATGAATTGCGAAACTCAGTTGCCCTTTACTAAGCCCTTGGAAGGAAGACTGAAAAGAAGATTACTTACCGTTTGTGAGACTCAGTTTCCCATTACTAAGCCTTTGAAAGGAAGACTGAAAAGAGGATTGTTTATCAATTACGAAACTCAGTAGCCCTTTACTAAGCCCTGGGAAGGAAAACGGAAAAGAAGATTATTTATCGTTTGTGAGACTCAGTTTCCCTCTACTCAGCCTTTGAAAGGAAGACTGAAATGAAGGTTATTTATCCCTTTTAAAACTCAGTTGCCCTTTACTAAGCCCTTGGAAGGAAGACTCAAAAGAAGATTATTTACCGATTGTGAGACTCAGTTTCGATCTACTTAGCCTTTGAAAGGAAGACTGAATAGAAGATTATTTATCCCTTTTGAAACTCAACTCCCCTTTACTAAGCCTATGGAAGGAAGACTGAAAAGAAGATTGTTTATGAATTGCGAAACTGAGTTGCCCTTTACTAAGCCTTGGAAGAAAGACTGAAAAGAAGATTATTTATCCCTTTTAAAACTCAGTTAACCTTTACTAAGCGTTTAAAAGGAAAACTGAAAAGAAGGTTATTTATCCCTTTTGAAACTCAGCTCAACTTTACTAAGCCTATGGAAGGAAGACTGAAAAGAGGATTGTTTATGAATTGCGAAACTCAGTTGCCCTTTACTAAGCCCTTGGAAGGAAGACTGAAAAGAAGATTACTTACCGTTTGTGAGACTCAGTTTCCCATTACTAAGCTTTTGAAAGGAAGACTGAAAAGAAGATTATTTATCCCTTTTGAAACTCAGCTCAACTTTACTAAGCCTATGGAAGGAAGACTGAAAAGAGGATTGTTTATGAATTGCGAAACTCAGTTGCCCTTTACTAAGCCCTTGGAAGGAAGACTGAAAAGAAGATTACTTACCGTTTGTGAGACTCAGTTTCCCATTACTAAGCTTTTGAAAGGAAGACTGAAAAGAAGATTATTTATCCCTTTTGAAACTCAGCTCAACTTTACTAAGCCTATGGAAGGAAGACTGAAAAGAGGATTGTTTATGAATTGCGAAACTCAGTTGCCCTTTACTAAGCCCTTGGAAGGAAGACTGAAAAGAGGATTGTTTATGAATTGCGAAACTCAGTTGCCCTTTACTAAGCCCTTGGAAGGAAGACTGAAAAGAAGATTACTTACCGTTTGTGAGACTCAGTTTCCCATTACTAAGCTTTTGAAAGGAAGACTGAAAAGAAGATTATTTATCCCTTTTGAAACTCAGCTCAACTTTACTAAGCCTATGGAAGGAAGACTGAAAAGAGGATTGTTTATGAATTGCGAAACTCAGTTGCCCTTTACTAAGCCTATGGAAGGAAGACTGAAAAGAGGATTGTTTATGAATTGCGAAACTCAGTTGCCCTTTACTAAGCCCTTGGAAGGAAGACTGAAAAGAAGATTACTTACCGTTTGTGAGACTCAGTTTCTCATTACTAAGCCTTTGAAAGGAAGACTGAAAAGAGGATTGTTTATCAATTACGAAAATCAGTAGCCCTTTACTAAGCCTTGGGAAGGAAGACTGAAAAGAAGATTATTTATCCCTTTTGAAACTCAGCTTACCTTTACTAAACTTTTGAAAGGAAGACTGAAATGAAGGTTATTTATCCCTTTTGAAACTCAGTTGCCCTTTACTAAGCCCTTGGAAGGAAGACTGATAAGAAGATTATTTACCGTTTGTGAGACTCAGTTTCGATCTACTTAGCCTTTGAAAGGAAGACTGATTAGAAGATTATTTATCCCTTTTGAAACTCAGCTCCCCTTTACTAAGCCTATGGAAGGAAGACTGAAAAGAAGATTGTTTATCAATTGCGAAACTGAGTTGCCCTTTACTAAGCCTTGGAAGAAAGACTGAAGAGAAGATTATTTATCCCTTTTAAAACTGAGTTAACCTTTACTAAGCCTTTGGAAGGAAAACTGAAAAGAAGGTTATTTATCCCTTTTGAAACTCAGTTCAACTTTAATAAGCCTTTGGAAGGAAGACTGAAAAGAGGATTGTTTATGAATTGCGAAACTCAGTTGCCCTTTACTAAGCCCTTGGAAGGAAGACTGAAAAGAAGATTACTTACCGTTTGTGAGACTCAGTTTCTCATTACTAAGCCTTTGAAAGGAAGACTGAAAAGAGGATTGTTTATCAATTACGAAAATCAGTAGCCCTTTACTAAGCCTTTGGGAAGGAAGACTGAAAAGAAGATTATTTATCCCTTTTGAAACTCAGCTCGACTTTACTAGGTTTTTGGAAGGAAGTGTGAAAAAAAGATTATTTATCCCTTTTGAAACTCAGTTTCCCTCTACTAAGCCTTTGAAAAGAAGACTGAAAAGAAGATTATTTATCCCTTCTGAAACTCAGTTGCCCTTTACTAAGCCCTTGGAAGGAAGACTGAAAAGAAGATTATTTACCGTTTGTGAGACTCAGTTTCGATCTACTGAGCCTTTGAAAGGAAGACTGAAAGGAAGGTTATTTGTCCCTTTTGAAACTCAGCTCCCCTTTACTAAGCCTATGGAAGAAAAACTGAAAAGAAGATTGTTTATCAATTGCGAAACTGAGTTGCCCTTTACTAAGCCTTTGGAAGGAAAACTGAAAAGAAGATTACTTACCGTTTGTGAGACTCAGTTTCCCATTACTAAGCCTTTGAAAGGAAGACTGAAAAGAAGATTATTTATCCCTTTTGAAACTCAGCTCAACTTTACTAAGCCTTTGGAAGGAAGACTGAAAAGAGGATTGTTTATGAATTGCGAAACTCAGTTGCCCTTTACTAAGCACTTGGAAGGAAGACTGAAAAGAAGATTACTTACCGTTTGTGAGACTCAGTTTCCCATTACTAAGCCTTTGAAAGGAAGACTGAAAAGAAGATTATTTATCCCTTTTGAAACTCAGCTCAACTTTACTAAGCCTATGGAAGGAAGACTGAAAAGAGGATTGTTTATGAATTGCGAAACTCAGTTGCCCTTTACTAAGCCCTTGGAAGGAAGACTGAAAAGAAGATTACTTACCGTTTGTGAGACTCAGTTTCCCATTACTAAGCCTTTGAAATTAAGACTGAAAAGAGGATTGTTTATCAATTACGAAACTCAGTAGCCCTTTACTAAGCCCTGGGAAGGAAGACGGAAAAGAAGATTATTTATCGTTTGTGAGACTCAGTTTCCCTCTACTCAGCCTTTGAAAGGAAGACTGAAATGAAGGTTATTTATCCCTTTTGAAACTCAGTTGCCCTTTACTAAGCCCTTGGAAGGAAGACTGAAAAGAAGATTATTTACCGATTGTGAGACTCAGTTTCGATCTACTTAGCCTTTGAAAGGAAGACTGAATAGAAGATTATTTATCCCTTTTGAAACTCAGCTCCCCTTTACTAAGCCTATGGAAGGAAGACTGAAAAGAAGATTGTTTATGAATTGCGAAACTGAGTTGCCCTTTACTAAGCCTTGGAAGAAAGACTGAAAAGAAGATTATTTATCCCTTTTAAAACTCAGTTAACCTTTACTAAGCGTTTAAAAGGAAAACTGAAAAGAAGGTTATTTATCCCTTTTGAAACTCAGCTCAACTTTACTAAGCCTATGGAAGGAAGACTGAAAAGAGGATTGTTTATGAATTGCGAAACTCAGTTGCCCTTTACTAAGCCCTTGGAAGGAAGACTGAAAAGAAGATTACTTACCGTTTGTGAGACTCAGTTTCCCATTACTAAGCTTTTGAAAGGAAGACTGAAAAGAAGATTATTTATCCCTTTTGAAACTCAGCTCAACTTTACTAAGCCTATGGAAGGAAGACTGAAAAGAGGATTGTTTATGAATTGCGAAACTCAGTTGCCCTTTACTAAGCCCTTGGAAGGAAGACTGAAAAGAAGATTACTTACCGTTTGTGAGACTCAGTTTCCCATTACTAAGCTTTTGAAAGGAAGACTGAAAAGAAGATTATTTATCCCTTTTGAAACTCAGCTCAACTTTACTAAGCCTATGGAAGGAAGACTGAAAAGAGGATTGTTTATGAATTGCGAAACTCAGTTGCCCTTTACTAAGCCCTTGGAAGGAAGACTGAAAAGAGGATTGTTTATGAATTGCGAAACTCAGTTGCCCTTTACTAAGCCCTTGGAAGGAAGACTGAAAAGAAGATTACTTACCGTTTGTGAGACTCAGTTTCCCATTACTAAGCTTTTGAAAGGAAGACTGAAAAGAAGATTATTTATCCCTTTTGAAACTCAGCTCAACTTTACTAAGCCTATGGAAGGAAGACTGAAAAGAGGATTGTTTATGAATTGCGAAACTCAGTTGCCCTTTACTAAGCCTATGGAAGGAAGACTGAAAAGAGGATTGTTTATGAATTGCGAAACTCAGTTGCCCTTTACTAAGCCCTTGGAAGGAAGACTGAAAAGAAGATTACTTACCGTTTGTGAGACTCAGTTTCTCATTACTAAGCCTTTGAAAGGAAGACTGAAAAGAGGATTGTTTATCAATTACGAAAATCAGTAGCCCTTTACTAAGCCTTGGGAAGGAAGACTGAAAAGAAGATTATTTATCCCTTTTGAAACTCAGCTTACTTTTACTAAACTTTTGAAAGGAAGACTTAAATGAAGGTTATTTATCCCTTTTGAAACTCAGTTGCCCTTTACTAAGCCCTTGGAAGGAAGACTGAAAAGAAGATTATTTACCGTTTGTGAGACTCAGTTTCGATCTACTTAGCCTTTGAAAGGAAGACTGATTAGAAGATTATTTATCCCTTTTGAAACTCAGCTCCCCTTTACTAAGCCTATGGAAGGAAGACTGAAAAGAAGATTGTTTATCAATTGCGAAACTGAGTTGCCCTTTACTAAGCCTTGGAAGAAAGACTGAAGAGAAGATTATTTATCCCTTTTAAAACTGAGTTAACCTTTACTAAGCCTTTGGAAGGAAAACTGAAAAGAAGGTTATTTATCCCTTTTGAAACTCAGTTCAACTTTAATAAGCCTTTGGAAGGAAGACTGAAAAGAGGATTGTTTATGAATTGCGAAACTCAGTTGCCCTTTACTAAGCCCTTGGAAGGAAGACTGAAAAGAAGATTACTTACCGTTTGTGAGACTCAGTTTCTCATTACTAAGCCTTTGAAAGGAAGACTGAAAAGAGGATTGTTTATCAATTACGAAAATCAGTAGCCCTTTACTAAGCCTTTGGGAAGGAAGACTGAAAAGAAGATTATTTATCCCTTTTGAAACTCAGCTCGACTTTACTAAGCCTATGGAAGGAAGACTGAAAAGAGGATTGTTTATGAATTGCGAAACTCAGTTGCCCTCTACTAAGCCTTTGGAAGGACGACTGAAAAGAAGATTACTTACCGTTTGTGAGACTCAGTTTCCCATTACTAAGCCTTTGAAAGGAAGACTGAAAAGAGGATTGTTTATCAATTACGAAACTCAGTAGCCCTTTACTAAGCCTTGGGAAGGAAGACTGAAAAGAAGATTAGTTATCGCTTTTGAAACTCAGCTCAACTTTACTAAGCCTATGGAAGGAAGACTGAAAAGAGGATTGTTTATGAATTGCGAAACTCAGTTTCCCATTACTAAGCCTTTGAAAGGAAGACTGAAAAGAGGATTGTTTATCAATTACGAAACTCAGTAGCCCTTTACTAAGCCTTGGGAGGGAAAACTGAAAAAAAGACTATTTATCCCTTTTGAAACTCAGCTTACCTTTACTAAACTTTTGAAAGGAAGACTGAAAGGAAGGTTATTTATCCCTTTTGAAACTCAGCTCCTCTTTACTAAGCCTATGGAAGGAAGACTGAAAAGAAGATTGTTTATCAATTGCGAAACTGAGTTGCCCTTTACTAAGCCCTTGGAAGAAAGACTGAAAAGAAGATTATTTATCCCTTTTAAAACTCAGTTAACCTTTACTAAGATTTTGGAAGGAAAACTGAAAAGAAGGTTATTTATCCTTTTTGAAACTCAGCTCCCCTTTACTAGGTTTTTGGAAGGAAGTGTGAAAAAAAGATTATTTATCCCTTTTGAAACTCAGTTTCCCTCTACTAAGCCTTTGAAAGGAAGACTGAAAAGAAGATTATTTATCTCTTTTGAAGCTCAGCTTCCCTTTACTAAACTTTTGGAAGGAAGATTGAAAAGAAGGTTGTTTATCAATTACGAAACTCAGTTGTCCTTTACTAAGCCCTTCGAAGGAAGACTGAAAAGAAGATTATTTACCGTTTGTGAGACACAGTTTCCCTCTACTAAGCCTTTATTTATCCCTTTTGAAACTCAGTTCCCCTTTACTAAGCCTATGGAAGGAAGACCGAAAAGAAGATTATCTACCGTTTGTGAGACTTAATTTCCCATTACTAAGCCTTTGAAAGGAAGACTGAAAAAAGATTATTTATCCCTTTTGAAACTCAGCTCCCCTTTAATAAGCCTATGGAAGGAAGACTGATAAGAAGATTGTTTATCAATTGCGAAACTCAGTTGCCCTTGACTAAGCCCTTGAAAGGAAGACTGAAAAGAAGATTATTTATCGTTTGTGAGACTCAGTTTCCCCCTACTAAGCCTTTATTTATCCCTTTTGAAACTCAGCTCCCCTTTACTAAGCCTATGAAAGAAATACTGAAAAGAAGATTGTTTACCCATTGCGAAACTGAGTTGCCCTTCACTAAGCCCTTGGAAGGAAAACTGAAAAGTAGATTATTTACCGTTTGTGAGACTCAGTTTCCCTCTACTAAGCCTTTGAAAGGAAGACTGAAAAGAAGGTTATTTATCTCTTTTGAAACTCAGTTCGCCTTTACTAAGCCTATGGAATTAAGACTGAAAGAAAGGTTGTTTATCAATTACGAAACTCAGTTGCCCTTTACTAAGCCCTTGGAAGGAAGACTGAAAAGAAGACTATTTGTCGTTTGTGAGACTCAGTTTCCCCCTGCTAAGCCTTTATTTATCCCTTTTGAAACTCAGTTAACCTTTATTAAGCCTATGGAAGGAAGACTGAAAAGAGGATTGTTTATGAATTGCGAAACTCAGTTGCCCTTTACTAAGCCCTTGGAAGGAAGACTGAAAAGAAGATTACTTACCGTTTGTGAGACTCAGTTTCCCATTACTAACCCTTTGAAAGGAAGACTGAAAAGAAGATTATTTATCCCCTTTGAAACTCAGCTCACTTTTACTAAGCCTATGGAAGGAAGACTGAAAAGAGGATTGTTTATGAATTGCGAAACTCAGTTGCCCTTCACTAAGCCCTTGGAAGGAAGACTGAAAAGAAGATTACTTACCGTTTGTGAGACTCAGTTTCCCATTACTAAGCCTTTGAAAGGAAGACTGAAAAGAGGAATGTTTATCAATTACGAAACCCAGTAGCCCTTTACTAACCCCTGGGAAGGAAGACTGAAAAGAAGATTATTTATCGTTTGTGAGACTCAGTTTCCCCCTACTCAGCCTTTGAAAGGAAGACTGAAATGAAGGTTATTTATCCCTTTTGAAACTCAGCTCACCTTCACTAAGCCTATGGAAGGAAGACTGAAAAGAAGATTGTTTATCAATTGCGAAACTGAGTTGCCCTTTACTAAGCCTTTGGAAGGAAAACTGAAAAGAAGGTTATTTATCCCTTTTGAAACTCAGCTCAACTTTACTAAGCCTTTGGAAGGAAGACTGAAAAGAGGATTGTTTATGAATTGCGAAACTCAGTTGCCCTTTACTAAGCCCTTGGAAGGAAGACTGAAAAGAAGATTACTTACCGTTTGTGAGACTCAGTTTCCCATTACTAAGCCTTTGAGAGGAAGACTGAAAAGAAGATTATATATCCCTTTTGAAACTCAGCTCCCCTTTACTAAGCCTATCGAAGGAAGACTGAAAAGAAGATTGGTTATCAATTGCGAAACTGAGTTGCCCTTTACTAAGCCCTTGGAAGAAAGACTGAAAAAAAGATTATTTACCGTTTCTGAGACTCAGTTTCCCATTACTAAGCTTTTGAAAGGAAGACTGAAAAGAGGATTGTTTATCAATTACGAAACTCAGTAGCCCTTTACTAAGCACTGGGAAGGAAGACTGAAAAAAAGATTATTTACCGTTTCTGAGACTCAGTTTCCCATTACTAAGCCTTTGAAAGGAAAACTGAAAGGAAGGTTATTTATCCCTTTTAAAACTCAGCTCAACTTTACTAAGCCTATGGAATTAGGACTGAAAAGAAGATTGTTTATCAATTGCGAAACTGAGTTGCACTTTACTAAATCCTTTGAAGGCAGACTGAAAAGAAGATTATTTACCGTTTGTGAGGCACAGTTTCCCTTTTCTAATAAGACTGAAAGGAAGGTTATTTATCCCTTTTGAAACTCAGCTCAACTTTACTAAGCCTATGGAAGGAAGACTGAAAAGAGGATAGTTTATGAATTGCGAAACTCAGTTGCCCTTTACTAAGCCCTGGGAAGGAAGACTGAAAAGAAGATTACTTACCATTTGTGAGACTCAGTTTCCCATTACTAAGCCTTTGAAAGGAAGACTGAAAAGAAGATTATTTATCCCTTTTGAAACTCAGCTCAACTTTACCAAGCCTATGGAAAGAAGACTGAAAAGAAGATTGTTTATCTATTGCGAAACTCAGTTGCCCTTGATTAAGTCCTTGGAAGGAAGACTGAAAAGAAGATTATCTACCGTTTGTGAGATTTAATTTCCCATTACTAAGCCTTTGAAAGGAAGACTGAAAAAAGATTATTTATCCCTTTTGAAACTCAGCTCCCCTTTAATAAGCCTATGGAAGGAAGACTGAAAAGAAGATTGTTTATCAATTGCGAAACTCATTTGCCCTTTACTACGCATTTGAAAGGAAGACTGAAAAGAAGATAATTTATCTCTTTTGAAGCTCAGCTTCCCTTTACTAAAGTTTTGGAAGGAAGATTGAAAAGAAGATTGTTTATCAATTGCGAAACTCAGTTGCCCTTTACTAAGCCCTTGAAGGAAGACTGAAAGAAGATTATTTATCGTTTGTGAGACTCTGTTTCCCTTTACTAAGATTTGAAAGGAAGACTGAAAAGAAGATTATTTATCTCTTTTGAAACTCAA
The DNA here is from genome assembly GCA_963583995.1 of Xylota segnis. Classification (NCBI taxonomy): domain Eukaryota; kingdom Metazoa; phylum Arthropoda; class Insecta; order Diptera; family Syrphidae; genus Xylota; species Xylota segnis. Next base: position 89,218,473 of record OY757236.1, on the reverse strand, counting down.
CTCCCCTTTACTAAGCCTATGGAAGGAAGACTGAAAAGAAGATTGTTTATCTACTGCGAAACTCAGTTGCACTTTACTAAGCCCTTAAAAGGAAGACTGAAAAGAAGATTATTTATCTCTTTTGAAACTCAGCTCCCTTTTACTAAGCATATGGAAGGAAGATTGAAAAGAAGATTGTTTATCAATTGCGAAACTGAGTTGCCCTTCACTAAGCCCTTGGAAAAAAGACTGAAAAGAAGATTATTTAGCGTTTGTGAGACTCAGTTTCCCATTACTAAGACTTTGAAAGTAAGACTGAAAAGAAGGTTATTTATCTCTTTTGAAACTTAGTTCCCCTTGGCTAAGCCTATGGAAGGAAGACTGAAAGGAAGGTTGTTTATCAATTACGAAACTCAGTTGCCCTTTACTAAGCCCTTGGAAGGAAGGCCGAAAAGAAGATTATCTACCGTTTGTGAGACTTAGTTTCCCATTACTAAGCCTTTGAAAGGAAGACTGAAAAAAGATTATTTATCCCTTTTGAAACTCAGCTCCCCTTTAATAAGCCTATGGAAGGAAGACTGAAAAGAAGATTGTTTATCAATTGCGAAACTCAGTTGCCCTTGACTAAGTCCTTGAAAATAAAACGGAAAAGATGATTATTTATCGTTTGTGAGACCCAGTTTCCCCCTACTAAGCTTTTATTTATCCCTTTTGAAACTCAGCTCCCCTTTAATAAGCCTATGGAAGGAAGACTGAAAAGAAGATTGTTTATCAATTGCGAAACTCAGTTGCCCTTGACTAAGCCCTTGAAAGGAAGACTGAAAAGACGATTATTTATCGTTTGTGAGACTCAGTTTCCCCCTACTAAGCCTTTATTTATCCCTTTTGAAACTCAGCTCCCCTTTACTAAGCCTATGAAAGAAATACTGAAAAGAAGATTGTTTATCCATTGCGAAACTGAGTTGCCCTTCACTAAGCCCTTGGAAGGAAAACTGAAAAGTAGATTATTTACCGTTTGTGAGACTCAGTTTCCCTCTACTAAGCCTTTGAAAGGAAGACTGAAAAGAAGGTTATTTATCTCTTTTGAAACTCAGTTCCCCTTTACTACGCCTATGGAAGGAAGACTGAAAAGAAGATTGTTTATCAATTGCGAAACTCATTTGCCCTTGAATAAGCCCTTCGAAGGAAGACTGAAAAGAAGATTATTTACCGTTTGTGAGACACAGTTTCCCTCTACTAAGCCTTTGAAAGGAAGACTGAAAAGAAGGTTATTTATCTCTTTTGAAACTCAGTTCCCCTTTACTAAGCCTATGGAAGGAAGACTGAAAGAAAGGTTGTTTATCAATTACGAAACTGAGTTGCCCTTCACTAAGCCCTTGGAAAAAAGACTGAAAAGAAGATTATTTACCGTTTGTGAGACTCAGTTTCCCATTACTAAGACTTTGAAAGTAAGACTGAAAAGAAGGTTATTTATCTCTTTTGAAACTTAGTTCCCCTTTGCTAAGCCTATGGAAGGAAGACTGAAAGGAAGGTTGTTTATCAATTACTAAACTCAGTTGCCCTTTACTAAGCCCTTGGAAGGAAGACTGAAAAGAAGATTATTTATCGTTTGTGAGACTCAGTTTCCCTCTACTAAGACTTTATTTATCCCTTTTGAAACTCAGTTCCCCTTTACTAAGCCTATGGAAGGAAGACTGAAAAGAAGGTTGTTTATCAATTACGAAACTCAGTTGCCCTTTACTACGCATTTGAAAGGAAGACTGAAAAGAAGATAATTTATCTCTTTTGAAGCTCAGCTTCCCTTTACTAAAGTTTTGGAAGGAAGATTGAAAAGAAGATTGTTTATCAATTGCGAAACTCAGTTGCCCTTTACTAAGCCCTTGAGGGAAGACTGAAAGAAGATTATTTATCGTTTGTGAGACTCTGTTTAACTTTACTAAGATTTGAAAGGAAGACTGAAAAGAAGATTATTTATCTCTTTTGAAACTCAACTCCCCTTTACTAAGCCTATGGAAGGAAGACTGAAAAGAAGATTGTTTATCAATTGCGAAACTCATTTGCCCTTGAATAAGCCCTTCGAAGGAAGACTGAAAAGAAGATTATTTACCGTTTGTGAGACACAGTTTCCCTCTACTAAGCCTTTGAAAGGAAGACTGAAAAGAAGGTTATTTATCTCTTTTGAAACTCAGTTCCCCTTTACTAAGCCTATGGAAGGAAGACTGAAAGAAAGGTTGTTTATCAATTACGAAACTGAGTTGCCCTTCACTAAGCCCTTGGAAAAAAGACTGAAAAGAAGATTATTTACCGTTTGTGAGACTCAGTTTCCCATTACTAAGACTTTGAAAGTAAGACTGAAAAGAAGGTTATTTATCTCTTTTGAAACTTAGTTCCCCTTTGCTAAGCCTATGGAAGGAAGACTGAAAGAAAGGTTGTTTATCAATTACGAAACTCAGTTGCCCTTGACTAAGCCCTTGAAAGGAAGACTGAAAAGACGATTATTTATCTTTTGTGAGATTCAGTTTCCCCCTACTAAGCCTTTATTTATCCCTTTTGAAACTCAGCTCCCCTTTACTAAGCCTATGAAAGAAATACTGAAAAGAAGATTGTTTATCCATTGCGAAACTGAGTTGCCCTTCACTAAGCCCTTGGAAGGAAAACTGAAAAGTAGATTATTTACCGTTTGTGAGACTCAGTTTCCCTCTACTAAGCCTTTGAAAGGAAGACTGAAAAGAAGGTTATTTATCTCTTTTGAAACTCAGTTCCCCTTTACTAAGCCTATGGAAGGAAGACTGAAAGAAAGGTTGTTTATCAATTACGAAACTCAGTTGCCCTTTACTAAGCCCTTGGAAGGAAGACTGAAAAGAAGATTATTTATCGTTTGTGCGACTCAGTTTGCCCCTACTAAGCCTTTATTTATCCCTTTTGAAACTCAGTTAACCTTTATTAAGCCTATGGAAGGAAGACTGAAAAGAAGGTTGTTTATCAATTACGAAACTCAGTTGCCCTTTACTAAGCCCTTGGAAGGAAGACTGAAAGGAAGATTATCTACCGTTTGTGAGACACAGTTTCCCTCTACTAAGCCTTTGAAAGGAAGACTGAAAAGAAGGTTATTTATCTCTTTTGAAACTCAGTTCCCCTTTACTAAGCCTATGGAAGGAAGACTGAAAGAAAGGTTGTTTATCAATTACGAAACTCAGTTGCCCTTGACTAAGCCCTTGAAAGGAAGACTGAAAAGACGATTATTTATCTTTTGTGAGATTCAGTTTCCCTCTACTAAGCCTTTATTTATCCCTTTTGAAACTCAGCTCCCCTTTACTAAGCCTATGAAAGAAATACTGAAAAGAAGATTGTTTATCCATTGCGAAACTGAGTTGCCCTTCACTAAGCCCTTGGAAGGAAAACTGAAAAGTAGATTATTTACCGTTTGTGAGACTCAGTTTCCCTCTACTAAGCCTTTGAAAGGAAGACTGAAAAGAAGGTTATTTATCTCTTTTGAAACTCAGTTCCCCTTTACTAAGCCTATGGAAGGAAGACTGAAAAGAAGATTGCTTATCAATTGCGAAACTCATTTGCCCTTGAATAAGCCCTTCGAAGGAAGACTGAAAAGAAGATTATTTACCGTTTGTGAGACACAGTTTCCCTCTACTAAGCCTTTGAAAGGAAGACTGAAAAGAAGGTTATTTATCTCTTTTGAAACTCAGTTCCCCTTTACTAAGCCTATGGAAGGAAGACTGAAAGAAAGGTTGTTTATCAATTACGAAACTGAGTTGCCCTTCACTAAGCCCTTGGAAAAAAGACTGAAAAGAAGATTATTTACCGTTTGTGAGACTCAGTTTCCCATTACTAAGACTTTGAAAGTTAGACTGAAAAGAAGGTTTTTTATCTCTTTTGAAACTTAGTTCCCCTTTGCTAAGCCTATGGAAGGAAGACTGAAAGGAAGGTTGTTTATCAATTACTAAACTCAGTTGCCCTTTACTAAGCCCTTGGAGGGAAGACTGAAAAGAAGATTATTTATCGTTTGTGAGACTCAGTTTCCCTCTACTAAGACTTTATTTATCCCTTTTGAAACTCAGTTCCCCTTTACTAAGCCTATGGAAGGAAGACTGAAAAGAAGGTTGTTTATCAATTACGAAACTCAGTTGCCCTTTACTACGCATTTGAAAGGAAGACTGAAAAGAAGATAATTTATCTCTTTTGAAGCTCAGCTTCCCTTTACTAAAGTTTTGGAAGGAAGATTGAAAAGAAGATTGTTTATCAATTGCGAAACTCAGTTGCCCTTTACTAAGCCCTTGAGGGAAGACTGAAAGAAGATTATTTATCGTTTGTGAGACTCTGTTTAACTTTACTTAGATTTGAAAGGAAGACTGAAAAGAAGATTATTTATCTCTTTTGAAACTCAACTCCCCTTTACTAAGCCTATGGAAGGAAGACTGAAAAGAAGATTGTTTATCAATTGCGAAACTCATTTGCCCTTGAATAAGCCCTTCGAAGGAAGACTGAAAAGAAGATTATTTATCTCTATTGGAACTCAGCTCCCTTTTACTAAGCATATGGAAGGAAGATTGAAAAGAAGATTGTTTATCAATTGCGAAACTGAGTTGCCCTTCACTAAGCCCTTGGAAAAAAGACTGAAAAGAAGATTATTTACCGTTTGTGAGACTCAGTTTCCCATTACTAAGACTTTGAAAGTAAGACTGAAAAGAAGGTTATTTATCTCTTTTGAAACTTAGTTCCCCTTTGCTAAGCCTATGGAAGGAAGACTGAAAGGAAGGTTGTTTATCAATTACGAAACTCAGTTACCCTTTACTAAGCCCTTGGAAGGAAGGCCGAAAAGAAGATTATCTACCGTTTGTGAGACTTAGTTTCCCATTACTAAGCCTTTGAAACGAAGACTGAAAAAAGATTATTTATCCCTTTTGAAACTCAGCTCCCCTTTAATAAGCCTATGGAAGGAAGACTGAAAAGAAGATTGTTTATCAATTGCGAAACTCAGTTGCCCTTGACTAAGTCCTTGAAAATAAAACTGAAAAGATGATTATTTATCGTTTGTGAGACCCAGTTTCCCCCTACTAAGCTTTTATTTATCCCTTTTGAAACTCAGCTCCCCTTTAATAAGCCTATGGAAGGAAGACTGAAAAGAAGATTGTTTATCAATTGCGAAACTCAGTTGCCCTTGACTAAGCCCTTGAAAGGAAGACTGAAAAGACGATTATTTATCGTTTGTGAGACTCAGTTTCCCCCTACTAAGCCTTTATTTATCCCTTTTGAAACTCAGCTCCCCTTTACTAAGCCTATGAAAGAAATACTGAAAAGAAGATTGTTTATCCATTGCGAAACTGAGTTGCCCTTCACTAAGCCCTTGGAAGGAAAACTGAAAAGTAGATTATTTACCGTTTGTGAGACTCAGTTTCCCTCTACTAAGCCTTTGAAAGGAAGACTGAAAAGAAGGTTATTTATCTCTTTTGAAACTCAGTTCCCCTTTACTAAGCCTATGGAAGGAAGACTGAAAAGAAGATTGTTTATCAATTGCGAAACTCATTTGCCCTTGAATAAGCCCTTCGAAGGAAGACTGAAAAGAAGATTATTTACCGTTTGTGAGACACAGTTTCCCTCTACTAAGCCTTTGAAAGGAAGACTGAAAAGAAGGTTATTTATCTCTTTTGAAACTCAGTTCCCCTTTACTAAGCCTATGGAAGGAAGACTGAAAGAAAGGTTGTTTATCAATTACGAAACTGAGTTGCCCTTCACTAAGCCCTTGGAAAAAAGACTGAAAAGAAGATTATTTACCGTTTGTGAGACTCAGTTTCCCATTACTAAGACTTTGAAAGTAAGACTGAAAAGAAGGTTATTTATCTCTTTTGAAACTTAGTTCCCCTTTGCTAAGCCTATGGAAGGAAGACTGAAAGGAAGGTTGTTTATCAATTACTAAACTCAGTTGCCCTTTACTAAGCCCTTGGAAGGAAGACTGAAAAGAAGATTATTTATCGTTTGTGAGACTCAGTTTCCCTCTACTAAGACTTTATTTATCTCTTTTGAAACTTAGTTCCCCTTTGCTAAGCCTATGGAAGGAAGACTGAAAGGAAGGTTGTTTATCAATTACTAAACTCAGTTGCCCTTTACTAAGCCCTTGGAGGGAAGACTGAAAAGAAGATTATTTATCGTTTGTGAGACTCAGTTTCCCTCTACTAAGACTTTATTTATCCCTTTTGAAACTCAGTTCCCCTTTACTAAGCCTATGGAAGGAAGACTGAAAAGAAGGTTGTTTATCAATTACGAAACTCAGTTGCCCTTTACTACGCATTTGAAAGGAAGACTGAAAAGAAGATAATTTATCTCTTTTGAAGCTCAGCTTCCCTTTACTAAAGTTTTGGAAGGAAGATTGAAAAGAAGATTGTTTATCAATTGCGAAACTCAGTTGCCCTTTACTAAGCCCTTGAAGGAAGACTGAAAGAAGATTATTTATCGTTTGTGAGACTCTGTTTCCCTTTACTAAGATTTGAAAGGAAGACTGAAAAGAAGATTATTTATCTCTTTTGAAACTCAACTCCCCTTTACTAAGCCTATGGAAGGAAGACTGAAAAGAAGATTGTTTATCTATTGCGAAACTCAGTTGCACTTTACTAAGCCCTTAAAAGGAAGACTGAAAAGAAGATTATTTATCTCTTTTGGAACTCAGCTCCCTTTTACTAAGCATATGGAAGGAAGATTGAAAAGAAGATTGTTTATCAATTGCGAAACTGAGTTGCCCTTCACTAAGCCCTTGGAAAAAAGACTGAAAAGAAGATTATTTACCGTTTGTGAGACTCAGTTTCCCATTACTAAGACTTTGAAAGTAAGACTGAAAAGAAGGTTATTTATCTCTTTTGAAACTTAGTTCCCCTTTGCTAAGCCTATGGAAGGAAGACTGAAAGGAAGGTTGTTTATCAATTACGAAACTCAGTTGCCCTTTACTAAGCCCTTGGAAGGAAGGCCGAAAAGAAGATTATCTACCGTTTGTGAGACTTAGTTTCCCATTACTAAGCCTTTGAAAGGAAGACTGAAAAAAGATTATTTATCCCTTTTGAAACTCAGCTCCCCTTTAATAAGCCTATGGAAGGAAGACTGAAAAGAAGATTGTTTATCAATTGCGAAACTCAGTTGCCCTTGACTAAGTCCTTGAAAATAAAACTGAAAAGATGATTATTTATCGTTTGTGAGACCCAGTTTCCCCCTACTAAGCTTTTATTTATCCCTTTTGAAACTCAGCTCCCCTTTAATAAGCCTATGGAAGGAAGACTGAAAAGAAGATTGTTTATCAATTGCGAAACTCAGTTGCCCTTGACTAAGCCCTTGAAAGGAAGACTGAAAAGACGATTATTTATCGTTTGTGAGACTCAGTTTCCCCCTACTAAGCCTTTATTTATCCCTTTTGAAACTCAGCTCCCCTTTACTAAGCCTATGAAAGGAAGACTGAAAAGAAGATTGTTTATCAATTGCGAAACTCATTTGCCCTTGAATAAGCCCTTCGAAGGAAGACTGAAAAGAAGATTATTTACCGTTTGTGAGACACAGTTTCCCTCTACTGAGCCTTTGAAAGGAAGACTGAAAAGAAGGTTATTTATCTCTTTTGAAACTCAGTTCCCCTTTACTAAGCCTATGGAAGGAAGACTGAAAGAAAGGTTGTTTATCAATTACGAAACTCAGTTGCCCTTTACTACGCATTTGAAAGGAAGACTGAAAAGAAGATAATATATCTCTTTTGAAGCTCAGCTTCCCTTTACTAAACTTTTGGAAGGAAGATTGAAAAGAAGATTGTTTATCAATTGCGAAACTCAGTTGCCCTTTACTAAGCCCTTGAAGGAAGACTGAAAGAAGATTATTTATCGTTTGTGAGACTCTGTTTCCCTTTACTAAGATTTGAAAGGAAGACTGAAAAGAAGATTATTTATCTCTTTTGAAACTCAACTCCCCTTTACTAAGCCTATGGAAGGAAGACTGAAAAGAAGGTTGTTTATCAATTACGAAACTCAGTTGCCCTTTACTACGCATTTGAAAGGAAGACTGAAAAGAAGATAATATATCTCTTTTGAAGCTCAGCTTCCCTTTACTAAACTTTTGGAAGGAGGACTGAAAAGAAGATTGTTTATCAATTGCGAAACTCAGTTGCCCTTGACTAAGTCCTTGAAAATAAAACTGAAAAGATGATTATTTATCGTTTGTGAGACCCAGTTTCCCCCTACTAAGCTTTTATTTATCCCTTTTGAAACTCAGCTCCCCTTTAATAAGCCTATGGAAGGAAGACTGAAAAGAAGATTGTTTATCAATTGCGAAACTCAGTTGCCCTTGACTAAGCCCTTGAAAGGAAGACTGAAAAGACGATTATTTATCGTTTGTGAGACTCAGTTTCCCCCTACTAAGCCTTTATTTATCCCTTTTGAAACTCAGCTCCCCTTTACTAAGCCTATGAAAGGAAGACTGAAAAGAAGATTGTTTATCAATTGCGAAACTCATTTGCCCTTGAATAAGCCCTTCGAAGGAAGACTGAAAAGAAGATTATTTACCGTTTGTGAGACACAGTTTCCCTCTACTAAGCCTTTGAAAGGAAGACTGAAAAGAAGGTTATTTATCCCTTTTGAAACTCAGTTAATCTTTATTAAGCCTATGGAAGGTAGACTGAAAGGAAGATTGTTTATCTATTGCGAAACTCAGTTGCACTTTACTAAGCATTTGGAAGGAAGACTGAAAAGAAGATTATTTATCGTTTGGGGGACTAAGTTTCGATCTACTGAGCCTTTGAAAGGAAGACTGAAAAGAAGATTGTTTATCAATTGCGAAACTCAGTTGCCCTTGACTAAGTCCTTGGAAGGAAGACTGAAAAGAAGATTATTATTCGTTTGTGAGACTCAGTTTCCCTCTACTAAGACTTTATTTATCCCTTTTGAAACTCAGTTCCCCTTTACTAAGCCTATGGAAGGAAGACTGAAAAGAAGGTTGTTTATCAATTACGAAACTCAGTTGCCCTTTACTACGCATTTGAAAGGAAGACTGAAAAGAAGATAATATATCTCTTTTGAAGCTCAGCTTCCCTTTACTAAACTTTTGGAAGGAAGATTGAAAAGAAGATTGTTTATCAATTGCGAAACTCAGTTGCCCTTTACTAAGCCCTTGAAGGAAGACTGAAAGAAGATTATTTATCGTTTGTGAGACTCTGTTTCCCTTTACTAAGATTTGAAAGGAAGACTGAAAAGAAGATTATTTATCTCTTTTGAAACTCAACTCCCCTTTACTAAGCCTATGGAAGGAAGACTGAAAAGAAGATTGTTTATCTATTGCGAAACTCAGTTGCACTTTACTAAGCCCTTAAAAGGAAGACTGAAAAGAAGATTATTTATCTCTTTTGAAACTCAGCTCCCCTTTACTAAGCATATGGAAGGAAGATTGAAAAGAAGATTGTTTATCAATTGCGAAACTGAGTTGCCCTTCACTAAGCCCTTGGAAAAAAGACTGAAGAGAAGATTATTTACCGTTTGTGAGACTCACTTTCCCATTACTAAGACTTTGAAAGTAAGACTGAAAAGAAGGTTATTTATCTCTTTTGAAACTTAGTTCCCCTTTGCTAAGCCTATGGAAGGAAGACTGAAAGGAAGGTTGTTTATCAATTACGAAACTCAGTTGCCCTTTACTAAGCCCTTGGAAGGAAGACCGGAAAGAAGATTATCTACCGTTTGTGAGACTTAGTTTCCCATTACTAAGCCTTTGAAAGGAAGACTGAAAAAAGATTATTTATCCCTTTTGAAACTCAGCTCCCCTTTAATAAGCCTATGGAAGGAAGACTGAAAAGAAGATTGTTTATCAATTGCGAAACTCAGTTGCCCTTGACTAAGCCCTTGAAAGGAAGACTGAAAAGATGATTATTTATCGTTTGTGAGACCCAGTTCTCCCCTACTAAGCTTTTATTTATCGTTTTTGAAACTCAGCTCCCCTTTAATAAGCCTATGGAATGAAGACTGAAAAGAAGATTGTTTATCAATTGCGAAACTCAGTTGCCCTTGACTAAGCCCTTGAAAGGAAGACTGAAAAGACGATTATTTATCGTTTGTGAGACTCAGTTTCCCCCTACTAAGCCTTTATTTATCCCTTTTGAAACTCAGCTCCCCTTTACTAAGCCTATGTAAGAAATACTGAAAAGAAGATTGTTTATCCATTGCGAAACTGAGTTGCCCTTCACTAAGCCCTTGGAAGGAAAACTGAAAAGTAGATTATTTGCCGTTTGTGAGACCCAGTTTCCCTCTACTAAGCCTTTGAAAGGAAGACTGAAAAGAAGGTTATTTATCTGTTTTGAAACTCAGTTCCCCTTTACTAAGCCTATGGAAGGAAGACTGAAAAGAAGATTGTTTATCAATTGCGAAACTCATTTGCCCTTGAATAAGCCCTTCGAAGGAAGACTGAAAAGAAGATTATTTACCGTTTGTGAGACACAGTTTTTCTCTACTAAGCCTTTGAAAGGAAGACTGAAAAGAAGGTTATTTATCTCCTTTGAAACTCAGTTCCCCTTTACTAAGCCTATGGAAGGAAGACTGAAAGAAAGGTTGTTTATCAATTACGAAACTCAGTTGCCCTTTACTAAACCCTTGGAAGGAAGACTGAAAAGAAGATTATTTATCGTTTGTGAGACTCAGTTTGCCCCTACTAAGCCTTTATTTATCCCTTTTGAAACTCAGTTAACCTTTATTAAGCCTATGGAAGGAAGACTGAAAAGAAGGTTGTTTATGAATTACGAAACTCAGTTGCCCTTTACTAAGCCCTTGGAAGGAAGACTGAAAGGAAGATTATCTACCGTTTGTGAGACACAGTTTCCCTCTACTAAGCCTTTGAAAGGAAGACTGAAAAGAAGGTTATTTATCTCTTTTGAAACTCAGTTCCCCTTTACTAAGCCTATGGAAGGAAGACTGAAAGAAAGGTTGTTTATCAATTACGAAACTCAGTTGCCCTTGACTAAGCCCTTGAAAGGAAGACTGAAAAGACGATTATTTATCGTTTGTGAGACTCAGTTTCCCCCTACTAAGCCTTTATTTATCCCTTTTGAAACTCAGCTCCCCTTTACTAAGCCTATGAAAGAAATACTGAAAAGAAGATTGTTTATCCATTGCGAAACTGAGTTGCCCTTCACTAAGCCCTTGGAAGGAAAACTGAAAAGTAGATTATTTACCGTTTGTGAGACTCAGTTTCCCTCTACTAAGCCTTTGAAAGGAAGACTGAAAAGAAGGTTATTTATCTCTTTTGAAACTCAGTTCCCCTTCACTAAGCCTATGGAAGGAAGACTGAAAAGAAGATTGTTTATCAATTGCGAAACTCATTTGCCCTTGAATAAGCCCTTGGAAAAAAGACTGAAAAGAAGATTATTTACCGTTTGTGAGACTCAGTTTCCCATTACTAAGACTTTGAAAGTAAGACTGAAAAGAAGGTTATTTATCTCTTTTGAAACTTAGTTCCCCTTTGCTAAGCCTATGGAAGGAAGACTGAAAGGAAGGTTGTTTATCAATTACTAAACTCAGTTGCCCTTTACTAAGCCCTTGGAAGGAAGACTGAAAAGAAGATTATTTATCGTTTGTGAGACTCAGTTTCCCTCTACTAAGACTTTATTTATCCCTTTTGAAACTCAGTTCCCCTTTACTAAGCCTATGGAAGGAAGACTGAAAAGAAGGTTGTTTATCAATTACGAAACTCAGTTGCCCTTCACTAAGCCCTTGGAAAAAAGACTGAAAAGAAGATTATTTACCGTTTGTGAGACTCAGTTTCCCATTACTAAGACTTTGAAAGTAAGACTGAAAAGAAGGTTATTTATCTCTTTTGAAACTTAGTTCCCCTTTGCTAAGCCTATGGAAGGAAGACTGAAAGGAAGGTTGTTTATCAATTACTAAACTCAGTTGCCCTTTACTAAGCCCTTGGAAGGAAGACTGAAAAGAAGATTATTTATCGTTTGTGAGACTCAGTTTCCCTCTACTAAGACTTTATTTATCCCTTTTGAAACTCAGTTCCCCTTTACTAAGCTTATGGAAGGAAGACTGAAAAGAAGGTTGTTTATCAATTACGAAACTCAGTTGCCCTTTACTACGCATTTGAAAGGAAGACTGAAAAGAAGATAATTTATCTCTTTTGAAGCTCAGCTTCCCTTTACTAAAGTTTTGGAAGGAAGATTGAAAAGAAGATTGTTTATCAATTGCGAAACTCAGTTGCCCTTTACTAAGCCCTTGAAGGAAGACTGAAAGAAGATTATTTATCGTTTGTGAGACTCTGTTTCCCTTTACTAAGATTTGAAAGGAAGACTGAAAAGAAGATTATCTCTTTTGAAACTCAACTACCCTTTACTAAGCCTATGGAAGGAAGACTGAAAAGAAGATTGTTTATCTATTGCGAAACTCAGTTGCACTTTACTAAGCCCTTAAAAGGAAGACTGAAAAGAAGATTATTTATCTCTTTTGAAACTCAGCTCCCTTTTACTAAGCATATGGAAGGAAGATTGAAAAGAAGATTGTTTATCAATTGCGAAACTGAGTTGCCCTTCACTAAGCCCTTGGAAAAAAGACTGAAAAGAAGATTATCTACCGTTTGTGAGACTCACTTTCCCATTACTAAGACTTTGAAAGTAAGACTGAAAAGAAGGTTATTTATCTCTTTTGAAACTTAGTTCCCCTTTGCTAAGCCTATGGAAGGAAGACTGAAAGGAAGGTTGTTTATCAATTACTAAACTCAGTTGCCCTTTACTAAGCCCTTGGAAGGAAGACTGAAAAGAAGATTATTTATCGTTTATGAGACTCAGTTTCCCTCTACTAAGACTTTATTTATCCCTTTTGAAACTCAGTTCCCCTTTACTAAGCCTATGGAAGGAAGACTGAAAAGAAGGTTGTTTATCAATTACGAAACTCAGTTGCCCTTTACTACGCATTTGAAAGGAAGACTGAAAAGAAGATAATTTATCTCTTTTGAAGCTCAGCTTCCCTTTACTAAAGTTTTGGAAGGAAGATTGAAAAGAAGATTGTTTATCAATTGCGAAACTCAGTTGCCCTTTACTAAGCCCTTGAAGGAAGACTGAAAGAAGATTATTTATCGTTTGTGAGACTCTGTTTCCCTTTACTAAGATTTGAAAGGAAGACTGAAAAGAAGATTATCTCTTTTGAAACTCAACTACCCTTTACTAAGCCTATGGAAGGAAGATTGAAAAGAAGATTGTTTATCAATTGCGAAACTCAGTTGCCCTTTACTAAGCCCTTGAAGGAAGACTGAAAAAATATTATTTATCCCTTTTGAAACTCAGCTCCCCTTTAATAAGCCTATGAAAGGAAGACTGAAAAGAAGATTGTTTATCAATTGCGAAACTCAGTTGCCCTTGACTAAGCCCTTGAAAGGAAGACTGAAAAGAAGATTATTTAACGTTTGTGAGACACAGTTTCCCTCTACTAAGCCTTTGAAAGGAAGACTGAAAAGAAGGTTATTTATCCCTTTTGAAACTCAGTTAATCTTTATTAAGCCTATGGAAGGTAGACTGAAAGGAAGATTGTTTATCTATTGCGAAACTCAGTTGCACTTTACTAAGCATTTGGAAGGAAGACTGAAAAGAAGATTATTTATCGTTTGGGGGACTAAGTTTCGATCTACTGAGCCTTTGAAAGGAAGACTGAAAAGAAGATTGTTTATCAATTGCGAAACTCAGTTGCCCTTGACTAAGTCCTTGGAAGGAAGACTGAAAAGAAGATTATTATTCGTTTGTGAGACTCAGTTTCCCTCTACTAAGACTTTATTTATCCCTTTTGAAACTCAGTTCCCCTTTACTAAGCCTATGGAAGGAAGACTGAAAAGAAGGTTGTTTATCAATTACGAAACTCAGTTGCCCTTTACTACGCATTTGAAAGGAAGACTGAAAAGAAGATAATATATCTCTTTTGAAGCTCAGCTTCCCTTTACTAAACTTTTGGAAGGAAGATTGAAAAGAAGATTGTTTATCAATTGCGAAACTCAGTTGCCCTTTACTAAGCCCTTGAAGGAAGACTGAAAGAAGATTATTTATCGTTTGTGAGACTCTGTTTCCCTTTACTAAGATTTGAAAGGAAGACTGAAAAGAAGATTATTTATCTCTTTTGAAACTCAACTCCCCTTTACTAAGCCTAAGGAAGGAAGACTGAAAAGAAGATTGTTTATCTATTGCGAAACTCAGTTGCACTTTACTAAGCCCTTAAAAGGAAGACTGAAAAGAAGATTATTTATCTCTTTTGAAACTCAGCTCCCCTTTACTAAGCATATGGAAGGAAGATTGAAAAGAAGATTGTTTATCAATTGCGAAACTGAGTTGCCCTTCACTAAGCCCTTGGAAAAAAGACTGAAGAGAAGATTATTTACCGTTTGTGAGACTCACTTTCCCATTACTAAGACTTTGAAAGTAAGACTGAAAAGAAGGTTATTTATCTCTTTTGAAACTTAGTTCCCCTTTGCTAAGCCTATGGAAGGAAGACTGAAAGGAAGGTTGTTTATCAATTACGAAACTCAGTTGCCCTTTACTAAGCCCTTGGAAGGAAGACCGAAAAGAAGATTATCTACCGTTTGTGAGACTTAGTTTCCCATTACTAAGCCTTTGAAAGGAAGACTGAAAAAAGATTATTTATCCCTTTTGAAACTCAGCTCCCCTTTAATAAGCCTATGGAAGGAAGACTGAAAAGAAGATTGTTTATCAATAGCGAAACTCAGTTGCCCTTGACTAAGCCCTTGAAAGGAAGACTGAAAAGATGATTATTTATCGTTTGTGAGACCCAGTTCTCCCCTACTAAGCTTTTATTTATCGTTTTTGAAACTCAGCTCCCCTTTAATAAGCCTATGGAATGAAGACTGAAAAGAAGATTGTTTATCAATTGCGAAACTCAGTTGCCCTTGACTAAGCCCTTGAAAGGAAGACTGAAAAGACGATTATTTATCGTTTGTGAGACTCAGTTTCCCCCTACTAAGCCTTTATTTATCCCTTTTGAAACTCAGCTCCCCTTTACTAAGCCTATGAAAGAAATACTGAAAAGAAGATTGTTTATCCATTGCGAAACTGAGTTGCCCTTCACTAAGCCCTTGGAAGGAAAACTGAAAAGTAGATTATTTACCGTTTGTGAGACTCAGTTTCCCTCTACTAAGCCTTTGAAAGGAACACTGAAAAGAAGGTTATTTATCTGTTTTGAAACTCAGTTCCCCTTTACTAAGCCTATGGAAGGAAGACTGAAAAGAAGATTGTTTATCAATTGCGAAACTCATTTGCCCTTGAATAAGCCCTTCGAAGGAAGACTGAAAAGAAGATTATTTACCGTTTGTGAGACACAGTTTTTCTCTACTAAGCCTTTGAAAGGAAGACTGAAAAGAAGGTTATTTATCTCCTTTGAAACTCAGTTCCCCTTTACTAAGCCTATGGAAGGAAGACTGAAAGAAAGGTTGTTTATCAATTACGAAACTCAGTTGCCCTTTACTAAACCCTTGGAAGGAAGACTGAAAAGAAGATTATTTATCGTTTGTGAGACTCAGTTTGCCCCTACTAAGCCTTTATTTATCCCTTTTGAAACTCAGCTCCCCTTTACTAAGCCTATGAAAGAAATACTGAAAAGAAGATTGTTTATCCATTGCGAAACTGAGTTGCCCTTCACTAAGCCCTTGGAAGGAAAACTGAAAAGTAGATTATTTACCGTTTGTGAGACTCAGTTTCCCTCTACTAAGCCTTTGAAAGGAAGACTGAAAAGAAGGTTATTTATCTCTTTTGAAACTCAGTTCCCCTTCACTAAGCCTATGGAAGGAAGACTGAAAAGAAGATTGTTTATCAATTGCGAAACTCATTTGCCCTTGAATAAGCCCTTGGAAAAAAGACTGAAAAGAAGATTATTTACCGTTTGTGAGACTCAGTTTCCCATTACTAAGACTTTGAAAGTAAGACTGAAAAGAAGGTTATTTATCTCTTTTGAAACTTAGTTCCCCTTTGCTAAGCCTATGGAAGGAAGACTGAAAGGAAGGTTGTTTATCAATTACTAAACTCAGTTGCCCTTTACTAAGCCCTTGGAAGGAAGACTGAAAAGAAGATTATTTATCGTTTGTGAGACTCAGTTTCCCTCTACTAAGACTTTATTTATCCCTTTTGAAACTCAGTTCCCCTTTACTAAGCCTATGGAAGGAAGACTGAAAAGAAGGTTGTTTATCAATTACGAAACTCAGTTGCCCTTTACTACGCATTTGAAAGGAAGACTGAAAAGAAGATAATTTATCTCTTTTGAAGCTCAGCTTCCCTTTACTAAAGTTTTGGAAGGAAGATTGAAAAGAAGATTGTTTATCAATTGCGAAACTCAGTTGCCCTTTACTAAGCCCTTGAAGGAAGACTGAAAGAAGATTATTTATCGTTTGTGAGACTCTGTTTCCCTTTACTAAGATTTGAAAGGAAGACTGAAAAGAAGATTGTTTATCTATTGCGAAACTCAGTTGCACTTTACTAAGCCCTTAAAAGGAAGACTGAAAAGAAGATTATTTATCTCTTTTGAAACTCAACTACCCTTTACTAAGCATATGGAAGGAAGATTGAAAAGAAGATTGTTTATCAATTGCGAAACTGAGTTGCCCTTCACTAAGCCCTTGGAAAAAAGACTGAAAAGAAGATTATCTACCGTTTGTGAGACTCAGTTTCCCATTACTAAGACTTTAAAAGTAAGACTGAAAAGAAGGTTATTTATCTCTTTTGAAACTTAGTTCCCCTTTGCTAAGCCTATGGAAGGAAGACTGAAAGGAAGGTTGTTTATCAATTACGAAACTCAGTTGCCCTTTACTAAGCCCTTGGAAGGAAGGCCGAAAAGAAGATTATCTACCGTTTGTGAGACTTAGTTTCCCATTACTAAGCCTTTGAAAGGAAGACTGAAAAAATATTATTTATCCCTTTTGAAACTCAGCTCTCCTTTAATAAGCCTATGGAAGGAAGACTGAAAAGAAGATTGTTTATCAATTGCGAAACTCAGTTGCCCTTGACTAAGCCCTTGAAAGGAAGACTGAAAAGATGATTATTTATCGTTTGTGAGACCCAGTTTCCCCCTACTAAGCTTTTATTTATCCCTTTTGAAACTCAGCTCCCCTTTAATAAGCCTATGGAAGGAAGACTGAAAAGAAGATTGTTTATCAATTGCGAAACTCAGTTGCCCTTGACTAAGCCCTTGAAAGGAAGACTGAAAAGACGATTATTTATCGTTTGTGAGACTCAGTTTCCCCCTACTAAGCCTTTATTTATCCCTTTTGAAACTCAGCTCCCCTTTACTAAGCCTATGAAAGAAATACTGAAAAGAAGATTGTTAATCCATTGCGAAACTGAGTTGCCCTTCACTAAGCCCTTGGAAGGAAAACTGAAAAGTAGATTATTTACCGTTTGTGAGACTCAGTTTCCCTCTACTAAGCCTTTGAAAGGAAGACTGAAAAGAAGGTTATTTATCTCTTTTGAAACTCAGTTCCCCTTTACTAAGCCTATGGAAGGAAGACTGAAAAGAAGATTGTTTATCAATTGCGAAACTCATTTGCCCTTGAATAAGCCCTTCGAAGGAAGACTGAAAAGAAGATTATTTACCGTTTGTGAGACACAGTTTCCCTCTACTAAGCCTTTGAAAGGAAGACTGAAAAGAAGGTTATTTATCTCTTTTGAAACTCAGTTCCCCTTTACTAAGCCTATGGAAGGAAGACTGAAAGAAAGGTTGTTTATCAATTACGAAACTCAGTTGCCCTTTACTAAGCCCTTGGAAGGAAGACTGAAAAGAAGATTATTTATCGTTTGTGAGACTCAGTTTGCCCCTACTAAGCCTTTATTTATCCCTTTTGAAACTCAGTTAACCTTTATTAAGCCTATGGAAGGAAGACTGAAAAGAAGGTTGTTTATCAATTACGAAACTCAGTTGCCCTTTACTAAGCCCTTGGAAGGAAGGCTGAAAGGAAGATTATCTACCGTTTGTGAGACTTAGTTTCCCATTACTAAGCCTTTGAAAGGAAGACTGAAAAAAGATTATTTAGCCCTTTCGAAACTCAGCTGCCCTTTACTAAGCCTATGGAAGGAAGACTGAAAAGAAGACTGTTTATCAATTGCGAAACTCAGTTGCCCTTGACTAAGCCCTTGGAAGCAAGACTGAAAAGAAGATTATTTATCGTTTGTGAGACTCAGTTTCCACCTACTAAGCCTTTATTTATCTATTTTGAAACTCAGTTAATCTTTATTAAGCCTATGGAAGGAAGACTGAAAAGAAGGTTGTTTATCAATTACGAAACTCAGTTGCCCTTTACTAAGTCCTTGGAAGGAAGACTGAAAAGAAGATTATTTACCCTTTGTGAGACTCAGTTTCCCGTTACTAAGCCTTTGAAAGGAAGACTGAAAAGAAGATTGTTTATCTATTGCGAAACTCAGTTGCACTTTACTAAGCCCTTAAAAGGAAGACTGAAAAGAAGATTATTTATCCCTTTTGAAACTCAGTTAACCTTTACTAGGCCTTTGGAAGGAAGAGTGAAGAGAAGATTATTTATCCCTTTTGAAACTCAGTTCCCCTTTACTAAGCCTATGGAAGAAAGACTGAAAAGAAGATTGTTTATCAATTGCGAAACTCATTTGCCCTTGAATAAGCCCTTCGAAGGAAGACTGAAAAGAAGATTATTTACCGTTTGTGAGACACAGTTTCCCTCTACTAAGCCTTTGAAAGGAAGACTGAAAAGAAGGTTATTTATCTCTTTTGAAACTCAGTTCCCCTTTACTAAGCCTATGGAAGGAAGACTGAAAGAAAGGTTGTTTATCAATTACGAAACTCAGTTGCCCTTTACTAAGCCCTTGGAAGGAAGACTGAAAAGAAGATTATTTATCGTTTGTGAGACTCAGTTTCCCTCTACTAAGACTTTATTTATCCCTTTTGAAACTCAGTTAATCTTTATTAAGCCTATGGAAGGTAGACTGAAAGGAAGATTGTTTATCTATTGCGAAACTCAGTTGCACTTTACTAAGCATTTGGAAGGAAGACTGAAAAGAAGATTATTTATCGTTTGGGGGACTAAGTTTCGATCTACTGAGACTTTGAAAGGAAGACTGAAAAGAAGATTGTTTATCAATTGCGAAACTCAGTTGCCCTTGACTAAGTCCTTGGAAGGAAGACTGAAAAGAAGATTATTTATCGTTTGTGAGACTCAGTTTCCCTCTACTAAGACTTTATTTATCCCTTTTGAAACTCAGTTCCCCTTTACTAAGCCTATGGAAGGAAGACTGAAAAGAAGGTTGTTTATTAATTACGAAACTCAGTTGCCCTTTACTACGCATTTGAAAGGAAGACTGAAAAGAAGATAATTTATCTCTTTTGAAGCTCAGCTTCCCTTTACTAAACTTTTGGAAGGAAGATTGAAAAGAAGATTGTTTATCAAATGCGAAACTCAGTTGCCCTTTACTAAGCCCTTGAAGGAAGACTGAAAGAAGATTATTTATCGTTTGTGAGACTCTGTTTCCCTTTACTAAGATTTGAAAGGAAGACTGAAAAGAAGATTATTTATCTCTTTTGAAACTCAACTCCCCTTTACTAAGCCTATGGAAGGAAGACTGTACCTTACCGGTACCGTGTTGCCTGTCGACGTGGGTGCACGCGCTTCTTCCACCCGCAGCCTGTCTCACACTAATTTACAAACAAACAAATAAACAGAAAAACAACACATCAAAAAACAATAGATTCCAAAAAAAAAAAAAAAAAAAACCAATAGATCAAACAAAATAAAAGAAAAAAAAACAACAACAGACTACGATCGCGCGCGCCTAACAAATATCAGTGCAGTGTAGTGCAAAAAAAAAAAAAAAAAAAACAAAAACAGTGCCGGGTCATCCATCTCTCCCTCCCCACTCACTCGCTGTTGTGCTTTCCAAGTAACGCAACTGTCTCATGTACCATACATTATCACAGTTGCGTTGATTGAGAGAGCGTAACATCTGATGCATAGCGGGCCGTGAGTGTTTATCTGTATAGCGGACAACAGCTGACTGTCGTTTGGGCATAACACCTGCGACAGTTTGCTGTGGAAAACTATTATTAGGATCTACACTTCGCGGCTTCGCTTAGTTTCGTCAGAGTTGTGTCTTTTTGTGTTTTTATGTTTTAGTGATGAGGGAATTTAGGGTGGATATTTCCAACATACGTGGGCTTCGAACGAATTTCTTCGATGTGTACGCCCACACCCAATCCCATAAACCAGCTGTTCTGGCACTTAGCGAAACACAGGTAGTAGAAGAATCTTCTGATTTGCAACTGCCTGGATATAGCTTAGTGCCATTATTCTTTCCCCACCGCGGCCTCGCCATTTTTATCCGTAGTGATATTGCTTACCAAATTCCCACACAGTATGGCCACTGTTCCAATCCGGAATTCAATTTTAAATGGCTAAAGTTCACCGTCCGTAAGCAAATTATTCACTACTGCTTTATCTATAGAAGCCCTAGTGCTGACAGCAACTCAACTTTTAACGAGTTTGATGCGCTGTCAGATTCCATCACTCGAATTGTCTCCCTGTATCCTTATACTGAAATCGTTATTGCTGGCGATTTCAATATACACAATTCGGATTGGCTTCGGCACTCTGGCCAGACAACACCCGAAGGAAGGTATGTTGAACTTTTCGCTGAGGTAAACAACTTGACCCAGCTTGTAAATGAGCCGACACGTATACCTGACATTGCAAGTCACTCAGCCAACACCCTTGACTTGTTTCTTACTTCGCACCCTGATAAATACACCATTGATGTACTAGCGCCCCTAGGCCGGTCTGACCATAACATCATATCAGCTAAATTCTCGTACTCCGACCACGCAGTTAAAGAACAAACTCCCAGAAGAAAGGTATGGCAATACGAGCAAGCCAACTGGGACGGCCTTAATAGCTTCTTCAGGAGTTTTAACTGGTCGCTATGCTTCCTCGATAGTGACGTGGATGCCGCCGCTGATATGATTACCGACACGATTCTCTTAGGTATGAATGATTTTATTCCTAACAGAATAAAGAGCATTAAACCTAAGATAAACTCATGGTTCGACTTGAGCTGTAAAGAGGCAATCAGGTTGAAAGAAGTAAGTTTTCGGTATTATAAAGCCAACAAATCTGAGGAAAACCGAAAGAAGTTTAAACAAGCCAGAAAAGACTGCAATGCCCATATTAAACGTGCAAAATACCTATACGACCAAAAATTGAGGCAAAAAATTTTACAGTGTCCCAAAGGTAGTAAAAATTTTTGGTCATTCGTAAAAAACATTAAAAATTCTGCCTCATCTGCCATCCCAACGCTCATTTACAATGACATTCCAGCTGTCAGCTCCTTAGACAAAGCTAATCTTCTTGCTGCACAGTTTGCAGCTAATTCCACGCTGCAAGATAGTGCTTTGTCTGTCCCTGTGCTTGAGAGCGTCGAATCCTCCATGGGACAAATACACTTTCGCACTCGCACAGTTGCAGGAGTTCTCAAAGGTCTTAACATACACAAATCCGCTGGCCCAGACGGTATTCCCCCTATAGTTCTGAAGAGGTGTTCTTCCTCGCTGGCAAAACCTCTGCGTAAGCTTTTCTGTCTGTCCTACTCTTTTGGGCTCTTCCCGAGAAGATGGAAAACAGCATTTGTCCAGCCTATCCCTAAAAAAGGCGATTCTTCCTCTCCGACCAATTACCGACCCATTGCACTTACGTCCCTTCTTTCCAAGGCCATGGAAACGCTGATAAATCGTCAGCTTATGAAATATCTTGAATCACGAAAACTCATTAATGACCGGCAGTATGGTTTTCGTAGCAACAGGTCCACTGGTGATTTGATGGCATATCTCACCGAGAAGTGGAACCATTCTCTCCATCACTTTGGCGAAACAAAGATGGTTGCACTCGATATTTCAAAGGCATTTGACAGAGTTTGGCACCAAGCTCTTTTGTCTAAAATGCGTGCATTTGGCATCGATGAAACTCTTCTTCAATGGATTAGAAATTACCTTTCGGGGCGTTCAATACAAGTTGTGTTGGATGGCTTCAAGTCTGATATTCACCACACAAATGCTGGTGTTCCCCAGGGCTCAGTTTTGTCTCCGACTCTTTTTCTCATTTTTATAAATGATCTCTTGTCTACAACCTCTAATCCAATCCATTCCTTCGCTGATGATAGTACCCTCAGTTTTTCATATTCGTTCCCTAACTCACGTCCCTGCTCTTCGGCCGTAGAAGAGGAACGACAGCGTATGTTAAACTCATTAAATTCCGATCTCGACAGCATTATCAAATGGGGTTCAACCAACAGAGTGGAATTTAATGCTTCCAAAACGCAATGCTGTCTTCTATCTCTCAAGCGAAACCAAAACCCCCAACCATTATCCATGAATGGTACTTACATCGCGGAAACCGAAAGACTTGCCACTCTCGGTATGTGTATTAATAACCATCTTCGATGGAACGATCACATATTCGAGGTCGCCAAAAATGCTGCAAAGTGTCTAGGATTCCTTAAGCGGTGCAAGAAATACTTCACCCCATCTGATCTGGCCTCAATTTATAAGGCATTTATCCGCCCAAAACTGGAATATAACGCCCATATCTGGTCTGGTGCACCCAAGACCGTTCTGCACATTCTAGACAGGGTCCAAAATAGCGCGTTAGAACTTATAGGTGATAGAGACATTGTACGCTCCATAGCGCCTCTAGAACATCGGAGAAATGTAGCATGTCTCTCCCTGTTTTATCGCCTTTTCCATAAAAAATGCTCCAGTGAAATAGCCAGTTGCATTCCTCCCCTTCAAAATTTCACCCGCAATACGCGTCACGCTAAGAATGCACATCAGTTCACCCTCAAGCCCAATTTCGGACGTACTGTCAAATACAGAGATTCGTTTATAAGCCGAACGACACGTATGTGGAATGATCTCCCATGCTCTGTATTTCCTCATCACTTCAACCTCGAAACATTCAAAGCCAACGTGCACCGGTACCTCCTCTGTTCCTCTCTCCCCTTTTCCCAACGCCCGCGCCCTGAATCAGTATAAGGGTATTCATATCCCCTTTGGCGCGCGCAATTTATAAAAAAAAAAAAAAAAAAAGATTGTTTATCTATTGCGAAACTCAGTTGCACTTTACTAAGCCCTTAAAAGGAAGACTGAAAAGAAGATTATTTATCTCTTTTGAAACTCAGCTCCCCTTTACTAAGCATATGGAAGGAAGATTGAAAAGAAGATTGTTTATCAATTGCGAAACTGAGTTGCCCTTCACTAAGCCCTTGGAAAAAAGACTGAAGAGAAGATTATTTACCGTTTGTGAGACTCAGTTTCCCATTACTAAGACTTTGAAAGTAAGACTGAAAAGAAGGTTATTTATCTCTTTTGAAACTTAGTTCCCCTTTGCTAAGCCTATGGAAGGAAGACTGAAAGGAAGGTTGTTTATCAATTACGAAACTCAGTTGCCCTTTACTAAGCCCTTGGAAGGAAGACCGAAAAGAAGATTATCTACCGTTTGTGAGACTTAGTTTCCCATTACTAAGCCTTTGAAAGGAAGACTGAAAAAAGATTATTTATCCCTTTTGAAACTCAGCTCCCCTTTAATAAGCCTATGGAAGGAAGACTGAAAAGAAGATTGTTTATCTATTGCGAAACTCAGTTGCACTTTACTAAGCATTTGGAAGGAAGACTGAAAAGAAGATTATTTATCGTTTGGGGGACTAAGTTTCGATCTACTGAGACTTTGAAAGGAAGACTGAAAAGAAGATTGTTTATCAATTGCGAAACTCAGTTGCCCTTGACTAAGTCCTTGGAAGGAAGACTGAAAAGAAGATTATTTATCGTTTGTGAGACTCAGTTTCCCTCTACTAAGACTTTATTTATCCCTTTTGAAACTCAGTTCCCCTTTACTAAGCCTATGGAAGGAAGACTGAAAAGAAGGTTGTTTATTAATTACGAAACTCAGTTGCCCTTTACTACGCATTTGAAAGGAAGACTGAAAAGAAGATAATTTATCTCTTTTGAAGCTCAGCTTCCCTTTACTAAACTTTTGGAAGGAAGATTGAAAAGAAGATTGTTTATCAATTGCGAAACTCAGTTGCCCTTTACTAAGCCCTTGAAGGAAGACTGAAAGAAGATTATTTATCGTTTGTGAGACTCTGTTTCCCTTTACTAAGATTTGAAAGGAAGACTGAAAAGAAGATTATTTATCCCTTTTGAAACTCAACTCCCCTTTACTAGGCCTATGGAAGGAAGACTGAAAAGAAGATTGTTTATCTATTGCGAAACTCAGTTGCACTTTACTAAGCCCTTAAAAGGAAGACTGAAAAGAAGATTATTTATCTCTTTTGAAATTCAGCTCCCCTTTACTAAGCATATGGAAGGAAGATAGAAAAGAAGATTGTTTATCAATTGCGAAACTGAGTTGCCCTTCACTAAGCCCTTGGAAAAAAGACTGAAGAGAAGATTATTTACCGTTTGTGAGACTCAGTTTCCCATTACTAAGACTTTGAAAGTAAGACTGAAAAGAAGGTTATTTATCTCTTTTGAAACTTAGTTAACCTTTATTAAGCCTATGGAAGGAAGACTGAAAGGAAGGTTGTTTATAAATTACGAAACTCAGTTGCCCTTTACTAAGCCCTTGAAGGAAGACTGAAAGAAGATTATTTATCGTTTGTGAGACTCAGTTTGCCCCTACTAAGCCTTTATTTATCCCTTTTGAAACTCAGTTAACCTTTATTAAGCCTATGGAAGGAAGACTGAAAGGAAGGTTGTTTATAAATTACGAAACTCAGTTGCCCTTTACTAAGCCCTTGGAAGGAAGACTGAAAAGATGATTATTTATCGTTTGTGAGACCCAGTTTCCCCCTACTAAGCTTTTATTTATCGTTTTTGAAACTCAGCTCCCCTTTAATAAGCCTATGGAATGAAGACTGAAAAGAAGATTGTTTATCAATTGCGAAACTCAGTTGCCCTTGACTAAGCCCTTGAAAGGAAGACTGAAAAGACGATTATTTATCGTTTGTGAGACTCAGTTTCCCCCTACTAAGCCTTTATTTATCCCTTTTGAAACTCAGCTCCCCTTTACTAAGCCTATGAAAGAAATACTGAAAAGAAGATTGTTTATCCATTGCGAAACTGAGTTGCCCTTCACTAAGCCCTTGGAAGGAAAACTGAAAAGAAGATTATTTACCGTTTGTGAGACTTAGTTTCCCATTACTAAGCCTTTGAAAGGAAGACTGAAAAAAGATTATTTATCCCTTTTGAAAATCAGCTCCCCTTTAATAAGCCTATGGAAGGAAGACTGAAAAGAAGATTGTTTATCAATTGCGAAACTCAGTTGCCCTTGACTAAGCCCTTGAAAGGAAGACTGAAAAGATGATTATTTATCGTTTGTGAGACCCAGTTTCCCCCTACTAAGCTTTTATTTATCGTTTTTGAAACTCAGCTCCCCTTTAATAAGCCTATGGAATGAAGACTGAAAAGAAGATTGTTTATCAATTGCGAAACTCAGTTGCCCTTGACTAAGCCCTTGAAAGGAAGACTGAAAAGACGATTATTTATCGTTTGTGAGACTCAGTTTCCCCCTACTAAGCCTTTATTTATCCCTTTTGAAACTCAGCTCCCCTTTACTAAGCCTATGAAAGAAATACTGAAAAGAAGATTGTTTATCCATTGCGAAACTGAGTTGCCCTTCACTAAGCCCTTGGAAGGAAAACTGAAAAGTAGATTATTTACCGTTTGTGAGACTCAGTTTCCCTCTACTAAGCCTTTGAAAGGAAGACTGAAAAGAAGGTTATTTATCTCTTTTGAAACTCAGTTCCCCTTTACTAAGCCTATGGAAGGAAGACTGAAAAGAAGATTGTTTATCAATTGCGAAACTCATTTGCCCTTGAATAAGCCCTTCGAAGTAAGACTGAAAAGAAGATTATTTACCGTTTGTGAGACACAGTTTTTGTCTACTAAGCCTTTGAAAGGAATACTGAAAGAAGGTTATTTATCTCCTTTGAAACTCAGTTCCCCTTTACTAAGCCTATGGAAGGAAGACTGAAAGAAAGGTTGTTTATCAATTACGAAACTCAGTTGCCCTTTACTAAGCCCTTGGAAGGAAGACTGAAAAGAAGATTATTTATCGTTTGTGAGACTCAGTTTGCCCCTACTAAGCCTTTATTTATCCCTTTTGAAACTCAGTTAACCTTTATTAAGCCTATGGAAGGAAGACTGAAAAGAAGGTTGTTTATCAATTACGAAACTCAGTTGCCCTTTACTAAGCCCTTGGAAGGAAGACTGAAAGGAAGATTATCTACCGTTTGTGAGACACAGTTTCCCTCTACTAAGCCTTTGAAAGGAAGACTGAAAAGAAGGTTATTTATCTCTTTTGAAACTCAGTTCCCCTTTACTAAGCCTATGGAAGGAAGACTGAAAGAAAGGTTGTTTATCAATTACGAAACTCAGTTGCCCTTGACTAAGCCCTTGAAAGGAAGACTGAAAAGACGATTATTTATCGTTTGTGAGACTCAGTTTCCCCCTACTAAGCCTTTATTTATCCCTTTTGAAACTCAGCTCCCCTTTACTAAGCCTATGAAAGAAATACTGAAAAGAAGATTGTTTATCCATTGCGAAACTGAGTTGCCCTTCACCAAGCCCTTGGAAGGAAAACTGAAAAGTAGATTATTTACCGTTTGTGAGACTCAGTTTCCCTCTACTAAGCCTTTGAAAGGAAGACTGAAAAGAAGGTTATTTATCTCTTTTGAAACTCAGTTCCCCTTTACTAAGCCTATGGAAGGAAGACTGAAAAGAAGATTGTTTATCAATTGCGAAACTCATTTGCCCTTGAATAAGCCCTTGGAAAAAAGACTGAAAAGAAGATTATTTACCGTTTGTGAGACTCAGTTTCCCATTACTAAGACTTTGAAAGTTAGACTGAAAAGAAGGTTTTTTATCTCTTTTGAAACTTAGTTCCCCTTTGCTAAGCCTATGGAAGGAAGACTGAAAGGAAGGTTGTTTATCAATTACTAAACTCAGTTGCCCTTTACTAAGCCCTTGGAAGGAAGACTGAAAAGAAGATTATTTATCGTTTGTGAGACTCAGTTTCCCTCTACTAAGACTTTTTTTTATCCATTTTGAAACTCAGTTCCCCTTTACTAAGCCTATGGAAGAAAGACTGAAAAGAAGGTTGTTTATCAATTACGAAACTCAGTTGCCCTTCACTAAGCCCTTGGAAAAAAGACTGAAAAGAAGATTATTTACCGTTTGTGAAACTCAGTTTCCCATTACTAAGACTTTGAAAGTAAGACTGAAAAGAAGGTTATTTATCTCTTTTGAAACTTAGTTCCCCTTTGCTAAGCCTATGGAAGGAAGACTGAAAGGAAGGTTGTTTATCAATTACTAAACTCAGTTGCCCTTTACTAAGCCCTTGGAAGGAAGACTGAAAAGAAGATTATTTATCGTTTGTGAGACTCAGTTTCCCTCTACTAAGACTTTATTTATCCCTTTTGAAACTCAGTTCCCCTTTACTAAGCCTATGGAAGGAAGACTGAAAAGAAGGTTGTTTATCAATTACGAAACTCAGTTGCCCTTTACTACGCATTTGAAAGGAAGACTGAAAAGAAGATAATTTATCTCTTTTGAAGCTCAGCTTCCCTTTACTAAAGTTTTGGAAGGAAGATTGAAAAGAAGATTGTTTATCAATTGCGAAACTCAGTTGCCCTTTACTAAGCCCTTGAAGGAAGACTGAAAGAAGATTATTTATCGTTTGTGAGACTCTGTTTCCCTTTACTAAGATTTGAAAGGAAGACTGAAAAGAAGATTATTTATCTCTTTTGAAACTCAACTCCCCTTTACTAAGCCTATGGAAGGAAGACTGAAAAGAAGATTGTTTATCTATTGCGAAACTCAGTTGCACTTTACTAAGCCCTTAAAAGGAAGACTGAAAAGAAGATTATTTATCTCTTTTGAAACTCAGCTCCCTTTTACTAAGCATATGGAAGGAAGATTGAAAAGAAGATTGTTTATCAATTGCGAAACTGAGTTGCCCTTCACTAAGCCCTTGGAAAAAAGACTGAAAAGAAGATTATTTACCGTTTGTGAGGCTCAGTTTCCCATTACTAAGACTTTGAAAGTAAGACTGAAAAGAAGGTTATTTATCTCTTTTGAAACTTAGTTCCCCTTTGCTAAGCCTATGGAAGGAGGACTGAAAGGAAGGTTGTTTATCAATTACGAAACTCAGTTGCCCTTTACTAAGCCCTTGGAAGGAAGACCGAAAAGAAGATTATCTACCGTTTGTGAGACTTAGTTTCCCATTACTAAGCCTTTGAAAGGAAGACTGAAAAAAGATTATTTATCCCTTTTGAAACTCAGCTCCCCTTTAATAAGCCTATGGAAGGAAGACTGAAAAGAAGATTGTTTATCAATTGTGAAACTCAGTTGCCCTTGACTAAGCCCTTGAAAGGAAGACTGAAAAGATGATTTTTTATCGTTTGTGAGACCCAGTTTCCCCCTACTAAGCTTTTATTTATCCCTTTTGAAACTCAGCTCCCCTTTAATAAGCCTATGGAAGGAAGACTGAAAAGAAGATTGTTTATCAATTGCGAAACTCAGTTGCCCTTGACTAAGCCCTTGAAAGGAAGACTGAAAAGACGATTATTTATCGTTTGTGAGACTCAGTTTCCCCCTACTAAGCCTTTATTTATCCCTTTTGAAACTCAGCTCCCCTTTACTAAGCCTATGAAAGAAATACTGAAAAGAAGATTGTTTATCCATTGCGAAACTGAGTTGCCCTTCACTAAGCCCTTGGAAGGAAAACTGAAAAGTAGATTATTTACCGTTTGTGAGACTCAGTTTCCCTCTACTAAGCCTTTGAAAGGAAGACTGAAAAGAAGGTTATTTATCTCTTTTGAAACTCAGTTCCCCTTTACTAAGCCTATGGAAGGAAGACTGAAAAGAAGATTGTTTATCAATTGCGAAACTCATTTGCCCTTGAATAAGCCCTTCGAAGGAAGACTGAAAAGAAGATTATTTACCGTTTGTGAGACACAGTTTCCCTCTACTAAGCCTTTGAAAGGAAGACTGAAAAGAAGGTTATTTATCTCTTTTGAAACTCAGTTCCCCTTTACTAAGCCTATGGAAGGAAGACTGAAAGAAAGGTTGTTTATCAATTACGAAACTCAGTTGCCCTTTACTAAGCCCTTGGAAGGAAGACTGAAAAGAAGATTATTTATCGTTTGTGAGACTCAGTTTGCCCCTACTAAGCCTTTATTTATCCCTTTTGAAACTCAGTTAACCTTTATTAAGCCTATGGAAGGAAGACTGAAAAGAAGGTTGTTTATCAATTACCAAACTCAGTTGCCCTTTACTAAGCCCTTGGAAGGAAGGCTGAAAGGAAGATTATCTACCGTTTGTGAGACTTAGTTTCCCTCTACTAAGCCTTTGAAAGGAAGACTGAAAAGAAGGTTATTTATCTCTTTTGAAACTCAGTTCCCCTTTACTAAGCCTATGGAAGGAAGACTGAAAAGAAGATTGTTTATCAATT
Organism: Xylota segnis; assembly: GCA_963583995.1. NCBI lineage: Eukaryota > Metazoa > Arthropoda > Insecta > Diptera > Syrphidae > Xylota > Xylota segnis. The sequence continues at coordinate 89,188,977 of OY757236.1, read as the reverse complement.
GCGAAACTCATTTGCCCTTGAATAAGCCCTTGGAAAAAAGACTGAAAAGAAGATTATTTACCGTTTGTGAGACTCAGTTTCCCATTACTAAGACTTTGAAAGTAAGACTGAAAAGAAGGTTATTTATCTCTTTTGAAACTTAGTTCCCCTTTGCTAAGCCTATGGAAGGAAGACTGAAAGGAAGGTTGTTTATCAATTACTAAACTCAGTTGCCCTTTACTAAGCCCTTGGAAGGAAGACTGAAAAGAAGATTATTTATCGTTTGTGAGACTCAGTTTCCCTCTACTAAGACTTTATTTATCCCTTTTGAAACTCAGTTCCCCTTTACTAAGCCTATGGAAGGAAGACTGAAAAGAAGGTTGTTTATCAATTACGAAACTCAGTTGCCCTTCACTAAGCCCTTGGAAAAAAGACTGAAAAGAAGATTATTTACCGTTTGTGAGACTCAGTTTCCCATTACTAAGACTTTGAAAGTAAGACTGAAAAGAAGGTTATTTATCTCTTTTGAAACTTAGTTCCCCTTTGCTAAGCCTATGGAAGGAAGACTGAAAGGAAGGTTGTTTATCAATTACTAAACTCAGTTGCCCTTTACTAAGCCCTTGGAAGGAAGACTGAAAAGAAGATTATTTATCGTTTGTGAGACTCAGTTTCCCTCTACTAAGACTTTATTTATCCCTTTTGAAACTCAGTTCCCCTTTACTAAGCCTATGGAAGGAAGACTGAAAAGAAGGTTGTTTATCAATTACGAAACTCAGTTGCCCTTTACTACGCATTTGAAAGGAAGACTGAAAAGAAGATAATTTATCTCTTTTGAAGCTCAGCTTCCCTTTACTAAAGTTTTGGAAGGAAGATTGAAAGGAAGGTTGTTTATCAATTACTAAACTCAGTTGCCCTTTACTAAGCCCTTGAAGGAAGACTGAAAGAAGATTATTTATCGTTTGTGAGACTCTGTTTCCCTTTACTAAGATTTAAAAGGAAGACTGAAAAGAAGATTATTTATCTCTTTTGAGACTTAGTTCCCCTTTGCTAAGCCTATGAAAGGAAGACTGAAAGGAAGGTTGTTTATCAATTACGAAACTCAGTTGCCCTTTACTAAGCCCTTGGAAGGAAGGCCGAAAAGAAGATTATCTACCGTTTGTGAGACTTAGTTTCCCATTACTAAGCCTTTGAAAGGAAGACTGAAAAAAGATTATTTATCCCTTTTGAAACTCAGCTCCCCTTTAATAAGCCTATGGAAGGAAGACTGAAAAGAAGATTGTTTATCAATTGTGAAACTCAGTTGCCCTTGACTAAGCCCTTGAAAGGAAGACTGAAAAGATGATTATTTATCGTTTGTGAGACCCAGTTTCTCCCTACTAAGCTTTTATTTATCCCTTTTGAAACTCAGCTCCCCTTTAATAAGCCTATGGAAGGAAGACTGAAAAGAAGATTGTTTATCAATTGCGAAACTCAGTTACCCTTGACTAAGCCCTTGAAAGGAAGACTGAAAAGACGATTATTTATCGTTTGTGAGACTCAGTTTCCCCCTACTAAGCCTTTATTTATCCCTTTTGAAACTCAGCTCCCCTTTACTAAGCCTATGAAAGAAATACTGAAAAGAAGATTGTTTATCCATTGCGAAACTGAGTTGCCCTTCAATAAGCCCTTGGAAGGAAAACTGAAAAGTAGATTATTTACCGTTTGTGAGACTCAGTTTCCCCCTACTAAGCTTTTATTAATCCCTTTTGAAACTCAGCTCCCCTTTAATAAGCCTATGGAAGGAAGACTGAAAAGAAGATTGTTTATCCATTGCGAAACTGAGTTGCCCTTCACTAAGCCCTTGGAAGGAAAACTGAAAAGTAGATTATTTACCGTTTGTGAGACTCAGTTTCCCTCTACTAAGCCTTTGAAAGGAAGACTGAAAAGAAGGTTATTTATCTCTTTTGAAACTTAGTTCCCCTTTGCTAAGCCTATGGAAGGAAGACTGAAAGGAAGGTTGTTTATCAATTACTAAACTCAGTTGCCCTTTACTAAGCCCTTGGAAGGAAGACTGAAAAGAAGATTATTTATCGTTTGTGAAACTCAGTTTCCCCCTACTAAGCCTTTATTTATCCCTTTTGAAACTCAGTTCCCCTTTACTAAGCCTATGGAAGGAAGACTGAAAAGAAGGTTGTTTATCAATTACGAAACTCAGTTGCCCTTTACTACGCATTTGAAAGGAAGACTGAAAAGAAGATAATTTATCTCTTTTGAAGCTCAGCTTCCCTTTACTAAACTTTTGGAAGGAAGATTGAAAAGAAGATTGTTTATCAAATGCGAAACTCAGTTGCCCTTTACTAAGCCCTTGAAGGAAGACTGAAAGAAGATTATTTATCGTTTGTGAGACTCTGTTTCCCCCTACTAAGCCTTTATTTATCCCTTTTGAAACTCAGCTCCCCTTTACTAAGCCTATGAAAGAAATACTGAAAAGAAGATTGTTTATCCATTGCGAAACTGAGTTGCCCTTCAATAAGCCCTTGGAAGGAAAACTGAAAAGTAGATTATTTACCGTTTGTGAGACTCAGTTTCCCTCTACTAAGCCTTTGAAAGGAAGACTGAAAAGAAGGTTATTTATCTCTTTTGAAACTTAGTTCCCCTTTGCTAAGCCTATGGAAGGAAGACTGAAAGGAAGGTTGTTTATCAATTACTAAACTCAGTTGCCCTTTACTAAGCCCTTGGAAGGAAGACTGAAAAGAAGATTATTTATCGTTTGTGAGACTCAGTTTCCCTCTACTAAGACTTTATTTATCCCTTTTGAAACTCAGTTCCCCTTTACTAAGCCTATGGAAGGAAGACTGAAAAGAAGGTTGTTTATCAATTACGAAACTCAGTTGCCCTTTACTACGCATTTGAAAGGAAGACTGAAAAGAAGATAATTTATCTCTTTTGAAGCTCAGCTTCCCTTTACTAAACTTTTGGAAGGAAGATTGAAAAGAAGATTGTTTATCAAATGCGAAACTCAGTTGCCCTTTACTAAGCCCTTGAAGGAAGACTGAAAGAAGATTATTTATCGTTTGTGAGACTCTGTTTCCCTTTACTAAGATTTGAAAGGAAGACTGAAAAGAAGATTATTTATCTCTTTTGAAACTCAACTCCCCTTTACTAAGCCTATGGAAGGAAGACTGTACCTTACCGGTACCGTGTTGCCTGACGACGTGGGTGCACGCGCTTCTTCCACCCGCAGCCTGTCTCACACTAATTTACAAACAAACAAATAAACAGAAAAACAACACATCAAAAAACAATAGATTCCAAAAAAAAAAAAAAAAAAAACCAATAGATCAAACAAAATAAAAGAAAAAAAAACAACAACAGACTACGATCGCGCGCGCCTAACAAATATCAGTGCAGTGTAGTGCAAAAAAAAAAAAAAAACAAAAACAGTGCCGGGTCATCCATCTCTCCCTCCCCACTCACTCGCTGTTGTGCTTTCCAAGTAACGCAACTGTCTCATGTACCATACATTATCACAGTTGCGTTGATTGAGAGAGCGTAACATCTGATGCATAGCGGGCCGTGAGTGTTTATCTGTATAGCGGACAACAGCTGACTGTCGTTTGGGCATAACACCTGCGACAGTTTGCTGTGGAAAACTATTATTAGGATCTACACTTCGCGGCTTCGCTTAGTTTCGTCAGAGTTGTGTCTTTTTGTGTTTTTATGTTTTAGTGATGAGGGAATTTAGGGTGGATATTTCCAACATACGTGGGCTTCGAACGAATTTCTTCGATGTGTACGCCCACACCCAATCCCATAAACCAGCTGTTCTGGCACTTAGCGAAACACAGGTAGTAGAAGAATCTTCTGATTTGCAACTGCCTGGATATAGCTTAGTGCCATTATTCTTTCCCCACCGCGGCCTCGCCATTTTTATCCGTAGTGATATTGCTTACCAAATTCCCACACAGTATGGCCACTGTTCCAATCCGGAATTCAATTTTAAATGGCTAAAGTTCACCGTCCGTAAGCAAATTATTCACTACTGCTTTATCTATAGAAGCCCTAGTGCTGACAGCAACTCAACTTTTAACGAGTTTGATGCGCTGTCAGATTCCATCACTCGAATTGTCTCCCTGTATCCTTATACTGAAATCGTTATTGCTGGCGATTTCAATATACACAATTCGGATTGGCTTCGGCACTCTGGCCAGACAACACCCGAAGGAAGGTATGTTGAACTTTTCGCTGAGGTAAACAACTTGACCCAGCTTGTAAATGAGCCGACACGTATACCTGACATTGCAAGTCACTCAGCCAACACCCTTGACTTGTTTCTTACTTCGCACCCTGATAAATACACCATTGATGTACTAGCGCCCCTAGGCCGGTCTGACCATAACATCATATCAGCTAAATTCTCGTACTCCGATAACGCAGTTAAAGAACAAACTCCCAGAAGAAAAGTATGGCAATACGAGCAAGCCAACTGGGACGGCCTTAATAGCTTCTTCAGGAGTTTTAACTGGTCGCTATGCTTCCTCGATAGTGACGTGGATGCCGCCGCTGATATGATTACCGACACGATTCTCTTAGGTATGAATGATTTTATTCCTAACAGAATAAAGAGCATTAAACCTAAGATAAACTCATGGTTCGACTTGAGCTGTAAAGAGGCAATCAGGTTGAAAGAAGTAAGTTTTCGGTATTATAAAGCCAACAAATCTGAGGAAAACCGAAAGAAGTTTAAACAAGCCAGAAAAGACTGCAATGCCCATATTAAACGTGCAAAATACCTATACGACCAAAAATTGAGGCAAAAAATTTTACAGTGTCCCAAAGGTAGTAAAAATTTTTGGTCATTCGTAAAAAACATTAAAAATTCTGCCTCATCTGCCATCCCAACGCTCATTTACAATGACATTCCAGCTGTCAGCTCCTTAGACAAAGCTAATCTTCTTGCTGCACAGTTTGCAGCTAATTCCACGCTGCAAGATAGTGCTTTGTCTGTCCCTGTGCTTGAGAGCGTCGAATCCTCCATGGGACAAATACACTTTCGCACTCGCACAGTTGCAGGAGTTCTCAAAGGTCTTAACATACACAAATCCGCTGGCCCAGACGGTATTCCCCCTATAGTTCTGAAGAGGTGTTCTTCCTCGCTGGCAAAACCTCTGCGTAAGCTTTTCTGTCTGTCCTACTCTTTTGGGCTCTTCCCGAGAAGATGGAAAACAGCATTTGTCCAGCCTATCCCTAAAAAAGGCGATTCTTCCTCTCCGACCAATTACCGACCCATTGCACTTACGTCCCTTCTTTCCAAGGCCATGGAAACGCTGATAAATCGTCAGCTTATGAAATATCTTGAATCACGAAAACTCATTAATAACCGGCAGTATGGTTTTCGTAGCAACAGGTCCACTGGTGATTTGATGGCATATCTCACCGAGAAGTGGAACCATTCTCTCCATCACTTTGGCGAAACAAAGATGGTTGCACTCGATATTTCAAAGGCATTTGACAGAGTTTGGCACCAAGCTCTTTTGTCTAAAATGCGTGCATTTGGCATCGATGAAACTCTTCTTCAATGGATTAGAAATTACCTTTCGGGGCGTTCAATACAAGTTGTGTTGGATGGCTTCAAGTCTGATATTCACCACACAAATGCTGGTGTTCCCCAGGGCTCAGTTTTGTCTCCGACTCTTTTTCTCATTTTTATAAATGATCTCTTGTCTGCAACCTCTAATCCAATCCATTCCTTCGCTGATGATAGTACCCTCAGTTTTTCATATTCGTTCCCTAACTCACGTCCCTGCTCTTCGGCCGTAGAAGAGGAACGACAGCGTATGTTAAACTCATTAAATTCCGATCTCGACAGCATTATCAAATGGGGTTCAACCAACAGAGTGGAATTTAATGCTTCCAAAACGCAATGCTGTCTTCTATCTCTCAAGCGAAACCAAAACCCCCAACCATTATCCATGAATGGTACTTACATCGCGGAAACCGAAAGACTTGCCACTCTCGGTATGTGTATTAATAACCATCTTCGATGGAACGATCACATATTCGAGGTCGCCAAAAATGCTGCAAAGTGTCTAGGATTCCTTAAGCGGTGCAAGAAATACTTCACCCCATCTGATCTGGCCTCAATTTATAAGGCATTTATCCGCCCAAAACTGGAATATAACGCCCATATCTGGTCTGGTGCACCCAAGACCGTTCTGCACATTCTAGACAGGGTCCAAAATAGCGCGTTAAAACTTATAGGTGATAGAGACATTGTACGCTCCATAGCGCCTCTAGAACATCGGAGAAATGTAGCATGTCTCTCCCTGTTTTATCGCTTTTTCCATAAAAAATGCGCCAGTGAAATAGCCAGTTGCATTCCTCCCCTTCAAAATTTCACCCGCAATACGCGTCACGCTAAGAATGCACATCAGTTCACCCTCAAGCCCAATTTCGGACGTACTGTCAAATACAGAGATTCGTTTATAAGCCGAACGACACGTATGTGGAATGATCTCCCATGCTCTGTATTTCCTCATCACTTCAACCTCGAAACATTCAAAGCCAACGTGCACCGGTACCTCCTCTGTTCCTCTCTCCCCTTTTCCCAACGCCCGCGCCCTGAATCAGTATAAGGGTATTCATATCCCCTTTGGCGCGCGCAATTTATAAAAAAAAAAAAAAAAAAAGATTGTTTATCTATTGCGAAACTCAGTTGCACTTTACTAAGCCCTTAAAAGGAAGACTGAAAAGAAGATTATTTATCTCTTTTGAAACTCAGCTCCCCTTTACTAAGCATATGGAAGGAAGATTGAAAAGAAGATTGTTTATCAATTGCGAAACTGAATTGCCCTTCACTAAGCCCTTGGAAAAAAGACTGAAGAGAAGATTATTTACCGTTTGTGAGACTCAGTTTCCCATTACTAAGACTTTGAAAGTAAGACTGAAAAGAAGGTTATTTATCTCTTTTGAAACTTAGTTCCCCTTTGCTAAGCCTATGGAAGGAAGACTGAAAGGAAGGTTGTTTATCAATTACGAAACTCAGTTGCCCTTTACTAAGCCCTTGGAAGGAAGACCGAAAAGAAGATTATCTACCGTTTGTGAGACTTAGTTTCCCATTACTAAGCCTTTGAAAGGAAGACTGAAAAAAGATTATTTATCCCTTTTGAAACTCAGCTCCCCTTTAATAAGCCTATGGAAGGAAGACTGAAAAGAAGATTGTTTATCTATTGCGAAACTCAGTTGCACTTTACTAAGCATTTGGAAGGAAGACTGAAAAGAAGATTATTTATCGTTTGGGGGACTAAGTTTCGATCTACTGAGACTTTGAAAGGAAGACTGAAAAGAAGATTGTTTATCAATTGCGAAACTCAGTTGCCCTTGACTAAGTCCTTGGAAGGAAGACTGAAAAGAAGATTATTTATCGTTTGTGAGACTCAGTTTCCCTCTACTAAGACTTTATTTATCCCTTTTGAAACTCAGTTCCCCTTTACTAAGCCTATGGAAGGAAGACTGAAAAGAAGGTTGTTTATTAATTACGAAACTCAGTTGCCCTTTACTACGCATTTGAAAGGAAGACTGAAAAGAAGATAATTTATCTCTTTTGAAGCTCAGCTTCCCTTTACTAAACTTTTGGAAGAAAGATTGAAAAGAAGATTGTTTATCAATTGCGAAACTCAGTTGCCCTTTACTAAGCCCTTGAAGGAAGACTGAAAGAAGATTATTTATCGTTTGTGAGACTCTGTTTCCCTTTACTAAGATTTGAAAGGAAGACTGAAAAGAAGATTATTTATCCCTTTTGAAACTCAACTCCCCTCTACTAGGCCTATGGAAGGAAGACTGAAAAGAAGATTGTTTATCTATTGCGAAACTCAGTTGCACTTTACTAAGCCCTTAAAAGGAAGACTGAAAAGAAGATTATTTATCTCTTTTGAAATTCAGCTCCCCTTTACTAAGCATATGGAAGGAAGATAGAAAAGAAGATTGTTTATCAATTGCGAAACTGAGTTGCCCTTCACTAAGCCCTTGGAAAAAAGACTGAAGAGAAGATTATTTACCGTTTGTGAGACTCAGTTTCCCATTACTAAGACTTTGAAAGTAAGACTGAAAAGAAGGTTATTTATCTCTTTTGAAACTTAGTTCCCCTTTGCTAAGCCTATGGAAGGAAGACTGAAAGGAAGGTTGTTTATAAATTACGAAACTCAGTTGCCCTTTACTAAGCCCTTGGAAGGAAGACCGAAAAGAAGATTATCTACCGTTTGTGAGACTTAGTTTCCCATTACTAAGCCTTTGAAAGGAAGACTGAAAAAAGATTATATATCCCTTTTGAAAATCAGCTCCCCTTTAATAAGCCTATGGAAGGAAGACTGAAAAGAAGATTGTTTATCAATTGCGAAACTCAGTTGCCCTTGACTAAGCCCTTGAAAGGAAGACTGAAAAGATGATTATTTATCGTTTGTGAGACCCAGTTTCCCCCTACTAAGCTTTTATTTATCGTTTTTGAAACCCAGCTCCCCTTTAATAAGCCTATGGAATGAAGACTGAAAAGAAGATTGTTTATCAATTGCGAAACTCAGTTGCCCTTGACTAAGCCCTTGAAAGGAAGACTGAAAAGACGATTATTTATCGTTTGTGAGACTCAGTTTCCCACTACTAAGCCTTTATTTATCCCTTTTGAAACTCAGCTCCCCTTTACTAAGCCTATGAAAGAAATACTGAAAAGAAGATTGTTTATCCATTGCGAAACTGAGTTGCCCTTCACTAAGCCCTTGGAAGGAAAACTGAAAAGTAGATTATTTACCGTTTGTGAGACTCAGTTTCCCTCTACTAAGCCTTTGAAAGGAAGACTGAAAAGAAGGTTATTTATCTCTTTTGAAACTCAGTTAACCTTTACTAAGCCTATGGAAGGAAGACTGAAAAGAAGATTGTTTATCAATTGCGAAACTCATTTGCCCTTGAATAAGCCCTTCGAAGGAAGACTGAAAAGAAGATTATTTACCGTTTGTGAGACACAGTTTTTCTCTACTAAGCCTTTGAAAGGAATACTGAAAAGAAGGTTATTTATCTCCTTTGAAACTCAGTTCCCGTTTACTAAGCCTATGGAAGGAAGACTGAAAGAAAGGTTGTTTATCAATTACGAAACTCAGTTGCCCTTTACTAAGCCCTTGGAAGGAAGACTGAAAAGAAGATTATTTATCGTTTGTGAGACTCAGTTTGCCCCTACTAAGCCTTTATTTATCCCTTTTGAAACTCAGTTAACCTTTATTAAGCCTATGGAAGGAAGACTGAAAAGAAGGTTGTTTATCAATTACGAAACTCAGTTGCCCTTTACTAAGCCCTTGGAAGGAAGACTGAAAGGAAGATTATCTACCGTTTGTGAGACACAGTTTCCCTCTACTAAGCCTTTGAAAGGAAGACTGAAAAGAAGGTTATTTATCTCTTTTGAAACTCAGTTCCCCTTTACTAAGCCTATGGAAGGAAGACTGAAAGAAAGGTTGTTTATCAATTACGAAACTCAGTTGCCCTTGACTAAGCCCTTGAAAGGAAGACTGAAAAGACGATTATTTATCGTTTGTGAGACTCAGTTTCCCCCTACTAAGCCTTTATTTATCCCTTTTGAAACTCAGCTCCCCTTTACTAAGCCTATGAAAGAAATACTGAAAAGAAGATTGTTTATCCATTGCGAAACTGAGTTGCCCTTCACCAAGCCCTTGGAAGGAAAACTGAAAAGTAGATTATTTACCGTTTGTGAGACTCAGTTTCCCTCTACTAAGCCTTTGAAAGGAAGACTGAAAAGAAGGTTATTTATCTCTTTTGAAACTCAGTTCCCCTTTACTAAGCCTATGGAAGGAAGACTGAAAAGAAGATTGTTTATCAATTGCGAAACTCATTTGCCCTTGAATAAGCCCTTGGAAAAAAGACTGAAAAGAAGATTATTTACCGTTTGTGAGACTCAGTTTCCCATTACTAAGACTTTGAAAGTAAGACTGAAAAGAAGGTTATTTATCTCTTTTGAAACTTAGTTCCCCTTTGCTAAGCCTATGGAAGGAAGACTGAAAGGAAGGTTGTTTATCAATTACTAAACTCAGTTGCCCTTTACTAAGCCCTTGGAAGGAAGACTGAAAAGAAGATTATTTATCGTTTGTGAGACTCAGTTTCCCTCTACTAAGACTTTTTTTTATCCCTTTTGAAACTCAGTTCCCCTTTACTAAGCCTATGGAAGGAAGACTGAAAAGAAGGTTGTTTATCAATTACGAAACTCAGTTGCCCTTCACTAAGCCCTTGGAAAAAAGACTGAAAAGAAGATTATTTACCGTTTGTGAAACTCAGTTTCCCATTACTAAGACTTTGAAAGTAAGACTGAAAAGAAGGTTATTTATCTCTTTTGAAACTTAGTTCCCCTTTGCTAAGCCTATGGAAGGAAGACTGAAAGGAAGGTTGTTTATCAATTACTAAACTCAGTTGCCCTTTACTAAGCCCTTGGAAGGAAGACTGAAAAGAAGATTATTTATCGTTTGTGAGACTCAGTTTCCCTCTACTAAGACTTTATTTATCCCTTTTGAAACTCAGTTCCCCTTTACTAAGCCTATGGAAGGAAGACTGAAAAGAAGGTTGTTTATCAATTACGAAACTCAGTTGCCCTTTACTACGCATTTGAAAGGAAGACTGAAAAGAAGATAATTTATCTCTTTTGAAGCTCAGCTTCCCTTTACTAAAGTTTTGGAAGGAAGATTGAAAAGAAGATTGTTTATCAATTGCGAAACTCAGTTGCCCTTTACTAAGCCCTTGAAGGAAGACTGAAAGAAGATTATTTATCGTTTGTGAGACTCTGTTTCCCTTTACTAAGATTTGAAAGGAAGACTGAAAAGAAGATTATTTATCTCTTTTGAAACTCAACTCCCCTTTACTAAGCCTATGGAAGGAAGACTGAAAAGAAGATTGTTTATATATTGCGAAACTCAGTTGCACTTTACTAAGCCCTTAAAAGGAAGACTGAAAAGAAGATTATTTATCTCTTTTGAAACTCAGCTCCCTTTTACTAAGCATATGGAAGGAAGATTGAAAAGAAGATTGTTTATCAATTGCGAAACTGAGTTGCCCTTCACTAAGCCCTTGGAAAAAAGACTGAAAAGAAGATTATTTACCGTTTGTGAGGCTCAGTTTCCCATTACTAAGACTTTGAAAGTAAGACTGAAAAGAAGGTTATTTATCTCTTTTGAAACTTAGTTCCCCTTTGCTAAGCCTATGGAAGGAAGACTGAAAGGAAGGTTGTTTATCAATTACGAAACTCAGTTGCCCTTTACTAAGCCCTTGGAAGGAAGACCGAAAAGAAGATTATCTACCGTTTGTGAGACTTAGTTTCCCATTACTAAGCCTTTGAAAGGAAGACTGAAAAAAGATTATTTATCCCTTTTGAAACTCAGCTCCCCTTTAATAAGCCTATGGAAGGAAGACTGAAAAGAAGATTGTTTATCAATTGTGAAACTCAGTTGCCCTTGACTAAGCTCTTGAAAGGAAGACTGAAAAGATGATTTTTTATCGTTTGTGAGACCCAGTTTCCCCCTACTAAGCTTTTATTTATCCCTTTTGAAACTCAGCTCCCCTTTAATAAGCCTATGGAAGGAAGACTGAAAAGAAGATTGTTTATCAATTGCGAAACTCAGTTGCCCTTGACTAAGCCCTTGAAAGGAAGACTGAAAAGACGATTATTTATCGTTTGTGAGACTCAGTTTCCCCCTACTAAGCCTTTATTTATCCCTTTTGAAACTCAGCTCCCCTTTACTAAGCCTATGAAAGAAATACTGAAAAGAAGATTGTTTATCCATTGCGAAACTGAGTTGCCCTTCACTAAGCCCTTGGAAGGAAAACTGAAAAGTAGATTATTTACCGTTTGTGAGACTCAGTTTCCCTCTACTAAGCCTTTGAAAGGAAGACTGAAAAGAAGGTTATTTATCTCTTTTGAAACTCAGTTCCCCTTTACTAAGCCTATGGAAGGAAGACTGAAAAGAAGATTGTTTATCAATTGCGAAACTCATTTGCCCTTGAATAAGCCCTTCGAAGGAAGACTGAAAAGAAGATTATTTACCGTTTGTGAGACACAGTTTCCCTCTACTAAGCCTTTGAAAGGAAGACTGAAAAGAAGGTTATTTATCTCTTTTGAAACTCAGTTCCCCTTTACTAAGCCTATGGAAGGAAGACTGAAAGAAAGGTTGTTTATCAATTACGAAACTCAGTTGCCCTTTACTAAGCCCTTGGAAGGAAGACTGAAAAGAAGATTATTTATCGTTTGTGAGACTCAGTTTGCCCCTACTAAGCCTTTATTTATCCCTTTTGAAACTCAGTTAACCTTTATTAAGCCTATGGAAGGAAGACTGAAAAGAAGGTTGTTTATCAATTACCAAACTCAGTTGCCCTTTACTAAGCCCTTGGAAGGAAGGCTGAAAGGAAGATTATCTACCGTTTGTGAGACTTAGTTTCCCTCTACTAAGCCTTTGAAAGGAAGACTGAAAAGAAGGTTATTTATCTCTTTTGAAACTCAGTTCCCCTTTACTAAGCCTATGGAAGGAAGACTGAAAAGAAGATTGTTTATCAATTGCGAAACTCATTTGCCCTTGAATAAGCCCTTGGAAAAAAGACTGAAAAGAAGATTATTTACCGTTTGTGAGACTCAGTTTCCCATTACTAAGACTTTGAAAGTAAGACTGAAAAGAAGGTTATTTATCTCTTTTGAAACTTAGTTCCCCTTTGCTAAGCCTATGGAAGGAAGACTGAAAGGAAGGTTGTTTATCAATTACTAAACTCAGTTGCCCTTTACTAAGCCCTTGGAAGGAAGACTGAAAAGAAGATTATTTATCGTTTGTGAGACTCAGTTTCCCTCTACTAAGACTTTATTTATCCCTTTTGAAACTCAGTTCCCCTTTACTAAGCCTATGGAAGGAAGACTGAAAAGAAGGTTGTTTATCAATTACGAAACTCAGTTGCCCTTCACTAAGCCCTTGGAAAAAAGACTGAAAAGAAGATTATTTACCGTTTGTGAGACTCAGTTTCCCATTACTAAGACTTTGAAAGTAAGACTGAAAAGAAGGTTATTTATCTCTTTTGAAACTTAGTTCCCCTTTGCTAAGCCTATGGAAGGAAGACTGAAAGGAAGGTTGTTTATCAATTACTAAACTCAGTTGCCCTTTACTAAGTCCTTGGAAGGAAGACTGAAAAGAAGATTATTTATCGTTTGTGAGACTCAGTTTCCCTCTACTAAGACTTTATTTATCCCTTTTGAAACTCAGTTCCCCTTTACTAAGCCTATGGAAGGAAGACTGAAAAGAAGGTTGTTTATCAATTACGAAACTCAGTTGCCCTTTACTACGCATTTGAAAGGAAGACTGAAAAGAAGATAATTTATCTCTTTTGAAGCTCAGCTTCCCTTTACTAAAGTTTTGGAAGAAAGATTGAAAGGAAGGTTGTTTATCAATTACTAAACTCAGTTGCCCTTTACTAAGCCCTTGAAGGAAGACTGAAAGAAGATTATTTATCGTTTGTGAGACTCTGTTTCCCTTTACTAAGATTTAAAAGGAAGACTGAAAAGAAGATTATTTATCTCTTTTGAGACTTAGTTCCCCTTTGCTAAGCCTATGAAAGGAAGACTGAAAGGAAGGTTGTTTATCAATTACGAAACTCAGTTGCCCTTTACTAAGCCCTTGGAAGGAAGGCCGAAAAGAAGATTATCTACCGTTTGTGAGACTTAGTTTCCCATTACTAAGCCTTTGAAAGGAAGACTGAAAAAAGATTATTTATCCCTTTTGAAACTCAGCTCCCCTTTAATAAGCCTATGGAAGGAAGACTGAAAAGAAGATTGTTTATCAATTGTGAAACTCAGTTGCCCTTGACTAAGCCCTTGAAAGGAAGACTGAAAAGATGATTATTTATCGTTTGTGAGACCCAGTTTCCCCCTACTAAGCTTTTATTTATCCCTTTTGAAACTCAGCTCCCCTTTAATAAGCCTATGGAAGGAAGACTGAAAAGAAGATTGTTTATCAATTGCGAAACTCAGTTGCCCTTGACTAAGCCCTTGAAAGGAAGACTGAAAAGACGATTATTTATCGTTTGTGAGACTCAGTTTCCCCCTACTAAGCCTTTATTTATCCCTTTTGAAACTCAGCTCCCCTTTACTAAGCCTATGAAAGAAATACTGAAAAGAAGATTGTTTATCCATTGCGAAACTGAGTTGCCCTTCACTAAGCCCTTGGAAGGAAAACTGAAAAGTAGATTATTTACCGTTTGTGAGACTCAGTTTCCCCCTACTAAGCTTTTATTTATCCCTTTTGAAACTCAGCTCCCCTTTAATAAGCCTATGGAAGGAAGACTGAAAAGAAGATTGTTTATCCATTGCGAAACTGAGTTGCCCTTCACTAAGCCCTTGGAAGGAAAACTGAAAAGTAGATTATTTACCGTTTGTGAGACTCAGTTTCCCTCTACTAAGCCTTTGAAAGGAAGACTGAAAAGAAGGTTATTTATCTCTTTTGAAACTTAGTTCCCCTTTGCTAAGCCTATGGAAGGAAGACTGAAAGGAAGGTTGTTTATCAATTACTAAACTCAGTTGCCCTTTACTAAGCCCTTGGAAGGAAGACTGAAAAGAAGATTATTTATCGTTTGTGAGACTCAGTTTCCCTCTACTAAGACTTTATTTATCCCTTTTGAAACTCAGTTCCCCTTTACTAAGCCTATGGAAGGAAGACTGAAAAGAAGGTTGTTTATCAATTACGAAACTCAGTTGCCCTTTACTACGCATTTGAAAGGAAGACTGAAAAGAAGATAATTTATCTCTTTTGAAGCTCAGCTTCCCTTTACTAAAGTTTTGGAAGGAAGATTGAAAAGAAGATTGTTTATCAATTGCGAAACTCAGTTGCCCTTTACTAAGCCCTTGAAGGAAGACTGAAAGAAGATTATTTTTCGTTTGTGAAACTCTGTTTCCCTTTACTAAGATTTGAAAGGAAGACTGAAAAGAAGATTATTTATCTCTTTTGAAACTCAACTCCCCTTTACTAAGCCTATGGAAGGAAGACTGAAAGGAAGGTTGTTTATCAATTACGAAACTCAGTTGCCCTTTACTAAGCCCTTGGAAGGAAGACCGAAAAGAAGATTATCTACCGTTTGTGAGACTTAGTTTCCCATTACTAAGCCTTTGAAAGGAAGACTGAAAAAAGATTATTTGTCCCTTTTGAAACTCAGCTCCCCTTTAATAAGCCTATGGAAGGAAGACTGAAAAGAAGATTGTTTATCAATTGTGAAACTCAGTTGCCCTTGACTAAGCCCTTGAAAGGAAGACTGAAAAGATGATTTTTTATCGTTTGTGAGACCCAGTTTCCCCCTACTAAGCTTTTATTTATCCCTTTTGAAACTCAGCTCCCCTTTAATAAGCCTATGGAAGGAAGACTGAAAAGAAGATTGTTTATCAATTGCGAAACTCAGTTGCCCTTGACTAAGCCCTTGAAAGGAAGACTGAAAAGACGATTATTTATCGTTTGTGAGACTCAGTTTCCCCCTACTAAGCCTTTATTTATCCCTTTTGAAACTCAGCTCCCCTTTACTAAGCCTATGAAAGAAATACTGAAAAGAAGATTGTTTATCCATTGCGAAACTGAGTTGCCCTTCACTAAGCCCTTGGAAGGAAAACTGAAAAGTAGATTATTTACCGTTTGTGAGACTCAGTTTCCCTCTACTAAGCCTTTGAAAGGAAGACTGAAAAGAAGGTTATTTATCTCTTTTGAAACTCAGTTCCCCTTTACTAAGCCTATGGAAGGAAGACTGAAAAGAAGATTGTTTATCAATTGCGAAACTCATTTGCCCTTGAATAAGCCCTTCGAAGGAAGACTGAAAAGAAGATTATTTACCGTTTGTGAGACACAGTTTCCCTCTACTAAGCCTTTGAAAGGAAGACTGAAAAGAAGGTTATTTATCTCTTTTGAAACTCAGTTCCCCTTTACTAAGCCTATGGAAGGAAGACTGAAAGAAAGGTTGTTTATCAATTACGAAACTCAGTTGCCCTTTACTAAGCCCTTGGAAGGAAGACTGAAAAGAAGATTATTTATCGTTTGTGAGACTCAGTTTGCCCCTACTAAGCCTTTATTTATCCCTTTTGAAACTCAGTTAACCTTTATTAAGCCTATGGAAGGAAGACTGAAAAGAAGGTTGTTTATCAATTACCAAACTCAGTTGCCCTTTACTAAGCCCTTGGAAGGAAGGCTGAAAGGAAGATTATCTACCGTTTGTGAGACTTAGTTTCCCTCTACTAAGCCTTTGAAAGGAAGACTGAAAAGGAGGTTATTTATCTCTTTTGAAACTCAGTTCCCCTTTACTAAGCCTATGGAAGGAAGACTGAAAAGAAGATTGTTTATCAATTGCGAAACTCATTTGCCCTTGAATAAGCCCTTGGAAAAAAGACTGAAAAGAAGATTATTTACCGTTTGTGAGACTCAGTTTCCCATTACTAAGACTTTGAAAGTAAGACTGAAAAGAAGGTTATTTATCTCTTTTGAAACTTAGTTCCCCTTTGCTAAGCCTATGGAAGGAAGACTGAAAGGAAGGTTGTTTATCAATTACTAAACTCAGTTGCCCTTTACTAAGCCCTTGGAAGGAAGACTGAAAAGAAGATTATTTATCGTTTGTGAGACTCAGTTTCCCTCTACTAAGACTTTATTTATCCCTTTTGAAACTCAGTTCCCCTTTACTAAGCCTATGGAAGGAAGACTGAAAAGAAGGTTGTTTATCAATTACGAAACTCAGTTGCCCTTCACTAAGCCCTTGGAAAAAAGACTGAAAAGAAGATTATTTACCGTTTGTGAGACTCAGTTTCCCATTACTAAGACTTTGAAAGTAAGACTGAAAAGAAGGTTATTTATCTCTTTTGAAACTTAGTTCCCCTTTGCTAAGCCTATGGAAGGAAGACTGAAAGGAAGGTTGTTTATCAATTACTAAACTCAGTTGCCCTTTACTAAGCCCTTGGAAGGAAGACTGAAAAGAGAATTATTTATCGTTTGTGAGACTCAGTTTCCCTCTACTACGACTTTATTTATCCCTTTTGAAACTCAGTTCCCCTTTACTAAGCCTATGGAAGGAAGACTGAAAAGAAGGTTGTTTATCAATTACGAAACTCAGTTGCCCTTTACTACGCATTTGAAAGGAAGACTGAAAAGAAGATAATTTATCTCTTTTGAAGCTCAGCTTCCCTTTACTAAAGTCTTGGAAGGAAGATTGAAAGGAAGGTTGTTTATCAATTACTAAACTCAGTTGCCCTTTACTAAGCCCTTGAAGGAAGACTGAAAGAAGATTATTTATCGTTTGTGAGACTCAGTTTGCCCCTACTAAGCCTTTATTTATCCCTTTTGAAACTCAGTTAACCTTTATTAAGCCTATGGAAGGAAGACTGAAAAGAAGGTTGTTTATCAATTACGAAACTCAGTTGCCCTTTACTAAGCCCTTGGAAGGAAGGCTGAAAGGAAGATTATCTACCGTTTGTGAGACTTAGTTTCCCATTACTAAGCCTTTGAAAGGAAGACTGAAAAAAGATTATTTAGCCCTTTCGAAACTCAGTTCCCCTTTACTAAGCCTATGGAAGGAAGACTGAAAAGAAGGTTGTTTATCAATTACGAAACTCAGTTGCCCTTTACTAAGCCCTTGGAAGGAAGGCTGAAAGGAAGATTATCTACCGTTTGTGAGACTTAGTTTCCCATTACTAAGCATTTGAAAGGAAGACTGAAAAAAGATTATTTATCTCTTTTGAAACTTAGTTCCCCTTTGCTAAGCCTATGGAAGGAAGACTGAAAGGAAGGTTGTTTATCAATTACTAAACTCAGTTGCCCTTTACTAAGCCCTTGGAAGGAAGACTGAAAAGAAGATTATTTATCGTTTGTGAGACTCAGTTTCCCTCTACTAAGACTTTATTTATCCCTTTTGAAACTCAGTTCCCCTTTACTAAGCCTATGGAAGGAAGACTGAAAAGAAGGTTGTTTATCAATTACGAAACTCAGTTGCCCTTCACTAAGCCCTTGGAAAAAAGACTGAAAAGAAGATTATTTACCGTTTGTGAGACTCAGTTTCCCATTACTAAGACTTTGAAAGTAAGACTGAAAAGAAGGTTATTTATCTCTTTTGAAACTTAGTTCCCCTTTGCTAAGCCTATGGAAGGAAGACTGAAAGGAAGGTTGTTTATCAATTACTAAACTCAGTTGCCCTTTACTAAGCCCTTGGAAGGAAGACTGAAAAGAAGATTATTTATCGTTTGTGGGACTCAGTTTCCCTCTACTAAGACTTTATTTATCCCTTTTGAAACTCAGTTCCCCTTTACTAAGCCTATGGAAGGAAGACTGAAAAGAAGGTTGTTTATCAATTACGAAACTCAGTTGCCCTTTACTACGCATTTGAAAGGAAGACTGAAAAGAAGATAATTTATCTCTTTTGAAGCTCAGCTTCCCTTTACTAAAGTTTTGGAAGGAAGATTGAAAGGAAGGTTGTTTATCAATTACTAAACTCAGTTGCCCTTTACTAAGCCCTTGAAGGAAGACTGAAAGAAGATTATTTATCGTTTGTGAGACTCTGTTTCCCTTTACTAAGATTTAAAAGGAAGACTGAAAAGAAGATTATTTATCTCTTTTGAGACTTAGTTCCCCTTTGCTAAGCCTATGGAAGGAAGACTGAAAGGAAGGTTGTTTATCAATTACGAAACTCAGTTGCCCTTTACTAAGCCCTTGGAAGGAAGGCCGAAAAGAAGATTATCTACCGTTTGTGAGACTTAGTTTCCCATTACTAAGCCTTTGAAAGGAAGACTGAAAAAAGATTATTTATCCCTTTTGAAACTCAGCTCCCCTTTAATAAGCCTATGGAAGGAAGACTGAAAAGAAGATTGTTTATCAATTGTGAAACTCAGTTGCCCTTGACTAAGCCCTTGAAAGGAAGACTGAAAAGATGATTATTTATCGTTTGTGAGACCCAGTTTCCCCCTACTAAGCTTTTATTTATCCCTTTTGAAACTCAACTCCCCTTTAATAAGCCTATGGAAGGAAGACTGAAAAGAAGATTGTTTATCAATTGCGAAACTCAGTTGCCCTTGACTAAGCCCTTGAAAGGAAGACTGAAAAGACGATTATTTATCGTTTGTGAGACTCAGTTTCCCCCTACTAAGCCTTTATTTATCCCTTTTGAAACTCAGCTCCCCTTTACTAAGCCTATGAAAGAAATACTGAAAAGAAGATTGTTTATCCATTGCGAAACTGAGTTGCCCTTCACTAACCCCTTGGAAGGAAAACTGAAAAGTAGATTATTTACCGTTTGTGAGACTCAGTTTCCCCCTACTAAGCTTTTATTTATCCCTTTTGAAACTCAGCTCCCCTTTAATAAGCCTATGGAAGGAAGACTGAAAAGAAGATTGTTTATCCATTGCGAAACTGAGTTGCCCTTCACTAAGCTCTTGGAAGGAAAACTGAAAAGTAGATTATTTACCGTTTGTGAGACTCAGTTTCCCTCTACTAAGCCTTTGAAAGGAAGACTGAAAAGAAGGTTATTTATCTCTTTTGAAACTCAGTTCCCCTTTACTACGCCTATGGAAGGAAGACTGAAAAGAAGATTGTTTATCAATTGCGAAACTCATTTGCCCTTGAATAAGCCCTTCGAAGGAAGACTGAAAAGAAGATTATTTACCGTTTGTGAGACACAGTTTCCCCCTACTAAGCTTTTATTTATCCCTTTTGAAACTCAGCTCCCCTTTAATAAGCCTATGGAAGGAAGACTGAAAAGAAGATTGTTTATCCATTGCGAAACTGAGTTGCCCTTCACTAAGCCCTTGGAAGGAAAACTGAAAAGTAGATTATTTACCGTTTGTGAGACTCAGTTTCCCTCTACTAAGCCTTTGAAAGGAAGACTGAAAAGAAGGTTATTTATCTCTTTTGAAACTCAGTTCCCCTTTACTACGCCTATTAAAGGAAGACTGAAAAGAAGATTGTTTATCAATTGCGAAACTCATTTGCCCTTGAATAAGCCCTTCGAAGGAAGACTGAAAAGAAGATTATTTACCGTTTGTGAGACACAGTTTCCCTCTACTAAGCCTTTGAAAGGAAGACTGAAAAGAAGGTTATTTATCTCTTTTGAAACTCAGTTCCCCTTTACTAAGCCTATGGAAGGAAGACTGAAAGAAAGGTTGTTTATCAATTACGAAACTCAGTTGCCCTTTACTAAGCCCTTGGAAGGAAGACTGAAAAGAAGATTATTTATCGTTTGTGAGACTCAGTTTGCCCCTACTAAGCCTTTATTTATCCCTTTTGAAACTCAGTTAACCTTTATTAAGCCTATGGAAGGAAGACTGAAAAGAAGGTTGTTTATCAATTACGAAACTCAGTTGCCCTTTACTAAGCCCTTGGAAGGAAGGCTGAAAGGAAGATTATCTACCGTTTGTGAGACTTAGTTTCCCATTACTAAGCCTTTGAAAGGAAGACTGAAAAAAGATTATTTAGCCCTTTCGAAACTCAGCTCCCCTTTACTAAGCCTATGGAAGGAAGACTGAAAAGAAGACTGTTTATCAATTGCGAAACTCAGTTGCCCTTGACTAAGCCCTTGGAAGAAAGACTGAAAAGAAGATTATTTATCGTTCGTGAGACTCAGTTTCCCCCTACTAAGCCTTTATATATCTATTTTGAAACTCAGTTAATCTTTATTAAGCCTATGGAAGGAAGACTGAAAAGAAGGTTGTTTATCAATTACGAAACTCAGTTGCCCTTTACTAAGTCCTTGGAAGGAAGACTGAAAAGAAGATTATTTACCCTTTGTGAGACTCAGTTTCCCGTTACTAAGCCTTTGAAAGGAAGACTGAAAAGAAGATTATTTATCTCTTTTGAAACTCAGCTCCCCTTTACTAAGCCTATGGAAGGTAGACTCAAAGGAAGATTGTTTATCTATTGCGAAACTCAGTTGCACTTTACTAAGCATTTGGAAGGAAGACTGAAAAGAAGATTATTTATCGTTTGGGGGACTAAGTTTCGATCTACTGAGCCTTTGAAAGGAAGACTGAAAAGAAGATTGTTTATCAATTGCGAAACTCAGTTGCCCTTGACTAAGTCCTTGGAAGGAAGACTGAAAAGAAGATTATTTATCGTTTGTGAGACTCAGTTTCCCTCTACTAAGACTTTATTTATCCCTTTTGAAACTCAGTTCCCCTTTACTAAGCCTATGGAAGGAAGACTGAAAAGAAGGTTGTTTATCAATTACGAAACTCAGTTGCCCTTTTCTACGCCCTTGGAAGGAAGACTGAAAAGAAGATTATTTATGGTTTGTGAGACTCAGTTTCCCATTACTAAGCCTTTGAAAGGAAGACTGAAAATTAGATTATTTATACCTTTTGAAACTCAGCTCCCCTCTACTAAGCCTATGGAAGAAAGACTGAAAAGAAGATTGTTTATCAATTGCGAAACTGAGTTGCCCTTTACCTTTGGAAGCCCTTGGAAGGAAGACTGAAAAGAAGATTATTTACCGTTTGTGAGACACAGTTTCCTTTTTCTAAGAATTTGAAGGGAAGACTGAAAAGAAGATTATTTATCCCTTTGGAAACTTAGTTCCCCTTTACTAAACCTATGAAAGAAATACTGAAAAGAAGATTGTTTATCTATTGCGAAACTGAGTTCCCATTCACTAAGCCCTTGGAAAAAAGACTGAAAAGAAGATTATTTACCGTTTGTGAGACTCAGTTTCCCATTACTAAGCCTTTGAAAGTAAGACTGAAAAGAAGATTATTTATCCCTTTTGAAACTCAGCTCCCCTTTACTAAACCTATGGAAGAAATACTGAAAAGAAGATTGTTTATCAATTGCGAAACTGAGTTCCCATTCACCAAGCCCTTGGAAGGAAGACTGAAAAGGAGATTATTTACCGTTTGTGAGACTCAGTTTCCCTTTTCTAAGCCTTTGGAAGGAAGACTGAAAAGAAGATTATTTATTTCTTTTGAAACTCAACTCCCCTTTACTGAATTTTTGAAACTAAGATTGAAAAGAAGGTTGTTTATCAATTGCGAAACTGAGTTGCCCTTCACTAAGCCCTTGGAAAAAAGACTGAAAAGAAGATTATTTACCGTTTGTGAGACTCAGTTTCCCATTACTAAGCCTTTGAAAGTAAGACTGAAAAGAAGATTATTTATCCCTTTTGAAACTCAGCTCCCCTTTACTAAACCTATGGAAGAAATACTGAAAAGAAGATTGTTTATCTATTGCGAAACTGAGTTCCCATTCACTAAGCCCTTGGAAGGAAGACTGAAAAGGAGATTATTTACCGTTTGTGAGAATCAGTTTCCCTTTTCTAAGCCTTTGGAAGGAAGACTGAAAAGAAGATTATTTATCCCTTTTGAAACTCAGCTCCCCTTGACTAAACCTATGAAAGAAATACTGAAAAGAAGATTGTTTATCAATTGCGAAACTGAGCTCCCATTCACTAAGCCCTTGGAAGGAAGACTGAAAAGTAGATTATTTACCGTTTGTGAGACTCAGTTTCCCTCTACTAAGCCTTTGAAAGGAAGACTGAAAAGCAGGTTATTTATCTCTATTGAAACTCAGTTCCCCTTTACTAAGCCTATGGAAGGAAGACTGAAAAACCCGATTGTTTATCAATTGCGAAACTCAGTTGCCCTTGACTAAGCCCTTCGAAGGAAGACTAAAAAGAAGATTATCTACCGTTTGTGAGACTTAGTTTCCCAATACTAAGCCTTTGAAAGGAAGACTGAAAAAAGATTACTTATCCCTTTTGAAACTCAGCTCCCCTTTACTAAGCCTATGGAAGGAAGACTGAAACGAAGATTTTTTATCAATTGCGAAACTCAGTTGCCCTTGACTAAGCCCTTGGAAGGAAGACTGAAAAGAAGATTATTTATCGTTTGTGAGACTCAGTTTCCCTCTACTAAGACTTTATTTATCCCTTTTGAAACTCAGTTCCCCTTTACTAAGCCTATGGAAGGAAGACTGAAAAACCCGATTGTTTATCAATTGCGAAACTCAGTTGCCCTTGACTAAGCCCTTCGAAGGAAGACTAAAAAGAAGATTATCTACCGTTTGTGAGACTTAGTTTCCCAATACTAAGCCTTTGAAAGGAAGACTGAAAAAAGATTACTTATCCCTTTTGAAACTCAGCTCCCCTTTACTAAGCCTATGGAAGGAAGACTGAAACGAAGATTTTTTATCAATTGCGAAACTCAGTTGCCCTTGACTAAGCCCTTGGAAGGAAGACTGAAAAGAAGATTATTTATCGTTTGTGAGACTCAGTTTCCCTCTACTAAGACTTTATTTATCCCTTTTGAAACTCAGTTCCCCTTTACTAAGCCTATGGAAGGAAGACTGAAAAACCCGATTGTTTATCAATTGCGAAACTCAGTTGCCCTTGACTAAGCCCTTCGAAGGAAGACTAAAAAGAAGATTATCTACCGTTTGTGAGACTTAGTTTCCCAATACTAAGCCTTTGAAAGGAAGACTGAAAAAAGATTACTTATCCCTTTTGAAACTCAGCTCCCCTTTACTAAGCCTATGGAAGGAAGACTGAAACGAAGATTTTTTATCAATTGCGAAACTCAGTTGCCCTTGACTAAGCCCTTGGAAGGAAGACTGAAAACAAGATAATTGTCGTTTGTGAGACTCAGTTTCCCTCTACTAAATCTTTATTTATCCCTTTTGAAACTCAGTTCCCCTTTATTAAGCATATGGAAGGAAGACTGTAAAAAAGGTTGTTTATCAATTACGAAACTCAGTTGCCCTTTACAAAGCCCTTGGAAGGAAGACTAAAAAGAAGATTATCTACCGTTTGTGAGACTTAGTTTCCCATTACTAAGCCTTTGAAAGGAAGACTGATAAAAGATTACTTATCCCTTTTGAAACTCAGCTCCCCTTTACTAAGCCTATGGAAGGAAGACTGAAAAGAAGATTTTTTATCAATTGCGAAACTCAGTTGCCCTTGACTAATCCCTTGGAAGGAAGACTGAAAACAAGATAATTGTCGTTTGCGAGACTCAGTTTCCCTCTACTAAATCTTTATTTATCCCTTTTGAAACTCAGTTCCCCTTTATTAAGCCTATGGAAGGAAGACTGTAAAGAAGGTTGTTTATCAATTACGAAACTCAGTTGCCCTTTACAAAGCCCTTGGAAGGAAGACTGAAAAGAAGATTATTTACCGTTTGTGAGACTCAGTTTCCCTCTACTAAGCCTTTGAAAGGAAGACTGAAAAGAAGGTTATTTATCTCTATTGAAACTCAGTTCCCCTTTACTAAGCCTATGGAAGGAAGACTGAAAAGACGATTGTTTATCAATTGCGAAACTCAGTTGCCCTTGACTAAGCCCTTCGAAGGAAGACTAAAAAGAAGATTATCTACCGTTTGTGAGACTTAGTTTCCCATTACTAAGCCTTTGAAAGGAAGACTGAAAAAAGATTACTTATCCCTTTTGAAACTCAGTTCCCCTTTACTAAGCCTATGGAAGGAAGACTGAAAAGACGATTGTTTATCAATTGCGAAACTCAGTTGCCCTTCACTAAGCCTTTGGAAAAAAGACTGAAAAGAAGATTATTTACCGTTTGCGAGACACAGTTTCCCTTTTCTAAGAATTTGAAGGGAAGACCGAAAAGAAGATTATTTATCCCTTTTGAAACTTAGTTCCCCTTTACAAAATTTTGGAAGGAAAATTGAAAAGAAGGTTGTTTATCAATTACGAAACTCAGTTGCCCTTTACTAAGCCCTTGGAAAAAAGACTGAAAAGAAGATTATTTACCGTTTCTGAGACTCAGTTTCCCATTACTAAGCCTTTGAAAGGAAGACTGAAAATTAGATTAATTATCCCTCTTGAAACTCAGCTCCCATCTACTAAGCCTATGGAAGGAAGACTGAAAAGAAGATTGTTTATCAATTGCGAAAAGTAATTGCCCTTTACTAAACCCTTGGAAAAGAAGATTATTTATCCCTTTTGAAACTTAGTTCCCCTTTACAAAATTTTGGAAGGAAGATTGAAAAGAAGGTTGTTAATCAATTACGAACCTCAGTTGCCCTTTACTAAGCCCTTGGAAAAAAGACTGAAAAGAAGGTTATTTATCGTTTGTGAGACTCAGTTTCCCTTTACTAAGATTTGAAAGGGAGACTGAAAAGAAGATTATTTATCCCTTTTGAAACCCAGCTCCCCTTTACTAGGCCTTTGGAAAGAAGAGTGAAAAGAAGTTTATTTATGCCTTTTGAAACTCAGTTTCCCTTTACTAAACCTTTGAAAGGAAGACTGAAAAGAAGATTATTTACCGTTTCTGAGACTCAGTTTCCCATTACTAAGCCTTTGAAAGGAAGACTGAAAATATGATTATTTATCCCTTTTGAAACTCAGCTCCCCTCTACTAAGCCTATGGAAGTAAGACTGAAAAGAAGATTGTTTATAAATATCAAAACTGAGTTGCCCTTTACTAAGCCCTTGGTAGGAAAACTGAAAAGAAGATTATTTATCGTTTGTGAGACTCAGTTGCCCTTTACGAAGACCTTGGAAGGAAGACTGAAAAGAAGGTTATTTATCCATTTTGAAACTTAGTTCCCCTTTACAAAATTTTGGAAGGAAGATTGAAAAGAAGGTTGTTTATCCCTTTTGAAACTCAGCTCCCCTTTACTAAACTTTTGGAAGGAAGATTGAAAAGAAGATTGTTCACCAATTACGAAACTCAGTTTCCCTTTACTAAGCACTTGGAAGGAAGACTGAAAAGACGGTTATTTATCGTTTGTGAGACTCAGGTTCCCTCTACTAAGCCTTTGAAAGGAAGACTGAAAAGAAGGTTATTTATCTCTTTTGAAACTCAGTTCCCCTTTACTACGCCTATGGAAGGAAGACTGAAAGAAAGGTTGTTTATCAATTACGAAACTCAGTTGCCCTTTACAAAGCCCTTGGAAGGAAGACTGAAAAGAAGATTATTTACCGTTTGTGAGACTCAGTTTCCCTCTACTAAGCCTTTGAAAGGAAGACTGAAAAGAAGGTTATTTATCTCTTTTGAAACTCAGTTCCCCTTTACTACGCCTATGGAAGGAAGACTGAAAAGAAGATTGTTTATCAATTGCGAAACTCATTTGCCCTTGAATAAGCCCTTCGAAGGAAGACTGAAAAGAAGATTATTTACCGTTTGTGAGACACAGTTTCCCTCTACTAAGCCTTTGAAAGGAAGACTGAAAAGAAGGTTATTTATCTCTTTTGAAACTCAGTTCCCCTTTACTAAGCCTATGGAAGGAAGACTGAAAGAAAGGTTGTTTATCAATTACGAAACTCAGTTGCCCTTTACTAAGCCCTTGGAAGGAAGACTGAAAAGAAGATTATTTACCGTTTGTGAGACACAGTTTCCCTCTACTAAGCCTTTGAAAGGAAGACTGAAAAGAAGGTTATTTATCTCTTTTGAAACTCAGTTCCCCTTTACTAAGCCTATGGAAGGAAGACTGAAAGAAAGGTTGTTTATCAATTACGAAACTCAGTTGCCCTTTACTAAGCCCTTGGAAGGAAGACTGAAAAGAAGATTATTTATCGTTTGTGAGACTCAGTTTGCCCCTACTAAGCCTTTATTTATCCCTTTTGAAACTCAGTTAACCTTTATTAAGCCTATGGAAGGAAGACTGAAAAGAAGGTTGTTTATCAATTACGAAACTCAGTTGCCCTTTACTAAGCTCTTGGAAGGAAGGCTGAAAGGAAGATTATCTACCGTTTGCGAGACTTAGTTTCCCATTACTAAGCCTTTGAAAGGAAGACTGAAAAAAGATTATTTAGCCCTTTCGAAACTCAGCTCCCCTTTACTAAGCCTATGGAAGGAAGACTGAAAAGAAGACTGTTTATCAATTGCGAAACTCAGTTGCCCTTGACTAAGCCCTTGGAAGAAAGACTGAAAAGAAGATTATTTATCGTTCGTGAGACTCAGTGTCCCCCTACTAAGCCTTTATATATCTATTTTGAAACTCAGTTAATCTTTATTAAGCCTATGGAAGGAAGACTGAAAAGAAGGTTGTTTATCAATTACGAAACTCAGTTGCCCTTTACTAAGTCCTTGGAAGGAAGACTGAAAAGAAGATTATTTACCCTTTGTGAGACTCAGTTTCCCGTTACTAAGCCTTTGAA
The DNA here is from genome assembly GCA_963583995.1 of Xylota segnis. Classification (NCBI taxonomy): domain Eukaryota; kingdom Metazoa; phylum Arthropoda; class Insecta; order Diptera; family Syrphidae; genus Xylota; species Xylota segnis. The sequence goes on along the minus strand of OY757236.1, from coordinate 89,161,891 downwards.
AGGAAGACTGAAAAGAAGATTATTTATCTCTTTTGAAACTCAGCTCCCCTTTACTAAGCCTATGGAAGGTAGACTCAAAGGAAGATTGTTTATCTATTGCGAAACTCAGTTGCACTTTACTAAGCATTTGGAAGGAAGACTGAAAAGAAGATTATTTATCATTTGGGGGACTAAGTTTCGATCTACTGAGCCTTTGAAAGGAAGACTGAAAAGAAGATTGTTTATCAATTGCGAAACTCAGTTGCCCTTGACTAAGTCCTTAGAAGGAAGACTGAAAAGAAGATTATTTATCGTTTGTGAGACTCAGTTTCCCTCTACTAAGACTTTATTTATCCCTTTTGAAACTCAGTTCCCCTTTACTAAGCCTATGGAAGGAAGACTGAAAAGAAGGTTGTTTATCAATTACGAAACTCAGTTGCCCTTTTCTACGCCCTTGGAAGGAAGACTGAAAAGAAGATTATTTATGGTTTGTGAGACTCAGTTTCCCATTACTAAGCCTTTGAAAGGAAGACTGAAAATTAGATTATTTATCCCTTTTGAAACTCAGCTCCCCTCTACTAAGCCTATGGAAGAAAGACTGAAAAGAAGATTGTTTATCAATTGCGAAACTGAGTTGCCCTTTACCTTTGGAAGCCCTTGGAAGGAAGACTGAAAAGAAGATTATTTACCGTTTGTGAGACACAGTTTCCTTTTTCTAAGAATTTGAAGGGAAGACTGAAAAGAAGATTATTTATCCCTTTGGAAACTTAGTTCCCCTTTACTAAACCTATGAAAGAAATACTGAAAAGAAGATTGTTTATCTATTGCGAAACTGAGTTCCCATTCACTAAGCCCTTGGAAAAAAGACTGAAAAGAAGATTATTTACCGTTTGTGAGACTCAGTTTCCCATTACTAAGCCTTTGAAAGTAAGACTGAAAAGAAGATTATTTATCCCTTTTGAAACTCAGCTCCCCTTTACTAAACCTATGGAAGAAATACTGAAAAGAAGATTGTTTATCAATTGCGAAACTGAGTTCCCATTCACCAAGCCCTTGGAAGGAAGACTGAAAAGGAGATTATTTACCGTTTGTGAGACTCAGTTTCCCTTTTCTAAGCCTTTGGAAGGAAGACTGAAAAGAAGATTATTTATTTCTTTTGAAACTCAGCTCCCCTTTACTGAATTTTTGAAAGGAAGATTGAAAAGAAGGTTGTTTATCAATTGCGAAACTGAGTTGCCCTTCACTAAGCCCTTGGAAAAAAGACTGAAAAGAAGATTATTTACCGTTTGTGAGACTCAGTTTCCCATTACTAAGCCTTTGAAAGTAAGACTGAAAAGAAGATTATTTATCCCTTTTGAAACTCAGCTCCCCTTTACTAAACCTATGGAAGAAATACTGAAAAGAAGATTGTTTATCTGTTGCGAAACTGAGTTCCCATTCACTAAGCCCTTGGAAGGAAGACTGAAAAGGAGATTATTTACCGTTTGTGAGACTCAGTTTCCCTTTTCTAAGCCTTTGGAAGGAAGACTGAAAAGAAGATTATTTATCCCTTTTGAAACTCAGCTCCCCTTGACTAAACCTATGAAAGAAATACTGAAAAGAAGATTGTTTATCAATTGCGAAACTGAGTTCCCATTCACTAAGCCCTTGGAAGGAAGACTGAAAAGTAGATTATTTACCGTTTGTGAGACTCAGTTTCCCTCTACTAAGCCTTTGAAAGGAAGACTGAAAAGCAGGTTATTTATCTCTATTGAAACTCAGTTCCCCTTTACTAAGCCTATGGAAGGAAGACTGAAAAACCCGATTGTTTATCAATTGCGAAACTCAGTTGCCCTTGACTAAGCCCTTCGAAGGAAGACTAAAAAGAAGATTATCTACCGTTTGTGAGACTTAGTTTCCCAATACTAAGCCTTTGAAAGGAAGACTGAAAAAAGATTACTTATCCCTTTTGAAACTCAGCTCCCCTTTACTAAGCCTATGGAAGGAAGACTGAAAAGAAGATTTTTTATCAATTGCGAAACTCAGTTGCCCTTGACTAAGCCCTTGGAAGGAAGACTGAAAACAAGATAATTGTCGTTTGTGAGACTCAGTTTCCCTCTACTAAATCTTTATTTATCCCTTTTGAAACTCAGTTCCCCTTTATTAAGCCTATGGAAGGAAGACTGTAAAAAAGGTTGTTTATCAATTACGAAACTCAGTTGCCCTTTACAAAGCCCTTGGAAGGAAGACGAAAAAGAAGATTATCTACCGTTTGTGAGACTTAGTTTCCCATTACTAAGCCTTTGAAAGGAAGACTGATAAAAGATTACTTATCCCTTTTGAAACTCAGCTCCCCTTTACTAAGCCTATGGAAGGAAGACTGAAAAGAAGATTTTTTATCAATTGCGAAACTCAGTTGCCCTTGACTAATCCCTTGGAAGGAAGACTGAAAACAAGATAATTGTCGTTTGCGAGACTCAGTTTCCCTCTACTAAATCTTTATTTATCCCTTTTGAAACTCAGTTCCCCTTTATTAAGCCTATAGAAGGAAGACTGTAAAGAAGGTTGTTTATCAATTACGAAACTCAGTTGCCCTTTACAAAGCCCTTGGAAGGAAGACTGAAAAGAAGATTATTTACCGTTTGTGAGACTCAGTTTCCCTCTACTAAGCCTTTGAAAGGAAGACTGAAAAGAAGGTTATTTATCTCTATTGAAACTCAGTTCCCCTTTACTAAGCCTATGGAAGGAAGACTGAAAAGACGATTGTTTATCAATTGCGAAACTCAGTTGCCCTTGACTAAGCCCTTCGAAGGAAGACTAAAAAGAAGATTATCTACCGTTTGTGAGACTTAGTTTCCCATTACTAAGCCTTTGAAAGGAAGACTGAAAAAAGATTACTTATCCCTTTTGAAACTCAGTTCCCCTTTACTAAGCCTATGGAAGGAAGACTGAAAAGACGATTGTTTATCAATTGCGAAACTCAGTTGCCCTTCACTAAGCCTTTGGAAAAAAGACTGAAAAGAAGATTATTTACCGTTTGTGAGACTCAGTTGCACTTTACTAAGCCCTTGGAAGGTAGACTGAAAAGAAGATTATTTACCGTTTGCGAGACACAGTTTCCCTTTTCTAAGAATTTGAAGGGAAGACCGAAAAGAAGATTATTTATCCCTTTTGAAACTTAGTTCCCCTTTACAAAATTTTGGAAGGAAAATTGAAAAGAAGGTTGTTTATCAATTACGAAACTCAGTTGCCCTTTACTAAGCCCTTGGAAAAAAGACTGAAAAGAAGATTATTTACCGTTTCTGAGACTCAGTTTCCCATTACTAAGCCTTTGAAAGGAAGACTGAAAATTAGGTTAATTATCCCTCTTGAAACTCAGCTCCCATCTACTAAGCCTATGGAAGGAAGACTGAAAAGAAGATTGTTTATCAATTGCGAAAAGTAATTGCCCTTTACTAAACCCTTGGAAAAGAAGATTATTTATCCCTTTTGAAACTTAGTTCCCCTTTACAAAATTTTGGAAGGAAGATTGAAAAGAAGGTTGTTAATCAATTACGAACCTCAGTTGCCCTTTACTAAGCCCTTGGAAAAAAGACTGAAAAGAAGGTTATTTATCGTTTGTGAGACTCAGTTTCCCTTTACTAAGATTTGAAAGGGAGACTGAAAAGAAGATTATTTATCCCTTTTGAAACCCAGCTCCCCTTTACTAGGCCTTTGGAAGGAAGAGTGAAAAGAAGTTTATTTATGCCTTTTGAAACTCAGTTTCCCTTTACTAAACCTTTGAAAGGAAGACTGAAAAGAAGATTATTTACCGTTTCTGAGACTCAGTTTCCCATTACTAAGCCTTTGAAAGGAAGACTGAAAATTAGATTATTTATCCCTTTTGAAACTCAGCTCCCCTCTACTAAGCCTATGGAAGTAAGACTGAAAAGAAGATTGTTTATAAATATCAAAACTGAGTTGCCCTTTACTAAGCCCTTGGTAGGAAAACTGAAAAGAAGATTATTTATCGTTTGTGAGACTCAGTTGCCCTTTACGAAGACCTTGGAAGGAAGACTGAAAAGAAGGTTATTTATCCATTTTGAAACTTAGTTCCCCTTTACAAAATTTTGGAAGGAAGATTGAAAAGAAGGTTGTTTATCCCTTTTGAAACTCAGCTCCCCTTTACTAAACTTTTGGAAGGAAGATTGAAAAGAAGATTGTTCACCAATTACGAAACTCAGTTTCCCTTTACTAAGCACTTGGAAGGAAGACTGAAAAGAAGGTTATTTATCGTTTGTGAGACTCAGGTTCCCTCTACTCAGCCTTTGAAAGGAAGACTGAAAAGAAGGTTATTTATCCATTTTAAAACTCATCTCCCCTTAACTAAGCCTATGTAAGGAAGACTGAAAAGAAGATTGTTTATCAATTGCGAAACTCAGTTGCCCTTTACAAAGCCCTTGGAAGGAAGACTGAAAAGAAGATTATTTACCGTTTGTGAGACTCAGTTTCCCTCTACTAAGCCTTTGAAAGGAAGACTGAAAAGAAGATTATTTATCCATTTTGAAACCCAGCTCCCTTTTACTAGGCCTTTGGAAGGAAGGGTGAAAATAAGATTGTTTATACCTTTTGAAACTCAGTTTCCCTTTACTTAGTATTTGAAAGGAAGACTGAAAAGAAAATTTTTTATCCCTTTTGAAACTCAGCTTCCCTTTACTAAACTTTTGGAAGGAAGATTGAAAAGAAGATTGTTTATCAATTACGAAACTCAGTTGCCCTTTACTAAGCCCTTGGAAAGAAGACTGAAAAGAAGATTATTTGTCGTTTGTGAGACTCGGTTTCCCTTTCCTAAGATTTGAAAGGAAGACTGAAAAGAAGATTATTTATCCCTTTTGAAACTCAGCTCCCCTTTACTAGGCCTTTGGAGGGAAGGGTGAAAAGAAGATTGTTTATACCTTTCGAAACTCAGTTTCCCTTTACTAAGCCTTTGAAAGGAAGACTGAAAAGAAAATTTTTTATCCCTTTTGAAACTCAACTTCCCTTTACTCAACTTTTGGAAGAAAGATTGAAAAGAAGATTGTTTATCAATTACAAAACTCAGTTGCCCTTTACTAAGCTCTTGGAAAGAAGACTGAAATGAAGATTATTTGTCGTTTGTGAGACTCGGTTTCCCTTTCCTAAGATTTGAAAGGAAGACTGAAAAGAAGATTATTTATCCCTTTTGAAACCCAGCTCCCCTTTACTAGGCCTTTGAAAGGAAGAGTGAAAAGAAGATTATCTATCCCTTTTGAAACACAGTTTCCCTTTACTAAGCCTTTGAAATGAAGACTGAAAAGTAGATTATTTACCGTTTCTGAGACTCAGTTTCCCGTTACTAAGCCTTTGAAAGGAAGACTGAAAAGAAGATTATTTATTCCTTTTGAAACTCAGCTCCCCTTTACTAAGCCTATGGAAGGAAGACTGAAAAGAAGATTATTTATCAACTGCGAAACAGAGTTACCCTTTACTAAGCCCTTGGAAGGAAAAGAAGATTATTTATCCCTTTTGAAACTCAGCTCCCCTTTACTAAGCTTTTGGAACTAAGATTGAAAAGAAGGTTGTTTATCAATTACGAAACTCAGTTGCCCTTCACTAAGCCCTTAGAAGGAAGACTGAAAAGATGATTTTTTATCAATTGCGAAACTCAGTTGCCCTTGACTAAGCCCTTCGAAGGAAGACATTTTTTTTTTTTTTTTTTTCCGTGGGTTGGTGAGAATCTTCAAAAGACACTATGAGACACCGTGTACTCATAGTAGTGTCAGATTTTTACTGACTAAACACACCCTTCCCTTTTATTATTTTTGTTTACTACAACTAAGTTTCCTTAACAAGTAGTTTAAGCTTCAATATTATTCGCGTGAGGCAGGTAGATTTTCAGCAAAATCACCTGCTAATGCCGTCATTATATGCGGTTGCTTCTTATTGCGCTAGATCGAACGGGTTCGTTCTTTGAAGTCGGCGCATAAGGTTTCTCACGTCCAATATTTGGAGTATAGCATGGTTACAGTGATTATGAAGGCGAAGATGGAGCTTCCTAGCGAAGTTTGTTATTTCGTCGTTCACAGTTGCGATCCCTAAGTCTCTTTGTATATCATTGTTTCTAATATACCAGGGAGCATTTACGATTCGTCTTATCACTTTATTTTGGAATGATTGAATAAATTCTCTATTGCTTCCTTTAGTACAACCCCAGAGTTGTATGCCGTATGTCCATATAGGCTTAAGCACTTGCTTGTATATAAGCAGTTTGTTATGTTCACTTAGCTTGGAATATCTTCCAAGGAGCCAATACATTTCTCTAAAACGATTTTCAAGCTCATCGCGTTTTTTTTTAACGTGCGTTTTCCACTTGAGCATCTAGTGTCATCCCTAGATATTTAGCTTCATTTGCATGTGGTATTTGTACAGAGTTAATAAAAACGGGTAGATTGTTTATTTTCTTGTATGTAAAGTTCACATGCGTCGATTTAGTCTCGTTAAGAACAATGCGTAATTGTTTTGTCCAGTCACAGATTTTATTCAAAGCTTGTTGGAGTTTATCAGTTGCTGACTCAATTGAACTATCCGTTGCTAAACGTAGCTACTACGGTGCCTTCAGTTTGGGGTATGTCCCGAGTATACAGCAAAAATAAAATTGGACCAAGGACACTTCCTTGCGGAACTCCGGCTGCTATTTCCTTGAACTCGGAGTATTCAGTTCCGTGTTTAACACGAAATAGTCTATTTTCAAGGTAGGATTCTAAGATCTTATTTAGGTGTTCCGGCAGGACCTGTCTTAGTTTGTATTTCAGGCCATCGTGCCAAACCTTGTCAAAGGCCTGGGAGACGTCAAGAAAAGCGCTAGAGCAAATCTTTCGTCCTTCTAGGGCTTTTTCAATTTCATCGGTTATTCTGTAAACCTGGTCGATTGTGGAATGCTTGATTCTAAACCCGAATTGATGATCAGGTATAAGTCGTCTTTCTTCAATAACTGGTTGTATGCGTTTCAATAGGAGCCTTTCAAATACCTTCGATATTATTGGAAGGAGCGATATTGGTCTGTACGATTTTTTGTCATTAGGAGATTTCCCCGGTTTCGGAACCATTATCACTTCTGCTACCTTCCACGCATCTGGAACGTGTAGCAATCTAAGCGAAGCGTTTATTAAATGCAGCAGTTTCATTAGTGCTTTTTGTGGTAATTGCTTAAGGATTTGTCCGGTTATTAAATCAAAACCTGGGGCTTTGTTATTTTTCAGTTGTTTTATTTCTTGGTAAAGTTCGGTTAGTGACACCTTTTTTATTCTAAAGCTGTCAGATGTTATTGTCATACTTCTGTGATCCTCTATTAATATTTGACCATCAAATGGTTTAAACGTTTCCTCCAGATGTTTGGCAAAAAGGTCGGCCTTTTCTTTGTCATCTTTTGCCCACTCGCCATTGTCTTTTCTGATTGGTGCTGATTGCATTTGTGGTTTTTTTACGCTTTTTATAGCTTTCCAGAGCGAATAGTTTGTACTCTTTTCGGCTGTTAAGCCTTCAAGATAAACAGTGGTCTCGCTATTTTTTAACTCTTGAATCTCTTTTTTAAGTTTATTACTTAAGTAATTTGAGTATGTCTTATGTTGGGGGGCACGGGTTTGTTGCCATACTTTACGTGCTCTTCTCTTTTCACGAATGAGCTCTTTTATATCGGGCGGATAGTTAACTTCGCTGCGTTTGACTACTCTTCTCCTTAATGGAGTATTTTTCCATGCGGCATACTGAATAGATTCAATAAATTTATCGAGTTCGTCTTCTATTTCGAGTGGTGTTTTTAGTGACACGTTTAAGATAATATTTTCTTCGCAATCATTTTTAAAGCCGTTCCAGTTGGTTTTGTTGTTAGTTAATCTAGGCACGCCTTCTACTTTCATTAGTTGGTCACTTATTGTTAAGATTACCGGTGAGTGATCTGAGGAGAGATCAAAACTTTCCTCTACTTTTGCAAAACTTGGAGATACTCCCTTTGTTATGAAGAAGTCTATCAGGTCAGGTGTTTTTGCAGCATCGGAGGGCCAATATGTTGGTTGCCCTGTCGAATAGAAGTCAACCCCGCATTGCATACCAACTTCGTATAGGAGTCTACCTTTTGGCGAGTTATATCTTGAACCCCAAAGGGTGAGTTTTGCATTAAAGTCACCACCAATAATGAAATTCGTTCCAAACGAGTTGAAGAGATCTACAAAGTCGTTACTTTTAATTGTGCATCGTGGGGGACAATAAATCGACGCGATGTTGTAGTATGAGCTCTTGTTTTTAACACGAACTGAAGTTGCTTGCATAATGTCAAGTTCAATCGTTGTATTCATGGAGTGCTTAATGCAGTCTTTGATGAATAGGGAGGATCCGCCTCTGGCTCTCCCAGAAGGATGATAAGCGTGATACGCACGAAATCCTCTTATTTTTACCTCAGATTCTTTTGTCAAATGAGTTTCAGATATCAAGCATATGTCAATATTGTCGTTTCGCAGGAATACCTCTAGTTCGGTGATTTTTTGTTGGAGGCCGTTTGCGTTCCATGTTAAAATTTTTAATAACCGTTTCATGATCATGTGGGAGTTCTTTTTGTTCGTGGTTTAAACTCGAGCTTACTCAATTTGTCAAATATGGTCTTGTTAATCTTGGTTTGCTCCTCAAGTTTTGCGAGAATAATAGAGAAGACTTGCGAGATTGGGTCTACCGTAACACTAGGCGGTTTGTTTGCTTGTGATACGGTTTGAGCATATGATTGCACTCTTGGAGATTTTGGCTTTTCATTATTTTTTGTTAGAGGAACTTTGGTTTGGTCTTCTTTCGTCTTAGTTTTAGTGGGTTTAATTTCGTTCGTAACTTTTTCCTTAATAGTTACTCGTCTTTCTTTAATCAGCTGTGCGTTTTTGACTAAAGTATTCTTGAATGTATCGCGTCATTTTTGGAGCTCCTTAGCTACTTCACAACCTCTATAGTTTGCTGGGTGGTTACCTTTGCAGTTTATGCACGTCGCCGGGGCTTGTCTATTAAGGTCACATCTTTCTGATAGGTGGTTACCAGCACATTTTACGCATTTTGGGTCTTTTTGGCAATATGCTTGGGTGTGATTGAAACCTTGGCAGCGTTTGCACTGTGGTATCGATCTTGCGTTCGTACGCATTGGTTCAATTTTAACTACGATATTTAAAATTGTTTTAATGTTGTAAATAACGTCTACATTTTCACTCCTATCGAAAGTGAGCATAAAGAGCGGGAGTCCATGCTTGGCCAAAATTTCCTGTCCTTGTTCCGTTTTCTGCTTTGTTTTTTTTAGTATATTGACTGCGTCGATAATTTTCAAACCTTTCGCTTTAAGATCTGTTATAACGTCGTCTTTAGTGCACGAAGGGTGGAGACCCCTTGCTCAGGACGTAATTTATCCTGAGCTTGTTTCTTCTTCGGCTCGTTTTCGTTGTTTTGTTTCCGTGGCTCGATTTCGGGTGAAGAACCGGCTCTTCGCTTTTTACTGGGTCTTTTCTTTTCTACCCAATTTGTTTCGCGTGCTAGCTCTTCTTCATCCGTGTGATAATTGGGACTAGCTGCATGAGACAGAGTAACTTCGCGTTCTTTGTGCGAAAGAGAATTCTTTAGAGCCTGGTTTTCTTCTTTTAGTGTATCTATTTCTCTCTTGAGCTCTTGGTAGAGAAGATCCATTTTGTTAAGCTTAATACGGATTTCATTGTTTTCCTCCTCAAAACTTTTACAAATCGCTGAGTCCCTTCTTCCTTGCGCTTGGGTATCCGGCGGACTTCTTTTTCCGGAGACGGTCGGTCTTGATGGTGGAGACCGAGTTACCCATGAATTTTTCACGAAGGGATTTATTAAATGCAATAATTGGCTCTCCCCAGAATCCGTAGAGCCTACCTCCGAAGAGGGTGGATTTTCCAGTGAACCTGGACTGCCACCTGGGGTACTATATCTATTTGTTTTACTCATTGCATATTATGTATACATCTTATCCCTGGTATACGAAGGGTGGATTTTAGTCGCCTCTTACGACAGGCATGCCTACCTCGGGTATATTCTGGCCCCTACCCGAAGGGGGCCGAAGGAAGACTGAAAAGAAGATTATTTACAGTTTGTGAGACACAGTTTCCCTCTACTAAGCCTTTGAAAGGAAGAGTGAAAAGATTATTTATCCCTTTTGAAACTCAGTTTCCCTTTACTAAGCCTTTGAAAGGAAGACTGAAAAGAAGGTTATTTATACCTTTTGAAACTCAGCTCCCCTTTACTAGGCCTTTGGAAGGAAGAGTGAAAAGAAGATTATTTATACCTTTTGAAACTCAGTTTCCCTTTACTAAGCCTTTGAAAGGAAGACTGAAAAGAAAATTTTGTATATCCTTTTGAAACTCAACTTCCCTTTACTAAACTTTTGGAAGGAAGATTGAAAAGAAGATTGTTTATCAATTACGAAACTCAGTTGCCCTTTACTAAGCCCTTGGAAAGAAGACTGAAAAGAAGATTATTTGTCGTTTGTGAGACTCGGTTTCCCTTTTCTAAGATTTGAAAGGAAGACTGAAAAGAAGATTATTTATCCCTTTTGAAACCCAGCTCCCCTTTACTAGGCCTTTAAAAGGAAGAGTGAAAAGAAGATTATTTATCCCTTTTGAAACTCAGTTTCCCTTCACTAAGCCTTTGTAAGGAAGACTGAAAATAAGATTATTTACCGTTTCTGAGACTCAGTTTCCCGTTACTAAGCCTTTGAAAGGAAGACTGAAAAGAAGATTATTTATCCCTTTTGAAACTCAGCTCCCCTTTACTAGCCTATGGAAGGAAGACTGAAAAGAAGATTATTTATCAACTGCGAAACAGAGTTACCCTTTACTAAGCCCTTGGAAGGAAAAGAAGATTATTTATCCCTTTCAAAACTCAGCTCCCCTTTACTAAGCTTTTGGAACTAAGATTGAAAAGAAGGTTGTTTATCAATTACGAACCTCAGTTGCCCTTCACTAAGCCCTTAGAAGGAAGACTGAAAAGATGATTGTTTATCAATTGCGAAACTCAGTTGCCCTTGACTAAGCCCTTCGAAGGAAGACTGATAAGAAGATAATTTACCGTTTGTGAGACACAATTTCCCTCTACTAAGCCTTTGAAAGGAAGGCTGAAAAGAAGGTTATTTATCTCTTTTGAAACTCAGTTCCCCTTTGCTAAGCCTACGGAAGGAAGACTGAAAGGAAGGTTGTTTATCAATTACGAAACTCAGTTGCCCTTTACTAAGCCCTTGGAAGGAAGACTGAAAAGAAGATTATCTGCCGTTTGTGAGACTTAGTTTCCCATTACTAAGCCTTTGAAAGGAAGACTGAAGAAAGATTATTTAGGCCTTTTGAAACTCAGCTCCCCTTTACTAAGCCTATGGAAGGAAGACTGAAAAGAAGGTTGTTTATCAATTACGAAACTCAGTTGCCCTTTACTAAGCCCTAGGAAGGAAGTCTGAAAAGAAGATTATTTACCCTTTTTGAGACTCAGTTTTACATTACTAAGCCTTTGAAAGGAAGACTGAAAAGAAGATTATTTATCCCTTTTGAAACTCAGCTCCCCTTTACTAGCCTATGGAAGGAAGACTGAAAAGAAGATTATTTATCAACTGCGAAACAGAGTTACCCTTTACTAAGCCCTTGGAAGGAAAAGAAGATTATTTATCCCTTTCAAAACTCAGCTCCCCTTTACTAAGCTTTTGGAACTAAGATTGAAAAGAAGGTTGTTTATCAATTACGAACCTCAGTTGCCCTTCACTAAGCCCTTAGAAGGAAGACTGAAAAGATGATTGTTTATCAATTGCGAAACTCAGTTGCCCTTGACTAAGCCCTTCCAAGGAAGACTGATAAGAAGATAATTTACCGTTTGTGAGACACAATTTCCCTCTACTAAGCCTTTGAAAGGAAGGCTGAAAAGAAGGTTATTTATCTCTTTTGAAACTCAGTTCCCCTTTGCTAAGCCTACGGAAGGAAGACTGAAAGGAAGGTTGTTTATCAATTACGAAACTCAGTTGCCCTTTACTAAGCCCTTGGAAGGAAGACTGAAAAGAAGATTATCTGCCGTTTGTGAGACTTAGTTTCCCATTACTAAGCCTTTGAAAGGAAGACTGAAGAAAGATTATTTAGGCCTTTTGAAACTCAGCTCCCCTTTACTAAGCCTATGGAAGGAAGACTGAAAAGAAGGTTGTTTATCAATTACGAAACTCAGTTGCCCTTCACTAAGCCCTTAGAAGGAAGACTGAAAAGATGATTTTTTATCAATTGCGAAACTCAGTTGCCCTTGACTAAGCCCTTCGAAGGAAGACATTTTTTTTTTTTTTTTTTTCCGTGGGTTGGTGAGAATCTTCAAAAGACACTATGAGACACCGTGTACTCATAGTAGTGTCAGATTTTTACTGACTAAACACACCCTTCCCTTTTATTATTTTTGTTTACTACAACTAAATTTCCTTAACAAGTAGTTTAAGCTTCAATATTATTCGCGTGAGGCAGGTAGATTTTCAGCAAAATCACCTGCTAATGCCGTCATTATATGCGGTTGCTTCTTATTGCGCTAGATCGAACGGGTTCGTTCTTTGAAGTCGGCGCATAAGGTTTCTCACGTCCAATATTTGGAGTATAGCATGGTTACAGTGATTATGAAGGCGAAGATGGAGCTTCCTAGCGAAGTTTGTTATTTCGTCGTTCACAGTTGCGATCCCTAAGTCTCTTTGTATATCATTGTTTCTAATATACCAGGGAGCATTTACGATTCGTCTTATCACTTTATTTTGGAATGATTGAATAAATTCTCTATTGCTTCCTTTAGTACAACCCCAGAGTTGTATGCCGTATGTCCATATAGGCTTAAGCACTTGCTTGTATATAAGCAGTTTGTTATGTTCACTTAGCTTGGAATATCTTCCAAGGAGCCAATACATTTCTCTAAAACGATTTTCAAGCTCATCGCGTTTTTTTTTAACGTGCGTTTTCCACTTGAGCATCTAGTGTCATCCCTAGATATTTAGCTTCATTTGCATGTGGTATTTGTACAGAGTTAATAAAAACGGGTAGATTGTTTATTTTCTTGTATGTAAAGTTCACATGCGTCGATTTAGTCTCGTTAAGAACAATGCGTAATTGTTTTGTCCAGTCACAGATTTTATTCAAAGCTTGTTGGAGTTTATCAGTTGCTGACTCAATTGAACTATCCGTTGCTAAACGTAGCTACTACGGTGCCTTCAGTTTGGGGTATGTCCCGAGTATACAGCAAAAATAAAATTGGACCAAGGACACTTCCTTGCGGAACTCCGGCTGCTATTTCCTTGAACTCGGAGTATTCAGTTCCGTGTTTAACACGAAATAGTCTATTTTCAAGGTAGGATTCTAAGATCTTATTTAGGTGTTCCGGCAGGACCTGTCTTAGTTTGTATTTCAGGCCATCGTGCCAAACCTTGTCAAAGGCCTGGGAGACGTCAAGAAAAGCGCTAGAGCAAATCTTTCGTCCTTCTAGGGCTTTTTCAATTTCATCGGTTATTCTGTAAACCTGGTCGATTGTGGAATGCTTGATTCTAAACCCGAATTGATGATCAGGTATAAGTCGTCTTTCTTCAATAACTGGTTGTATGCGTTTCAATAGGAGCCTTTCAAATACCTTCGATATTATTGGAAGGAGCGATATTGGTCTGTACGATTTTTTGTCATTAGGAGATTTCCCCGGTTTCGGAACCATTATCACTTCTGCTACCTTCCACGCATCTGGAACGTGTAGCAATCTAAGCGAAGCGTTTATTAAATGCAGCAGTTTCATTAGTGCTTTTTGTGGTAATTGCTTAAGGATTTGTCCGGTTATTAAATCAAAACCTGGGGCTTTGTTATTTTTCAGTTGTTTTATTTCTTGGTAAAGTTCGGTTAGTGACACCTTTTTTATTCTAAAGCTGTCAGATGTTATTGTCATACTTCTGTGATCCTCTATTAATATTTGACCATCAAATGGTTTAAACGTTTCCTCCAGATGTTTGGCAAAAAGGTCGGCCTTTTCTTTGTCATCTTTTGCCCACTCGCCATTGTCTTTTCTGATTGGTGCTGATTGCATTTGTGGTTTTTTTACGCTTTTTATAGCTTTCCAGAGCGAATAGTTTGTACTCTTTTCGGCTGTTAAGCCTTCAAGATAAACAGTGGTCTCGCTATTTTTTAACTCTTGAATCTCTTTTTTAAGTTTATTACTTAAGTAATTTGAGTATGTCTTATGTTGGGGGGCACGGGTTTGTTGCCATACTTTACGTGCTCTTCTCTTTTCACGAATGAGCTCTTTTATATCGGGCGGATAGTTAACTTCGCTGCGTTTGACTACTCTTCTCCTTAATGGAGTATTTTTCCATGCGGCATACTGAATAGATTCAATAAATTTATCGAGTTCGTCTTCTATTTCGAGTGGTGTTTTTAGTGACACGTTTAAGATAATATTTTCTTCGCAATCATTTTTAAAGCCGTTCCAGTTGGTTTTGTTGTTAGTTAATCTAGGCACGCCTTCTACTTTCATTAGTTGGTCACTTATTGTTAAGATTACCGGTGAGTGATCTGAGGAGAGATCAAAACTTTCCTCTACTTTTGCAAAACTTGGAGATACTCCCTTTGTTATGAAGAAGTCTATCAGGTCAGGTGTTTTTGCAGCATCGGAGGGCCAATATGTTGGTTGCCCTGTCGAATAGAAGTCAACCCCGCATTGCATACCAACTTCGTATAGGAGTCTACCTTTTGGCGAGTTATATCTTGAACCCCAAAGGGTGAGTTTTGCATTAAAGTCACCACCAATAATGAAATTCGTTCCAAACGAGTTGAAGAGATCTACAAAGTCGTTACTTTTAATTGTGCATCGTGGGGGACAATAAATCGACGCGATGTTGTAGTATGAGCTCTTGTTTTTAACACGAACTGAAGTTGTTTGCATAATGTCAAGTTCAATCGTTGTATTCATGGAGTGCTTAATGCAGTCTTTGATGAATAGGGAGGATCCGCCTCTGGCTCTCCCAGAAGGATGATAAGCGTGATACGCACGAAATCCTCTTATTTTTACCTCAGATTCTTTTGTCAAATGAGTTTCAGATATCAAGCATATGTCAATATTGTCGTTTCGCAGGAATACCTCTAGTTCGGTGATTTTTTGTTGGAGGCCGTTTGCGTTCCATGTTAAAATTTTTAATAACCGTTTCATGATCATGTGGGAGTTCTTTTTGTTCGTGGTTTAAACTCGAGCTTACTCAATTTGTCAAATATGGTCTTGTTAATCTTGGTTTGCTCCTCAAGTTTTGCGAGAATAATAGAGAAGACTTGCGAGATTGGGTCTACCGTAACACTAGGCGGTTTGTTTGCTTGTGATACGGTTTGAGCATATGATTGCACTCTTGGAGATTTTGGCTTTTCATTATTTTTTGTTAGAGGAACTTTGGTTTGGTCTTCTTTCGTCTTAGTTTTAGTGGGTTTAATTTCGTTCGTAACTTTTTCCTTAATAGTTACTCGTCTTTCTTTAATCAGCTGTGCGTTTTTGACTAAAGTATTCTTGAATGTATCGCGTCATTTTTGGAGCTCCTTAGCTACTTCACAACCTCTATAGTTTGCTGGGTGGTTACCTTTGCAGTTTATGCACGTCGCCGGGGCTTGTCTATTAAGGTCACATCTTTCTGATAGGTGGTTACCAGCACATTTTACGCATTTTGGGTCTTTTTGGCAATATGCTTGGGTGTGATTGAAACCTTGGCAGCGTTTGCACTGTGGTATCGATCTTGCGTTCGTACGCATTGGTTCAATTTTAACTACGATATTTAAAATTGTTTTAATGTTGTAAATAACGTCTACATTTTCACTCCTATCGAAAGTGAGCATAAAGAGCGGGAGTCCATGCTTGGCCAAAATTTCCTGTCCTTGTTCCGTTTTCTGCTTTGTTTTTTTTAGTATATTGACTGCGTCGATAATTTTCAAACCTTTCGCTTTAAGATCTGTTATAACGTCGTCTTTAGTGCACGAAGGGTGGAGACCCCTTGCTCAGGACGTAATTTATCCTGAGCTTGTTTCTTCTTCGGCTCGTTTTCGTTGTTTTGTTTCCGTGGCTCGATTTCGGGTGAAGAACCGGCTCTTCGCTTTTTACTGGGTCTTTTCTTTTCTACCCAATTTGTTTCGCGTGCTAGCTCTTCTTCATCCGTGTGATAATTGGGACTAGCTGCATGAGACAGAGTAACTTCGCGTTCTTTGTGCGAAAGAGAATTCTTTAGAGCCTGGTTTTCTTCTTTTAGTGTATCTATTTCTCTCTTGAGCTCTTGGTAGAGAAGATCCATTTTGTTAAGCTTAATACGGATTTCATTGTTTTCCTCCTCAAAACTTTTACAAATCGCTGAGTCCCTTCTTCCTTGCGCTTGGGTATCCGGCGGACTTCTTTTTCCGGAGACGGTCGGTCTTGATGGTGGAGACCGAGTTACCCATGAATTTTTCACGAAGGGATTTATTAAATGCAATAATTGGCTCTCCCCAGAATCCGTAGAGCCTACCTCCGAAGAGGGTGGATTTTCCAGTGAACCTGGACTGCCACCTGGGGTACTATATCTATTTGTTTTACTCATTGCATATTATGTATACATCTTATCCCTGGTATACGAAGGGTGGATTTTAGTCGCCTCTTACGACAGGCATGCCTACCTCGGGTATATTCTGGCCCCTACCCGAAGGGGGCCGAAGGAAGACTGAAAAGAAGATTATTTACAGTTTGTGAGACACAGTTTCCCTCTACTAAGCCTTTGAAAGGAAGAGTGAAAAGATTATTTATCCCTTTTGAAACTCAGTTTCCCTTTACTAAGCCTTTGAAAGGAAGACTGAAAAGAAGGTTATTTATACCTTTTGAAACTCAGCTCCCCTTTACTAGGCCTTTGGAAGGAAGAGTGAAAAGAAGATTATTTATACCTTTTGAAACTCAGTTTCCCTTTACTAAGCCTTTGAAAGGAAGACTGAAAAGAAAATTTTGTATATCCTTTTGAAACTCAACTTCCCTTTACTAAACTTTTGGAAGGAAGATTGAAAAGAAGATTGTTTATCAATTACGAAACTCAGTTGCCCTTTACTAAGCCCTTGGAAAGAAGACTGAAAAGAAGATTATTTGTCGTTTGTGAGACTCGGTTTCCCTTTTCTAAGATTTGAAAGGAAGACTGAAAAGAAGATTATTTATCCCTTTTGAAACCCAGCTCCCCTTTACTAGGCCTTTAAAAGGAAGAGTGAAAAGAAGATTATTTATCCCTTTTGAAACTCAGTTTCCCTTCACTAAGCCTTTGTAAGGAAGACTGAAAATAAGATTATTTACCGTTTCTGAGACTCAGTTTCCCGTTACTAAGCCTTTGAAAGGAAGACTGAAAAGAAGATTATTTATCCCTTTTGAAACTCAGCTCCCCTTTACTAGCCTATGGAAGGAAGACTGAAAAGAAGATTATTTATCAACTGCGAAACAGAGTTACCCTTTACTAAGCCCTTGGAAGGAAAAGAAGATTATTTATCCCTTTCAAAACTCAGCTCCCCTTTACTAAGCTTTTGGAACTAAGATTGAAAAGAAGGTTGTTTATCAATTACGAACCTCAGTTGCCCTTCACTAAGCCCTTAGAAGGAAGACTGAAAAGATGATTGTTTATCAATTGCGAAACTCAGTTGCCCTTGACTAAGCCCTTCGAAGGAAGACTGATAAGAAGATAATTTACCGTTTGTGAGACACAATTTCCCTCTACTAAGCCTTTGAAAGGAAGGCTGAAAAGAAGGTTATTTATCTCTTTTGAAACTCAGTTCCCCTTTGCTAAGCCTACGGAAGGAAGACTGAAAGGAAGGTTGTTTATCAATTACGAAACTCAGTTGCCCTTTACTAAGCCCTTGGAAGGAAGACTGAAAAGAAGATTATCTGCCGTTTGTGAGACTTAGTTTCCCATTACTAAGCCTTTGAAAGGAAGACTGAAGAAAGATTATTTAGGCCTTTTGAAACTCAGCTCCCCTTTACTAAGCCTATGGAAGGAAGACTGAAAAGAAGGTTGTTTATCAATTACGAAACTCAGTTGCCCTTTACTAAGCCCTAGGAAGGAAGTCTGAAAAGAAGATTATTTACCCTTTTTGAGACTCAGTTTTACATTACTAAGCCTTTGAAAGGAAGACTGAAAAGAAGATTATTTATCTCTTTTGAAACTCAGCTCCCCTTTACTAAGCCTGTGGAAGGTAGACTGAAAAGAAGATTGTTTATCTATTGCGAAACTCAGTTGCACTTTACTAAGCATTTGGAAGGAAGACTGAAAAGAAGATTATTTATCGTTTGGGGGACTCAGTTTCGATCTACTGAGCCTTTGAAAGGAAGACTGAAAGGAAGGTTATTTATCCCTTTTGAAACTCAGTTCCCTTTACTAAGCCTATGGAAGGAAGACTGAAAAGAAGATTGTTTATCAATTGCGAAACTTAGTTGCCCTTGACTAAGCCCATGAAAGGAAGACTGAAAAGAAGATTATTTATCGTTTGTGAGACTCAGTTTCCCTCTACTAAGCCTTTATTTACCCCTTTTGAAACTCAGTTCCCCTTTACTAAGCCTATGGAAGGAAGACTGAAAAGAAGTTTGTTTATCAATCACGGAACTCAGTTGCCCTTTACTACGCCCTTGGAAGGAAGACTGAAAATAAGATTATTTACCCTTTGTGAGACTCAGTTTCCCATTACTAAGCCTTTGAAAGGAAGACCGAAAAGAAGGTTATTTATCTCTTTTGAAACTCAGTTCCCCTTTGCTAAGCCTATGGAAGGAAGACTGAAAAGAAGATTGTTTATCAATTGCGAAACTCAGTTGCCCTTGACTAAGCCCTTCGAAGGAAGACTGAAAAGAAGATTATTTACCGTTTGTGAGACACAGTTTCCCTCTACAAAGCCTTTGAAAGGAAGGCTGAAAAGAAGGTTATTTATCTCTTTTGAAACTCAGTTCCCTTTTGCTAAGCCTATGGAAGGAAGACTGAAAGGAAGGTTGTTTATCGATTACGAAACTCAGTTGCCCTTTACTAAGCCCTTGGAAGGAAGACTGAAAAGAAGATTATCTACCGTTTGTTGAGACTTAGTTTCCCATTACTAAGCCTTTGAAAGGAAGACTGAAAAAAGATTACTTATCCCTTTTGAAACTCAGCTCCCCTTTACTAAGCCTATGGAAGGAAGACTGAAAAGAAGATTGTTTATCAATTGCGAAACTGAGTTGCCCTTCACTAAGCCCTTGGAAGGAAAACTGAAAAGTAGATTATTTACCGTTTGTGAGACTCAGTTTCCCTCTACTAAGCCTTTGAAAGGAAGACTGAAAAGAAGGTTATTTATCTCTTTTGAAACTCAGTTCCCCTTTACTAAGCCTATTGAAGGAAGACTGAAAAGAAGATTGTTTATCAATTGCGAAACTCATTTGCCCTTGAATAAGCCCTTCGAAGGAAGACTGAAAAGAAGATTATTTACCGTTTCTGAGACACAGTTTCCCTCCACTAAGCCTTTGAAAGGAAGGCTGAAAAGAAGGTTATTTATCTCTTTTGAAACTCAGTTCCCCTTTACTAAGCCTATGGAAGGAAGACAGAGAGGAAGGTTGTTTATCAATTACGAAACTCAGTTGCCCTTTACTAAGCCTTTGGAAGGAAGACTGAAAAGAAGATTATTTATCGTTTGTGAGACTCAGTTTCCCCCTACTAAGCCTTTATTTATTCCTCTTTAAACTCAGTTAAACTTTATTAAGAAGGAAGACTGAAAAGAAGGTTGTTTATCAATTACGAAACTCAGTTGCCCTTTACTAAGCCCTTGGAAGGAAGACTGAAAAGAAGATTATCTACCATTTGTGAGACTTAGTTTCCCATTACTAAGCCTTTGAAAGGAAGACTGAAAAAAGATTATTTAGCCCTTTTGAAACTCAGCTCCCCTTTACTAAGCCTATGGAAGAAAGACTGAAAAGAAGACTGTTTATCAATTGCGAAACTCAGTTGCCCTTGACTAAGCCCTTGGAAGGAAGACTGAAAAGAAGATTATTTATCGTTTGTGAGACTCAGTTTCCCCCTACTAAGCCTTTATTTATCCCTTTTGAAACTCAGTTAACCTTTATAAAGCCTATGGAAGGAAGACTGAAAAGAAGGTTGTTTATCAATTGCG
The DNA here is from genome assembly GCA_963583995.1 of Xylota segnis. Taxonomy (NCBI): domain Eukaryota; kingdom Metazoa; phylum Arthropoda; class Insecta; order Diptera; family Syrphidae; genus Xylota; species Xylota segnis. The sequence goes on along the minus strand of OY757236.1, from coordinate 89,141,765 downwards.
AAACTCAGTTGCCCTTTACTAAGCCCTTGGAAGGAAGACTGAAAAGAAGATTATTTACCCTTTGTGAGACTAAGTTTCCCATTACTTAGCCTTTGAAAGGAAGACTGAAAAGAAGATTATTTATCTCTTTTGAAACTCAGCTCCAATTTACTAAGCCTATGGAAGGTAGACTGAAAAGAAGATTGTTTATCTATTGCGAAACTCAGTTGCACTTTACTAAGCATTTGAAAGGAAGACTGAAAAGAAGATTGTTTATCAATTGCGAAACTCAGTTGCCCTTGACTAAGCCCGTGGAAGGAAGACTGAAAAGAAGATTATTTATCGTTTGTGAGACTCAGTTTCCCATTACTAAGCCTTTGAAAGGAAGACTGAAAAGAAGATTATTTATCTCTTTTGAAACTCAGCTCCCCCTTACTAAGCCTATGGAAGGAAGACTGAAAAGAAGATTGTTTATCTATTGCGAAACTCAGTTGCACTTTACTAAGCCCTTGGAAGGAAGACTAAAAAGAAGATTATTTATCCCTTTTGAAACTCAGTTAACCTTTACTAAGCCTTTGGAAGGAAAACTGAAAAGAAGGTTATTAATCCCTTTTGAAACTCAGCTCCACTTTACTAGGCCTTTGGAAGGAAGACTGAAGAGAAGATTATTTATCCCTTTTGAAACTCAGTTTCCCTTTACTAAGCCTTTGAAAGGAATTCTGAAAAGAAGATTATTTATCTCTTTTGAAGCTCAGCTTCCCTGTACTAAACTTTTGGAAGGAAGATTGAAAAGAAGATTGTTTATCAATTGCGAAACTCAGTTGCCCTTTACTAAGCCCTTGGAAGGAAGACTGAAAGAAGATTATTAATCGGTTGTGAGACTCAGTTTCCCTTTACTAAGATTTGAAAGGAAGACTGAAAAGAAGATTATTTATCCCTTTTGAAACTCAGCTCCCCTTTACTAAACCTATGAAAGAAATACTGAAAAGAAGATTGTTTATCAATTGCGAAACTGAGTTGCCCTTCACTAAGCCCTTAGAAAAAAGACTGAAAAGAAGATTATTGGCCGTTTGTGAGACTCAGTTTCCCATTACTAAGACATTGAAAGTAAGACTAAAAAGAAGATTATTTATCCCTTTTGAAACTCAGCTCCCCTTTACTAAACCTATGAAAGAAATACTGAAAAGAAGATTGTTTATCAATTGCGAAACTGAGTTCCCCTTCACTAAGCCCTTGGAAGGAAGACTGAAAAGGAGATTATTTACCGTTTGTGAGAGTCAGTTTCCCTTTTCTAAGCTTTTGGAAGGAAGACTGAAAAGAAGATTATTTATCCCTTTTGAAACTCAGCTCCCCTTTACTGAACTTTTGGAAGGAAGATTGAAAATAAGGTTGTTTATCAATTACGAAACTCAGTTGCCCTTCACTAAGCCCTTGGAAGGAAGACTGAAAAGTAGATTATTTACCGTTTGTGAGACTCAGTTTCCCTCTACTAAGCCTTTGAAAGAAATACTGAAAAGAAGATTGTTTATCAATTGCGAAACTGAGTTCCCCTTCACTAAGCCCTTGGAAGGAAGACTGAAAAGGAGATTATTTACCGTTTGTGAGACTCAGTTTCCCTTTTCTAAGCTTTTGGAAGGAAGACTGAAAAGAAGATTATTTATCCCTTTTGAAACTCAGCTCCCCTTTACTGAACTTTTGGAAGGAAGATTGAAAATAAGGTTGTTTATCAATTACGAAACTCAGTTGCCCTTCACTAAGCCCTTGGAAGGAAGATTGAAAAGTAGATTATTTACCGTTTGTGAGACTCAGTTTCCCTCTACTAAGCCTTTGAAAGAAATACTGAAAAGAAGATTGTTTATCAATTGCGAGTTCCCCTTCATTCCCCTTCATTAAGCCCTTGGAAGGAAGACTGAAAAGGAGATTATTTACCGTTTGTGAGACTCAGTTTCCCTTTTCTAAGCTTTCGGAAGGAAGACTGAAAAGAAGATTATTTATCTCTTTTGAAACTCAGCTCCCCTTTACTGAACTTTTGGAAGGAAGATTGAAAAGAAGGTTGTTTATCAATTACGAGACTCAGTTGCCCTTCACTAAGCCCTTGGAAGGAAGACTGAAAAGGAGATTATTTACCGTTTGTGAGACTCAGTTTCCCTTTTCTAAGCTTTTGGAAGGAAGACTGAAAAGAAGATTATTTATCCCTTTTGAAACTCAGCTCCCCTTTACTGAACTTTTGGAAGGAAGATTGAAAATAAGGTTGTTTATCAATTACGAAACTCAGTTGCCCTTCACTAAGCCCTTGGAAGGAAGATTGAAAAGTAGATTATTTACCGTTTGTGAGACTCAGTTTCCCTCTACTAAGCCTTTGAAAGAAATACTGAAAAGAAGATTGTTTATCAATTGCAAAACTGAGTTCCCCTTCACTAAGCCCTTGGAAGGAAGACTGAAAAGGAGATTATTTACCGTTTGTGAGACTCAGTTTCAATTTTCTAAGCTTTTGGAAGGAAGACTGAAAAGAAGATTATTTATCCCTTTTGAAACTCAGCTCCCCTTTACTGAACTTTTGGAAGGAAGATTGAAAAGAAGGTTGTTTATCAATTACGAAACTCAGTTGCCCTTCACTAAGCCCTTGGAAGGAAGACTGAAAAGTAGATTATTTACCGTTTTGTGAGACTCAGTTTCCCTTTACTAAGCCTTTGAAAGGAAGACTGAAAAGAAGGTTATTTATCTCTGTTGATACTCAGTTCCCCTTTACTAAGCCTATGGAAGGAAGACTGAAAAGACGATTGTTTATCAATTGCGAAACTCAGTTGCCCTTGACTATGCCCTTCGAAGGAAGACTAAAGAGAAGATTATCTACCGTTTGTGAGACTTAGTTTCCCATTACTAAGCCTTTGAAAGGAAGACTGAAAAAAGATTATTTATCCCTTTTGAAACTCAACTCCCCTTTACTAAGCCTATGGAAGGAAGACTGAAAAGAAGATTTTTTATCAATTGCGAAACTCAGTTGCCCTTGACTAAGCCCTTGGAAGGAAGACTGAAAACAAGATAATTGTCATTTGTGAGACTCAGTTTCCCTCTACTAAGCCTTTATTTATCCCTTTTGAAACTCAGTTCGCCTTTATTAAACCTATGGAAGGAAGACTGTAAAGAAGGTTGTTTATCAATTACGAAACTCAGTTGCCCTTTACTAAGCCCTTGGAAGGAAGACTGAAAAGAAGATTTTTTATCAATTGCGAAACTCAGTTGCCCTTGACTAAGCCCTTGGAAGGAAGACTGAAAACAAGATAATTGTCATTTGTGAGACTCAGTTTCCCTCTACTAAGCCTTTATTTATCCCTTTTGAAACTCAGTTCCCCTTTATTAAACCTATGGAAGGAAGACTGAAAAGAAGATTGTTTATCTATTGCGAAACTCAGTTGCACTTTACTAAGCCCTTGGAAGGAAGACTAAAAAGAAGATTATTTATCCCTTTTGAAACTCAGTTAACCTTTACTAAGCCTTTGGAAGGAAAACTGAAAAGAAGGTTATTAATCCCTTTTGAAACTCAGCTCCACTTTACTAGGCCTTTGGAAGGAAGACTGAAGAGAAGATTATTTATCCCTTTTGAAACTCAGTTTCCCTTTACTAAGCCTTTGAAAGGAATTCTGAAAAGAAGATTATTTATCTCTTTTGAAGCTCAGCTTCCCTGTACTAAACTTTTGGAAGGAAGATTGAAAAGAAGATTGTTTATCAATTGCGAAACTCAGTTGCCCTTTACTAAGCCCTTGGAAGGAAGACTGAAAGAAGATTATTAATCGGTTGTGAGACTCAGTTTCCCTTTACTAAGATTTGAAAGGAAGACTGAAAAGAAGATTATTTATCCCTTTTGAAACTCAGCTCCCCTTTACTAAACCTATGAAAGAAATACTGAAAAGAAGATTGTTTATCAATTGCGAAACTGAGTTCCCCTTCACTAAGCCCTTGGAAGGAAGACTGAAAAGGAGATTATTTACCGTTTATGAGAGTCAGTTTCCCTTTTCTAAGCTTTTGGAAGGAAGACTGAAAAGAAGATTATTTATCCCTTTTGAAACTCAGCTCCCCTTTACTGAACTTTTGGAAGGAAGATTGAAAATAAGGTTGTTTATCAATTACGAAACTCAGTTGCCCTTCACTAAGCCCTTGGAAGGAAGACTGAAAAGTAGATTATTTACCGTTTGTGAGACTCAGTTTCCCTCTACTAAGCCTTTGAAAGAAATACTGAAAAGAAGATTGTTTATCAATTGCGAAACTGAGTTCCCCTTCACTAAGCCCTTGGAAGGAAGACTGAAAAGGAGATTATTTACCGTTTGTGAGACTCAGTTTCCCTTTTCTAAGCTTTTGGAAGGAAGACTGAAAAGAAGATTATTTATCCCTTTTGAAACTCAGCTCCCCTTTACTGAACTTTTGGAAGGAAGATTGAAAATAAGGTTGTTTATCAATTACGAAACTCAGTTGCCCTTCACTAAGCCCTTGGAAGGAAGACTGAAAAGTAGATTATTTACCGTTTGTGAGACTCAGTTTCCCTCTACTAAGCCTTTGAAAGAAATACTGAAAAGAAGATTGTTTATCAATTGCGAAACTGAGTTCCCCTTCATTAAGCCCTTGGAAGGAAGACTGAAAAGGAGATTATTTACCGTTTGTGAGACTCAGTTTCCCTTTTCTAAGCTTTCGGAAGGAAGACTGAAAAGAAGATTATTTATCTCTTTTGAAACTCAGCTCCCCTTTACTGAACTTTTGGAAGGAAGATTGAAAAGAAGGTTGTTTATCAATTACGAGACTCAGTTGCCCTTCACTAAGCCCTTGGAAGGAAGACTGAAAAGTAGATTATTTACCGTTTGTGAGACTCAGTTTCCCTCTACTAAGCCATTGAAAGTAAGACTGAAAAGAAGATTATTTATCTCTTTTTAAACTCAGCTCCCCTTTACTAAGCCTATGGAAGGAAGACTGAAAAAAAGATTGCTTATCTATTGCGAAACTCAGTTGCACTTTACTAAGCCCTTGGAAGGAAGACTGAAAAGAAGATTATTTATCGTTTGTGAAACTCAGTTTCCCTTTAATAAGCCTTTGAAAGGAAGACTGAAAAGAAGATTATTTATCCCTTTTGAAACCCAGCTCCCCTTTACTAGGCCTTTGGAAGGAAGAGTGAAAAGAAGATTATTTATGCCTTTTGAAACTCAGTTTCCCTTTGCTAAACCTTTGAAAGGAAGACTGAGAAGACGATTATTTACCGATTCTGAGACTCAGTTTCCCATTACTAAGCCTTTGAAAGTAAGACAGAAAAGAAGATTATTTATCCCTTTTGAAACTCAGTTCCCTTTACTAAGCCTATGAAAGAAATACTGAAAAGAAGATTGTTTATCAATTGCGAAACTGAGTTGCCCTTCACTAAGCCCGTGGAAGAAGACTGAAAAGGAGGTTATTTACCGTTTGTGAGACTCAGTTTCCCTTTTCTAAGCCTTTGGAAGGAAGACTGAAAAGAAGATTATTTATCCCTTTTGAAACTCAGCTCCCCTTTACTAAACTTTTGGAAGGAAGATTGAAAAGAAGGTTGTTTATCAATTACGAAACTCAGTTGCCCTTCACTAAGCACTTGGAAGGAAGACTGAAAGAAGATTATTTACCGTTTGTGAGACTCAGTTTCCCATTACTAAGCCTTTGAAAGTAAGACAGAAAAGAAGATTATTTATCCCTTTTGAAACTCAGTTCCCTTTACTAAGCCTATGAAAGAAATACTGAAAAGAAGATTGTTTATCAATTGCGAAACTGAGTTGCCCTTCACTAAGCCCGTGGAAGAAGACTGAAAAGGAGATTATTTACCGTTTGTGAGACTCAGTTTCCCTTTTCTAAGACTTTGGAAGGAAGACTGAAAAGAAGATTATTTATCCCTTTTGAAACTCAGCTCCCCTTTACTGAACTTTTGGAAGGAAGATTGAAAATAAGGTTGTTTATCAATTACGAAACTCAGTTGCCCTTCACTAAGCCCTTGGAAGGAAGACTGAAAAGTAGATTATTTACCGTTTGTGAGACTCAGTTTCCCTCTACTAAGCCTTTGAAAGAAATACTGAAAAGAAGATTGTTTATCAATTGCGAAACTGAGTTCCCCTTCACTAAGCCCTTGGAAGGGAGACTGAAAAGGAGATTATTTACCTCTTGTGAGACTCAGTTTCCCTTTTCTAAGTTTTTGGAAGGAAGACTGAAAAGAAGATTATTTATCCCTTTTGAAACTCAGCTCCCCTTTACTGAACTTTTGGAAGGAAGATTGAAAAGAAGGTTGTTTATCAATTACGAGACTCAGTTGCTCTTCACTAAGCCCTTGGAAGGAAGACTGAAAAGTAGATTATTTACCGTTTGTGAGACTCAGTTTCCCTCTACTAAGCTTTTGGAAGGAAGACTGAAAAGAAGATTATTTATGCCTTTTGAAACTCAGCTCCCCTTTACTGAACTTTTGGAAGGAAGATTGAAAAGAAGGTTGTTTATCAATTACGAAACTCAGTTGCCCTTCACTAAGCCCTTGGAAGGAAGACTGAAAAGTAGATTATTTACCGTTTTGTGAGACTCAGTTTCCCTTTACTAAGCCTTTGAAAGGAAGACTGAAAAGAAGGTTATTTATCTCTGTTGATACTCAGTTCCCCTTTACTAAGCCTATACAAGGAAGACTGAAAAGACGATTGTTTATCAATTGCGAAACTCAGTTGCACTTGACTATGCCCTTCGAAGGAAGACTAAAAAGAAGATTATCTACCGTTTGTGAGACTTAGTTTCCCATTACTAAGCCTTTGAAAGGAAGACTGAAAAAAGATTATTTATCCCTTTTGAAACTCAACTCCCCTTTACTAAGCCTATGGAAGGAAGACTGAAAAGAAGATTTTTTATCAATTGCGAAACTCAGTTGTCCTTGACTAAGCCCTTGGAAGGAAGACTGAAAACAAGATAATTGTCATTTGTGAGACTCAGTTTCCCTCTACTAAGGCTTTATTTATCCCTTTTGAAACTCAGTTCCCCTTTATTAAACCTATGGAAGGAAGACTGAAAAAAAGATTGCTTATCTATTGCGAAACTCAGTTGCACTTTACTAAGCCCTTGGAAGGAAGACTGAAAAGAAGATTATTTATCGTTTGTGAAACTCAGTTTCCCTTTAATAAGCCTTTGAAAGGAAGACTGAAAAGCAGATTATTTATCCCTTTTGAAACCCAGCTCCCCTTTACTAGGCCTTTGGAAGGAAGAGTGAAAAGAAGATTATTTATGCCTTTTGAAACTCAGTTTCCCTTTGCTAAACCTTTGAAAGGAAGACTGAGAAGAAGATTATTTACCGATTCTGAGAATCAGTTTCCCATTACTAAGCCTTTGAAAGGAAGACTGATAAGAAGATTATTTATCTCTTTTTAAACTCAGCTCCCCTTTACTAAGCCTATGGAAGGAAGACTGAAAAAAAGATTGCTTATCTATTGCGAAACTCAGTTGCACTTTACTAAGCCCTTGGAAGGAAGACTGAAAAGAAGATTATTTATCGTTTGTGAAACTCAGTTTCCCTTTAATAAGCCTTTGAAAGGAAGACTGAAAAGAAGATTATTTATCCCTTTTGAAACCCAGCTCCCCTTTACTAGGCCTTTGGAAGGAAGAGTGAAAAGAAGATTATTTATGCCTTTTGAAACTCAGTTTCCCTTTGCTAAACCTTTGAAAGGAAGACTGAGAAGAAGATTATTTACCGATTCTGAGAATCAGTTTCCCATTACTAAGCCTTTGAAAGGAAGACTGAAAATTAGATTATTTATCCCTCTTGAAACTCAGCTCCCCTCTACTAAGCCTATGGAAGGAAGACTGAAAAGAAGATTTTTTATCAATTGCGAAACTCAGTTGCCCTTGACTAAGCCCTTGGAAGGAAGACTGAAAAGAAGATTATTTATCGTTTGTGAGACTCAGTTTCCCTCTACTAAGCCTTTATTTATCCCTTTTGAAACTCAGTTCCACTTTACTAAGCCTATGGAAAGAAGACTGAAAGGAAGGTTGTTTATCAATTACGAAACTCAGTTGCTCTTTACTAAGCCCTTAAAAGGAAGACTGAAAAGAAGATTATTTACCCTTTGTGAGACTCAGTTTCCCATTACTAAGATTTAGAAAGGAAGACTGAAAAGAAGATTATTTATCTCTTTTGAAACTCAGCTCCCCTTTACTAAGCCTATGGAAGGAAGACTGAGAAGAAGATTGTTTATCTATTGCGAAACTCAGTTGCTTTTTACTAAGCCCTTAAAAGGAAGACAGAAAAGAAGATTATTTATCCCTTTTGAAACTCAGTTCCCTTTACTAAGCCTATGAAAGAAATACTGAAAAGAAGATTGTTTATCAATTGCGAAACTGAGTTGCCCTTCACTAAGCCCGTGGAAGAAGACTGAAAAGGAGATTATTTACCGTTTGTGAGACTCAGTTTCCCTTTTCTAAGCCTTTGGAAGGAAGACTGAAAAGAAGATTATTTATCCCTTTTGAAACTCAGCTCCCCTTTACTAAACTTTTGGAAGGAAGATTGAAAAGAAGGTTATTTATCAATTACGAAACTCAGTTGCCCTTCACTAAGCACTTGGAAGGAAGACTGAAAGAAGATTATTTACCGTTTGTGAGACTCAGTTTCCCATTACTAAGCCTTTGAAAGTAAGACAGAAAAGAAGATTATTTATCCCTTTTGAAACTCAGTTCCCTTTACTAAGCCTATGAAAGAAATACTGAAAAGAAGATTGTTTATCAATTGCGAAACTGAGTTGCCCTTCACTAAGCCCGTGGAAGAAGACTGAAAAGGAGATTATTTACCGTTTGTGAGACTCAGTTTCCCTTTTCTAAGCCTTTGGAAGGAAGACTGAAAAGAAGATTATTTATCCCTTTTGAAACTCAGCTCCCCTTTACTAAACTTTTGGAAGGAAGATTGAAAAGAAGGTTGTTTATCAATTACGAAACTCAGTTGCCCTTCACTAAGCACTTGGAAGGAAGACTGAAAAGTAGAGTATTTACCGTTTGTGAGACTCAGTTTCCCTCTACTAAGCCTTTGAAAGGAAGACTGAATAGAAGGTTATTTATCTCTTTTGAAACTCAGTTCCCCTTCACTAAGCCTATGGAAGGAAGACTGAAAAGACGATTGTTTATCAATTGCGAAATTCAGTTGCCCTTGACTAAGCCCTTCGAAGGAAGACTAAAAAGAAGATTATCTACCGTTTGTGAGACTTAGTTTCCCATTACTAAGCATTTGAAATTAAGACTGAAAAAAGTTTATTTATCCCTTTTGAATCTCAGCTCCCCTTTACTAAGCCTATGGAAGGAAGACTGAAAAGAAGATTTTTTATCAATTGCGAAACCCAGTTGCCCTTGACTAAGCCCTTGGAAGGAAGACTGAAAAGAAGATTATTTATCGTTTGTGAGACTCAGTTTCCCTCTACTAAGCCTTTATTTATCCCTTTTGAAACTCAGTTCCACTTTACTAAGCCTATGGAAAGAAGACTGAAAGGAAGGTTGTTTATCAATTACGAAAATCAGTTGCTCTTTACTAAGCCCTTAAAATGAAGACTGAAAAGAAGATTATTTACAATTTGTGAGACTCAGTTTCCCATTACTAAGATTTAGAAAGGAAGACTGAAAAGAAGATTATTTATCTCTTTTGAAACTCAGCTCCCCTTTACTAAGCCTATGGAAGGAAGACTGAAAAGAAGATTGTTTATCAATTGCGAAACTCCGTTGCCCTTGACTATGCCCTTCGAAGGGAGACTAAAAAGAAGATTATCTACCGTTTGTGAGACTTAGTTTCCCATTACTAAGCCTTTGAAAGGAAGACTGAAAAAAGATTATTTATCCCTTTTGAAACTCAACTCCCCTTTACCAAGCCTATGGAAGGAAGACTGAAAAGAAGATTTTTTATCAATTGCGAAACTCAGTTGCCCTTGACTAAGCCCTTGGAAGGAAGACTGAAAACAAGATAATTGTCATTTGTGAGACTCAATTTCCCTCTACTAAGGCTTTATTTATCCCTTTTGAAACTCAGTTCCCCTTTATTAAACCTATGGAAGGAAGACTGTAAAGAAGGTTGTTTATCAATTACGAAACTCAGTTGCCCTTCACTAATCACTTGGAAATAAGACTGAAAAGTAGATTATTTACCATTTGTGAGACTCAGTTTCCCTCTACTAAGCCTTTGAAAGGAAGACTGAAAAGAAGGTTATTTATCTCTTCTGAAACTCAGTTCCCCTTCACTAAGCCTATGGAAGGAAGACTGAAAAGACGATTGTTTATCAATTGCGAAATTCAGTTGCCCTTGACTAAGCTCTTCGAAGGAAGACTAAAAAGAAGATTATCTACCGTTTGTGAGACTTACTTTCCCATTACTAAGCATTTGAAATTAAGACTGAAAAAAGTTTATTTATCCCTTTTGAATCTCAGCTCCCCTTTACTAAGCCTATGGAAGGAAGACTGAAAAGAAGATTGTTTATCTATTGCGAAGCTGTGTTGCCCATTACTAAACCCTTGGAAGGAAGACTGAAAAGAAGATTGTTTATCAATTGCGAAATTCAATTTCCTTTTACTATGCCCTTGGAAGGAAGACTGAAAAAAGATTATTTATCCCTTTTGAAACTCAGCTCCCCTTTACTAAGCCTATGGAAGGAAGACTGAAAAGAAGATTGTTTATCAATTGCGAAACTCAGTTGCCCTTTACTAAGCCCTTGGAAGGAAGACTGAAAAGAAGGTTATTTATCGTTTGTGAGACTCAGTTTCCCTTTACTAAGTTTTGAAAGGGAGACTGAAAAGAAGATTATTTATCCCTTTTGAAACCCAGCTCCCCTTTATTAGGCCTTTGGAAGGAAGAGTGAAAAGAAGGTTATGTATGCCTTTTGAAACTCAGTTTCCCTTTACTAAACCTTTGAAAGGAAGACTGAAAAGAAGATTATTTACCGTTCCTGAGATTCAGTTTCCCATTACTAAGCCTTTGAAAGGAAGACTGAAAATTAGATTATTTATCCCTTTGGAAACTCATCTCCCCTCTACTAAGCCTGTGGAAGAAAGACTGAAAAGAAGATTGTTTATCAATTGCGAAACTGAGTTGCCCTTTACCCTTGGAAGCCCTTGGAAGGAAGACTGAAAAGAAGATTATATACAGTTTGTGAGACACAGTTTCCCTTTTCTAAAAATTTGAAGGGAAGACTGAACAGAAGATTATTTATTCCTTTTGAAACTTAGTTAACCTTTAAAAAATTTTGGAAGGAAGATTGAAAAGAAGGTTGTTTATCCCTTTTGAAACTCAGCTCCCCTTTACTAAACTTTTGGAAGGAAGATTGAAAAGAAGATTGTTCACCAATTACGAAACTCAGTTTCCCTTTACTAAGCACTTGGAAGGAAGACTGAAAAGAAGATTATTTATCGTTTGTGAGACTCAGGTTCCCTCTACTCAGCCTTTGAAAGGAAGACTGAAAAGAAGGTTATTTATCCATTTTGAAACTCATCTCCCCTTAACTAAGCCTATGTAAGGAAGACTGAAAAGAAGATTGTTTATCAATTGCGAAACTCAGTTTCCCTTTACTAAGCACTTGGAAGGAAGACTGAAAAGGAGATTATTTATCGTTTGTGAGGCTCAGGTTCCCTCTACTCAGCCTTTGAAAGGAAGACTGAAAAGAAGGTTATTTATCCATTTTGAAACTCATCTCCCCTTAACTAAGCCTATGTAAGGAAGACTGAAAAGAAGATTGTTTATCAATTGCGAAACTCAGTTTCCCTTTACTAAGCCTATGGAAGGAAGACTGAAAAGAAGATTTTTTATCAATTGCGAAACTCAGTTTCCCTTTACTAAGCCCTTGGAAGGAAGACTGAAAAGACGATTATTTATCCCTTTTGAAACTCAGTTTACCTTTACTAAGCCTTTGAAAGGAAAACCGAAAAGAACGTTATATATCCCCTTTGAAACTCAGCTCCCCTTTACTAGGCCATTGGTCGGAAGAGTGAAAAGAAGTTTATTTATCCCTTTTGAAACTCAATTTTTTTTTAATAAGCCTTTGCAAGGAAGAGTGAAAAGAAGATTATTTATCCCTTTTGAAACTCAATTTCTCTTTACTAAGCCTTTGAAAGGAAGAGTGAAAAGAAGATTATTTAACCCTTTTGAAACTCAGCTCCCCTTTACTAAACTTTTGGAATAAAGATGGAAAAGAAAATTGTTCACCAATTACGAAACTCAGTTGCCCTTTTCTAAGCCCTTGGAAGGAAGACTGAAAAGAAGATTTCTTATCGTTTGTGAGACTCAGTTTCTCTCTACTAAGCCCTTGAAAGCAAGACTGAAAAGAAGGTTATTTATCCATTTTGAAAATCAGCTCCCCTTTACTAAGCCTTTGGAAGGAAGACTGAAAAGAAGATTATTTACCGTTTGTAAGACTCAGTTTCCCATTACTAATCCTTTGAAAGGAAGAGTGGAAAGAAGATTATTTATCCCTTTTGAAACTCAGCTCCCCTTTAGTAAGCCTATGGAAGGAAAACTGAAAAGAAGATTGTTTATCAATTGCGAAACTCAGTTGCCCTTTACTGAGCCCTTGGAAGGAAGACTGAAAGAAGTTTATTTACCGTTTGTGAGACTCAGTTGCCCTTTACGAACCTCTTGGAAGGAAGACTGAAAATAAGGTTATTTGTCCATTTTGAAACCCAGCTACCCTTTACTAAGCCTTTGGAAGGAAGACTGACAAGAAGATTATTTATCGTTTGTGAGACTCAGTTTCCTTTTACTAATCCTTTGAAAGGAAGACTGAAAAGAAGATTATTTATCCCTTTTGAAACTCAGCTCCCCTTTACTAGGCCTTTGGAAGGAAGAGTGAAAAGAAGATTATTTATCCCTTTTGAAACTCAGCTCCCCTTTAGTAAGCCTATCGAAGGAAAACTGAAAAGAAGATTCTTTATCAATTGCGAAACTCAGTTGCCCTTTTCTAAGCCCTTGGAAGGGAGACTGAAAAGAAGATTATTTATCGTTTGTGAGACTCAGTTTCCTTTTACTAAGCCTTTGAAAGGAAGACTGAAAAAAAGATTATTTATCCCTTTTGAAACTCAGCTCCCCTTTACTAGGCCTTTGGAAGGAAGAGTGAAAAGAAAATTATTTATCCCTTTTGAAACTAAGTTTCCCTTTACAAAGCCTTTGAAAGGAAGACTGAAAAGAAGATTATTTATCCCTTTTGAAACTCAGCTCCACTGTACTAAACTTTTGGAAGGAAGATTGAAAACAAGATTGTTTATCAATTACGAAACTCAGTTGCCCTTTACCAAGCCCTTCGAAGGAAGACTGAAAAGAAGATTATTTATCGTTTGTGAGACTCAGGTTCCCTCTACTCAGCCTTTGAAGGGAAGACTGAAAGGAAGGTTATTTAGCCCTTTTGAAACTCAGTTGCCCTTTACTAAGCACTTGGAAGGAAGACCGAAAAGAAGATTGTTTATCAATTGCGAAACTCAGTTTCCCTTTATTAAGCATTTGGAAGGAAGACTGAAAAGAAGATTATTTATCGTTTGTGAGACTTAGTTTCCCTCTACTAAGCCTTTGAAAGGAAGACTGAAAAGAAGATTATGTATCGTTTGTGAGACTCAGGTTCCCTCTACTCAGCCTTTGAAAGGAAGACTGAAAGGAAGGTTATTTATCCCTTTTGAAACTCAGTTGCCCTATACTAAGCACTTGGAAGGAAGACTGAAAAGGAGATTGTTTATCAATTGCGAAACTCAGTTTCCCTTGGAAGGAAGACTGAAAAGAAGATTATTTATCCCTTTTGAAACTCAGTTAACCTTTACTAAGCCTATGGAAGCAAGACTGAAAAGAAGATTGTTCATCAATTGCGAAACTCAGTTGCCCTTTACTAAGCATTTGGAAGGAAGACTGAAAAGAAGATTATTTACCGTTTGTGAGACTCAGTTTCCCACTACTAAGTCTTGAAAGGAAGACTGAAAAGAAGGTTATTTATCCCTTTTGAAACTCAGTTCCCCTTTACTAAGCACTTGGAAGGAAGACTGAAAAGAAGATTGATTATCAATTGCGAAACTCAGTTTCCCTTTACTAAGCCCTTGAAAGGAAGACTGAAAAGAAGATTATTTATCCCTTTTGAAACTCAGTTTACTAAGCCGTTGCAAGGAAAACCGAAAAGAAGGTTATATATCCCATTTGAAACTCAGCTCCCCTCTACTAGGCCTCTGAAAGGAAGACTGAAAGGAAGGTTATTTATCAATTTTGAATCTCAGTTCCCCTTTACTAAGCCTATGGAAGGAAGACTGAAAAGAAGATTATTTATCCCTTTTGAAACTCAGTTTACTAAGCCTTTGCAAGGAAAACTGAAAAGAAAGTTATATATCCCATTTGAAACTCAGCTCCCCTCTACTAGGCCCTTGGAAGGAAGACTGAAAAGAAGATTATTTATCCCTTTTGAAACTCAGTTTACTAAGCCTTTGCAAGGAAAACTGAAAAGAAGGTTATATATCCCATTTGAAACTCAGCTCCCCTCTACTAGGCCTTTGAAAGGAAGACTGAAAGGAAGGTTATTTATCAATTTTGAATCTCAGTTCCCCTTTACTAAGCCTATGGAAGGAAGACTGAAAAGAAGATTCTTTATCAATTGCGAAACTCAGTTGCCCTTTACTAAGCCCTTGGAAGGAAGACTGAAAAGAAGATTATTTATTCCTTTTGAAACTCAATTTCCCTTTACTAAGCCGTTGAAAGAAAGACTGAAAAGAAGGTTATTTATCCATTTTGAAACGAAGCTCCCCTTTACTAGGCCTTCGGAAGGAAGACTGAAAAGAAGGTTATTTACCGTTTGTAAGACTCAGTTTCCCATTACTAATCCTTTGAAAGGAAGACTGAAAAGAAGATTATTTATCCCTTTTGAAACTCAGCTCCCCTTTACTAAGCCTACGGAAGGAAGACTGAAAAGAAGATTCTTTATCAATTGCGAAACTCAGTTGCCCTTTACTAAGCCCTTGGAAGGAAGACTGAAAAGAAGATTATTTATCGTTTGTGAGACTCAGTTGCCCTTTACGAAGCCCTTGGAAGGAAGACTGAAAAGAAGATTATTTACCGTTTTTAAGACTCAGGTTCCCATTACTAAGCCTTTGAAAGGAAGACTGAAAAGAAGATTATTTACCGTTTCTGAGACTCAGTTTCAAATTACTAAGCCTTTGAAAGAAAGACTGAAAAGAAGATTATTTATCCCTTTTGAAACTCAGTTTCCTTTTACCAAGCCTTTGAAAGGAAAACTGAAAAGAAGATAATTTATTCCGTTTGAAACTCAGCTCCACTGTACTAAACTTTTGGAAGGAAGATTGAAAACAAGATTGTTTATCAATTACGAAACTCAGTTGCCTTTTACTATGCCCTTGGAAGGAAGACTGAAAAGAAGATTATTTATCCCTTTTGAAACTCAGTTTACTAAGCCTTTGCAAGGAAAACTGAAAAGAAGGTTATATATCCCTTTTGAAACTCAGCTCCCCTCTACTAGGCCTTTGAAAGGAAGACTGAAAGGAAGGTTATTTATCCCTTTTGAATCTCAGTTGCCCTTTACTAAGCCTATGGAAGGAAGACTGAAAAGAAGATTGTTTATCAATTGCGAAACTCAGTTGCCCTTTACTAAGCCCTTGGAAGGAAGACTGAAAAGAAGGTTATTTATTCCTTTTGAAACTCAATTTCCCTTTACTAAGCCGTTGAAAGGAAGACTGAAAAGACGGTTATTTATCCATTTTGAAACCGAGCTCCCCTTTACTAGGCCTTTGGAAGGAAGACTGAAAAGAATATTATTTACCGTTTGTAAGACTCAGTTTCCCATTACTAATCCTTTGAAAGGAAGACTGAAAAGAAGATTATTTATCCCTTTTGAAACTCAGCTCCCCTTTACTAAGCCTATGGAAGGAAGACTGAAAAGAAGATTCTTTATCAATTGCGAAACTCAGTTGCCCTTTACTAAGCCCTTGGAAGGAAGACTGAAAGAAGATTATTTATCCCTTTTGAAACTCCGTTTCCTTTACTAAGCCTATGGAAGGAAGACTGAAAAGAAGATTGTTTATCAATTGCGAAACTCAGTTGCCCTTAACTAAGCCCTTGGAAGGAAGACTGAAAAGAAGGCTATTTATCCATTTTGAAACCCAGCTCCCCTTTACTAGGCCTTTGGAAGGAAGACTGAAAAGAAGATTATTTACCGTTTGTAAGACTCAGTTTCAAATTACTAAGACTTTGAAAGGAAGACTGAAAAGAAGATTATTTATCCCTTTTGAAACTCAGTTTCCTTTTACCAAGCCTTTGAAAGGAAAACTGAAAAGAAGATTATTTACCGTTTCTGAGACTCAGTTTCCCATTACTAAGCCTTTGAAAGGAAAACTGAAAAGAAGATTATTTATCCCTTTTGAAACTCAGCTCCCCTTTACTAAGTCTATGGAAGGAAGACTGAAAAGAAGAATGTTTATCAATTGCGAAACTCAGTTGCACTTTACTAAGCCCTTGGAAGGAAGACTGAAAAGAAGATTATTTATCCCTTTTGAAACTCAGCTCCCCTTTACTAAGCCTATGGAAGGAAGACTGAGAAGAAGAATGTTTATCAATTGCGAAACTCAGTTGCACTTTACTAAGCCCTTGGAAGGAAGACTGAAAAGAAGGTTATTTATCCATTTTGAAACCCAGCTCCCCTTTACTAGGCCTTTGGAAGGAAAACTGAAAAGAAGATTATTTACCGTTTCTGAGACTCAGTTTCCCATTACTAAGCCTTTGAAAGGAAGACTGAAAAGAAGATTATTTACCGTTTCTGAGACTCAGTTTCCCATTACTAAGCCTTTGAAAGGAAAACTGAAAAGAAGATTATTTATCCCTTTTGAAACTCAGCTCCCCTTTACTAAGCCTTTGGAAGGAAGACTGAAAAGAAGATTATTTACCGTTTGTAAGACTCAGTTTCAAATTACTAAGACTTTGAAAGGAAGACTGAAAAGAAGATTATTTATCCCTTTTGAAACTCAGTTTCCTTTTACCAAGCCTTTGAAACTAAAACTGAAAAGAAGATTATTTACCGTTTCTGAGACTCAGTTTCCCATTACTAAGCCTTTGAAAGGAAAACTGAAAAGAAGATTATTTATCCCTTTTGAAACTCAGCTCCCCTTTACTAAGCCTTTGGAAGGAAGACTGAAAAGAAGATTATTTACCGTTTGTAAGACTCAGTTTCAAATTACTAAGACTTTGAAAGGAAGACTGAAAAGAAGATTATTTATCCCTTTTGAAACTCAGTTTCCTTTTACCAAGCCTTTGAAACTAAAACTGAAAAGAAGATTATTTACCGTTTCTGAGACTCAGTTTCCCATTACTAAGCCTTTGAAAGGAAAACTGAAAAGAAGATTATTTATCCCTTTTGAAACTCAGCTCCCCTTTACTAGGCCTATGGAAGGAAGACTGAAAAGATGATTGTTTATCAATTGCGAAACTCAGTTTCATTTTTCTAAGCCTTTGAAAGGAAGACTGAAAAGAAGGTTATTTATCCCTTCTGAAACTCAGTTCCCCTTTACTAAGCCTATGGAAGGAAGACTGAAAAGAAGATTGTTTATCAATTGCGAAATTCAGTTGCCCTTTACTAAGCCTTTGAAAGGAAGACTGAAAAGAAGGTTATTTATCCCTTCTGAATCTCAGTTCCCCTTTACTAAGCCTACGGAAGGAAGACTGAAAAGAAGATTGTTTATAAATTGCGAAACTCAGTTGCCCTTTAATAAGCCCTTGGAAGGAAGACTGAAAAGAAGGTTATTTATCCATTTTGAAACCCAGCTCCCCTTTACTAGGCCTTTGGAAGGAAGACTCAAAAGAAGATTATTAACCGTTTGTAAGACTCAGTTTCCCATTACTAATCCTTTGAAAGGAAGACTGAAAAGAAGATTATTCATTCCTTTTGAAACTCAGCTCCCCTTTACTAAGCCTACGGAAGGAAGACTGAAAAGAAGATTCTTTATCAATTGCGAAACTCAGTTGCCATTTACTAAGCCCTTGGAAGTAAGACTCAAAAGAAGATTATTAACCGTTTGTAAGACTCAGTTTCCCATTACTAATCCTTTGAAAGTAAGACTGAAAAGAAGATTATTCATTCCTTTTGAAACTCAGCTCCCCTTTACTAAGCCTACGGAAGGAAGACTGAAAAGAAGATTCTTTATCAATTGCGAAACTCAGTTGCCCTTTACTAAGCCCTTGGAAGTAAGACTCAAAAGAAGATTATTAACCGTTTGTAAGACTCAGTTTCCCATTACTAATCCTTTGAAAGGAAGACTGAAAAGAAGATTATTCATTCCTTTTGAAACTCAGCTCCCCTTTACTAAGCCTACGGAAGGAAGACTGAAAAGAAGATTCTTTATCAATTACGAAACTCAGTAGCCCTTTACTAAGCCCTTGGAAGGAAGACTGAAAAGAAGACTATTTATCAATTTTGAAACTCAGTTCCCTTTACTAGGCCTATGGAAGGAAGACTGAAAAGATGATTGTTTATCAATTGCGAAACTCAGTTTCCCTTTTCTAAGCCTTTGAAAGGAAGACTGAAAAGAAGGTTATTTATCCCTTCTGAAACTCAGTTCCCCTTTACTAAGCCTATGGAAGGAAGACTGAAAAGAAGATTGTTTATCAATTGCGAAATTCAGTTGCCCTTTACTAAGCCCTTGGAAGGAAGACTGAAAAGAAGATTATTTATCGTTTGTGAGACTCAGTTTCCCTCTACTAAGCCTTTGAAAGGAAGACTGAAAAGAAGGTTATTTATTCCTTTTGAAACTCAGTTCCCCTTTACTAAGCCTACGGAAGGAAGACTGAAAAGAAGATTCTTTATCAATTGCGAAACTCAGTTGCCCTTTACTAAGCCCTTGGAAGTAAGACTGAAAAGAAGATTATTTATCGTTTGTGAGACTCAGTTGCCATTTACTAAGCCCTTGGAAGGAAGACTGAAAAGAAGATTATTTACCGTTTGTAAGACTCAGTTTCCCATTGCTAAGTCTTTGAAAGGAAGACTGAAAAGAAGATTATTTACAGTTTCTGAGACTCAGTTTCAAATTACTAAGCCTTTGAAAGGAAGGCTGAAAAGAAGATTTTTTATCCCTTTTGAAACTCCGTTTCCTTTACTAAGCCTATGGAAGGAAGACTGAAAAGAAGATTGTTTATCAATTGCGAAACTCAGTTGCCCTTAACTAAGCCCTTGGAAGGAAGACTGAAAAGAAGGCTATTTATCCATTTTGAAACCCAGCTCCCCTTTACTAGGCCTTTGGAAGGAAGACTGAAAAGAAGATTATTTACCGTTTGTAAGACTCAGTTTCAAATTACTTAGACTTTGAAAGGAAGACTGAAAAGAAGATTATTTATCCCTTTTGAAACTCAGTTTCCTTTTACCAAGCCTTTGAAAGGAAAACTGAAAAGAAGATTATTTACCGTTTCTGAGACTCAGTTTCCCATTACTAAGAATTTGAAAGGAAAACTGAAAAGAAGATTATTTATCCCTTTTGAAACTCAGCTCCCCTTTACTAAGCCTATGGAAGGAAGACTGAAAAGAAGAATGTTTATCAATTGCGAAACTCAGTTACACTTTACTAAGCCCTTGGAAGGAAGACTGAAAAGAAGATTATTTATCCCTTTTGAAACTCAGCTCCCCTTTACTAAGCCTATGGAAGGAAGACTGAAAAGAAGAATGTTTATCAATTGCGAAACTCAGTTGCCCTTTACTAAGCCCTTGGAAGGAAGACTGAAAAGAAGGTTATTTATCCATTTTGAAACCCAGCTCCCCTTTACTAGGCCTTTGGAAGGAAAACTGAAAAGAAGATTATTTACCGTTTCTGAGACTCAGTTTCCCATTACTAAGCCTTTGAAAGGAAGACTGAAAAGAAGATTATTTACCGTTTCTGAGACTCAGTTTCCCATTACTAAGCCTTTGAAAGGAAGGCTGAAAAGAAGATTATTTATCCCTTTTGAAACTCAGTTTCGTTTTACTAAGCCTTTGAAAGGAAAACTGAAAAGAAGATTATTTAACCCTTTTGAGACTCAGTTTCCTTTTACTAAGCCTTTGAAAGGAAAACTGAAAAGAAGATTATTTATCCCTTTTGAAACTCAGCTCCCCTTTACTAAGCCTATGGAAGGAAGACTGAAATGAAGATTGTTTATCAATTGCGAAACTCAGTCGCCCTTTACTAAGCCCTTGGAAGGAAGACTGAAAAGATGGTTATTTATCCATTTTGAAACCCAGCTCCCCTTTACTAGGCCTTTGGATGGAAGACTGAAAAGAAGATTCTTTATCAATTGCGAAACTCAGTTGCCCTTTACTAAGCCCTTGGAAGTAAGACTGAAAAGAAGATTATTTATCGTTTGTGAGACTCAGTTGCCCTTTACGAAGCCCTTGGAAATAAGACTGAAAAGAAGATTATTTACCGTTTGTAAGACTCAGTTTCCCATTACTAAGCCTTTGAAAGGAAGACTGAAAAGAAGATTATTTACAGTTTCAAATTACTAAGCCTTTGAGAGGAAGACTGAAAAGAAGATTATTTATCCCTTTTGAAACTCAGTTTCCTTTACTAAGCCTATGGAAGGAAGACTGAAAAGAAGATTGTTTATCAATTGCGAAACTCAGTTGCCCTTAACTAAGCCCTTGGAAGGAAGACTGAAAAGAAGGTTATTTATCCATTTTGAAACCCAGCTCCCCTTTACTAGGCCTTTGGAAGGAAGACTGAAAAGAAGATTATTTACCGTTTGTAAGACTCAGTTTCCCATTACTAATCCTTTGAAAGGAAGACTGAAAAGAAGATTATTCATTCCTTTTGAAACTCAGCTCCCCTTTACTAAGCCTACGGAAGGAAGACTGAAAAGAAGATTCTTTATCAATTGCGAAACTCAGTTGCCCTTTACTAAGCCCTTGGAAGTAAGACTGAAAAGAAGATTATTTATCGTTTGTGAGACTCAGTTGCCCTTTACGAAGCCCTTGGAAATAAGACTGAAAAGAAGATTATTTACCGTTTGTAAGACTCAGTTTCCCATTACTAAGCCTTTGAAAGGAAGACTGAAAAGAAGATTATTTACAGTTTCAAATTACTAAGCCTTTGAAAGGAAGACTGAAAAGAAGATTATTTATCCCTTTTGAAACTCAGTTTCCTTTACTAAGCCTATGGAAGGAAGACTGAAAAGAAGATTGTTTATCAATTGCGAAACTCAGTTGCCCTTAACTATGCCCTTGGAAGGAAGACTGAAAAGAAGGTTATTTATCCATTTTGAAACCCAGCTCCCCTTTACTAGGCCTTTGGAAGGAAGACTGAAAAGAAGATTATTTACCGTTTGTAAGACTCAGTTTCCCATTACTAATCCTTTGAAAGGAAGACTGAAAAGAAGATTATTTATCCCTATTGAAACTCAGCTCCCCTTTACTAAGCCTACGGAAGGAAGACTGAAAAGAAGATTCTCTATCAATTGCGAAACTCAGTTGGCCTTTACTAAGCCCTTGGAAGGAAGACTGAGAAGAAGATTAGTTATCGTTTGTGAGACTCAGTTGCCCTTTACGAAGCCCTTGGAAGGAAGACTGAAAAGAAGATTATTTACCGTTTGTAAGACTCAGTTTCCCATTACTATGCCTTTGAAAGGAAGACTGAAAAGAAGATTATTTACCGTTTCTGAGACTCAGTTTCAAATTACTAAGACTTTGAAAGGAAGACTGAAAAGAAGATTATTTATCCCTTTTGAAACTCAGTTTCCTTTTACCAAGCCTTTGAAAGGAAAACTGAAAAGAAGGTTATTTACCGTTTCTGAGACTCAGTTTCCCATTACTAAGCCTTTGAAAGGAAGACTGAAAAGAAGATTATTTACCGTTTCTGAGACTCAGTTTCCCATTACTAAGCCTTTGAAAGGAAGACTGAAAAGAAGATTATTTATCCCTTTTGAGACTCAGTTTCCTTTTACTAAGCCTTTGAAAGGAAAACTGAAAAGAACATTATTTATCCCTTTTGAAACTCAGCTCCCCTTTACTAAGCCTATGGAAGGAAGACTGAAAAGAAGAATGTTTATCAATTGCGAAACTCAGTTGCCCTTTACTAAGCCCTTGGAAGGAAGACTGAAAAGAAGGTTATTTATCCATTTTGAAACCCAGCTCCCCTTTACTAGGCCTTTGGAAGGAAAACTGAAAAGAAGATTATTTACCGTTTCTGAGACTCAGTTTCCCATTACTAAGCCTTTGAAAGGAAGACTGAAAAGAAGATTATTTACCGTTTCTGAGACTCAGTTTCCCATTACTAAGCCTTTGAAAGGAAGGCTGAAAAGAAGATTATTTATCCCTTTTGAAACTCAGTTTCGTTTTACTAAGCCTTTGAAAGGAAAACTGAAAAGAAGATTATTTAACCCTTTTGAGACTCAGTTTCCTTTTACTAAGCCTTTGAAAGGAAAACTGAAAAGAAGATTATTTATCCCTTTTGAAACTCAGCTCCCCTTTACTAAGCCTATGGAAGGAAGACTGAAATGAAGATTGTTTATCAATTGCGAAACTCAGTTGCCCTTTACTAAGCCCTTGGAAGGAAGACTGAAAAGATGGTTATTTATCCATTTTGAAACCCAGCTCCCCTTTACTAGGCCTTTGGATGGAAGACTGAAAAGAAGATTCTTTATCAATTGCGAAACTCAGTTGCCCTTTACTAAGCCCTTGGAAGTAAGACTGAAAAGAAGATTATTTATCGTTTGTGAGACTCAGTTGCCCTTTACGAAGCCCTTGGAAATAAGACTGAAAAGAAGATTATTTACCGTTTGTAAGACTCAGTTTCCCATTACTAAGCCTTTGAAAGGAAGACTGAAAAGAAGATTATTTACAGTTTCAAATTACTAAGCCTTTGAAAGGAAGACTGAAAAGAAGATTATTTATCCCTTTTGAAACTCAGTTTCCTTTACTAAGCCTATGGAAGGAAGACTGAAAAGAAGATTGTTTATCAATTGCGAAACTCAGTTGCCCTTAACTAAGCCCTTGGAAGGAAGACTGAAAAGAAGGTTATTTATCCATTTTGAAACCCAGCTCCCCTTTACTAGGCCTTTGGAAGGAAGACTGAAAAGAAGATTATTTACCGTTTGTAAGACTCAGTTTCCCATTACTAATCCTTTGAAAGGAAGACTGAAAAGAAGATTATTCATTCCTTTTGAAACTCAGCTCCCCTTTACTAAGCCTACGGAAGGAAGACTGAAAAGAAGATTCTTTATCAATTGCGAAACTCAGTTGCCCTTTACTAAGCCCTTGGAAGTAAGACTGAAAAGAAGATTATTTATCGTTTGTGAGACTCAGTTGCCCTTTACGAAGCCCTTGGAAATAAGACAGAAAAGAAGATTATTTACCGTTTGTAAGACTCAGTTTCCCATTACTAAGCCTTTGAAAGGAAGACTGAAAAGAAGATTATTTACAGTTTCAAATTACTAAGCCTTTGAAAGGAAGACTGAAAAGAAGATTATTTATCCCTTTTGAAACTCAGTTTCCTTTACTAAGCCTATGGAAGGAAGACTGAAAAGAAGATTGTTTATCAATTACGAAACTCAGTTGCCCTTAACTATGCCCTTGGAAGGAAGACTGAAAAGAAGGTTATTTATCCATTTTGAAACCCAGCTCCCCTTTACTAGGCCTTTGGAAGGAAGACTGAAAAGAAGATTATTTACCGTTTGTAAGACTCAGTTTCCCATTACTAATCCTTTGAAAGGAAGACTGAAAAGAAGATTATTTATCCCTATTGAAACTCAGCTCCCCTTTACTAAGCCTACGGAAGGAAGACTGAAAAGAAGATTCTCTATCAATTGCGAAACTCAGTTGCCCTTTACTAAGCCCTTGGAAGGAAGACTGAGAAGAAGATTAGTTATCGTTTGTGAGACTCAGTTGCCCTTTACGAAGCCCTTGGAAGGAAGACTGAAAAGAAGATTATTTACCGTTTGTAAGACTCAGTTTCCCATTACTATGCCTTTGAAAGGAAGACTGAAAAGAAGATTATTTACCGTTTGTGAGACTCAGTTTCAAATTACTAAGACTTTGAAAGGAAGACTGAAAAGAAGATTATTTATCCCTTTTGAAACTCAGTTTCCTTTTACCAAGCCTTTGAAAGGAAAACTGAAAAGAAGATTATTTACCGTTTCTGAGACTCAGTTTCCCATTACTAAGCCTTTGAAAGGAAGACTGAAAAGAAGATTATTTACCGTTTCTGAGACTCAGTTTCCCATTACTAAGCCTTTGAAAGGAAGACTGAAAAGAAGATTATTTATCCCTTTTGAGACTCAGTTTCCTTTTACTAAGCCTTTGAAAGGAAAACTGAAAAGAACATTATTTATCCCTTTTGAAACTCAGCTCCGCTTTACTAAGCCTATGGAAGGAAGACTGAAAAGAAGAATGTTTATCAATTGCGAAACTCAGTTGCCCTTTACTAAGCCCTTGGAAGGAAGACTGAAAAGAAGGTTATTTATCTATTTTGAAACCCAGCTCCCCTTTACTAGGCCTTTGGAAGGAAGACTGAAAAGAAGATTATTTACCGTTTGTAAGACTCAGTTTCCCATTACTATGCCTTTGAAAGGAAGACTGAAAAGAAGATTATTTACCGTTTCTGAGACTCAGTTTCAAATTACTAAGACTTTGAAAGGAAGACTGAAAAGAAGGTTATTTATCCCTTCTGAAACTCAGTTCCCCTTTGCTAAGCCTATGGAAGGAAGACTGAAAAGAAGATTGTTTATCAATTGCGAAATTCAGTTGCCCTTTACTAAGCCCTTGGAAGGAAGACTGAAAAGAAGGTTATTAACCGTTTGTAAGACTCAGTTTCCCATTACTAATCCTTTGAAAGGAAGACTGAAAAGAAGAATATTCATTCCTTTTGAAACTCAGCTCCCCTTTACTAAGCCTATGGAAGGAAGACTGAAAAGAAGATTCTTTATCAATTGCGAAATTCAGTTGCCCTTTACTAAGCCCTTGGAAGTAAGACTCAAAAGAAGATTATTAACCGTTTGTAAGACTCAGTTTCCCATTACTAATCCTTTGAAAGGAAGACTGAAAAGAAGATTATTCATTCCTTTTGAAACTCAGCTCCCCTTTACTAAGCCTACGGAACGAAGACTGAAAACAAGATTCTTTATCAATTACGAAACTCAGTAGCCCTTTACTAAGCCCTTGGAAGGAAGACTGAAAAGAAGACTATTTATCAATTTTGAAACTCAGTTCCCTTTTACCAAGCCTTTGAAAGGAAAACTGAAAAGAAGATTATTTACCGTTTCTGAGACTCAGTTTCCCATTACTAAGCCTTTGAAAGGAAGACTGAAAAGAAGATTATTTACCGTTTCTGAGACTCAGTTTCCCATTACTAAGCCTTTGAAAGGAAGACTGAAAAGAAGATTATTTATCCCTTTTGAGACTCAGTTTCCTTTTACTAAGCCTTTGAAAGGAAAACTGAAAAGAACATTATTTATCCCTTTTGAAACTCAGCTCCGCTTTACTAAGCCTATGGAAGGAAGACTGAAAAGAAGAATGTTTATCCCTTTTGAAACTCAGTTTCCTTTTACCAAGCCTTTGAAAGGAAAACTGAAAAGAAGATTATTTACCGTTTCTGAGACTCAGTTTCCCATTACTAAGCCTTTGAAAGGAAGACTGAAAAGAAGATTATTTACCGTTTCTGAGACTCAGTTTCCCATTACTAAGCCTTTGAAAGGAAGACTGAAAAGAATATTATTTATCCCTTTTGAGACTCAGTTTCCTTTTACTAAGCCTTTGAAAGGAAAACTGAAAAGAACATTATTTATCCCTTTTGAAACTCAGCTCCGCTTTACTAAGCCTATGGAAGGAAGACTGAAAAGAAGATTATTTATCCCTTTTGAAACTCAGTTTCCTTTTACCAAGCCTTTGAAAGGAAAACTGAAAGAAGCTTATTTACCGTTTCTGAGACTCAGTTTCCCATTACTAAGCCTTTGAAAGGAAGACTGAAAAGAAGATTATTTACCGTTTCTGAGACTCAGTTTCCCATTACTAAGCCTTTGAAAGGAAGACTGAAAAGAAGATTGTTTATCCCTTTTGAGACTCAGTTTCCTTTTACTAAGCCTTTGAAAGGAAAACTGAAAAGAACATTATTTATCCCTTTTGAAACTCAGCTCCGCTTTACTAAGCCTATGGAAGGAAGACTGAAAAGAAGAATGTTTATCAATTGCGAAACTCAGTTGCCCTTTACTAAGCCCTTGGAAGGAAGACTGAAAAGAAGGTTATTTATCTATTTTGAAACCCAGCTCCCCTTTACTAGGCCTTTGGAAGGAAGACTGAAAAGAAGATTATTTACCGTTTGTAAGACTCAGTTTCCCATTACTATGCCTTTGAAAGGAAGACTGAAAAGAAGATTATTTACCGTTTCTGAGACTCAGTTTCAAATTACTAAGACTTTGAAAGGAAGACTGAAAAGAAGGTTATTTATCCCTTCTGAAACTCAGTTCCCCTTTACTAAGCCTACGGAAGGAAGACTGAAAAGAAGATTGTTTATAAATTGTGAAACTCAGTTGCCCTTTAATAAGCCCTTGGAAGGAAGACTGAAAAGAAGGTTATTTATCCATTTTGAAACCCAGCTCCCCTTTACTAGGCCTTTGGAAGGAAGACTCAAAAGAAGATTATTAACCGTTTGTAAGACTCAGTTTCCCATTACTAATCCTTTGAAAGGAAGACTGAAAAGAAGAATATTCATTCCTTTTGAAACTCAGCTCCCCTTTACTAAGCCTATGGAAGGAAGACTGAAAAGAAGATTCTTTATCAATTGCGAAACTCAGTTGCCCTTTACTAAGCCCTTGGAAGTAAGACTCAAAAGAAGATTATTAACCGTTTGTAAGACTCAGTTTCCCATTACTAATCCTTTGAAAGGAAGACTGAAAAAAAGATTATTCATTCCTTTTGAAACTCAGCTCCCCTTTACTAAGCCTACGGAACGAAGACTGAAAACAAGATTCTTTATCAATTACGAAACTCAGTAGCCCTTTACTAAGCCCTTGGAAGGAAGACTGAAAAGAAGACTATTTATCAATTTTGAAACTCAGTTCCCTTTACTAATCCTATGGAAGGAAGACTGAAAAGATGATTGTTTATCAATTGCGAAATTCAGTTGCCCTTTACTAAGCCCTTGGAAGGAAGACTGAAAAGAAGATTATTTATCGTTTGTGAGACTCAGTTTCCCTCTACTAAGCCTTTGAAAGGAAGACTGAAAAGAAGGTTATTTATTCCTTTTGAAACTCAGTTCCCCTTTACTAAGCCTACGGAAGGAAGACTGAAAAGAAGATTCTTTATCAATTGCGAAACTCAATTGCCCTTTACTAAGCCCTTGGAAGTAAGACTGAAAAGAAGATTATTTATCGTTTGTGAGACTCAGTTGCCCTTTACTAAGCCCTTGGAAGGAGGACTGAAAAGAAGATTATTTACCGTTTGTAAGACTCAGTTTCCCATTACTAAGCCTTTGAAAGGAAGACTGAAAAGAAGATTATTTACAGTTTCTGAGACTCAGTTTCAAATTACTAAGCCTTTGAAAGGAAGACTGAAAAGAAGATTATTTATCCCTTTTGAAACTCCGTTTCCTTTACTAAGCCTATGGAAGGAAGACTGAAAAGAAGATTGTTTATCAATTGCGAAAGTCAGTTGCCCTTAACTAAGCCCTTGGAAGGAAGACTGAAAAGAAGGCTATTTATCCATTTTGAAACCCAGCTCCCCTTTACTAGGCCTTTGGAAGGAAGACTGAAAAGAAGATTATTTACCGTTTGTAAGACTCAGTTTCAAATTACTAAGACTTTGAAAGGAAGACTGAAAAGAAGATTATTTATCCCTTTTGAAACTCAGTTTCCTTTTACCAAGCCTTTGAAAGGAAAACTGAAAAGAAGATTATTTACCGTTTCTGAGACTCAGTTTCCCATTACTAAGCCTTTGAAAGGAAAACTGAAAAGAAGATTATTTATCCCTTTTGAAACTCAGCTCCCCTTTACTAAGCCTATGGAAGGAAGACTGAAAAGAAGAATGTTTATCAATTGCGAAACTCAGTTGCACTTTACTAAGCCCTTGGAAGGAAGACTGAAAAGAAGATTATTTATCCCTTTTGAAACTCAGCTCCCCTTTACTAAGCCTATGGAAGGAAGACTGAAAAGAAGAATGTTTATCAATTGCGAAACTCAGTTGCCCTTTACTAAGCCCTTGGAGGGAAGACTGAAAAGAAGGTTATTTATCCATTTTGAAACCCAGCTCCCCTTTACTAGGCCTTTGGAAGGAAAACTGAAAAGAAGATTATTTATCGTTTCTGAGACTCAGTTTCCCATTACTAAGCCTTTGAAAGGAAGACTGAAAAGAAGATTATTTACCGTTTCTGAGACTCAGTTTCCCATTACTAAGCCTTTGAAAGGAAGGCTGAAAAGAAGATTATTTATCCCTTTTGAAACTCAGTTTCGTTTTACTAAGAATTTGAAAGGAAAACTGAAAATAAGATTATTTATCCCTTTTGAAACTCAGTTTCCTTTTACTAAGCCTTTGAAAGGAAAACTGAAAAGAAGATTATTTATCCCTTTTGAAACTCAGCTCCCCTTTACTAAGCCTATGGAAGGAAGACTGAAAAGAAGATTGTTTATCAATTGCGAAACTCAGTTGCCCTTTACTAAGCCCTTGGAAGGAAGACTGAAAAGATGGTTATTTATCGTTTCTGAGACTCAGTTTCCCATTACTAAGCCTTTGAAAGGAAAACTGAAAAGAAGATTATTTATCCCTTTTGAAACTCAGCTCCCCTTTACTAAGCCTATGGAAGGAAGAAACTCTTGCGAAACTCAGTTGCCCTTTACTAAGCCCTTGGAAGGAAGACTGAAAAGATGGTTATTTATCGTTTCTGAGACTCAGTTTCCCATTACTAAGCCTTTGAAAGGAAGGCTGAAAAGAAGATTATTTATCCCTTTTGAAACTCAGTTTCGTTTTACTAAGAATTTGAAAGGAAAACTGAAAATAAGATTATTTATCCCTTTTGAAACTCAGTTTCCTTTTACTAAGCCTTTGAAAGGAAAACTGAAAAGAAGATTATTTATCCCTTTTGAAACTCAGCTCCCCTTTACTAAGCCTTTGAAAGGAAGACTGAAAAGAAGATTGTTTATCAATTGCGAAACTCAGTTGCCCTTTACTAAGCCCTTGGAAGGAAGACTGAAAAGAAGGTTATTGATCCATTTTGAAACCCAGCTCCCCTTTACTAGGCCTTTGGAAGGAAGACTCAAAAGAAGATTATTAACCGTTTGTAAGACTCAGTTTCCCATTACTAATCCTTTCAAAGGAAGACTGAAAAGAAGATTATTCATTCCTTTTGAAACTCAGCTCCCCTTTACTAAGCCTACGGAAGGAAGACTGAAAAGAAGATTCTTTATCAATTGCGAAACTCAGTTGCCCTTTACTAAGCCCTTGGAAGTAAGACTGAAAAGAAGATTATTTATCGTTTGTGAGACTCAGTTGCCCTTTACTAAGCCCTTGGAAGGAGGACTGAAAAGAAGATTATTTACCGTTTGTAAGACTCAGTTTCCCATTACCAAGCCTTTGAAAGGAAGACTGAAAAGAAGATTATTTACCGTTTCTGAGACTCAGTTTCCCATTACTAAGCCTTTGAAAGGAAGACTGAAAAGAAGATTATTTATCCCTTTTGAGACTCAGTTTCCTTTTACTAAGCCTTTGAAAGGAAAACTGAAAAGAACATTATTTATCCCTTTTGAAACTCAGCTCCCCTTTACTAAGCCTATGGAAGGAAGACTGAAAAGAAGAATGTTTATCAATTGCGAAACTCAGTTGCCCTTTACTAAGCCCTTGGAAGGAAGACTGAAAAGAAGGTTATTTATCTATTTTGAAACCCAGCTCCCCTTTACTAGGCCTTTGGAAGGAAGACTGAAAAGAAGATTATTTACCGTTTGTAAGACTCAGTTTCCCATTACTATGCCTTTGAAAGGAAGACTGAAAAGAAGATTATTTACCGTTTCTGAGACTCAGTTTCAAATTACTAAGACTTTGAAAGGAAGACTGAAAAGAAGATTATTTATCCCTTTTGAAACTCAGTTTCCTTTTACCAAGCCTTTGAAAGGAAAACTGAAAAGAAGATTATTTACCGTTTCTGAGACTCAGTTTCCCATTACTAAGCCTTTGAAAGGAAGACTGAAAAGAAGATTATTTATCCCTTTTGAAACTCAGCTCCCCTTTACTAAGCCTATGGAAGGAAGACTGAAAAGAAGAATGTTTATCAATTGCGAAACTCAGTTGCCCTTTACTAAGCCCTTGGAAGGAAGACTGAAAAGAAGATTATTTATCCCTTTTGAAACTCAGCTCCCCTTTACTAAGCCTATGGAAGGAAGACTGAAAAGAAGAATGTTTATCAATTGCGAAACTCAGTTGCCCTTTACTAAGCCCTTGGAAGGAAGACTGAAAAGAAGGTTATTTATCCATTTTGAAACCCAGCTCCCCTTTACTAGGCTTTTGGAAGGAAAACTGAAAAGAAGATTATTTACCGTTTCTGAGACTCAGTTTCCCATTACTAAGCCTTTGAAAGGAAGACTGAAAAGAAGATTATTTACCGTTTCTGAGACTCAGTTTCCCATTACTAAGCCTTTGAAAGGAAAATTGAAAAGAAGATTATTTATCCCTTTTGAAAATCAGCTCCCCTTTACTAAGCCTGCGGAAGGAAGACTGAAAAGAAGATTCTCTATCAATTGCGAAACTCAGTTGCCCTTTACTAAGCCCTTCGAAAGAAGACTGAAAAGAAGATTAGTTATCGTTTGTGAGACTCAGTTGCCCTTTACGAAGCCCTTGGAAGGAAGACTGAAAAGAAGATTATTTACCGTTTGTAAGACTCAGTTTCCCATTACTAGGCCTTTGGAAGGAAGACTGAAAAGAAGATTATTTACCGTTTGTAAGACTCAGTTTCCCATTACTAATCCTTTGAAAGGATGACTGAAAAGAAGATTATTTATCCCTTTTGAAACTCAGCTCCCCTTTACTAGGCCTCTGGAAGGAAGACTCAGAAGAAGATTATTAACCGTTTGTAAGACTCAGTTTCCCATTACTAATCCTTTGAAAGGAAGACTGAAAAGAAGATTATTTATCCCTTTTGAAACTCAGCTCCCCTTTACTAAGCCTACGGAAGGAAGACTGAAAAGAAGATTCTTTATCAATTGCGAAACTCAGTTGCCGTTTACTAAGCCCTTGGAAGTAAGACTGAAAAGAAGATTATTTATCGTTTGTGAGGCTCAGTTGCCCTTTACGAAGCCCTTGGAAGGAAGACTGAAAAGAAGATTATTTACCGTTTGTAAGACTCAGTTTCCCATTACTAAGCCTTTGAAAGGAAGACTTAAAAGAAGATTATTTACAGTTTCTGAGACTCAGTTTCAAATTACTAAGCCTTTGAAAGGAAGACTGAAAAGAAGATTATTTATCCCTTTTGAAACTCAGTTTCCTTTTACCAAGCCTTTGAAAGGAAAACTGAAAAGAAGATAATTTATTCCGTTTGATACTCAGCTCCACTGTACTAAACTTTTGGAAGGAAGATTGAAAACAAGATTGTTTATCAATTACGAAACTCAGTTGCCCTTTACTATGCCCTTGGAAGGAAGACTGAAAAGAAGATTATTTATCCCTTTTGAAACTCAGTTTACTAAGCCTTTGCAAGGAAAACTGAAAAGAAGGTTATACATCCCTCTTGAAGCTCAGCTCCCCTCTACTAGGCCTTTGAAAGAAAGACTGAAAGTAAGGTTATTTATCCCTTTTAAATCTCAGTTGCCCTTTACTAAGCCTATGGAAGGAAGACTGAAAAGAAGATTGTTTATCAATTGCGAAACTCAGTTGCCCTTTACTAAGCCCTTGGAAGGATGACTGAAAAGAAGGTTATTTATTCCTTTTGAAGCTCAATTTCCCTTTACTAAGCCGTTGAAAGGAAGACTGAAAAGAAGGTTATTTATCCATTTTGAAACCCAGCTCCCCTTTACTAGGCCTTTGGAAGGAAGACTGAAAAGAAGATTATTTACCGTTTGTAAGACTCAGTTTCCCATTACTATTCCTTTGAAAGGAAGACTGAAAAGAAGATTATTTATCCCTTTTGAAACTCAGCTCCCCTTTACTAAGCCTATGGAGGGAAGACTGAAAAGAAGAT
This sequence comes from Xylota segnis, assembly GCA_963583995.1. NCBI lineage: Eukaryota > Metazoa > Arthropoda > Insecta > Diptera > Syrphidae > Xylota > Xylota segnis. The sequence continues at coordinate 89,109,662 of OY757236.1, read as the reverse complement.
TCTTTATCAATTGCGAAACTCAGTTGCCCCTTACTAAGCCCTTGGAAGGAAGACTGAAAGAAGATTATTTATCATTTGTGAGACGCAGTTGCCCTTTACGAAGCCCTTGGAAGGTAGACTGAAAAGGAGATTATTTACCGTTTGTAAGACTCAGTTTCCCATTACTACGCCTTTGAAAGGAAGACTGAAAAGAAGATTATTTACCGTTTCTGGGACTCAGTTTCGCATTACTAAACCTTTGAAAGGAAGACTGAAAAGAAGATTATTTATCCCTTTTGAAACTCAGTTTCCTTTTACTGAGCCTCTGAAAGGAACACTGAAAAGAAGATTATTTACCGTTTCTGAGACTCAGTTTCCCATTACTAAGCCTTTGAAAGGAAAACTGAAAAGAAGATTATTTATCCCTTTTGAAACTCAGCTCCCCTTTACTAAGCCTATGGAAGGAAGACTGAAAAGAAGATTGTTTATCAATTGCGAAACTCAGTTGCCCTTTACTAAGCCCTTGGAAGGAAGACTGAAAAGAAGGTTATTTATCCATTTTGAAACCCAGCTCCCCTTTACTAGGCCTTTGGAAACAAGACTGAAAAGAAGATTATTTACCGTTTGCAAGACTCAGTTTCCCAATACTACTCCTTTGAAAGGAAGACTGAAAAGAAGATTATTTATCCCTTTTGAAACTCAGCTCCACTTTACTAAGCCTACGGAAGGAAGACTGAAAAGGAGATTCTTTATCAATTGCGCAACTCAGTTGCCCTTTACTAAGCCCTTGGAAGGAAGACTGAAAAGAAGATTAGTTATCGTTTGTGAGACTCAGTTGCCCTTTACGAAGCCCTTGGAAGGAAGACTGAAAAGAAGATTATTTACCGTTTGTAAGACTCAGTTTCCCATTACTATGCCTTTGAAAGGAAGACTGAAAAGAAGATTATTTACCGCTTCTGAGACTCAGTTTCAAATTACTAAGACTTTGAAAGGAAGACTGAAAAGAAGATTATTTATCCCTTTTGAAACTCAGTTTCCTTTTACCAAGCCTTTGAAAGGAAAACTGAAAAGAAGATTATTTACCGTTTCTGAGACTCAGTTTCCCATTACTAAGCCTTTGAAAGGAAGACTGAAAGAAGATTATTTACCGTTTCTGAGACACAGTTTCAAATTACTAAGCCTTTGAAAGGAAGACTGAAAAGAAGATTATTTATCCCTTTTGAAACTCAGTTTCCTTTTACTAAGCCTTTGAAAGGAAAACTGAAAAGAAGATTATTTATCCCTTTTGAAACTCAGCTCCCCTTTACTAAGCCTATGGAAGGAAGACTGAAAAGAAGATTGTTTATCAATTGCGAAACTCAGCTGCCCTTTACTAAGCCCTTGGAAGGAAGACTGAAAAGAAGGTTATTTATCCATTTTGAAACCCAGCTCCCTTTACTAGGCCTTTGGAAGGAAGACTGAATAGAAGATTATTTACCGTTTGTAAGACTCAGTTTCCCATTACTAATCCTTTGAAAGGAAGACTGAAAAGAAGATTATTTATCCCTTTTGAAACTCAGCTCCCCTTTACTAAGCCTACGGAAGGAAGACTGAAAAGAAGATTCTTTATCAATTGCGAAACTCAGTTGCCCTTTACTAAGCCCTTGGAAGGAAGACTGAAAAGAAGATTATTTATCGTTTGTGAGACTCAGTTGCCCTTTACGAAGCCCTTGGAAGGAAGACTGAAAAGAAGATTATTTACCGTTTGTAAGACTCAGTCTCCCATTACTAAGCCTTTGAAAGGAAGACTGAAAAGAAGATTATTTACCGTTTCTGAGACACAGTTTCCCATTACTAAGATTTGGAAAGGAAGACTGAAAAGAAGATTGTTTATCAATTGCGAAACCCAGTTGCCCTTTACTAAGCCCTTGAAAGGAAGACTGAAAAGAAGGTTATTTATCCATTTTGAAACCCAGCTCCCTTTACTAGGCCTTTGGAAGGAAGACTGAAAAGAAAATTATTTAACGTTTGTAAGACTCAGTTTCCCATTACTAATCCTTTGAAAGGAAGACTGGAAAGAAGATTATTTATCCCTTTTGAAACTCAGCTCCCCTTTACTAAGCCTACGGAAGGAAGACTGAAAAGAAGATTCTTTATCAATTGCGAAACTCAGTTGCCCTTTATTAAGCCCTTGAAAGGAAGACTGAAAAGAAGATTATTTATCGTTTGTGAGACTCAGTTTCCCTCTACTAAGCCCTTGGAATTAGGACTGAAAAGAAGATTATTTATCCCTTTTGAAACTCAGTTAACCTTTACTAAGCCTTTTAAAGGAAAACTGAAAAGAAGGTTATTTATCCCTTTTGAAACTCAGCTCCCCTTTACTAGGCCTTTGAAAGGAAGACTGAAAAGAAGATTATTTATCTCTTTTGAAACTCAGCTTCCCTTTACTAAGCCTTTGAAAGGAAGACTGAAAAGAAGATTATTTATCCCTTTTGAAACTCAGCTCCCCTTTACTAAGCCTACGGAAGGAAGACTGAAAAGAAGATTCTTTATCAATTGCGAAACTCAGTTGCCCTTTACTAAGCCCTTGGAAGGAAGACTGAAAAGAAGCTTAGTTATCGTTTGTGAGACTCAGTTGCCCTTTACAAAGCCCTTGGAAGGAAGACTGAAAAGAGAATTATTTACCGTTTGTAAGACTCAGTTTCCCATTACTATGCCTTTGAAAGGAAGACTGAAAAGAAGATTATTTATCCCTTTTGAAACTCAGTTTCCTTTTACCAAGCCTTTGAAAGGAAAACTGAAAAGAAGATTATTTACCGTTTCTGAGACTCAGTTTCCCATTACTAAGCCTTTGAAAGGAAGACTGAAAAGAAGATTATTTACCGTTTCTGAGACACAGTTTCAAATTACTAAGCCTTTGAAAGGAAGACTGAAAAGAAGATTATTTATCCCTTTTGAAACTCAGTTTCCTTTTACTAAGCCTATGAAAGGAAAACTGAAAAGAAGATTATTTATCCCTTTTGAAACTCAGCTCCCCTTTACTAAGCCTATGGAAGGAAGACTGAAAAGAAGATTGTTTATCAATTGCGAAACTCAGTTGCCCTTTACTAAGCCCTTGGAAGGAAGACTGAAAAGAAGGTTATTTATCCATTTTGAAACCCAGCTCCCTTTACTAGGCCTTTGGAAGGAAGACTGAAAAGAAGATTATTTACCGTTTGTAAGACTCAGTTTCCCATTACTAATCCTTTGAAAGGAAGACTGAAAAGAAGATTATTTATCCCTTTTGAAACTCAGCTCCCCTTTACTAAGCCTACGGAAGGAAGACTGAAAAGAAGATTCTTTATCAATTGCGAAACTCAGTTGCCCTTTACTAAGCCCTTGGAAGGAAGACTGAAAAGAAGATTATTTATCGTTTGTGAGACTTAGTTGCCCTTTACGAAGCTCTTGGAAGGAAGATGAAAAGAAGATTATTTACCGTTTGTAAGACTCAGTTTCCCATTACTAAGCCTTTGAAAGGAAGACTGAAAAGAAGATTATTTACCGTTTCTGAGACTCAGTTTCAAATTACTAAGCCTTTGAAAGGAAGACTGAAAAGAAGATTATTTATCCCTTTTGAAACTCAGTTTCCTTTTACCAAGCCTTTGAAAGGAAAACTGAAAAGAAGATAATTTATTCCTTTTGAAACTCAGCTCTACTGTACTAAACTTTTGGAAGGAAGATTGAAAACAAGATTGTTTATCAATTACGAAACTCAGTTGCCCTTTACTAAGCCCTTGGAAGGAAGACTGAAAAGAAGATTATTTATCGTTTGTGAGACTCAGTTGCCCTTTACGAAGCCCTTGGAAGGAAGACTGAAAAGAAGATTATTTACCGTTTGTAAGACTCAGTCTCCCATTACTAAGCCTTTGAAAGGAAGACTGAAAAGAAGATTATTTACCGTTTCTGAGACACAGTTTCCCATTACTAAGCCTTTGAAAGGAAGACTGAAAAGAAGATTATTTATCCCTTTTGAAACTCAGCTCCCCTTTACTAAGCCTATGGAAGGAAGACTGAAAAGAAGATTGTTTATCAATTGCGAATCTCAGTTGCCCTTTACTAAGCCCTTGGAAGGAAGACTGAAAAGAAGGTTATTTATTCATTTTGAAACCCAGCTCCCTTTACTAGGCCTTTGGAAGGAAGACTGAAAAGAAGGTTATTTAACGTTTGTAAGACTCAGTTTCCCATTACTAATCCTTTGAAAGGAAGACTGAAAAGAAGATTATTTATCCCTTTTGAAACTCAGCACCCCTTTACTAAGCCTACGGAAGGAAGACTGAAAAGAAGATTCTTTATCAATTGCGAAACTCAGTTGCCCTTTACTAAGCCCTTGGAAGGAAGACTGAAAAGAAGATTATTTATCGTTTGTGAGACTCAGTTTCCCTCTACTAAGCCCTTGGAAGGAGGACTGAAAAGAAGATTATTTATCCCTTTTGAAACTCAGTTAACCTTTACTAAGCCTTTTAAAGGAAAACTGAAAAGAAGGTTATTTATCCCTTTTGAAACTCAGCTCCCCTTTACTAGGCCTTTGAAAGGAAGACTGAAAAGAAGAATATTTATCTCTTTTGAAACTCAGATTCCCTTTACTAAGCCTTTGAAAGGAAGACTGAAAAGAAAATTATTTATCCCTTTTGAAACTCAGTTCCCCTTTACTAAGCCTATGGAAGGAAGACTGAAAAGAAGATTGTTTATCAATTGCGAAACTCAGTTTCCCTTTACTAAGCCCTTGGAATGAAGACTGAAAAGAAGATTATTTATCCCTTTTAAAACTCAGTTAACCTTTACTAAGCCTTTGGAAGGAAGACTGAAAAGAAGATTATTTACCGTTTGTAAGACTCAGTTTCCCATTACTATGCCTTTGAAAGGAAGACTGAAAAGAAGATTACTTACCGTTTCTGAGACACAGTTTTCCATTACTAAGCCTTTGAAAGAAAGACTGAAAAGAAGATTATTTATCCCTTTTGAAACTCAGCTCCCCTTTACTAAGCCTACGGATGGAAGACTGAAAAGAAGATTCTTTATCAATTGCGAAACTCAGTTGCCCTTTACTAAGCCCTTGGAAGGAAGACTGAAAAGAAGATTATTCATCGTTTGTGAGACTCAGTTGCCCTTTACGAAGCCCTTGGAAGGAAGACTGAAAAGAAGATCATTTACCGTTTGTAAGACTCAGTTTCCCATTACTATGCCTTTCAAAGGAAGACTGAAAAGAAGATTATTTACCGTTTCTGAGACTCAGTTTCAAATTACCAAGACTTTGAAAGGAAGACTGAAAAGAGGATTATTTATCCCTTTTGAAACTCAGTTTCCTTTTACCAAGTTTTTGAAAGGAAAACTGAAAAGAAGATTATTTACCGTTTCTGAGACTCAATTTCCCATTACTAAGCCTTTGAAAGGAAGACTGAAAAGAAGATTATTTACCGTTTCTGAGACACAGTTTCCCATTACTAAGCCTTTGAAAGGAAGACTGAAAAGAAGATTATTTATCCCTTTTGAAACTCAGTTTCCTTTTACTAAGCCTTTGAAAGGAAAACTGAAAAGAAGATTATTTATCCCTTTTGAAACTCAGCTCCCCTTTACTAAGCCTATAGAAGGAAGACTGAAAGAAGATTGTTTATCGTTTGTGAGACTCAGTTTCCCTCTACTAATCCCTTGGAAGGAGGACTGAAAAGAAGGTTATTTATCCATTTTGAAACCCAGCTCCCCTTTACTAGGCCTTTGGAAGGAAGACTGAAAAGAAGATTATTTACCGTTTGTAAGACTCAGTTTCCCATTACTAATCCTTTGAAAGGAAGACTGAAAAGAAGAATATTTATCCCTTTTGAAACTCAGCTCCCCTTTACTAAGCCTATGGAAGGAAGACTGAAAGAAGATTGTTTATCAATTGCGAAACTCAGTTGCCCTTTACTAAGCCCTTGGAAGGAAGACTGAAAAGAAGGTTATTTATCCATTTTGAAACCCAGCTCCCCTTTACTAGGCCTTTGGAAGGAAGACTGAAAAGAAGATTATTTACCGTTTGTAAGACTCAGTTTCCCATTACTAATCCTTTGAAAGGAAGACTGAAAAGAAGATTATTTATCCCTTTTGAAACTCAGCTCCCCTTTACTAAGCCTACGGAAGGAAGACTGAAAAGAAGATTCTTTATCAATTGCGAAACTCAGTTGCCCTTTACTAAGCCCTTGGAAGGAAGACTGAAAAGAAGATTATTCATCGTTTGTGAGACTCAGTTGCCCTTTACGAAGCCCTTGGAAGGAAGACTGAAAAGAAGATTATTTACCGTTTGTAAGACTCAGTTTCCCATTACTATGCCTTTGAAAGGAAGACTGAAAAGAAGATTATTTACCGTTTCTGAGACTCAGTTTCAAATTACCAAGACTTTGAAAGGAAGACTGAAAAGAAGATTATTTATCCCTTTTGAAACTCAGTTTCCTTTTACCAAGTTTTTGAAAGGAAAACTGAAAAGAAGATTATTTACCGTTTCTGAGACTCAATTTCCCATTACTAAGCCTTTGAAAGGAAGACTGAAAAGAAGATTATTTACCGTTTCTGAGACACAGTTTCCCATTACTAAGCCTTTGAAAGGAAGACTGAAAAGAAGATTATTTATCCCTTTTGAAACTCAGTTTCCTTTTACTAAGCCTTTGAAAGGAAAACTGAAAAGAAGATTATTTATCCCTTTTGAAACTCAGCTCCCCTTTACTAAGCCTATGGAAGGAAGACTGAAAGAAGATTGTTTATCGTTTGTGAGACTCAGTTTCCCTCTACTAAGCCCTTGGAAGGAGGACTGAAAAGAAGATTATTTATCCCTTTTGAAACTCAGTTAACCTTTACTAAGCCTTTTAAAGGAAAACTGAAAAGAAGGTTATTTATCCCTTTTGAAACTCAGCTCCCCTTTACTAGGCCTTTGAAAGGAAGACTGAAAAGAAGATTATTTATCTCTTTTGAAACTCAGATTCCCTTTACTAAGCCTTTGAAAGGAAGACTGAAAAGAAAATTATTCATCCCTTTTGAAACTCAGTTCCCCTTTACTAAGCCTATGGAAGGAAGACTGAAAAGAAGATTGTTTATCAATTGCGAAACTCAGTTTCCCTTTACTAAGCCCTTGGAATGAAGACTGAAAAGAAGATTATTTATCGTTTGTGAGACTCAGTTTCCCTCTACTAAGCCCTTGGAAGGAGGACTGAAAAGAAGATTATTTATCCCTTTTGAAACTCAGTTTCCTTTTACCAAGTTTTTGAAAGGAAAACTGAAAAGAAGATTATTTACCGTTTCTGAGACTCAGTTTCCCATTACTAAGCCTTTGAAAGGAAGACTGAAAAGAAGATTATTTACCGTTTCTGAGACACAGTTTCCCATTACTAAGTCTTTGAAAGGAAGACTGAAAAGAAGATTATTTATCCCTTTTGAAACTCAGCTCCCCTTTACTAGGCCTTCGAAAGGAAGACTGAAAAGAAGATTATTTATCTCTTTTGAAACTCAGATTCCCTTTACTAAGCCTTTGAAAGGAAGACTGAAAAGAAAATTATTTATCCCTTTTGAAACTCAGTTCCCCTTTACTAAGCCTATGGAAGGAAGACTGAGAAGAAGATTGTTTATCAATTGCGAAACTCAGTTTCCCTTTACTAAGCCCTTGGAATGAAGACTGAAAAGAAGATTATTTATCCCTTTTGAAACTCAGTTTCCTTTTACCAAATTTTTGAAAGGAAAACTGAAAAGAAGATTATTTACCGTTTCTGAGACTCAGTTTCCCATTACTAAGCCTTTGAAAGGAAGACTGAAAAGAAGATTATTTACCGTTTCTGAGACACAGTTTCCCATTACTAAGCCTTTGAAAGGAAGACTGAAAAGAAGATTATTTATCCCTTTTGAAACTCAGTTTCCTTTTACTAAGCCTTTGAAAGGAAAACTGAAAAGAAGATTATTTATCCCTTTTGAAACTCAGCTCCCCTTTACTAAGCCTATGGAAGGAAGACTGAAAGAAGATTGTTAATCGTTTGTGAGACTCAGTTTCCCTCTACTAAGCCCTTGGAAGGAGGACTGAAAAGAAGATTATTTATCCCTTTTGAAACTCAGTTAACCTTTACTAAGCCTTTTAAAGGAAAACTGAAAAGAAGGTTATTTATCCCTTTTGAAACTCAGCTCCCCTTTACTAGGCCTTTGAAAGGAAGACTGAAAAGAAGATTATTTATCTCTTTTGAAACTCAGATTCACTTTACTAATCCTTTGAAAGGAAGACTGAAAAGAAGATTATTTATCCCTTTTGAAACTCAGCTCCCCTTTACTAAGCCTACGGAAGGAAGACTGAAAAGAAGATTCTTTATCAATTGCGAAACTCAGTTGCCCTTTACTAAGCCCTTGGAAGGAAGACTGAAAAGAAGATTATTTATCGTTTGTGAGACTCAGTTTCCCTCTACTAAGCCCTTGGAAGGAGGACTGAAAAGAAGATTATTTATCCCTTTTGAAACTCAGTTAACCTTTACTAAGCCTTTTAAAGGAAAACTGAAAAGAAGGTTATTTATCCCTTTTGAAACTCAGCTCCCCTTTACTAGGCCTTTGAAAGGAAGACTGAAAAGAAGATTATTTATCTCTTTTGAAACTCAGATTCCCTTTACTAAGCCTTTGAAAGGAAGACTGAAAAGAAAATTATTTATCCCTTTTGAAACTCAGTTCTCCTTTACTAAGCCTATGGAAGGAAGACTGAAAAGAAGATTGTTTATCAATTGCGAAACTCAGTTTCCCTTTACTAAGCCCTTGGAATGAAGACTGAAAAGAAGATTATTTATCCCTTTTAAAACTCAGTTAACCTTTACTAAGCCTTTGGAAGGAAGACTGAAAAGAAGATTATTTACCGTTTGTAAGACTCAGTTTCCCATTACTATGCCTTTGAAAGGAAGACTGAAAAGAAGATTATTTACCGTTTCTGAGACTCAATTTCAAATTACTAAGACTTTGAAAGGAAGACTGAAAAGAAGATTATTTATCCCTTTTGAAACTCAGTTTCCTTTTACCAAGCCTTTGAAAGGAAAACTGAAAAGAAGATTATTTACCGTTTCTGAGACTCAGTTTCCCATTACTAAGCCTTTGAAAGGAAGACTGAAAAGAAGATTACTTACCGTTTCTGAGACACAGTTTTCCATTACTAAGCCTTTGAAAGAAAGACTGAAAAGAAGATTATTTATCCCTTTTGAAACACAGTTTCCTTTAACTAAGCCTTTGAAAGGAAAACTGAAAAGAAGATTATTTATCCCTTTTGAAACTCAGCTCCCCTTTACTAAGCCTATGGAAGGAAGACTGAAAAGAAGATTGTTTATCAATTGCGAAACTCAGTTGCCCTTTACTAAGCCCTTGGAAGGAAGACTGAAAAGAAGGTTATTTATCCATTTTGAAACCCAGCTCCCCTTTACTAGGCCTTTGGAAGGAAGACTGAAAAGAAGATTATTTACCGTTTGTAAGACTCAGTTTCCCATTACTAATCCTTTGAAAGGAAGACTGAAAAGAAGATTATTTATCCCTTTTGAAACTCAGCTCCCCTTTACTAAGCCTACGGAAGGAAGACTGAAAAGAAGATTCTTTATCAATTGCGAAACTCAGTTGCCCTTTACTAAGCCCTTGGAAGGAAGACTGAAAAGAAGATTATTCATCGTTTGTGAGACTCAGTTGCCCTTTACGAAGCCCTTGGAATTAAGACTGAAAAGAAGATTATTTACCGTTTGTAAGACTCAGTTAACCATTACTATGCCTTTGAAAGGAAGACTGAAAAGAAGATTATTTACCGTTTCTGAGACTCAGTTTCAAATTACCAAGACTTTGAAAGGAAGACTGAAAAGAAGATTATTTATCCCTTTTGAAACTCAGTTTCCTTTTACCAAGTTTTTGAAAGGAAAACTGAAAAGAAGATTATTTACCGTTTCTGAGACTCAGTTTCCCATTACTAAGCCTTTGAAAGGAAGACTGAAAAGAAGATTATTTACCGTTTCTGAGACACAGTTTCACATTACTAAGCCTTTGAAAGGAAGACTGAAAAGAAGATTATTTATCCCTTTTGAAACTCAGTTTCCTTTTACTAAGCCTTTGAAAGGAAAACTGAAAAGAAGATTATTTATCCCTTTTGAAACTCAGCTCCCCTTTACTTAGCCTATGGAAGGAAGACTGAAAGAAGATTGTTTATCAATTGCGAAACTCAGTTGCCCTTTACTAAGCCCTTGGAAGGAAGACTGAAAAGAAGATTAGTTATCGTTTGTGAGACTCAGTTTCCCATTACTAAGCATTTGAAAGGAAGACTGAAAAGAAGATTATTTATCCCTTTTGAAACTCAGTTTCCTTTTACTAAGCCTTTGAAAGGAAAACTGAAAAGAAGATTATTTATCCCTTTTGAAACTCAACTCCCCTTTACATAGCCTATGGAAGGAAGACTGAAAAGAAGATTGTTTATCAATTGCGAAACTCAGTTGCCCTTTACTAAGCCCTTGGAAGGAAGACTGAAAAGAAGGTTATTTATCCATTTTGAAACCCAGCTCCCCTTTACTAGGCCTTTGGAAGGAAGACTGAAAAGAAGATTATTTACCGTTTGTAAGACTCACTTTCCCATTACTAATCCTTTGAAAGGAAGACTGAAAAGAAGATTATTTATCCCTTTTGAAACTCAGCTCCCCTTTACTAAGCCTACGGAAGGAAGACTGAAAAGAAGATTCTTTATCAATTGCGAAACTCAGTTGCCCTTTACTAAGCCCTTGGAAGGAAGACTGAAAAGAAGATTATTTATCGTTTGTGAGACTCAATTTCCCTCTACTAAGCCCTTGGAAGGAGGACTGAAAAGAAGATTATTTATCCCTTTTGAAAATCAGTTAACCTTTACTAAGCCTTTTAAAGGAAAACTGAAAAGAAGTTTATTTATCCCTTTTGAAACTCAGCTCCCCTTTACTAGGCCTTTGAAAGGAAGACTGAAAAGAAGATTATTTATCTCTTTTGAAACTCAGCTTCCCTTTACTAAGCCTTTGAAAGGAAGACTGAAAAGAAAATTATTAATCCCTTTTGAAACTCAGTTCCCCTTTACTAAGCCTATGGAAGGAAGACTGAAAAGAAGATTGTTTATAAATTGCGAAACTCAGTTTCCCTTTACTAAGCCCTTGGAATAAAGACTGAAAAGAAGATTATTTATCCCTTTTAAAACTCAGTTAACCTTTACTAAGCCTTTGGAAGGAGGACTGAAAAGAAGATTATTTACCGTTTGTAAGACTCAGTTTCCCATTACTATGCCTTTGAAAGGAAGACTGAAAAGAAGATTATTTACCGTTTCTGAGACTCAGTTTCAAATTACTAAGACTCTGAAAGGAAGACTGAAAAGAAGATTATTTATCCCTTTTGAAACTCAGCTCCCCTTTACTAAGCCTATGGAAGGAAGACTGAAAAGAAGATTGTTTATCAATTGCGAAACTCAGTTGCCCTTTACTAAGCCCTTGGAAGGAAGACTGAAAAGAAGGTTATTTATCCATTTTGAAACCCAGCTCCCGTTTACTAGGCTTTTGGAAGGAAGACTGAAAAGAAGATTATTTGCCGTTTGTAAGACTCAGTTTCCCATTACTAATCCTTTGAAAGGAAGACTGAAAAGAAGATTATTTATCCCTTTTGAAACTCAGCTCCCCTTTACTAAGCCTACGGAAGGAAGACTGAAAAGAAGATTCTTTATCAATTGCGAAACTCAGTTGCCCTTTACTAAGCCCTTGGAAGGAAGACTGAAAAGAAGATTATTCATCGTTTCTGAGACTCAGTTTCAAATTACTAAGCCTTTGAAAGGAAAACTGAAAAGAAGATTATTTATCCCTTTTGAAACTCAGCTCCCCTTTACTAAGCCTATGGAAGGAAGACTGAAAAGAAGATTGTTTATCAATTGCGAAACTCAGTTGCCCTTTACTAAGCCCTTGGAAGGAAGACTGAAAAGAAGGTTATTTATCCATTTTGAAACCCAGCTCCCGTTTACTAGGCTTTTGGAAGGAAGACTGAAAAGAAGATTATTTGCCGTTTGTAAGACTCAGTTTCCCATTACTAATCCTTTGAAAGGAAGACTGAAAAGAAGATTATTTATCCCTTTTGAAACTCAGCTCCCCTTTACTAAGCCTACGGAAGGAAGACTGAAAAGAAGATTCTTTATCAATTGCGAAACTCAGTTGCCCTTTACTAAGCCCTTGGAAGGAAAACTAAAAAGAAGATTATTTATCAATTGCGAAACTCAGTTGCCCTTTACTAAGCCCTTGGAAGGAAGACTGAAAAGAAGGTTATTTATCCATTTTGAAACCCAGCTCCCCTTTACTAGGCCTTTGGAAGGAAGACTCAAAAGAAGATTATTAACCGTTTGTAAGACTCAGTTTCCCATTACTAATCCTTTGAAAGGAAGACTGAAAAGAAGATTATTTATCCCTTTTGAAACTCAGCTCCCCTTTACTAAGCCTACGGAAGGAAGACTGAAAAGAAGATTCTTTATCAATTGCGAAACTCAGTTGCCCTTTACTAAGCCCTTGGAAGTAAGACTGAAAAGAAGATTATTTATCGTTTGTGAGGCTCAGTTGCCCTTTACGAAGCCCTTGGAAGGAAGACTGAAAAGAAGATTATTTACCGTTTGTAAGACTCAGTTTCCCATTACTAAGCCTTTGAAGGGAAGACTGAAAAGAAGATTATTTACCGTTTCTGAGACTCAGTTTCAAATTACTAAGACTTTGAAAGGAAGACTGAAAAGAAGATTATTTATCCCTTTTGAAACTCAGCTCCCCTTTACTAAGCCAACGGAAGGAAGACTGAAAAGAAGATTCTTTATCAATTGCGAAACTCAGTTGCCCTTTACTAAGCCCTTGGAAGGAAGACTGAAAAGAAGATTATTCATCGTTTGTGAGACTCAGTTGCCCTTTACGAAGCCCTTGGAAGGAAGACTGAAAAGAAGATTATTTACCGTTTGTAAGACTCAGTTTCCCATTACTAAGCCTTTGAAAGGAAGACTGATAAGAAGATTATTTACCGTTTCTGAGACTCAGTTTCAAATTACTAAGCCTTTGAAAGGAAGACTGAAAAGAAGATTATTTATCCCTTTTGAAACTCAGTTTCCTTTTACCAAGCCTTTGAAAGGGAAACTGAAAAGAAGATAATTTATTCCTTTTGAAACTCAGCTCCACTGTACTAAACTTTTGGAAGGAAGATTGAAAACAAGATTGTTTATCAATTACGAAGCTCAGTTGCCCTTTACTAAGCCCTTGGAAGGAAGACTGAAAAGAAGATTATTTATCGTTTGTGAGACTCAGTTTCCCTCTACTAAGCCCTTGGAAGGAGGACTCAAAAGAAGATTATTTATCCCTTTTGAAACTCAGTTTCCTTTTACCAAGCCTTTGAAAGGGAAACTGAAAAGAAGATAATTTATTCCTTTTGAAACTCAGCTCCACTGTACTAAACTTTTGGAAGGAAGATTGAAAACAAGATTGTTTATCAATTACGAAACTCAGTTGCCCTTTACTAAGCCTTTGAAAGGAAGACTGAAAAGAAGATTATTTACCGTTTCTGAGACACAGTTTCCCATTACTAAGCCTTTGAAAGAAAGACTGAAAAGAAGATTATTTATACCTTTTGAAACTCAGTTTCCTTTTACTAAGCCTTTGAAAGGAAAACTGAAAAGAAGATTATTTATCCCTTTTGAAACTCAGCTCCCCTTTACTAAGCCCTTGGAAGGAAGACTGAAAAGAAGGTTATTTATCCATTTTGAAACCCAGCTCCCGTTTACTAGGCCTTTGGAAGGAAGACTGAAAAGAAGATTATTTGCCGTTTGTAAGACTCAGTTTCCCATTACTAATCCTTTGAAAGGAAGACTGAAAAGAAGATTATTTATCCCTTTTGAAACTCAGCTCCCCTTTACTAAGCCTACGGAAGGAAGACTGAAAAGAAGATTCTTTATCAATTGCGAAACTCAGTTGCCCTTTACTAAGCCCTTGGAAGGAAGACTGAAAAGAAGATTATTTATCAATTGCGAAACTCAGTTGCCCTTTACTAAGCCCTTGGAAGGAAGACTGAAAAGAAGGTTATTTATCCATTTTGAAACCCAGCTCCCCTTTACTAGGCCTTTGGAAGGAAGACTCAAAAGAAGATTATTAACCGTTTGTAAGACTCAGTTTCCCTTTACTAAGCCCTTGGAAGGAAGACTGAAAAGAAGGTTATTTATCCATTTTGAAACCCAGCTCCCCTTTACTAGGCCTTTGGAAGGAAGACTCAAAAGAAGATTATTAACCGTTTGTAAGACTCAGTTTCAAATTACTAATCCTTTGAAAGGAAGACTGAAAAGAAGATTATTTATCCCTTTTGAAACTCAGTTTCCTTTTACCAAGCCTTTGAAAGAAAAACTGAAAAGAAGATTATTTACCGTTTCTGAGACTCAGTTTCCCATTACTAAGCCTTTGAAAGGAAGACTGAAAAGAAGATTATTTACCGTTTCTGAGACTCAGTTTCAAATTACTAAGACTTTGAAAGGAAGACTGAAAAGAAGATTATTTATCCCTTTTGAAACTCAGCTCCCCTTTACTAAGCCAACGGAAGGAAGACTGAAAAGAAGATTCTTTATCAATTGCGAAACTCAGTTGCCCTTTACTAAGCCCTTGGAGGGAAGACTGAAAAGAAGATTAGTTATCGTTTGTGAGACTCAGTTGCCCTTTACGAAGCCCTTGGAAGGAAGACTGAAAAGAAGATTATTTACCGTTTGTAAGACTCAGTTTCCCATTATTATGCCTTTGAAAGGAAGACTGAAAAGAAGATTATTTACCGTTTCTGAGACTCAGTTTCAAATTACTAAGACTTTGAAAGGAAGACTGAAAAGAAGATTATTTATCCCTTTTGAAACTCAGTTTCGTTTTACCAAGCCTTTGAAAGGAAAACTGAAAAGAAGATTATTTACCGTTTCTGAGACTCAGTTTCCCATTACTAAGCCTTTGAAAGGAAGACTGAAAAGAAGATTATTTACCGTTTCTGAGACACAGTTTCCCATTACTAAGCCTTTGAAAGGAAGACTGAAAAGAAGATTATTTATCCCTTTTGAAACTCAGTTTCCTTTTACTAAGCCTTTGAAAGGAAAACTGAAAAGAAGATTATTTATCCCTTTTGAAACTCAGCTCCCCTTTACTAAGCCTTTGGAAGGAAGACTGAAAAGAAGATTGTTTATCAATTGCGAAACTCAGTTGCCCTTTACTAAGCCCTTGGAAGGAAGACTGAAAAGAAGGTTATTTATCCATTTTGAAGCCCAGCTCCCCTTTACTGGGCCTTTGGAAGGAAGACTGAAAAGAAGATTATTTACCGATTGTAAGACTCAGTTTCCCATTACTAATCCTTTGAAAGGAAGACTGAAAAGAAGATTATTTATCCCTTTTGAAACTCAGCTCCCCTTTACTAAGCCTACGGAAGGAAGACTGAAAAAAAGATTCTTTATCAATTGCGAAACTCAGTTGCCCTTTACTAAGCCCTTGGAAGGAAGACTGAAAAGAAGATTATTTATCGTTTGTGAGATTCAGTTGCCCTTTACGAAGCAATTGGAAGGAAGACTGAAAAGAAGATTATTTACCGTTTGTAAGACGCAGTTTCCCATTACTAAGCCCTTGAAAGGAAGACTGAAAAGAAGATTATTTACCGCTTCTGAGACACAGTTTCAAATTACTAAGCCTTTGAAAGGAAGACTGAAAAGAAGATTATTTATTCCTTTTGAAACTCAGTTTCTTTTTACCAAGCCTTTGAAAGGAAAACTGAAAAGAAGATAATTTATTCCTTTTGAAACTCAGCTCCACTGTACTAAACTTTTGGAAGGAAGATTGAAAACAAGATTGTTTATCAATTACGAAACTCAGTTGCCCTTTACTAAGCCCTTGGAAGGAAGACTGAAAAGAAGATTATTTATCGTTTGTGAGACTCAGTTTCCCTCTACTAAGCTCTTGGAAGGAGGACTGAAAAGAAGATTATTTATCCCTTTTGAAACTCAGTTAACCTTTACTAAGCCTTTTAAAGGAAAACTGAAAAGAAGGTTATTTATCCCTTTTGAAACTCAGCTCCCCTTTACTAGGCCTTTGGAAGGAAGAGTGAAAAGAAGATTATTTATCCCTTTTGAAACTCAGTTTCGCTTTACTAAGCCTTTGAAAGGAAGACTGAATAGAAGATTATATATCTGTTTTGAAACTCAACTTCCCTTTACTAAGCCTTTGAAAGGAAACTGAAAAGAAAATTATTTATCAATTTTGAAACTCAGTTCCCCTTTACTAAGCCTATGGAAGGAAGACTGAAAAGAAGATTGTTTATCCATTTTAAAATTCAGTTAACCTTTACTAAGCCTTTGGAAGGAAGACTGAAAAGAAGATTATTTACCGTTTGTAAGACCCAGTTTCCCTTAACTAATCCTTTGAAAGGAAGACTGAAAAGAAGATTATTTACCGTTTCTGAGACTCAGTTTCCCTCTACTAAGCCCTTGAAAGGAGGACTGAAAAGAAGATTATTTATCCCTTTTGAAACTCAGTTAACCTTTACTAAGCCTTTGCAAGGAAAACTGAAAAGAAGGTTACATATCCCTTTTGAAACTCAGCTCCCCTTTACTAGGCCTTTGGAAGGAAGAGTGAAAAGAAAATTATTTATGCCTTTTGAAACGCAGTTTCCTTTTACAAAACCTTTGAAAGGAAGACTGAAAAGAAGATTATTTATCCCTTTTGAAACTCAGTTCCACTGTACTTAACTTTTGGAAGGAAGATTGAAAACAAGATTGTTTATCTATTACGAAACTCAGTTGCCCTTTACTAAGCCCTTGGAAGGAAGACTGAAAAGAAGATTATTTATCGTTTGTGAGACTCAGTTTCCCTCTACTAAGCCCTTGGAAGGAGGACTGAAAAGAAGATTATTTATCCCTTTTGAAACTCAGTTAACGTTTGCTAAGCCTTTTTAAGGAAAACTGAAAAGAAGGTTAATCATCCCTTTTGAAACTGAGCTCCCCTTTACTAGGCCTTTGGAAGGAAGAGTGAAAAGAAGATTATTTATCCCTTTTGAAACTCAGTTTCCCTTTGCTAAGCCTTTGAAAGGAAGACTGAAAAGAAGATTATTTATCTCTTTTGAAACTCAGTTCCCCTTTACTAAGCCTATGGAAGAAGACTGAAAACAAGATTTGAAACTCAGTTAACCTTTACTAAGCCTTTGCAAGGAAAACTGAAAAGAAGGTTACATATCCATTTTGAAACTCAGCTCCCCTTTACTAGGCTTTTGGAAGGAAGAGTGAAAACAAAATTATTTATGCCTTTTGAAACTCAGTTTCCTTTTACTTAGCCTTTGAAAGGAAGACTGAAAAGAAGATTATTTATCCCTTTTGAAACTCAGCTCCCCTTTACTAGGCCTTTGGAAGGAAGAGTGAAAAGAAAATTATTTATGCCTTTTGAAACGCAGTTTCCTTTTACTAAGCCCTTGGAATGAAGACTGAAAAGAAGATTATTTATCCCTTTTGAAACTCAGTTAACCTTTACTAAGCCCTTGGAAGGAAGACTGAAAAGAAGATTATTTATCGTTTGTGAGACTCAGTTGCCCTTTACGAAGCCCTTGGAAGGAAGACTGAAAAGAAGATTATTTACCGTTTGTAAGATTCAGTTTCCCATTACTAAGCCTTTGAAAGGAAGACTGAAAAGAAGATTATTTACCGTTTCTGAGACTCAGTTTCAAATTACCAAGCCTTTGAAAGGAAGACTGAAAAGAAGCTTATTTATCCCTTTTGAAACTCAGTTTCCTTTTACCAAGCCTTTGAAAGGAAAACTGAAAAGAAGATTATTTACCGTTTCTGAGACTCAGTTTCCCATTACTAAGTCTTTGAAAGGAAGACTGAAAAGAAGATTATTTACCGTTTCTGAGACTCAATTTCCCATTACTAAGCCTTTGAAAGGAAGACTGAAAAGAAGATTATTTATCCCTTTTGAAACTCAGTTTCCTTTTACTAAGACTATGGAAGGAAGACTGAAAAGAAGATTATTTATCCCTTTTGAAACTCAGCTCCCCTTTACTAAGCCTATGGAAGGAAGACTGAAAAGAAGATTGTTTATCAATTGCGAAACTCAGTTGCCTTTTACTAAGCCCTTGGAAGGAAGACTGAAAAGAAAATTAGTTATCGTTTGTGAGACTCAGTTGCCCTTTACGAAGCCCTTGGAAGGAAGACTGAAAAGAAGATTATTTACCGTTTGTAAGACTCAGTTCCCCATTACTATGCCTTTGAAAGGAAGACTGAAAAGAAGATTATTTATCTCTTTTGAAACTCAGTTCCCCTTTACTAAGCCTATGGAAGGAAGACTGAGGAGAAGATTTGAAACTCAGTTAAATTTTACAAAGCCTTTGCAAGGAAAACTGAAAAGAAGGTTATTTATCCCTTTTGAAACTCAGCTCCCCTTCACTAGGCCTTTGGAAGGAAGAGTGAAAAGAAGATTATTTATCCCTTTTGAAACTCAGTTAACCTTTACTAAGCCTTGAAAGGAAGACTGAAAAGAAGATTATTTATCTCTTTTGAAACTCAGTTCCCCTTTACTAAGCCTATGGAAGGAAGACTGAGGAGAAGATTTGAAACTCAGTTAAATTTTACAAAGCCTTTGCAAGGAAAACTGAAAAGAAGGTTATTTATCCCTTTTGAAACTCAGCTCCCCTTTACTAGGCCTTTGGAAGGAAGAGTGAAAAGAAGATTATTTATCCCTTTTGAAACTCAGTTTCCCTTTATTAAGCCTTTGAAAGGAAGACTGAATAGAAGATTATTTATCTCTTTTGAAACTCAACTTCCCTTTACTAAGCCTTTGAAAGGAAACTGAAAAGAAAATTATTTATCCCTTTTGAAACTCAGTTCCCCTTTACTAAGCCTATGGAAGGAAGACTGAAAAGAAGATTGTTTATCCCTTTTCAAATTCAGTTAACCTTTACTAAGCCTTTGGAAGGAAGACTGAAAAGAAGATTATTTACCGTTTGTAAGACCCAGTTTCCCTTAACTAATCCTTTGAAAGGAAGACTGAAAAGAAGATTATTTACCGTTTCTGAGACTCAGTTTCCCTCTACTAAGCCCTTGAAAGGAGGACTGAACAGAAGATTATTTATCCCTATTGAAACTCAGTTAACCTTTACTAAGCCTTTGCAAGGAAAACTGAAAAGAAGGTTACATATCCCTTTTGAAACTCAGCTCCCCTTTACTAGGCCTTTGGAAGGAAGAGTGAAAAGAAAATTATTTATGCCTTTTGAAACGCAGTTTCCTTTTACTAAACCTTTGAAAGGAAGACTGAAAAGAAGGTTATTTATCCATTTTGAAACCCAGCTCCCCTTTACTAGGCCTTTGGAAGGAAGACTGAAAAGAAGATTATTTACCGTTTGTAAGACTCAGTTTCCCATTACTAATCCTTTGAAAGGAAGACTGAAAAGAAGGTTATTTATCTCTTTTGAAACTCAGTTCCCCTTTACTAAGCCTATGGAAGGAAGACTGAAAGAAAGGTTGTTTATCAATTACGAAACTCAGTTGCCTTTTACTAAGCCCTTGGAAGGAAGACTGAAAAGAAAATTAGTTATCGTTTGTGAGACTCAGTTGCCCTTTACGAAGCCCTTGGAAGGAAGACTGAAAAGAAGATTATTTACCGTTTGTAAGACTCAGTTCCCCATTACTATGCCTTTGAAAGGAAGACTGAAAAGAAGATTATTTACCGTTTCTGAGACTCAGTTTCAAATTACTAAGACTTTGAAAGGAAGACTGAAAAGAAGATTATTTATCCCTTTTGAAACTCAGCTCCCCTTAACTAAGCCTACGGAAGGAAGACTGAAAAGAAGATTCTTTATCAATTGCGAAACTCAGTTGCCCTTTACTAAGCCCTTGGAGGGAAGACTGAAAAGAAGATTAGTTATCGTTTGTGAGACTCAGTTGCCCTTTACGAAGCCCTTGGAAGGAAGACTGAAAAGAAGATTATTTACCGTTTGTAAGACTCAGTTTCCCATTACTAAGCCTTTGAAAGGAAGACTGAAAAGAAGATTATTTACCGTTTCTGAGACACAGTTTCCCATTACTAAGCCTTTGAAAGGAAGACTGAAAAGAAGATTATTTATCCCTTTTGAAACTCAGTTTCTTTTTACCAAGCCTTTGAAAGGAAAACTGAAAAGAAGATAATTTATTCCTTTTGAAACTCAGCTCCACTGTACTAAACTTTTGGAAGGAAGATTGAAAACAAGATTGTTTATCAATTACGAAACTCAGTTGCCCTTTCCTAAGCCCTTGGAAGGAAGACTGAAAAGAAGATTATTTATCGTTTGTGAGACTCAGTTTCCATCTACTAAGCCCTTGGAAGGAGGACTGAAAAGAAGATTATTTATCCCTTTTGAAACTCAGTTAACCTTTACTAAGCCTTTTAAAGGAAAACTGAAAAGAAGGTTATTTATCCCTTTTGAAACTCAGCTCCCCTTTACTAGGCCTTTGGAAGGAATAGTGAAAAGAAGATTATTTATCCCTTTTGAAACTCAGTTTCCCTTTACTAAGCCTTTGAAAGGAAGACTGAAAAGAAGATTATTTATCTCTTTTGAAACTCAACTTCCCTTTACTAAGCCTTTGAAAGGAAACTGAAAAGAAAAGTATTTATCCCTTTTGAAACTCAGTTCCCCTTTACTAAGCCTATGGAAGGAAGACTGAAAAGAAGATTGTTTATCCCTTTTAAAACTCAGTTAACCTTTACTAAGCCTTTGGAAGGAAGACTGAAAAGAAGATTATTTACCGTTTGTAAGACTCAGTTTCCCTTAACTAATCCTTTGAAAGGAAGACTGAAAAGAAGATTATTTACCGTTTCTGAGACTCAGTTTCCCTCTTCTAAGCCCTTGAAAGGAGGACTGAAAAGAAGATTATTTATCCCTTTTGAAACTCAGTTAACCTTTACTAAGCCTTTGCAAGGAAAACTGAAAAGAAGGTTACATAACCCTTTTCAAACTCAGCTCCCCTTTACTAGGCCTTTGGAAGGAAGAGTGAAAAGAAAATTATTTATGCCTTTTGAAACTCAGTTTCCTTTTACTAAACCTTTCAAAGGAAGACTGAAAAGAAGATTATTTATCCCTTTTGAAACTCAGCTCCACTGTACTTAATTTTTGGAAGGAAGATTGAAAACAAGATTGTTTATCTATTACGAAACTCAGTTGCCCTTTACTAAGCCCTTGGAAGGAAGACTGAAAAGAAGATTATTTATCGTTTGTGAGACTCAGTTTCCCTCTACTAAGCCCTTGGAAGGAGGACTGAAAAGAAGATTATTTATCCCTTTTGAAACTCAGTTAACGTTTGCTAAGCCTTTTTAAGGAAAACTGAAAAGAAGGTTAATTATCCCTTTTGAAACTGAGCTCCCCTTTACTAGGCCTTTGGAAGGAAGAGTGAAAAGAAGATTATTTATCCCTTTTGAAACTCAGTTTCCCTTTACTAAGCCTTTGAAAGGAAGACTGAAAAGAAGATTATTTATCTCTTTTGAAACTCAGTTCCCCTTTACTAAGCCTATGGAAGGAAGACTGAAAACGAGATTTGAAACTCAGTTAACCTTTACTAAGCCTTTGCAAGGAAAACTGAAAAGAAGGTTACATATCCATTTTGAAACTCAGCTCCCCTTTACTAGGCCTTTGGAAGGAAGAGTGAAAAGAAAATTGTTTATGCCTTTTGAAACTCAGTTTCCTTTTACTTAGCCTTTGAAAGGAAGACTGAAAAGAAGATTATTTATCCCTTTTGAAACTCAGCTTCCCTTTACTAGGCCTTTGGAAGGAAGAGTGAAAAGAAAATTATTTATGCCTTTTGAAACGCAGTTTCCTTTTACTAAGCCCTAGGAATGAAGACTGAAAAGAAGATTATTTATCCCTTTTGAAACTCAGTTAACCTTTACTAAGCCCTTGGAAGGAAGACTGAAAAGAAGATTATTTATCGTTTGTGAGACTCAGTTGCCCTTTACGAAGCCCTTGGAAGGAAGACTGAAAAGAAGATTATTTACCGTTTGTAAGACTCAGTTTCCCATTACTAAGCCTTAGAAAGGAAGACTGAAAAGAAGATTATTTACCGTTTCTGAGACTCAGTTTCAAATTACCAAGCCTTTGAAGGGAAGACTGAAAAGAAGCTTATTTATCCCTTTTGAAACTCAGTTTCCTTTTACCAAGCCTTTGAAAGGAAAACTGAAAAGAAGATTATTTACCGTTTCTGAGACTCAGTTTCCCATTACTAAGCCTTTGAAAGGAAGACTGAAAAGAAGATTATTTACCGTTTCTGAGACTCAATTTCACATTACTAAGCCTTTGAAAGGAAGACTGAAAAGAAGATTATTTATCCCTTTTGAAACTCAGTTTCCTTTTACTAAGCCTTTGAAAGGAAAACTGAAAAGAAGATTATTTATCCCTTTTGAAACTCAGCTCCCCATTACTAAGCCTATGGAAGGAAGACTGAAAAGAAAATTGTTTATCAATTGC
Source organism: Xylota segnis (assembly GCA_963583995.1). Lineage (NCBI taxonomy): Eukaryota > Metazoa > Arthropoda > Insecta > Diptera > Syrphidae > Xylota > Xylota segnis. Next base: position 89,087,207 of record OY757236.1, on the reverse strand, counting down.
GAACTCAGTTGAACTTTACTAAGCCCTTGGAAGGAAGACTGAAAAGAAGGTTACTTATCCATTTTGAAACCCAGCTCCCCTTTACTAGGCCTTTGGAAGGAAGACTGAAAAGAAGATTATTTACCGTTTGTAAGACTCAGTTTCCCTTTACAAATCCTTTGAAAGGAAGACTGAAAAGAAGATTATTTACCGTTTCTGAGACTCAGTTTCCCTCTACTAAGCCTTTGAAAGGAGGACTGAAAAGAAGATTATTTATCCCTTTTGAAACTCAGGTAACTTTTACTAAGCCTTTGCAAGGAAAACTGAAAGGAAGGTTACATATCCCTTTTGAAACTCAGCTCCCCTCTACTAGGCCTTTGGAAGGAAGAGTGAAAAGAACATTATTTATCCCTTTTGAAACTCAATTTCCCTTTACTAAGCCTTTGAAAGGAAAACTGAAAAGAAGGTTACATATCCCTTTTGAAACTCAGCTCCCCTTTACTAGGCCTTTGGAAGGAAGAGTGAAAAGAAAATTATTTATGCCTTTTGAAACGCAGTTTCCTTTTACTAAACCTTTGAAAGGAAGACCGAAAAGAAGATTATTTATCCCTTTTGAAACTCAGCTCCACTGTACTTAATTTTTGGAAATAAGATTGAAAACAAGATTGTTTATCTATTACGAAACTCAGTTGCCCTTTACTAAGCCCTTGGAAGGAAGACTGAAAAGAAGATTATTTATCGTTTGTGAGACTCAGTTTCCCTCTACTAAGCCCTTGGAAGGAGGACTGAAAAGAAGATTATTTATCCCTTTTGAAACTCAGTTAACCTTTACTAAGCCTTTTAAAGGAAAACTGAAAAGAAGGTTAATTATCCCTTTTGAAACTGAGCTCCCCTTTACTAGGCCTTTGGAAGGAAGAGTGAAAAGAAGATTATTTATCCCTTTTGAAACTCAGTTTCCCTTTACTCAGCCTTTGAAAGGAAGACTGAAAAGAAGATTATTTATCTCTTTTGAAACTCAGTTCCCCTTTACTAAGCCTATGGAAGGAAGACTGAAAACAAGATTTGAAACTCAGTTAACCTTTACTAAGCCTTTGCAAGGAAAACTGAAAAGAAGATTACATATCCCTTTTGAAACTCAGCTCCCCTTTACTAGGCCTTTGGAAGGAAGAGTGAAAAGAAAATTATTTATGCCTTTTGAAACTCAGTTTCCTTTTACTTAGCCTTTGAAAGGAAGACTGAAAAGAAGATTATTTATCCCTTTTGAAACTCAGCTCCCCTTTACTAGGCCTTTGGAAGGAAGAGTGAAAAGAAAATTATTTATCCCTTTTGAAACTCAGTTTCCCTTTACAAAGCCTTTGAAAGGAAGACTGAAAAGAAGATTATTTATCCCTTTTGAAACTCAGCTCCACTGTACTAAACTTTTGGAAGGAAGATTGAAAACAAGATTGTTTATCAATTATGAAACTCAGTTGCCTTTACTAAGCCCTTGGAAAGAAGACTGAAAAGAAGATTATTTATCGTTTGTGAGACTCAGGTTCCCTCTACTCAGCCTTTGAAGGAAAGACTGAAAGGAAGGTTATTTATCCCTTTTGAAACTCAGTTGCCCTTTACTAAGCACTTGGAAGGAAGACTGAAAAGAAGATTGTTTATCAATTGCGAAACTCAGTTTCCCTTTACTAAGCATTTGGAAGGAAGACTGAAAAGAAGATTATTTATCGTTTGTGAGACTCAGTTTCCCTCTACTAAGCCCTTGGAAGGAGGACTGAAAAGAAGATTATTTATCCCTTTTGAAACTCAGTTAACCTTTACTAAGCCTTTTAAAGGAAAACTGAAAAGAAGGTTAATTATCCCTTTTGAAACTGAGCTCCCCTTTACTAGGCCTTTGGAAGGAAGAGTGAAAAGAAGATTATTTATCCCTTTTGAAACTCAGTTTCCCTTTACTCAGCCTTTGAAAGGAAGACTGAAAAGAAGATTATTTATCTCTTTTGAAACTCAGTTCCCCTTTACTAAGCCTATGGAAGGAAGACTGAAAACAAGATTTGAAACTCAGTTAACCTTTACTAAGCCTTTGCAAGGAAAACTGAAAAGAAGATTACATATCCCTTTTGAAACTCAGCTCCCCTTTACTAGGCCTTTGGAAGGAAGAGTGAAAAGAAAATTATTTATGCCTTTTGAAACTCAGTTTCCTTTTACTAAGCCTTTGCAAGGAAAACTGAAAAGAAGATTACATATCCCTTTTGAAACTCAGCTCCCCTTTACTAGGCCTTTGGAAGGAAGAGTGAAAAGAAAATTATTTATCCCTTTTGAAACTCAGTTTCCCTTTACTCAGCCTTTGAAAGGAAGACTGAAAAGAAGATTGTTTATCAATTGCGAAACTCAGTTGCCCTTTACTAAGCCCTTGGAAGGAAGACTGAAAATAAGTTTTTTATTCCTTTTGAAACTCAGCTCCCCTTTACTAGGCCTTTGGAAGGAAGAGTGAAAAGAAAATTGTTTATGCCTTTTGAAACTCAGTTTCCTTTTACTTAGCCTTTGAAAGGAAGACTGAAAAGAAGATTATTTATCCCTTTTGAAACTCAGCTCCCCTTTACTAGGCCTTTGGAAGGAAGAGTGAAAAGAAAATTATTTATGCCTTTTGAAACGCAGTTTCCTTTTACTAAGCCCTAGGAATGAAGGCTGAAAAGAAGATTATTTATCCCTTTTGAAACTCAGTTAACCTTTACTAAGCCCTTGGAAGGAAGACTGAAAAGAAGATTATTTATCGTTTGTGAGACTCAGTTGCCCTTTACGAAGCCCTTGGAAGGAAGACTGAAAAGAAGATTATTTACCGTTTGTAAGACTCAGTTTCCCATTACTAAGCCTTTGAAAGGAAGGCTGAAAAGAAGATTATTTACCGTTTCTGAGACTCAGTTTCAAATTACCAAGCCTTTGAAAGGAAGACTGAAAAGAAGCTTATTTATCCCTTTTGAAACTCAGTTTCCTTTTACCAAGCCTTTGAAAGGAAAACTGAAAAGAAGATTATTTACCGTTTCTGAGACTCAGTTTCCCATTACTAAGCCTTTGAAAGGAAGACTGAAAAGAAGATTATTTACCGTTTCTGAGACTCAATTTCACATTACTAAGCCTTTGAAAGGAAGACTGAAAAGAAGATTATTTATCCCTTTTGAAACTCAGTTTCCTTTTACTAAGCCTTTGAAAGGAAAACTGAAAAGAAGATTATTTATCCCTTTTGAAACTCAGCTCCCCTTTACTAAGCCCTTGGAAGGAAGACTGAAAAGAAGATTATTTATCGTTTGTGAGACTCAGTTGCCCTTTACGAAGCCCTTGGAAGGAAGACTGAAAAGAAGATTATTTACCGTTTGTAAGACTCAGTTTCCCATTACTAAGCCTTTGAAAGGAAGACTGAAAAGAAGATTATTTACCGTTTCTGAGACTCAGTTTCAAATTACCAAGCCTTTGAAAGGAAGACTGAAAAGAAGCTTATTTATCCCTTTTGAAACTCAGTTTCCTTTTACCAAGCCTTTGAAAGGAAAACTGAAAAGAAGATTATTTACCGTTTCTGAGACTCAGTTTCCCATTACTAAGCCTTTGAAAGGAAGACTGAAAAGAAGATTATTTACCGTTTCTGAGACTCAATTTCACATTACTAAGCCTTTGAAAGGAAGACTGAAAAGAAGATTATTTATCCCTTTTGAAACTCAGTTTCCTTTTACTAAGCCTTTGAAAGGAAAACTGAAAAGAAGATTATTTATCCCTTTTGAAACTCAGCTCCCCATTACTAAGCCTATGGAAGGAAGACTGAAAAGAAGATTGTTTATCAATTGCGAACTCAGTTGCCCTTTACTAAGCCCTTGGAAGGAAGACTGAAAAGAAGGTTACTTATCCATTTTGAAACCCAGCTCCCCTTTACTAGGCCTTTGGAAGGAAGACTGAAAAGAAGATTATTTACCGTTTGTAAGACTCAGTTTCCCTTTACAAATCCTTTGAAAGGAAGACTGAAAAGAAGATTATTTACCGTTTCTGAGACTCAGTTTCCCTCTACTAAGCCTTTGAAAGGAGGACTGAAAAGAAGATTATTTATCCCTTTTGAAACTCAGGTAACTTTTACTAAGCCTTTGCAAGGAAAACTGAAAAGAAGGTTACATATCCCTTTTAAAACTCAGCTCCCCTCTACTAGGCCTTTGGAAGGAAGAGTGAAAAGAACATTATTTATCCCTTTTGAAACTCAATTTCCCTTTACTAAGCCTTTGAAAGGAAAACTGAAAAGAAGGTTACATATCCCTTTTGAAACTCAGCTCCCCTTTACTAGGCCTTTGGAAGGAAGAGTGAAAAGAAAATTATTTATGCCTTTTGAAACGCAGTTTCCTTTTACTAAACCTTTGAAAGGAAGACCGAAAAGAAGATTATTTATCCCTTTTGAAACTCAGGTAACTTTTACTAAGCCTTTGCAAGGAAAACTGAAAAGAAGGTTACATATCCCTTTTAAAACTCAGCTCCCCTCTACTAGGCCTTTGGAAGGAAGACTGAAAAGAAGATTATTTATCCCTTTTGAAACTCAGCTCCCCTTTACTAGGCCTTTGGAAGGAAGAGTGAAAAGAAAATTATTTATCCCTTTTAAACTCAGTTTCCCTTTACAAAGCCTTTGAAAGGAAGACTGAAAAGAAGATTATTTATCCCTTTTGAAACTCAGCTCCACTGTACTAAACTTTTGGAAGGAAGATTGAAAACAAGATTGTTTATCAATTATGAAACTCAGTTGCCTTTACTAAGCCCTTGGAAAGAAGACTGAAAAGAAGATTATTTATCGTTTGTGAGACTCAGGTTCCCTCTACTCAGCCTTTGAAGGAAAGACTGAAAGGAAGGTTATTTATCCCTTTTGAAACTCAGTTGCCCTTTACTAAGCACTTGGAAGGAAGACTGAAAAGAAGATTGTTTATCAATTGCGAAACTCAGTTTCCCTTTACTAAGCATTTGGAAGGAAGACTGAAAAGAAGATTATTTATCGTTTGTGAGACTTAGTTTCCCTCTACTAAGCCTTTGAAAGGAAGACTGAAAAGAAGATTATTTATCGTTTGTGAGACTCAGGTTCCCTCTACTCAGCCTTTGAAAGGAAGACTGAAAGGAAGGTTATTTATCCCTTTTGAAACGCAGTTGCCCTTTACTAAGCCTATGGAAGGAAGACTGAAAAGAAGATTGTTTATCAATTGCGAAACTCAGTTGCCCTTTACTAAGCCCTTGGAAGGAAGACTGAAAATAAGTTTTTTATTCCTTTTGAAACTCAGCTCCCCTTTACTAGGCCTTTGGAAGGAAGAGTGAAAAGAAAATTGTTTATGCCTTTTGAAACTCAGTTTCCTTTTACTTAGCCTTTGAAAGGAAGACTGAAAAGAAGATTATTTATCCCTTTTGAAACTCAGCTCCCCTTTACTAGGCCTTTGGAAGGAAGAGTGAAAAGAAAATTATTTATGCCTTTTGAAACGCAGTTTCCTTTTACTAAGCCCTAGGAATGAAGGCTGAAAAGAAGATTATTTATCCCTTTTGAAACTCAGTTAACCTTTACTAAGCCCTTGGAAGGAAGACTGAAAAGAAGATTATTTATCGTTTGTGAGACTCAGTTGCCCTTTACGAAGCCCTTGGAAGGAAGACTGAAAAGAAGATTATTTACCGTTTGTAAGACTCAGTTTCCCATTACTAAGCCTTTGAAAGGAAGGCTGAAAAGAAGATTATTTACCGTTTCTGAGACTCAGTTTCAAATTACCAAGCCTTTGAAAGGAAGACTGAAAAGAAGCTTATTTATCCCTTTTGAAACTCAGTTTCCTTTTACCAAGCCTTTGAAAGGAAAACTGAAAAGAAGATTATTTACCGTTTCTGAGACTCAGTTTCCCATTACTAAGCCTTTGAAAGGAAGACTGAAAAGAAGATTATTTACCGTTTCTGAGACTCAATTTCACATTACTAAGCCTTTGAAAGGAAGACTGAAAAGAAGATTATTTATCCCTTTTGAAACTCAGTTTCCTTTTACTAAGCCTTTGAAAGGAAAACTGAAAAGAAGATTATTTATCCCTTTTGAAACTCAGCTCCCCTTTACTAAGCCCTTGGAAGGAAGACTGAAAAGAAGATTATTTATCGTTTGTGAGACTCAGTTGCCCTTTACGAAGCCCTTGGAAGGAAGACTGAAAAGAAGATTATTTACCGTTTGTAAGACTCAGTTTCCCATTACTAAGCCTTTGAAAGGAAGACTGAAAAGAAGATTATTTACCGTTTCTGAGACTCAGTTTCAAATTACCAAGCCTTTGAAAGGAAGACTGAAAAGAAGCTTATTTATCCCTTTTGAAACTCAGTTTCCTTTTACCAAGCCTTTGAAAGGAAAACTGAAAAGAAGATTATTTACCGTTTCTGAGACTCAGTTTCCCATTACTAAGCCTTTGAAAGGAAGACTGAAAAGAAGATTATTTACCGTTTCTGAGACTCAATTTCACATTACTAAGCCTTTGAAAGGAAGACTGAAAAGAAGATTATTTATCCCTTTTGAAACTCAGTTTCCTTTTACTAAGCCTTTGAAAGGAAAACTGAAAAGAAGATTATTTATCCCTTTTGAAACTCAGCTCCCCATTACTAAGCCTATGGAAGGAAGACTGAAAAGAAGATTGTTTATCAATTGCGAACTCAGTTGCCCTTTACTAAGCCCTTGGAAGGAAGACTGAAAAGAAGGTTACTTATCCATTTTGAAACCCAGCTCCCCTTTACTAGGCCTTTGGAAGGAAGACTGAAAAGAAGATTATTTACCGTTTGTAAGACTCAGTTTCCCTTTACAAATCCTTTGAAAGGAAGACTGAAAAGAAGATTATTTACCGTTTCTGAGACTCAGTTTCCCTCTACTAAGCCTTTGAAAGGAGGACTGAAAAGAAGATTATTTATCCCTTTTGAAACTCAGGTAACTTTTACTAAGCCTTTGCAAGGAAAACTGAAAAGAAGGTTACATATCCCTTTTAAAACTCAGCTCCCCTCTACTAGGCCTTTGGAAGGAAGAGTGAAAAGAACATTATTTATCCCTTTTGAAACTCAATTTCCCTTTACTAAGCCTTTGAAAGGAAAACTGAAAAGAAGGTTACATATCCCTTTTGAAACTCAGCTCCCCTTTACTAGGCCTTTGGAAGGAAGAGTGAAAAGAAAATTATTTATGCCTTTTGAAACGCAGTTTCCTTTTACTAAACCTTTGAAAGGAAGACCGAAAAGAAGATTATTTATCCCTTTTGAAACTCAGCTCCACTGTACTTAATTTTTGGAAATAAGATTGAAAACAAGATTGTTTATCTATTACGAAACTGAGTTGCCCTTTACTAAGCCCTTGGAAGGAAGACTGAAAAGAAGATTATTTATCGTTTGTGAGACTCAGTTTCCCTCTACTAAGCCCTTGGAAGGAGGACTGAAAAGAAGATTATTTATCCCTTTTGAAACTCAGTTAACCTTTACTAAGCCTTTTAAAGGAAAACTGAAAAGAAGGTTAATTATCCCTTTTGAAACTGAGCTCCCCTTTACTAGGCCTTTGGAAGGAAGAGTGAAAAGAAGATTATTTATCCCTTTTGAAACTCAGTTTCCCTTTACAAAGCCTTTGAAAGGAAGACTGAAAAGAAGATTATTTATCTCTTTTGAAACTCAGTTCCCCTTTACTAAGCCTATGGAAGGAAGACTGAAAACAAGATTTGAAACTCAGTTAACCTTTACTAAGCCTTTGCAAGGAAAACTGAAAAGAAGATTACATATCCCTTTTGAAACTCAGCTCCCCTTTACTAGGCCTTTGGAAGGAAGAGTGAAAAGAAAATTATTTATGCCTTTTGAAACTCAGTTTCCTTTTACTTAGCCTTTGAAAGGAAGACTGAAAAGAAGATTATTTATCCCTTTTGAAACTCAGCTCCCCTTTACTAGGCCTTTGGAAGGAAGAGTGAAAAGAAAATTATTTATCCCTTTTGAAACTCAGTTTCCCTTTACAAAGCCTTTGAAAGGAAGACTGAAAAGAAGATTATTTATCCCTTTTGAAACTCAGCTCCACTGTACTAAACTTTTGGAAGGAAGATTGAAAACAAGATTGTTTATCAATTATGAAACTCAGTTGCCTTTACTAAGCCCTTGGAAAGAAGACTGAAAAGAAGATTATTTATCGTTTGTGAGACTCAGGTTCCCTCTACTCAGCCTTTGAAGGAAAGACTGAAAGGAAGGTTATTTATCCCTTTTGAAACTCAGTTGCCCTTTACTAAGCACTTGGAAGGAAGACTGAAAAGAAGATTGTTTATCAATTGCGAAACTCAGTTTCCCTTTACTAAGCATTTGGAAGGAAGACTGAAAAGAAGATTATTTATCGTTTGTGAGACTCTACTAAGCCTTTGAAAGGAAGACTGAAAAGAAGATTATTTATCGTTTGTGAGACTCAGGTTCCCTCTACTCAGCCTTTGAAAGGAAGACTGAAAGGAAGGTTATTTATCCCTTTTGAAACGCAGTTGCCCTTTACTAAGCCTATGGAAGGAAGACTGAAAAGAAGATTGTTTATCAATTGCGAAACTCAGTTGCCCTTTACTAAGCCCTTGGAAGGAAGACTGAAAATAAGTTTTTTATTCCTTTTGAAACTCAGCTCCCCTTTACTAGGCCTTTGGAAGGAAGAGTGAAAAGAAAATTGTTTATGCCTTTTGAAACTCAGTTTCCTTTTACTTAGCCTTTGAAAGGAAGACTGAAAAGAAGATTATTTATCCCTTTTGAAACTCAGCTCCCCTTTACTAGGCCTTTGGAAGGAAGAGTGAAAAGAAAATTATTTATGCCTTTTGAAACGCAGTTTCCTTTTACTAAGCCCTAGGAATGAAGACTGAAAAGAAGATTATTTATCCCTTTTGAAACTCAGTTAACCTTTACTAAGCCCTTGGAAGGAAAACTGAAAAGAAGATTATTTATCGTTTGTGAGACTCAGTTGCCCTTTACGAAGCCCTTGGAAGGAAGACTGAAAAGAAGATTATTTACCGTTTGTAAGACTCAGTTTCCCATTACTAAGCCTTTGAAAGGAAGGCTGAAAAGAAGATTATTTACCGTTTCTGAGACTCAGTTTCAAATTACCAAGCCTTTGAAAGGAAGACTGAAAAGAAGCTTATTTATCCCTTTTGAAACTCAGTTTCCTTTTACCAAGCCTTTGAAAGGAAAACTGAAAAGAAGATTATTTACCGTTTCTGAGACTCAGTTTCCCATTACTAAGCCTTTGAAAGGAAGACTGAAAAGAAGATTATTTACCGTTTCTGAGACTCAATTTCACATTACTAAGCCTTTGAAAGGAAGACTGAAAAGAAGATTATTTATCCCTTTTGAAACTCAGTTTCCTTTTACTAAGCCTTTGAAAGGAAAACTGAAAAGAAGATTATTTATCCCTTTTGAAACTCAGCTCCCCTTTACTAAGCCTATGGAAGGAAGACTGAAAAGAAGATTGTTTATCAATTGCGAAACTCAGTTGCCCTTTACTAAGCCCTTGGAAGGAAGACTGAAAAGAAGGTTACTTATCCATTTTGAAACCCAGCTCCCCTTTACTAGGCCTTTGGAAGGAAGACTGAAAAGAAGATTATTTACCGTTTGTAAGACTCAGTTTCCCTTTACAAATCCTTTGAAAGGAAGACTGAAAAGAAGATTATTTACCGTTTCTGAGACTCAGTTTCCCTCTACTAAGCCCTTGAAAGGAGGACTGAAAAGAAGATTATTTATCCCTTTTGAAACTCAGGTAACTTTTACTAAGCCTTTGCAAGGAAAACTGAAAAGAAGGTTACATATCCCTTTTGAAACTCAGCTCCCCTCTACTAGGCCTTTGGAAGGAAGAGTGAAAAGAACATTATTTATCCCTTTTGAAACTCAATTTCCCTTTACTAAGCCTTTGAAAGGAAAACTGAAAAGAAGATTACATATCCCTTTTGAAACTCAGCTCCCCTTTACTATTCCTTTGGAAGGAAGAGTGAAAAGAAAATTATTAATGCCTTTTGAAACGCAGTTTCCTTTTACTAAACCTTTGAAAGGAAGACCGAAAAGAAGATTATTTATCCCTTTTGAAACTCAGCTCCACTGTACTTAATTTTTGGAAATAAGATTGAAAACAAGATTGTTTATCTATTACGAAACTCAGTTGCCCTTTACTAAGCCCTTGGAAGGAAGACTGAAAAGAAGATTATTTATCGTTTGTGAGACTCAGTTTCCCTCTACTAAGCCCTTGGAAGGAGGACTGAAAAGAAGATTATTTAACCCTTTTGAAACTCAGTTAACCTTTACTAAGCCTTTTAAAGGAAAACTGAAAAGAAGGGTTAATTATCCCTTTGAAACTGAGCTCCCCTTTACTAGGCCTTTGGAAGGAAGAGTGAAAAGAAGATTATTTATCCCTTTTGAAACTCAGTTTCCCTTTACTAAGCCTTTGAAAGGAAGACTGAAAAGAAGATTATTTATCTCTTTTGAAACTCAGTTCCCCTTTACTAAGCCTATGGAAGGAAGACTGAAAACAAGATTTGAAACTCAGTTAACCTTTACTAAGCCTTTGCAAGGAAAACTGAAAAGAAGATTACATATCCCTTTTGAAACTCAGCTCCCCTTTACTAGGCCTTTGGAAGGAAGAGTGAAAAGAAAATTATTTATGCCTTTTGAAACTCAGTTTCCTTTTACTTAGCCTTTGAAAGGAAGACTGTAAAGAAGATTATTTATCCCTTTTGAAACTCAGCTCCCCTTTACTAGGCCTTTGGAAGGAAGAGTGAAAAGAAAATTATTTATCACTTTTGAAACTCAGTTTCCCTTTACAAAGCCTTTGAAAGGAAGACTGAAAAGAAGATTATTTATCCCTTTTGAAACTCAGCTCCACTGTACTAAACTTTTGGAAGGAAGATTGAAAACAAGATTGTTTATCAATTACGAAACTCAGTTGAATTTACTAAGCCCTTGGAAAGAAGACTGAAAAGAAGATTATTTATCGTTTGTGAGACTCAGGTTCCCTCTACTCAGCCTTTGAAGGGAAGACTGAAAGGAAGGTTATTTATCCCTTTTGAAACTCAGTTGCAATTTACTAAGCCCTTGGAAGGAAGACTGAAAGAAGATTGTTTATCAATTGCGAAACTCAGTTTCCCTTTACTAAGCATTTGGAAGGAAGACTGAAAAGAAGATTATTTATCCCTTTTGAAACTCAGCTCCACTGTACTAAACTTTTGGAAGGAAGATTGAAAACAAGATTGTTTATCAATTATGAAACTCAGTTGCCTTTACTAAGCCCTTGGAAAGAAGACTGAAAAGAAGATTATTTATCGTTTGTGAGACTCAGGTTCCCTCTACTCAGCCTTTGAAGGAAAGACTGAAAGGAAGGTTATTTATCCCTTTTGAAACTCAGTTGCCCTTTACTAAGCACTTGGAAGGAAGACTGAAAAGAAGATTGTTTATCAATTGCGAAACTCAGTTTCCCTTTACTAAGCATTTGGAAGGAAGACTGAAAAGAAGATTATTTATCGTTTGTGAGACTTAGTTTCCCTCTACTAAGCCTTTGAAAGGAAGACTGAAAAGAAGATTATTTATCGTTTGTGAGACTCAGGTTCCCTCTACTCAGCCTTTGAAAGGAAGACTGAAAGGAAGGTTATTTATCCCTTTTGAAACGCAGTTGCCCTTTACTAAGCCTATGGAAGGAAGACTGAAAAGAAGATTGTTTATCAATTGCGAAACTCAGTTGCCCTTTACTAAGCCCTTGGAAGGAAGACTGAAAATAAGTTTTTTATTCCTTTTGAAACTCAGCTCCCCTTTACTAGGCCTTTGGAAGGAAGAGTGAAAAGAAAATTGTTTATGCCTTTTGAAACTCAGTTTCCTTTTACTTAGCCTTTGAAAGGAAGACTGAAAAGAAGATTATTTATCCCTTTTGAAACTCAGCTCCCCTTTACTAGGCCTTTGGAAGGAAGAGTGAAAAGTAAATTATTTATGCCTTTTGAAACGCAGTTTCCTTTTACTAAGCCCTAGGAATGAAGGCTGAAAAGAAGATTATTTATCCCTTTTGAAACTCAGTTAACCTTTACTAAGCCCTTGGAAGGAAGACTGAAAAGAAGATTATTTATCGTTTGTGAGACTCAGTTGCCCTTTACGAAGCCCTTGGAAGGAAGACTGAAAAGAAGATTATTTACCGTTTGTAAGACTCAGTTTCCCATTACTAAGCCTTTGAAAGGAAGGCTGAAAAGAAGATTATTTACCGTTTCTGAGACTCAGTTTCAAATTACCAAGCCTTTGAAAGGAAGACTGAAAAGAAGCTTATTTATCCCTTTTGAAACTCAGTTTCCTTTTACCAAGCCTTTGAAAGGAAAACTGAAAAGAAGATTATTTACCGTTTCTGAGACTCAGTTTCCCATTACTAAGCCTTTGAAAGGAAGACTGAAAAGAAGATTATTTACCGTTTCTGAGACTCAATTTCACATTACTAAGCCTTTGAAAGGAAGACTGAAAAGAAGATTATTTATCCCTTTTGAAACTCAGTTTCCTTTTACTAAGCCTTTGAAAGGAAAACTGAAAAGAAGATTATTTATCCCTTTTGAAACTCAGCTCCCCTTTACTAAGCCCTTGGAAGGAAGACTGAAAAGAAGATTATTTATCGTTTGTGAGACTCAGTTGCCCTTTACGAAGCCCTTGGAAGGAAGACTGAAAAGAAGATTATTTACCGTTTGTAAGACTCAGTTTCCCATTACTAAGCCTTTGAAAGGAAGACTGAAAAGAAGATTATTTACCGTTTCTGAGACTCAGTTTCAAATTACCAAGCCTTTGAAAGGAAGACTGAAAAGAAGCTTATTTATCCCTTTTGAAACTCAGTTTCCTTTTACCAAGCCTTTGAAAGGAAAACTGAAAAGAAGATTATTTACCGTTTCTGAGACTCAGTTTCCCATTACTAAGCCTTTGAAAGGAAGACTGAAAAGAAGATTATTTACCGTTTCTGAGACTCAATTTCACATTACTAAGCCTTTGAAAGGAAGACTGAAAAGAAGATTATTTATCCCTTTTGAAACTCAGTTTCCTTTTACTAAGCCTTTGAAAGGAAAACTGAAAAGAAGATTATTTATCCCTTTTGAAACTCAGCTCCCCATTACTAAGCCTATGGAAGGAAGACTGAAAAGAAGATTGTTTATCAATTGCGAACTCAGTTGCCCTTTACTAAGCCCTTGGAAGGAAGACTGAAAAGAAGGTTACTTATCCATTTTGAAACCCAGCTCCCCTTTACTAGGCCTTTGGAAGGAAGACTGAAAAGAAGATTATTTACCGTTTGTAAGACTCAGTTTCCCTTTACAAATCCTTTGAAAGGAAGACTGAAAAGAAGATTATTTACCGTTTCTGAGACTCAGTTTCCCTCTACTAAGCCTTTGAAAGGAGGACTGAAAAGAAGATTATTTATCCCTTTTGAAACTCAGGTAACTTTTACTAAGCCTTTGCAAGGAAAACTGAAAAGAAGGTTACATATCCCTTTTAAAACTCAGCTCCCCTCTACTAGGCCTTTGGAAGGAAGAGTGAAAAGAACATTATTTATCCCTTTTGAAACTCAATTTCCCTTTACTAAGCCTTTGAAAGGAAAACTGAAAAGAAGGTTACATATCCCTTTTGAAACTCAGCTCCCCTTTACTAGGCCTTTGGAAGGAAGAGTGAAAAGAAAATTATTTATGCCTTTTGAAACGCAGTTTCCTTTTACTAAACCTTTGAAAGGAAGACCGAAAAGAAGATTATTTATCCCTTTTGAAACTCAGCTCCACTGTACTTAATTTTTGGAAATAAGATTGAAAACAAGATTGTTTATCTATTACGAAACTGAGTTGCCCTTTACTAAGCCCTTGGAAGGAAGACTGAAAAGAAGATTATTTATCGTTTGTGAGACTCAGTTTCCCTCTACTAAGCCCTTGGAAGGAGGACTGAAAAGAAGATTATTTATCCCTTTTGAAACTCAGTTAACCTTTACTAAGCCTTTTAAAGGAAAACTGAAAAGAAGGTTAATTATCCCTTTTGAAACTGAGCTCCCCTTTACTAGGCCTTTGGAAGGAAGAGTGAAAAGAAGATTATTTATCCCTTTTGAAACTCAGTTTCCCTTTACTAAGCCTTTGAAAGGAAGACTGAAAAGAAGATTATTTATCTCTTTTGAAACTCAGTTCCCCTTTACTAAGCCTATGGAAGGAAGACTGAAAACAAGATTTGAAACTCAGTTAACCTTTACTAAGCCTTTGCAAGGAAAACTGAAAAGAAGATTACATATCCCTTTTGAAACTCAGCTCCCCTTTACTAGGCCTTTGGAAGGAAGAGTGAAAAGAAAATTATTTATGCCTTTTGAAACTCAGTTTCCTTTTACTTAGCCTTTGAAAGGAAGACTGTAAAGAAGATTATTTATCCCTTTTGAAACTCAGCTCCCCTTTACTAGGCCTTTGGAAGGAAGAGTGAAAAGAAAATTATTTATCACTTTTGAAACTCAGTTTCCCTTTACAAAGCCTTTGAAAGGAAGACTGAAAAGAAGATTATTTATCCCTTTTGAAACTCAGCTCCACTGTACTAAACTTTTGGAAGGAAGATTGAAAACAAGATTGTTTATCAATTACGAAACTCAGTTGAATTTACTAAGCCCTTGGAAAGAAGACTGAAAAGAAGATTATTTATCGTTTGTGAGACTCAGGTTCCCTCTACTCAGCCTTTGAAGGGAAGACTGAAAGGAAGGTTATTTATCCCTTTTGAAACTCAGTTGCAATTTACTAAGCCCTTGGAAGGAAGACTGAAAAGAAGATTGTTTATCAATTGCGAAACTCAGTTTCCCTTTACTAAGCATTTGGAAGGAAGACTGAAAAGAAGATTATTTATCCCTTTTGAAACTCAGCTCCACTGTACTAAACTTTTGGAAGGAAGATTGAAAACAAGATTGTTTATCAATTATGAAACTCAGTTGCCTTTACTAAGCCCTTGGAAAGAAGACTGAAAAGAAGATTATTTATCGTTTGTGAGACTCAGGTTCCCTCTACTCAGCCTTTGAAGGAAAGACTGAAAGGAAGGTTATTTATCCCTTTTGAAACTCAGTTGCCCTTTACTAAGCACTTGGAAGGAAGACTGAAAAGAAGATTGTTTATCAATTGCGAAACTCAGTTTCCCTTTACTAAGCATTTGGAAGGAAGACTGAAAAGAAGATTATTTATCGTTTGTGAGACTTAGTTTCCCTCTACTAAGCCTTTGAAAGGAAGACTGAAAAGAAGATTATTTATCGTTTGTGAGACTCAGGTTCCCTCTACTCAGCCTTTGAAAGGAAGACTGAAAGGAAGGTTATTTATCCCTTTTGAAACGCAGTTGCCCTTTACTAAGCCTATGGAAGGAAGACTGAAAAGAAGATTGTTTATCAATTGCGAAACTCAGTTGCCCTTTACTAAGCCCTTGGAAGGAAGACTGAAAATAAGTTTTTTATTCCTTTTGAAACTCAGCTCCCCTTTACTAGGCCTTTGGAAGGAAGAGTGAAAAGAAAATTGTTTATGCCTTTTGAAACTCAGTTTCCTTTTACTTAGCCTTTGAAAGGAAGACTGAAAAGAAGATTATTTATCCCTTTTGAAACTCAGCTCCCCTTTACTAGGCCTTTGGAAGGAAGAGTGAAAAGAAAATTATTTATGCCTTTTGAAACGCAGTTTCCTTTTACTAAGCCCTAGGAATGAAGGCTGAAAAGAAGATTATTTATCCCTTTTGAAACTCAGTTAACCTTTACTAAGCCCTTGGAAGGAAGACTGAAAAGAAGATTATTTATCGTTTGTGAGACTCAGTTGCCCTTTACGAAGCCCTTGGAAGGAAGACTGAAAAGAAGATTATTTACCGTTTGTAAGACTCAGTTTCCCATTACTAAGCCTTTGAAAGGAAGGCTGAAAAGAAGATTATTTACCGTTTCTGAGACTCAGTTTCAAATTACCAAGCCTTTGAAAGGAAGACTGAAAAGAAGCTTATTTATCCCTTTTGAAACTCAGTTTCCTTTTACCAAGCCTTTGAAAGGAAAACTGAAAAGAAGATTATTTACCGTTTCTGAGACTCAGTTTCCCATTACTAAGCCTTTGAAAGGAAGACTGAAAAGAAGATTATTTACCGTTTCTGAGACTCAATTTCACATTACTAAGCCTTTGAAAGGAAGACTGAAAAGAAGATTATTTATCCCTTTTGAAACTCAGTTTCCTTTTACTAAGCCTTTGAAAGGAAAACTGAAAAGAAGATTATTTATCCCTTTTGAAACTCAGCTCCCCTTTACTAAGCCCTTGGAAGGAAGACTGAAAAGAAGATTATTTATCGTTTGTGAGACTCAGTTGCCCTTTACGAAGCCCTTGGAAGGAAGACTGAAAAGAAGATTATTTACCGTTTGTAAGACTCAGTTTCCCATTACTAAGCCTTTGAAAGGAAGACTGAAAAGAAGATTATTTACCGTTTCTGAGACTCAGTTTCAAATTACCAAGCCTTTGAAAGGAAGACTGAAAAGAAGCTTATTTATCCCTTTTGAAACTCAGTTTCCTTTTACCAAGCCTTTGAAAGGAAAACTGAAAAGAAGATTATTTACCGTTTCTGAGACTCAGTTTCCCATTACTAAGCCTTTGAAAGGAAGACTGAAAAGAAGATTATTTACCGTTTCTGAGACTCAATTTCACATTACTAAGCCTTTGAAAGGAAGACTGAAAAGAAGATTATTTATCCCTTTTGAAACTCAGTTTCCTTTTACTAAGCCTTTGAAAGGAAAACTGAAAAGAAGATTATTTATCCCTTTTGAAACTCAGCTCCCCATTACTAAGCCTATGGAAGGAAGACTGAAAAGAAGATTGTTTATCAATTGCGAACTCAGTTGCCCTTTACTAAGCCCTTGGAAGGAAGACTGAAAAGAAGGTTACTTATCCATTTTGAAACCCAGCTCCCCTTTACTAGGCCTTTGGAAGGAAGACTGAAAAGAAGATTATTTACCGTTTGTAAGACTCAGTTTCCCTTTACAAATCCTTTGAAAGGAAGACTGAAAAGAAGATTATTTACCGTTTCTGAGACTCAGTTTCCCTCTACTAAGCCTTTGAAAGGAGGACTGAAAAGAAGATTATTTATCCCTTTTGAAACTCAGGTAACTTTTACTAAGCCTTTGCAAGGAAAACTGAAAAGAAGGTTACATATCCCTTTTAAAACTCAGCTCCCCTCTACTAGGCCTTTGGAAGGAAGAGTGAAAAGAACATTATTTATCCCTTTTGAAACTCAATTTCCCTTTACTAAGCCTTTGAAAGGAAAACTGAAAAGAAGGTTACATATCCCTTTTGAAACTCAGCTCCCCTTTACTAGGCCTTTGGAAGGAAGAGTGAAAAGAAAATTATTTATGCCTTTTGAAACGCAGTTTCCTTTTACTAAACCTTTGAAAGGAAGACCGAAAAGAAGATTATTTATCCCTTTTGAAACTCAGCTCCACTGTACTTAATTTTTGGAAATAAGATTGAAAACAAGATTGTTTATCTATTACGAAACTGAGTTGCCCTTTACTAAGCCCTTGGAAGGAAGACTGAAAAGAAGATTATTTATCGTTTGTGAGACTCAGTTTCCCTCTACTAAGCCCTTGGAAGGAGGACTGAAAAGAAGATTATTTATCCCTTTTGAAACTCAGTTAACCTTTACTAAGCCTTTTAAAGGAAAACTGAAAAGAAGGTTAATTATCCCTTTTGAAACTGAGCTCCCCTTTACTAGGCCTTTGGAAGGAAGAGTGAAAAGAAGATTATTTATCCCTTTTGAAACTCAGTTTCCCTTTACAAAGCCTTTGAAAGGAAGACTGAAAAGAAGATTATTTATCTCTTTTGAAACTCAGTTCCCCTTTACTAAGCCTATGGAAGGAAGACTGAAAACAAGATTTGAAACTCAGTTAACCTTTACTAAGCCTTTGCAAGGAAAACTGAAAAGAAGATTACATATCCCTTTTGAAACTCAGCTCCCCTTTACTAGGCCTTTGGAAGGAAGAGTGAAAAGAAAATTATTTATGCCTTTTGAAACTCAGTTTCCTTTTACTTAGCCTTTGAAAGGAAGACTGAAAAGAAGATTATTTATCCCTTTTGAAACTCAGCTCCCCTTTACTAGGCCTTTGGAAGGAAGAGTGAAAAGAAAATTATTTATCCCTTTTGAAACTCAGTTTCCCTTTACAAAGCCTTTGAAAGGAAGACTGAAAAGAAGATTATTTATCCCTTTTGAAACTCAGCTCCACTGTACTAAACTTTTGGAAGGAAGATTGAAAACAAGATTGTTTATCAATTATGAAACTCAGTTGCCTTTACTAAGCCCTTGGAAAGAAGACTGAAAAGAAGATTATTTATCGTTTGTGAGACTCAGGTTCCCTCTACTCAGCCTTTGAAGGAAAGACTGAAAGGAAGGTTATTTATCCCTTTTGAAACTCAGTTGCCCTTTACTAAGCACTTGGAAGGAAGACTGAAAAGAAGATTGTTTATCAATTGCGAAACTCAGTTTCCCTTTACTAAGCATTTGGAAGGAAGACTGAAAAGAAGATTATTTATCGTTTGTGAGACTCTACTAAGCCTTTGAAAGGAAGACTGAAAAGAAGATTATTTATCGTTTGTGAGACTCAGGTTCCCTCTACTCAGCCTTTGAAAGGAAGACTGAAAGGAAGGTTATTTATCCCTTTTGAAACGCAGTTGCCCTTTACTAAGCCTATGGAAGGAAGACTGAAAAGAAGATTGTTTATCAATTGCGAAACTCAGTTGCCCTTTACTAAGCCCTTGGAAGGAAGACTGAAAATAAGTTTTTTATTCCTTTTGAAACTCAGCTCCCCTTTACTAGGCCTTTGGAAGGAAGAGTGAAAAGAAAATTGTTTATGCCTTTTGAAACTCAGTTTCCTTTTACTTAGCCTTTGAAAGGAAGACTGAAAAGAAGATTATTTATCCCTTTTGAAACTCAGCTCCCCTTTACTAGGCCTTTGGAAGGAAGAGTGAAAAGAAAATTATTTATGCCTTTTGAAACGCAGTTTCCTTTTACTAAGCCCTAGGAATGAAGACTGAAAAGAAGATTATTTATCCCTTTTGAAACTCAGTTAACCTTTACTAAGCCCTTGGAAGGAAAACTGAAAAGAAGATTATTTATCGTTTGTGAGACTCAGTTGCCCTTTACGAAGCCCTTGGAAGGAAGACTGAAAAGAAGATTATTTACCGTTTGTAAGACTCAGTTTCCCATTACTAAGCCTTTGAAAGGAAGGCTGAAAAGAAGATTATTTACCGTTTCTGAGACTCAGTTTCAAATTACCAAGCCTTTGAAAGGAAGACTGAAAAGAAGCTTATTTATCCCTTTTGAAACTCAGTTTCCTTTTACCAAGCCTTTGAAAGGAAAACTGAAAAGAAGATTATTTACCGTTTCTGAGACTCAGTTTCCCATTACTAAGCCTTTGAAAGGAAGACTGAAAAGAAGATTATTTACCGTTTCTGAGACTCAATTTCACATTACTAAGCCTTTGAAAGGAAGACTGAAAAGAAGATTATTTATCCCTTTTGAAACTCAGTTTCCTTTTACTAAGCCTTTGAAAGGAAAACTGAAAAGAAGATTATTTATCCCTTTTGAAACTCAGCTCCCCTTTACTAAGCCTATGGAAGGAAGACTGAAAAGAAGATTGTTTATCAATTGCGAAACTCAGTTGCCCTTTACTAAGCCCTTGGAAGGAAGACTGAAAAGAAGGTTACTTATCCATTTTGAAACCCAGCTCCCCTTTACTAGGCCTTTGGAAGGAAGACTGAAAAGAAGATTATTTACCGTTTGTAAGACTCAGTTTCCCTTTACAAATCCTTTGAAAGGAAGACTGAAAAGAAGATTATTTACCGTTTCTGAGACTCAGTTTCCCTCTACTAAGCCCTTGAAAGGAGGACTGAAAAGAAGATTATTTATCCCTTTTGAAACTCAGGTAACTTTTACTAAGCCTTTGCAAGGAAAACTGAAAAGAAGGTTACATATCCCTTTTGAAACTCAGCTCCCCTCTACTAGGCCTTTGGAAGGAAGAGTGAAAAGAACATTATTTATCCCTTTTGAAACTCAATTTCCCTTTACTAAGCCTTTGAAAGGAAAACTGAAAAGAAGATTACATATCCCTTTTGAAACTCAGCTCCCCTTTACTATTCCTTTGGAAGGAAGAGTGAAAAGAAAATTATTAATGCCTTTTGAAACGCAGTTTCCTTTTACTAAACCTTTGAAAGGAAGACCGAAAAGAAGATTATTTATCCCTTTTGAAACTCAGCTCCACTGTACTTAATTTTTGGAAATAAGATTGAAAACAAGATTGTTTATCTATTACGAAACTCAGTTGCCCTTTACTAAGCCCTTGGAAGGAAGACTGAAAAGAAGATTATTTATCGTTTGTGAGACTCAGTTTCCCTCTACTAAGCCCTTGGAAGGAGGACTGAAAAGAAGATTATTTAACCCTTTTGAAACTCAGTTAACCTTTACTAAGCCTTTTAAAGGAAAACTGAAAAGAAGGTTAATTATCCCTTTTGAAACTGAGCTCCCCTTTACTAGGCCTTTGGAAGGAAGAGTGAAAAGAAGATTATTTATCCCTTTTGAAACTCAGTTTCCCTTTACTAAGCCTTTGAAAGGAAGACTGAAAAGAAGATTATTTATCTCTTTTGAAACTCAGTTCCCCTTTACTAAGCCTATGGAAGGAAGACTGAAAACAAGATTTGAAACTCAGTTAACCTTTACTAAGCCTTTGCAAGGAAAACTGAAAAGAAGATTACATATCCCTTTTGAAACTCAGCTCCCCTTTACTAGGCCTTTGGAAGGAAGAGTGAAAAGAAAATTATTTATGCCTTTTGAAACTCAGTTTCCTTTTACTTAGCCTTTGAAAGGAAGACTGTAAAGAAGATTATTTATCCCTTTTGAAACTCAGCTCCCCTTTACTAGGCCTTTGGAAGGAAGAGTGAAAAGAAAATTATTTATCCCTTTTGAAACTCAGTTTCCCTTTACAAAGCCTTTGAAAGGAAGACTGAAAAGAAGATTATTTATCCCTTTTGAAACTCAGCTCCACTGTACTAAACTTTTGGAAGGAAGATTGAAAACAAGATTGTTTATCAATTACGAAACTCAGTTGAATTTACTAAGCCCTTGGAAAGAAGACTGAAAAGAAGATTATTTATCGTTTGTGAGACTCAGGTTCCCTCTACTCAGCCTTTGAAGGGAAGACTGAAAGGAAGGTTATTTATCCCTTTTGAAACTCAGTTGCAATTTACTAAGCCCTTGGAAGGAAGACTGAAAAGAAGATTGTTTATCAATTGCGAAACTCAGTTTCCCTTTACTAAGCATTTGGAAGGAAGACTGAAAAGAAGATTATTTATCGTTTGTGAGACTCAGTTTCCCTCTACTAAGCCTTTGAAAGGAAGACTGAAAAGAAGATTATTTATCGTTTGTGAGACTCAGGTTCCCTCTACTCAGCCTTTGAAAGGAAGACTGAAAGGAAGGTTATTTATCCCTTTTGAAACTCAGTTGCCCTTTACTAAGCACTTGGAAGGAAGACTGAAAAGGAGAATGTTTATCAATTGCGAAACTCAGTTTCCCTTGGAAGGAAGACTGAAAAGAAGATTATTTATCCCTTTTGAAACTCAGTTAACCTTTACTAAGCCTATGGAAGGAAGACTGAAAAGAAGATTGTTTATCAATTACGAAACTCAATTGCCCTTTATTAAGCCCTTGGAAGGAAGACTGAAAAGAAGATTATTTATCGTTTTTGAGACTCAGGTTCCCTCTACTCAGCCTTTGAAAGGAAGACTGAAAGGAAGGTTATCTATCCCTTTTGAAACTCAGTTGCCCTTTACCAAGCACTTGGAAGGAAGACTGAAAATAAGATTGTTTATCAATTGCCAAACTCAGTTTCCCTTTACTAGGCTCTTGGAAGAAAGACTGAAAAGAAGATTATTTATCATTTTTGAAACGCAGTTAACCTTTACTAAGCCTATGGAAGGAAGACTGAAAAGAAGATTGTTTATCAATTGCGAAACTCAGTTGCCCTTTACTAAGCCCTTGGAAGGAAGACTGAAAAGAAGTTTTTTATTCCTTTTGAAACTCAATTTCCCTTTACTGAGCCTCTGAAAGGAACACTGAAAAGAAGATTATTTACCGTTTCTGAGACTCAGTTTCCCATTACTAAGCCTTTGCAAGGAAAACTGAAAAGAAGATTACATATCCCTTTTGAAACTCAGCTCCCCTTTACTAGGCCTTTGGAAGGAAGAGTGAAAAGAAAATTATTTATGCCTTTTGAAACTCAGTTTCCTTTTACTTAGCCTTTGGAAGGAAGACTGAAAAGAAGATTGTTTATCCCTTTTAAAACTCAGTTAACCTTTACTAAGCCTTTGGAAGGAAGACTGAAAAGAAGATTATTTACCGTTTGTAAGACTCAGTTTCCCTTAACTAATCCTTTGAAAGGAAGACTGAAAAGAAGATTATTTACCGTTTCTGAGACTCAGTTTCCCTCTACTAAGCCCTTGAAAGGAGGACTGAAAAGAAGATTATTTATCCCTTTTGAAACTCAGTTAACCTTTACTAAGCCTTTGCAAGGAAAACTGAAAGGAAGGTTACATAACCCTTTTGAAACTCAGCTCCCCTTTACTAGGCCTTTGGAAGGAAGTGTGAAAAGAAAATTATTTATGCCTTTTGAAACGCAGTTTCCTTTTACTAAACCTTTCAAAGGAAGACTGAAAAGAAGATTATTTATCCCTTTTGAAACTCAGCTCCACTGTACTTAATTGTTGGAAGGAAGATTGAAAACAAGATTGTTTATCTATTACGAAACTCAGTTGCCCTTTACTAAGCCCTTGGAAGGAAGACTGAAAAGAAGATTATTTATCGTTTGTGAGACTCAGTTTCCCTCTACTAAGCCCTTGGAAGGAGGACTGAAAAGAAGATTATTTATCCCTTTTGAAACTCAGTTAACGTTTGCTAAGCCTTTTTAAGGAAAACTGAAAAGAAGGTTAATTATCCCTTTTGAAACTGAGCTCCCCTTTACTAGGCCTTTGGAAGGAAGAGTGAAAAGAAGATTATTTATCCCTTTTGAAACTCAGTTTCCCTTTACTAAGCCTTTGAAAGGAAGACTGAAAAGAAGATTATTTATCTCTTTTGAAACTCAGTTCCCCTTTACTAAGCCTATGGAAGGAAGACTGAAAACGAGATTTGAAACTCAGTTAACCTTTACTAAGCCTTTGCAAGGAAAACTGAAAAGAAAGTTGCATATCCATTTTGAAACTCAGCTCCCCTTTACTAGGCCTTTGGAAGGAAGAGTGAAAAGAAAATTGTTTATGCCTTTTGAAACTCAGTTTCCTTTTACTTAGCCTTTGAAAGGAAGACTGAAAAGAAGATTATTTATCCCTTTTGAAACTCAGCTCCCCTTTACTAGGCCTTTGGAAGGAAGAGTGAAAAGAAAATTATTTATGCCATTTGAAACTCAGTTAACCTTTACTAAGCAGTTGGAAGGAAGACTGAAAAGAAGATTATTTATCCCTTTTGAAACTCAGTTAACCTTTACTAAGCAGTTGGAAGGAAGACTGAAAAGAAGATTATTTATCGTTTGTGAGACTCAGTTGCCCTTTACGAAGCCCTTGGAAGGAAAACTGAAAAGAAGATTATTTACCGTTTGTAAGACTCAGTTTCCCATTACTAAGCCTTTGAAAGGAAGACTGAAAAGAAGATTATTTACCGTTTCTGAGACTCAGTTTCAAATTACCAAGCCTTTGAAAGGAAGACTGAAAAAAGCTTATTTATCCCTTTTGAAACTCAGTTTCCTTTTACCAAGCCTTTGAAAGGAAAACTGAAAAGAAGATTATTTACCGTTTCTGAGACTCAGTTTCCCATTACTAAGCCTTTAAAAGGAAGACTGAAAAGAAGATTATTTACCGTTTCTGAGACTCAGGTTCCCTCTACTCAGCCTTTGAAAGGAAGACTGAAAGGAAGGTTATTTATCCCTTTTGAAACTCAGTTGCCCTTTACTAAGCACTTGGAAGGAAGACTGAAAAGGAGAATGTTTATCAATTGCGAAACTCAGTTTCCCTTGGAAGGAAGACTGAAAAGAAGATTATTTATCCCTTTTGAAACTCAGTTAACCTTTACTAAGCCTTTGCAAGGAAAACTGAAAAGAAGGTTACATAACCCTTTTGAAACTCAGCTCCCCTTTACTAGGCCTTTGGAAGGAAGAGTGAAAAGAAAATTATTTATGCCTTTTGAAACGCAGTTTCCTTTTACTAAACCTTTCAAAGGAAGACTGAAAAGAAGATTATTTATCCCTTTTGAAACTCAGCTCCACTGTACTTAATTTTTGGAAGGAAGATTGAAAACAAGATTGTTTATCTATTACGAAACTCAGTTGCCCTTTACTAAGCCCTAGGAATGAAGACTGAAAAGAAGATTATTTATCCCTTTTGAAACTCAGTTAACCTTTACTAAGCAGTTGGAAGGAAGACTGAAAAGAAGATTATTTATCGTTTGTGAGACTCAGTTGCCCTTTACGAAGCCCTTGGAAGGAAAACTGAAAAGAAGATTATTTACCGTTTGTAAGACTCAGTTTCCCATTACTAAGCCTTTGAAAGGAAGACTGAAAAGAAGATTATTTACCGTTTCTGAGACTCAGTTTCAAATTACCAAGCCTTTGAAAGGAAGACTGAAAAAAGCTTATTTATCCCTTTTGAAACTCAGTTTCCTTTTACCAAGCCTTTGAAAGGAAAACTGAAAAGAAGATTATTTACCGTTTCTGAGACTCAGTTTCCCATTACTAAGCCTTTAAAAGGAAGACTGAAAAGAAGATTATTTACCGTTTCTGAGACTCAGGTTCCCTCTACTCAGCCTTTGAAAGGAAGACTGAAAGGAAGGTTATTTATCCCTTTTGAAACTCAGTTGCCCTTTACTAAGCACTTGGAAGGAAGACTGAAAAGGAGAATGTTTATCAATTGCGAAACTCAGTTTCCCTTGGAAGGAAGACTGAAAAGAAGATTATTTATCCCTTTTGAAACTCAGTTAACCTTTACTAAGCCTTTGCAAGGAAAACTGAAAAGAAGGTTACATAACCCTTTTGAAACTCAGCTCCCCTTTACTAGGCCTTTGGAAGGAAGAGTGAAAAGAAAATTATTTATGCCTTTTGAAACGCAGTTTCCTTTTACTAAACCTTTCAAAGGAAGACTGAAAAGAAGATTATTTATCCCTTTTGAAACTCAGCTCCACTGTACTTAATTTTTGGAAGGAAGATTGAAAACAAGATTGTTTATCTATTACGAAACTCAGTTGCCCTTTACTAAGCCCTAGGAATGAAGACTGAAAAGAAGATTATTTATCCCTTTTGAAACTCAGTTAACCTTTACTAAGCCCTTGGAAGGAAGACTGAAAAGAAGATTATTTATCGTTTGTGAGACTCAGTTGCCCTTTACGAAGCCCTTGGAAGGAAGACTGAAAAGGAGATTATTTATCGTTTGTGAGACTCAGTTTCCCTCTACTAAGCCTTTGAAAGGGAGACTGAAAAGAAGATTATTTATCGTTTGTGAGACTCAGGTTCCCTCTACTCAGCCTTTGAAAGGAAGACTGAAAGGAAGGTTATTTATCCCTTTTGAAACTCAGTTGCCCTTTACTAAGCACTTGGAAGGAAGACTGAAAAGGAGAATGTTTATCAATTGCGAAACTCAGTTTCCCTTGGAAGGAAGACTGAAAAGAAGATTATTTATCCCTTTTGAAACTCAGTTAACCTTTACTAAGCCTATGGAAGGAAGACTGAAAAGAAGATTGTTTATCAATTACGAAACTCAATTGCCCTTTATTAAGCCCTTGGAAGGAAGACTGAAAAGAAGATTATTTATCGTTTTTGAGACTCAGTTTCCCTCTACTCAGCCTTTGAAAGGAAGATTGAAAGGAAGGTTATCTATATCTTTTGAAACTCAGTTGCCCCTTACCAAGCACTTGGAAGGAAGACTGAAAATAAGATTGTTTATCAATTGCCAAACTCAGTTTCCCTTTACTAGGCCCTTGGAAGGAAGACTGAAAAGAAGATTATTTATCATTTTTGAAACGCAGTCAACCTTTACTAAGCCTATGGAAGGAAGACTGAAAAGAAGATTGTTTATCAATTGCGAAACTCAGTTGCCCTTTACTAAGCCCTTGGAAGGAAGACTGAAAAGAAGTTTTTAATTCCTTTTGAAACTCAATTTCCCTTTACTGAGCCTCTGAAAGGAACACTGAAAACTAAGATTATTTACCGTTTCTGAGACTCAGTTTCCCATTACTAAGCCTTTGCAAGAAAACTGAAAAGAAGATTACATATCCCTTTTGAAACTCAGCTCCCCTTTACTAGGCCTTTGGAAGGAAGAGTGAAAAGAAAATTATTTATGCCTTTTGAAACTCAGTTTCCTTTTACTTAGCCTTTGAAAGGAAGACTGAAAAGAAGATTATTTATCCCTTTTGAAACTCAGTTCCCCTTTACTAGGCCTTTGGAAGGAAGAGTGAAAAGAAAATTATTTATGCCTTTTGAAACTCAGTTTCCTTTCACTTAGCCTTTGAAAGGAAGACTGAAAAGAAGATTATTTATCCCTTTTGAAACTCAGCTCCCCTTTACTAGGCCTTTGGAAGGAAGAGTGAAAAGAAAATTATTTATCACTTTTGAAACTCAGTTTCCCTTTACAAAGCCTCTGAAAGGAACACTGAAAAGAAGATTATTTACCGTTTGCGAGACTCAGTTTCCCACTACTAAGTCTTGAAAGGAAGACTGAAAAGAAGGTTATTTATCCATTTTGAAACCCAGCTCCCCTTTACTAGGACTTTGGAAGGAAGACTGAAAAGAAGATTACTTACCGTTTGTAAGACTCAGTTTCCCATTGCTAATCCTTTGAAAGGAAGACTCAAAAGAAGATTATTTATCCCTTTTGAAACTCAGCTCCCCTTTACTAAGCCTATGGAAGGAAGACTGAAAAGAAGATTCTTTATCAATTGCGAAACTCAGTTGCCCTTTACTAAGCCCTTGGAAGGAAGACTGAAAGAAGATTATTTATCGTTTGTGAGACGCAGTTGCCCTTTACGAAGCCCTTGGAAGGAAGACTGAAAAGAAGATTATTTACCGTTTGTAAGACTCAGTTTCCCATTACTAAGCCTTTGAAAGGAAGACTGAAAAGAAGATTATTTATCCCTTTTGAAACTCAGTTTCCTTTTACTGAGCCTCTGAAAGGAACACTGAAAAGAAGATTGTTTACAGTTTCTGAGACTCAGTTTCAAATTACTAAGCCTTTGAAAGGAAGACTGAAAAGAAGATTATTTACCGTTTGTAAGACTCAGTTTCCCATTACTAAGCCTTTGAAAGGAAAACTGAAAAGAAGATTATTTACAGTTTCTGAGACTCAGTTTCAAATTACTAAGCCTTTGAAAGGAAGACTGAAAAGAAGATTATTTATCCCTTTTGAAACTCAGTTTCCCATTACTAAGCCTTTGAAAGGAAAACTGAAAGAAGATTATTTATCCCTTTTGAAACTCAGCTCCCCTTTACTAAGCCTATGGAAGGAAGACTGAAAAGAAGATTGTTTACAGTTTCTGAGACTCAGTTTCAAATTACTAAGCCTTTGAAAGGAAGACTGAAAAGAAGATTATTTACCGTTTGTAAGACTCAGTTTCCCATTACTAAGCCTTTGAAAGGAAGACTGAAAAGAAGATTATTTACAGTTTCTGAGACTCAGTTTCAAATTACTAAGCCTTTGAAAGGAAGACTGAAAAGAAGATTATTTATCCCTTTTGAAACTCAGTTTCCTTTTACCAAGCCTTTGAAAGGAAAACTGAAAAGAAGATTATTTACCGTTTCTGAGACTTAGTTTCCCATTACTAAGCCTTTGAAAGGAAGACTGAAAAGAAGATTATTTACCGTTTCTGAGACTCAGTTTCCCATTACTAAGCCTTTGAAAGGAAGACTGAAAAGAAGATTATTTATCCCTTTTGAAACTCAGTTTCCTTTTACTAAGCCTTTGAAAGGAAAACTGAAAAGAAGATTATTTACCGTTTCTGAGACTCAGTTTCCCATTACTAAGCCTTTGAAAGGAAGACTGAAAAGAAGATTATTTACCGTTTCTGAGACTCAGTTTCCCATTACTAAGCCTTTGAAAGGAAGACTGAAAAGAAGGTTATTTATCCCTTTTGAAACTCAGCTCCCCTTTACTAAGCCTATGGAAGGAAGACTGAAAAGAAGATTGTTTATCAATTGCGAAACTCAGTTGCCCTTTACTAAGCCCTTGGAAGGAAGACTGAAAAGAAGATTATTTATCGTTTGTGAGACTCAGTTTCCCTCTACTAAGCCCTTGGAAGGAGGACTGAAAAGAAGATTATTTATCCCTTTTGAAACTCAGTTAACCTTTACTAAGCCTTTTAAAGGAAAACTGAAAAGAAGGTTATTTATCCCTTTTGAAACTCAGTTCCCCTTTACTAAGCCTACGGAAGGAAGACTGAAAAGAAGATTGTTTATCAATTGCGAAACTCAGTTTCCTTTTACTAAGCCCTTGGAAGGAAGACTGAAAAGAAGATTATTTACCGTTTGTAAGACTCAGTTTCCCATTACTAGGCCTTTGAAAGGAAGACTGAAAAGAAGATTATTTAAAGTTTCTGAGACTCAGTTTCAAATTACTAAGACTTTGAAAGGAAGACTGAAAAAAGATTATTTATCCCTTTTGAAACTCAGTTTCCTTTTACCAAGCCTTTGAAATCAAAACTGAAAAGAAAATTATTTACCGTTTCTGAGACTCAGTTTCCCATTACTAAGCCTTTGAAAGGAAGACTGAAAAGAAGATTATTTATCCCTTTTGAAACTCAGTTTCCCATTACTAAGCCTTTGAAAGGAAAACTGAAAGAAGATTATTTATCCCTTTTGAAACTCAGCTCCCCTTTACTAAGCCTATGGAAGGAAGACTGAAAAGAAGATTGTTTACAGTTTCTGAGACTCAGTTTCAAATTACTAAGCCTTTGAAAGGAAGACTGAAAAGAAGATTATTTACCGTTTGTAAGACTCAGTTTCCCATTACTAAGCCTTTGAAAGGAAGACTGAAAAGAAGATTATTTACAGTTTCTGAGACTCAGTTTCAAATTACTAAGCCTTTGAAAGGAAGACTGAAAAGAAGATTATTTATCCCTTTTGAAACTCAGTTTCCTTTTACCAAGCCTTTGAAAGGAAAACTGAAAAGAAGATTATTTACCGTTTCTGTGACTAAGTTTCCCATTACTAAGCCTTTGAAAGGAAGACTGAAAAGAAGATTATTTACCGTTTCTGAGACTCAGTTTCCCATTACTAAGCCTTTGAAAGGAAGACTGAAAAGAAGATTATTTATCCCTTTTGAAACTCAGTTTCCTTTTACTAAGCCTTTGAAAGGAAAACTGAAAAGAAGATTATTTACCGTTTCTGAGACTCAGTTTCCCATTACTAAGCCTTTGAAAGGAAGACTGAAAAGAAGATTATTTACCGTTTCTGAGACTCAGTTTCCCACTACTAAGTCTTGAAAGGAAGACTGAAAAGAAGGTTATTTACAGTTTCTGAGACTCAGTTTCCCACTACTAAGTCTTGAAAGGAAGACTGAAAAGAAGGTTATTTATCCATTTTGAAACCCAGCTCCCCTTTACTAGGACTTTGGAAGGAAGACTGAAAAGAAGATTACTTACCGTTTGTAAGACTCAGTTTCCCATTACTAATCCTTTGAAAGGAAGACTCAAAAGAAGATTATTTATCCCTTTTGAAACTCAGCTCCCCTTTACTAAGCCTATGGAAGGAAGACTGAAAAGAAGATTGTTTACAGTTTCTGAAACTCAGTTTCCTTTCACTTAGCCTTTGAAAGGAAGACTGAAAAGAAGATTATTTACAGTTTCTGAGACTCAGTTTCAAATTACTAAGCCTTTGAAAGGAAGACTGAAAAGAAGATTATTTACCGTTTGTAAGACTCAGTTTCCCATTACTAAGCCTTTGAAAGGGAAACTGAAAAGAAGATTATTTACAGTTTCTGAGACTCAGTTTCAAATTACTAAGCCTTTGAAAGGAAGACTGAAAAGAAGATTACTTACCGTTTCTGAGACTCAGTTTCCCATTACTAAGCCTTTGAAAGGAAGACTGAAAAGAAGATTATTTACAGTTTCTGAGACTCAGTTTCCCACTACTAAGTCTTGAAAGGAAGACTGAAAAGAAGGTTATTTATCCATTTTGAAACCCAGCTCCCCTTTACTAGGACTTTGGAAGGAAGCCTATGGAAGGAAGACTGAAAAGAAGATTCTTTATCAATTGCGAAACTCAGTTGCCCTTTACTAAGCCCTTGGAAGGAAGACTGAAAGAAGATTATTTATCGTTTGTGAGACGCAGTTGCCCTTTACGAAGCCCTTGGAAGGAAGACTGAAAAGAAGATTATTTACCGTTTGTAAGACTCAGTTTCCCATTACTAAGCCTTTGAAAGGAAGACTGAAAAGAAGATTATTTATCCCTTTTGAAACTCAGTTTCCTTTTACTGAGCCTCTGAAAGGAACACTGAAAAGAAGATTGTTTACAGTTTCTGAGACTCAGTTTCAAATTACTAAGCCTTTGAAAGGAAGACTGAAAAGAAGATTATTTACCGTTTGTAAGACTCAGTTTCCCATTACTAAGCCTTTGAAAGGAAAACTGAAAAGAAGATTATTTACAGTTTCTGAGACTCAGTTTCAAATTACTAAGCCTTTGAAAGGAAGACTGAAAAGAAGATTATTTATCCCTTTTGAAACTCAGTTTCCCATTACTAAGCCTTTGAAAGGAAAACTGAAAGAAGATTATTTATCCCTTTTGAAACTCAGCTCCCCTTTACTAAGCCTATGGAAGGAAGACTGAAAAGAAGATTGTTTACAGTTTCTGAGACTCAGTTTCAAATTACTAAGCCTTTGAAAGGAAGACTGAAAAGAAGATTATTTACCGTTTGTAAGACTCAGTTTCCCATTACTAAGCCTTTGAAAGGAAGACTGAAAAGAAGATTATTTACAGTTTCTGAGACTCAGTTTCAAATTACTAAGCCTTTGAAAGGAAGACTGAAAAGAAGATTATTTATCCCTTTTGAAACTCAGTTTCCTTTTACCAAGCCTTTGAAAGGAAAACTGAAAAGAAGATTATTTACCGTTTCTGAGACTTAGTTTCCCATTACTAAGCCTTTGAAAGGAAGACTGAAAAGAAGATTATTTACCGTTTCTGAGACTCAGTTTCCCATTACTAAGCCTTTGAAAGGAAGACTGAAAAGAAGATTATTTATCCCTTTTGAAACTCAGTTTCCTTTTACTAAGCCTTTGAAAGGAAAACTGAAAAGAAGATTATTTACCGTTTCTGAGACTCAGTTTCCCATTACTAAGCCTTTGAAAGGAAGACTGAAAAGAAGATTATTTACCGTTTCTGAGACTCAGTTTCCCATTACTAAGCCTTTGAAAGGAAGACTGAAAAGAAGGTTATTTATCCCTTTTGAAACTCAGCTCCCCTTTACTAAGCCTATGGAAGGAAGACTGAAAAGAAGATTGTTTATCAATTGCGAAACTCAGTTGCCCTTTACTAAGCCCTTGGAAGGAAGACTGAAAAGAAGATTATTTATCGTTTGTGAGACTCAGTTTCCCTCTACTAAGCCCTTGGAAGGAGGACTGAAAAGAAGATTATTTATCCCTTTTGAAACTCAGTTAACCTTTACTAAGCCTTTTAAAGGAAAACTGAAAAGAAGGTTATTTATCCCTTTTGAAACTCAGTTCCCCTTTACTAAGCCTACGGAAGGAAGACTGAAAAGAAGATTGTTTATCAATTGCGAAACTCAGTTTCCTTTTACTAAGCCCTTGGAAGGAAGACTGAAAAGAAGATTATTTACCGTTTGTAAGACTCAGTTTCCCATTACTAGGCCTTTGAAAGGAAGACTGAAAAGAAGATTATTTAAAGTTTCTGAGACTCAGTTTCAAATTACTAAGACTTTGAAAGGAAGACTGAAAAAAGATTATTTATCCCTTTTGAAACTCAGTTTCCTTTTACCAAGCCTTTGAAATCAAAACTGAAAAGAAAATTATTTACCGTTTCTGAGACTCAGTTTCCCATTACTAAGCCTTTGAAAGGAAGACTGAAAAGAAGATTATTTATCCCTTTTGAAACTCAGTTTCCCATTACTAAGCCTTTGAAAGGAAAACTGAAAGAAGATTATTTATCCCTTTTGAAACTCAGCTCCCCTTTACTAAGCCTATGGAAGGAAGACTGAAAAGAAGATTGTTTACAGTTTCTGAGACTCAGTTTCAAATTACTAAGCCTTTGAAAGGAAGACTGAAAAGAAGATTATTTACCGTTTGTAAGACTCAGTTTCCCATTACTAAGCCTTTGAAAGGAAGACTGAAAAGAAGATTATTTACAGTTTCTGAGACTCAGTTTCAAATTACTAAGCCTTTGAAAGGAAGACTGAAAAGAAGATTATTTATCCCTTTTGAAACTCAGTTTCCTTTTACCAAGCCTTTGAAAGGAAAACTGAAAAGAAGATTATTTACCGTTTCTGAGACTAAGTTTCCCATTACTAAGCCTTTGAAAGGAAGACTGAAAAGAAGATTATTTACCGTTTCTGAGACTCAGTTTCCCATTACTAAGCCTTTGAAAGGAAGACTGAAAAGAAGATTATTTATCCCTTTTGAAACTCAGTTTCCTTTTACTAAGCCTTTGAAAGGAAAACTGAAAAGAAGATTATTTACCGTTTCTGAGACTCAGTTTCCCATTACTAAGCCTTTGAAAGGAAGACTGAAAAGAAGATTATTTACCGTTTCTGAGACTCAGTTTCCCACTACTAAGTCTTGAAAGGAAGACTGAAAAGAAGGTTATTTACAGTTTCTGAGACTCAGTTTCCCACTACTAAGTCTTGAAAGGAAGACTGAAAAGAAGGTTATTTATCCATTTTGAAACCCAGCTCCCCTTTACTAGGACTTTGGAAGGAAGACTGAAAAGAAGATTACTTACCGTTTGTAAGACTCAGTTTCCCATTACTAATCCTTTGAAAGGAAGACTCAAAAGAAGATTATTTATCCCTTTTGAAACTCAGCTCCCCTTTACTAAGCCTATGGAAGGAAGACTGAAAAGAAGATTGTTTACAGTTTCTGAAACTCAGTTTCCTTTCACTTAGCCTTTGAAAGGAAGACTGAAAAGAAGATTATTTACAGTTTCTGAGACTCAGTTTCAAATTACTAAGCCTTTGAAAGGAAGACTGAAAAGAAGATTATTTACCGTTTGTAAGACTCAGTTTCCCATTACTAAGCCTTTGAAAGGAAAACTGAAAAGAAGATTATTTACAGTTTCTGAGACTCAGTTTCAAATTACTAAGCCTTTGAAAGGAAGACTGAAAAGAAGATTACTTACCGTTTCTGAGACTCAGTTTCCCATTACTAAGCCTTTGAAAGGAAGACTGAAAAGAAGATTATTTACAGTTTCTGAGACTCAGTTTCCCACTACTAAGTCTTGAAAGGAAGACTGAAAAGAAGGTTATTTATCCATTTTGAAACCCAGCTCCCCTTTACTAGGACTTTGGAAGGAAGACTGAAAAGAAGATTACTTACCGTTTGTAAGACTCAGTTTCCCATTACTAATCCTTTGAAAGGAAGACTCAAAAGAAGATTATTTATCCCTTTTGAAACTCAGCTCCCCTTTACTAAGCCTATGGAAGGAAGACTGAAAAGAAGATTGTTTACAGTTTCTGAAACTCAGTTTCCTTTCACTTAGCCTTTGAAAGGAAGACTGAAAAGAAGATTATTTATCCCTTTTGAAACTCAGCTCCCCTTTACTAGGCCTTTGGAAGGAAGAGTGAAAAGAAAATTATTTATCACTTTTGAAACTCAGTTTCCTTTACAAAGCCTCTGAAAGGAACACTGAAAAGAAGATTATTTACCGTTTGCGAGACTCAGTTTCCCACTACTAAGTCTTGAAAGGAAGACTGAAAAGAAGGTTATTTATCCATTTTGAAACCCAGCTCCCCTTTACTAGGACTTTGGAAGGAAGACTGAAAAGAAGATTACTTACCGTTTGTAAGACTCAGTTTCCCATTACTAATCCTTTGAAAGGAAGACTCAAAAGAATATTATTTATCCCTTTTGAAACTCAGCTCCCCTTTACTAAGCCTATGGAAGGAAGACTGAAAAGAAGATTCTTTATCAATTGCGAAACTCAGTTGCCCTTTACTAAGCCCTTGGAAGGAAGACTGAAAGAAGATTATTTATCGTTTGTGAGACGCAGTTGCCCTTTACGAAGCCCTTGGAAGGAAGACTGAAAAGAAGATTATTTACCGTTTGTAAGACTCAGTTTCCCATTACTAAGCCTTTGAAAGGAAGACTGAAAAGAAGATTATTTATCCCTTTTGAAACTCAGTTTCCTTTTACTGAGCCTCTGAAAGGAACACTGAAAAGAAGATTGTTTACAGTTTCTGAGACTCAGTTTCAAATTACTAAGCCTTTGAAAGGAAGACTGAAAAGAAGATTATTTACCGTTTGTAAGACTCAGTTTCCCATTACTAAGCCTTTGAAAGGAAAACTGAAAAGAAGATTATTTACAGTTTCTGAGACTCGGTTTCAAATTACTAAGCCTTTGAAAGGAAGACTGAAAAGAAGATTATTTATCCCTTTTGAAACTCAGTTTCCCATTACTAAGCCTTTGAAAGGAAAACTGAAAGAAGATTATTTATCCCTTTTGAAACTCAGCTCCCCTTTACTAAGCCTATGGAAGGAAGACTGAAAAGAAGATTGTTTACAGTTTCTGAGACTCAGTTTCAAATTACTAAGCCTTTGAAAGGAAGACTGAAAAGAAGATTATTTACCGTTTGTAAGACGCAGTTTCCCATTACTAAGCCTTTGAAAGGAAGACTGAAAAGAAGATTATTTACAGTTTCTGAGACTCAGTTTCAAATTACTAAGCCTTTGAAAGGAAGACTGAAAAGAAGATTATTTATCCCTTTTGAAACTCAGTTTCCTTTTACCAAGCCTTTGAAAGGAAAACTGAAAAGAAGATTATTTACCGTTTCTGAGACTTAGTTTCCCATTACTAAGCCTTTGAAAGGAAGACTGAAAAGAAGATTATTTACTGTTTCTGAGACTCAGTTTTACATTACTAAGCCTTTGAAAGGAAGACTGAAAAGAAGATTATTTATAACTTTTGAAACTCAGTTTCCTTTTACTAAGCCTTTGAAAGGAAAACTGAAAAGAAGATTATTTACCGTTTCTGAGACTCAGTTTCCCATTACTAAGCCTTTGAAAGGAAGACTGAAAAGAAGATTATTTACCGTTTCTGAGACTCAGTTTCCCATTACTAAGCCTTTGAAAGGAAGACTGAAAAGAAGATTGTTTACAGTTTCTGAGACTCAGTTTCAAATTACTAAGCCTTTGAAAGGAAGACTGAAAAGAAGATTATTTACCGTTTGTAAGACTCAGTTTCCCATTACTAAGCCTTTGAAAGGAAGACTGAAAAGAAGATTATTTACAGTTTCTGAGACTCAGTTTCAAATTACTAAGCCTTTGAAAGGAAGACTGAAAAGAAGATTATTTATCCCTTTTGAAACTCAGTTTCCTTTTACCAAGCCTTTGAAAGGAAAACTGAAAAGAAGATTATTTACCGTTTCTGAGACTAAGTTTCCCATTACTAAGCCTTTGAAAGGAAGACTGAAAAGAAGATTATTTACCGTTTCTGAGACTCAGTTTCCCATTACTAAGCCTTTGAAAGGAAGACTGAAAAGAAGATTATTTATCCCTTTTGAAACTCAGTTTCCTTTTACTAAGCCTTTGAAAGGAAAACTGAAAAGAAGATTATTTACCGTTTCTGAGACTCAGTTTCCCATTACTAAGCCTTTGAAAGGAAGACTGAAAAGAAGATTATTTACCGTTTCTGAGACTCAGTTTCCCACTACTAAGTCTTGAAAGGAAGACTGAAAAGAAGGTTATTTACAGTTTCTGAGACTCAGTTTCCCACTACTAAGTCTTGAAAGGAAGACTGAAAAGAAGGTTATTTATCCATTTTGAAACCCAGCTCCCCTTTACTAGGACTTTGGAAGGAAGACTGAAAAGAAGATTACTTACCGTTTGTAAGACTCAGTTTCCCATTACTAATCCTTTGAAAGGAAGACTCAAAAGAAGATTATTTATCCCTTTTGAAACTCAGCTCACCTTTACTAAGCCTATGGAAGGAAGACTGAAAAGAAGATTGTTTACAGTTTCTGAAACTCAGTTTCCTTTCACTTAGCCTTTGAAAGGAAGACTGAAAAGAAGATTATTTACAGTTTCTGAGACTCAGTTTCAAATTACTAAGCCTTTGAAAGGAAGACTGAAAAGAAGATTATTTACCGTTTGTAAGACTCAGTTTCCCATTACTAAGCCTTTGAAAGGAAAACTGAAAAGAAGATTATTTACAGTTTCTGAGACTCAGTTTCAAATTACTAAGCCTTTGAAAGGAAGACTGAAAAGAAGATTATTTACCGTTTCTGAGACTCAGTTTCCCATTACTAAGCCTTTGAAAGGAAGACTGAAAAGAAGATTATTTACAGTTTCTGAGACTCAGTTTCCCACTACTAAGTCTTGAAAGGAAGACTGAAAAGAAGGTTATTTATCCATTTTGAAACCCAGCTCCCCTTTACTAGGACTTTGGAAGGAAGACTGAAAAGAAGATTACTTACCGTTTGTAAGACTCAGTTTCCCATTACTAATCCTTTGAAAGGAAGACTCAAAAGAAGATTATTTATCCCTTTTGAAACTCAGCTCCCCTTTACTAAGCCTATGGAAGGAAGACTGAAAAGAAGATTGTTTACAGTTTCTGAAACTCAGTTTCCTTTCACTTAGCCTTTGAAAGGAAGACTGAAAAGAAGATTATTTATCCCTTTTGAAACTCAGCTCCCCTTTACTAGGCCTTTGGAAGGAAGAGTGAAAAGAAAATTATTTATCACTTTTGAAACTCAGTTTCCTTTACAAAGCCTCTGAAAGGAACACTGAAAAGAAGATTATTTACCGTTTGCGAGACTCAGTTTCCCACTACTAAGTCTTGAAAGGAAGACTGAAAAGAAGGTTATTTATCCATTTTGAAACCCAGCTCCCCTTTACTAGGACTTTGGAAGGAAGACTGAAAAGAAGATTACTTACCGTTTGTAAGACTCAGTTTCCCATTACTAATCCTTTGAAAGGAAGACTCAAAAGAATATTATTTATCCCTTTTGAAACTCAGCTCCCCTTTACTAAGCCTATGGAAGGAAGACTGAAAAGAAGATTCTTTATCAATTGCGAAACTCAGTTGCCCTTTACTAAGCCCTTGGAAGGAAGACTGAAAGAAGATTATTTATCGTTTGTGAGACGCAGTTGCCCTTTACGAAGCCCTTGGAAGGAAGACTGAAAAGAAGATTATTTACCGTTTGTAAGACTCAGTTTCCCATTACTAAGCCTTTGAAAGGAAGACTGAAAAGAAGATTATTTATCCCTTTTGAAACTCAGTTTCCTTTTACTGAGCCTCTGAAAGGAACACTGAAAAGAAGATTGTTTACAGTTTCTGAGACTCAGTTTCAAATTACTAAGCCTTTGAAAGGAAGACTGAAAAGAAGATTATTTACCGTTTGTAAGACTCAGTTTCCCATTACTAAGCCTTTGAAAGGAAAACTGAAAAGAAGATTATTTACAGTTTCTGAGACTCAGTTTCAAATTACTAAGCCTTTGAAAGGAAGACTGAAAAGAAGATTATTTATCCCTTTTGAAACTCAGTTTCCCATTACTAAGCCTTTGAAAGGAAAACTGAAAGAAGATTATTTATCCCTTTTGAAACTCAGCTCCCCTTTACTAAGCCTATGGAAGGAAGACTGAAAAGAAGATTGTTTACAGTTTCTGAGACTCAGTTTCAAATTACTAAGCCTTTGAAAGGAAGACTGAAAAGAAGATTATTTACCGTTTGTAAGACGCAGTTTCCCATTACTAAGCCTTTGAAAGGAAGACTGAAAAGAAGATTATTTACAGTTTCTGAGACTCAGTTTCAAATTACTAAGCCTTTGAAAGGAAGACTGAAAAGAAGATTATTTATCCCTTTTGAAACTCAGTTTCCTTTTACCAAGCCTTTGAAAGGAAAACTGAAAAGAAGATTATTTACCGTTTCTGAGACTTAGTTTCCCATTACTAAGCCTTTGAAAGGAAGACTGAAAAGAAGATTATTTACTGTTTCTGAGACTCAGTTTTACATTACTAAGCCTTTGAAAGGAAGACTGAAAAGAAGATTATTTATAACTTTTGAAACTCAGTTTCCTTTTACTAAGCCTTTGAAAGGAAAACTGAAAAGAAGATTATTTACCGTTTCTGAGACTCAGTTTCCCATTACTAAGCCTTTGAAAGGAAGACTGAAAAGAAGATTATTTACCGTTTCTGAGACTCAGTTTCCCATTACTAAGCCTTTGAAAGGAAGACTGAAAAGAAGGTTATTTATCCCTTTTGAAACTCAGCTCCCCTTTACTAAGCCTATGGAAGGAAGACTGAAAAGAAGATTGTTTATCAATTGCGAAACTCAGTTGCCCTTTACTAAGCCCTTGGAAGGAAGACTGAAAAGAAGATTATTTATCGTTTGCGAGACTCAGTTTCCCTCTACTAAGCCCTTGGAAGGAGGACTGAAAAGAAGATTATTTATCCCTTTTGAAACTCAGTTAACCTTTACTAAGCCTTTTAAAGGAAAACTGAAAAGAAGGTTATTTATCCCTTTTGAAACTCAGTTCCCCTTTACTAAGCCTACGGAAGGAAGACTGAAAAGAAGATTGTTTATCAATTGCGAAACTCAGTTTCCTTTTACTAAGCCCTTGGAAGGAAGACTGAAAAGAAGATTATTTACCGTTTGTAAGACTCAGTTTCCCATTACTAGGCCTTTGAAAGGAAGACTGAAAAGAAGATTATTTAAAGTTTCTGAGACTCAGTTTCAAATTACTAAGACTTTGAAAGGAAGACTGAAAAAAGATTATTTATCCCTTTTGAAACTCAGTTTCCTTTTACCAAGCCTTTGAAATCAAAACTGAAAAGAAAATTATTTACCGTTGCTGAGACTCAGTTTCCCATTACTAAGCCTTTGAAAGGAAGACTGAAAAGAAGATTATTTATCCCTTTTGAAACTCAGTTTCCCATTACTAAGCCTTTGAAAGGAAAACTGAAAGAAG
Source organism: Xylota segnis (assembly GCA_963583995.1). Lineage (NCBI taxonomy): Eukaryota > Metazoa > Arthropoda > Insecta > Diptera > Syrphidae > Xylota > Xylota segnis. The sequence goes on along the minus strand of OY757236.1, from coordinate 89,048,091 downwards.
ATTATTTATCCATTTTGAAACTCAGCTCCCCTTTACTAAGCCTATGGAAGGAAGACTGAAAAGAAGATTGATTACAGTTTCTGAGACTCAGTTTCAAATTACTAAGCCTTTGAAAGGAAGACTGAAAAGAAGATTATTTACCGTTTGTAAGACTCAGTTTCCCATTACTAAGCCTTTGAAAGGAAGACTGAAAAGAAGATTATTTACAGTTTCTGAGACTCAGTTTCAAATTACTAAGCCTTTGAAAGGAAGACTGAAAAGAAGATTATTTATCCCTTTTGAAACTCAGTTTCCTTTTACCAAGCCTTTGAAAGGAAAACTGAAAAGGAGATTATTTACCGTTTCTGAGACTTAGTTTCCCATTACTAAGCCTTTGAAAGGAAGACTGAAAAGAAGATTATTTACCGTTTCTGAGACTCAGTTTCCCATTACTAAGCCTTTGAAAGGAAGACTGAAAAGAAGATTATTTATCCCTTTTGAAACTCAGTTTCCTTTTACTAAGCCTTTGAAAGGAAAACTGAAAAGAAGATTATTTACCGTTTCTGAGACTCAGTTTCCCATTACTAAGCCTTTGAAAGGAAGACTGAAAAGAAGATTATTTACCGTTTCTGAGACTCAGTTTCCCATTACTAAGCCTTTGAAAGGAAGACTGAAAAGAAGGTTATTTATCCCTTTTGAAACTCAGCTCCCCTTTACTAAGCCTATGGAAGGAAGACTGAAAAGAAGATTGTTTATCAATTGCGAAACTCAGTTGCCCTTTACTAAGCCCTTGGAAGGAAGACTGAAAAGAAGATTATTTATCGTTTGTGAGACTCAGTTTCCCTCTACTAAGCCCTTGGAAGGAGGACTGAAAAGAAGATTATTTATCCCTTTTGAAACTCAGTTAACCTTTACTAAGCCTTTTAAAGGAAAACTGAAAAGAAGGTTATTTATCCCTTTTGAAACTCAGTTCCCCTTTACTAAGCCTACGGAAGGAAGACTGAAAAGAAGATTGTTTATCAATTGCGAAACTCAGTTTCCTTTTACTAAGCCCTTGGAAGGAAGACTGAAAAGAAGATTATTTACCGTTTGTAAGACTCAGTTTCCCATTACTAAGCCTTTGAAAGGAAGACTGAAAAGAAGATTATTTACAGTTTCTGAGACTCAGTTTCCCATTACTAAGCCTTTGAAAGGAAGACTGAAAAGAAGATTATTTACCGTTTCTGAGACTCAGTTTCCCATTACTAGGCCTTTGAAAGGAAGACTGAAAAGAAGATTATTTAAAGTTTCTGAGACTCAGTTTCAAATTACTAAGACTTTGAAAGGAAGACTGAAAAAAGATTATTTATCCCTTTTGAAACTCAGTTTCCTTTTACCAAGCCTTTGAAATCAAAACTGAAAAGAAAATTATTTACCGTTTCTGAGACTCAGTTTCCCATTACTAAGCCTTTGAAAGGAAGACTGAAAAGAAGATTATTTATCCCTTTTGAAACTCAGTTTCCCATTACTAAGCCTTTGAAAGGAAAACTGAAAGAAGATTATTTATCCCTTTTGAAACTCAGCTCCCCTTTACTAAGCCTATGGAAGGAAGACTGACAAGAAGATTGTTTACAGTTTCTGAGACTCAGTTTCAAATTACTAAGCCTTTGAAAGGAAGACTGAAAAGAAGATTATTTACCGTTTGTAAGACTCAGTTTCCCATTACTAAGCCTTTGAAAGGAAGACTGAAAAGAAGATTATTTACCGTTTCTGAGACTCAGTTTCAAATTACTAAGACTTTGAAAGGAAGACTGAAAAAAGATTATTTATCCCTTTTGAAACTCAGTTTCCTTTTACCAAGCCTTTGAAATCAAAACTGAAAAGAAAATTATTTACCGTTTCTGAGACTCAGTTTCCCATTACTAAGCCTTTGAAAGGAAAACTGAAAAGAAGATTATTTACCGTTTCTGAGACTCAGTTTCCCATTACTAAGCCTTTGAAAGGAAGACTGAAAAGAAGATTATTTACCGTTTCTGAGACTCAGTTTCCCATTACTAGGCCTTTGAAAGGAAGACTGAAAAGAAGATTATTTAAAGTTTCTGAGACTCAGTTTCAAATTACTAAGACTTTGAAAGGAAGACTGAAAAAAGATTATTTATCCCTTTTGAAACTCAGTTTCCTTTTACCAAGCCTTTGAAATCAAAACTGAAAAGAAAATTATTTACCGTTTCTGAGACTCAGTTTCCCATTACTAAGCCTTTGAAAGGAAGACTGAAAAGAAGATTATTTATCCCTTTTGAAACTCAGTTTCCCATTACTAAGCCTTTGAAAGGAAAACTGAAAGAAGATTATTTATCCCTTTTGAAACTCAGCTCCCCTTTACTAAGCCTATGGAAGGAAGACTGACAAGAAGATTGTTTACAGTTTCTGAGACTCAGTTTCAAATTACTAAGCCTTTGAAAGGAAGACTGAAAAGAAGATTATTTACCGTTTGTAAGACTCAGTTTCCCATTACTAAGCCTTTGAAAGGAAGACTGAAAAGAAGATTATTTACAGTTTCTGAGACTCAGTTTCAAATTACTAAGCCTTTGAAAGGAAGACTGAAAAGAAGATTATTTATCCCTTTTGAAACTCAGTTTCCTTTTACCAAGCCTTTGAAAGGAAAACTGAAAAGAAGATTATTTACCGTTTCTGAGACTTAGTTTCCCATTACTAAGCCTTTGAAAGGAAAACTGAAAAGAAGATTATTTACCGTTTCTGAGACTCAGTTTCCCATTACTAAGCCTTTGAAAGGAAGACTGAAAAGAAGATTATTTATCCCTTTTGAAACTCAGTTTCCTTTTACTAAGCCTTTGAAAGGAAAACTGAAAAGAAGATTATTTACCGTTTCTGAGACTCAGTTTCCCATTACTAAGCCTTTGAAAGGAAGACTGAAAAGAAGATTATTTACCGTTTCTGAGACTCAGTTTCCCATTACTAAGCCTTTGAAAGGAAGACTGAAAAGAAGGTTATTTATCCCTTTTGAAACTCAGCTCCCCTTTACTAAGCCTATGGAAGGAAGACTGAAAAGAAGATTGTTTATCAATTGCGAAACTCAGTTGCCCTTTACTAAGCCCTTGGAAGGAAGACTGAAAAGAAGATTATTTATCGTTTGTGAGACTCAGTTTCCCTCTACTAAGCCCTTGGAAGGAGGACTGAAAAGAAGATTATTTATCCCTTTTGAAACTCAGTTAACCTTTACTAAGCCTTTTAAAGGAAAACTGAAAAGAAGGTTATTTATCCCTTTTGAAACTCAGTTCCCCTTTACTAAGCCTACGGAAGGAAGACTGAAAAGAAGATTGTTTATCAATTGCGAAACTCAGTTTCCTTTTACTAAGCCCTTGGAAGGAAGACTGAAAAGAAGATTATTTACCGTTTGTAAGACTCAGTTTCCCATTACTAGGCCTTTGAAAGGAAGACTGAAAAGAAGTTTATTTAAAGTTTCTGAGACTCAGTTTCAAATTACTAAGACTTTGAAAGGAAGACTGAAAAAAGATTATTTATCCCTTTTGAAAATCAGTTTCCTTTTACCAAGCCTTTGAAATCAAAACTGAAAAGAAAATTATTTACCGTTTCTGAGACTCAGTTTCCCATTACTAAGCCTTTGAAGGGAAGACTGAAAAGAAGATTATTTACCGTTTCTGCGACTCAGTTTCCCATTGCTAAGCCTTTGAAAGGAAGACTGAAAAGAAGATTATTTATCCCTTTTGAAACTCAGTTTCCTTTTACTAAGCCTTTGAAAGGAAAACTGAAAAGAAGATTATTTATCCCTTTTGAAACTCAGCTCCCCTTTACTAAGCCTATGGAAGGAAGACTGAAAAGAAGATTGTTTATCAATTGCGAAACTCAGTTGCCCTTTACTAAGCCCTTGGAAGGAAGACTGAAAAGAAGGTTATTTATCCATTTTGAGACCCAGCTCCCCTTTACTAGGCCTTTGGAAGGAAGACTGAAAAGAAGATTATTTACCGTTTCTGAGACTCAGTTTCAAATCACTAAGCCTTTGAAAGGAAGACTGACAAGAAGATTATTTATCCCTTTTGAAACTCAGCTCCCCTTCACTAAGCCTACGGAAGGAAGACTGAAAAGAAGATTATTTATCCCTTTTGAAACTCAGTTAACCTTTACTAAGCCCTTGGAAAGAAGACTGAAAAGGAGATTATTTATCGTTTGTGAGACTCAGTTGCCCTTTACGAAGCCCTTGGAAGGAAGACTGAAAAGAAGATTATTTATCCCTTTTGAAACTCAGTTTCCTTTTACCAAGCCTTTGAAAGGAAAACTGAAAAGAAGATTATTTGAAAGGAAAACTGAAAAGAAGATTATTTATTCCTTTTGAAACTCAGCTCCACCGTAGTAAACTTTTGGAAGGAAGATTGAAAACAAGATTGTTTATCAATTACGAAACTCAGTTGCCCTTTACTAAGTCCTTGGAAGGAAGACTGAAAAGAAGATTATTTATCGTTTGTGAGACTAAGTTTCCCTCTACTAAGCCCTTGGAAGGAGGACTGAAAAGAAGATTATTTATCCCTTTTGAAACTCAGTTAACCTTTACTAAGCCTTTTAAAGGAAAACTGAAAAGGAGGTTATTTATCCCTATTGAAACTCAGTTCCCCTTTACTAAGCCTATGGAAGAAGACTGAAAAGGAGATTATTTATCGTTTGTGAGACTCAGTTGCCCTTTACGAAGCCCTTGGAAGGAAGACTGAAAAGAAGATTATTTACCGTTTGTAAGACTCAGTTCCCATTACTAAGCCTTTGAAAGGAAGACTGAAAAGAAGGTTATTTATCCCTTTTGAAACTCAGTTTCCTTTTACCAAGCCTTTGAAAGGAAAACTGAAAAGAAGATTATTTACCGTTTCTGCGACTCAGTTTCCCATTGCTAAGCCTTTGAAAGGAAGACTGAAAAGAAGATTATTTACCGTTTCTGCGACTCAGTTTCCCATTGCTAAGCCTTTGAAAGGAAGACTGAAAAGAAGATTATTTATCCCTTTTGAAACTCAGTTTCCTTTTACCAAGCCTTTGAAAGGAAAACTGAAAAGAAGATTATTTACCGTTTCTGCGACTCAGTTTCCCATTACTAAGCCTTTGAAAGGAAGACTGAAAAGAAGATTATTTATTCCTTTTGAAACTCAGCTCCACCGTAGTAAACTTTTGGAAGGAAGATTGAAAACAAGATTGTTTATCAATTGCGAAACTCAGTTTCCTTTTACTAAGCCCTTGGAAGGAAGACTGAAAAGAAGATTATTTACCGTTTGTAAGACTCAGTTTCCCATTACTAGGCCTTTGAAAGGAAGACTGAAAAGAAGTTTATTTAAAGTTTCTGAGACTCAGTTTCAAATTACTAAGCCTTTGAAAGGAAGACTGAAAAGAAGATTATTTACAGTTTCTGAGACTCAGTTTCAAATTACTAAGCCTTTGAAAGGAAGACTGAAAAGAAGATTATTTATCCCTTTTGAAACTCAGTTTCCTTTTACCAAGCCTTTGAAAGGAAAACTGAAAAGAAGATTATTTACCGTTTCTGAGACTTAGTTTCCCATTACTAAGCCTTTGAAAGGAAAACTGAAAAGAAGATTATTTACCGTTTCTGAGACTCAGTTTCCCATTACTAAGCCTTTGAAAGGAAGACTGAAAAGAAGATTATTTATCCCTTTTGAAACTCAGTTTCCTTTTACTAAGCCTTTGAAAGGAAAACTGAAAAGAAGATTATTTACCGTTTCTGAGACTCAGTTTCCCATTACTAAGCCTTTGAAAGGAAGACTGAAAAGAAGATTATTTACCGTTTCTGAGACTCAGTTTCCCATTACTAAGCCTTTGAAAGGAAGACTGAAAAGAAGGTTATTTATCCCTTTTGAAACTCAGCTCCCCTTTACTAAGCCTATGGAAGGAAGACTGAAAAGAAGATTGTTTATCAATTGCGAAACTCAGTTGCCCTTTACTAAGCCCTTGGAAGGAAGACTGAAAAGAAGATTATTTATCGTTTGTGAGACTCAGTTTCCCTCTACTAAGCCCTTGGAAGGAGGACTGAAAAGAAGATTATTTATCCCTTTTGAAACTCAGTTAACCTTTACTAAGCCTTTTAAAGGAAAACTGAAAAGAAGGTTATTTATCCCTTTTGAAACTCAGTTCCCCTTTACTAAGCCTACGGAAGGAAGACTGAAAAGAAGATTGTTTATCAATTGCGAAACTCAGTTTCCTTTTACTAAGCCCTTGGAAGGAAGACTGAAAAGAAGATTATTTACCGTTTGTAAGACTCAGTTTCCCATTACTAGGCCTTTGAAAGGAAGACTGAAAAGAAGTTTATTTAAAGTTTCTGAGACTCAGTTTCAAATTACTAAGACTTTGAAAGGAAGACTGAAAAAAGATTATTTATCCCTTTTGAAACTCAGTTTCCTTTTACCAAGCCTTTGAAATCAAAACTGAAAAGAAAATTATTTACCGTTTCTGAGACTCAGTTTCCCATTACTAAGCCTTTGAAGGGAAGACTGAAAAGAAGATTATTTACCGTTTCTGCGACTCAGTTTCCCATTGCTAAGCCTTTGAAAGGAAGACTGAAAAGAAGATTATTTATCCCTTTTGAAACTCAGTTTCCTTTTACTAAGCCTTTGAAAGGAAAACTGAAAAGAAGATTATTTATCCCTTTTGAAACTCAGCTCCCCTTTACTAAGCCTATGGAAGGAAGACTGAAAAGAAGATTGTTTATCAATTGCGAAACTCAGTTGCCCTTTACTAAGCCCTTGGAAGGAAGACTGAAAAGAAGGTTATTTATCCATTTTGAGACCCAGCTCCCCTTTACTAGGCCTTTGGAAGGAAGACTGAAAAGAAGATTATTTACCGTTTCTGAGACTCAGTTTCAAATCACTAAGCCTTTGAAAGGAAGACTGACAAGAAGATTATTTATCCCTTTTGAAACTCAGCTCCCCTTCACTAAGCCTACGGAAGGAAGACTGAAAAGAAGATTATTTATCCCTTTTGAAACTCAGTTAACCTTTACTAAGCCCTTGGAAAGAAGACTGAAAAGGAGATTATTTATCGTTTGTGAGACTCAGTTGCCCTTTACGAAGCCCTTGGAAGGAAGACTGAAAAGAAGATTATTTATCCCTTTTGAAACTCAGTTTCCTTTTACCAAGCCTTTGAAAGGAAAACTGAAAAGAAGATTATTTGAAAGGAAAACTGAAAAGAAGATTATTTATTCCTTTTGAAACTCAGCTCCACCGTAGTAAACTTTTGGAAGGAAGATTGAAAACAAGATTGTTTATCAATTACGAAACTCAGTTGCCCTTTACTAAGTCCTTGGAAGGAAGACTGAAAAGAAGATTATTTATCGTTTGTGAGACTAAGTTTCCCTCTACTAAGCCCTTGGAAGGAGGACTGAAAAGAAGATTATTTATCCCTTTTGAAACTCAGTTAACCTTTACTAAGCCTTTTAAAGGAAAACTGAAAAGGAGGTTATTTATCCCTATTGAAACTCAGTTCCCCTTTACTAAGCCTATGGAAGAAGACTGAAAAGGAGATTATTTATCGTTTGTGAGACTCAGTTGCCCTTTACGAAGCCCTCGGAAGGAAGACTGAAAAGAAGATTATTTACCGTTTGTAAGACTCAGTTCCCATTACTAAGCCTTTGAAAGGAAGACTGAAAAGAAGGTTATTTATCCCTTTTGAAACTCAGTTTCCTTTTACCAAGCCTTTGAAAGGAAAACTGAAAAGAAGATTATTTACCGTTTCTGCGACTCAGTTTCCCATTGCTAAGCCTTTGAAAGGAAGACTGAAAAGAAGATTATTTACCGTTTCTGCGACTCAGTTTCCCATTGCTAAGCCTTTGAAAGGAAGACTGAAAAGAAGATTATTTATCCCTTTTGAAACTCAGTTTCCTTTTACCAAGCCTTTGAAAGGAAAACTGAAAAGAAGATTATTTACCGTTTCTGCGACTCAGTTTCCCATTACTAAGCCTTTGAAAGGAAGACTGAAAAGAAGATTATTTATTCCTTTTGAAACTCAGCTCCACCGTAGTAAACTTTTGGAAGGAAGATTGAAAACAAGATTGTTTATCAATTACGAAACTCAGTTGCCCTTTACTAAGTCCTTGGAAGGAAGACTGAAAAGAAGATTATTTATCGTTTGTGAGACTAAGTTTCCCTCTACTAAGCCCTTGGAAGGAGGACTGAAAAGAAGATTATTTATCCCTGTTGAAACTCAGTTCCCCTTTACTAAGCCTATGGAATGAAGACTGAAAACGAGATTTGAAACTCAGTTAACCTTTACTAAGCCTTTGCAAGGAAAACTGAAAAGAAGGTTACATATCCATTTTGAAACTCAGCTCCCCTTTACTAGGCCTTTGGAAGGAAGAGTGAAAAGAAAATTGTTTATGCCTTTTGAAACTCAGTTTCCTTTTACTTAGCCTTTGGAAGGAAGAGTGAAAAGAAAATTATTTATGCCTTTTGAAACGCAGTTTCCTTTTACTAAGCCCTAGGAGAGAAGACTGAAAAGAAGATTATTTATCCCTTTTGAAACTCAGTTAACCTTTACTAAGCCCTTGGAAGGAAGACTGAAAAGAAGATTATTTATCGTTTGTGAGACTCAGTTGCCCCTTACGAAGCCCTTGGAAGGAAGACTGAAAAGAAGATTATTTACCGTTTGTAAGACTCAGTTTCCCATTACTAAGCCTTTGAAAGGAAGACTGAAAAGAAGATTATTTACCGTTTCTGAGACTCAGTTTCAAATTACCAAGCCTTTGAAAGACTGAAAAGAAGCTTATTTATCCCTTTTGAAACTCAGTTTCCTTTTACCAAGCCTTTGAAAGGAAAACTGAAAAGAAGATTATTTACCGTTTCTGAGACTCAGTTTCCCATTACTAAGCCTTTGAAAGGAAGACTGAAAAGAAGATTATTTACCGTTTCTGAGACTCAGGTTCCCTCTACTCAGCCTTTGAAAGGAAGACTGAAAGGAAGTTTATTTATCCCTTTTGAAACTCAGTTGCCCTTTACTAAGCACTTGGAAGGAAGACTGAAAAGGAGAATGTTTATCAATTGCGAAACTCAGTTTCCCTTGGAAGGAAGACTGAAAAGAAGATTATTTATCCCTTTTGAAACTCAGTTAACCTTTACTAAGCCTTTGCAAGGAAAACTGAAAAGAAGGTTACATAACCCTTTTGAAACTCAGCTCCCCTTTACTAGGCCTTTGGAAGGAAGAGTGAAAAGACAATTATTTATGCCTTTTGAAACGCAGTTTCCTTTTACTAAACCTTTCAAAGGAAGACTGAAAAGAAGATTATTTATCCCTTTTGAAACTCAGCTCCACTGTACTTAATTTTTGGAAGGAAGATTGAAAACAAGATTGTTTATCTATTACGAAACTCAGTTGCCCTTTACTAAGCCCTAGGAATGAAGACTGAAAAGAAGATTATTTATCCCTTTTGAAACTCAGTTAACCTTTACTAAGCCCTTGGAAGGAAGACTGAAAAGAAGATTATTTATCGTTTGTGAGACTCAGTTGCCCTTTACGAAGCCCTTGGAAGGAAGACTGAAAAGAAGATTATTTATCGTTTGTGAGACTCAGTTTCCCTCTACTAAGCCTTTGAAAGGGAGACTGAAAAGAAGATTATTTATCGTTTGTGAGACTCAGGTTCCCTCTACTCAGCCTTTGAAAGGAAGACTGAAAGGAAGGTTATTTATCCCTTTTGAAACTCAGTTGCCCTTTACTAAGCACTTGGAAGGAAGACTGAAAAGGAGAATGTTTATCAATTGCGAAACTCAGTTTCCCTTGGAAGGAAGACTGAAAAGAAGATTATTTATTACTTTTGAAACTCAGTTAACCTTTACTAAGCCTATGGAAGGAAGACTGAAAAGAAGATTGTTTATCAATTACGAAACTCAATTGCCCTTTATTAAGCCCTTGGAAGGAAGACTGAAAAGAAGATTATTTATCGTTTTTGAGACTCAGTTTCCCTCTACTCAGCCTTTGAAAGGAAGACTGAAAGGAAGGTTATCTATATCTTTTGAAACTCAGTTGCCCCTTACCAAGCACTTGGAAGGAAGACTGAAAATAAGATTGTTTATCAATTGCCAAACTCAGTTTCCCTTTACTAGGCCCTTGGAAGGAAGACTGAAAAGAAGATTATTTATCATTTTTGAAACGCAGTTAACCTTTACTAAGCCTATGGAAGGAAGACTGAAAAGAAGATTGTTTATCAATTGCGAAACTCAGTTGCCCTTTACTAAGCCCTTGGAAGGAAGACTGAAAAGAAGTTTTTAATTCCTTTTGAAACTCAATTTCCCTTTACTGAGCCTCTGAAAGGAACACTGAAAACTAAGATTATTTACCGTTTCTGAGACTCAGTTTCCCATTACTAAGCCTTTGCAAGGAAAACTGAAACGAAGATTACATATCCCTTTTGAAACTCAGCTCCCCTTTACTAGGCCTTTGGAAGGAAGAGTGAAAAGGAAATTATTTATGCCTTTTGAAACTCAGTTTCCTTTTACTTAGCCTTTGAAAGGAAGACTGAAAAGAAGATTATTTATCCCTTTTGAAACTCAGTTCCCCTTTACTAGGCCTTTGGAAGGAAGAGTGAAAAGAAAATTATTTATGCCTTTTGAAACTCAGTTTCCTTTCACTTAGCCTTTGAAAGGAAGACTGAAAAGAAGATTATTTATCCCTTTTGAAACTCAGCTCCCCTTTACTAGGCCTTTGGAAGGAAGAGTGAAAAGAAAATTATTTATCCCTTTTGAAACTCAGTTTCCCTTTACAAAGCCTCTGAAAGGAACACTGAAAAGAAGATTATTTACCGTTTGTGAGACTCAGTTTCCCACTACTAAGTCTTGAAAGGAAGACTGAAAAGAAGGTTATTTATGCATTTTGAAACTTAGCTCCCCTTTACTAGGACTTTGGAAGGAAGACTGAAAAGAAGATTACTTACCGTTTGTAAGACTCAGTTTCCCATTACTAATCCTTTGAAAGGAAGACTCAAAGGAAGATTATTTATCCCTTTTGGAACTCAGCTCCCCTTTACTAAGCCTATGGGAGGAAGACTGAAAAGAAGATTCTTTATCAATTGCGAAACTCAGTTGCCCTTTACTAAGCCCTTGGAAGGAAGACTGAAAGAAGATTATTTATCGTTTGTGAGACGCAGTTGCCCTTTACGAAGCCCTTGGAAGGAAGATTGAAAAGAAGATTATTTACCGTTTGTAAGACTCAGTTTCCCATTACTAAGCCTTTGAAAGGAAGACTGAAAAGAAGATTATTTATCCCTTTTGAAACTCAGTTTCCTTTTACTGAGCCTCTGAAAGGAACACTGAAAAGAAGATTGTTTACAGTTTCTGAGACTCAGTTTCAAATTACTAAGCCTTTGAAAGGAAGACTGAAAAGAAGATTATTTACCGTTTCTGAGACTCAGGTTCCCTCTACTCAGCCTTTGAAAGGAAGACTGAAAGGAAGGTTATTTATCCCTTTTGAAACTCAGTTGCCCTTTACTAAGCACTTGGAAGGAAGACTGAAAAGGAGAATGTTTATCAATTGCGAAACTCAGTTTCCCTTGGAAGGAAGACTGAAAAGAAGATTATTTATTACTTTTGAAACTCAGTTAACCTTTACTAAGCCTATGGAAGGAAGACTGAAAAGAAGATTGTTTATCAATTACGAAACTCAATTGCCCTTTATTAAGCCCTTGGAAGGAAGACTGAAAAGAAGATTATTTATCGTTTTTGAGACTCAGTTTCCCTCTACTCAGCCTTTGAAAGGAAGACTGAAAGGAAGGTTATCTATATCTTTTGAAACTCAGTTGCCCCTTACCAAGCACTTGGAATTAAGACTGAAAATAAGATTGTTTATCAATTGCCAAACTCAGTTTCCCTTTACTAGGCCCTTGGAAGGAAGACTGAAAAGAAGATTATTTATCCCTTTTGAAACTCAGCTCCCCTTTACTAAGCCTATGGAAGGAAGACTGAAAAGAAGATTGTTTATCAATTGCGAAACTCAGTTGCCCTTTACTAAGCCCTTGGAAGGAAGACTGAAAAGAAGGTTATTTATCCATTTTGAGACCCAGCTCCCCTTTACTAGGCCTTTGGAAGGAAGACTGAAAAGAAGATTATTTACCGTTTCTGAGACTCAGTTTCAAATCACTAAGCCTTTGAAAGGAAGACTGACAAGAAGATTATTTATCCCTTTTGAAACTCAGCTCCCCTTCACTAAGCCTACGGAAGGAAGACTGAAAAGAAGATTATTTATCCCTTTTGAAACTCAGTTAACCTTTACTAAGCCCTTGGAAAGAAGACTGAAAAGGAGATTATTTATCGTTTGTGAGACTCAGTTGCCCTTTACGAAGCCCTTGGAAGGAAGACTGAAAAGAAGATTATTTATCCCTTTTGAAACTCAGTTTCCTTTTACCAAGCCTTTGAAAGGAAAACTGAAAAGAAGATTATTTGAAAGGAAAACTGAAAAGAAGATTATTTATTCCTTTTGAAACTCAGCTCCACCGTAGTAAACTTTTGGAAGGAAGATTGAAAACAAGATTGTTTATCAATTACGAAACTCAGTTGCCCTTTACTAAGTCCTTGGAAGGAAGACTGAAAAGAAGATTATTTATCGTTTGTGAGACTAAGTTTCCCTCTACTAAGCCCTTGGAAGGAGGACTGAAAAGAAGATTATTTATCCCTTTTGAAACTCAGTTAACCTTTACTAAGCCTTTTAAAGGAAAACTGAAAAGGAGGTTATTTATCCCTATTGAAACTCAGTTCCCCTTTACTAAGCCTATGGAAGAAGACTGAAAAGGAGATTATTTATCGTTTGTGAGACTCAGTTGCCCTTTACGAAGCCCTTGGAAGGAAGACTGAAAAGAAGATTATTTACCGTTTGTAAGACTCAGTTCCCATTACTAAGCCTTTGAAAGGAAGACTGAAAAGAAGCTTATTTATCCCTTTTGAAACTCAGTTTCCTTTTACCAAGCCTTTGAAAGGAAAACTGAAAAGAAGATTATTTACCGTTTCTGCGACTCAGTTTCCCATTGCTAAGCCTTTGAAAGGAAGACTGAAAAGAAGATTATTTACCGTTTCTGCGACTCAGTTTCCCATTGCTAAGCCTTTGAAAGGAAGACTGAAAAGAAGATTATTTATCCCTTTTGAAACTCAGTTTCCTTTTACCAAGCCTTTGAAAGGAAAACTGAAAAGAAGATTATTTACCGTTTCTGCGACTCAGTTTCCCATTACTAAGCCTTTGAAAGGAAGACTGAAAAGAAGATTATTTATTCCTTTTGAAACTCAGCTCCACCGTAGTAAACTTTTGGAAGGAAGATTGAAAACAAGATTGTTTATCAATTACGAAACTCAGTTGCCCTTTACTAAGTCCTTGGAAGGAAGACTGAAAAGAAGATTATTTATCGTTTGTGAGACTAAGTTTCCCTCTACTAAGCCCTTGGAAGGAGGACTGAAAAGAAGATTATTTATCCCTTTTGAAACTCAGTTCCCCTTTACTAAGCCTATGGAATGAAGACTGAAAACGAGATTTGAAACTCAGTTAAAATTTACTAAGCCTTTGCAAGGAAAACTGAAAAGAAGGTTACATATCCATTTTGAAACTCAGCTCCCCTTTACTAGGCCTTTGGAAGGAAGAGTGAAAAGAAAATTGTTTATGCCTTTTGAAACTCAGTTTCCTTTTACTTAGCCTTTGGAAGGAAGAGTGAAAAGAAAATTATTTATGCCTTTTGAAACGCAGTTTCCTTTTACTAAGCCCTAGGAGAGAAGACTGAAAAGAAGATTATTTATCCCTTTTGAAACTCAGTTAACCTTTACTAAGCCCTTGGAAGGAAGACTGAAAAGAAGATTATTTATCGTTTGTGAGAATCAGTTGCCCCTTACGAAGCCCTTGGAAGGAAGACTGAAAAGAAGATTATTTACCGTTTGTAAGACTCAGTTTCCCATTACTAAGCCTTTGAAAGGAAGACTGAAAAGAAGATTATTTACCGTTTCTGAGACTCAGTTTCAAATTACCAAGCCTTTGAAAGGAAGACTGAAAAGAAGCTTATTTATCCCTTTTGAAACTCAGTTTCCTTTTACCAAGCCTTTGAAAGGAAAACTGAAAAGAAGATTATTTACCGTTTCTGAGACTCAGTTTCCCATTACTAAGCCTTTGAAAGGAAGACTGAAAAGAAGATTATTTACCGTTTCTGAGACTCAGGTTCCCTCTACTCAGCCTTTGAAAGGAAGACTGAAAGGAAGGTTATTTATCCCTTTTGAAACTCAGTTGCCCTTTACTAAGCACTTGGAAGGAAGACTGAAAAGGAGAATGTTTATCAATTGCGAAACTCAGTTTCCCTTGGAAGGAAGACTGAAAAGAAGATTATTTATCCCTTTTGAAACTCAGTTAACCTTTACTAAGCCTTTGCAAGGAAAACTGAAAAGAAGGTTACATAACCCTTTTGAAACTCAGCTCCCCTTTACTAGGCCTTTGGAAGGAAGAGTGAAAAGAAAATTATTTATGCCTTTTGAAACGCAGTTTCCTTTTACTAAACCTTTCAAAGGAAGACTGAAAAGAAGATTATTTATCCCTTTTGAAACTCAGCTCCACTGTACTTAATTTTTGGAAGGAAGATTGAAAACAAGATTGTTTATCTATTACGAAACTCAGTTGCCCTTTACTAAGCCCTAGGAATGAAGACTGAAAAGAAGATTATTTATCCCTTTTGAAACTCAGTTAACCTTTACTAAGCCCTTGGAAGGAAGACTGAAAAGAAGATTATTTATCGTTTGTGAGACTCAGTTGCCCTTTACGAAGCCCTTGGAAGGAAGACTGAAAAGAAGATTATTTATCGTTTGTGAGACTCAGTTTCCCTCTACTAAGCCTTTGAAAGGGAGACTGAAAAGAAGATTATTTATCGTTTGTGAGACTCAGGTTCCCTCTACTCAGCCTTTGAAAGGAAGACTGAAAGGAAGGTTATTTATCCCTTTTGAAACTCAGTTGCCCTTTACTAAGCACTTGGAAGGAAGACTGAAAAGGAGAATGTTTATCAATTGCGAAACTCAGTTTCCCTTGGAAGGAAGACTGAAAAGAAGATTATTTATTACTTTTGAAACTCAGTTAACCTTTACTAAGCCTATGGAAGGAAGACTGAAAAGAAGATTGTTTATCAATTACGAAACTCAATTGCCCTTTATTAAGCCCTTGGAAGGAAGACTGAAAAGAAGATTATTTATCGTTTTTGAGACTCAGTTTCCCTCTACTCAGCCTTTGAAAGGAAGACTGAAAGGAAGGTTATCTATATCTTTTGAAACTCAGTTGCCCCTTACCAAGCACTTGGAAGGAAGACTGAAAATAAGATTGTTTATCAATTGCCAAACTCAGTTTCCCTTTACTAGGCCCTTGGAAGGAAGACTGAAAAGAAGATTATTTATCATTTTTGAAACGCAGTTAACCTTTACTAAGCCTATGGAAGGAAGACTGAAAAGAAGATTGTTTATCAATTGCGAAACTCAGTTGCCCTTTACTAAGCCCTTGGAAGGAAGACTGAAAAGAAGTTTTTAATTCCTTTTGAAACTCAATTTCCCTTTACTGAGCCTCTGAAAGGAACACTGAAAACTAAGATTATTTACCGTTTCTGAGACTCAGTTTCCCATTACTAAGCCTTTGCAAGGAAAACTGAAACGAAGATTACATATCCCTTTTGAAACTCAGCTCCCCTTTACTAGGCCTTTGGAAGGAAGAGTGAAAAGGAAATTATTTATGCCTTTTGAAACTCAGTTTCCTTTTACTTAGCCTTTGAAAGGAAGACTGAAAAGAAGATTATTTATCCCTTTTGAAACTCAGTTCCCCTTTACTAGGCCTTTGGAAGGAAGAGTGAAAAGAAAATTATTTATGCCTTTTGAAACTCAGTTTCCTTTCACTTAGCCTTTGAAAGGAAGACTGAAAAGAAGATTATTTATCCCTTTTGAAACTCAGCTCCCCTTTACTAGGCCTTTGGAAGGAAGAGTGAAAAGAAAATTATTTATCCCTTTTGAAACTCAGTTTCCCTTTACAAAGCCTCTGAAAGGAACACTGAAAAGAAGATTATTTACCGTTTGTGAGACTCAGTTTCCCACTACTAAGTCTTGAAAGGAAGACTGAAAAGAAGGTTATTTATGCATTTTGAAACTCAGCTCCCCTTTACTAGGACTTTGGAAGGAAGACTGAAAAGAAGATTACTTACCGTTTGTAAGACTCAGTTTCCCATTACTAATCCTTTGAAAGGAAGACTCAAAGGAAGATTATTTATCCCTTTTGAAACTCAGCTCCCCTTTACTAAGCCTATGGGAGGAAGACTGAAAAGAAGATTCTTTATCAATTGCGAAACTCAGTTGCCCTTTACTAAGCCCTTGGAAGGAAGACTGAAAGAAGATTATTTATCGTTTGTGAGACGCAGTTGCCCTTTACGAAGCCCTTGGAAGGAAGACTGAAAAGAAGATTATTTACCGTTTGTAAGACTCAGTTTCCCATTACTAAGCCTTTGAAAGGAAGACTGAAAAGAAGATTATTTATCCCTTTTGAAACTCAGTTTCCTTTTACTGAGCCTCTGAAAGGAACACTGAAAAGAAGATTGTTTACAGTTTCTGAGACTCAGTTTCAAATTACTAAGCCTTTGAAAGGAAGACTGAAAAGAAGATTATTTACCGTTTGTAAGACTCAGTTTCCCATTACTAAGCCTTTGAAAGGAAAACTGAAAAGAAGATTATTTACAGTTTCTGAGACTCAGTTTCAAATTACTAAGCCTTTGAAAGGAAGACTGAAAAGAAGATTATTTATCCCTTTTGAAACTCAGTTTCCCATTACTAAGCCTTTGAAAGGAGAACTGAAATAAGATTATTTATCCCTTTTGAAACTCAGCTCCCCTTTACTAAGCCTATGGAAGGAAGACTGAAAAGAAGATTGTTTACAGTTTCTGAGACGCAGTTTCAAATTACTAAGCCTTTGAAAGGAAGACTGAAAAGAAGATTATTTACCGTTTGTAAGACTCAGTTTCCCATTACTAAGCCTTTGAAAGGAAGACTGAAAAGAAGATTATTTACAGTTTCTGAGACTCAGTTTCAAATTACTAAGCCTTTGAAAGGAAGACTGAAAAGAAGATTATTTATCCCTTTTGAAACTCAGTTTCCTTTTACCAAGCCTTTGAAAGGAAAACTGAAAAGGAGATTATTTACCGTTTCTGAGACTTAGTTTCCCATTACTAAGCCTTTGAAAGGAAGACTGAAAGAAGATTATTTACCGTTTCTGAGACTCAGTTTCCCATTACTAAGCCTTTGAAAGGAAGACTGAAAAGAAGATTATTTATCCCTTTTGAAACTCAGTTTCCTTTTACTAAGCCTTTGAAAGGAAAACTGAAAAGAAGATTATTTACCGTTTCTGAGACTCAGTTTCCCATTACTAAGCCTTTGAAAGGAAGACTGAAAAGAAGATTATTTACCGTTTCTGAGACTCAGTTTCCCATTACTAAGCCTTTGAAAGGAAGACTGAAAAGAAGGTTATTTATCCCTTTTGAAACTCAGCTCCCCTTTACTAAGATTATGGAAGGAAGACTGAAAAGAAGATTGTTTATCAATTGCGAAACTCAGTTGCCCTTTACTAAGCCCTAGGAAGGAAGACTGAAAAGAAGATTATTTATCGTTTGTGAGACTCAGTTTCCCTCTACTAAGCCCTTGGAAGGAGGACTGAAAAGAAGATTATTTATCCCTTTTGAAACTCAGTTAACCTTTACTAAGCCTTTTAAAGGAAAACTGAAAAGAAGGTTATTTATCCCTTTTGAAACTCAGTTCCCCTTTACTAAGCCTACGGAAGGAAGACTGAAAAGAAGATTGTTTATCAATTGCGAAACTCAGTTTCCTTTTACTAAGCCCTTGGAAGGAAGACTGAAAAGAAGATTATTTACCGTTTGTAAGACTCAGTTTCCCATTACTAGGCATTTGAAAGGAAGACTGAAAAGAAGATTATTTAAAGTTTCTGAGACTCAGTTTCAAATTACTAAGACTTTGAAAGGAAGACTGAAAGAAGATTATTTATCCCTTTTGAAACTCAGTTTCCTTTTACCAAGCCTTTGAAATCAAAACTGAAAAGAAAATTATTTACCGTTTCTGAGACTCAGTTTCCCATTACTAAGCCTTTGAAAGGAAGACTGAAAAGAAGATTATTTACCGTTTCTGCGACTCAGTTTCCCATTGCTAAGCCTTTGAAAGGAAGACTGAAAAGAAGATTATTTATCCCTTTTGAAACTCAGTTTCCTTTTACTAAGCCTTTGAAAGGAAAACTGAAAAGAAGATTATTTATCCCTTTTGAAACTCAGCTCCCCTTTACTAAGCCTATGGAAGGAAGACTGAAAAGAAGATTGTTTATCAATTGCAAAACTCAGTTGCCCTTTACTAAGCCCTTGGAAGGAAGACTGAAAAGAAGGTTATTTATCCATTTTGAGACCCAGCTCCCCTTTACTAGGCCTTTGGAAGGAAGACTGAAAAGAAGAATATTTACCGTTTGTAAGACTCAGTTTCCCATTACTAATCCTTTGAAAGGAAGACTGA
Source organism: Xylota segnis (assembly GCA_963583995.1). Classification (NCBI taxonomy): domain Eukaryota; kingdom Metazoa; phylum Arthropoda; class Insecta; order Diptera; family Syrphidae; genus Xylota; species Xylota segnis. The sequence goes on along the minus strand of OY757236.1, from coordinate 89,029,576 downwards.
AAAGAAGATTATTTACCGTTTCTGAGACTCAGTTTCAAATCACTAAGCCTTTGAAAGGAAGACTGACAAGAAGATTATTTATCCCTTTTGAAACTCAGCTCCCCTTCACTAAGCCTACGGAAGGAAGACTGAAAAGAAGATTATTTATCCCTTTTGAAACTCAGTTAACCTTTACTAAGCCCTTGGAAAGAAGACTGAAAAGGAGATTATTTATCGTTTGTGAGACTCAGTTGCCCTTTACGAAGCCCTTGGAAGGAAGACTGAAAAGAAGATTATTTATCCCTTTTGAAACTCAGTTTCCTTTTACCAAGCCTTTGAAAGGAAAACTGAAAAGAAGATTATTTATTCCTTTTGAAACTCAGCTCCACCGTAGTAAACTTTTGGAAGGAAGATTGAAAACAAGATTGTTTATCAATTACGAAACTCAGTTGCCCTTTACTAAGTCCTTGGAAGGAAGACTGAAAAGAAGATTATTTATCGTTTGTGAGACTAAGTTTCCCTCTACTAAGCCCTTGGAAGGAGGACTGAAAAGAAGATTATTTATCCCTTTTGAAACTCAGTTAACCTTTACTAAGCCTTTTAAAGGAAAACTGAAAAGGAGGTTATTTATCCCTTTTGAGACTCAGTTCCCCTTTACTAAGCCTATGGAAGGAAGACTGAAAAGAAGATTGTTTATCAATTGCGAAACTCAGTTTCCCTTTACTAAGCCCTTGGAATGAAGACTGAAAAGAAGATTATTTATCCCTTTTGAAACTCAGTTAACCTTTACTAAGCCCTTGGAAAGAAGACTGAAAAGGAGATTATTTATCGTTTGTGAGACTCAGTTGCCCTTTACGAAGCCCTTGGAAGGAAGACTGAAAAGAAGATTATTTACCGTTTGTAAGACTCAGTTCCCATTACTAAGTCTTTGAAAGGAATACTGAAAAGAAGCTTACTTATCCCTTTTGAAACTCAGTTTCCTTTTACCAAGCCTTTGAAAGGAAAACTGAAAAGAAGATTATTTACCGTTTCTGTGACTCAGTTTCCCATTACTAAGCCTTTGAAAGGAAGACTGAAAAGAAGATTATTTACCGTTTCTGAGACTCAATTTCCCATTACTAAGCCTTTGAAAGGAAGACTGAAAAGAAGATTATTTATCCCTTTTGAAACTCAGTTTCCTTTTACTAAGCCTTTGAAAGGAAAACTGAAAAGAAGATTATTTATCCCTTTTGAAACTCAGCTCCCCTTTACTAAGCCTATGGAAGGAAGACTGAAAAGAAGGTTATTTATCCATTTTGAAACCCAGCTCCCCTTTACTAGGCCTTTGGAAGGAAGACTGAAAAGAAGATTATTTACCGTTTGTAAGACTCAGTTTCCCTTTACTAATCCTTTGAAAGGAAGACTGAAAAGCAGATTATTTTCCGTTTCTAAGACTCAGTTTCCCTCTACTAAGCCTTTGAAAGGAAGACTGAAAAGAAGATTATTTATCCCTTTTGAAACTCAGTTTCCTTTTACTAAGCCTTTGAAAGGAAAACTGAAAAGAAGATTATTTATCCCTTTTGAAACTCAGCTCCCCTTTACCAGGCCTTTGGAAGGAAGAGTGAAAAGAAAATTATTTATGCCTTTTGAAACGCAGTTTCCTTTTACTAAACCTTTGAAAGGAAGACTGAAAAGAAGATTATTTATCCCTTTTGAAACTCAGCTCCACTGTACTTAATTTTTGGAAGGAAGATTGAAAACAAGATTGTTTATCTATTACGAAACTCAGTTGCCCTTTACTAAGCCCTTGGAAGGAAGACTGAAAAGAAGATTATTTATCGTTTGTGAGACTCAGTTTTCCTCTACTAAGCCCTTGGAAGGAGGACTGAAAAGAAGATTATTTATCCCTTTTGAAACTCAGTTAAAATTTACTAAGCCTTTTAAAGGAAAACTGAAAAGAAGGTTAATTATCCCTTTTGAAACTGAGCTCCCCTTTACTAGGCCTTTGGAAATAAGAGTGAAAAGAAGTTTATTTATCCCTTTTGAAACTCAGTTCCCCTTTACTAAGCCTATGGAAGGAAGACTGAAAAGAAGATTGTTTATCAATTGCGAAACTCAGTTTCCCTTTACTAAGCCCTTGGAATGAAGACTGAAAAGAAGATTATTTATCCCTTTTGAAACTCAGTTAACCTTTACTAAGCCCTTGGAAAGAAGACTGAAAAGGAGATTATTTATCGTTTGTGAGACTCAGTTGCCCTTTACGAAGCCCTTGGAAGGAAGACTGAAAAGAAGATTATTTACCGTTTGTAAGACTCAGTTCCCATTACTAAGTCTTTGAAAGGAATACTGAAAAGAAGCTTATTTATCCCTTTTGAAACTCAGTTTCCTTTTACCAAGCCTTTGAAAGGAAAACTGAAAAGAAGATTATTTACCGTTTCTGTGACTCAGTTTCCCATTACTAAGCCTTTGAAAGGAAGACTGAAAAGAAGATTATTTACCGTTTCTGAGACTCAATTTCCCATTACTAAGCCTTTGAAAGGAAGACTGAAAAGAAGATTATTTATCCCTTTTGAAACTCAGTTTCCTTTTACTAAGCCTTTGAAAGGAAAACTGAAAAGAAGATTATTTATCCCTTTTGAAACTCAGCTCCCCTTTACTAAGCCTATGGAAGGAAGACTGAAAAGAAGGTTATTTATCCATTTTGAAACCCAGCTCCCCTTTACTAGGCCTTTGGAAGGAAGACTGAAAAAAAGATTATTTACCGTTTGTAAGACTCAGTTTCCCTTTACTAATCCTTTGAAAGGAAGACTGAAAAGCAGATTATTTTCCGTTTCTAAGACTCAGTTTCCCTCTACTAAGCCTTTGAAAGGAAGACTGAAAAGAAGATTATTTATCCCTTTTGAAACTCAGTTTCCTTTTACTAAGCCTTTGAAAGGAAAACTGAAAAGAAGATTATTTATCCCTTTTGAAACTCAGCTCCCCTTTACCAGGCCTTTGGAAGGAAGAGTGAAAAGAAAATTATTTATGCCTTTTGAAACGCAGTTTCCTTTTACTAAACCTTTGAAAGGAAGACTGAAAAGAAGATTATTTATCCCTTTTGAAACTCAGCTCCACTGTACTTAATTTTTGGAAGGAAGATTGAAAACAAGATTGTTTATCTATTACGAAACTCAGTTGCCCTTTACTAAGCCCTTGGAAGGAAGACTGAAAAGAAGATTATTTATCGTTTGTGAGACTCAGTTTCCCTCTACTAAGCCCTTGGAAGGAGGACTGAAAAGAAGATTATTTATCCCTTTTGAAACTCAGTTAAAATTTACTAAGCCTTTTAAAGGAAAACTGAAAAGAAGGTTAATTATCCCTTTTGAAACTGAGCTCCCCTTTACTAGGCCTTTGGAAATAAGAGTGAAAAGAAGTTTATTTATCCCTTTTGAAACTCAGTTTCCCTTTACTAAGCCTTGAAAGGAAGACTGAAAAGAAGATTATTTATCTCTTTTGAAACTCAGTTCCCCTTTACTAAGCCTATCGAAGGAAGACTGAGGAGAAGAATTGAAACTCAGTTAAATTTTACAAAGCCTTTGCAAGGAAAACTGAAAAGAAGGTTACATATCCCTTTTGAAACTCAGCTCCCCTCTACTAGGCCTTTGGAAGGAAGAATGAAAAGAACATTATTTATCCCTTTTGAAACTCAATTTCCCTTTACTAAGCCATTGAAAGGAAAACTGAAAAGAAGGTTACATATCCTTTTTGAAACTCAGCTCCCCTTTACTAGGCCTTTGGAAGGAAGAGTGAAAAGAAAATTATTTATGCCTTTTGAAACTCAGTTTCCTTTTACTAAGCCTTTGAAAGGAAGACTTAAAAGAAGATTATATATCGTTTGTGAGACTCAGTTGCCCTTTACGAAGCCCTTGGAAGGAAGACTGAAAAGAAGATTATTTACCGTTTGTAAGACTCAGTTTCCCATTACTAAGCCTTTGAAAGGAAGACTGAAAAGAAGATTATTTACAGTTTCTGAGACTCAGTTTCAAATTACTAAGCCTTTGAAAGGAAGACTGAAAAGAAGATTATTTATCCCTTTTGAAACTCAGTTTCCTTTTACCAAGCCTTTGAAAGGAAAACTGAAAAGAAGATTATTTACCGTTTCTGAGACTTAGTTTCCCATTACTAAGTCTTTGAAAGGAAGACTGAAAAGAAGATTATTTACCGTTTCTGAGACTCAGTTTCCCATTACTAAGCCTTTGAAAGGAAGACTGAAAAGAAGATTATTTATCCCTTTTGAAACTCAGTTTCCTTTTACTAAGCCTTTGAAAGGAAAACTGAAAAGAAGATTATTTACCGTTTCTGAGACTCAGTTTCCCATTACTAAGCCTTTGAAAGAAAGACTGAAAAGAAGATTATTTACCGTTTCTGAGACTCAGTTTCCCATTACTAAGCCTTTGAAAGGAAGACTGAAAAGAAGTTATTTATCCCTTTTGAAACTCAGCTCCCCTTTACTAAGCCTATGGAAGGAAGACTGAAAAGAAGATTGTTTATCAATTGCGAAACTCAGTTTCCCTTTACTAAGCCCTTGGAAGGAAGACTGAAAAGAAGATTATTTATCGTTTGTGAGACTCAGTTTCCCTCTACTAAGCCCTTGGAAGACTGAAAAGAAGATTATTTATCCCTTTTGAAACTCAGTTTCCCATTACTAAGCCTTTGAAAGGAGAACTGAAATAAGATTATTTATCCCTTTTGAAACTCAGCTCCCCTTTACTAAGCCTATGGAAGGAAGACTGAAAAGAAGATTGTTTACAGTTTCTGAGACTCAGTTTCAAATTACTAAGCCTTTGAAAGGAAGACTGAAAAGAAGATTATTTACCGTTTGTAAGACTCAGTTTCCCATTACTAAGCCTTTGAAAGGAAGACTGAAAAGAAGATTATTTACAGTTTCTGAGACTCAGTTTCAAATTACTAAGCCTTTGAAAGGAAGACTGAAAAGAAGATTATTTATCCCTTTTGAAACTCAGTTTCCTTTTACCAAGCCTTTGAAAGAAAAACTGAAAAGAAGATTATTTACCGTTTCTGAGACTTAGTTTCCCATTACTAAGCCTTTGAAAGGAAGACTGAAAGAAGATTATTTACCGTTTCTGAGATTCAGTTTCCCATTACTAAGCCTTTGAAAGGAAGACTGAAAAGAAGATTATTTATCCCTTTTGAAACTCAGTTTCCTTTTACTAAGCCTTTGAAAGGAAAACTGAAAAGAAGATTATTTACCGTTTCTGAGACTCAGTTTCCCATTACTAAGCCTTTGAAAGGAAGACTGAAAAGAAGATTATTTATCCCTTTTGAAACTCAGTTTCCTTTTACTAAGCCTTTGAAAGGAAAACTGAAAAGAAGATTATTTACCGTTTCTGAGACTCAGTTTCCCATTACTAAGCCTTTGAAAGAAAGACTGAAAAGAAGATTATTTACCGTTTCTGAGACTCAGTTTCCCATTACTAAGCCTTTGAAAGGAAGACTGAAAAGAAGTTATTTATCCCTTTTGAAACTCAGCTCCCCTTTACTAAGCCTATGGAAGGAAGACTGAAAAGAAGATTGTTTATCAATTGCGAAACTCAGTTTCCCTTTACTAAGCCCTTGGAAGGAAGACTGAAAAGAAGATTATTTATCGTTTGTGAGACTCAGTTTCCCTCTACTAAGCCCTTGGAAGACTGAAAAGAAGATTATTTATCCCTTTTGAAACTCAGTTTCCCATTACTAAGCCTTTGAAAGGAGAACTGAAATAAGATTATTTATCCCTTTTGAAACTCAGCTCCCCTTTACTAAGCCTATGGAAGGAAGACTGAAAAGAAGATTGTTTACAGTTTCTGAGACTCAGTTTCAAATTACTAAGCCTTTGAAAGGAAGACTGAAAAGAAGATTATTTACCGTTTGTAAGACTCAGTTTCCCATTACTAAGCCTTTGAAAGGAAGACTGAAAAGAAGATTATTTGCAGTTTCTGAGACTCAGTTTCAAATTACTAAGCCTTTGAAAGGAAGACTGAAAAGAAGATTATTTATCCCTTTTGAAACTCAGTTTCCTTTTACCAAGCCTTTGAAAGAAAAACTGAAAAGAAGATTATTTACCGTTTCTGAGACTTAGTTTCCCATTACTAAGCCTTTGAAAGGAAGACTGAAAGAAGATTATTTACCGTTTCTGAGATTCAGTTTCCCATTACTAAGCCTTTGAAAGGAAGACTGAAAAGAAGATTATTTATCCCTTTTGAAACTCAGTTTCCTTTTACTAAGCCTTTGAAAGGAAAACTGAAAAGAAGATTATTTACCGTTTCTGAGACTCAGTTTCCCATTACTAAGCCTTTGAAAGGAAGACTGAAAAGAAGATTATTTACCGTTTCTGAGACTCAGTTTCCCATTACTAAGCCTTTGAAAGGAAGACTGAAAAGAAGGTTATTTATCCCTTTTGAAACTCAGCTCCCCTTTACTAAGCCTATGGAAGGAAGACTGAAAAGAAGATTGTTTATCAATTGCGAAACTCAGTTGCCCTTTACTAAGCCCTAGGAAGGAAGACTGAAAAGAAGATTATTTATCGTTTGTGAGACTCAGTTTCCCTCTACTAAGCCCTTGGAAGGAGGACTGAAAAGAAGATTATTTATCCCTTTTGAAACTCAGTTAACCTTTACTAAGCCTTTTAAAGGAAAACTGAAAAGAAGGTTATTTATCCCTTTTGAAACTCAGTTCCCCTTTACTAAGCCTACGGAAGGAAGACTGAAAAGAAGATTGTTTATCAATTGCGAAACTCAGTTTCCTTTTACTAAGCCCTTGGAAGGAAGACTGAAAAGAAGATTATTTACCGTTTGTAAGACTCAGTTTCCCATTACTAGGCCTTTGAAAGGAAGACTGAAAAGAAGATTATTTAAAGTTTCTGAGACTCAGTTTCAAATCACTAAGCCTTTGAAAGGAAGACTGACAAGAAGATTATTTATCCCTTTTGAAACTCAGCTCCCCTTCACTAAGCCTACGGAAGGAAGACTGAAAAGAAGATTATTTATCCCTTTTGAAACTCAGTTAACCTTTACTAAGCCCTTGGAAAGAAGACTGAAAAGGAGATTATTTATCGTTTGTGAGACTCAGTTGCCCTTTACGAAGCCCTTGGAAGGAAGACTGAAAAGAAGATTATTTATCCCTTTTGAAACTCAGTTTCCTTTTACCAAGCCTTTGAAAGGAAAACTGAAAAGAAGATTATTTATTCCTTTTGAAACTCAGCTCCACCGTAGTAAACTTTTGGAAGGAAGATTGAAAACAAGATTGTTTATCAATTACGAAACTCAGTTGCCCTTTACTAAGTCCTTGGAAGGAAGACTGAAAAGAAGATTATTTATCGTTTGTGAGACTAAGTTTCCCTCTACTAAGCCCTTGGAAGGAGGACTGAAAAGAAGATTATTTATCCCTTTTGAAACTCAGTTAACCTTTACTAAGCCTTTTAAAGGAAAACTGAAAAGGAGGTTATTTATCCCTTTTGAGACTCAGTTCCCCTTTACTAAGCCTATGGAAGGAAGACTGAAAAGAAGATTGTTTATCAATTGCGAAACTCAGTTTCCCTTTACTAAGCCCTTGGAATGAAGACTGAAAAGAAGATTATTTATCCCTTTTGAAACTCAGTTAACCTTTACTAAGCCCTTGGAAAGAAGACTGAAAAGGAGATTATTTATCGTTTGTGAGACTCAGTTGCCCTTTACGAAGCCCTTGGAAGGAAGACTGAAAAGAAGATTATTTACCGTTTGTAAGACTCAGTTCCCATTACTAAGTCTTTGAAAGGAAGACTGAAAAGAAGCTTATTTATCCCTTTTGAAACTCAGTTTCCTTTTACCAAGCCTTTGAAAGGAAACCTGAAAAGAAGATTATTTACCGTTTCTGTGACTCAGTTTCCCATTACTAAGCCTTTGAAAGGAAGACTGAAAAGAAGATTATTTACCGTTTCTGAGACTCAATTTCCCATTACTAAGCCTTTGAAAGGAAGACTGAAAAGAAGATTATTTATCCCTTTTGAAACTCAGTTTCCTTTTACAAAGCCTTTGAAAGGAAAACTGAAAAGAAGATTATTTATCCCTTTTGAAACTCAGCTCCCCTTTACTAAGCCTATGGAAGGAAGACTGAAAAGAAGGTTATTTATCCATTTTGAAACCCAGCTCCCCTTTACTAGGCCTTTGGAAGGAAGACTGAAAAGAAGATTATTTACCGTTTGTAAGACTCAGTTTCCCTTTACTAATCCTTTGAAAGGAAGACTGAAAAGCAGATTATTTTCCGTTTCTAAGACTCAGTTTCCCTCTACTAAGCCTTTGAAAGGAAGACTGAAAAGAAGATTATTTATCCCTTTTGAAACTCAGTTTCCTTTTACTAAGCCTTTGAAAGGAAAACTGAAAAGAAGATTATTTATCCCTTTTGAAACTCAGCTCCCCTTTACCAGGCCTTTGGAAGGAAGAGTGAAAAGAAAATTATTTATGATTTTTGAAACGCAGTTTCCTTTTACTAAACCTTTGAAAGGAAGACTGAAAAGAAGATTATTTATCCCTTTTGAAACTCAGCTCCACTGTACTTAATTTTTGGAAGGAAGATTGAAAACAAGATTGTTTATCTATTACGAAACTCAGTTGCCCTTTACTAAGCCCTTGGAAGGAAGACTGAAAAGAAGATTATTTATCGTTTGTGAGACTCAGTTTCCCTCTACTAAGCCCTTGGAAGGAGGACTGAAAAGAAGATTATTTATCCCTTTTGAAACTCAGTTAAAATTTACTAAGCCTTTTAAAGGAAAACTGAAAAGAAGGTTAATTATCCCTTTTGAAACTGAGCTCCCCTTTACTAGGCCTTTGGAAATAAGAGTGAAAAGAAGTTTATTTATCCCTTTTGAAACTCAGTTTCCCTTTACTAAGCCTTGAAAGGAAGACTGAAAAGAAGATTATTTATCTCTTTTGAAACTCAGTTCCCCTTTACTAAGCCTATCGAAGGAAGACTGAGGAGAAGATTTGAAACTCAGTTAAATTTTACAAAGCCTTTGCAAGGAAAACTGAAAAGAAGGTTACATATCCCTTTTGAAACTCAGCTCCCCTCTACTAGGCCTTTGGAAGGAAGAATGAAAAGAACATTATTTATCCCTTTTGAAACTCAATTTCCCTTTACTAAGCCATTGAAAGGAAAACTGAAAAGAAGGTTACATATCCTTTTTGAAACTCAGCTCCCCTTTACTAGGCCTTTGGAAGGAAGAGTGAAAAGAAAATTATTTATGCCTTTTGAAACTCAGTTTCCTTTTACTAAGCCTTTGAAAGGAAGACTTAAAAGAAGATTATTTATCGTTTGTGAGACTCAGTTGCCCTTTACGAAGCCCTTGGAAGGAAGACTGAAAAGAAGATTATTTACCGTTTGTAAGACTCAGTTTCCCATTACTAAGCCTTTGAAAGGAAGACTGAAAAGAAGATTATTTACAGTTTCTGAGACTCAGTTTCAAATTACTAAGCCTTTGAAAGGAAGACTGAAAAGAAGATTATTTATCCCTTTTGAAACTCAGTTTCCTTTTACCAAGCCTTTGAAAGGAAAACTGAAAAGAAGATTATTTACCGTTTCTGAGACTTAGTTTCCCATTACTAAGTCTTTGAAAGGAAGACTGAAAAGAAGTTTATTTACCGTTTCTGAGACTCAGTTTCCCATTACTAAGCCTTTGAAAGGAAGACTGAAAAGAAGATTATTTATCCCTTTTGAAACTCAGTTTCCTTTTACTAAGCCTTTGAAAGGAAAACTGAAAAGAAGATTATTTACCGTTTCTGAGACTCAGTTTCCCATTACTAAGCCTTTGAAAGAAAGACTGAAAAGAAGATTATTTACCGTTTCTGAGACTCAGTTTCCCATTACTAAGCCTTTGAAAGGAAGACTGAAAAGAAGTTATTTATCCCTTTTGAAACTCAGCTCCCCTTTACTAAGCCTATGGAAGGAAGACTGAAAAGAAGATTGTTTATCAATTGCGCAACTCAGTTCCCTTTACTAAGCCCTTGGAAGGAAGACTGAAAAGAAGATTATTTATCGTTTGTGAGACTCAGTTTCCCTCTACTAAGCCCTTGGAAGGAGGACTGGAAAGATGATTATTTATCCCTTTTGAAACTCAGTTAACCTTTACTAAGCCTTTTAAAGGAAAACTGAAAAGAAGGTTATTTATCCCTTTTGAAACTCAGTTCCCCTTTACTAAGCCTACGGAAGGAAGACTGAAAAGAAGATTGTTTATCAATTGCGAAACTCAGTTTCCCTTTACTAAGCCCTTGGAAGGAAGACTGAAAAGAAGATTATTTATCGTTTGTGAGACTCAGTTTCCCTCTACTAAGCCCTTGGAAGGAGGACTGGAAAGATGATTATTTATCCCTTTTGAAACTCAGTTAACCTTTACTAAGCCTTTTAAAGGAAAACTGAAAAGAAGGTTATTTATCCCTTTTGAAACTCAGTTCCGTTTTACTAAGCCTACGGAAGGAAGACTGAAAAGAAGATTGTTTATCAATTGCGAAACTCAGTTTCCCTTTACTAAGCCCTTGGAAGGAAGACTGAAAAAAGATTATTTACCGTTTGTAAGACTCAGTTTCCCATTACTAAGACTTTGAAAGGAAGACTGAAAGAAGATTATTTATCCCTTTTGAAACTCAGTTTCCTTTTACCAAGCCTTTGAAAGGAAAACTGAAAAGAAGATTATTTACCGTTTCTGAGACTCAGTTTCCCATTACTAAGCCTTTGAAAGGAAGACTGAAAAGAAGATTATTTACCGTTTCTGCGACTCAGTTTCCCATTGCTAAGCCTTTGAAAGGAAGACTGAAAAGAAGATTATTTATCCCTTTTGAAACTCAGTTTCCTTTTACTAAGCCTTTGAAAGGAAAACTGAAAAGAAGATTATTTATCCCTTTTGAAACTCAGCTCCCCTTTACTAATCCTATGGAAGGAAGACTGAAAAGAAGAATATTTACCGTTTGTAAGACTCAGTTTCCCATTACTAATCCTTTGAAAGGAAGACTGAAAAGAAGATTATTTACCGTTTCTGAGACTCAGTTTCAAATTACTAAGCCTTTGAAAGGAAGACTGACAAGAAGATTATTTATCCCTTTTGAAACTCAGCTCCCCTTCACTAAGCCTACGGAAGGAAGACTGAAAAGAAGATTATTTACCGTTTGTAAGACTCAGTTTCCCATTACTAAGCCTTTGAAAGGAAGACTGAAAAGAAGATTATTTACCGTTTCTGAGACTCAGTTTCAAATTACTAAGCCTTTGAAAGGAAGACTGAAAAGAAGATTATTTATCCCTTTTGAAACTCAGTTTCCTTTTACCAAGCCTTTGAAAGGAAAACTGAAAAGAAGATTATTTATTCCTTTTGAAACTCAGCTCCACTGTACTAAACTTTTGGAAGGAAAATTGAAAACAAGATTGTTTATCAATTACGAAACTCAGTTGCCCTTTACTAAGTAATTGGAAGGAAGACTGAAAAGAAGATTATTTATCGTTTGTGAGACTAAGTTTCCCTCTACTAAGCCCTTGGAAGGAGGACTGAAAAGAAGATTATTTATCCCTTTTGAAACTCAGTTTCCTTTTACTAAGCCTTTGAAAGGAAAACTGAAAAGAAGATTATTTATCCATTTTGAGACCCAGCTCCCCTTTACTAGGCCTTTGGAAGGAAGACTGAAAAGAAGATTGTTTATCAATTGCGAAACTCAGTTTCCCTTTACTAAGCCCTTGGAATGAAGACTGAAAAGAAGATTATTTATCCCTTTTGAAACTCAGTTAACCTTTACTAAGCCCTTGGAAAGAAGACTGAAAAGGAGATTATTTATCGTTTGTGAGACTCAGTTGCCCTTTACGAAGCCTTTGGAAGGAAGACTGAAAAGAAGATTATTTACCGTTTTTAAGACTCAGTTCCCATTACTAAGCCTTTGAAAGGAAGACTGAAAAGAAGCTTATTTATCCCTTTTGAAACTCAGTTTCCTTTTACCAAGCCTTTGAAAGGAAAACTGAAAAGAAGATTATTTACCGTTTCTGAGACTCAGTTTCCCATTACTAAACCTTTGAAAGGAAGACTGAAAAGAAGATTATTTACCGTTTCTGAGACTCAATTTCCCTCTACTAAGCCCTTGGAAGGAGTGGGCGCCGTGGCTCAGTGGTTAGTGCGTTGGACTACGGAGCAAGGGGTTCGAGATCGAATCCCAGTCGGGGAACATCTAAAAGTTTTTCACGGCCCCACCTCTCGCGAGCGTCTGACAAACATCCGAGAGTACAACTGTCTCGAGAAAGCTTCTCAAATAACAAATTGCCCTTCGGACACGGCATTAAACAGTAGGCGGCCCCTTCCATTCGTGTAAAGAACGTAACACGCACAACACGAATGGTTGTGAGAAGCTAGGCCCTGGGTCCCATCGACCTGTAGCGCCAAGTATTTATTTTTTTTAAGCCCTTGGAAGGAGGACTGAAAAGAAAATTATTTATGCCTTTTGAAACGCAGTTTCCTTTTACTAAACCTTTGAAAGGAAGACTGAAAAGAAGATTATTTATCCCTTTTGAAACTCAGCTCCACTGTACTTAATTTTTGGAAGGAAGATTGAAAACAAGATTGTTTATCTATTACGAAACTCAGTTGCCCTTTACTAAGCCCTTGGAAGGAAGACTGAAAAGAAGATTATTTATCGTTTGTGAGACTCAGTTTCCCTCTACTAAGCCCTTGGAAGGAATACTGAAAAGAAGATTATTTATCCCTTTTGAAACTCAGTTAAAATTTACTAAGCCTTTTAAAGGAAAACTGAAAAGAAGGTTAGTTATCCCTTTTGAAACTGAGCTCCCCTTTACTAGGCCTTTGGAAATAAGAGTGAAAAGAAGTTTATTTATCCCTTTTGAAACTCAGTTTCCCTTTACTAAGCCTTGAAAGGAGGACTGAAAAGAAGATTATTTATCTCTTTTGAAACTCAGTTCCCCTTTACTAAGCCTATGGAAGGAAGACTGAAGAGAAGATTTGAAACTCAATTAAATTTTACAAAGCCTTTGCAAGGAAAACTGAAAAGAAGGTTACATATCCCATTTGAAACTCAGCTCCCCTCTACTAGGCCTTCGGAAGGAAGAATGAAAAGAACATTATTTATCCCTTTTGAAACTCAATTTCCCTTTACTAAGCCATTGAAAGGAAAACTGAAAAGAAGGTTACATATCCTTTTTGAAACTCAACTCCCCTTTACTAGGCCTTTGGAAGGAAGAGTGAAAAGAAAATTATTTATGCCTTTTGAAACTCAGTTTCCTTTTACTAAGCCTTTGAAAGGAAGACTTAAAAGAAGATTATTTATCGTTTGTGAGACTCAGTTTCCCTCTACTAAGCCCTTGGAAGGAGGACTGAAAAGAAGATTATTTATCCCTTTTGAAACTCAGTTAAAATTTACTAAGCCTTTTAAAGGAAAACTGAAAAGAAGGTTAATTATCCCTTTTGAAACTGAGCTCCCCTTTACTAGGCCTTTGGAAATGGGAGTGAAAAGAAGTTTATTTATCCCTTTTGAAACTCAGTTTCCCTTTACTAAGCCTTGAAAGGAAGACTGAAAAGAAGATTATTTATCTCTTTTGAAACTCAGTTCCCCTTTACTAAGCCTATGGAAGGAAGACTGAAAAGAAGATTGTTTATCAATTGCGAAACTCAGTTGCCCTTTACTAAGCCCTTGGAAGGAAGACTGAAAAGAAGGTTATTTATCCATTTTGAAACCCAGCTCCCTTTACTAGGCCTTTGGAAGGAAGAGTGAAAAGAAAATTATTTATGCCTTTTGAAACTCAGTTTCCTTTTACTAAGCCTTTGAAAGGAAGACTTAAAAGAAGATTATTTATCGTTTGTGAGACTCAGTTTCCCTCTACTAAGCCCTTGGAAGGAGGACTGAAAAGAAGATTATTTATCCCTTTTGAAATTCAGTTAAAATTTACTAAGCCTTTTAAAGGAAAACTGAAAAGAAGGTTAATTATCCCTTTTGAAACTGAGCTCCCCTTTACTAGGCCTTTGGAAATGGGAGTGAAAAGAAGTTTATTTATCCCTTTTGAAACTCAGTTTCCCTTTACTAAGCCTTGAAAGGAAGACTGAAAAGAAGATTATTTATCTGTTTTGAAACTCAGTTCCCCTTTACTAAGCCTATGGAAGGAAGACTGAAAAGAAGATTGTTTATCAATTGCGAAACTCGGTTGCCCTTTACTAAGCCCTTGGAAGGAAGACTGAAAAGAAGGTTATTTATCCATTTTGAAACCCAGCTCCCTTTACTAGGCCTTTGGATGGAAGAGTAAAAAGAAAATTATTTATGCCTTTTGAAACTCAGTTTCCTTTTACTAAGCCTTTGAAAGGAAGACTTAAAAGAAGATTATTTATCGTTTGTGAGACTCAGTTTCCCACTACTAAGCCCTTGGAAGGAGGACTGAAAAGAAGATTATTTATCCCTTTTGAAATTCAGTTAAAATTTACTAAGCCTTTTAAAGGAAAACTGAAAAGAAGGTTAATTATCCCTTTTGAAACTGAGCTCCCCTTTACTAGGCCTTTGGAAATGGGAGTGAAAAGAAGTTTATTTATCCCTTTTGAAACTCAGTTTCCCTTTACTAAGCCTACGGAAGGAAGACTGAAAAGAAGATTATTTATCCCTTTTGAAACTCAGTTAACCTTTACTAAGCCCTTGGAAAGAAGACTGAAAAGGAGATTATTTATCGTTTGTGAGACTCAGTTGCCCTTTACGAAGCCCTTGGAAGGAAGACTGAAAAGAAGATTATTTATCCCTTTTGAAACTCAGTTTCCTTTTACCAAGCCTTTGAAAGGAAAACTGAAAAGAAGATTATTTATTCCTTTTGAAACTCAGCTCCACCGTAGTAAACTTTTGGAAGGAAGATTGAAAACAAGATTGTTTATCAATTACGAAACTCAGTTGCCCTTTACTAAGTCCTTGGAAGGAAGACTGAAAAGAAGATTATTTATCGTTTGTGAGACTAAGTTTCCCTCTACTAAGCCCTTGGAAGGAGGACTGAAAAGAAGATTATTTATCCCTTTTGAAACTCAGTTAACCTTTACTAAGCCTTTTAAAGGAAAACTGAAAAGGAGGTTATTTATCCCTTTTGAGACTCAGTTCCCCTTTACTAAGCCTATGGAAGGAAGACTGAAAAGAAGATTGTTTATCAATTGCGAAACTCAGTTTCCCTTTACTAAGCCCTTGGAATGAAGACTGAAAAGAAGATTATTTATCCCTTTTGAAACTCAGTTAACCTTTACTAAGCCCTTGGAAAGAAGACTGAAAAGGAGATTATTTATCGTTTGTGAGACTCAGTTGCCCTTTACGAAGCCCTTGGAAGGAAGACTGAAAAGAAGATTATTTACCGTTTGTAAGACTCAGTTCCCATTACTAAGTCTTTGAAAGGAAGACTGAAAAGAAGCTTATTTATCCCTTTTGAAACTCAGTTTCCTTTTACCAAGCCTTTGAAAGGAAAACTGAAAAGAAGATTATTTACCGTTTCTGTGACTCAGTTTCCCATTACTAAGCCTTTGAAAGGAAGACTGAAAAGAAGATTATTTACCGTTTCTGAGACTCAATTTCCCATTACTAAGCCTTTGAAAGGAAGACTGAAAAGAAGATTATTTATCCCTTTTGAAACTCAGTTTCCTTTTACTAAGCCTTTGAAAGGAAAACTGAAAAGAAGATTATTTATCCCTTTTGAAACTCAGCTCCCCTTTACTAAGCCTATGGAAGGAAGACTGAAAAGAAGGTTATTTATCCATTTTGAAACCCAGCTCCCCTTTACTAGGCCTTTGGAAGGAAGACTGAAAAGAAGATTATTTACCGTTTGTAAGACTCAGTTTCCCTTTACTAATCCTTTGAAAGGAAGACTGAAAAGCAGATTATTTTCCGTTTCTAGGACTCAGTTTCCCTCTACTAAGCCTTTGAAAGGAAGACTGAAAAGAAGATTATTTATCCCTTTTGAAACTCAGTTTCCTTTTACTAAGCCTTTGAAAGGAAAACTGAAAAGAAGATTATTTATCCCTTTTGAAACTCAGCTCCCCTTTACCAGGCCTTTGGAAGGAAGAGTGAAAAGAAAATTATTTATGCCTTTTGAAACGCAGTTTCCTTTTACTAAACCTTTGAAAGGAAGACTGAAAAGAAGATTATTTATCCCTTTTGAAACTCAGCTCCACTGTACTTAATATTTGGAAGGAAGATTGAAAACAAGATTGTTTATCTATTACGAAACTCAGTTGCCCTTTACTAAGCCCTTGGAAGGAAGACTGAAAAGAAGATTATTTATCGTTTGTGAGACTCAGTTTCCCTCTACTAAGCCCTTGGAAGGAGGACTGAAAAGAAGATTATTTATCCCTTTTGAAACTCAGTTAAAATTTACTAAGCCTTTTAAAGGAAAACTGAAAAGAAGGTTAATTATCCCTTTTGAAACTGAGCTCCCCTTTACTAGGCCTTTGGAAATAAGAGTGAAAAGAAGTTTATTTATCCCTTTTGAAACTCAGTTTCCCTTTACTAAGCCTTGAAAGGAAGACTGAAAAGAAGATTATTTATCTCTTTTGAAACTCAGTTCCCCTTTACTAAGCTTATCGAAGGAAGACTGAGGAGAAGATTTGAAACTCAGTTAAATTTTACAAAGCCTTTGCAAGGAAAACTGAAAAGAAGGTTACATATCCCTTTTGAAACTCAGCTCCCCTCTACTAGGCCTTTGGAAGGAAGAATGAAAAGAACATTATTTATCCCTTTTGAAACTCAATTTCCCTTTACTAAGCCATTGAAAGGAAAACTGAAAAGAAGGTTACATATCCTTTTTGAAACTCAGCTCCCCTTTACTAGGCCTTTGGAAGGAAGAGTGAAAAGAAAATTATTTATGCCTTTTGAAACTCACTTTCCTTTTACTAAGCCTTTGAAAGGAAGACTTAAAAGAAGATTATTTATCGTTTGTGAGACTCAGTTGCCCTTTACGAAGCCCTTGGAAGGAAGACTGAAAAGAAGATTATTTACCGTTTGTAAGACTCAGTTTCCCATTACTAAGCCTTTGAAAGGAAGACTGAAAAGAAGATTATTTACAGTTTCTGAGACTCAGTTTCAAATTACTAAGCCTTTGAAAGGAAGACTGAAAAGAAGATTATTTATCCCTTTTGAAACTCAGTTTCCTTTTACCAAGCCTTTGAAAGGAAAACTGAAAAGAAGATTATTTACCGTTTCTGAGACTTAGTTTCCCATTACTAAGTCTTTGAAAGGAAGACTGAAAAGAAGATTATTTACCGTTTCTGAGACTCAGTTTCCCATTACTAAGCCTTTGAAAGGAAGACTGAAAAGAAGATTATTTATCCCTTTTGAAACTCAGTTTCCTTTTACTAAGCCTTTGAAAGGAAAACTGAAAAGAAGATTATTTACCGTTTCTGAGACTCAGTTTCCCATTACTAAGCCTTTGAAAGAAAGACTGAAAAGAAGATTATTTACCGTTTCTGAGACTCAGTTTCCCATTACTAAGCCTTTGAAAGGAAGACTGAAAAGAAATTATTTATCCCTTTTGAAACTCAGCTCCCCTTTACTAAGCCTATGGAAGGAAGACTGAAAAGAAGATTGTTTATCAATTGCGAAACTCAGTTGCCCTTTACTAAGCCCTTGGAAGGAAGACTGAAAAGAAGATTATTTATCGTTTGTGAGACTCAGTTTCCCTCTACTAAGCCCTTGGAAGGAGGACTGGAAAGATGATTATTTATCCCTTTTGAAACTCAGTTAACCTTTACTAAGCCTTTTAAAGGAAAACTGAAAAGAAGGTTATTTATCCCTTTTGAAACTCAGTTCCCCTTTACTAAGCCTACGGAAGGAAGACTGAAAAGAAGATTGTTTATCAATTGCGAAACTCAGTTTCCCTTTACTAAGCCCTTGGAAGGAAGACTGAAAAGAAGATTATTTACCGTTTGTAAGACTCAGTTTCCCATTACTAAGACTTTGAAAGGAAGACTGAAAGAAGATTATTTATCCCTTTTGAAACTCAGTTTCCTTTTACCAAGCCTTTGAAAGGAAAACTGAAAAGAAGATTATTTACCGTTTCTGAGACTCAGTTTCCCATTACTAAGCCTTTGAAAGGAAGACTGAAAAGAAGATTATTTACCGTTTCTGCGACTCAGTTTCCCATTGCTAAGCCTTTGAAAGGAAGACTGAAAAGAAGATTATTTATCCCTTTTGAAACTCAGTTTCCTTTTACTAAGCCTTTGAAAGGAAAACTGAAAAGAAGATTATTTATCCCTTTTGAAACTCAGCTCCCCTTTACTAATCCTATGGAAGGAAGACTGAAAAGAAGATTGTTTATCAATTGCGAAACTCAGTTGCCCTTTACTAAGCCCTTGGAAGGAAGACTGAAAAGAAGGTTATTTATCCATTTTGAGACCCAGCTCCCCTTTACTAGGCCTTTGGAAGGAAGACTGAAAAGAAGAATATTTACCGTTTGTAAGACTCAGTTTCCCATTACTAATCCTTTGAAAGGAAGACTGAAAAGAAGATTATTTACCGTTTCTGAGACTCAGTTTCAAATTACTAAGCCTTTGAAAGGAAGACTGACAAGAAGATTATTTATCCCTTTTGAAACTCAGCTCCCCTTCACTAAGCCTACGGAAGGAAGACTGAAAAGAAGATTATTTACCGTTTGTAAGACTCAGTTTCCCATTACTAAGCCTTTGAAAGGAAGACTGAAAAGAAGATTATTTACCGTTTCTGAGACTCAGTTTCAAATTACTAAGCCTTTGAAAGGAAGACTGAAAAGAAGATTATTTATCCCTTTTGAAACTCAGTTTCCTTTTACCAAGCCTTTGAAAGGAAAACTGAAAAGAAGATTATTTATTCCTTTTGAAACTCAGCTCCACTGTACTAAACTTTTGGAAGGAAAATTGAAAACAAGATTGTTTATCAATTACGAAACTCAGTTGCCCTTTACTAAGTAATTGGAAGGAAGACTGAAAAGAAGATTATTTATCGTTTGTGAGACTAAGTTTCCCTCTACTAAGCCCTTGGAAGGAGGACTGAAAAGAAGATTATTTATCCCTTTTGAAACTCAGTTTCCTTTTACTAAGCCTTTGAAAGGAAAACTGAAAAGAAGATTATTTATCCATTTTGAGACCCAGCTCCCCTTTACTAGGCCTTTGGAAGGAAGACTGAAAAGAAGATTGTTTATCAATTGCGAAACTCAGTTTCCCTTTACTAAGCCCTTGGAATGAAGACTGAAAAGAAGATTATTTATCCATTTTGAAACTCAGTTAACCTTTACTAAGCCCTTGGAAAGAAGACTGAAAAGGAGATTATTTATCGTTTGTGAGACTCAGTTGCCCTTTACGAAGCCTTTGGAAGGAAGACTGAAAAGAAGATTATTTACCGTTTTTAAGACTCAGTTCCCATTACTAAGCCTTTGAAAGGAAGACTGAAAAGAAGCTTATTTATCCCTTTTGAAACTCAGTTTCCTTTTACCAAGCCTTTGAAAGGAAAACTGAAAAGAAGATTATTTACCGTTTCTGAGACTCAGTTTCCCATTACTAAGCCTTTGAAAGGAAGACTGAAAAGAAGATTATTTACCGTTTCTGAGACTCAATTTCCCTCTACTAAGCCCTTGGAAGGAGGACTGAAAAGAAAATTATTTATGCCTTTTGAAACGCAGTTTCCTTTTACTAAACCTTTGAAAGGAAGACTGAAAAGAAGATTATTTATCCCTTTTGAAACTCAGCTCCACTGTACTTAATTTTTGGAAGGAAGATTGAAAACAAGATTGTTTATCTATTACGAAACTCAGTTGCCCTTTACTAAGCCCTTGGAAGGAAGACTGAAAAGAAGATTATTTATCGTTTGTGAGACTCAGTTTCCTTCTACTAAGCCCTTGGAAGGAATACTGAAAAGAAGGTTAGTTATCCCTTTTGAAACTGAGCTCCCCTTTACTAGGCCTTTGGAAATAAGAGTGAAAAGAAGTTTATTTATCCCTTTTGAAACTCAGTTTCCCTTTACTAAGCCTTGAAAGGAGGACTGAAAAGAAGATTTTTTATCTCTTTTGAAACTCAGTTCCCCTTTACTAAGCCTATGGAAGGAAGACTGAAGAGAAGATTTGAAACTCAGTTAAATTTTACAAAGCCTTTGCAAGGAAAACTGAAAAGAAGGTTACATATCCCATTTGAAACTCAGCTCCCCTCTACTAGGCCTTTGGAAGGAAGAATGAAAAGAACATTATTTATCCCTTTTGAAACTCAATTTCCCTTTACTAAGCCATTGAAAGGAAAACTGAAAAGAAGGTTACATATCCTTTTTGAAACTCAGCTCCCCTTTACTAGGCCTTTGGAAGGAAGAGTGAAAAGAAAATTATTTATGCCTTTTGAAACTCAGTTTGCTTTTACTAAGCCTTTGAAAGGAAGACTTAAAAGAAGATTATTTATCGTTTGTGAGACTCAGTTTCCCTCTACTAAGCCCTTGGAAGGAGGACTGAAAAGAAGATTATTTATCCCTTTTGAAACTCAGTTAAAATTTACTAAGCCTTTTAAAGGAAAACTGAAAAGAAGGTTAATTATCCCTTTTGAAACTGAGCTCCCCTTTACTAGGCCTTTGGAAATGGGAGTGAAAAGAAGTTTATTTATCCCTTTTGAAACTCAGTTTCCCTTTACTAAGCCTTGAAAGGAAGACTGAAAAGAAGATTATTTATCTCTTTTGAAACTCAGTTCCCCTTTACTAAGCCTATGGAAGGAAGACTGAAGAGAAGATTTGAAACTCAGTTAAATTTTACAAAGCCTTTGCAAGGAAAACTGAAAAGAAGTTTACATATCCCTTTTGAAACTCAGCTCCCCTCTACTAGGCCTTTGGAAGGAAGAGTGAAAAGAAAATTATTTATGCCTTTTGAAACTCAGTTTCCTTTTACTAAGCCTTTGAAAGGAAGACTGAAAAGAAGATTATTTATCCCTTTTGAAACTCAGCTCCACTGTACTTAACTTTTGGAGGGAAGATTGAAAACAAGATTGTTTATCAATTACGAAACTCAGTTGCCCTTTACTAAGCCCTTGGAAGGAAGACTGAAAAGAAGAATATTTATCGTTTGTAAGACTCAGTTCCCATTACTAAGCCTTTTAAAGGAAAACTGAAAAGAAGGTTATTTATCCCTTTTGAAACTCAGTTCCCCTTTACAAAGCCTATGGAAGGAAGACTGAAAAGAAGATTGTTTATCAATTGCGAAACTCAGTTTCCCTTTACTAAGCCCTTGGAATGAAGACTGAAAAGAAGATTATTTATACCTTTTGAAACTCAGTTTCCTTTTACCAAGCCTTTGAAAGGAAAACTGAAAAGAAGATTATTTACCGTTTCTGAGACTCAGTTTCCCATTACTAAGCCTTTGAAAGGAAGACTGAAAAGAAGATTATTTACCGTTTCTGAGACTCAATTTCCCATTACTAATCCTTTGAAAGGAAGACTGAAAAGAAGATTATTTATCCCTTTTGAAACTCAGTTTCCTTTTACTAAGCCTTTGAAAGGAAAACTGAAAAGAAGATTATTTATCCCTTTTGAAACTCAGCTCCCCTTTACTAAGCCTATGGAAGGAAGACTGAAAAGAAGGTTATTTATCCATTTTGAAACCCAGCTCCCCTTTAATAGGCCTTTGGAAGGAAGACTGAAAAGAAGACTATTTACCGTTTGTAAGACTCAGTTTCCCTTTACTAATCCTTTGAAAGGAAGACTGAAAAGAAGATTATTTACCGTTTCTGAGACTCAGTTTCCCTCTACTAAGCCTTTGAAATTAAGACTGAAAAGAAGATTATTTATCCCTTTTGAAACTCAGTTAACCTTTACTAAGCCTTTGCAAGGAAAACTGAAAAGAAGGTTACATATACCTTTTGAAACTCAGCTCCCCTTTACTAGGCCTTTGGAAGGAAGTGTGAAAAGAAAATTATTTATGCCTTTTGAAACGCAGTTTCCTTTTACTAAACCTTTGAAAGGAAGACTGAAAAGAAGATTATTTATCCCTTTTGAAACTCAGCTCCACTGTACTTAATTTTTGGAAGGAAGATTGAAAACAAGATTGTTTATCTATTACGAAACTCAGTTACCCTTTACTAAGCCCTTGGAAGGAAGACTGAAAAGAAGATTATTTATCGTTTTTGAGACTCAGTTTCCCTCTACTAAGCCCTTGGAAGGAGGACTGAAAAGAAGATTATTTATCCCTTTTGAAACTCAGTTAAAATTTACTAAGCCTTTTAAAGGAAAACTGAAAAGAAGGTTAATTATCCCTTTTGAAACTGAGCTCCCCTTTACTAGGCCTTTGGAAATAAGAGTGAAAAGAAAATTATTTATGCCTTTTGAAACTCAGTTTCCTTTTACTAAGCCTTCGAAAGGAAGACTGAAAGGAAGATTATTTATCCCTTTTGAAACTCAGTTCCACTGTACTTAACTTTTGGAGGGAAGATTGAAAACAAGATTGTTTATCAATTACGAAACTCAGTTGCCCTTTACTAAGCCCTTGGAAGGAAGACTGAAAAGAAGAATATTTATCGTTTGTGAGACTCAGTTTCCCTCTACTAATCCCTTGGAAGGAGGACTGAAAAGAAGATTATTTATCCCTTTTGAAACTCAGTTAACCTTTACTAAGCCTTTTAAAGGAAAACTGAAAAGAAGGTTATTTATCCCTTTTGAAACTGAGCTCCCCTTTACTAGGCCTTTGGAAGGAAGAGTGAAAAGAACATTATTTATCCCTTTTGAAACTCAATTTCCCTTTACTAAGCCTTTGAAAGGAAAACTGAAAAGAAGATTATTTATCCCTTTTGAAACTCAGCTCCACTGTACTTAACTTTTGGAAGGAAGATTGAAAACAAGATTGTTTATCAATTACGAAACTCAGTTGCCCTTTACTAAGCCCTTGGAAGGAAGACTGAAAAGAAGATTATTTATCGTTTTTGAGACTCAGTTTCCCTCTAATAAGCCCTTGGAAGGAGGACTGAAAAAAAGATTATTTATCACTTTTGAAACTCAGTTAACCTTTACTAAGCCTTTTAAAGGAAAACTGAAAAGAAGAGGTCCCCTTTACTAGGCCTTTGGAAGGAAGAGTGAAAGGAACATTATTTATCCCTTTTGAAACTCAATTTCCCTTTACTAAGCCTTTGAAAGGAAAACTGAAAAGAAGACTATTTATCCCTTTTGAATCTCAGCTCCACTGTACTTAACTTTTGGAAGGAAGATTGAAAACAAGATTGTTTATCAATTACGAAACTCAGTTGCCCTTTACTAAGCCCTTGGAAGGAAGACTGAAAAGAAGATTATTTATCGTTTGTGAGACTCAGTTTACCTCTACTAAGCCCTTGGAAGGAGGACTGAAAAGAAGATTATTTATCCCTTTTGAAACTCAGTTAACCTTTACTAAGCCTTTTAAAGGAAAACTGAAAAGAAGGTTATTTATCCCTTTTGAAACTGAGCTCCCCTTTACTAGGCCTTTGGAAGGAGAGGTGAAAAGGAGATTATTTATCCATTTTGAAACTCAGTTTCCCTTTAGTAAGCCTTTGAAAGGAAGACTGAAAAGATTATTTATCTCTTTTGAAACTCAGTTCCCCTTTACTAAGCCTATGGAAGGAAGACTGAAAAGAAGATTTGAAACTCAGTTAACCTTTACTAAGCTTTTGCAAGGAAAACTGAAAAGAAGATTATTTATCCCTTTTGAAACTCAGCTCCACTGTACTTAAATTTTGGAAGGAAGATTGAAAACAAGATTGTTTATCAATTACGAAACTCAGTTGCCCTTTACTAAGCCCTTGGAAGGAAGACTGAAAAGAAGATTATTTATCGTTTGTGAGACTCAGTTTCCCTCCACTAAGCCCTTGGAAGGAGGACTGAAAAGAAGATTATTTGTCCCTTTTGAAACTCAGTTAACCTTTACTAAGCATTTTAAAGGAAAACTGAAAAGAAGGTTATTTATCCCTTTTGAAACTGAGCTCCCCTTTACTAGGCCTTTGGAAGAAAGAGTGAAAGGAACATTATTTATCCCTTTTGAAACTCAATTTCCCTTTACTAAGCCTTTGAAAGGAAAACTGAAAAGAAGATTATTTATCCCTTTTGAAACTCAGCTCCACTGTACTTAACTTTTCTAAGGAAGATTGAAAACAAGATTGTTTATCAATTACGAAACTCAGTTGCCCTTTACTAAGCCCTTGGAAGGAAGACTGAAAAGAAGATAATTTATCGTTTTTGAGACTCAGTTTCCCTCTACTAAGCCCTTGGAAGGAGGACTGAAAAGAAGATTATTTATGCCTTTTGAAACTCAGTTTCCTTTTACTAAGCCTTTGAAAGGAAGACTTAAAAGAAGATTTTTTATCCCTTTTGAAACTCAGCTCCCCTTTACTAGGCCTTTGGAAGGAAGAGTGAAAAGAAAATTATTTATGCCTTTTGAAACTCAGTTTCCTTTTACTAAGCCTTCGAAATTAAGACTGAAAAGAAGATTATTTATCCCTTTTGAAACTCAGCTCCACTGTACTTAACTTTTGGAGGGAAGATTGAAAACAAGATTGTTTATCAATTACGAAACTCAGTTGCCCTTTACTAAGCCCTTGGAAGGAAGACTGAAAAGAAGAATATTTATAGTTTGTGAGACTCAGTTTCCCTCTACTCAGCCTTTGAAAGGAAGACTGAAATGAAGGTTATTTATCCATTTTGAAACTCAGTTGCCCTTTACTAAGCCCTTGGAAGAAAGACTGAAAAGAAGATTATTTACCGTTTGTGAGACTCAGTTTCGATCTACTTAGCCTTTGAAAGGAAAACTGAAAGGAAGGTTATTTATCCCTTTTGAAACTCAGCTCCCCTTTACTAGGCCTTTGGAAGGAAGAGTGAAAAGAACATTATTTATCCCTTTTGAAACTCAATTTCCCTTTACTAAGCCTTTGAAAGGAAAACTGAAAAGAAGATTATTTATCCCTTTTGAAACTCAGCTCCACTGTACTTAACTTTTGGAAGGAAGATTGAAAACAAGATTGTTTATCAATTACGAAACTCAGTTGCCCTTTACTAAGCCCTTGGAAGGAAGACTGAAAAGAAGATTATTTATCGTTTTTGAGACTCAGTTTCCCTCTAATAAGCCCTTGGAAGGAGGACTGAAAAAAAGATTATTTATCACTTTTGAAACTCAGTTAACCTTTACTAAGCCTTTTAAAGGAAAACTGAAAAGAAGAGGTCCCCTTTACTAGGCCTTTGGAAGGAAGAGTGAAAGGAACATTATTTATCCCTTTTGAAACTCAATTTCCCTTTACTAAGCCTTTGAAAGGAAAACTGAAAAGAAGACTATTTATCCCTTTTGAATCTCAGCTCCACTGTACTTAACTTTTGGAAGGAAGATTGAAAACAAGATTGTTTATCAATTACGAAACTCAGTTGCCCTTTACTAAGCCCTTGGAAGGAAGACTGAAAAGAAGATTATTTATCGTTTGTGAGACTCAGTTTACCTCTACTAAGCCCTTGGAAGGAGGACTGAAAAGAAGATTATTTATCCCTTTTGAAACTCAGTTAACCTTTACTAAGCCTTTTAAAGGAAAACTGAAAAGAAGGTTATTTATCCCTTTTGAAACTGAGCTCCCCTTTACTAGGCCTTTGGAAGGAGAGGTGAAAAGGAGATTATTTATCCATTTTGAAACTCAGTTTCCCTTTAGTAAGCCTTTGAAAGGAAGACTGAAAAGATTATTTATCTCTTTTGAAACTCAGTTCCCCTTTACTAAGCCTATGGAAGGAAGACTGAAAAGAAGATTTGAAACTCAGTTAACCTTTACTAAGCTTTTGCAAGGAAAACTGAAAAGAAGATTATTTATCCCTTTTGAAACTCAGCTCCACTGTACTTAAATTTTGGAAGGAAGATTGAAAACAAGATTGTTTATCAATTACGAAACTCAGTTGCCCTTTACTAAGCCCTTGGAAGGAAGACTGAAAAGAAGATTATTTATCGTTTGTGAGACTCAGTTTCCCTCCACTAAGCCCTTGGAAGGAGGACTGAAAAGAAGATTATTTGTCCCTTTTGAAACTCAGTTAACCTTTACTAAGCATTTTAAAGGAAAACTGAAAAGAAGGTTATTTATCCCTTTTGAAACTGAGCTCCCCTTTACTAGGCCTTTGGAAGAAAGAGTGAAAGGAACATTATTTATCCCTTTTGAAACTCAATTTCCCTTTACTAAGCCTTTGAAAGGAAAACTGAAAAGAAGATTATTTATCCCTTTTGAAACTCAGCTCCACTGTACTTAACTTTTCTAAGGAAGATTGAAAACAAGATTGTTTATCAATTACGAAACTCAGTTGCCCTTTACTAAGCCCTTGGAAGGAAGACTGAAAAGAAGATTATTTATCGTTTTTGAGACTCAGTTTCCCTCTACTAAGCCCTTGGAAGGAGGACTGAAAAGAAGATTATTTATGCCTTTTGAAACTCAGTTTCCTTTTACTAAGCCTTTGAAAGGAAGACTTAAAAGAAGATTTTTTATCCCTTTTGAAACTCAGCTCCCCTTTACTAGGCCTTTGGAAGGAAGAGTGAAAAGAAAATTATTTATGCCTTTTGAAACTCAGTTTCCTTTTACTAAGCCTTCGAAATTAAGACTGAAAAGAAGATTATTTATCCCTTTTGAAACTCAGCTCCACTGTACTTAACTTTTGGAGGGAAGATTGAAAACAAGATTGTTTATCAATTACGAAACTCAGTTGCCCTTTACTAAGCCCTTGGAAGGAAGACTGAAAAGAAGAATATTTATAGTTTGTGAGACTCAGTTTCCCTCTACTAATCCCTTGGAAGGAGGACTGAAAAGAAGATTATTTATCCCTTTTGAAACTCAGTTAACCTTTACTAAGCCCTTTAAAGGAAAACTGAAAAGAAGGTTATTTATCCCTTTTGAAACTGAGCTCCCCTTTACTAGGCCTTTGGAAGGAAGAGTGAAAGGAACATTATTTATCCCTTTTGAAACTCAATTTCCCTTTACTAAGCCTTTGAAAAGAAAACTGAAAAGAAGATTATTTATCCCTTTTGAAACTCAGCTCCACTGTACTTAATTTTTGGAAGGAAGATTGAAAACAAGATTGTTTATCAATTACGAAACTCAGTTGCCCTTTACTAAGCCCTTGGAAGGAAGACTGAAAAGAAGATTATTTATCGTTTTTGAGACTCAGTTTCCCTCTACTAAGCCCTTGGAAGGAGGACTGAAAAAAAGATTATTTATCACTTTTGAAACTCAGTTAACCTTTACTAAGCCTTTGAAAGGAAAACTGAAAAGAAGACTATTTATCCCTTTTGAATCTCAGCTCCACTGTACTTAACTTTTGGAAGGAAGATTGAAAACAAGATTGTTTATCAATTACGAAACTCAGTTGCCCTTTACTAAGCCCTTGGAAGGAAGACTGAAAAGAAGATTATTTACCGTTTCTGAGACTCAGTTTCCCATTACTAAGCCTTTGAAAGGAAGACTGAAAAGAAGATTATTTATCCCTTTTGAAACTCAGTTAACCTTTACTAAGCCTTTTAAAGGAAAACTGAAAAGAAGGTTATTCATCCCTTTTGAAACTGAGCTCCCCTTTACTAGGCCTTTGGAAGGAAGAGTGAAAAGGAGATTATTTATCCCTTTTGAAACTCAGTTTCCCTTTAGTAAGCCTTTGAAAGGAAGACTGAAAAGATTATTTATCTCTTTTGAAACTCAGTTCCCCTTTACTAAGCCTATGGAAGGAATTCTGAAAAGAAGATTTGAAACTCAGTTAACCTTTACTAAGCCTTTGCAAGGAAAACTGAAAAGAAGATTATTTATCCCTTTTGAAAGTCAGCTCCACTGTACTTAAATTTTGGAAGGAAGATTGAAAACAAGATTGTTTATCAATTACGAAACTCAGTTGCCCTTTACTAAGCCCTTGGAAGGAAGACTGAAAAGAAGATTATTTATCGTTTGTGAGACTCAGTTTCCCTCCACTAAGCCCTTGGAAGGAGGACTGAAAAGAAGATTATTTATCCGATTTGAAACTCAGTTAACCTTTACTAAGCCTTTTAAAGGAAAACTGAAAAGAAGGTTATTTATTCCTTTTGAAACTGAGCTCCCCTTTACTAGGCCTTTGGAAGGAAGAGTGAAAGGAACATTATTTATCCCTTTTGAAACTCAATTTCCCTTTACTAAGCCTTTGAAAGGAAAACTGAAAAGAAGATTATTTATCCCTTTTGAAACTCAGCTCCACTGTACTTAAATTTTGGAAGGAAGATTGAAAACAAGATTGTTTATCAATTACGAAACTCAGTTGCCCTTTACTAAGCCCTTGGAAGGAAGACTGAAAAGAAGATTATTTATCGTTTGTGAGACTCAGTTTCCCTCTACTAAGCCCTTGGAAGGAGGACTGAAAAGAAGATTATTTATTCCTTTTGAAACTCAGTTAACCTTTACTAAGCCTTTTAAAGGAAAACTGAAAAGAAGGTTATTTATTCCTTTTGAAACTGAGCTCCCCTTTACTAGGCCTTTGGAAGGAAGAGTGAAAGGAACATAATTTATCCCTTTTGAAACTCAATTTCCCTTTACTAAGCCTTTGAAAGGAAAACTGAAAAGAAGATTATTTATCCCTTTTGAAACTCAGCTCCACTGTACTTAATTTTTGGAAGGAAGATTGAAAACAAGATTGTTTATCAATTACGAAACTCAGTTGCCCTTTACTAAGCCCTTGGAAGGAAGACTGAAAAGAAGATTATTTATCGTTTGTGAGACTCAGTTTTGCTCTACTAAGCCCTTGGAATGAGGACTGAAAAGAAGATTATTTACCCCTTTTGAAACTCAGTTTCCCTTTACTAAGCCTTTGAAAGGAAGACTGAAAAGAAGATTATTTATCTCTTTTGAAACTCAGTTCCCCTTTACTAAGCCTATAAAAGGAAGACTGAAGAGAAGATTTGAAACTCAGTTAACCTTTACTAAGCCTTTGCTTATTTAATTATCCTTTTGAAACTCAATTTCCCTTTACTAAGCCTTTGAAAGGAAAACTGAAAAGAAGGTTACATATCCTTTTTGAAACTCAGCTCCCCTTTACTAGGCCTTTGGAAGGAAGAGTGAAAAGAAAATTATTTATGCATTTTGAAACTCAGTTTCCTTTTACTAAGCCTTTGAAAGGAAAACTGAAAAGAAGATTATTTATCCCTTTTGAAACTCAGCTCCACTGTACTTAACTTTTGGAAGGAAGATTGAAAACAAGATTGTTTATCAATTACGAAACTCAGTTGCCCTTTACTAAGCCCTTGGAAGGAAGACTGAAAAGAAGATTATTTATCGTTTGTGAGACTCAGTTTCCCTCTACTAAGCCCTTGGAAGGAGGACTGAAAAGAAGATTATTTATCCCTTTTGAAACTCAGTTAACCTTTACTAAGCCTTTTAAAGGAAAACTGAAAAGAAGGTTATTTATCCCTTTTGAAACTGAGCTCCCCTTTACTGGCCTTTGGAAGGAAGAGTGAAAAGAACATTATTTATATCTTTTGAAACTCAATTTCCCTTTACTAAGCCTTTGAAAGGAAGACTTAAAAGAAGATTTTTTATCCCTTTTGAAACTCAGCTCCACTGTACTTAACTTTTGGAAGGAAGATTGAAAACAAGATTGTTTATCAATTACGAAACTCAGTTGCCCTTTACTAAATCCTTGGAAGGAAGACTGAGAAGAAGATTATTTATCGTTTTTGAGACTCAGTTTCCCTCTACTAAGCCCTTGGAAGGAGGACTGAAAAGAAGATTATTTATCCCTTTTGAAACTCAGTTAACCTTTACTAAGCCTTTTAAAGGAAAACTGAAAAGAAGGTTATCTATCCCTTTTGAAACTGAGCTCCCCTTTACTAGGCCTTTGGAAGGAAGAGTGTAAGGAACATTATTTATCCCTTTTGAAACTCAATTTTCCTTTACTAAGCCTTTGAAAGGAAAACTGAAAAGAAGATTATTTATCCCTTTTGAAACTCAGCTCCACTGTACTTAACTTTTGGAAGGAAGATTGAAAACAAGATTGTATATCAATTACGAAACTCAGTTGCCCTTTACTAAGCCCTTGGAAGGAAGACTGAAAAGAAGATTATTTATCGTTTGTGAGACTCAGTTTCCCTCTACTAAGCCCTTGGAAGGAGGACTGAAAAGAAGATTATTTATCCCTTTTGAAACTCAGTTAACCTTTACTAAGCCTTTTAAAGGAAAACTGAAAAGAAGGTTTTTTATTCCTTTTGAAACTAAGCTCCCCTTTACTAGGCCTTTGGAAGGAAGAGTGAAAAGAAGATTATTTATCCGTTTTGAAACTCAGTTTCCCTTTACTAAGCCTATGGAAGGAAGACTGAAAAGAAGATTTGAAACTCAGTTAACCTTTACTAAGCCTTTGCAAGGAAAACTGAAAAGAAGGTTACATATCCCTTTTGAAACTCAGCTCCCCTCTACTAGGCCCTTGGAAGGAAGAGTGAAAAGAACATTATTTATCCCTTTTGAAACTCAGTTAACCTTTACTAAGCCTTTTAAAGGAAAACTGAATAGAAGGTTATTTATCCCTTTTAAAACTGAGCTCCCCCTTACTAGGCCTTTGGAAGGAAAACTGAAAAGAAGATTATTTATCCCTTTTGAAACTCAGCTCCACTGTACGTAAATTTTGGAAGGAAGATTGAAAACAAGATTGTTTATCAATTACGAAACTCAGTTGCCCTTTACTAAGCCCTTGGAAGGAAGACTGAAAAGAAGATTATTTATCGTTTGTGAGACTCAGTTTCCCTCTACTAAGCCCTTGGAAGGAGGACTGAAAGAAGATTATTTATTCCTTTTGAAACTCAGTTAACCTTTACTAAGCCTTTTAAAGGAAAACTGAAAAGAAGGTTATTTATTCCTTTTGAAACTGAGCTCCCCTTTACTAGGCCTTTGGAAGGAAGAGTGAAAGGAACATTATTTATCCCTTTTGAAACTCAATTTCCCTTTACTAAGCCTTTGAAAGGAAAACTGAAAAGAAGATTATTTATCCCTTTTGAAACTCAGCTCCACTGTACTTAATTTTTGGAAGGAAGATTGAAAACAAGATTGTTTATCAATTACGAAACTCAGTTGCCCTTTACTAAGCCCTTGGAAGGAAGACTGAAAAGAAGATTATTTATCGTTTGTGAGACTCAGTTTCCCTCTACTAAGCCCTTGGAAGGAGGACTGAAAAGAAGATTATTTACCCCTTTTGAAACTCAGTTTCCCTTTACTAAGCCTTTGAAAGGAAAACTGAAAAGAAGGTTATTTATTCCTTTTGAAACTAAGCTCCCCTTTACTAGGCCTTTGGAAGGAAGAGTGAATAGAAAATTATTTATGCATTTTGAAACTCAGTTTCCTTTTACTAAGCCTTTGAAAGGAAGACTGAAAATGAGATTATTTATCTCTTTTGAAACTCAGTTCCCCTTTACTAAGCCTATAAAAGGAAGACTGAAGAGAAGATTTGAAACTCAGTTAACCTTTACTAAGCCTTTGCTTATTTAATTATCCCTTTTGAAACTCAATTTCCCTTTACTAAGCCTTTGAAAGGAAAACTGAAAAGAAGGTTACATATCCTTTTTGAAACTCAGCTCCCCTTTACTAGGCCTTTGGAAGGAAGAGTGAATAGAAAATTATTTATGCATTTTGAAACTCAGTTTCCTTTTACTAAGCCTTTGAAAGGAAGACTTAAAAGAAGATTTTTTATCCCTTTTGAAACTCAGCTTAACTGTACTTAACTTTTGGAGGGAAGATTGAAAACAAGATTGTTTATCAATTACGAAACTCAGTTGCCCTTTACTAAGCCCTTGGTAGGAAGACTGAAAAGAAGAATATTTATCGTTTGTGAGACTCAGTTTCCCTCTACTAAGCCCTTGGAAGGAGGACTGAAAAGAAGATTATTTATCCCTTTTGAAACTCAGTTAACCTTTACTAAGCCTTTTAAAGGAAAACTGAAAAGAAGGTTATTTATCCCTTTTGAAACTGAGCTCCCCTTTACTGGCCTTTGGAAGGAAGAGTGAAAAGAACATTATTTATATCTTTTGAAACTCAATTTCCCTTTACTAAGCCTTTGAAAGGAAGACTTAAAAGAAGATTTTTTATCCCTTTTGAAACTCAGCTCCACTGTACTTAACTTTTGGAAGGAAGATTGAAAACAAGATTGTTTATCAATTACGAAACTCAGTTGCCCTTTACTAAACCCTTGGAAGGAAGACTGAAAAGAAGATTATTTATCGTTTTTGAGACTCAGTTTCCCTCTACTAAGCCCTTGGAAGGAGGACTGAAAAGAAGATTATTTATCCCTTTTGAAACTCAGTTAACCTTTACTAAGCCTTTTAAAGGAAAACTGAATAGAAGGTTATTTATCCCTTTTGAAACTGAGCTCCCCTTTACTAGGCCTTTGGAAGGAAGAGTGTAAGGAACATTATTTATCCCTTTTGAAACTCAATTTCCCTTTACTAAGCCTTTGAAAGGAAAACTGAAAAGAAGATTATTTATCCCTTTTGAAACTCAGCTCCACTGTACTTAACTTTTGGAAGGAAGATTGAAAACAAGATTGTTTATCAATTACGAAACTCAGTTGCCCTTTACTAAGCCCTTGGAAGGAAGACTGAAAAGAAGATTATTTATCGTTTGTGAGACTCAGTTTCCCTCTACTAAGCCCTTGGAAGGAGGACTGAAAAGAAGATTATTTATCCCTTTTGAAACTCAGTTAACCTTTACTAAGCCTTTTAAAGGAAAACTGAAAAGAAGGTTATTTATTCCTTTTGAAACTAAGCTCCCCTTTACTAGGCCTTTGGAAGGAAGAGTAAAAATAAGATTATTTATCCCTTTTGAAACTCAGTTTCCCTTTACTAAGCCTTTGAAAGGAAAACTGAAAAGATTATTTATCTCTTTTGAAACTCAGTTCCCCTTTACTAAGCCTATGGAAGGAAGACTGAAAAGAAGATTATTTATCGTTTGTGAGACTCAGTTTCCCTCTACTAAGCCCTTGGAAGGAGGACTGAAAAGAAGATTATTTATCCCTTTTGAAACTCAGTTAACCTTTACTAAGCCTTTGAAAGGAAAATTGAAAAGAAGATTATTTATTCCTTTTGAAACTAAGCTCCCCTTTACTAGGCCTTTGGAAGGAAGAGTGAATAGAAAATTATTTATGCATTTTGAAACTCAGTTTCCTTTTACTAAGCCTTTGAAAGGAAGACTGAAAATGAGATTATTTATCTCTTTTGAAACTCAGTTCCCCTTTACTAAGCCTATAAAAGGAAGACTGAAGAGAAGATTTGAAACTCAGTTAACCTTTACTAAGCCTTTGCTTATTTAATTATCCCTTTTGAAACTCAATTTCCTTTTACTAAGCCTTTGAAAGGAAAACTGAAAAGAAGGTTACATATCCTTTTTGAAACTCAGCTCCCCTTTACTAGGCCTTTGGAAGGAAGAGTGAATAGAAAATTATTTATGCATTTTGAAACTCAGTTTCCTTTTACTAAGCCTTTGAAAGGAAGACTTAAAAGAATATTTTTTATCCCTTTTGAAACTCAGCTTAACTGTACTTAACTTTTGGAGGGAAGATTGAAAACAAGATTGTTTATCAATTACGAAACTCAGTTGCCCTTTACTAAGCCCTTGGAAGGAAGACTGAAAAGAAGAATATTTATCGTTTGTGAGACTCAGTTTCCCTCTACTAAGCCCTTGGAAGGAGGACTGAAAAGAAGATTATTTATCCCTTTTGAAACTCAGTTAACCTTTACTAAGCCTTTTAAAGGAAAACTGAATAGAAGGTTATTTATCCCTTTTGAAACTGAGCTCCCCTTTACTAGGCCTTTGGAAGGAAGAGTGTAAGGAACATTATTTATCCCTTTTGAAACTCAATTTCCCTTTACTAAGCCTTTGAAAGGAAAACTGAAAAGAAGATTATTTATCCCTTTTGAAACTCAGCTCCACTGTACTTAACTTTTGGAAGGAAGATTGAAAACAAGATTGTTTATCAATTACGAAACTCAGTTGCCCTTTACTAAGCCCTTGGAAGGAAGACTGAAAAGAAGATTATTTATCGTTTGTGAGACTCAGTTTCCCTCTACTAAGCCCTTGGAAGGAGGACTGAAAAGAAGATTATTTATCCCTTTTGAAACTCAGTTAACCTTTACTAAGCCTTTTAAAGGAAAACTGAAAAGAAGGTTATTTATTCCTTTTGAAACTAAGCTCCCCTTTACTAGGCCTTTGGAAGGAAGAGTAAAAATAAGATTATTTATCCCTTTTGAAACTCAGTTTCCCTTTACTAAGCCTTTGAAAGGAAAACTGAAAAGATTATTTATCTCTTTTGAAACTCAGTTCCCCTTTACTAAGCCTATGGAAGGAAGACTGAAAAGAAGATTATTTATCGTTTGTGAGACTCAGTTTCCCTCTACTAAGCCCTTGGAAGGAGGACTGAAAAGAAGATTATTTATCCCTTTTGAAACTCAGTTAACCTTTACTAAGCCTTTGAAAGGAAAATTGAAAAGAAGATTATTTATTCCTTTTGAAACTAAGCTCCCCTTTACTAGGCCTTTGGAAGGAAGAGTGAATAGAAAATTATTTATGCATTTTGAAACTCAGTTTCCTTTTACTAAGCCTTTGAAAGGAAGACTGAAAATGAGATTATTTATCTCTTTTGAAACTCAGTTCCCCTTTACTAAGCCTATAAAAGGAAGACTGAAGAGAAGATTTGAAACTCAGTTAACCTTTACTAAGCCTTTGCTTATTTAATTATCCCTTTTGAAACTCAATTTCCTTTTACTAAGCCTTTGAAAGGAAAACTGAAAAGAAGGTTACATATCCTTTTTGAAACTCAGCTCCCCTTTACTAGGCCTTTGGAAGGAAGAGTGAATAGAAAATTATTTATGCATTTTGAAACTCAGTTTCCTTTTACTAAGCCTTTGAAAGGAAGACTTAAAAGAATATTTTTTATCCCTTTTGAAACTCAGCTTAACTGTACTTAACTTTTGGAGGGAAGATTGAAAACAAGATTGTTTATCAATTACGAAACTCAGTTGCCCTTTACTAAGCCCTTGGAAGGAAGACTGAAAAGAAGAATATTTATCGTTTGTGAGACTCAGTTTCCCTCTACTAAGCCCTTGGAAGGAGGACTGAAAAGAAGATTATTTATCCCTTTTGAAACTCAGTTAACCTTTACTAAGCCTTTTAAAGGAAAACTGAAAAGAAGGTTATTTATCCCTTTTGAAACTGAGCTCCCCTTTACTGGCCTTTGGAAGGAAGAGTGAAAAGAACATTATTTATATCTTTTGAAACTCAATTTCCCTTTACTAAGCCTTTGAAAGGAAGACTTAAAAGAAGATTTTTTATCCCTTTTGAAACTCAGCTCCACTGTACTTAACTTTTGGAAGGAAGATTGAAAACAAGATTGTTTATCAATTACGAAACTCAGTTGCCCTTTACTAAACCCTTGGAAGGAAGACTGAAAAGAAGATTATTTATCGTTTTTGAGACTCAGTTTCCCTCTACTAAGCCCTTGGAAGGAGGACTGAAAAGAAGATTATTTATCCCTTTTGAAACTCAGTTAACCTTTACTAAGCCTTTTAAAGGAAAACTGAAAAGAAGGTTATTTATCCCTTTTGAAACTGAGCTCCCCTTTACTAGGCCTTTGGAAGGAAGAGTGTAAGGAACATTATTTATCCCTTTTGAAACTCAATTTCCCTTTACTAAGCCTTTGAAAGGAAAACTGAAAAGAAGATTATTTATCCCTTTTGAAACTCAGCTCCACTGTACTTATCTTTTGGAAGGAAGATTGAAAACAAGATTGTTTATCAATTACGAAACTCAGTTGCCCTTTACTAAGCCCTTGGAAGGAAGACTGAAAAGAAGATTATTTATCGTTTGTGAGACTCAGTTTCCCTCTACTAAGCCCTTGGAAGGAGGACTGAAAAGAAGATTATTTATCCCTTTTGAAACTCAGTTAACCTTTACTAAGCCTTTTAAAGGAAAACTGAAAAGAAGGTTATTTATTCCTTTTGAAACTAAGCTCCCCTTTACTAGGCCTTTGGAAGGAAGAATAAAAAGAAGATTATTTATCCCTTTTGAAACTCAGTTTCCCTTTACTAAACCTTTGAAAGGAAAACTGAAAAGATTATTTATCTCTTTTGAAACTCAGTTCCCCTTTACTAAGCCTATGGAAGGAAGACTGAAAAGAAGATTATTTATCGTTTGTGAGACTCAGTTTCCCTCTACTAAGCCCTTGGAAGGAGGACTGAAAAGAAGATTATTTATCCCTTTTGAAACTCAGTTAACCTTTACTAAGCCTTTGAAAGGAAAACTGAAAAGAAGATTATTTATCCCTTTTGAAACTCAGCTCCACTGTACTTAACTTTTGGAAGGAAGATTGAAAACAAGATTGTTTATCAATTACGAAACTCAGTTGCCCTTTACTAAGCCCTTGGAAGGAAGACTGAAAAGAAGATTATTTATCGTTTGTGAGACTCAGTTTCCCTCTACTAAGCCCTTGGAAGGAGGACTGAAAAGAAGATTATTTATCCCTTTTGAAACTCAGTTTCCCTTTACTAAGCCTTTGAAAGGAAGACTGAAAAGATTGTTCATCTCTTTTGAAACTCAGTTCCCCTTTACTAAGCCTATGGAAGGAAGACTGAAAAGAAGATTTGAAACTCAGTTAACCTTTACTAAGCCTTTGCAAGGAAAACTGAAAAGAAGGTTACATATCCCTTTTGAAACTCAGCTCCCCTCTACTAGGCCTTTGGAAGGAAGAGTGAAAAGAACATTATTTATCCATTTTGAAACTCAGTTAACCTTTACTAAGCCTTTTAAAGGAAAACTGAATAGAAGGTTATTTATCCCTTTTGAAACTGAGCTCCCCCTTACTAGGACTTTGGAAGGAAGAGTGAAAGGAACATTATTTATCCCTTTTGAAACTCAATTTCCCTTTACTAAACCTTTGAAAGGAAAACTGAAAAGAAGATTATTTATCCCTTTTGAAACTCAGCTCCACTGTACTTAACTTTTGGAAGGAAGATTGAAAACAAGATTGTTTATCAATTACGAAACTCAGTTGCCCTTTACTAAGCCCTTGGAAGGAAGACTGAAAAGAAGATTATTTATCGTTTGTGAGACTCAGTTTCCCTCTACTAAGCCCTTGGAAGGAGGACTGAAAAGAAGATTATTTATCCCTTTTGAAACTCAGTTAACCTTTACTAAGCCTTTTAAAGAAAACTGAAAGAAGGTTATTTATCCCTTTTGAAACTGAGCTCCCCTTTACTAGGCCTTTGGAAGGAAGAGTGAAAGGAACATTATTTATCCCTTTTGAAACTCAATTTCCCTTTACTAAGCCTTTGAAAGGAAAACTGAAAAGAAGATTATTTATCCCTTTTGAAACTCAGCTCCACTGTACTTAACTTTTGGAAGGAAGATTGAAAACAAGATTGTTTATCAATTACGAAACTCAGTTGCCCTTTACTAAGCCCTTGGAAGGAGGACTGAAAAGAAGATTATTTATCCCTTTTGAAACTCAGTTAACCTTTACTAAGCCTTTTAAAGGAAAACTTAAAAGAAGGTTATTTATCCCTTTTGAAACTGAGCTCCCCTTTACTAGACCTTTGGAAGGAAGAGTGAAAAGAAGATTATTTATCCCTTTTGAAACTCAGTTTCCCTTTACTAAGCCTTTGAAATGAAAACTGAAAAGATTATTTATCTCTTTTGAAACTCAGTTCCCCTTTACTAAGCCTATGGAAGGAAGACTGAAAAGAAGATTTGAAACTCAGGTAACTTTTACTAAGCCTTTGCAAGGAAAACTGAAAAGAAGGTTACATATCCCTTTTGAAACTCAGCTCCCCTCTACTAGGCCTTTGGAAGGAAGAGTGAAAAGAACATTATTTATCCCTTTTGAAACTCAATTTCCCTTTACTAAGCCTTTGAAAGGAAAACTGCAAAGGAGGTTACATATCCCTTTTGAAACTCAACTCCCCTTTACTAGGCCTTTGGAAGGAAGAGTGAAAAGAAAATTATTTGTGCCTTTTGAAACTCAGTTTCCTTTAACTAAGCCTTTGAAAGGAAGACTGAAAAGAAGATTATTTATCCCCTTTGAAACTCAGCTCCACTGTACTTAACTTTTGGAAGGAAGATTGAAAACAAGATTGTTTATCAATTACGAAACTCAGTTGCCCTTTACTAAGCCCTTGGAAGGAGGACTGAAAAGAAGATTATTTATCCCTTTTGAAACTCAGTTAACCTTTACTAAGCCTTTTAAAGGAAAACTGAAAAGAAGGTTATTTATCCCTTTTGAAACTGAGCTCCCCTTTACTGGCCTTTGGAAGGAAGAGTGAAAAGAACATTATTTATATCTTTTGAAACTCAATTTCCCTTTACTAAGCCTTTGAAAGGAAGACTTAAAAGAAGATTTTTTATCCCTTTTGAAACTCAGCTCCACTGTACTTAACTTTTGGAAGGAAGATTGAAAACAAGATTGTTTATCAATTACGAAACTCAGTTGCCCTTTACTAAACCCTTGGAAGGAAGACTGAAAAGAAGATTATTTATCGTTTTTGAGACTCAGTTTCCCTCTACTAAGCCCTTGGAAGGAGGACTGAAAAGAAGATTATTTATCCCTTTTGAAACTCAGTTAACCTTTACTAAGCCTTTTAAAGGAAAACTGAATAGAAGGTTATTTATCCCTTTTGAAACT
Organism: Xylota segnis; assembly: GCA_963583995.1. Lineage (NCBI taxonomy): Eukaryota > Metazoa > Arthropoda > Insecta > Diptera > Syrphidae > Xylota > Xylota segnis. Next base: position 88,990,988 of record OY757236.1, on the reverse strand, counting down.
GAGCTCCCCTTTACTAGGCCTTTGGAAGGAAGAGTGTAAGGAACATTATTTATCCCTTTTGAAACTCAATTTCCCTTTACTAAGCCTTTGAAAGGAAAACTGAAAAGAAGATTATTTATCCCTTTTGAAACTCAGCTCCACTGTACTTAACTTTTGGAAGGAAGATTGAAAACAAGATTGTTTATCAATTACGAAACTCAGTTGCCCTTTACTAAGCCCTTGGAAGGAAGACTGAAAAGAAGATTATTTATCGTTTGTGAGACTCAGTTTCCCTCTACTAAGCCCTTGGAAGGAGGACTGAAAAGAAGATTATTTATCCCTTTTGAAACTCAGTTAACCTTTACTAAGCCTTTTAAAGGAAAACTGAAAAGAAGGTTATTTATTCCTTTTGAAACTAAGCTCCCCTTTACTAGGCCTTTGGAAGGAAGAGTAAAAATAAGATTATTTATCCCTTTTGAAACTCAGTTTCCCTTTACTAAGCCTTTGAAAGGAAAACTGAAAAGATTATTTATCTCTTTTGAAACTCAGTTCCCCTTTACTAAGCCTATGGAAGGAAGACTGAAAAGAAGATTATTTATCGTTTGTGAGACTCAGTTTCCCTCTACTAAGCCCTTGGAAGGAGGACTGAAAAGAAGATTATTTATCCCTTTTGAAACTCAGTTAACCTTTACTAAGCCTTTGAAAGGAAAATTGAAAAGAAGATTATTTATTCCTTTTGAAACTAAGCTCCCCTTTACTAGGCCTTTGGAAGGAAGAGTGAATAGAAAATTATTTATGCATTTTGAAACTCAGTTTCCTTTTACTAAGCCTTTGAAAGGAAGACTGAAAATGAGATTATTTATCTCTTTTGAAACTCAGTTCCCCTTTACTAAGCCTATAAAAGGAAGACTGAAGAGAAGATTTGAAACTCAGTTAACCTTTACTAAGCCTTTGCTTATTTAATTATCCCTTTTGAAACTCAATTTCCCTTTACTAAGCCTTTGAAAGGAAAACTGAAAAGAAGGTTACATATCCTTTTTGAAACTCAGCTCCCCTTTACTAGGCCTTTGGAAGGAAGAGTGAATAGAAAATTATTTATGCATTTTGAAACTCAGTTTCCTTTTACTAAGCCTTTGAAAGGAAGACTTAAAAGAAGATTTTTTATCCCTTTTGAAACTCAGCTTAACTGTACTTAACTTTTGGAGGGAAGATTGAAAACAAGATTGTTTATCAATTACGAAACTCAGTTGCCCTTTACTAAGCCCTTGGAAGGAAGACTGAAAAGAAGAATATTTATCGTTTGTGAGACTCAGTTTCCCTCTACTAAGCCCTTGGAAGGAGGACTGAAAAGAAGATTATTTATCCCTTTTGAAACTCAGTTAACCTTTACTAAGCCTTTTAAAGGAAAACTGAAAAGAAGGTTATTTATCCCTTTTGAAACTGAGCTCCCCTTTACTGGCCTTTGGAAGGAAGAGTGAAAAGAACATTATTTATATCTTTTGAAACTCAATTTCCCTTTACTAAGCCTTTGAAAGGAAGACTTAAAAGAAGATTTTTTATCCCTTTTGAAAGTCAGCTCCACTGTACTTAACTTTTGGAAGGAAGATTGAAAACAAGATTGTTTATCAATTACGAAACTCAGTTGCCCTTTACTAAACCCTTGGAAGGAAGACTGAAAAGAAGATTATTTATCGTTTTTGAGACTCAGTTTCCCTCTACTAAGCCCTTGGAAGGAGGACTGAAAAGAAGATTATTTATCCCTTTTGAAACTCAGTTAACCTTTACTAAGCCTTTTAAAGGAAAACTGAAAAGAAGGTTATTTATCCCTTTTGAAACTGAGCTCCCCTTTACTAGGCCTTTGGAAGGAAGAGTGTAAGGAACATTATTTATCCCTTTTGAAACTCAATTTCCCTTTACTAAGCCTTTGAAAGGAAAACTGAAAAGAAGATTATTTATCCCTTTTGAAACTCAGCTCCACTGTACTTATCTTTTGGAAGGAAGATTGAAAACAAGATTGTTTATCAATTACGAAACTCAGTTGCCCTTTACTAAGCCCTTGGAAGGAAGACTGAAAAGAAGATTATTTATCGTTTGTGAGACTCAGTTTCCCTCTACTAAGCCCTTGGAAGGAGGACTGAAAAGAAGATTATTTATCCCTTTTGAAACTCAGTTAACCTTTACTAAGCCTTTTAAAGGAAAACTGAAAAGAAGGTTATTTATTCCTTTTGAAACTAAGCTCCCCTTTACTAGGCCTTTGGAAGGAAGAATAAAAAGAAGATTATTTATCCCTTTTGAAACTCAGTTTCCCTTTACTAAACCTTTGAAAGGAAAACTGAAAAGATTATTTATCTCTTTTGAAACTCAGTTCCCCTTTACTAAGCCTATGGAAGGAAGACTGAAAAGAAGATTATTTATCGTTTGTGAGACTCAGTTTCCCTCTACTAAGCCCTTGGAAGGAGGACTGAAAAGAAGATTATTTATCCCTTTTGAAACTCAGTTAACCTTTACTAAGCCTTTGAAAGGAAAACTGAAAAGAAGATTATTTATCCCTTTTGAAACTCAGCTCCACTGTACTTAACTTTTGGAAGGAAGATTGAAAACAAGATTGTTTATCAATTACGAAACTCAGTTGCCCTTTACTAAGCCCTTGGAAGGAAGACTGAAAAGAAGATTATTTATCGTTTGTGAGACTCAGTTTCCCTCTACTAAGCCCTTGGAAGGAGGACTGAAAAGAAGATTATTTATCCCTTTTGAAACTCAGTTTCCCTTTACTAAGCCTTTGAAAGGAAGACTGAAAAGATTGTTCATCTCTTTTGAAACTCAGTTCCCCTTTACTAAGCCTATGGAAGGAAGACTGAAAAGAAGATTTGAAACTCAGTTAACCTTTACTAAGCCTTTGCAAGGAAAACTGAAAAGAAGGTTACATATCCCTTTTGAAACTCAGCTCCCCTCTACTAGGCCTTTGGAAGGAAGAGTGAAAAGAACATTATTTATCCCTTTTGAAACTCAGTTAACCTTTACTAAGCCTTTTAAAGGAAAACTGAATAGAAGGTTATTTATCCCTTTTGAAACTGAGCTCCCCCTTACTAGGACTTTGGAAGGAAGAGTGAAAGGAACATTATTTATCCCTTTTGAAACTCAATTTCCCTTTACTAAACCTTTGAAAGGAAAACTGAAAAGAAGATTATTTATCCCTTTTGAAACTCAGCTCCACTGTACTTAACTTTTGGAAGGAAGATTGAAAACAAGATTGTTTATCAATTACGAAACTCAGTTGCCCTTTACTAAGCCCTTGGAAGGAAGACTGAAAAGAAGATTATTTATCGTTTGTGAGACTCAGTTTCCCTCTACTAAGCCCTTGGAAGGAGGACTGAAAAGAAGATTATTTATCCCTTTTGAAACTCAGTTAACCTTTACTAAGCCTTTTAAAGAAAACTGAAAGAAGGTTATTTATCCCTTTTGAAACTGAGCTCCCCTTTACTAGGCCTTTGGAAGGAAGAGTGAAAGGAACATTATTTATCCCTTTTGAAACTCAATTTCCCTTTACTAAGCCTTTGAAAGGAAAACTGAAAAGAAGATTATTTATCCCTTTTGAAACTCAGCTCCACTGTACTTAACTTTTGGAAGGAAGATTGAAAACAAGATTGTTTATCAATTACGAAACTCAGTTGCCCTTTACTAAGCCCTTGGAAGGAGGACTGAAAAGAAGATTATTTATCCCTTTTGAAACTCAGTTAACCTTTACTAAGCCTTTTAAAGGAAAACTTAAAAGAAGGTTATTTATCCCTTTTGAAACTGAGCTCCCCTTTACTAGACCTTTGGAAGGAAGAGTGAAAAGAAGATTATTTATCCCTTTTGAAACTCAGTTTCCCTTTACTAAGCCTTTGAAATGAAAACTGAAAAGATTATTTATCTCTTTTGAAACTCAGTTCCCCTTTACTAAGCCTATGGAGGGAAGACTGAAAAGAAGATTTGAAACTCAGGTAACTTTTACTAAGCCTTTGCAAGGAAAACTGAAAAGAAGGTTACATATCCCTTTTGAAACTCAGCTCCCCTCTACTAGGCCTTTGGAAGGAAGAGTGAAAAGAACATTATTTATCCCTTTTGAAACTCAATTTCCCTTTACTAAGCCTTTGAAAGGAAAACTGCAAAGGAGGTTACATATCCCTTTTGAAACTCAACTCCCCTTTACTAGGCCTTTGGAAGGAAGAGTGAAAAGAAAATTATTTGTGCCTTTTGAAACTCAGTTTCCTTTAACTAAGCCTTTGAAAGGAAGACTGAAAAGAAGATTATTTATCCCCTTTGAAACTCAGCTCCACTGTACTTAACTTTTGGAAGGAAGATTGAAAACAAGATTGTTTATCAATTACGAAACTCAGTTGCCCTTTACTAAGCCCTTGGAAGGAGGACTGAAAAGAAGATTATTTATCCCTTTTGAAACTCAGTTAACCTTTACTAAGCCTTTTAAAGGAAAACTGAAAAGAAGGTTATTTATCCCTTTTGAAACTGAGCTCCCCTTTACTAGGCCTTTGGAAGGAAGAGTGAAAGGAACATTATTTATCCCTTTTGAAACTCAATTTCCCTTTACTAAGCCTTTGAAAGGAAAACTGAAAAGAAGATTATTTATCCCTTTTGAAACTCAGCTCCACTGTACTTAACTTTTGGAAGGAAGATTGAAAACCAGATTGTTAATCAATTACGAAACTCAGTTGCCCTTTACTAAGCCCTTGGAAGGAAGACTGAAAAGAAGATTATTTATCGTTTGTGAGACTCAGTTTCCCTCTACTAAGCCCTTGGAAGGAGGACTGAAAAGAAGATTATTTATCCCTTTTGAAACTCAGTTTCCCTTTACTAAGCCTTTGAAAGGAAGACTGAAAAGAAGATTATTTATCTCTTTTGAAACTCAGTTCCCCTTTACTAAGCCTTTGGAAGGAAGAGTGAAAGGAACATTATTTATCCCTTTTGAAACTCAATTTCCCTTTACTAAGCCTTTGAAAGGAAAACTGAAAAGAAGATTATTTATCCCTTTTGAAACTGAGCTCCCCTTTACTAGGCCTTTGGAAGGAAGAGTGAAAGGAACATTATTTATCCCTTTTGAAACTCAATTTCCCTTTACTAAGCCTTTTAAAGGAAAACTGAAAAGAAGGTTATTTATCAATTTTGAAACTCAGCTCCCCTTTACTAGGCCTTTGGAAGGAAGATTGAAAACAAGATTGTTTATCAATTACGAAACTCAGTTGCCCTTTACTAAGCCCTTGGAAGGAGGACTGAAAAGAAGATTATTTATCCCTTTTGAAACTCAGTTAACCTTTACTAAGCCTTTTAAAGGAAAACTGAAAAGAAGGTTATTTATCCCTTTTGAAACTGAGCTCCCCTTTACTAGGCCTTTGGAAGGAAGAGTGAAAAGAAGATTATTTATCCCTTTTGAAACTCAGTTTCCCTTTACTAAACCTTTGAAAGGAAAACTGGAAAGATTATTTATCTCTTTTGAAACTCAGTTCCCCTTTACTAAGCCTATGGAAGGAAGACTGAAAAGAAGATTTGAAACTCAGGTAACTTTTACTAAGCCTTTGCAAGGAAAACTGAAAAGAAGGTTACATATCCCTTTTGAAACTCAGCTCCCCTCTACTAGGCCTTTGGAAGGAAGGGTGAAAAGAAAATTATTTGTGCCTTTTGAAACTCAGTTTCCTTTTACTAAGCCTTTGAAAGGAAGACTGAAAAGAAGATTATTTATCCCTTTTGAAACTCAGCTCCACTGTACTTAACTTTTGGAAGAAAGATTGAAAACAAGATTGTTTATCAATTACGAAACTCAGTTGCCCTTTACTAAGCCCTTGGAAGGAGGACTGAAAAGAAGATTATTTATCCCTTTTGAAACTCAGTTAACCTTTACTAAGCCTTTTAAAGGAAAACTGAAAAGAAGGTTATTTATCCCTTTTGAAACTGAGCTCCCCTTTACTAGGCCTTTGGAAGGAAGAGTGAAAGGAACATTATTTATCCCTTTTGAAACTCAATTTCCCTTTACTAAGCCTTTGAAAGGAAAACTGAAAAGAAGATTATTTATCCCTTTTGAAACTCAGCTCCACTGTACTTAACTTTTGGAAGGAAGATTGAAAACCAGATTGTTAATCAATTACGAAACTCAGTTGCCCTTTACTAAGCCCTTGGAAGGAGGACTGAAAAGAAGATTATTTATCCCTTTTGAAACTCAGTTAACCTTTACTAAGCCTTTTAAAGGAAAACTGAAAAGAAGGTTATTTATCCCTTTTGAAACTGAGCTCCCCTTTACTAGGCCTTTGGAAGGAAGAGTGAAAGGAACATTATTTATCCCTTTTGAAACTCAATTTCCCTTTACTAAGCCTTTGAAAGGAAAACTGAAAAGAAGATTATTTATCCCTTTTGAAACTCAGCTCCACTGTACTTAACTTTTGGAAGGAAGATTGAAAACCAGATTGTTAATCAATTACGAAACTCAGTTGCCCTTTACTAAGCCCTTGGAAGGAAGACTGAAAAGAAGATTATTTATCGTTTGTGAGACTCAGTTTCCCTCTACTAAGCCCTTGGAAGGAGGACTGAAAAGAAGATTATTTATCCCTTTTGAAACTCAGTTTCCCTTTACTAAGCCTTTGAAAGGAGGACTGAAAAGAAGATTATTTATCTCTTTTGAAACTCAGTTCCCCTTTACTAAGCCTATGGAAGGAAGACTGAAAAGAAGATTTGAAACTCAGTTAACCTTTACTAAGCCTTTTAAAGGAAAACTGAAAAGAAGGTTACATATCCCTTTTGAAACTCAGCTCCCCTCTACTAGGCCTTTGGAAGGAAGAGTGAAAAGAACATTACTTATCCCTTTTGAAACTCAATTTCCCTTTACTAAGCCTTTGAAAGGAAAACTGAAAAGAAGATTATTTATCCCTTTTGAAACTCAGCTCCACTGTACTTAACTTTTGGAAGGAAGATTGAAAACCAGATTTTTAATCAATTACGAAACTCAGTTGCCCTTTACTAAGCCCTTGGAAGGAAGACTGAAAAGAAGATTATTTATCGTTTGTGAGACTCAGTTTCCCTCTATAAGCCCTTGGAAGGAGGACTGAAAAGAAGATTATTTATCCCTTTTGAAACTCAGTTAACTTTTACTAAGCCTTTTAAAGGAAAACTGAAAAGAAAGTTATTTATCCCTTTTGAAACTGAGCTCCCCTTTACTAGGCCTTTGGAAGGAAGAGTGAAAAGAAGATTATTTATCTCTTTTGAAACTCAGCTCCACTGTACTTAACTTTTGGAAGGAAGATTGAAAACAAGATTGTTTATCAATTGCGAAACTCAGTTGAACTTTACTAAGCCCTTGGAAGGAAGACTGAAAAGAAGATTATTTATCCCTTTTGAAACTCAACTCCCCTTTACTAGGCCTTTGGAAGGAAGAGTGAAAAGAAAATTATTTGTGCCTTTTGAAACTCAGTTTCCTTTAACTAAGCCTTTGAAAGGAAGACTGAAAAGAAGATTATTTATCCCCTTTGAAACTCAGCTCCACTGTACTTAACTTTTGGAAGGAAGATTGAAAACAAGATTGTTTATCAATTACGAAACTCAGTTGCCCTTTACTAAGCCCTTGGAAGGAGGACTGAAAAGAAAATTATTTATCCCTTTTGAAACTCAGTTAACCTTTACTAAGCCTTTTAAAGGAAAACTGAAAAGAAGGTTATTTATCCCTTTTGAAACTCAGCTCCCCTCTACTAGGCCTTTGGAAGGAAGAGTGAAAGGAACATTATTTATCCCTTTTGAAACTCAATTTCCCTTTACTAAGCCTTTGAAAAGAAAACTGAAAAGAAGATTATTTATCCCTTTTGAAACTCAGCTCCACTGTACTTAACTTTTGGAAGGAAGATTGAAAACCAGATTGTTAATCAATTACGAAACTCAGTTGCCCTTTACTAAGCCCTTGGAAGGAAGACTGAAAAGAAGATTATTTATCGTTTGTGAGACTCAGTTTCCCTATACTAAGCCCTTGGAAGGAGGACTGAAAAGAAGATTATTTATCCCTTTTGAAACTCAGTTTCCCTTTACTAAGCCTTTGAAAGGAAGACTGAAAAGAAGATTATTTATCTCTTTTGAAACTCAGTTCCCCTTTACTAAGCCTTTGGAAGGAAGAGTGAAAGGAACATTATTTATCCCTTTTGAAACTCAATTTCCCTTTACTAAGCCTTTGAAAGGAAAACTGAAAAGAAGATTATTTATCCCTTTTGAAACTGAGCTCCCCTTTACTAGGCCTTTGGAAGGAAGAGTGAAAGGAACATTATTTATCCCTTTTGAAACTCAATTTCCCTTTACTAAGCCTTTTAAAGGAAAACTGAAAAGAAGGTTATTTATCAATTTTGAAACTCAGCTCCCCTTTACTAGGCCTTTGGAAGGAAGATTGAAAACAAGATTGTTTATCAATTACGAAACTCAGTTGCCCTTTACTAAGCCCTTGGAAGGAGGACTGAAAAGAAGATTATTTATTCCTTTTGAAACTCAGTTAACCTTTACTAAGCCTTTTAAAGGAAAACTGAAAAGAAGGTTATTTATCCCTTTTGAAACTGAGCTCCCCTTTACTAGGCCTTTGGAAGGAAGAGTGAAAAGAAGATTATTTATCCCTTTTGAAACTCAGTTTCCCTTTACTAAACCTTTGAAAGGAAAACTGGAAAGATTATTTATCTCTTTTGAAACTCAGTTCCCCTTTACTAAGCCTATGGAAGGAAGACTGAAAAGAAGATTTGAAACTCAGGTAACTTTTACTAAGCCTTTGCAAGGAAAACTGAAAAGAAGGTTACATATCCCTTTTGAAACTCAGCTCCCCTCTACTAGGCCTTTGGAAGGAAGAGTGAAAAGAAAATTATTTGTGCCTTTTGAAACTCAGTTTCCTTTTACTAAGCCTTTGAAAGGAAGACTGAAAAGAAGATTATTTATCCCTTTTGAAACTCAGCTCCACTGTACTTAACTTTTGGAAGAAAGATTGAAAACAAGATTGTTTATCAATTACGAAACTCAGTTGCCCTTTACTAAGCCCTTCGAAGGAGGACTGAAAAGAAGATTATTTATCCCTTTTGAAACTCAGTTAACCTTTACTAAGCCTTTTAAAGGAAAACTGAAAAGAAGGTTATTTATCCCTTTTGAAACTGAGCTCCCCTTTACTAGGCCTTTGGAAGGAAGAGTGAAAGGAACATTATTTATCCCTTTTGAAACTCAATTTCCCTTTACTAAGCCTTTGAAAGGAAAACTGAAAAGAAGATTATTTATCCCTTTTGAAACTCAGCTCCACTGTACTTAACTTTTGGAAGGAAGATTGAAAACCAGATTGTTAATCAATTACGAAACTCAGTTGCCCTTTACTAAGCCCTTGGAAGGAGGACTGAAAAGAAGATTATTTATCCCTTTTGAAACTCAGTTAACCTTTACTAAGCCTTTTAAAGGAAAACTGAAAAGAAGGTTATTTATCCCTTTTGAAACTGAGCTCCCCTTTACTAGGCCTTTGGAAGGAAGAGTGAAAGGAACATTATTTATCCCTTTTGAAACTCAATTTCCCTTTACTAAGCCTTTGAAAGGAAAACTGAAAAGAAGATTATTTATCCCTTTTGAAACTCAGCTCCACTGTACTTAACTTTTGGAAGGAAGATTGAAAACCAGATTGTTAATCAATTACGAAACTCAGTTGCCCTTTACTAAGCCCTTGGAAGGAAGACTGAAAAGAAGATTATTTATCGTTTGTGAGACTCAGTTTCCCTCTACTAAGCCCTTGGAAGGAGGACTGAAAAGAAGATTATTTATCCCTTTTGAAACTCAGTTTCCCTTTACTAAGCCTTTGAAAGGAGGACTGAAAAGAAGATTATTTATCTCTTTTGAAACTCAGTTCCCCTTTACTAAGCCTATGGAAGGAAGACTGAAAAGAAGATTTGAAACTCAGTTAACCTTTACTAAGCCTTTTAAAGGAAAACTGAAAAGAAAGTTACATATCCCTTTTGAAACTCAGCTCCCCTCTACTAGGCCTTTGGAAGGAAGAGTGAAAAGAACATTACTTATCCCTTTTGAAACTCAATTTCCCTTTACTAAGCCTTTGAAAGGAAAACTGAAAAGAAGATTATTTATCCCTTTTGAAACTCAGCTCCACTGTACTTAACTTTTGGAAGGAAGATTGAAAACCAGATTGTTAATCAATTACGAAACTCAGTTGCCCTTTACTAAGCCCTTGGAAGGAAGACTGAAAAGAAGATTATTTATCGTTTGTGAGACTCAGTTTCCCTCTATAAGCCCTTGGAAGGAGGACTGAAAAGAAGATTATTTATCCCTTTTGAAACTCAGTTAACTTTTACTAAGCCTTTTAAAGGAAAACTGAAAAGAAAGTTATTTATCCCTTTTGAAACTGAGCTCCCCTTTACTAGGCCTTTGGAAGGAAGAGTGAAAAGAAGATTATTTATCTCTTTTGAAACTCAGCTCCACTGTACTTAACTTTTGGAAGGAAGATTGAAAACAAGATTGTTTATCAATTGCGAAACTCAGTTGAACTTTACTAAGCCCTTGGAAGGAAGACTGAAAAGAAGATTATTTATCGTTTGTGAGACTCAGTTTCCCTCTACTAAACCCTTGGAATGAGGACTGAAAAGAAGATTATTTATCCCTTTTGAAACTCAGTTAACCTTTACTAAGCCTTTTAAAGGAAAACTGAAAAGAAGGTTATTTATCCCTTTTGAAACTGAGCTCCCCTTTACTAGGCCTTTGGAAGGAAGAGTGAAAAGGAGATTATTTATCCCTTTTGAAACTCAGTTAACCTTTACTAAGAATTTAAAAGGAAAACTGAAAAGAAGGTTATTTATCCCTTTTGAAACTGAGCTCCCCTTTACTAGGCCTTTGGAAGGAAGAGTGAAAAGAAGATTATTTATCCCTTTTGAAACTCAGTTAACCTTTACTAAGCCTTTGGAAGGAAAACTGAAAAGAAGGTTATTTATGCCTTTTGAAACTCAATTTCACTTTACTAAGCCTTTGAAAGGAAAACTGAAAAGAAGGTTACATATCCCTTTTGAAACTCAGCTCCCCTTTACTAGGCCTTTGGAAGGAAGAGTGAAAAGAAAATTATTTATGCCTTTTGAAAGTCAGTTTCTTTTTACTTAGCCTTTGAAAGGAAGACTGAAAAGAAGATTATTTATCCCTTTTGAAACTCAGCTCCCCTTTACTAGGCCTTTGGAAGGAAGAGTGAAAAGAAAATTATTTGTGCCTTTTGAAACTCAGTTTCCTTTTACTAAGCCTTTGAAAGGAAGACTGAAAAGAAGATTATTTATAACTTTTGAAACTCAGCTCCACTGTACTTAACTTTTGGAAAAAAGATTGAAAACAAGATTGTTTATCAATTACGAAACTCAGTTGCCCTTTACTAAGCCCTTGGAAGGAGGACTGAAAAGAAGATTATTTATCCCTTTTGAAACTCAGTTAACCTTTACTAAGCCTTTTAAAGGAAAACTGAAAAGAAGATTATTTATCCCTTTTGAAATTCAGTTTCCTTTTACTAAGCCTTTGAAAGGAAGAATGAAAAGAAGATTATTTATCTCTTTTGAAACTCAGTTCCCCTTTATTAAGCCTATGGAAGGAAGACTGAAAAGAAGATTTGAAACTCAGTTAACCTTTACTAAGCCTTTTAAAGGAGAACTGAAAAGAAGGTTACATATCCCTTTTGAAACTCAGCTCCCCTCTACTAGGCCTTTGGAAGGAAGAGTGAAAAGAACATTATTTATACCTTTTGAAACTCAATTTCAATTTACTAAGCCTTTGAAAGGAAGACTGAAAAGAAAATTTTGTATCCCTTTTGAAACTCAGCTTCCCTTTACTAAACTTTTGGAAGGAAGATTGAAAACAAGATTGTTTATCAATTACGAAACTCAGTTGCCCTTTACTAAGCCCTTGGAAAGAAGACTGAAAAGAAGATTATTTGTCGTTTGTGAGACTCGGTTTCCCTTTTCTAAGATTTGAAAGGAAGACTGAAAAGAAGATTATTTATCCCTTTTGAAACCCAGCTCCCCTTTACTAGGCCTTTAAAAGGAAGAGTGAAAAGAAGATTATTTATCCCTTTTGAAACTCAGTTTCCCTTCACTAAGCCTTTGAAAGGAAGACTGAAAAGAAGATTATTTACCGTTTCTGAGACTCAGTTTCCCGTTACTAAGCCTTTGAAAGGAAGACTGAAAAGAAGATTATTTATCCCTTTTGAAACTCAGTTAACCTTTACTAAGCCTTTGGAAGGAAAACTGAAAAGAATGTTATTTATCCCTTTTGAAACTCAATTTCACTTTACTAAGCCTTTGAAAGGAAAACTGAAAAGAAGGTTATATATCCCTTTTGAAACTCAGCTCCCCTTTACTAGGCCTTTGGAAGGAAGAGTGAAAAGAAAATTATTTATCGTTTGTGAGACTCAGTTTCCCTCTACTAAACCCTTGGAAGGAGGACTGAAAAGAAGATTATTTATCCCTTTTGAAACTCAGTTAACCTTTACTAAGCCTTTTAAAGGAAAACTGAAAAGAAGGTTATTTATCCCTTTTGAAACTGAGCTCCCCTTTACTAGGCCTTTGGAAGGAAGAGTGAAAAGGAGATTATTTATCCCTTTTGAAACTCAGTTAACCTTTACTAAGAATTTAAAAGGAAAACTGAAAAGAAGGTTATTTAACCCTTTTGAAACTGAGCTCCCCTTTACTAGGCCTTTGGAAGGAAGATTGAAAAGAAGATTATTTATCCCTTTTGAAACTCAGTTAACCTTTACTAAGCCTTTGGAAGGAAAACTGAAAAGAAGGTTATTTATCCCTTTTGAAACTCAATTTCACTTTACTAAGCCTTTGAAAGGAAAACTGAAAAGAAGGTTACATATCCCTTTTGAAACTCAGCTCCCCTTTACTAGGCCTTTGGAAGGAAGAGTGAAAAGAAAATTATTTATGCCTTTTGAAAGTCAGTTTCTTTTTACTTAGCCTTTGAAAGGAAGACTGAAAAGAAGATTATTTATCCCTTTTGAAACTCAGCTCCCCTTTACTAGGCCTTTGGAAGGAAGAGTGAAAAGAAAATTATTTGTGCCTTTTGAAACTCAGTTTCCTTTTACTAAGCCTTTGAAAGGAAGACTGAAAAGAAGATTATTTATAACTTTTGAAACTCAGCTCCACTGTACTTAACTTTTGGAAAAAAGATTGAAAACAAGATTGTTTATCAATTACGAAACTCAGTTGCCCTTTACTAAGCCCTTGGAAGGAGGACTGAAAAGAAGATTATTTATCCCCTTTGAAACTCAGTTAACCTTTACTAAGCCTTTTAAAGGAAAACTGAAAAGAAGGTTATTTATCCCTTTTGAAACTGAGCTCCCCTTTACTACGCCTTTGGAAGGAGGAGTGAAAGGAACATTATTTATCCCTTTTGAAACTCAATTTCCCTTTACTAAGCCTTTGAAAGGAAAACTGAAAAGAAGATTATTTATCCCTTTTGAAAGTCAGCTCCACTGTACTTAACTTTTGGAAGGAAGATTGAAAACAAGATTGTTTATCAATTACGAAACTCAGTTGCCCTTTACTAAGCCCTTGGAAGGAAGACTGAAAAGAAGATTATTTATGGTTTGTGAGACTCAGTTTTCCTCTACTAAGCCCTTGGAAGGAGGACTGAAAAGAAGATTATTTATCCCTTTTGAAACTCAGTTAACCTTTACTAAGCCTTTTAAAGGAAAACTGAAAAGAAGATTATTTATCCCTTTTGAAACTCAGTTTCCCTTTACTAAGCCTATGGAAGGAAGACTGAAAAGAAGATTTGAAACTCAGTTAACCTTAACTAAGCCTTTTAAAGGAAAACTGAAAAGAAGGTTACATATCCCTTTTGAAACTCAGCTCCCCTCTACTAGGCCTTTGGAAGGAAGAGTGAAAAGAACATTATTTATACCTTTTGAAACTCAATTTCAATTTACTAAGCCTTTGAAAGGAAGACTGAAAAGAAAATTTTGTATCCCTTTTGAAACTCAGCTTCCCTTTACTAAACTTTTTTAAGGAAGATTGAAAACAAGATTGTTTATCATTACGAAACTCAGTTGCCCTTTACTAAGCCCTTGGAAAGAAGACTGAAAAGAAGATTATTTTTCCCTTTTGAAACTCAGTTAACCTTTACTAAGCCCTTGGAAAGAAGACTGAAAAGAAGATTATTTATGGTTTGTGAGACTCAGTTTTCCTCTACTAAGCCCTTGGAAGGAAGAATGAAAAGAAGATTATTTATCTCTTTTGAAACTCAGTTCCCCTTTATTAAGCCTATGGAAGGAAGACTGAAAAGAAGATTTGAAACTCAGTTAACCTTTACTAAGCCTTTTAAAGGAAAACTGAAAAGAAGGTTACATATCCCTTTTGAAACTCAGCTCCCCTCTACTAGGCCTTTGGAAGGAAGAGTGAAAAGAACATTATTTATACCTTTTGAAACTCAATTTCAATTTACTAAGCCTTTGAAAGGAAGACTGAAAAGAAAATTTTGTATCCCTTTTGAAACTCAGCTTCCCTTTACTAAACTTTTGGAAGGAAGATTGAAAACAAGATTGTTTATCAATTACGAAACTCAGTTGCCCTTTACTAAGCCCTTGGAAAGAAGACTGAAAAGAAGATTATTTGTCGTTTGTGAGACTCGGTTTCCCTTTTCTAAGATTTGAAAGGAAGACTGAAAAGAAGATTATTTATCCCTTTTGAAACCCAGCTCCCCTTTACTAGGCCTTTAAAAGGAAGAGTGAAAAGAAGATTATTTATCCCTTTTGAAACTCAGTTTCCCTTCACTAAGCCTTTGAAAGGAAGACTGAAAAGAAGATTATTTACCGTTTCTGAGACTCAGTTTCCCGTTACTAAGCCTTTGAAAGGAAGACTGAAAAGAAGATTATTTATCCCTTTTGAAACTCCGTTAACCTTTACTAAGCCTTTGGAAGGAAAACTGAAAAGAAGGTTATTTATCCCTTTTGAAACTCAATTTCACTTTACTAAGCCTTTGAAAGGAAGACTGAAAAGAAAATTTTGTATCCCTTTTGAAACTCAGCTTCCCTTTACTAAACTTTTGGAAGGAAGATTGAAAACAAGATTGTTTATCAATTACGAAACTCAGTTGCCCTTTACTAAGCCCTTGGAAAGAAGACTGAAAAGAAGATTATTTGTCGTTTGTGAGACTCGGTTTCCCTTTTCTAAGATTTGAAAGGAAGACTGAAAAGAAGATTATTTATCCCTTTTGAAACTCAGTTAACCTTTACTAAGCCTTTGGAAGGAAAACTGAAAAGAAGGTTATTTATCCCTTTTGAAACTCAGCTCCCCTTTACTTGGTTTTTGGAAGGAAGAGTGAAAAGAAGATTATTTATCCCTTTTGAAACTCAGTTTCCCTTTACTAAGCCTTTGAAAAGAAGACTGAAAAGAAGATTATTTATCCCTTTTGAAACTCAGCTTCCCTTTACTAAACTTTTGGAAGGAAGATTGAAAAGAAGATTGTTTATCAATTACGAAACTCAGTTGCCCTTTACTAAGCCCTTGGAAGGAAGACTGAAAAGAAGATTATTTATGGTTTGTGAGACTCAGTTTTCCTCTACTAAGCCCTTGGAAGGAGGACTGAAAAGAAGATTATTTATCCCTTTTGAAACTCAGTTAACCTTTACTAAGCCTTTTAAAGGAAAACTGAAAAGAAGATTATTTATCCCTTTTGAAACTCAGTTTCCCTTTACTAAGCCTATGGAAGGAAGACTGAAAAGAAGATTTGAAACTCAGTTAACCTTTACTAAGCCTTTTAAAGGAAAACTGAAAAGAAGGTTACATATCCCTTTTGAAACTCAGCTCCCCTCTACTAGGCCTTTGGAAGGAAGAGTGAAAAGAACATTATTTATACCTTTTGAAACTCAATTTCAATTTACTAAGCCTTTGAAAGGAAGACTGAAAAGAAAATTTTGTATCCCTTTTGAAACTCAGCTTCCCTTTACTAAACTTTTTTAAGGAAGATTGAAAACAAGATTGTTTATCAATTACGAAACTCAGTTGCCCTTTACTAAGCCCTTGGAAAGAAGACTGAAAAGAAGATTATTTATCCCTTTTGAAACTCAGTTAACCTTTACTAAGCCCTTGGAAAGAAGACTGAAAAGAAGATTATTTATGGTTTGTGAGACTCAGTTTTCCTCTACTAAGCCCTTGGAAGGAATAATGAAAAGAAGATTATTTATCTCTTTTGAAACTCAGTTCCCCTTTATTAAGCCTATGGAAGGAAGACTGAAAAGAAGATTTGAAACTCAGTTAACCTTTACTAAGCCTTTTAAAGGAAAACTGAAAAGAAGGTTACATATCCCTTTTGAAACTCAGCTCCCCTCTACTAGGCCTTTGGAAGGAAGAGTGAAAAGAACATTATTTATACCTTTTGAAACTCAATTTCAATTTACTAAGCCTTTGAAAGGAAGACTGAAAAGAAAATTTTGTATCCCTTTTGAAACTCAGCTTCCCTTTACTAAACTTTTGGAAGGAAGATTGAAAACAAGATTGTTTATCAATTACGAAACTCAGTTGCCCTTTACTAAGCCCTTGGAAAGAAGACTGAAAAGAAGATTATTTGTCGTTTGTGAGACTCGGTTTCCCTTTTCTAAGATTTGAAAGGAAGACTGAAAAGAAGATTATTTATCCCTTTTGAAACCCAGCTCCCCTTTACTAGGCCTTTAAAAGGAAGAGTGAAAAGAAGATTATTTATCCCTTTTGAAACTCAGTTTCCCTTCACTAAGCCTTTGAAAGGAAGACTGAAAAGAAGATTATTTACCGTTTCTGAGACTCAGTTTCCCGTTACTAAGCCTTTGAAAGGAAGACTGAAAAGAAGATTATTTATCCCTTTTGAAACTCCGTTAACCTTTACTAAGCCTTTGGAAGGAAAACTGAAAAGAAGGTTATTTATCCCTTTTGAAACTCAATTTCACTTTACTAAGCCTTTGAAAGGAAAACTGAAAAGAAGGTTACATATCCCTTTTGAAACTCAGCTCCCCTTTACTAGGCCTTTGGAAGGAAGAGTGAAAAGAAAATTATTTATCGTTTGTGAGACTCAGTTTCCCTCTACTAAACCCTTGGAAGGAGGACTGAAAAGAAGATTATTTATCCCTTTTGAAACTCAGTTAACCTTTACTAATCCTTTTAAAGGAAAACTGAAAAGAAGGTTATTTATCCCTTTTGAAACTGAGCTCCCCTTTACTAGGCCTTTGGAAGGAAGAGTGAAAAGGAGATTATTTATCCCTTTTGAAACTCAGTTAAACTTTACTAAGAATTTAAAAGGAAAACTGAAAAGAAGGTTATTTATCCCTTTTGAAACTGAGCTCCCCTTTACTAGGCCTTTGGAAGGAAGAGTGAAAAGAAGATTATTTATCCCTTTTGAAACTCAGTTAACCTTTACTAAGCCTTTGGAAGGAAAACTGAAAAGAAGGTTATTTATCCCTTTTGAAACTCAATTTCACTTTACTAAGCCTTTGAAAGGAAAACTGAAAAGAAGGTTACATATCCCTTTTGAAACTCAGCTCCACTGTACTTAACTTTTGGAAGGAAGATTGAAAACAAGATTGTTTATCAATTACGAAACTCAGTTGCCCTTTACTAAGCCATTGGAAGGAAGACTGAAAAGAAGATTATTTATCGTTTGTGAGACTCAGTTTTCCTCTACTAAGCCCTTGGAAGGAGGACTGAAAAGAAGATTATTTATCCCTTTTGAAACTCAGTTAACCTTTACTAAGCCTTTTAAAGGAAAACTGAAAAGAAGATTATTTATCCCTTTTGAAACTCAGTTAACCTTTACTAAGCCTTTGGAAGGAAAACTGAAAAGAAGGTTATTTATCCCTTTTGAAACTCAATTTCACTTTACTAAGCCTTTGAAAGGAAAACTGAAAAGAAGGTTACATATCCCTTTTGAAACTCAGCTCCACTGTACTTAACTTTTGGAAGGAAGATTGAAAACAAGATTGTTTATCAATTACGAAACTCAGTTGCCCTTTACTAAGCCATTGGAAGGAAGACTGAAAAGAAGATTATTTATCGTTTGTGAGACTCAGTTTTCCTCTACTAGGCCTTTGGAAGGAAGAGTGAAAAGAAAATTATTTATGCCTTTTGAAAGTCAGTTTCTTTTTACTTAGCCTTTGAAAGGAAGACTGAAAAGAAGATTATTTATCCCTTTTGAAACTCAGCTCCCCTTTACTAGGCCTTTGGAAGGAAGAGTGAAAAGAAAATTATTTGTGCCTTTTGAAACTCAGTTTCCTTTTACTAAGCCTTTGAAAGGAAGACTGAAAAGAAGATTATTTATAACTTTTGAAACTCAGCTCCACTGTACTTAACTTTTGGAAAAAAGATTGAAAACAAGATTGTTTATCAATTACGAAACTCAGTTGCCCTTTACTAAGCCCTTGGAAGGAGGACTGAAAAGAAGATTATTTATCCCCTTGGAAACTCAGTTAACCTTTACTAAGCCTTTTAAAGGAAAACTGAAAAGAAGGTTATTTATCCCTTTTGAAACTCAATTTCCCTTTACTAAGCCTTTGAAAGGAAAACTGAAAAGAAGATTATTTATCCCTTTTGAAACTCAGCTCCACTGTACTTAACTTTTGGAAGGAAGATTGAAAACAAGATTGTTTATCAATTACGAAACTCAGTTGCCCTTTACTAAGCCATTGGAAGGAAGACTGAAAAGAAGATTATTTATCGTTTGTGAGACTCAGTTTTCCTCTACTAAGCCCTTGGAAGGAGGACTGAAAAGAAGATTATTTATCCCTTTTGAAACTCAGTTAACCTTTACTAAGCCTTTTAAAGGAAAACTGAAAAGAAGATTATTTTTCCCTTTTGAAACTCAGTTTCCCTTTACTAAGCCTTTGAAAAGAAGAATGAAAAGAAGATTATTTATCTCTTTTGAAACTCAGTTCCCCTTTATTAAGCCTATGGAAGGAAGACTGAAAAGAAGATTTGAAACTCAGTTAACCTTTACTAAGCCTTTTAAAGGAAAACTGAAAAGAAGGTTACATATCCCTTTTGAAACTCAGCTCCCCTCTACTAGGCCTTTGGAAGGAAGAGTGAAAAGAACATTATTTATACCTTTTGAAACTCAATTTCAATTTACTAAGCCTTTGAAAGGAAGACTGAAAAGAAAATTTTGTATCCCTTTTGAAACTCAGCTTCCCTTTACTAAACTTTTGGAAGGAAGATTGAAAACAAGATTGTTTATCAATTACGAAACTCAGTTGCCCTTTACTAAGCCCTTGGAAAGAAGACTGAAAAGAAGATTATTTGTCGTTTGTGAGACTCGGTTTCCCTTTTCTAAGATTTGAAAGGAAGACTGAAAAGAAGATTATTTATCCCTTTTGAAACCCAGCTCCCCTTTACTAGGCCTTTAAAAGGAAGAGTGAAAAGAAGATTATTTATCCCTTTTGAAACTCAGTTTCCCTTCACGAAGCCTTTGAAAGGAAGACTGAGAAGAAGATTATTTACCGTTTCTGAGACTCAGTTTCCCGTTACTAAGCCTTTGAAAGGAAGACTGAAAAGAAGATTATTTATCCCTTTTGAAACTCAGCTCCCCTTTACTAGCCTATGGAAGGAAGACTGAAAAGAAGATTATTTATCAACTGCGAAACAGAGTTACCCTTTACTAAGCCCTTGGAAGGAAAAGAAAATTATTTATCCCTTTCGAAACTCAGCTCCCCTTTACTAAGCTTTTGGAACTAAGATTGAAAAGAAGGTTGTTTATCAATTACGAAACTCAGTTGCCCTTCACTAAACCCTTAGAAGGAAGACTGAAAAGATGATTGTTTATCAATTGCGAAACTCAGATGCCCTTGACTAAGCCCTTCGAAGGAAGACTGATAAGAAGATAATTTACCGTTTGTGAGACACAATTTCCCTCTACTAAGCCTTTGAAAGGAAGGCTGAAAAGAAGGTTATTTATCTATTTTTGAAACTCAGTTCCCCTTTGCTAAGCCTACTGAAGGAAGACTGAAAGGAAGGTTGTTTATCAATTACGAAACTCAGTTGCCCTTTACTAAGCCCTTGGAAGGAAGACTGAAAAGAAGATTATCTGCCGTTTGTGAGACATAGTTTCCCATTACTAAGCCTTTGAAAGGAAGACTGAAAAAAGATTATTTAGCCCTTTTGAAACTCAGCTCCCCTTTACTAAGCGTATGGAAGGAAGACTGAAAAGAAAGTTGTTTTTCAATTACGAAACTCAGTTGCCCTTTACTAAGCCCTAGGAAGGAAGTCTGAAAAGAAGATTATTTACCCTTTTTGAGACTCAGTTTCACATTACTAAGCCTTTGAAAGGAAGACTGAAAAGAAGATTATTTATCTCTTTTGAAACTCAGCTCCCCTTTACTAAGCCTGTGGAAGGTAGACTGAAAAGAAGATTGTTTATCTATTGCGAAACTCAGTTGCACTTTACTAAGCATTTGGAAGGAAGACTGAAAAGAAGATTATTTATCGTTTGTGAGACTCAGTTTCCCTCTATAAGCCCTTGGAAGGAGGACTGAAAAGAAGATTATTTATCCCTTTTGAAACTCAGTTAACCTTTACTAAGCCTTTTAAAGGAAAACTGAAAAGAAGGTTATTTATCCCTTTTGAAACTCAGCTCCACTGTACTTAACTTTTGGAAGGAAGATTGAAAACCAGATTGTTAATCAATTACGAAACTCAGTTGCCCTTTACTAAGCCCTTGGAAGGAAGACTGAAAAGAAGATTATTTATCGTTTGTGAGACTCAGTTTCCCTCTATAAGCCCTTGGAAGGAGGACTGAAAAGAAGATTATTTATCCCTTTTGAAACTCAGTTAACCTTTACTAAGCCTTTTAAAGGAAAACTGAAAAGAAGATTATTTATCCCTTTTGAAACTCAGCTCCACTGTACTTAACTTTTGGAAGGAAGATTGAAAACCAGATTGTTAATCAATTACGAAACTCACTTGCCCTTTACTAAGCCCTTGGAAGGAAGACTGAAAAGAAGATTATTTATCGTTTGTGAGACTCAGTTTCCCTCTATAAGCCCTTGGAAGGAGGACTGAAAAGAAGATTATTTATCCCTTTTGAAACTCAGTTAACCTTTACTAAGCCTTTTAAAGGAAAACTGAAAAGAAGGTTATTTATCCCTTTTGAAACTGAGCTCCCCTTTACTAGGCCTTTGGAAGGAAGAGTGAAAAGAAGATTATTTATCTCTTTTGAAACTCAGCTCCACTGTACTTAACTTTTGGAAGGAAGATTGAAAACAAGATTGTTTATCAATTGCGAAACTCAGTTGCCCTTTACTAAGCCCTTGGAAGGAAGACTGAAAAGAAGATTATTTATCGTTTGTGAGACTCAGTTTCCCTCTACTAAACCCTTGGAAGGAGGACTGAAAAGAAGATTATTTATCCCTTTTGAAACTCAGTTAACCTTTACTAAGCCTTTTAAAGGAAAACTGAAAAGAAGGTTGTTTATCCCTTTTGAAACTGAGCTCCCCTTTACTAGGCCTTTGGAAGGAAGAGTGAAAAGGAGATTATTTATCCCTTTTGAAACTCAGTTAACCTTTACTAAGAATTTAAAAGGAAAACTGAAAAGAAGGTTATTTATCCCTTTTGAAACTGAGCTCCCCTTTACTAGGCCTTTGGAAGGAAAAGTGAAAAGAAGATTATTTATCCCTTTTGAAACTCAGTTTCCCTTTACTAAGCCTTTGAAAGGAAGACTGAAAAGAAGATTATTTATCCCTTTTGAAACTCAGCTGCACTGTACTTAACTTTTGGAAGGAAGATGGAAAACAAGATTGTTTATCAATTACGACACTCAGTTGCCCTTTACTAAGCCCTTGGAAGGAAGACTGGAAAGAAGATTATTTATTGTTTGTGAGACTCAGTTTCCCTCTACTCAGCCCTTGGAAGGAGGACTGAAAAGAAGACTATTTATCTCTTTTTAATCTCAGTTAACCTTTACTAAGCCTTTTAAAGGAAAACTGAAAAGAAGCTTATTTATCCCTTTTGAAACTGAGCTCCCCTTTACTAGGCCTTTGGAAGGAAGAGTGAAAAGAACATTATTTATCACTTTTGAAACTCAATTTCCCTTTACTAAGCCTTTGAAAGGAAAACTGAAAAGAAGATTATTTATCCCTTTTGAAATTCAGCTCCACTGTACTTAACTTTTGGAAGGAAGATTGGAAACAAGATTGTTTATCAATTACGAAACTCAGTTGCCCTTTACTAAGCCCTTGGAAGGAAGACTGAAACGAAGATTATTTATCGTTTGTGAGACTCAGTTTCCCTCTACTAAGCCCTTGGAAGGAGGACTGAAAAGAAGATTACTTATTCCTTTTGAAACTCAGTTAACCTTTACTAAGCCTTTTAAAGGAAAACTGAAAAGAAGGTTATTTATCCCTTTTGAAACTGAGCTCCCCTTTACTAGGCCTTAGGAAGGAAGAGTGAAAAGAAAATTATTTATCCCTTTTGAAACTCAGTTTCCTTTTACTAAGCCTTTGAAAGGAAGACTGAAAAGAAGATTATTTATCGTTTGTGGGACTCAGTTTCCCTCTACTAAGCCCTTGGAAGGAGGACTGAAAAGAAGATTATTTATCCCTTTTGAAGCTCAGTTAACCTTTACCAAGCCTTTTAAAGGAAAACTGAAAAGAAGGGTATTTATCCCTTTTAAAACTCAGCTCCCCTTTACTAGGCCTTTGGAAGGAAGAGTGAAAAGAAGATTATTTATCCCTTTTGAAACTCAGTTTCCTTTTACTAAGCCCTTGGAAGGAGGACTGAAAAGAAGATTATTTATCCCTTTTGAAACTCAGTTAACCTTTACTAAGCCTTTTAAAGGAAAACTGAAAAGAAGGCTATTTATCCCTTTTGAAACTCAGTTTACCTTTACTAAGCCCTTGGAAGGAGGACTGAAAAGAAGATTATTTATCCCTTTTGAAACTCAGTTAACCTATACTAAGCCTTTGAAAGGAAAACTGAAAAGAAGGTTATTTATCCATTTTGAAACTCCTTTACTAGGCCTTTGGAAGGAAGAGTGAAAAGAAGATTATTTATCCCTTTCGAAACTCAGTTTCATTTTACTAAGCCCTTGGAAGGAGGACTGAAAGGAAGATTGTTTATCCCTTTTGAAACTCAGTTAACCTTTACTAAGCCTTTTAAAGGAAGACTGAAAAGAAGGTTACATATCACTTTTGAAACTCAGCTCCACTGTACTTAACTTTTGGAAGGAAGATTGAAAACAAGATTGTTTATCAATTACGAAACTCAGTTGCCCTTTACTAAGCCCTTGGAAGGAAGACTGAAAAGAAGATTATTTATCGTTTGTGAGACTCAGTTTCATTCTACTAAGCCCTTGGAAGGAGGACTGAAAAGAAGATTATTTATCCCTTTTGAAACTCAGTTAACCTTTACTAAGCCTTTGGAAGGAAGAGTGAAAAGAAGATTATTTATCCCTTTTGAAACTCAGTTAACCTTTACTAAGCCTTTTAAAGGAAAACTGAAAAGAAGGTTATTTATCCCTTTTGAAACTGAGCTCCCCTTTACTAGGCCTTTGGAAGGAAGTGTGAAAAGAAGATTATTTATCCCTTTTGAAACTCAGTTTCCCTTTACTAAGAATTTGAAAGGAAGACTGAAAAGAAGATTATTTATCCCTTTTGAAACTCAGTTAACCTTTACTAAGCCTTTTAAAGGAAAACTGAAAAGAAGGTTATTAATCCCTTTTGAAACTGAGCTCCCCTTTACTAGGCCTTTGGAAGGAAGAGTGAAAAGAAGATTATTTATCCCTTTTGAAACTCAGTTTCCCTTTACTAAGCCTTTGAAAGGAAGACTGTAAAGAAGATTATTTATCGTTTGTGAGACTCAGTTTCCCTCTACTAAGCCCTTGGAAGGAGGACTGAAAAGAAGATTATTTATCCCTTTTGAAACTCAGTTTCCTTTTACTAAGCCCTTGGAAGGAGGACTGAAAAGAAGATTATTTATCCCTTTTGAAACTCAGTTAACCTTTACTAAGCCTTTTAAAGGAAAACTGAAAAGAAGGTTATTAATCCCTTTTGAAACTGAGCTCCCCTTTACTAGGCCTTTGGAAGGAAGAGTGAAAAGAAGACTATTTATCCGTTTTGAAACTCAGTTTTCCTTTGCTAAGCCTTTGAAAAGAAGACTGAAAAGAAGATTATTTATCGTTTGTGAGACTCAGTTTCCCTCTACTAAGCCCTTGGAAGGAGCACTGAAAAGAAGATTATTTATCCCTTTTGAAACTTAGTTAACCTTGAATAAGCCTTTTAAAGGAAGACTGAAAAGAAGGTTACATATCCCTTTTGAAACTCAGCTGCACTGTACTTAACTTTTGGAAGGAAGATTGAAAACAAGATTGTTTATCAATTACGAAACTCAGTTGCCCTTTACTAAGCCCTTATAAGGAAGACTGAAAGGAAGATTATTTATCGTTTGTGAGACTCAGTTTCCCTCTACTAAGCCCTTGGAAGGAGGACTGAAAAGAAGATTATTTATCCCTTTTGAACCTCAGTCAACCTTTACTAAGCCTTTGGAAGGAAGAGTGAAAAGAACATTATTTATCCCTTTTGAAACTCAATTTCCCTTTATTAAGCCTTTGAAAGGAAGACTGAAAAGAAGATTATTTATCCCTTTTGAAACTCAGCTCCCCTTTACTAAACTTTTGTTAGGAAGATTGAAAGAAGATTGTTTACCCATTACGAAACTCAGCTGCACTTTACTAAGCCCTTGGAAGGAAGACTGAAAAGAAGGTTATTATCGTTTGTAAGACTCAGTTTCCCATTACTAAGTATTTGATAGGAAGACTGAGAAGAAGATTATTTATCCCTTTTGAAACTCAGCTACCCTTTACTAAACCTATGGAAGGATGACTGAGAATAAGGTTATTTGTCCCTTTTCAAACTCAGTTTCCCTTTACTAAGCCTTTGAAAGGAAGACTGAAAAGAAGGTTATTAATCCCTTTTGAAACTGAGCTCCCCTTTACTAGGCCTTTGGAAGGAAGAGTGAAAAGAAGATTATTTATCCCTTTTGAAACTCAGTTTCCCTTTACTAAGCCTTTGAAAGGAAGACTGAAAAGAAGATTATTTATCCCTTTTGAAACTCAGTTTCCCTTTACTAAGAATTTGAAAGGAAGACTGAAAAGAAGATTATTTATCCCTTTTGAAACTCAGTTAACCTTTACTAAGCCTTTTAAAGGAAAACTGAAAAGAAGGTTATTAATCCCTTTTGAAACTGAGCTCCCCTTTCCTAGGCCTTTGGAAGGAAGAGTGAAAAGAAGATTATTTATCCCTTTTGAAACTCAGTTTCCCTTTACTAAGCCTTTGAAAGGAAGACTGAAAAGAAGATTATTTATCGTTTGTGAGACTCAGTTTCCCTCTACTAAGCGCTTGGAAGGAGGACTGAAAAGAAGATTATTTATCCCTTTTGAAACTCAGTTAACCTTGAATAAGCCTTTTAAAGGAAGACTGAAAAGAAGGTTACATATCCCTTTTGAAACTCAGCTGCACTGTACTTAACTTTTGGAAGGAAGAGTGAAAACAAGATTGTTTATCAATTACGAAACTCAGTTGCCCTTTACTAAGCCCTTATAAGGAAGACTGAAAAGAAGATTATTTATCGTTTGTGAGACTCAGTTTCCCTCTACTAAGCCCTTGGAAGGAGGACTGAAAAGAAGATTATTTATCCCTTTTGAAACTCAGTTAACCTTTACTAAGCCTTTGGAAGGAAGAGTGAAAAGAACATTATTTATCCCTTTTGAAACTCAATTTCCCTTTACTAAGCCTTTGAAAGGAAGACTGAAAAGAAGATTATTTATCCCTTTTGAAACTCAGCTCCCCTTTACTAAACTTTTGTTAGGAAGATTGAAAGAAAATTGTTTACCCATTACGAAACTCAGCTGCACTTTACTAAGCCCTTGGAAGGAAGACTGAAAAGAAGGTTATTATCGTTTGTAAGACTCAGTTTCCCATTACTAAGTATTTGATAGGAAGACTGAGAAGAAGATTATTTATCCCTTTTGAAACTCAGCTACCCTTTACTAAACCTATGGAAGGATGACTGAGAATAAGATTATTTATCCCTTTTCAAACTCAGTTTCCCTTTACTAAGCCTTTGAAAGGAAGACTGAAAAGAAGGTTATTAATCCCTTTTGAAACTGAGCTCCCCTTTACTAGGCCTTTGGAAGGAAGAGTGAAAAGATGATTATTTATCCCTTTTGAAACTCAGTTTCCCTTTACTAAGCCTTTGAAAGGAAGACTGAAAAGAAGATTATTTATCCCTTTTGAAACTCAGTTCCACTGTACTTAACTTTTGGAAGGAAGATTGAAAATAAGATTGGAAGGAGGACTGAAAAGAAGATTATTTATCCCTTTTGAAACTCAGTTTCCCTTTACTAAGCCTTTGAAAGGAAGACTGAAAAGAAGATTATTTATCCCTTTTGAAACTCAGCTCCACTGTACTTAACTTTGGAAGGAAGATTGAAAACAAGATTGTTTATCAATTAGGAAACTCAGTTGCCCTTTACTAAGCCCTTGGAAGGAAGACTGAAAAGAAGATTATTTATCGTTTTTGAGACTCAGTTTCCCTCTGCTAAGCCCTTGGAAGGAGGACTGAAAAGAAGATTATTTATCCCTTTTGAAACTCAGTTGAACTTTACTAAGCCCTTGGAAGAAAGACTGAAAAAAAGATTATTATCGTTTGTAAGACTCAGTTTCCCATTGCTAAGCCTTTGATAGGAAGACCGAGAAGGAGATTATTTATCCCTTTTGAAACTCAGCTACCCTTACTGAACCTATGGAAGGATGACTGAAAAGTAGATTATTTATCCCTTTTGAAACTCAGCTCCAATTTACTAAACTTTTGGTAGGAAGATTGAAAGAAGATTGTTTACCCATTACGAAACTCAGTTGCACTTTACTAAGCCCTTGGAAGGAAGACTGAAAAGAAGATTATTATCGTTTGTAAGACTCAGTTTCCTATTACTAAGCCTTTGATAGGAAGACTGAGAAGAAGATTATTTATCCCTTTTGAAACTCAACCACCCTTACTAAACCTATGGAAGGATGACTGAAAAGAAGATTATTTATCCCTTTTGAAACTCAGTTTCCCTTTACTAAGCCTTTGATAGGAAGACTGAGAAGAAGATTATTTATCCCTTTTGAAACTCAACCACCCTTACTAAACCTATGGAAGGATGACTGAAAAGAAGATTATTTATCCCTTTTGAAACTCAGTTTCCCTTTACTAAGCCTTTGAAAGGAAGACTGAAAAGAAGATTATTTATCCCTTTTGAAACTCAGCTCCACTGTACTTAACTTTTGGAAGGAAGATTGAAAACAAGATTGCTTATCAATTACGAAACTCAGTTGCCCTTTACTAAGCCCTTGGAAGGAGGACTGAAAAGAAGATTATTTATCCCTTTTGAAACTCAGTTTCCATCTACTAAGCCCTTGGAAGGAGGACTGAAAAGAAGATTATTTATCCCTTTTGAAACTCAGTTTCCCTTTACTAAGCCTTTGAAAGGAAGACTGAAAAGAAGATTATTTATCCCTTTTGAAACTCAGCTCAACTCTACTAAACTTTTGGTAGGAAGATTGAAAGAAGATTGTTTACCCATTACGAAACTCAGTTGCACTTTACTAAGCCCTTGGAAGGAAGACTGAAAAGAAGATTATTATCGTTTGTAAGACTCAGTTTCCCTTTACTAAGCCTTTGATAGGAAGACTGAGAAGAAGATTATTTATCCCTTTTGAAACTCAGCTACCCTTTACTAAACCTATGGAAGGATGACTGAAAAGAAGATTATTTATCCCTTTTGAAACTCAGTTAACCTTTACTAAGCCTTTTCAAGGAAAACCGAAAAGAAGGTTACATATCCCTTTTGAAACTCAGCTCCCCTCTACAAGGCCTTTGGAAGGAAGAGTGAAAAGAACATTATTTATCCCTTTTGAAACTCAATTTCCCTTTACTAAGCCTTTGAAAGGAAGACTGAAAAGAAGATTATTTATACCTTTTGAAACTCAGCTCAACTCTACTAAACTTTTGGTAGGAAGATTGAAAGAAGATTGTTTACCCATTACGAAACTCAGTTGCACTTTACTAAGCCCTTGGAAGGAAGACTGAAAAGAAGATTATTATCGTTTGTAAGACTCAGTTTCCCATTACTAAGCCTTTGATAGGAAGACTGAGAAGAAGATTATTTATCCCTTTTGAAACTCAGCTACCCTTTACTAAACCTATGGAAAGAAGATTATTTATCCCTTTTGAAACTAAGTTTCCCTTTACTAAGATATTGAAAGGAAGACTGAAAAGAAGATTATTTATCCCTTTTGAAACTCAGCTCCCCTTTACTAAACTTTTGGAAGGAAGATTGAAAAGAAGATTGTTTAACAATTACGAAACTCATTTGCCCTTTACTAAGCAGATTATTTACCGTTTCTGAGACTCAGTTTCCCATTACTAAGCCTTTGATAGGAAGACTGAGAAGAAGATTATTTATCCCTTTTGAAACTCAGCTAACCTTTACTAAACCTATGGAAGGATGACTGAAAAGAAGATTATTTATCAATTTGAAACTCAGTTTCCTTTTACTAAGCCATTTAAAGGAAGACTGGGAAGAAGATTGTTTATACCTTTTGAAACTCAGCTCCCCTTTACAAAATTTTTGGAAGGAAGACTAAAAAGAAGATTGTTTATCGTGGTATCCAATTTTTTATCCAATCGGTGGTAAAAGGATTTCTGAACAAATATTTTAGAAGGTTTGGTGCTACACGTCGCAGGCACTGAAAACTAACCAACAGTTTCCACACCATCCAATCGGTGGTTAAAGGTTTTCTGAAAAAATATTTTAGATGGTCCTAACCACTAAGCAACAGTGGCCACACCATCCAATCGGTGGTAAAAGGTTTTCTGAAAAAATATTTTAGATGGTCCTGACTACTAAGCAACAGTGCCCACATCAACCAATCGGTCGTAAAAGGTTTTCTGAAAAAATATTTAAGAAGGTCTGGTGCTGCACCTCGCACGCACTGACCACTAAGCAACAGTGGCCACACCATCCAATCGGTGGTAAAAGGTTTTCTGAAAAAATATTCTCGATGGTCCTGACCACTAAGCAACAGTGGCCGCACCATCAAATCGGTGGTAAAAGGTTTTCTGAAAAAATATTTTAGAAGGTCTGGTGCTGCACCTCGCACGCTCTGACCACTAAGCAACAGTTTACACACCATCATATCGGTGGTAAAAGGATTTCCGAAAAAATATTTTAGATGGTCCTGCCCACTAAGCAGATTTTAGAAGGTCTAGTGCTAAACGTCGCACGCACTGAAAACCAAGCAACAGTTTCCACACCATCCAATCGGTGGTAAAAGGTTTTCGGAAAAAATATTTTAGGTGGTCCTAACCAATAAGAGACAGTGGCCACACCATCCAATCGGTGTGGTTTTCTGAATAAATATTTTAGATGGTCTGGTGCTGCACCTTGCACGCTCTGACCACTAAGCAACAGTTTCCACACCATCATATCGGTGGTAAAAGGATTTCCGAAAAAATATTTTAGATGGTCCTGACCACTAAGCAACAGTGGCCACACCATCCAATCGGTGTGGTTTTCTGAAAAAATATTTTAGATGGTCTGGTGCTGCACTTTGCACGCTCTGACCACTATGCAACAGTTTCCACAAGATCCAATCTGTGATAAAAGATTTTCTGGAAAAATATTCTAGATGGTTCTGACCACTAAGCAACAGTGGCCAAACCGTCCAATCAGTGGTAAAAGGTTTTCTGAAAAAATATTTTAGATGGTCTGGTGCTGCACCTTGCACGCTCTGACCACTAAGCAACAGTTTACACACCATCATATCGGTGGTAAAAGGATTTCCGAAAAAATATTTTAGATGGTCCTGACCACTAAGCAACAGTGGCCAAACCATCCAATCGGTGTTTTTTTCTGAAAAAATATTTTAGATGGTCTGGTGCTGCACCTTGCACGCTCTGACCACTAAGCAACAGTTTCCACACCATCCAATCGGTGGTAAAATTTTTTCTGTAAAAATATTTTAGATGGTCTGGTGTTGCACGTCGCACGCACTGACCACTAAGCAAAAGTTATCGCACCATCCAATAGGTGGTAAAAGGTTTATTGAAAAAATATTTTAAATGGTCCTGACCACTAAGCAACAGTGGCCACACCATCCAATCGGTGATAAAAGGTTTACTGAAAAAAATATTTTAGAAGGTCTCGTACTTCACCTCGTACGCACTGACCACTAAGCAACAGTTTCCACACCATCCAATCGGTGGTAAAAGGTTTTCTGAAAAAATATCTTAGATGGTCCTGACCACTAAGCAACAGTGGCAACACCATCCAATCGGTGGTAAAAGGATTTCTGAAAAAATATTTTAGAAGGTTTGGTGCTACACGTCGCACGCACTGAAAACTAACCAGCAGTTTCCACACCATCCAATCGGTGGTAAAATGTTTTCTGAAAAAAAGAAGGTCTGTTGCTACACGTCGCACGCACGGAAAACCAAGCAACAGTTTCCCCACCACCCAATCGGTGGTAAAAAGTTTTCTGAAAAAATATTTAAGGTGGAATTGACCACTAAGCAACAGTGGCCACACCATCCAATCGGTGGTAAAATGTTTTCTAAAAAAAAAAATTTAGTTGGTTTAGTGCTACACATCGCACGCACGGAAAACCAAGCAACAGTTTCCCCACCATCCAATCGGTGGTAAAAAGTTTTCTGAAAAAATATTTAAGGTGGAATTGACCACTAAGCAACAGTTTCCACACCATCCAATCGGTGGTAAAATGTTTTCTGAAAAAAAGAAGGTCTGTTGCTACACGTCGCACGCACGGAAAACCAAGCAACAGTTTCCCCACCATCCAATCGGTGGTAAAAAGTTTTCTGAAAAAATATTTTAGGTGGACCTGACCACTAAGCAACAGTGGCCACACCTTCCAATCGGTGGTAGAGGATTTTCTGAAAAAATTTTTTAGAAGGTCTGGTGCTACACGTCGCACGCACTGAAAACTAACCAACAGTTTCCACACCATCCAATCGGTGGTAAAAGGTTTTCGGAAAAAATATTTTAGGTGGTCCTGACCAATAAGAGACAGTGGCCACACCATCCAATCGGTGTGGTTTTCTGAAAAAATATTTTAGATGGTTTGGTGCTGCACCTTGCACGCTCTGACAACAGTTTCCATACCATCGAATCGGTGGTAAAAAATTTCCTGAAAAAATATTTTAGAAGGTCTGGTGCTGCACCTCGCACGCACTGACCACTAAGCAACAGTTTCCACACCATCGAATCGGTGGTAAAAGGTTTTCCAAAAAAATATTTTAGATGGTCTGTTGCTGCACCTCGCATGCTCTGACCACTAAGCAACAGTGGCCACACCATCCAATCGGTGGTAAAAGATTTTCTGAAAAAATATTTTAGAAGGTCTGGTGCTACACGTCGCACGCACTGAAAACTAACCGACAGTTTCCACACCATCCAATCGGTGGTAGAAGGTTTTCTGAAAAAATATTTTAGAAGGTCCAGTGCTACACGTCGCACGCACTGAAAACCAAGCAACAGTTTCCCCACCATCCAATCGGTGGTAAAAAGTTTTCTGAAAAAATGTTTTAGGTGGACCTGACCACTAAGCAAGAGTGGCCACACCTTCCAATCGGTGGTAGATGATTTTCTGAAAAAAATTTTTAGAAGGTTTGGTGCTACACGTCGTACGCACTGAAAACTAACCAACAGTTTCCACACCATCCAATCGGTGGTTAAAGGTTTTCTGAAAAAATATTTTAGATGGTCCTGACCACTAAGCAGATTTTAGAAGGTCTAGTGCTAAACGTCGCACGCACTGAAAACCAAGCAACAGTTTCCACACCATCCAATCGGTGGTAAAAAGTTTTCTGAAAAAATATTTAAGGTGGAATTGACCACTAAGCAACAGTTTCCACACCATCCAATCGGTGGTAAAATGTTTTCTGAAAAAAAGAAGGTCTGTTGCTACACGTCGCACGCACGGAAAACCAAGCAACAGTTTCCCCACCATCCAATCGGTGGTAAAAAGTTTTCTGAAAAAATATTTAAGGTGGAATTGACCACTAAGCAACAGTTTCCACACCATCCAATCGGTGGTAAAATGTTTTCTGAAAAAAAGAAGGTCTGTTGCTACACGTCGCACGCACGGAAAACCAAGCAACAGTTTCCCCACCATCCAATCAGTGGTAAAAAGTTTTCTGAAAAAATATTTTAGGTGGACCTGACCACTAAGCAACAGTGGCCACACCTTCCAATCGGTGGTAGAGGATTTTCTGAAAAATTTTTTTAGAAGGTCTGGTGCTACACGTCGCACGCACTGAAAACTAACCAACAGTTTCCACACCATCCAATCGGTGGTAAAAGGTTTTCGGAAAAAATATTTTAGGTGGTCCTGACCAATAAGAGACAGTGGCCACACCATCCAATCGGTGTGGTTTTCTGAAAAAATATTTTAGATGGTTTGGTGCTGCACCTTGCACGCTCTGACCACTAAGCAACAGTTTCCATACCATCGAATCGGTGGTAAAAAATTTTATGGAAAAATATTTTAGAAGGTCTGGTGCTGCACCTCGCACGCACTGACCACTAAGCAACAGTTTCCACACCATCGAATCGGTGGTAAAAGGTTTTCTAAAAAAATATTTTAGATGGTCCTGACCACTAAGCAACAGTGGCCACACCATCCAATCGGTGGTAAAAGGTTTTCTGAAAAAATATTTTAGATGGTCTGTTGCTGCACCTCGCATGCTCTGACCACTACGCAACAGTGGCCACACCATCCAATCGGTGGTAAAAGATTTTCTGAAAAAATATTTTAGAAGGTCTGGTGCTACACGTCGCACGCACTGAAAACTAACCGACAGTTTCCACACCATCCAATCGGTGGTAGAAGGTTTTCCGAAAAAATATTTTAGAAGGTCCAGTGCTACACGTCGCACGCACTGAAAACCAAGCAACAGTTTCCCCACCATCCAATCGGTGGTAAAAAGTTTTCTGAAAAAATGTTTTAGGTGGACCTGACCACTAAGCAACAGTGGCCACACCTTCCAATCGGTGGTAGATGATTTTCTGAAAAAAATTTTTAGAAGGTCTGGTGCTATACGTCGCACGCACTGAAAACTAACCAACAGTTTCCACACCATCCAATCGGTGGTTAAAGGTTTTCTGAAAAAATATTTTAGATGGTCCTGACCACTAAGCAGATTTTAGAAGGTCTAGTGCTAAACGTCGCACGCACTGAAAACCAAGCAACAGTTTCCACACCATCCAATCGGTGGTAAAAAGTTTTCAGAAAAAATGTTTTAGGTGGACCTGACCACTAAGCAACAGTGGCCACACCTTCCAATCGGTGGTAGATGATTTTCTGAAAAAAATTTTTAGAAGGTCTGGTGCTACACGTCGCACGCACTGAAAACTAACCAACAGTTTCCACACCATCCAATCGGTGGTTAAAGGTTTTCTGAAAAAATATTTTAGATGGTCCTGACCACTAAGCAGATTTTAGAAGGTCTAGTGCTAAACGTCGCACGCACTGAAAACCAAGCAACAGTTTCCACACCATCCAATCGGTGGTAAAAGGTTTTCGGAAAAAATATTTTAGGTGGTCCTGACCAATAAGAGACAGTGGCCACACCATCCAATCGGTGTGGTTTTCTGAATAAATATTTTCGATGGTCTGGTGCTGCACCTTGCACGCTCTGACCACTAAGCAACAGTTTCCACACCATCATATCGGTGGTAAAAGGATTTCCGAAAAAATATTTTAGATGGTCCTGACCACTAAGCAACAGTGGCCACACCATCCAATCGGTGTGGTTTTCTGAAAAAATATTTTAGATGGTCTGGTGCTGCACCTTGCACGCTCTGACCACTATGCAACAGTTTCCACAAGATCCAATCTGTGATAAAAGATTTTCTGGAAAAATATTTTAGATGGTCCTGACCACTAAGCAACAGTGGACACACCGTCCAATCAGTGGTAAAAGGTTTTCTGAAAAAATATTTTAGATGGTCCTGACCACTAAGCAACAGTGGCCACACCATCCAATCGGTGTGGTTTTCTGAAAAAATATTTTAGATGGTCTGGTGCTGCACCTTGCACGCTCTGACCACTAAGCAACAGTTTACACACCATCATATCGGTGGTAAAAGGATTTCCGAAAAAATATTTTAGATGGTCCTGACCACTAAGCAACAGTGGCCACACCATCCAATCCGTGTTTTTTTCTGAAAAAATATTTTAGATGGTCTGGTGCTGCACCTTGCACGCTCTGACCACTAAGCAACAGTTTCCACACCATCCAATCGGTGGTAAAATTTTTTCTGTAAAAATATTTTCGATGGTCTGGTGTTGCACGTCGCACGCACTGACCACTAAGCAAAAGTCATCGCACCATCCAATAGATGGTAAAAGGTTTATTAAAAAAATATTTTAAATGGTCCTGACCACTAAGCAACAGTGGCCACACCATCCAATCGGTGATAAAAGGTTTACTGAAAAAAATATTTTAGAAGGTCTGGTACTTCACCTCGTACGCACTGACCACTAAGCAACAGTTTCCACACCATCCAATCGGTGGCAAAAGGTTTTCTGAAAAAATATCTTAGATGGTCCTGACCACTAAGCAACAGTGGCAACACCATCCAATCGGTGGTAAAAGGATTTCTGAAAAAATATTTTAGAAGGTTTGGTGCTACACGTCGCACGCACTGAAAACTAACCAGCAGTTTCCACACCATCCAATCGGTGGTAAAATGTTTTCTGAAAAAAAGAAAGTCTGTTGCTACACGTCGCACGCACGGAAAACCAAGCAACAGTTTTCTCACCATCCAATCGGTGGTAAAAAGTTTTCTGAAAAAATATTTAAGGTGGAATTGACCACTAAGCAACAGTGGCAACACCATCCAATCGGTGGTAAAAGGATTTCTGAAAAAATATTTTAGAAGGTTTGGTGCTACACGTCGCACGCACTGAAAACTAACCAGCAGTTTCCACACCATCCAATCGCTGGTAAAATGTTTTCTGAAAAAAAGAAGGTCTGTTGCTACACGTCGCACGCACGGAAAACCAAGCAACAGTTTCCTCACCATCCAATCGGTGGTAAAAAGTTTTCTGAAAAAATATTTAAGGTGGAATTGACCACTAAGCAACAGTTTCCACACCATCCAATCGGTGGTAAAATTTTTTCTGTAAAAATATTTTAGATGGTCTGGTGTTGCACGTCGCACGCACTGACCACTAAGCAAAAGTCATCGCACCATCCAATAGGTGGTAAAAGGTTTATTGAAAAAATATTTTAAATGGTCCTGACCACTAAGCAACAGTGGCCACACCATCCAATCGGTGATAAAAGGTTTACTGAAAAAAATATTTTAGAAGGTCTGGTACTTCACCTCGTACGCACTGACCACTAAGCAACAGTTTCCACACCATCCAATCGGTGGTAAAAGGTTTTCTGAAAAAATATCTTAGATGGTCCTGACCACTAAGCAACAGTGGCAACACCATCCAATCGGTGGTAAAAGGATTTCTGAAAAAATATTTTAGAAGGTTTGGTGCTACACGTCGCACGCACTGAAAACTAACCAGCAGTTTCCACACCATCCAATCGGTGGTAAAATGTTGTCTGAAAAAAAGAAGGTCTGTTGCTACACGTCGCACGCACGGAAAACCAAGCAACAGTTTCCCCACCATCCAATCGGTGGTAAAAAGTTTTCTGAAAAAATATTTAAGGTGGAATTGACCACAAAGCAACAGTTTCCACACCATCCAATCGGTGGTAAAATGTTTTCTGAAAAAAAGAAGGTCTGTTGCTACACGTCGCACGCACGGAAAACCAAGCAACAGTTTCCCCACCATCCAATCGGTGGTAAAAAGTTTTCTGAAAAAATATTTTAGGTGGATCTGACCACTAAGCAACAGTGGGCACACCTTCCAATCGGTGGTAGAGGATTTTCTGAAAAAATTTTTTAGAAGGTCTGGTGCTACACGTCGCACGCACTGAAAACTAACCAACAGTTTCCACACCATCCAATCGGTGGTAAAAGGTTTTCGGAAAAAATATTTTAGGTGGTCCTGACCAATAAGAGACAGTGGCCACACCATCCAATCGGTGTGGTTTTCTGAAAAAATATTTTAGATGGTTTGGTGCTGCACCTTGCACGCTCTGACCACTAAGCAACAGTTTCCATACCATCGAATCGGTGGTAAAAAATTTCCTGAAAAAATATTTTAGAAGGTCTGGTGCTACACGTCGCACGCACTGAAAACTAACCAACAGTTTCCACACCATCCAATCGGTGGTTAAAGGTTTTCTGAAAAAATATTTTAGATGGTCCTGACCACTAAGCAGATTTTAGAAGGTCTAGTGCTAAACGTCGCACGAACTGAAAACCAAGCAACAGTTTCCACACCATCCAATCGGTGGTAAAAGGTTTTCGGAAAAAATATTTTAGGTGGTCCTGACCAATAAGAGACAGTGGCCACACCATCCAATCGGTGTGGTTTTCTGAAAAAATATTTTAGATGGTCCGGTGCTGCACCTTGCACGCTCTGACCACTAAGCAACAGTTTCCACACCATCCAATCGGTGGTAAAATTTTTTCTGTAAAAATATTTTAGATGGTCTGGTGCTGCACCTCGCACGCACTGACCACTAAGCAACAGTGGCCACACCATCCAATCGGTGGTAAAATGTTTTCTGAAAAAATATTCTCGATGGTCCTGACCACTAAGCAACAGTGGCCACACCATCAAATCGGTGGTAAAAGGTTTTCTGAAAAAATATTTTAGAAGGTCTGGTGCTGCACCTCGCACGCACTGACCACTAAGCAAGAGTGGCCACACCATCCAATCGGTGGTAAAAGGTTTTCTGAAAAAATATTCTCGATGGTCCTGACCACTAAGCAACAGTGGCCACACCATCAAATCGGTGGTAAAAGGTTTTCTGAAAAAATATTTTAGAAGGTCTGGTGCTGCACCTCGCACGCTCTGACCACTAAGCAACAGTTTACACACCACCATATCGGTGGTAAAAGGATTTCTGAAAAAATATTTTAGATGGTCCTGACCACTAAGCATCAGTGGCTACACCATCCAATCGGTGTGGTTTTCTGAAAAAATATTTTAGATGGTTTGGTGCTGCACCTTGCACGCTCTGACCACTAAGCAACAGTTTCCATACCATCGAATCGGTGGTAAAAAATTTCCTGAAAAAATATTTTAGAATGTCTTTTGCTGCACCTCGCACGCACTGACCACTAAGCAACAGTTTCCACACCATCGAATCGGTGGTAAAAGGTTTTCTAAAAAAATATTTTAGGTGGCCTTACCACTAAGCAACAGTAGCCACACCATCCAATCGGTGGTAAAAGATTTTCTGAAAAAATATTTTAGAAGGTCTGGTGCTACACGTCGCACGCACTGAAAACTAACCGACAGTTTCCACACCATCCAATCGGTGGTAGAAGGTTTTCTGAAAAAATATTTTAGAAGGTCCAGTGCTACACGTCGCACGCACTGAAAACCAAGCAACAGTTTCCCCACCATCCAATCGGTGGTAAAAAGTTTTCTGAAAAAATATTTTAGGTGGACCTGACCACTAAGCAACAGTGGCCACACCTTCCAATCGGTGGTAGAGGATTTTCTGAAAAAATTTTTTAGAAGGTCTGGTGCTACACGTCGCACGCACTGAAAACTAACCAACAGTTTCCACACCATCCAATCGGTGGTAAAAGGTTTTCGGAAAAAATATTTTAGGTGGTCCTGACCAATAAGAGACAGTGGCCACACCATCCAATCGGTGTGGTTTTCTGAAAAAATATTTTAGATGGTCTGGTGCAGCACTTTGCACGCTCTGACTACGAAGCAACAGTTTCCACACCATCATATCGGTGGTAAAAGGATTTGCGAAAAAATATTTTAGATGGTCGTGACCACTAAGCAGATTTTAGAAGGTCTAGTGCTAAACGTCGCACGCACTGAAAACCAAGCAACAGTTTCCACACCATCCAATCGGTGGTAAAAGGTTTTCGGAAAAAATATTTTAGGTGGTCCTGACCAATAAGAGACAGTGGCCACACAATCCAATCGGTGTGGTTTTCTAAAAAATATTTTAGATGGTCTGGTGCTGCACCTTGCACGCTCTGACCACTAAGCAACAGTTTCCACACCATCATATCGGTGGTAAAAGGATTTCCGAAAAAATATTTTAGATGGTCCTGACCACTAAGCAATAGTGGCCACAAGATCCAATCGGTGTTTTTTTCTGAAAAAATATTTAGATGGTCTGGTGCTGCACCTTGCACGCTCTGACCACTAAGCAACCGTTTCCACACCATCAAATCGGTGGTAAAAGGTTTTCTGAAAAAATATTTTAGATGGTCCTGACCACTAAGCAACAGTGGCCACACCATCCAATCGGTGGTAAAAGGTTTTCTGAAAAAATATTTAAGATGGTCCTGACAACTAAGCAACAGTGGCCACACCATCCAACCGGTGTGGTTTTCTGAAAAAATATTTTAGATGGTCTGGTGCTGCACCTTGCACGCTCTGACCACTAAGCAACAGTTTCCACACCATCCAATAGGTGGTAAAAGGTTTTTTGAAAAAATATTTTAAATGGACCTGACCACTAAGCAACAGTGCCCACATCATCCAATCGGTGGTAAAAGGTTATCTGAAAAAATATATTAACAGGTCCGGTGTTGCACGCCGCATGCACTGACCACTATGCAACAGTTTCCACAAGATCCAATCTGTGGTAAAAGATTTTCTGGAAAAATATTTTAGATGGTCCTGACTATTAAGCAACAGTGCCCACATCATCCAATTGGTCGTAAAAGGTTTTCTGAAAAAATATTAAGAAGGTCTAAGCAACAGTTTCCACACCATCGAATCGGTTTTAAAAGGTTTTTTGAAAAAAATATTTTAAAAGGACCTGACCACTAAGCAACAGTGCCCACATCATCCAATCGGTGGTAAAAGGTTATCTGAAAAAATATATTAAAAGGTCCGGTGTTGCACGCCGCATGCACTGACCACTATTCAACAGTTTAGACAAGATCCAATCTGTGGTAAAAGATTTTCTGGAAAAATATTTAAGATGGTCCTGACCACTAAGCAACAGTGGCCACACCATCCAATCAATGACAAAATATTTTCTAAAAAAATATTTTAGATGGTCCTGACCACTAAGCAACAGTGGCCACACCATCCAATCGGTGGTAAAAGATTTTCTGAAAAAATATTTTAGATGGTCCTGACTACTAAGCAACAGTGCCCACATCATCCAATCGGTCGTAAAAGGTTTTCTGAAAAAATATTTAAGGAGGTCTGGTGCTGCACCTCGCACGCAGTGACCACTAGGCAACAGTTTCCACACCATCGAATCGGTGGTAAAAGGTTTTCTGAAAAAATATTTTAGATGGTCCTAACCACTAAGCAACAGTGGCCACACCATCCAATCGGTGTGGTTTTCTGAAAAAATATTTTAGATGGTCTTGTGCTGCACCTTGCACGCTCTGACCACTAAGCAACAGTTTACACACCACCATATCGGTGGTAAAAGGATTTCTGAAAAAATATTTTAGATGGTCCTGACCACTAAGCAACAGTGGCCACACCATCCAATCGGTGGTAAAAGGTTTTCTGAAAAAATATTTTAGATGGTCCTGACAACTAAGCAACAGTGGCCACACCATCCAACCGGTGTGGTTTTCTGAAAAAATATTTTAGATGGTCTGGTGCTGCACCTTGCACGCTCTGACCACTAAGCAACAGTTTCCACACCATCCAATAGGTGGTAAAAGGTTTTTTGAAAAAATATTTTAAATGGACCTGACCGCTAAGCAACAGTGCCCACATCATCCAATCGGTGGTAAAATGTTATCTGAAAAAATATTTTAGATGGTCCTGACCACTAAGCAACAGTGGCCACACCATCCAATCAGTGACAAAATATTTTCTAAAAAAAATATTTTAGATGGTCCTGACCACTAATTAACAGTGGCCACACCATCCAATCGGTGGTAAAAGGTTTTCTGAAAAAATATTTAAGATGGTCCTGACAACTAAGCAACAGTGGCCACACCATCCAACCGATGTGCCCACATCATCCAATCGGTCGTAAAAGGTTTACTGAAAAAATATTTAAGAAGGTCTGGTGCTGCACCTCGCACGCACTGACCACTAAGCAACAGTTTCCACACCATCGAATCGGTGGTAAAAGGTTTTCTGAAAAAATATTTTAGATGGTCCTGACCACTAAGCAACAGTGGCCACACCATCCAATCGGTGGTAAAAGGTTTTCTGAAAAAATATTCTCGATGGTCCTAACCACTAAGCAACAGTGGCCACACCATCAAATCATTGGTAAAAGGTTTTCTGAAAAAATATTTTAGATGGTCCTGACCACTAAGCAACAGTGGCCACACCATCCAATCGGTGGTAAAAGGTTTTCTGAAAAAATATTTAAGATGGTCCTGACAACTAAGCAACAGTGGCCACACCATCCAACCGATGTGGTTTTCTGAAAAAATATTTTAGATGGTCTGGTGCTGCACCTTGCACGCTCTGACCACTAAGCAACAGTTTCCACACCATCCAATAGGTGGTAAAAGGTTTTTTGAAAAAATATTTTAAATGGACCTGACCACTAAGCAACAGTGCCCACATCATCCAATCGGTGGTAAAAGGTTATCTGAAAAAATATTTAAGAAGGTCTGGTGCTGCACCTCGCACGCACTGACCACTAAGCAACAGTTTCCACACCATCGAATCGGTGGTAAAAGGTTTTTTGAAAAAAATATTTTAAAAGGACCTGACCACTAAGCAACAGTGCCCACATCATCCAATCGGTGGTAAAAGGTTATCTGAAAAAATATATTAAAAGGTCCGGTGTTGCACGCCGCATGCACTGACCACTATTCAACAGTTTAGACAAGATCCAATCTGTGGTAAAAGATTTTCTGAAAAAATATTTTAGATGGTCCTGACTACTAAGCAACAGTGCCCACATCATCCAATCGGTCGTAAAAGGTTTTCTGAAAAAATATTTAAGAAGGTCTGGTGCTGCACCTCGCACGCAGTGACCACTAGGCAACAGTTTCCACACCATCGAATCGGTGGTAAAAGGTTTTCTGAAAAAATATTTTAGATGGTCCTAACCACTAAGCAACAGTGGCCACACCATCCAATCGGTGTGGTTTTCTGAAAAAATATTTTA
Organism: Xylota segnis; assembly: GCA_963583995.1. Lineage (NCBI taxonomy): Eukaryota > Metazoa > Arthropoda > Insecta > Diptera > Syrphidae > Xylota > Xylota segnis. Next base: position 88,949,760 of record OY757236.1, on the reverse strand, counting down.
GATGGTCTGGTGCTGCACCTTGCACGCTCTGACCACTAAGCAACAGTTTCCACACCATCCAATAGGTGGTAAAAGGTTTTGTGAAAAAATATTTTAAATGGACCTGACCGCTAAGCAACAGTGCCCACATCATCCAATCGGTGGTAAAATGTTATCTGAAAAAAATATTTTAGATGGTCCTGACCACTAAGCAACAGTGGCCACACCATCCAATCAGTGACAAAATATTTTCTAAAAAAAATATTTTAGATGGTCCTGACCACTAATTAACAGTGGCCACACCATCCAATCGGTGGTAAAAGGTTTTCTGAAAAAATATTTTAGATGGTCCTGACTACTAAGCAACAGTGCCCACATCATCCAATCGGTCGTAAAAGGTTTACTGAAAAAATATTTAAGAAGGTCTGGTGCTGCACCTCGCACGCACTGACCACTAAGCAACAGTTTCCACACCATCGAATCGGTGGTAAAAGGTTTTCTGAAAATATATTTTAGATGGTCCTGACCACTAAGCAACAGTGGCCACACCATCCAATCGGTGGTAAAAGGTTTTCTGAAAAAATATTCTCGATGGTCCTGACCACTAAGCAACAGTGGCCACACCATCAAATCGGTGGTAAAAGGTTTTCTGAAAAAATATTTTAGAAGGTCTGGTGCTGCACCTCGCACGCTCTGACCACTAAGCAACAGTTTACACACCACCATATCGGTGGTAAAATTATTTCTGAAAAAATATTTTAGATGGTCCTGACCACTAAGCAATAGTGGCCACACCATCCAATTGGTGTGGTTTTCTGAAAAAATATATTAGATGGTCTGGTGCTGCACCTTGCACGCTCTGACCACTAAGCAACAGTTTCCACACCATCGAATCGGTGGTAAAATGTTTCCTGAAAGAATATTTTAGAAGGTCTGGTGCTGCACCTCGCACGCACTGACCACTAAGCAACAGTTTCCACACCATCGAATCGGTGGTAAAAGTTTTTCTAAAAAAATATTTTAGATGGTCCTGACCACTAAGCAACAGTGGCCACACCATCCAATCGGTGGTAAAAGGTTTTCTGAAAAAATATTTTAGATGGTCTGGTGCTGCACCTCGCATGCTCTGACCACTAAGTAACAGTGGCCACACCATCCAATCGGTGGTAAAAGATTTTCTGAAAAAATTTTTTAGAAGGTCTGGTGCTACACGTCGCACGCACTGAAAACCAAGCAACAGTTTCCCCACCATCCAATCGGTGGTAAAAGTTTTCTGAAAAAATATTTTAGGTGGACCTGACCACTAAGCAACAGTGGCCACACCTTCCAATCGGTGGTAGAGGATTTTCTGAAAAAAAATTTTAGAAGGTCTGGTGCTACACGTCGCACGCACTGAAAACTAACCAACAGTTTCCACACCATCCAATCGGTGGTAAAAGGTTTTCGGAAAAAATATTTTAGATGGTCGTGACCACTAAGCAGATTTTAGAAGGTCTAGTGCTAAACGTCGCACGCACTGAAAACCAAGCAACAGTTTCCACACCATCCAATCGGTGGTAAAAGGTTTTCGGAAAAAATATTTTAGGTGGTCCTGACCAATAAGAGACAGTGGCCACACAATCCAATCGGTGTGGTTTTCTAAAAAATATTTTAGATGGTCTGGTGCTGCACCTTGCACGCTCTGACCACGAAGCAACAGTTTCCACACCATCATATCGGTGGTAAAAGGATTTCCGAAAAAATATTTTAGACGGTCCTGACCACTAAGCAACAGTGGCCACACCATCCAATCGGTGTGGTTTTCTGAAAAAATATTTAAGATGGTCTGGTGCTGCACCTCGCACGCTCTGACCACTAAGCAACAGTTTACACACCATCATATCGGTGGTAAAAGGATTTCCGAAAAAATATTTTAGATGGTCCTGACCACTAAGCAACAGTGGCCACAAGATCCAATCGGTGTTTTTTTCTGAAAAAATATTTAGATGGTCTGGTGCTGCACCTTGCACGCTCTGACCACTAAGCAACCGTTTCCACACCATCAAATCGGTGGTAAAAGGTTTTCTGAAAAAATATTTTAGATGGTCCTGACCACTAAGCAACAGTGGCCACACCATCCAATCGGTGGTAAAAGGTTTTCTGAAAAAATATTTAAGATGGTCCTGACAATTAAGCAACAGTGGCCACACCATCCAACCGGTGTGGTTTTCTGAAAAAATATTTTAGATGGTCTGGTGCTGCACCTTGCACGCTCTGACCACTAAGCAACAGTTTCCACACCATCCAATAGGTGGTAAAAGGTTTTTTGAAAAAATATTTTAAATGGACCTGACCACTAAGCAACAGTGCCCACATCATCCAATCGGTGGTAAAAGGTTATCTGAAAAAATATATTAAAAGGTCCGGTGTTGCACGCCGCATGCACTGACCACTATGCAACAGTTTCCACAAGATCCAATCTGTGGTAAAAGATTTTCTGGAAAAATATTTTAGATGGTCCTGACTATAAAGCAACAGTGCCCACATCATCCAATTGGTCGTAAAAGGTTTTCTGAAAAAATATTAAGAAGGTCTAAGCAACAGTTTCCACACCATCGAATCGGTGGTAAAAGGTTTTTTGAAAAAAAATATTTTAAAAGGACCTGACCACTAAGCAACAGTGCCCACATCATCCAATCGGTGGTAAAAGGTTATCTGAAAAAATATATTAAAAGGTCCGGTGTTGCACGCCGCATGCACTGACCACTATTCAACAGTTTAGACAAGATCCAATCTGTGGTAAAAGATTTTCTGGAAAAATATTTAAGATGGTCCTGACCACTAAGCAACAGTGGCCACACCATCCAATCAATGACAAAATATTTTCTAAAAAAATATTTTAGATGGTCCTGACCACTAAGCCACAGTGGCCACACCATCCAATCGGTGGTAAAAGATTTTCTGAAAAAATATTTTAGATGGTCCTGACTACTAAGCAACAGTGCCCACATCATACAATCGGTCGTAAAAGGTTTTCTGAAAAAATATTTAAGAAGGTCTGGTGCTGCACCTCGCACGCACTGACCACTAGGCAACAGTTTCCACACCATCGAATCGGTGGTAAAAGGTTTTCTGAAAAAATATTTTAGATGGTCCTAACCACTAAGCAACAGTGGCCACACCATCCAATCGGTGTGGTTTTCTGAAAAAATATTTTAGATGGTCTTGTGCTGCACCTTGCACGCTCTGACCACTAAGCAACAGTTTACACACCACCATATCGGTGGTAAAAGGATTTCTGAAAAAATATTTTAGATGGTCCTGACCACTAAGCAACAGTGGCCACACCATCCAATCGGTGGTAAAAGGTTTTCTGAAAAAATATTTTAGATGGTCCTGACAACTAAGCAACAGTGGCCACACCATCCAACCGGTGTGGTTTTCTGAAAAAATATTTTAGATGGTCTGGTGCTGCACCTTGCACGCTCTGACCACTAAGCAACAGTTTCCACACCATCCAATAGGTGGTAAAAGGTTTTTTGAAAAAATATTTTAAATGGACCTGACCGCTAAGCAACAGTGCCCACATCATCCAATCGGTGGTAAAATGTTATCTGAAAAAATATTTTAGATGGTCCTGACCACTAAGCAACAGTGGCCACACCATCCAATCAGTGACAAAATATTTTCTAAAAAAAATATTTTAGATGGTCCTGACCACTAATTAACAGTGGCCACACCATCCAATCGGTGGTAAAAGGTTTTCTGAAAAAATATTTTAGATGGTCCTGACTACTAAGCAACAGTGCCCACATCATCCAATCGGTCGTAAAAGGTTTACTGAAAAAATATTTAAGAAGGTCTGGTGCTGCACCTCGCACGCACTGACCACTAAGCAACAGTTTCCACACCATCGAATCGGTGGTAAAAGGTTTTCTGAAAAAATATTTTAGATGGTCCTGACCACTAAGCAACAGTGGCCACACCATCCAATCGGTGGTAAAAGGTTTTCTGAAAAAATATTCTCGATGGTCCTGACCACTAAGCAACAGTGGCCACACCATCAAATCGGTGGTAAAAGGTTTTCTGAAAAAATATTTTAGATGGTCTGGTGCTGCAACTCGCATGCTCTGACCACTAAGCAACAGTGGCCACACCATCCAATCGGTGGTAAAAGATTTTCTGGAAAAATTTTTTAGAAGGTCTGGTGCTACACGTCGCACGCACTGAAAACCAAGCAACAGTTTCCCCACCATCCAATCGGTGGTAAAAGTTTTCTGAAAAAATATTTTAGGTGGACCTGACCACTAAGCAACAGTGGCCACACCTTCCAATCGGTGGTAGAGGATTTTCTGAAAAAAAATTTTAGAAGGTCTGGTGCTACACGTCGCACGCACTGAAAACTAACCAACAGTTTCCACACCATCCAATCGGTGGTAAAAGGTTTTCGGAAAAAATATTTTAGGTGGTCCTGACCACTAAGCAGATTTTAGAAGGTCTACTGCTAAACGTTGCACGCACTGAAAACCAAGCAACAGTTTGCACACCATCCAATCGGTGGTAAAAGGTTTTCGGAAAAAATATCTTAGGTGGTCCTGACTGCTAAGCAACAGTGCCCACATCATCCAATCGGTGGTAAAATGTTATCTGAAAAAATATTTTAGATGGTCCTGACCACTAAGCAACAGTGGCCACACCATCCAATCAGTGACAAAATATTTTCTAAAAAAAATATTTTAGATGGTCCTGACCACTAATTAACAGTGGCCACACCATCCAATCGGTGGTAAAAGGTTTTCTGAAAAAATATTTTAGATGGTCCTGACTACTAAGCAACAGTGCCCACATCATCCAATCGGTCGTAAAAGGTTTACTGAAAAAATATTTAAGAAGGTCTGGTGCTGCACCTCGCACGCACTGACCACTAAGCAACAGTTTCCACACCATCGAATCGGTGGTAAAAGGTTTTCTGAAAAAATATTTTAGATGGTCCTGACCACTAAGCAACAGTGGCCACACCATCCAATCGGTGGTAAAAGGTTTTCTGAAAAAATATTCTCGATGGTCCTGACCACTAAGCAACAGTGGCCACACCATCAAATCGGTGGTAAAAGGTTTTCTGAAAAAATATTTTAGAAGGTCTGGTGCTGCACCTCGCACGCTCTGACCACTAAGCAACAGTTTACACACCACCATATCGGTGGTAAAATTATTTCTGAAAAAATATTTTAGATGGTCCTGACCACTAAGCAACAGTGGCCACACCATCCAATTGGTGTGGTTTTCTGAAAAAATATATTAGATGGTCTGGTGCTGCACCTTGCACGCTCTGACAACTAAGCAACAGTTTCCACACCATCGAATCGGTGGTAAAATGTTTCCTGAAAAAATATTTTAGAAGGTCTGGTGCTGCACCTCGCACGCACTGACCACTAAGCAACAGTTTCCACACCATCGAATCGGTGGTAAAAGGTTTTCTAAAAAAATATTTTAGATCGGTGGTAAAAGGTTTTCTGAAAAAATATTTTAGATGGTCTGGTGCTGCACCTCGCATGCTCTGACCACTAAGCAACAGTGGCCACACCATCCAATCGGTGGTAAAAGATTTTCTGGAAAAATTTTTTAGAAGGTCTGGTGCTACACGTCGCACGCACTGAAAACCAAGCAACAGTTTCCCCACCATCCAATCGGTGGTAAAAGTTTTCTGAAAAAATATTTTAGGTGGACCTGACCACTAAGCAACAGTGGCCACACCTTCCAATCGGTGGTAGAGGATTTTCTGAAAAAAAATTTTAGAAGGTCTGGTGCTACACGTCGCACGCACTGAAAACTAACCAACAGTTTCCACACCATCCAATCGGTGGTAAAAGGTTTTCGGAAAAAATATTTTAGGTGGTCCTGACCACTAAGCAGATTTTAGAAGGTCTAGTGCTAAACGTTGCACGCACTGAAAACCAAGCAACAGTTTGCACACCATCCAATCGGTGGTAAAAGGTTTTCGGAAAAAATATCTTAGGTGGTCCTGACCAATAAGAGACAGTGGCCACACCATCCAATCGGTGTGGTTTTCTGAAAAAATATTTTAAATGGTCTGGTGCTGCACCTTGCACGCTCTGACCACTAAGCAACAGTCTCCACACCATCATATCGGTGGTAAAAGGATTTCCGAAAAAATATTTTAGATGGTCCTGACCACTAAGCAATAGTGGCCACACCATCCAATCGGTGTGGTTTTCTGAAAAAATATTTTAAATGGTCTGGTGCTGCACCTTGCACGCTCTGACCACTAAGCAACAGTTTCCACACCATCCAATAGGTGGTAAAAGGTTTTCTGAAAAAATATTTTAGAAGGTCCAGTGCTACACGTCGCACGCACTGAAAACCAAGCAACAGTTTCCCCACCATCCAATCGGTGGTAAAAGTTTTCTGAAAAAATATTTTAGGTGGACCTGACCACTAAGCAACAGTGGCCACACCATCCAATCAGTGACAAAATATTTTCTAAAAAAAATATTTTAGATGGTCCTGACCACTAATTAACAGTGGCCACACCATCCAATCGGTGGTAAAAGGTTTTCTGAAAAAATATTTTAGATGGTCCTGACTACTAAGCAACAGTGCCCACATCATCCAATCGGTCGTAAAAGGCTGAAAAAATATTTAAGAAGGTCTGGTGCTGCACCTCGCACGCACTGACCACTAAGCAACAGTTTCCACACCATCGAATCGGTGGTAAAAGGTTTTCTGAAAAAATATTTTAGATGGTCCTGACCACTAAGCAACAGTGGCCACACCATCCAATCGGTGGTAAAAGGTTTTCTGAAAAAATATTCTCGATGGTCCTGACCACTAAGCAACAGTGGCCACACCATCAAATCGGTGGTAAAAGGTTTTCTGAAAAAATATTTTAGATGGTCCTGACCACTAAGCAACAGTGGCCACACCATCCAATCGGTGGTAAAAGGTTTTCTGAAAAAATATTTAAGATGGTCCTGACAACTAAGCAACAGTGGCCACACCATCCAACCGATGTGGTTTTCTGAAAAAATATTTTAGATGGTCTGGTGCTGCACCTTGCACGCTCTGACCACTAAGCAACAGTGGCCACACCATCAAATCGGTGGTAAAAGGTTTTCTGAAAAAATATTTTAGATGGTCCTGACCACTAAGCAACAGTGGCCACACCATCCAATCGGTGGTAAAAGGTTTTCTGAAAAAATATTTAAGATGGTCCTGACAACTAAGCAACAGTGGCCACACCATCCAACCGATGTGGTTTTCTGAAAAAATATTTTAGATGGTCTGGTGCTGCACCTTGCACGCTCTGACCACTAAGCAACAGTGGCCACACCATCAAATCGGTGGTAAAAGGTTTTCTGAAAAAATATTTTAGATGGTCCTGACCACTAAGCAACAGTGGCCACACCATCACATCGGTGGTAAAAGGTTTTCTGAAAAAATATTTTAGATGGTCCTGACCACTAAGCAACAGTGGCCACACCATCCAATCGGTGGTAAAAGGTTTTCTGAAAAAATATTTAAGATGGTCCTGACAACTAAGCAACAGTGGCCACACCATCCAACCGATGTGGTTTTCTGAAAAAATATTTTAGATGGTCTGGTGCTGCACCTTGCACGCTCTGACCACTAAGCAACAGTTTCCACATCATCCAATAGGTGGTAAAAGGTTTTTTGAAAAAATATTTTAAATGGACCTGACCACTAAGCAACAGTGCCCACATCATCCAATCGGTGGTAAAAGGTTATCTGAAAAAATATTTAAGAAGGTCTGGTGCTGCACCTCGCACGCACTGACCACTAAGCAACAGTTTCCACACCATCGAATCGGTGGTAAAAGGTTTTTTGAAAAAAATATTTTAAAAGGACCTGACCACTAAGCAACAGTGCCCACATCATCCAATCGGTGGTAAAAGGTTATCTGAAAAAATATATTAAAAGGTCCGGTGTTGCACGCCGCATGCACTGACCACTATTCAACAGTTTAGACAAGATCCAATCTGTGGTAAAAGATTTTCTGGAAAAATATTTAAGATGGTCCTGACCACTAAGCAACAGTGGCCACACCATCCAATCAATGACAAAATATTTTCTAAAAAAATATTTTAGATGGTCCTGACCACTAAGCAACAGTGGCCACACCATCCAATCGGTGGTAAAAGATTTTCTGAAAAAAATATTTTAGATGGTCCTGACTACTAAGCAACAGTGCCCACATCATCCAATCGGTCGTAAAAGGTTTTCTGAAAAAATATTTAAGAAGGTCTGGTGCTGCACCTCGCACGCACTGACCACTAGGCAACAGTTTCCACACCATCGAATCGGTGGTAAAAGGTTTTCTGAAAAAATATTTTAGATGGTCCTAACCACTAAGCAACAGTGGCCACACCATCCAATCGGTGTGGTTTTCTGAAAAAATATTTTAGATGGTCTTGTGCTGCACCTTGCACGCTCTGACCACTAAGCAACAGTTTACACACCACCATATCGGTGGTAAAAGGATTTCTGAAAAAATATTTTAGATGGTCCTGACCACTAAGCAACAGTGGCCACACCATCCAATCGGTGGTAAAAGGTTTTCTGAAAAAATATTTTAGATGCTCCTGACAACTAAGCAACAGTGGCCACACCATCCAACCGGTGTGGTTTTCTGAAAAAATATTTTAGATGGTCTGGTGCTGCACCTTGCACGCTCTGACCACTAAGCAACAGTTTCCACACCATCCAATAGGTGGTAAAAGCTTTTTTGAAAAAATATTTTAAATGGACCTGACCGCTAAGCAACAGTGCCCACATCATCCAATCGGTGGTAAAATGTTATCTGAAAAAATATTTTAGATTTTCGTGACCACTAAGCAACAGTGGCCACACCATCCAATCAGTGACAAAATATTTTCTAAAAAAAATATTTAAGATGGTCCTGACCACTAATTAACAGTGGCCACACCATCCAATCGGTGGTAAAAGGTTTTCTGAAAAAATATTTTAGATGGTCCTGACTACTAAGCAACAGTGCCCACATCATCCAATCGGTCGTAAAAGGTTTACTGAAAAAATATTTAAGAAGGTCTGGTGCTGCACCTCGCACGCACTGACCACTAAGCAACAGTTTCCACACCATCGAATCGGTGGTAAAAGGTTTTCTGAAAAAATATTTTAGATGGTCCTGACCACTAAGCAACAGTGGCCACACCATCCAATCGGTGGTAAAAGGTTTTCTGAAAAAATATTCTCGATGGTCCTGACCACTAAGCAACAGTGGCCACACCATCAAATCGGTGGTAAAAGGTTTTCTGAAAAAATATTTTAGAAGGTCTGGTGCTGCACCTCGCACGCTCTGACCACTAAGCAACAGTTTACACACCACCATATCGGTGGTAAAATTATTTCTGAAAAAATATTTTAGATGGTCCTGACCACTAAGCAACAGTGGCCACACCATCCAATTGGTGTGGTTTTCTGAAAAAATATATTAGATGGTCTGGTGCTGCACCTTGCACGCTCTGACCACTAAGCAACAGTTTCCACACCATCGAATCGGTGGTAAAATGTTTCCTGAAAAAATATTTTAGAAGGTCTGGTGCTGCACCTCGCACGCACTGACCACTAAGCAACAGTTTCCACACCATCGAATCGGTGGTAAAAGGTTTTCTAAAAAAATATTTTAGATGGTCCTGACCACTAAGCAACAGTGGCCACACCATCCAATCGGTGGTAAAAGGTTTTCTGAAAAAATATTTTAGATGGTCTGGTGCTGCACCTCGCATGCTCTGACCACTAAGCAACAGTGGCCACACCATCCAATCGGTGGTAAAAGGTTTTCTGAAAAAATATTCTAGATGATCCTGACCACTAAGTAACAGTGGCCACACCATCCAATCGGTGGTAAAAGATTTTCTGAAAAAATATTTTAGAAGGTCTGGTGCTGCACCTCGCACGCTCTGACCACTAAGCAACAGTTTACACACCACCATATCGGTGGTAAAAGGATTTCTGAAAAAATATTTTAGATGGTCCTGACCACTAAGCAACAGTGGCTACACCATCCAATCGGTGTGGTTTTCTGAAAAAATATTTTAGATGGTCTGGTGCTGCACCTTGCACGCTCTGACCACTAAGCAACAGTTTCCACACCATCGAATCGGTGGTAAAAGGTTTCCTGAAAAAATATTTTAGAAGGTCTGGTGCTGCACCTCGCACGCACTGACCACTAAGCAACAGTTTCCACACCATCGAATCGGTGGTAAAAGGTTTTCTAAAAAAATATTTTAGATGGTCCTGACCACTAAGCAACAGTGGCCACACCATCCAATCGGTGGTAAAAGGTTTTCTGAAAAAATATTTTAGATGGTCTGGTGCTGCACCTCGCATGCTCTGACCACTAAGCAACAGTGGCCACACCACCCAATCGGTGGTAAAAGATTTTCTGAAAAAATATTTTAGAAGGTCTGGTGCTACACGTCGCACGCACTGAAAACTAACCGCCAGTTTCCACACCATCCAATCGGTGGTAGAAGGTTTTCTGAAAAAATATTTTAGAAGGTCCAGTGCTACACGTCGCACGCACTGAAAACCAAGCAACAGTTTCCCCACCATCCAATCGGTGGTAAAAGTTTTCTGAAAAAATATTTTAGGTGGACCTGACCACTAAGCAACAGTGGCCACACCTTCCAATCGGTGGTAGAGGATTTTCTGAAAAATTTTTTTAGAAGGTCTGGTGCTACACGTCGCACGCACTGAAAACTAACCAACAGTCTCAACACCATCCAATCAGTGGTAAAAGGTTTTCGGAAAAAATATTTTAGGTGGTCCTAACCAATAAGAGACAGTGGCCACACCATCCAATCGGTGTGGTTTTCTGAAAAAATATTTTAGATGGTCTGGTGCTGCACCTTGCACGCTCTGACCACTAAGCAACAGTTTCCACACCATCATATCGGTGGTAAAAGGATTTCCGAAAAAATATTTTAGATGGTCCTGACCACTAAGCAACAGTGGATACACCATCCAATCGGTGTGGTTTTCTGAAAAAATATTTTAGATGGTCTGGTGCTGCACCTTGCACGCTCTGACCACTAAGCAACAGTTTCCACACATCCAATAGGTGGTAAAAGGTTTTTTGAAAAAATATTTTAAATGGTCCTGACCACTAAGCAACAGTGCCCACATCATCCAATCGGTGGTAAAAGGTTATCTGAAAAAATATATTAAAAGATCCGGTGTTGCACGCCGCATGCACTGACCACTATGCAACAGTTTCCACAAGATCCAATCTGTGGTAAAAGATTTTCTGGAAAAATATTTTAGATGGTCCTGACCACTAAGCAACAGTGGCCACACCGTCCAATCAGTGGTAAAAGGTTTTCTGAAAAAATATTTTAGATGGTCTGGTGCTGCACCTCGCACGCTCTGACCACTAAGCAACAGTTTACACACCATCATATCGGTGGTAAAAGGATTTCCGAAAAAATATTTTAGATGGTCCTGACCACTGAGCAACAGTGGCCACACCATCCAATCGGTGTGGTTTTCTGAAAAAATATTTTAGATGGTCTGGTGCTGCACCTTGCACGCTCTGACCACTAAGCAACAGTTTCCACACCATCCAATCGGTGGTAAAATTTTTTCTGTAAAAATATTTTAGATGGTCTGGTATTGCACGTCGCACGCACTGACCACTAAGCAACAGTTATCGCACCATCCAATAGGTGGTAAAAGGTTTATTGAAAAATTTTTTTAAATGGTCCTGACCACTAAGCAACCGTTTCCACACCATCGAATCGGTGGTAAAAGGTTTCCTGAAAAAATATTTTAGAAGGTCTGGTGCTGCACCTCGCACGCACTGACCACTAAGCAACAGTTCCACACCATCAAATAGGTGGTAAAAGGTTTTCTGAAAAAATATTTTAGATGGTAATGACCAGTTAGCAACAGTGGCCACACCATCCAATCGGTGGTAAAAGATTTTCTGAAAAAATATTTTAGATGGTCCTGACAACTAAGCAACAGTGCCCACATCATCCAATCGTTCGTAAAAGGTTTTCTGAAAAAATATTTAAGAAGGTCTGGTGCTGCACCTCGCACGCACTGACCACTAAGCAACAGTGGCCACACCATCCAATCGGTGGTAAAAGGTTTTCTGAAAAAATATTTTAGATGGTCTGGTGCTGCACCTCGCATGCTCTGACCACTAAGCAACAGTGGCCACACCATCCAATCGGTGGTAGAAGGTTTTCTGAAAAAATATTTTAAAAGGTCCAGTGCTACACGTCGCACGCACTGAAAACCAAGCAACAGTTTCCCCACCATCCAATCGGTGGTAAAAGTTTTCTGAAAAAATATTTTAGGTGGACCTGACCACTAAGCAACAGTGGCCACACCTTCCAATCGGTGGTAGAGGATTTTCTGAAAATTTTTTTTAGAAGGTCTGGTGCTACACGTCGCACGCACTGAAAACTAACCAACAGTTTCAACACCATCCAATCGGTGGTAAAAGGTTTTCGGAAAAAATATTTTAGGTGGTCCTAACCAATAAGAGACAGTGGCCACACAATCCAATCGGTGTGGTTTTTTGAAAAAATATTTTAGATGGTCTGGTGCTGCACCTTGCACGCTCTGACCACTAAGCAACAGTTTCCACACCATCATATCGGTGGTAAAAGGATTTCCGAAAAAATATTTTAGATGGTCCTGACCACTAAGCAACAGTGGCCACACCATCCAATCGGTGTGGTTTTCTGAAAAAATATTTTAGATGGTCTGGTGCTGCACCTTGCACGCTCTGACCACGAAGCAACAGTTTCCACACATCCAATAGGTGGTAAAAGGTTTTTTGAAAAAATATTTTAAATGGTCCTGACCACTAAGCAACAGTGCCCACATCATCCAATCGGTGGTAAAAGGTTATCTGAAAAAATATATTAAAAGATCCGGTGTTGCACGCCGCATGCACTGACCACTATGCAACAGTTTCCACAAGATCCAATCTGTGGTAAAAGATTTTCTGGAAAAATATTTTAGATGGTCCTGACCACTAAGCAACAGTGGCCACACCATCCAATCGGTGGTAAAAGGTTTTCTGAAAAAATATTTTAGATGGTCCTGACAACTAAGCAACAGTGCCCACATCATCCAATCGGTGGTAAAAGGTTATCTGAAAAAATATATTAAAAGATCCGGTGTTGCACGCCGCATGCACTGACCACTATGCAACAGTTTCCACAAGATCCAATCTGTGGTAAAAGATTTTCTGAAAAAATATTTTAGATGGTCTGGTGCTGCACCTCGCACGCTCTGACCACTAAGCAACAGTTTACACACCATCATATCGGTGGTAAAAGGATTTCCGAAAAAATATTTTAGATGGTCCTGACCACTGAGCAACAGTGGCCACACCATCCAATCGGTGTGGTTTTCTGAAAAAATATTTTAGATGGTCTGGTGCTGCACCTTGCACGCTCTGACCACTAAGCAACAGTTTCCACACCATCCAATCGGTGGTAAAATTTTTTCTGTAAAAATATTTTAGATGGTCTGGTATTGCACGTCGCACGCACTGACCACTAAGCAACAGTTATCGCACCATCCAATAGGTGGTAAAAGGTTTATTGAAAAAATTTTTTAAATGGTCCTGACCACTAAGCAACCGTTTCCACACCATCGAATCGGTGGTAAAAGGTTTCCTGAAAAAATATTTTAGAAGGTCTGGTGCTGCACCTCGCACGCACTGACCACTAAGCAACAGTTCCACACCATCAAATAGGTGGTAAAAGGTTTTCTGAAAAAATATTTTAGATGGTAATGACCACTAAGCAACAGTGGCCACACCATCCAATCGGTGGTAAAAGGTTTTCTGAAAAAATATTTTAGATGGTCCTGACAACTAAGCAACAGTGCCCACATCATCCAATCGGTCGTAAAAGGTTTTCTGAAAAAATATTTAAGAAGGTCTGGTGCTGCACCTCGCACGCACTGACTACTAAGCAACAGTGGCCACACCATCCAATCGGTGGTAAAAGGTTTTCTGAAAAAATATTTTAGATGGTCTGGTGCTGCACCTCGCATGCTCTGACCACTAAGCAACAGTGGCCACACCATCCAATCGGTGGTAAAAGGTTTTCTGAAAAAATATTCTAGATGATCCTGACCACTAAGTAACAGTGGCCACACCATCCAATCGGTGGTAAAAGATTTTCTGAAAAAATATTTTAGAAGGTCTGGTGCTGCACCTCGCACGCTCTGACCACTAAGCAACAGTTTACACACCACCATATCGGTGGTAAAAGGATTTCTGAAAAAATATTTTAGATGGTCCTGACCACTAAGCAACAGTGGCTACACCATCCAATCGGTGTGGTTTTCTGAAAAAATATTTTAGATGGTCTGGTGCTGCACCTTGCACGCTCTGACCACTAAGCAACAGTTTCCACACCATCGAATCGGTGGTAAAAGGTTTCCTGAAAAAATATTTTAGAAGGTCTGGTGCTGCACCTCGCACGCACTGACCACTAAGCAACAGTTTCCACACCATCGAATCGGTGGTAAAAGGTTTTCTAAAAAAATATTTTAGATGGTCCTGACCACTAAGCAACAGTGGCCACACCATCCAATCGGTGGTAAAAGGTTTTCTGAAAAAATATTTTAGATGGTCTGGTGCTGCACCTCGCATGCTCTGACCACTAAGCAACAGTGGCCACACCACCCAATCGGTGGTAAAAGATTTTCTGAAAAAATATTTTAGAAGGTCTGGTGCTACACGTCGCACGCACTGAAAACTAACCGCCAGTTTCCACACCATCCAATCGGTGGTAGAAGGTTTTCTGAAAAAATATTTTAGAAGGTCCAGTGCTACACGTCGCACGCACTGAAAACCAAGCAACAGTTTCCCCACCATCCAATCGGTGGTAAAAGTTTTCTGAAAAAATATTTTAGGTGGACCTGACCACTAAGCAACAGTGGCCACACCTTCCAATCGGTGGTAGAGGATTTTCTGAAAAATTTTTTTAGAAGGTCTGGTGCTACACGTCGCACGCACTGAAAACTAACCAACAGTCTCAACACCATCCAATCAGTGGTAAAAGGTTTTCGGAAAAAATATTTTAGGTGGTCCTAACCAATAAGAGACAGTGGCCACACCATCCAATCGGTGTGGTTTTCTGAAAAAATATTTTAGATGGTCTGGTGCTGCACCTTGCACGCTCTGACCACTAAGCAACAGTTTCCACACCATCATATCGGTGGTAAAAGGATTTCCGAAAAAATATTTTAGATGGTCCTGACCACTAAGCAACAGTGGATACACCATCCAATCGGTGTGGTTTTCTGAAAAAATATTTTAGATGGTCTGGTGCTGCACCTTGCACGCTCTGACCACTAAGCAACAGTTTCCACACATCCAATAGGTGGTAAAAGGTTTTTTGAAAAAATATTTTAAATGGTCCTGACCACTAAGCAACAGTGCCCACATCATCCAATCGGTGGTAAAAGGTTATCTGAAAAAATATATTAAAAGATCCGGTGTTGCACGCCGCATGCACTGACCACTATGCAACAGTTTCCACAAGATCCAATCTGTGGTAAAAGATTTTCTGGAAAAATATTTTAGATGGTCCTGACCACTAAGCAACAGTGGCCACACCGTCCAATCAGTGGTAAAAGGTTTTCTGAAAAAATATTTTAGATGGTCTGGTGCTGCACCTCGCACGCTCTGACCACTAAGCAACAGTTTACACACCATCATATCGGTGGTAAAAGGATTTCCGAAAAAATATTTTAGATGGTCCTGACCACTGAGCAACAGTGGCCACACCATCCAATCGGTGTGGTTTTCTGAAAAAATATTTTAGATGGTCTGGTGCTGCACCTTGCACGCTCTGACCACTAAGCAACAGTTTCCACACCATCCAATCGGTGGTAAAATTTTTTCTGTAAAAATATTTTAGATGGTCTGGTATTGCACGTCGCACGCACTGACCACTAAGCAACAGTTATCGCACCATCCAATAGGTGGTAAAAGGTTTATTGAAAAATTTTTTTAAATGGTCCTGACCACTAAGCAACCGTTTCCACACCATCGAATCGGTGGTAAAAGGTTTCCTGAAAAAATATTTTAGAAGGTCTGGTGCTGCACCTCGCACGCACTGACCACTAAGCAACAGTTCCACACCATCAAATAGGTGGTAAAAGGTTTTCTGAAAAAATATTTTAGATGGTAATGACCAGTTAGCAACAGTGGCCACACCATCCAATCGGTGGTAAAAGATTTTCTGAAAAAATATTTTAGATGGTCCTGACAACTAAGCAACAGTGCCCACATCATCCAATCGTTCGTAAAAGGTTTTCTGAAAAAATATTTAAGAAGGTCTGGTGCTGCACCTCGCACGCACTGACCACTAAGCAACAGTGGCCACACCATCCAATCGGTGGTAAAAGGTTTTCTGAAAAAATATTTTAGATGGTCTGGTGCTGCACCTCGCATGCTCTGACCACTAAGCAACAGTGGCCACACCATCCAATCGGTGGTAGAAGGTTTTCTGAAAAAATATTTTAAAAGGTCCAGTGCTACACGTCGCACGCACTGAAAACCAAGCAACAGTTTCCCCACCATCCAATCGGTGGTAAAAGTTTTCTGAAAAAATATTTTAGGTGGACCTGACCACTAAGCAACAGTGGCCACACCTTCCAATCGGTGGTAGAGGATTTTCTGAAAATTTTTTTTAGAAGGTCTGGTGCTACACGTCGCACGCACTGAAAACTAACCAACAGTTTCAACACCATCCAATCGGTGGTAAAAGGTTTTCGGAAAAAATATTTTAGGTGGTCCTAACCAATAAGAGACAGTGGCCACACAATCCAATCGGTGTGGTTTTTTGAAAAAATATTTTAGATGGTCTGGTGCTGCACCTTGCACGCTCTGACCACTAAGCAACAGTTTCCACACCATCATATCGGTGGTAAAAGGATTTCCGAAAAAATATTTTAGATGGTCCTGACCACTAAGCAACAGTGGCCACACCATCCAATCGGTGTGGTTTTCTGAAAAAATATTTTAGATGGTCTGGTGCTGCACCTTGCACGCTCTGACCACGAAGCAACAGTTTCCACACATCCAATAGGTGGTAAAAGGTTTTTTGAAAAAATATTTTAAATGGTTCTGACCACTAAGCAACAGTGCCCACATCATCCAATCGGTGGTAAAAGGTTATCTGAAAAAATATATTAAAAGATCCGGTGTTGCACGCCGCATGCACTGACCACTATGCAACAGTTTCCACAAGATCCAATCTGTGGTAAAAGATTTTCTGGAAAAATATTTTAGATGGTCCTGACCACTAAGCAACAGTGGCCACACCATCCAATCGGTGGTAAAAGGTTTTCTGAAAAAATATTTTAGATGGTCCTGACAACTAAGCAACAGTGCCCACATCATCCAATCGGTGGTAAAAGGTTATCTGAAAAAATATATTAAAAGATCCGGTGTTGCACGCCGCATGCACTGACCACTATGCAACAGTTTCCACAAGATCCAATCTGTGGTAAAAGATTTTCTGAAAAAATATTTTAGATGGTCTGGTGCTGCACCTCGCACGCTCTGACCACTAAGCAACAGTTTACACACCATCATATCGGTGGTAAAAGGATTTCCGAAAAAATATTTTAGATGGTCCTGACCACTGAGCAACAGTGGCCACACCATCCAATCGGTGTGGTTTTCTGAAAAAATATTTTAGATGGTCTGGTGCTGCACCTTGCACGCTCTGACCACTAAGCAACAGTTTCCACACCATCCAATCGGTGGTAAAATTTTTTCTGTAAAAATATTTTAGATGGTCTGGTATTGCACGTCGCACGCACTGACCACTAAGCAACAGTTATCGCACCATCCAATAGGTGGTAAAAGGTTTATTGAAAAAATTTTTTAAATGGTCCTGACCACTAAGCAACCGTTTCCACACCATCGAATCGGTGGTAAAAGGTTTCCTGAAAAAATATTTTAGAAGGTCTGGTGCTGCACCTCGCACGCACTGACCACTAAGCAACAGTTCCACACCATCAAATAGGTGGTAAAAGGTTTTCTGAAAAAATATTTTAGATGGTAATGACCACTAAGCAACAGTGGCCACACCATCCAATCGGTGGTAAAAGGTTTTCTGAAAAAATATTTTAGATGGTCCTGACAACTAAGCAACAGTGCCCACATCATCCAATCGGTCGTAAAAGGTTTTCTGAAAAAATATTTAAGAAGGTCTGGTGCTGCACCTCGCACGCACTGACTACTAAGCAACAGTGGCCACACCATCCAATCGGTGGTAAAAGGTTTTCTGAAAAAATATTTTAGATGGTCTGGTGCTGCACCTCGCATGCTCTGACCACTAAGCAACAGTGGCCACACCATCCAATCGGTGGTAAAAGATTTTCTGAAAAAATATTTTAGAAGGTCTGGTGCTACACGTCGCACGCACTGAAAACTAACCGCCAGTTTCCACACCATCCAATCGGTGGTAGAAGGTTTTCTGAAAAAATATTTTAGAAGGTCCAGTGCTACACGTCGCACGCACTGAAAACCAAGCAACAGTTTCCCCACCATCCAATCGGTGGTAAAAGTTTTCTGAAAAAACATTTTAGGTGGACCTGACCACTAAGAACCAGTGGCCACACCTTCCAATCGGTGGTAGAGGATTTTCTGCAAAAATTTTTTAGAAGGTCTGGTGCTACACGTCGCACGCACTGAAAACTAACCAACAGTTTCCACACCATCCAATCGGTGGTAAAAGGTTTTCGGAAAAAATATTTTAGGTGGTCCTGACCACTAAGCAGATTTTAGAAGGTCTAGTGCTAAACGTCGCACGCACTGAAAACCAAGCAACAGTTTCCACACCATCCAATCGGTGGTAAAAGGTTTTCGGAAAAAATATTTTAGGTGGTCCTGACCAATAAGAGACAGTGGCCACACCATGCAATCGGTGTGGTTTTCTGAAAAAATATTTTAGATGGTCTGGTGCTGCACCTCGCACGCTCTGACCACAAAGCAACAGTTTCCACACCATCATATCGGTGGTAAAAGGATTTCCGAAAAAATATTTTAGATGGTCCTGACCACTAAGCAACAGTGGCCACACCATCCAATCGGTGTGGTTTTCTGAAAAAATATTTTAAATGGTCTGGTGCTGCACCTTGCACGCTCTGACCACTAAGCAACAGTTTCCACACCATCCAATAGGTGGTAAAAGGTTTTTTGAAAAAATATTTTAAATGGTCCTGACCACTAAGCAACAGTGCCCACATCATCCAATCGGTGGTAAAAGGTTATCCGAAAAAATATATTAAAAGGTCCGGTGTTGCACGCCGCATGCACTGACCACTATGCAACAGTTTCCACAAGATCCAATCTGTGGTAAAAGATTTTCTGGAATAATATTTTAGATGGTCCTGACAACTAAGCAGCAGTGGCCACACCGTCCAATCAGTGGTAAAAGGTTTTCTGAAAAAATATTTTAGATGGTCTGGTGCTGCACCTCGCACGCTCTGACCACTAAGCAACAGTTTACACACCATCATATCGGTGGTAAAAGGATTTCCGAAAAAATATTTTAGATGGTCCTGACCACTAAGCAACAGTGGCCACACCATCCAATCGGTGTGGTTTTCTGAAAAAATATTTTAGATGGTCTGGTGCTGCACCTTGCACGCTCTGACCACTAAGCAACAGTTTCCACACCATCCAATCGGTGGTAAAATTTTTTCTGTTAAAATATTTTAGATGGTCTGGTGTTGCACCTCGCACGCACTGACCACTAAGCAACAGTGGCCACACCATCCAATCGGTGGTAAAAGGTTTTCTGAAAAAATATTTTAGATGGTCTGGTGCTGCACCTCGCATGCTCTGACCACTAAGCAACAGTGGCCACACCATCCAATCGGTGGTAAAAGATTTTCTGAAATAATATTTTAGAAGGTCTGGTGCTACACGTCGCACGCACTGAAAACTAACCGCCAGTTTCCACACCATCCAATCGGTGGTAGAAGGTTTTCTGAAAAAATATTTTAGAAGGTCCAGTGCTACACGTCGCACGCACTGAAAACCAAGCAACAGTTTCCCCATCATCCAATCGGTGGTAAAAGTTTTCTGAAAAAACATTTTAGGTGGACCTGACCACTAAGCACCAGTGGCCACACCTTCCAATCGGTGGTAGAGGATTTTCTGCAAAAATTTTTTAGAAGGTCTGGTGCTACACGTCGCACGCACTGAAAACTAACCAACAGTTTCCACACCATCCAATCGGTGGTAAAAGGTTTTCGGAAAAAATATTTCAGGTGGTCCTGACCACTAAGCAGATTTTAGAAGGTCTAGTGCTAAACGTCGCACGCACTGAAAACCAAGCAACAGTTTCCACACCATCCAATCGGTGGTAAAAGGTTTTCGGAAAAAATATTTTAGGTGGTCCTGACCAATAAGAGACAGTGCCCACATCATCCAATCGGTGGTAAAAGGTTATCTGAAAAAATATATTAAAAGATCCGGTGTTGCACGCCGCATGCACTGACCACTATGCAACAGTTTCCACAAGATCCAATCTGTGGTAAAAGATTTTCTGAAAAAATATTTTAGATGGTCTGGTGCTGCACCTCGCACGCTCTGACCACTAAGCAACAGTTTACACACCATCATATCGGTGGTAAAAGGATTTCCGAAAAAATATTTTAGATGGTCCTGACCACTGAGCAACAGTGGCCACACCATCCAATCGGTGTGGTTTTCTGAAAAAATATTTTAGATGGTCTGGTGCTGCACCTTGCACGCTCTGACCACTAAGCAACAGTTTCCACACCATCCAATAGGTGGTAAAAGGTTTTTTGAAAAAATATTTTAAATGGTCCTGACCACTAAGCAACAGTGCCCACATTATCCAATCGGTGGTAAAAGGTTATCTGAAAAAATATATTAAAAGGTCCGGTGTTGCACGCAGCATGCACTGACCACTATGCAACAGTTTCCACAAGATCCAATCTGTGGTAAAAGATTTTCTGGAATAATATTTTAGATGGTCTTGACAACTAAGCAGCAGTGGCCACACCGTCCAATCAGTGGTAAAAGGTTTTCTGAAAAAATATTTTAGATGGTCTGGTGCTGCACCTTGCACGCTCTGACCACTAAGCAACAGTTTCCACACCATCCAATCGGTGGTAAAATTTTTTCTGTTAAAATATTTTAGATGGTCTGGTGTTGCACCTCGCACGCACTGACCACTAAGCAACAGTGGCCACACCATCCAATCGGTGGTAAAAGGTTTTCTGAAAAAATATTATAGATGGTCTGGTGCTGCACCTCGCATGCTCTGACCACTAAGCAACAGTGGCCACACCATCCAATCGATGGTAAAAGATTTTCTGAAAAAATATTTTAGAAGGTCTGGTGCTACACGTCGCACGCACTGAAAACTAACCGCCAGTTTCCACACCATCCAATCGGTGGTAGAAGGTTTTCTGAAAAAATATTTTAGAAGGTCCAGTGCTACACGTCGCACGCACTGAAAACCAAGCAACAGTTTCCCCATCATCCAATCGGTGGTAAAAGTTTTCTGAAAAAACATTTTAGGTGGACCTGACCACTAAGCACCAGTGGCCACACCTTCCAATCGGTGGTAGAGGATTTTCTGCAAAAATTTTTTAGAAGGTCTGGTGCTACACGTCGCACGCACTGAAAACTAACCAACAGTTTCCACACCATCCAATCGGTGGTAAAAGGTTTTCGGAAAAAATATTTCAGGTGGTCCTGACCACTAAGCAGATTTAAGAAGGTCTAGTGCTAAACGTCGCACGCACTGAAAACCAAGCAACAGTTTCCACACCATCAAATCGGTGGTAAAAGGTTTTTGGAAAAAATATTTTAGGTGGTCCTGACCAATAAGAGACAGTGGCCACACCATGCAATCGGTGTGGTTTTCTGAAAAAATATTTTAGATGGTCTGGTGCTGCACCTTGCACGCTCTGACCACAAAGCAACAGTTTCCACACCATCATATCGGTGGTAAAAGGATTTCCGAAAAAATATTTTAGATGGTCCTGACCAATAAGAGACAGTGGCCACACCATCCAATCGGTGTGGTTTTCTGAAAAAATATTTTAGATGGTCTGGTGCTGCATTTTGCACGCTCTGACCACTAAGCAACAGTTTCCACACCATCCAATAGGTGGTAAAAGGTTTTTTGAAAAAATATTTTAAATGGACCTGACCACTAAGCAACAGTGCCCACATCATCCAATCGGTGGTAAAAGGTTATCTGAAAAAATATATTAAAAGGTCCGGTGTTGCACGTCGCACGCACTGACCACTAAGCAATAGTTATCGCACCATCCAATAGGTGGTAAAAGGTTTATTGAAAAAATATTTTAAATGGTCCTGACCACTAAGCAACCGTTTCCACACCATCGAATCGGTGGTAAAAGGTTTCTTGAAAAAATATTTTAGAAGGTCTGGTGCTGCACCTCGCACGCACTGACCACTAAGCAACAGTTTCCACACCATCAAATCGGTGGTAAAAGGTTTTCTGAAAAAATACTTTAGATGGTCCTGACCACTAAGCAACAGTGGCCACACCATCCAATCGGTGGTAAAAGGTTTTCTGAAAAAATATTTTAGATGGTCCTGACAACTAAGCAACAGTGGCCACACCATCCAACCGGTGTGGTTTTCTGAAAAAATATTTTAGATGGTCTGGTGCTGCACCTTGCACGCTCTGACCACTAAGCAACAGTTTCCACACCATCCAATAGGTGGTAAAAGGTTTCCTGAAAAACTATTTTAGAAGGTCTGGCGCTGCACCTCGCATGCTCTGACCACCATGCAACAGTTTACACACCATCATATCGGTGGTAAAAGGATTTCTGAAAAAATATTTTAGATGGTCCTGGGCACTAAGCAACAGTGTCCACACCATCCAATCGGTGGTAAAAGGTTTTCTGAAAAAATATTTTAGATGGTTTGGTTTTGCACGTCGAACGCACTGAAAACTTACCAACAGTTTCCACACCATCCAATCAGTGGTTAAAAGTTTTCTGAAAAAATATTTTAGATGGTCCTGACCACTAAGCGACAGTGGCCACACAACTCCAATCGGTGATGAAAGGTTTTCTGAAAAAATATTCTAGATGGTCTTGACCACTAAGCAACAGTGGCAACACCATCCAATCGGTTTTAAAAGGTTTTCTGAAAAAAATATCTTAAAAGGTCTGGTGTTGCAATTTGCATGCACTGACCACTACGCAACAGTTTCCACACCATCCAATCGGTGGTAAAAGATTTTCAGGAAAAATATTTTAGATGGTCCTGACCACTAAGCAACAGTGGCCACACCATCCAATCGGTGGTAAAAGGTTTTCTGAAAAAATATTTTAGATGGTCTGGTGCTGCACCTCGCATGCTCTGACCACTAAGCAACAGTGGCCACACCATCCAATCGGTGGTAAAAGATTTTCTGAAATAATATTTTAGAAGGTCTGGTGCTACACGTCGCACGCACTGAAAACTAACCGCCAGTTTCCACACCATCCAATCGGTGGTAGAAGGTTTTCTGAAAAAATATTTTAGAAGGTCCAGTGCTACACGTCGCACGCACTGAAAACCAAGCAACAGTTTCCCCATCATCCAATCGGTGGTAAAAGTTTTCTGAAAAAACATTTTAGGTGGACCTGACCACTAAGCACCAGTGGCCACACCTTCCAATCGGTGGTAGAGGATTTTCTGCAAAAATTTTTTAGAAGGTCTGGTGCTACACGTCGCACGCACTGAAAACTAACCAACAGTTTCCACACCATCCAATCGGTGGTAAAAGGTTTTCGGAAAAAATATTTCAGGTGGTCCTGACCACTAAGCAGATTTTAGAAGGTCTAGTGCTAAACGTCGCACGCACTGAAAACCAAGCAACAGTTTCCACACCATCAAATCGGTGGTAAAAGGTTTTTGGAAAAAATATTTTAGGTGGTCCTGACCACTAAGCAGATTTTAGAAGGTCTAGTGCTAAACGTCGCACGCACTGAAAACCAAGCAACAGTTTCCACACCATCCAATCGGTGGTAAAAGGTTTTCGGAAAAAATATTTTAGGTGGTCCTGACCAATAAGAGACAGTGCCCACATCATCCAATCGGTGGTAAAAGGTTATCTGAAAAAATATATTAAAAGATCCGGTGTTGCACGCCGCATGCACTGACCACTATGCAACAGTTTCCACAAGATCCAATCTGTGGTAAAAGATTTTCTGAAAAAATATTTTAGATGGTCTGGTGCTGCACCTCGCACGCTCTGACCACTAAGCAACAGTTTACACACCATCATATCGGTGGTAAAAGGATTTCCGAAAAAATATTTTAGATGGTCCTGACCACTGAGCAACAGTGGCCACACCATCCAATCGGTGTGGTTTTCTGAAAAAATATTTTAGATGGTCTGGTGCTGCACCTTGCACGCTCTGACCACTAAGCAACAGTTTCCACACCATCCAATAGGTGGTAAAAGGTTTTTTGAAAAAATATTTTAAATGGTCCTGACCACTAAGCAACAGTGCCCACATTATCCAATCGGTGGTAAAAGGTTATCTGAAAAAATATATTAAAAGGTCCGGTGTTGCACGCAGCATGCACTGACCACTATGCAACAGTTTCCACAAGATCCAATCTGTGGTAAAAGATTTTCTGGAATAATATTTTAGATGGTCTTGACAACTAAGCAGCAGTGGCCACACCGTCCAATCAGTGGTAAAAGGTTTTCTGAAAAAATATTTTAGATGGTCTGGTGCTGCACCTTGCACGCTCTGACCACTAAGCAACAGTTTCCACACCATCCAATCGGTGGTAAAATTTTTTCTGTTAAAATATTTTAGATGGTCTGGTGTTGCACCTCGCACGCACTGACCACTAAGCAACAGTGGCCACACCATCCAATCGGTGGTAAAAGGTTTTCTGAAAAAATATTATAGATGGTCTGGTGCTGCACCTCGCATGCTCTGACCACTAAGCAACAGTGGCCACACCATCCAATCGATGGTAAAAGATTTTCTGAAAAAATATTTTAGAAGGTCTGGTGCTACACGTCGCACGCACTGAAAACTAACCGCCAGTTTCCACACCATCCAATCGGTGGTAGAAGGTTTTCTGAAAAAATATTTTAGAAGGTCCAGTGCTACACGTCGCACGCACTGAAAACCAAGCAACAGTTTCCCCATCATCCAATCGGTGGTAAAAGTTTTCTGAAAAAACATTTTAGGTGGACCTGACCACTAAGCACCAGTGGCCACACCTTCCAATCGGTGGTAGAGGATTTTCTGCAAAAATTTTTTAGAAGGTCTGGTGCTACACGTCGCACGCACTGAAAACTAACCAACAGTTTCCACACCATCCAATCGGTGGTAAAAGGTTTTCGGAAAAAATATTTCAGGTGGTCCTGACCACTAAGCAGATTTAAGAAGGTCTAGTGCTAAACGTCGCACGCACTGAAAACCAAGCAACAGTTTCCACACCATCAAATCGGTGGTAAAAGGTTTTTGGAAAAAATATTTTAGGTGGTCCTGACCAATAAGAGACAGTGGCCACACCATGCAATCGGTGTGGTTTTCTGAAAAAATATTTTAGATGGTCTGGTGCTGCACCTTGCACGCTCTGACCACAAAGCAACAGTTTCCACACCATCATATCGGTGGTAAAAGGATTTCCGAAAAAATATTTTAGATGGTCCTGACCAATAAGAGACAGTGGCCACACCATCCAATCGGTGTGGTTTTCTGAAAAAATATTTTAGATGGTCTGGTGCTGCATTTTGCACGCTCTGACCACTAAGCAACAGTTTCCACACCATCCAATAGGTGGTAAAAGGTTTTTTGAAAAAATATTTTAAATGGACCTGACCACTAAGCAACAGTGCCCACATCATCCAATCGGTGGTAAAAGGTTATCTGAAAAAATATATTAAAAGGTCCGGTGTTGCACGTCGCACGCACTGACCACTAAGCAATAGTTATCGCACCATCCAATAGGTGGTAAAAGGTTTATTGAAAAAATATTTTAAATGGTCCTGACCACTAAGCAACCGTTTCCACACCATCGAATCGGTGGTAAAAGGTTTCTTGAAAAAATATTTTAGAAGGTCTGGTGCTGCACCTCGCACGCACTGACCACTAAGCAACAGTTTCCACACCATCAAATCGGTGGTAAAAGGTTTTCTGAAAAAATACTTTAGATGGTCCTGACCACTAAGCAACAGTGGCCACACCATCCAATCGGTGGTAAAAGGTTTTCTGAAAAAATATTTTAGATGGTCCTGACAACTAAGCAACAGTGGCCACACCATCCAACCGGTGTGGTTTTCTGAAAAAATATTTTAGATGGTCTGGTGCTGCACCTTGCACGCTCTGACCACTAAGCAACAGTTTCCACACCATCCAATAGGTGGTAAAAGGTTTCCTGAAAAACTATTTTAGAAGGTCTGGCGCTGCACCTCGCATGCTCTGACCACCATGCAACAGTTTACACACCATCATATCGGTGGTAAAAGGATTTCTGAAAAAATATTTTAGATGGTCCTGGGCACTAAGCAACAGTGTCCACACCATCCAATCGGTGGTAAAAGGTTTTCTGAAAAAATATTTTAGATGGTTTGGTTTTGCACGTCGAACGCACTGAAAACTTACCAACAGTTTCCACACCATCCAATCAGTGGTTAAAAGTTTTCTGAAAAAATATTTTAGATGGTCCTGACCACTAAGCGACAGTGGCCACACAACTCCAATCGGTGATGAAAGGTTTTCTGAAAAAATATTCTAGATGGTCTTGACCACTAAGCAACAGTGGCAACACCATCCAATCGGTTTTAAAAGGTTTTCTGAAAAAAATATCTTAAAAGGTCTGGTGTTGCAATTTGCATGCACTGACCACTACGCAACAGTTTCCACACCATCCAATCGGTGGTAAAAGATTTTCAGGAAAAATATTTTAGATGGTCCTGACCACTAAGCAACTGTGGCCACACCATCTAATCGGTGTGGTTTTTTGGAAAATATTTTAGATGGTCTGGTGCTGCACCTTGCACGCTCTGACCACTAAGCAACAGTTTCCACACCATCGAAGCGGTGGTAAAAGGTTTCCTGAAAAAATACTTTAGAAGGTCTGGTGCTACACCTCGCACGCTCTGACCACTAAGCAACAGTTAACACACCATCATATTGGTGGTAAAAGGATTTCTGAAAAAATATTTTAGATGGTCCTGACCACTAAGCAACAGTGGCTACACCATCCAATCGGTGTGGTTTTCTGAAAAAATATTTTAGATGGTCTGGTGCTGCAACTTGCACGCTCTGACCACTAAGCAACAGTTTCCACACCATCGAAGCGGTGGTAAAAGGTTTCCTGAAAATATACTTTAGAAAATCTGGTGCTGCACCTCGCACGCACTGACCACTAAGCAACCGTTTCCACACCATCCAATCGGTGGTAAAAGGTTTTCTGAAAAAATATTCTAGATGGTCCTGACCACTAAGCAACAGTGGCCACAACACCGAATCGGTGGTAAAAGGTTTTCTGAAAAAATATTTTAGAAGGTCTGGTGCTGCACCTCGCACGCTCTGACCACTAAGCAACAGTTAACACACCATCATATTGGTGGTAAAAGGATTTCTGAAAAAATATTTTAGATGGTCCTGACCACTAAGCAACAGTGGCTACACCATCCAATCGGTGTGGTTTTCTGAAAAAATATTTTAGATGGTCTGGTGCTGCACCTTGCACGCTCTGACCACTAAGCAACAGTTTCCACACCATCGAAGCGGTGGTAAAAGGTTTCCTGAAAAAATACTTTAGAAGGTCTGGTGCTGCACCTTGCACGCTCTGACCACTAAGCAACAGTTTCCACACCATCCAATCGGTGGTAAAAGGTTTTCTGTCAAAATATTTTCGATGGTCTGGTGTTGCATGTCGAACGCACTGACCACTAAGCAACAGTTTTCGCACCATCCAATAGGTGGTAAAAGTTTTTTTGAAAAAATATTTTAAATGGTCCTGACCACTAAGCAACAGTGGCCACACCATCCAATCGGTGGTAAAATTTTTTCTGAAAAAAATATTTTAGATGGTCTGGTGCTGTACCTCGCATGCTCTGACCAGTATGCAGCAGTTTACGCAATATCCAATCGGTGGTAAAAGGATTTCTGAAAAAATATTTTAGAAGGTTTGGTGCTACACGTCGCACGCACTGAAAACTAACCAACAGTTTCCACACAATCCAATCCGTGGTTAAAAGTTTTCTGAAAAAATATTTGAAATGGTCCTGACCACTAAGCAACAGTGGCCACACCATCCATTCGGTGGAAAAATGTTTTCTGAAAAAAATATTTTAGAAGGTCTGGTGCTACACCTCGTACGCACTGACCCCTAAGCAACAGTGGCCACACCATCCAATTGGTGGTAGAAAGTTTGCTGAAAAAATATTTTAGAAGGTCCAGAGCTACACGTCGCACGCACTGAAAACTAAGCAACAGTGGCTACACCGTCCAATCAGTGGTAAAAGGTTTTCTGAAAAAATATTTTAGATGGTCCTGACCACTAAGCAACAGTGGCTTCACCATCCAATCGGTGTGGTTTTCTGAAAAAATATTTTAGATGGTCTGGTGCTGCACCTCGCACGCCCTGACCACTAAGCAACAGTTTACACACCATCCAATCGGTGGTAGAAGGTTTTCTGAAAAAATATTTTAGAAGGTCTGGTGCTGCACCTCGCACGCTCTGACCACTAAGCAACAGTTAACACACCATCATATTGGTGGTAAAAGGATTTCTGAAAAAATATTTTAGATGGTCCTGACCACTAAGCAACAGTGGCTACACCATCCAATCGGTGTGGTTTTCTGAAAAAATATTTTAGATGGTCTGGTGCTGCACCTCGCACGCCCTGACCACTAAGCAACAGTTTACACACCATCCAATCGGTGGTAAAAGAATTTCTGAAAAAATATTTTAGAAGGTCCAGAGCTACACGTCGCACGCACTGAAAACTAAGCAACAGTTGCTACACCGTCCAATCAGTGGAAAAAGGTTTTCTGAAAAAATATTTTAGATGGTCTGGTGCTGCACCTCGCACTCTCTGACCACTAAGCAACAGTTTACACACCATCATATCGGTGGTAAAAGGATTTCTGAAAAAATATTTTAGATGGTCTGGTGCTACACCTCGCACGCTCTGACCACTAAGCAACAGTTTACACACCATCATATCGGTGGTAAAAGGATTTCTGAAAAAATATTTTAGATGGTCCTGACCACTAAGCAACAGTGGCTTCACCATCCAATCGGTGTGGTTTTCTGAAAAAATATTTTAGATGGTCTGGTGCTGCACCTCGCACGCCCTGACCACTAAGCAACAGTTAACACACCATCATATTGGTGGTAAAAGGTTTTCTGAAAAAATATTTTAAATGGTCTGGTGCTACACCTCGCACG
Source organism: Xylota segnis (assembly GCA_963583995.1). Classification (NCBI taxonomy): domain Eukaryota; kingdom Metazoa; phylum Arthropoda; class Insecta; order Diptera; family Syrphidae; genus Xylota; species Xylota segnis. The sequence goes on along the minus strand of OY757236.1, from coordinate 88,920,305 downwards.
CTCTGACCACTAAGCAACAGTTTACACACCATCATATCGGTGGTAAAAGGATTTCTGAAAAAATATTTTAGATGGTCCTGACCACTAAGCAACAGTGGCTTCACCATCCAATCGGTGTGGTTTTCTGAAAAAATATTTTAGATGGTCTGGTGCTGCACCTCGCACGCCCTGACCACTAAGCAACAGTTTACACACCATCCAATCGGTGGTAGAAGGTTTTCTGAAAAAATATTTTAGAAGGTCTGGTGCTGCACCTCGCACGCTCTGACCACTAAGCAACAGTTAACACACCATCATATTGGTGGTAAAAGGATTTCTGAAAAAATATTTTAGATGGTCCTGACCACTAAGCAACAGTGGCTACACCATCCAATCGGTGTGGTTTTCTGAAAAAATATTTTAGATGGACTGGTGCTGCACCTCGCACGGCCTGACCACTAAGCAACAGTTTGCACACCATCCAATCGGTGGTAGAAGGTTTTCTGAAAAAATATTTTAGAAGGTCTGGTGCTGCACCTCGCACGCTTTGACCACTAAGCAACAGTTAACACACCATCATATTGGTGGTAAAAGGATTTCTGAAAAAATATTTTAGATGGTCCTGACCACAAACAACAGTGGCCACACCTTACAATCGGTGGTAGACGATTTTCTGCAAAAATTTTTTAGAAGGTCTGGTGCTACACGTCGCACGCACTGAAAACTAACCAACAGTTTCCACACCATCCAATCGGTGGTAAAAGGTTTTCGGAAAAAATATTTTAGGTGGTCCTGACCACTAAGCAGATTTTAGAAGGTCTAGTGCTAAACGTCGCACGCACTGAAAACCAAGCAACAGTTTCCACACCATCCAATCGGTGGTAAAAGGTTTTCGGAAAAAATATTTTAGGTGGTCCTGACCAATAAGAGACAGTGGCCACACCATGCAATCGGTGTGGTTTTCTGAAAAAATATTTTAGATGGTCTGGTGCTGCACCTTGCACGCTCTGACCACAAAGCAACAGTTTCCACACCATCATATCGGTGGTAAAAGGATTTCCGAAAAAATATTTTAGATGGTCCTGACCACTAAGCAACAGTGGCCACACCATCCAATCGGTGTGGTTTTCTGAAAAAATATTTTAGATGGTCTGGTGCTGCATTTTGCACGCTCTGACCATTAAGCAACAGTTTCCACACCATCCAATAGGTGGTAAAAGGTTTTTTGAAAAAATATTTTAAATGGTCCTGACCACTAAGCAACAGTGCCCACATCATCCAATCGGTGGTAAAAGGTTATCTGAAAAAAATATTTTAGAAGGTCTGGTGCTACACCTCGTACGCACTGACCCCTAAGCAACAGTGGCCACACCATCCAATTGCTGGTAGAAACTTTGCTGAAAAAATATTTTAGAAGGTCCAGAGCTACACGTCGCACGCACTGAAAACTAAGCAACAGTTGCTACACCGTCCAATCAGTGGTAAAAGGATTTCTGAAAAAATATTTTAGATGGTCTGGTGCTACACCTCGCATGCTCTGACCACTAAGCAACAGTTTACACACCATCATATCGGTGGTAAAAGGATTTCTGAAAAAATATTTTAGATGGTCCTGACCACTAAGCAACAGTGGCTTCACCATCCAATCGGTGTGGTTTTCTGAAAAAATATTTTGGATGGTCTGGTGCTGCACCTCGCACTAAGCAACAGTTTACACACCATCCAATCGGTGGTAGAAGGTTTTCTGAAAAAATATTTTAGAAGGTCTGGTGCTGCACCTCGCACGCTCTGACCATTAAGCAACAGTTAACACACCATCATATTGGTGGTAAAAGGATTTCTGAAAAAATATTTTAGATGGTCCTGACCACTAAGCAACAGTGGCTACACCATCCAATCGGTGTGGTTTTCTGAAAAAATATTTTAGATGGTCTGGTGCTGCACCTCGCACGCCCTGACCACTAAGCAACAGTTTACACACCATCCAATCGGTGGTAAAAGAATTTCTGAAAAAATATTTTAGAAGGTCCAGAGCTACACGTCGCACGCACTGAAAACTAAGCAACAGTTGCTACACCGTCCAATCAGTGGAAAAAGGTTTTCTGAAAAAATATTTTAGATGGTCTGGTGCTACACCTCGCACTCTCTGACCACTAAGCAACAGTTTACACACCATCATATCGGTGGTAAAAGGATTTCTGAAAAAATATTTTAGATGGTCTGGTGCTACACCTCGCACGCTCTGACCACTAAGCAACAGTTTACACACCATCATATCGGTGGTAAAAGGATTTCTGAAAAAATATTTTAGATGGTCCTGACCACTAAGCAACAGTGGCTTCACCATCCAATCGGTGTGGTTTTCTGAAAAAATATTTTAGATGGTCTGGTGCTGCACCTTGCACTCTCTGACCACTAAGCAACAGTTTCCACACCATCCAATCGGTGGTAAAAGGTTTTCTGTAAAAATTATTTCGATGGTCTGGTGTTGCATGTCGAACGCACTGACCACTAAGCAACAGTTTTCGCACCATCCAATAGGTGGTAAAAGTTTTTTTGAAAAAATATTTTAAATGGTCCTGACCACTAAGCAACAGTGGCCACACCATCCAATCGGTGGTAAAAATTTTTCTGAAAAAAATATTTTAGATGGTCTGGTGCTGTACCTCGCATGCTCTGACCAGTATGCAGCAGTTTACGCAATATCCCATCGGTGGTAAAAGGATTTCTGAAAAAATATTTTAGAAGGTTTGGTGCTACACGTCGCACGCACTGAAAACTAACCAACAGTTTCCACACAATCCAATCGGTGGTTAAAGGTTTTCTGAAATAATATTTTAAATGGTCCTGACCACTAAGCAATAGTGGCCACACCATCCATTCGGTGGAAAAATGTTTTCTGAAAAAAATATTTTAGAAGGTCTGGTGCTACACCTCGTACGCACTGACCCCTAAGCAACAGTGGCCACACCATCCAATTGGTGGTAGAAAGTTTGCTGAAAAAATATTTTAGAAGGTCCAGAGCTACACGTCGCACGCACTGAAAACTAAGCAACAGTGGCTACACCGTCCAATCAGTGGTAAAAGGTTTTCTGAAAAAAAATTTTAAATGGTCTGGTGCTACACCTCACACACTCTGACCACTAAGCAACAGTTTACACACCATCATATCGGTGGTAAAAGGATTTCTGAAAAAATATTTTAGATGGTCCTGACCACTAAGCAACAGTGGCTTCACCATCCAATCGGTGTGGTTTTCTGAAAAAATATTTTAGATGGTCTGGTGCTGCACCTCGCACGCCCTGACCACTAAGCAACAGTTTACACACCATCCAATCGGTGGTAGAAGGTTTTCTGAAAAAATATTTTAGAAGGTCTGGTGCTGCACCTCGCACGCTCTGACCACTAAGCAACAGTTAACACACCATCATATTGGTGGTAAAAGGATTTCTGAAAAAATATTTTAGATGGTCCTGACCACTAAGCAACAGTGGCTACACCATCCAATCGGTGTGGTTTTCTGAAACAATATTTTAGATGGTCTGGTGCTGCACCTCGCACGCCCTGACCACTAAGCAACAGTTTACACACCATCCAATCGGTGGTAAAAGAATTTCTGAAAAAATATTTTAGAAGGTCCAGAGCTACACGTCGCACGCACTGAAAACTAAGTAACAGTTGCTACACCGTCCAATCAGTGGAAAAAGGTTTTCTGAAAAAATATTTTAGATGGTCTGGTGCTACACCTCGCACTCTCTGACCACTAAGCAACAGTTTACACACCATCATATCGGTGGTAAAAGGATTTCTGAAAAAATATTTTAGATGGTCTGGTGCTACACCTCGCACGCTCTGACCACTAAGCAACAGTTTACACACCATCATATCGGTGGTAAAAGGATTTCTGAAAAAATATTTTAGATGGTCCTGACCACTAAGCAACAGTGGCTTCACCATCCAATCGGTGTGGTTTTCTGAAAAAATATTTTAGATGGTCTGGTGCTGCACCTCGCACGCCCTGACCACTAAGCAACAGTTAACACACCATCATATTGGTGGTAAAAGGTTTTCTGAAAAAATATTTTAAATGGTCTGGTGCTACACCTCGCACGCTCTGACCACTAAGCAACAGTTTACACACCATCATATCGGTGGTAAAAGGATTTCTGAAAAAATATTTTAGATGGTCCTGACCACTAAGCAACAGTGGCTTCACCATCCAATCGGTGTGGTTTTCTGAAAAAATATTTTAGATGGTCTGGTGCTGTACCTCGCACGCCCTGACCACTAAGCAACAGTTTGCACACCATCCAATCGGTGGTAGAAGGTTTTCTGAAAAAATATTTTAGAAGGTCTGGTGCTGCACCTCGCACGCTCTGACCACTAAGCAACAGTTAACACACCATCATATTGGTGGTAAAAGGATTTCTGAAAAAATATTTTAGATGGTCCTGACCACTAAGCAACAGTGGCTACACCATCCAATCGGTGTGGTTTTCTGAAAAAATATTTTAGATGGACTGGTGCTGCACCTCACACGCCCTGACCACTAAGCAACAGTTTGCACACCATCCAATCGGTGGTAGAAGGTTTTCTGAAAAAAATATTTTAGAAGGTCTGGTGCTGCACCTCGCACGCTCTGACCACTAAGCAACAGTTAACACACCATCATATCGGTGGTAAAAGGATTTCTGAAAAAATATTTTAGATGGTCCTGACCACTAAGCAACAGTGGCTTCACCATCCAATCGGTGTGGTTTTCTGAAAAAATATTTTAGATGGTCTGGTGCTGCACCTCGCACGCCCTGACCACTAAGCAACAGTTTACACACCATCCAATCGGTGGTAGAAGGTTTTCTGAAAAAATATTTTAGAAGGTCTGGTGCTGCACCTCGCACGCTCTGACCACTAAGCAACAGTTAACACACCATCATATTGGTGGTAAAAGGATTTCTGAAAAAATATTTTAGATGGTCCTGACCACTAAGCAACAGTGGCTACACCATCCAATCGGTGTGGTTTTCTGAAAAAATATTTTAGATGGTCTGGTGCTGCACCTCGCACGCCCTGACCACTAAGCAACAGTTTACACACCATCCAATCGGTGGTAAAAGAATTTCTGAAAAAATATTTTAGAAGGTCCAGAGCTACACGTCGCACGCACTGAAAACTAAGCAACAGTTGCTACACCGTCCAATCAGTGGAAAAAGGTTTTCTGAAAAAATATTTTAGATGGTCTGGTGCTGCACCTCGCACGCCCTGACCACTAAGCAACAGTTGCCACACCATCCAATCGGTGGTAGAAGGTTTTCTGAAAAAATATTTTAGAAGGTCTGGTGCTGCACCTCGCACGCTCTGACCACTAAGCAACAGTTAACACACCATCATATTGGTGGTAAAAGGATTTCTGAAAAAATATTTTAGATGGTCCTGACCACTAAGCAACAGTGGCTACACCATACAATCGGTGTGGTTTTCTGAAAAAATATTTTAGATGGACTGGTGCTGCACCTCGCACGCCCTGACCACTAAGCAACAGTTTGCACACCATCCAATCGGTGGTAGAAGGTTTTCTGAAAAAATATTTTAGAAGGTCTGGTGCTGCACCTCGCACGCTCTGACCACTAAGCAACAGTTAACACACCATCATATTGGTGGTAAAAGGTTTTCTGAAAAAATATTTTAGATGGTCCTGACCACAAACAACAGTGGCCACACCTTACAATCGGTGGTAGAGGATTTTCTGCAAAAATTTTTTAGAAGGTCTGGTGCTACACGTCGCACGCACTGAAAACTAACCAACAGTTTCCACACCATCCAATCGGTGGTAAAAGGTTTTCGGAAAAAATATTTTAGGTGGTCCTGACCACTAAGCAGATTTTAGAAGGTCTAGTGCTAAACGTCGCACGCACTGAAAACCAAGCAACAGTTTCCACACCATCCAATCGGTGGTAAAAGGTTTTCGGAAAAAATATTTTAGGTGGTCCTGACCAATAAGAGACAGTGGCCACACCATGCAATCGGTGTGGTTTTCTGAAAAAATATTTTAGATGGTCTGGTGCTGCACCTTGCACGCTCTGACCACAAAGCAACAGTTTCCACACCATCATATCGGTGGTAAAAGGATTTCCGAAAAAATATTTTAGATGGTCCTGACCACTAAGCAACAGTGGCCACACCATCCAATCGGTGTGGTTTTCTGAAAAAATATTTTAGATGGTCTGGTGCTGCATTTTGCACGCACTGACCACTAAGCAATAGTTATCGCACCATCCAATAGGTGGTAAAAGGTTTATTGAAAAAATATTTTAAATGGTCCTGACCACTAAGCAACCGTTTCCACACCATCGAATCGGTGGTAAAAGGTTTCCTGAAAAAATATTTTAGAAGGTCTGGTGCTGCACCTCGCACGCACTGACCACTAAGCAACAGTTTCCACACCATCCAATAGGTGGTAAAAGGTTTTTTGAAAAAATATTTTAAATGGTCCTGACCACTAAGCAACAGTGCCCACATCATCCAATCGGTGGTAAAAGGTTATCTGAAAAAATATATTAAAAGGTCCGGTGTTGCACGCCGCATGCACTGACCACTATGCAACAGTTTCCACAAGATCCAATCTGTGGTAAAAGATTTTCTGGAATAATATTTTAGATGGTCCTGACCACTAAGCAACAGTGGCCACACCGTCCAATCAGTGGTAAAATGTTTTCTGAAAAAATATTTTAGATGGTCTGGTGCTGCACCTCGCACGCTCTGACCACTAAGCAACAGTTTACACACCATCATATCGGTGGTAAAAGGATTTCCGAAAAAATATTTTAGATGGTCCTGACCACTAAGCAACAGTGGCCACACCATCCAATAGGTGTGGTTTTCTGAAAAAATATTTTAGATGGTCTGGTGCTGCATTTTGCACGCACTGACCACTAAGCAATAGTTATCGCACCATCCAATAGGTGGTAAAAGGTTTATTGAAAAAATATTTTAAATGGTCCTGACCACTAAGCAACCGTTTCCACACCATCGAATCGGTGGTAAAAGGTTTCCTGAAAAAATATTTTAGAAGGTCTGGTGCTGCACCTCGCACGCACTGACCACTAAGCAACAGTTTCCACACCATCCAATAGGTGGTAAAAGGTTTCCTGAAAAAATATTTTAGAAGGTCTGGTGCTGCACCTCGCACGCACTGACCACTAAGCAACAGTTTCCACACCATCCAATAGGTGGTAAAAGGTTTTTTGAAAAAATATTTTAAATGGTCCTGACCACTAAGCAACAGTGCCCACATCATCCAATCGGTGGTAAAAGGTTATCTGAAAAAATATATTAAAAGGTCCGGTGTTGCACGCCGCATGCACTGACCACTATGCAACAGTTTCCACAAGATCCAATCTGTGGTAAAAGATTTTCTGGAATAATATTTTAGATGGTCCTGACCACTAAGCAACAGTGGCCACACCGTCCAATCAGTGGTAAAATGTTTTCTGAAAAAATATTTTAGATGGTCTGGTGCTGCACCTTGCACGCTCTGACCACTAAGCAACAGTTTTCACACCATCCAATCGGTGGTAAAATTTTTTCTGTAAAAATATTTTAGATGGTCTGGTGTTGCACGTCGCACGCACTGACCACTAAGCAATAGTTATCGCACCATCCAATAGGTGGTAAAAGGTTTATTGAAAAAATATTTTAAATGGTCCTGACCACTAAGCAACCGTTTCCACACCATCGAATCGGTGGTAAAAGGTTTCCTGAAAAAATATTTTAGAAGGTCTGGTGCTGCACCTCGCACGCACTGACCACTAAGCAACAGTTTCCACACCATCAAATCGGTGGTAAAAGGTTTTCTGAAAAAATACTTTAGATGGTCCTGACCACTAAGCAACAGTGGCCACACCATCCAATCGGTGGTAAAAGGTTTTCTGAAAAAATATTTTTGATGGTCCTGACAACTAAGCAACAGTGGCCACACCATCCAACCGGTGTGGTTTTCTGAAAAAATATTTTAGATGGTCTGGTGCTGCACCTTGCACGCTCTGACCACTAAGCAACAGTTTCCACACCATCCAATAGGCGGTAAAAGGTTTTCTGAAAAAATATTTTAGATCATCCTGACCACTAAGCAACAGTGGCCACACCATCCAATCGGTGGTAGAAGGTTTCCTGAAAAAATATTTTAGAAGGTCCAGAGCTACACGTCGCACGCACTGAAAACTAAACAACAGTGGCTACACCGTCCAATCAGTGGTAAAAGGTTTTCTGAAAAAATACTTTAGATGGTCTGGTGCTGCACCTCATACGCTCTGACCACTAAGCAACAGTTTACACACCATCCAATCGGTGGTAAAAGAATTTCTGAATAAATATTTTAGAAGGTCTGGTGCTACACGTCGCACGCACTGAAAACTAACCGACAGTTTCCACACCATCCAATCGGTGGTAGAAGGTTTTCTGAAAAAATATTTTAGAAGGTCCAGTGCTACTCGTCGCACGCACTGAAAACTAAGCAACAGTGGCTACAGCGTCCAATCAGTGGTAAAAGGTTTTCTGAAAAAATATATTAGATGGTCTGGTGCTGCACCTCGCACGCTCTGACCACTAAGCAACAGTTTACACACCATCATATCGGTGGTAAAAGGATTTCTGAAAAAATATTTTAGATGGTCCTGACCACTAAGAAACAGTTTCCACACCATCGAATCGGTGGTAAAAGGTTTCCTGAAAAACTATTTTAGAAGGTCTGGCGCTGCACCTCGAATGCTCTGACCACCATGCAACAGTTTACACACCATCATATCGGTGGTAAAAGGATTTCTGAAAAAAATATTTTAGATGGTCCTGGCCACTAAGCAACAGTGTCCACACCATCCAATCGGTGGTAAAAGGTTTTCTGAAAAAATATTTTAGATGGTTTGGTTTTGCACGTCGAACGCACTGAAAACTTACCAACAGTTTCCACACCATCCAATCAGTGGTTAAAAGTTTTCTGAAAAAATATTTTAGATGGTCCTGACCACTAAGCGACAGTGGCCACACCATCCAATCGGTGATGAAAGGTTTTCTGAAAAAATATTCTAGATGGTCTTGACCACTAAGCAACAGTGGCAACACCATCCAATCGGTTTTAAAAGGTTTTCTGAAAAACTATCTTAAAAGGTCTGGTGCTGCACCTTGCACACTCTGACCTCTAAGCAACAGTTTCCACACCATCGAAGCGGTGGTAAAAGGATTCCTGAAAAAATACTTTAGAAGGTCTGGTGCTGCACCTCGCACGCACTGACCAATAAGCAACCGTTTCCACACCATCCAATCGGTGGTAAAAGGTTTTCTGGAAAAATATTCTAGATGGTCCTGACCACTAAGCAACAGGGGCCACAACATCGAATCGGTGGTAAAAGGTTTTCTGATGATGGTCCTGACCACTAAGCAACAGTGGCTACACCATCCAATCGGTGTGGTTTCCTGAAAAAATACTTTAGAAGGTCTGGTGCTGCACCTCGCACGCACTGACCACTAAGCAACCGTTTCCACACCATCCAATCGGTGGTAAAAGGTTTTCTGAAAAAATATTCTAGATGGTCCTGACCACTAAGCAACAGTGGCCACAACATCGAATCGGTGGTAAAAGGTTTTCTGAAAAAATATTTTAGAAGGTCTGGTGCTGCAAATCGCACGCTCTGACCACTAAGCAGCAGTTAACACACCATCATATTGGTGGTAAAAGGATTTCTGAAAAAATATTTTAGATGGTCCTGACCACTAAGCAACAGTGGCTACACCATCCAATCGGTGTGGTTTTCTGAAAAAATATTTTAGATGGTCTGGTGCTGCACCTTGCACGCTCTGACCACTAAGCAACAGTTTCCACACCATCGAAGCGGTGGTAAAAGGTTTCCTGAAAAAATACTTTAGAAGGTCTGGTGCTGCACCTCGCACGCACTGACCACTAAGCAACAGTTTCCACACCATCGAATCGGTGGTAAAAGGTTTTCTGAAAAAATATTTTAGATGGTCTTGACCACTAGCAACAGTTGCCACACCATCCAATCGGTGGTAAAAGGTTTTCTGAAAAAAATTTCTAGACGGTCCTGACCACTAAGCAATAGTGGCCACACCATCCAATCGGTGGTAAAAGATTTTTTGAAAAAATATTTTAGATGATCCTGACCACTAAGAAACAGTGGCCACACCATCCAATCGGTGTGGTTTTCTGAAAAAATATTTTAGATGGTCTGGTGCTGCACCTTGCACGCTCTGACCACTAAGCAACAGTTTTCGCACCATCCAATAGGTGGTAAAAGTTTTTTTGAAAAAATATTTTAAATGGTTCTGACCACTAAGCAACAGTGGCCACACCATCCAATCGGTGGTAAAATTTTTTCTGAAAAAAATATTTTAGATGGTTTGGTGCTACACGTTGCACGCACTGAAAACTAACCAACAGTTTCCACACAATCCAATCGGTGGTTAAAGGTTTTCTGAAAAAATATTTTAAATGGTCCTGACCACTAAGCAACAGTGGCCACACCATCCATTCCGTGGTAAAATGTTTTCTGAAAAAAATATTTTAGAAGGTTTGGTGCTACACGTCGCACGCACTGAAAACTAACCAACAGTTTCCACACTATCCAATCGGTGGTTAAAGGTTTTCTGAAAAAATATTTTACATGGCCTGGTGTTGCACGTCGCACGCACTGACCACTAAGCAACAGTTTTCGCAAAATCCAATACGTAGTAAAAAGTTTTTTGAAAAAATATTTTAAATGGTCTTGAACACTGAGCAACAGTTGCCACACCATCCAATCGGTGGTAAAAGGTTTTCTGAAAAAATTGTCTAGATGGTCCTGACCACTAAGCAACAGTGGCCACACCATCCAATCGGTGGTAAAAGGTTTTCGGAAAAAATATTTTAGGTGGTCCTGACCAAGAAGCAAAAGTTTCCACACCATCCAATCGGTGGTAATAGATTTTCTGTAAAAATATTTTAGATCGTCCTGACCACTAAGCAACAGTGGCCACACCATCCAATTGGTGGTAGAAAGTTTGCTGAAAAAATATTTTAGAAGGTCCAGAGCTACACGTCGCACGCACTGAAAACTAAGCAACAGTTGCTACACCGTCCAATCAGTGGTACAAGGTTTTCTGAAAAAATATTTTAGATGGTCTGGTGCTACACCTCGCACGCTCTGACCACTAAGCAACAGTTTACACACCATCATATCGGTGGTAAAAGGATTTCTGAAAAAATATTTTAGATGGTCCTGACCACTAAGCAACAGTGGCTACACCATCCAATCGGTGTGGTTTTCTGAAAAAATATTTTAGATGGTCTGGTGCTGCACCTCGCACGCCCTGACCACTAAGCAACAGTTTACACACCATCCAATCGGTGGTAAAAGAATTTCTGAAAAAATATTTTAGAAGGTCTGGTGCTACACGTCGCACGCACTGAAAACTAAGCAACAGTGGCTACACCGTCCAATCAGTGGTAAAAAGTTTTCTGAAAAAATATTTTAAATGGTCTGGTGCTACACCTCACACGCTCTGACCACTAAGCAACAGTTTACACACCATCATATCGGTGGTAAAAGGATTTCTGAAAAAATATTTTAGATGGTCCTGACCACTAAGCAACAGTGGCTTCACCATCCAATCGGTGTGGTTTTCTGAAAAAATATTTTAGATGGTCTGGTGCTGCACCTCGCACGCCCTGACCACTAAGCAACAGTTTACACACCATCCAATCGGTGGTAGAAGGTTTTCTGAAAAAATATTTTAGAAGGTCTGGTGCTGCACCTCGCACGCTCTGACCACTAAGCATCAGTTAACACACCATCATATTGGTGGTAAAAGGATTTCTGAAAAAATATTTTAAATGGTCTGGTGCTGCACCTCGCACGCTCTGACCACTAAGCATCAGTTAACACACCATCATATTGGTGGTAAAAGGATTTCTGAAAAAATATTTTAGATGGTCCTGACCACTAAGCAACAGTGGCTACACCATCCAATCGGTGTGGTTTTCTGAAAAAATATTTTAGATGGTCTGGTGCTGCACCTCATACGCTCTGACCACTAAGCAACAGTTTACACACCATCCAATCGGTGGTAAAAGAATTTCTGAATAAATATTTTAGAAGGTCTGGTGCTACACGTCGCACGCACTGAAAACTAACCGACAGTTTCCACACCGTCCAATCAGTGGTAAAAGGTTTTCTGAAAAAATACTTTAGATGGTCTGGTGCTGCACCTCATACGCTCTGACCACTAAGCAACAGTTTACACACCATCCAATCGGTGGTAAAAGAATTTCTGAATAAATATTTTAGAAGGTCTGGTGCTACACGTCGCACGCACTGAAAACTAACCGACAGTTTCCACACCATCCAATCGGTGGTAGAAGGTTTTCTGAAAAAATATTTTAGAAGGTCCAGTGCTACACGTCGCACGCACTGAAAACTAAGCAACAGTGGCTACAGCGTCCAATCAGTGGTAAAAGGTTTTCTGAAAAAATATATTAGATGGTCTGGTGCTGCACCTCGCACGCTCTGACCACTAAGCAACAGTTTACACACCATCATATCGGTGGTAAAAGGATTTCTGAAAAAATATTTTAGAAGGTCTGGTGCTACACGTCGCACGCACTGAAAACTAAGCAACAGTGGCTACACCGTCCAATCAGTGGTAAAAGGTTTTCTGAAAAAATATTTTAAATGGTCTGGTGCTACACCTCACACGCTCTGACCACTAAGCAACAGTTTACACACCATCATATCGGTGGTAAAAGGATTTCTGAAAAAATATTTTAGATGGTCCTGACCACTAAGCAACAGTGGCTTCACCATCCAATCGGTGTGGTTTTCTGAAAAAATATTTTAGATGGTCTGGTGCTGCACCTCGCACGCCCTGACCACTAAGCAACAGTTTACACACCATCCAATCGGTGGTAGAAGGTTTTCTGAAAAAATATTTTAGAAGGTCTGGTGCTGCACCTCGCACGCTCTGACCACTAAGCATCAGTTAACACACCATCATATTGGTGGTAAAAGGATTTCTGAAAAAATATTTTAGATGGTCCTGACCACTAAGCAACAGTGGCTACACCATCCAATCGGTGTGGTTTTCTGAAAAAATATTTTAGATGGTCTGGAGCTGCACCTCGCACGCCCTGACCACTAAGCAAAAGTTAACACACCATCCAATCGGTGGTAAAAGAATTTCTGAAAAAATATTTTAGAAGGTCCAGAGCTACACGTCGCACGCACTGAAAACTAAGCAACAGTTGCTACACCGTCCAATCAGTGGAAAAAGGTTTTCTGAAAAAATATTTTAGATGGTCCTGACCACTAAGCAACAGTGGCCACACCATCCATTCGGTGGTAAAATGTTTTCTGAAAAAAATATTTTAGAAGGTCTGGTGCTACACCTCGTACGCACTGACCCCTAAGCAACAGTGGCCACACCATCCAATCGGTGGTAAAAGGTTTTCTGAAAAAATATTTTAGAAGGTCTGGTGCTACACGTCGCACGCACTGAAAACTAAGCAACTGTGGCTACACCGTCCAATCAGTGGTAAGAGGTTTTCTGAAAAAATATTTTAAATGGTCTGGTGCTACACCTCGCACGCTCTGACCACAAAGCAACAGTTTACACACAAGCATATCGGTGGTAAAAGGATTTCTGAAAAAATATTTTAGATGGTCCTGACCACTAAGCAACAGTGGCTACACCATCCAATCGGTGTGGTTTTCTGAAAAAATATTTTAGATGGTCTGGTGCTGCACCATGCACGCTCTGACCACTAAGCAACAGTTTCCACACCATCGAATCGGTGGTAAAAGGTTTCCTGAAAAAATATTTAAGAAGGTCTGGTGCTGCACCTCGCACGCCCTGACCACTAAGCAACAGTTTACACACCATCCAATCGGTGGTAGAAGGTTTTCTGAAAAAATATTTTAGAAGGTCCAGTGCTACACATCGCACGCACTGAAAACTAAGCAACAGTGGCTACACCGTCCAATCAGTGGTAAAAGGTTTTCTGAAAAAATATTTTAAATGGTCTGGTGCTACACCTCGCACGCTCTGACCACAAAGCAACAGTTTACACACAAGCATATCGGTGGTAAAAGGATTTCTGAAAAAATATTTTAGATGGTCCTGACCACTAAGCAACAGTGGCTACACCATCCAATCGGTGTGGTTTTCTGAAAAAATATTTTAGATGGTCTGGTGCTGCACCATGCACGCTCTGACCACTAAGCAACAGTTTCCACACCATCGAATCGGTGGTAAAAGGTTTCCTGAAAAAATATTTAAGAAGGTCTGGTGCTGCACCTCGCACGCTCTGACCACTATGCAAGAGTTTACACACCATCATATCGGTGGTAAAAGGATTTCTGAAATAATATTTTAGATGGTCCTGGCCACTAAGCAACAGTGTCCACACCATCCAATCGGTGGTAAAAGGTTTACTGAAAAAAATATTTTAGATATTTTGGTTTTGCACGTCGCACGCCCTGAAAACTAACCAACAGTTTCCACACCATCCAATCAGTGGTTAAAAGATTTCTGACAAAATATTTTAGATGGTCCTGACCACTAAGTAACAGTGGCCACACCATCCAATCGATGGTAAAAGGTTTTCTGGAAAATATTTTAGATCGTCTGGTGCTGCACCTTGCACGCTCTGACCACTAAGCAACAGTTTCCACACCATCCAATCGGTGGTTAAAGGTTTTCTGAAAAAATATTTTGGATGGTCCTGACCACTAAGCAACAGTGGCCACACCATCCATTCGGTAGTAAAATGTTTTCTGAAAAAAAGATTTTAGAAAGTCTGTTGCTACACGTCGCACGCACTGAAAACCAAGCAACAGTTCCCTTCCATCCAATTGGTGGTAAAAAGTTTTCTGAAAAAATATTTTAGGTTTACCTGACCACTAAGCAACAGTGGCCACACCTTTCAATCGGTGGTAGAAAATTTTCTGAAAAATATTTTAGAAGGTCTGGTGCTACACGTCGCACGCACTGAAAACTAACCAACAGTTTCCACACCATCCAATCGGTGGTAAAAGAATTTCTGAGAAAATATTTTAGAAGGTCTGGTGCCACACGTCGCACGCACTGAAAACTAACCGACAGTTTTCACACCATCCAATCGGTGGTTGAAGGTTTTCTGAAAAAATATTTTAGATGGTCCTGACCACTAAGCAACAGTGGCCACACCTTCCAATCGGTGGTAAAATGTTTTAAAAAAAAAAGATTTAGAAGGCCTAGTGCTACACGTCGCACGCACCGAAAACTAACCAACAGTTTCCACACCATCCAATCGGTGGTAAAAGGATTTCTGAAAAAATATTTTAGAAGGTTTGGTGCTACACGTCGCACGCACTGAAAACTAACCAGCAGTTTCCACACCATCCAATCGGTGGTAAAATGTTTTCTGAAAAAAAGATTTTAGAAAGTCTGTTGCTACACGTCGCACGCACTGAAAACCAAGCAACAGTTTCCCCACCATCCAATCGGTGGTAAAAAGTTTTCTGAAAAAATATTTTAGGTGGAATTGACCACTAAGCAACAATGGCCACACCATCAAACCGGTGGTAAAATGTTTTCCAAAAAAAAATTTTTAAATGGTCTAGTGCTACACGTTGCACGCACCGAAAACCAAGCAACAGTTTCCACACCATCCACTCGAGGGTAAAAGGTTTTCTGAAAAAATATTTTAGATGGTCCTGACCACTAAGCAACAGTGGCCAAACCATCCAATCGGTGGTAAAATGTTTTCAAAAAAAAAAAATTTTAGATGGTCTAGTGCTACACGTTGCACGCACCGAAAACCAAGCAACAGTTTCCACACCATCCAATCGAGGGTAAAAGGTTTTCTAAAAAAAATATTTTAGGTGGTCCTGACCACTAAGCAACAGTGGCCACACCATTCAATCGGTGGTAAAAGATTTTCTGAAAAAATATTTTAGATGGTCCTGACCACTAAGCAACAGTGGCCACACCATCCAATCAGTGGTAAAATGTTTTCTAACAAAATATTTTAGATGGTCCTGACCACTACGCAACAGTGACCACACCATCCAATCGGTGGAAAAGTGTTTTCTGAAAAAATATTTTGAGGGTTTGGTGGTACACGTCGCACGCACTGAAAACTAATCAGCAGTTTCCACACCATCCAATCGGTGGTAAAAGGTTTTCTGAAAAAATATTTTAGATGGTCCTGACCACTAAGCAACAGTGGCCACACCATCCAATCGAGGGTAAAAGGTTTTCTAAAAAAAATATTTTAGGTGGTCCTGACCACTAAGCAACAGTGGCCACACCATTCAATCGGTGGTAAAAGATTTTCTGAAAAAATATTTTAGATGGTCCTGACCACTAAGCAACAGTGGCCACACCATCCAATCAGTGGTAAAAGGTTTTCTAAAAAAAATATTTTAGGTGGTCCTGACCACTAAGCAACAGTGGCCACATCATCCAATCGGTGGTAAAAGGTTTTCTGAAAAAATATTTTAGATGGTCCTGACCACTAAGCAACAGTGGCCACACCATCCAATCAGTGGTAAAAGGTTTTCTAAAAAAAATATTTTAGGTGGTCCTGACCACTAAGCAACAGTGGCCACACCATTCAATCGGTGGTAAAAGATTTTCTGAAAAAATATTTTAGATGGTCCTGACCACTAAGCAACAGTGGCCACACCATCCAATCAGTGGTAAAATGTTTTCTAACAAAATATTTTAGATGGTCCTGACCACTACGCAACAGTGGCCACACCATCCAATCGGTGGAAAAGTGTTTTCTGAAAAAATATTTTGAGGGTTTGGTGGTACACGTCGCACGCACTGAAAACTAATCAGCAGTTTCCACACCATCCAATCGGTGGTAAAAGGTTTTCTGAAAAAATATTTTAGATGGTCCTGACCACTAAGCAACAGTGGCCACACCATCCAATCAGTGGTAAAATGTTTTCTAACAAAATATTTTAGATGGTCCTGACCACAACGCAACAGTGGCCACACCATCCAATCGGTGGAAAAGTGTTTTCTGAAAAAATATTTTGAGGGTTTGGTGGTACACGTCGCACGCACTTAAAACTAATCAGCAGTTTCCACACCATCCAACCGGTGGTAAAATGTTTTCTGAAAAAAAGATTTTAGATGGTCTGGTGCTACACCTCGCACTCTCTGACCACTAAGCAACAGTTTACACACCATCATATCGGTGGTAAAAGGATTTCTGAAAAAATATTTTAGATGGTCCTGACCACTAAGCAAGAGTGGCTACACCATCCAATCGGTGTGGTTTTCTGAAAAAATATTTTAGATGGTCTGGTGCTGCACCTCGCACGCCCTGACCACTAACCAACAGTTTACACACCATCCAATCGGTGGTAAAAGAATTTCTGAAAAAATATTTTAAAAGGTCTGGTGCTACACGTCGCACGCACTGAAAACTAAGCAACAGTGGCTACACAGTCCAATCAGTGGTAAAAGGTTTTCTGAAAAAATATTTTAAATGGTCTAGTGCTACACCTCGCACGCTCTGACCACTAAGCAACAGTTTACACACCATCATATCGGTGGTAAAAGGTTTTGTGAAAAAATATTTAAGATGGTCCTGACCACTAAGCAACAGTGGCCACACCATCCAATCGAGGGTAAAAGGTTTTCTAAAAAAAATATTTTAGGTGGTCCTGACCACTAAGCAACAGTGGCCACACCATTCAATCGGTGGTAAAAGATTTTCTGAAAAAATATTTTAGATGGTCCTGACCACTAAGCAACAGTGGCCACACCATCCAATCAGTGGTAAAATGTTTTCTAACAACATATTTTGGATGGTCCTGACCACTACGCAACAGTGGCCACATCATCCAATCGGTGGTAAAAGGATTTCTGAAAAAATATTTTAGAAGGTTTGGTGCTATACGTCGCACGCACTGAAAACTAACCAGCAGTTTCCACACCATCCAACCGGTGGTAAAATGTTTTCTGAAAAAAAGATTTTAGAAAGTCTGTTGCTACACGTCGCACGCACTGAAAACTAACCAACAGTTTCCACACAATCCAATCGGTGGTTAAAGGTTTTCTGAAAAAATATTTTAAATGGTCCTGACCACTAAGAAACAGTGGCCACACCAACCATTCGGTGGTAAAATGTTTTCTGAAAAAAATATTTTAGAAGTTGTGTTGCTACACGTCGCACGCACTCAAAACCAAGCAACAGTTTCCCCACCATCCAAACGGTGGTAAAAAGTTTTCTGAAAAAATGTTTTAGGTCTACCTGACCACTAAGTAACAGTGGCCACACCTTCCAATCGGTGGTAGAGAATTTTCTGAAAAAATATTTTAGAAGGTTTGGTGCTACACGTCGCACGCACTGAAAACTAACCAACAGTTTCCACACAATCCAATCGGTGGTTAAAGGTTTTCTGAAAAAATATTTTAAATGGTCCTGACCACTAAGAAACAGTTGCCACACCATCCAATCGGTGGTAAAAGGTTTTCTGAAAAAATATTTTAGATGGTCTGGTCCTACACCTCGCAAGCTCTGACCACTAAGCAACAGTTTACACACCATCATATCGGTGGTAAAAGGATTTCTGAAAAAATATTTTAGATGGTCCTGACCACTAAGCAAGAGTGGCTACACCATCCAATCGGTGTGGTTTTCTGAAAAAATATTTTAGATGGTCTGGTGCTGCACCTCGCACGCCCTGACCACTAACCAACAGTTTACACACCATCCAATCGGTGGTAAAAGAATTTCTGAAAAAATATTTTAAAAGGTCTGGTGCTACACGTCGCACGCACTGAAAACTAAGCAACAGTGGCTACACAGTCCAATCAGTGGTAAAAGGTTTTCTGAAAAAATATTTTAAATGGTCTAGTGCTACACCTCGCACGCTCTGACCACTAAGCAACAGTTTACACACCATCATATCGGTGGTAAAAGGATTTCTGAAAAAATATTTTAGATGGTCCTGACCACTAAGCAACAGTGGCTACACCATCCAATCGGTGTGGTTTTCTGAAAAAATATTTTAGATGGTCTGGTGCTGCACCTCGCACGCCCTGACCACTAAGCAACAGTTTACACACCATCCAATCGGTGGTAGAAGGTTTTCTGAAAAAATATTTTAGAAGGTCTGGTGCTGCACCTCGCACGCTCTGACCACTAAGCAACAGTTAACACACCATCATATTGGTGGAAAAAGGACTTCTGAAAAAATATTTTAGATGGTCCTGACCACTAAGCAACAGTGGCTACACCATCCAATCGGTGTGGTTTTCTGAAAAAATATTTTAGATGGTCTGGTGCTGCACCTTGCACGCTCTGACCACTAAGCAACAGTTTCCACACCATCCAATCGGTGGTAAAAGGTTTTCTGTAAAATATTTTCGATGGTCTGGTGTTGCACGTTGCACGCACTGACCACTAAGCAACAGTTTTCGCACCATCCAATAGGTGGTAAAAGGTTTTTTGAAAAAATATTTTTAATGGTCCTGACCACTAAGCAACAGTGGCCACACCATCCAATCGGTGGTAAAATTTTTTCTGAAAAAAATATTTTAGATGGTCTGGTGCTGTACCTCGCATGCTCTGACCAGTACGCAGCAGTTTACGCACCATCCAGTCGGTTTTAAAAGGATTTCTGAAAAAATATTTAAGAAGGTTTGGTGCTACACGTCGCACGCACTGAAAACTAACCAACAGTTTCCACACAATCCATTCGGTGGTTAAAGGTTTTCTGGAAAAATATTTTAAATGGTCCTGACCACTAAGCAACAGTGGCCACACCATCCATTCGGTGGTAAAATGTTTTCTGAAAAAAATATTTTAGAAGGTCTGGTGCTACACCTTGCACGCTCTGACCACTAAGCAACAGTTTACACACCATCATATCGGTGGTAAAAGGATTTCTGAAAAAATATTTTAGATGGTCCTGACCACTAAGCAACAGTGGCTTCACCATCCAATTGGTGTGGTCTTCTGAAAAAATATTTTAGATGGTCTGGTGCTGCACCTCGCACGCCCTGACCACTAAGCAACAGTTTACACACCATCCAATCTGTGGTAAAAGAATTTCTGAAAAAATATTTTAGAAGGTCCAGAGCTACACGTCGCACGCACTGAAAACTAAGCAACAGTTGCTACACCGTCCAATCAGTGGTAAAAGGTTTTCTGAAAAAGTATTTTAGATGGTCTGGTGCTACACCTCGCATGCTCTGACCACTAAGCAACAGTTTACACACCATCATATCGGTGGTAAAAGGATTTCTGAAAAAATATTTTATATGGTCCTGACCACTAAGCAACAGTGGCTTCACCATCCAATTGGTGTGGTTTTCTGAAAAAATATTTTAGATGGTCTGGTGCTGCACCTCGCACGCCCTGACCACTAAGCAACAGTTTTCGCACCATCCAATAGGTGGTAAAAGGTTTTTTCAAAAATATTTTAAATGGTCCTGACCACTAAGCAACAGTGGCCACACCATCCAATCGGTGGTAAAATTTTTTCTGAAAAAAATATTTTAGATGGTCTGGTGCTACACCTCGTATGCTCTAACCACTAAGCAACAGTTTACACACCATCATATCGGTGGTAAAAGGATTTCTGAAAAAATATTTTAGATGGTCCTGACCACTAAGCAACAGTGGCTTCACCATCCAATTGGTGTGGTTTTCTGAAAAAATATTTTAGATGGTCTGGTGCTGCACCTCGCACGCCCTGACCACTAAGCAACAGTTTTCGCACCATCCAATAGGTGGTAAAAGGTTTTTTCAAAAATATTTTAAATGGTCCTGACCACTAAGCAACAGTGGCCACACCATCCAATCGGTGGTAAAATTTTTTCTGAAAAAAATATTTTAGATGGTCTGGTGCTGTACCTCGCATGCTCTGACCAGTACGCAGCAGTTTACGCACCATCCAATCGGTGGTAAAAGGATTTCTGAAAAAATATTTTAGAAGGTTTGGTGCTTCACGTCGCACGCACTGAAAACTAACCAACAGTTTCCACACAATCCAATCGGTGGTTAAAGGTTTTCTGAAAAAATATTTTAAATGGTCCTGACCACTAAGCAACAGTGGCCACACCATCCATTCGGTGGAAAAATGTTTTCTGAAAAAAATATTTTAGAAGGTCTGGTGCTACACCTCGTACGCACTGACCCCTAAGCAACAGTGGCCACACCATCCAATCGGTGGTAAAAGGTTTTCTGAAAAAATATTTTAGAAGGTCTGGTGCTACACGTCGCACGCACTGAAAACTAAGCAACAGTGGCTACACCGTCCAATCAGTGGTAAAAGGTTTTCTGGAAAAATATTTTAAAAGGTCTGGTGCTGCACCATGCACGCTCTGACCACTAAGCAACAGTTTCCACACCATCCAATCGGTGGTAGAAGGTTTTCTGAAAAAATATTTTAGAAGGTCCAGTGCTACACATCGCACGCACTGAAAACTAAGCAACAGTGGCTACACCGTCCAATCAGTGGTAAAAGGTTTTCTGGAAAAATATTTTAAATGGTCTGGTGCTACACCTCGCACGCTCTGACCACTAAGCAACAGTTTACACACAATCATATCGGCGGTAAAAGGATTTCTGAAAAAATATTTTAGATGGTCCTGACCACTAAGCAACAGTGGCTACACCATCCAATCGGTGTGGTTTTCTGAAAAAATATTTTAGATGGTCTGGTGCTGCACCATGCACGCTCTGACCACTAAGCAACAGTTTCCACACCATCGAATCGGTGGTAAAAGGTTTCCTGAAAAAATATTTTAGATGATTTGGTTTTGCACGTCGCACGCACTGAAAACTAACCAACAGTTTCCACACCATCCAATCAGTAATTAAAAGTTTTCTGAAAAAATATTTTAGATGGTCCTGACCACTAAGTAACAGTGGCCACCCCATCCAATCGGTGGTAAAAGGTTTTCTGAAAAAATATCTTAAAAGGTCTGGTGTTGCACCTTGCACGCACTGACCACTACGCAACAGTTTCCACACCATCCAATTGGTGGTAAAAGATTTTCTGAAAAAATATTTTAGATGTTCCTGACCACTAAGCAACAGTGGCCACACCATCTAATCGGTGTGGTTTTCTGGAATATATTTTAGATCGTCTGGTGCTGCACCTTGCACGCTCTGGCCAGTAAGCAACAGTTTCCACACCATCCAATCGGTGGTAAAAGGTTTTCTGTAAAAATATTTTAGTTGGTCTGGTGTTGCACCTCGCACGCACTGACCACGTAGCAACAGTTTTCGCACCATCCAATTGGTGGTAAAAGGTTTTTGAAAAAAATATTTTAAATGGTCCTGACCACTAAGCAACAGTGCCCACATCATCCAATCGGTCATAAAAGGTTTTCTGAAAAAATATTTTAGAAGGTCTGGTGCTACACCTCGTACGCACTGACCCCTAAGCAACAGTGGCCACACCATCCAATCGGTGGTAAAAGGTTTTCTGAAAAAATATTCTAGATGATCCTGACCACTAAGCAACAGTTTCCATACAATCCAATCGGGGGTAAAAGATTTTCTGAAAAAATATTTTAGATGGTCCTGACCACTAAGCAACAGTGGCCACACCATCCATTCGGTAGTAAAATGTTTTCTGAAAAAAAGATTTTAGAAGGTCTGTTGCTACACGTCGCATGCACTGAAAGCCAAGCAACAGTTCCCCTCCATCCAATTGGTGGTAAAAAGTTTTCTGAAAAAATATTTTAGGTTTACCTGACCACTAAGCAACAGTGGCCACACCATCTAATCGGTGTGGTTTTCTGGAAAATATTTTAGATGGTCTGGTTCTGTACCTCGCATGCTCTGACCACTACGCAGCAGTTTACACACCATCCAATCGGTGGTTAAAGGTTTTCTGAAAAACTATTTTAGAAGATTTGGTGCTACACGTCGCGCGCACTGAAAACTAACCAACAGTTTCCACACCATCCAATCGGTGGTTAAAGGTTTTCTGAAAAAATATTTTGGATGGTCCTGACCACTTAGCAACAGTGGCCACACCATTCAATCGGTGGTAAAAGATTTTCTGAAAAAATATTTAAGATAGTCCTGACCACTAAGCAACAGTGGCCACACCATCAAATCGGTGGTAAAATGTTTTCAAAAAAAAAAATTTAAATGGTCTAGTGCTACACGTCGCACGCACCGAAAACCAAGCAACAGTTTCCACACCATCCAATCAAGGGTAAAAGGTTTTCTGAAAAAATATTTGAGATGGTCCTGACCACTAAGCAACAGTGGCCAAACCATCCAATCGAAGGTAAAATGTTTTCAAAAAAAAAAAATTTTAGATGGTCTAGTGCTACACGTCGCACGCACCGAAAACCAAGCAACAGTTTCCACACCATCCAATCGAGGGTAAAAGGTTTTCTGAAAAAATATTTTAGGTGGTCCTGACCACTAAGCAACAGTGGCCACACCATTCAATCGGTGGTCAAAGATTTTCTGAAAAAATATTTAAATAGTCCTGACCACTAAGCAACAGTGGCCACACCATCCAATCGGTGGTAAAAGGATTTCTGAAAAAATATTTTAGAAGGTTTGGTGCTACACGTCGCACGCACTGAAAACTAACCAGCAGTTTCCACACCATCCAATCGGTGGTAAAATGTTTTCTGAAAAGAAGATTTTAGAAAGTCTGTTGCTACACGTCGCACGCACTGAAAACCAAGCAACAGTTTCCCCACCATCCAATCGGTGGTAAAAAGTTTTCTGAAAAAACATTTTAGGTGGAATTGACCACTAAGCAACAATGGCCACACCATACAATCGGTGGTAAAAGATTTTCTGAAAAAATATTTTAGGTGGTCCTGACCACTAAGCAACAGTGGCCACACCATTCAATCGGTGGTAAAAGATTTTCTGAAAAAATATTTTAGATGGTCCTGACCACTAAGCAACAGTGGCCACACCATCCAATCAGTGGTAAAATGTTTTCTAACAAAATATTTTAGATGGTCCTGACCACTACGCAACAGTGGCCACACCATCCAATCGGTGGTAAAGTGTTTTCTGAAAAAATATTTTAGATGGTCTGGTGCTGTACCTCGCATGCTCTAACCACTACGCAGCAGTTTCCACACCATCCAATCGGTGGTTAAAGGTTTTCTGAAAAAATATTTTAGATGGTCCTGACCACTAAGCAACAGTGGCCACACCATTCAATCGGTGGTAAAAGATTTTCTGAAAAAATATTTTAGATGGTCCTGACCACTAAGCAACAGTGGCCACACCATCCAATCAGTGGTAAAATGTTTTCTAACAAAATATTTTAGATGGTCCTGACCACTACGCAACAGTGGCCACACCATCCAATCGGTGGTAAAATGTTTTCTGAAAAGAAGATTTTAGAAAGTCTGTTGCTACACGTCGCACGCACTGAAAACCAAGCAACAGTTTCCCCACCATCCAATCGGTGGTAAAAAGTTTTCTGAAAAAACATTTTAGGTGGAATTGACCACTAAGCAACAATGGCCACACCATACAATCGGTGGTAAAAGATTTTCTGAAAAAATATTTTAGGTGGTCCTGACCACTAAGCAACAGTGGCCACACCATTCAATCGGTGGTAAAAGATTTTCTGAAAAAATATTTTAGATGGTCCTGACCACTAAGCAACAGTGGCCACACCATCCAATCAGTGGTAAAATGTTTTCTAACAAAATATTTTAGATGGTCCTGACCACTAAGCAACAGTGGCCACACCATTCAATCGGTGGTAAAAGATTTTCTGAAAAAATATTTTAGATGGTCCTGACCACTAAGCAACAGTGGCCACACCATCCAATCAGTGGTAAAATGTTTTCTAACAAAATATTTTAGATGGTCCTGACCACTACGCAACAGTGGCCACACCATCCAATCGGTGGTAAAGTGTTTTCTGAAAAAATATTTTAGATGGTCTGGTGCTGTACCTCGCATGCTCTAACCACTACGCAGCAGTTTCCACACCATCCAATCGGTGGTTAAAGGTTTTCTGAAAAAATATTTTAGATGGTCCTGACCACTAAGCAACAGTGGCCACACCATTCAATCGGTGGTAAAAGATTTTCTGAAAAAATATTTTAGATGGTCCTGACCACTAAGCAACAGTGGCCACACCATCCAATCAGTGGTAAAATGTTTTCTAACAAAATATTTTAGATGGTCCTGACCACTAAGCAACAGTGGCCACACCATCCAATCGGTGGTAAAAGGATTTCTGAAAAAATATTTTAGAAGGTTTGGTGCTACACGTCGCACGCACTGACAACTAACCAGCAGTTTCCACACCATCCAATCGGTGGTAAAATGTTTTCTGAAAAGAAGATTTTAGAAAGTCTGTTGCTACACGTCGCACGCACTGAAAACCAAGCAACAGTTTCCCCACCATCCAATCGGTGGTAAAAAGTTTTCTGAAAAAACATTTTAGGTGGAATTGACCACTAAGCAACAATGGCCACACCATACAATCGGTGGTAAAAGATTTTCTGAAAAAATATTTTAGGTGGTCCTGACCACTAAGCAACAGTGGCCACACCATTCAATCGGTGGTAAAAGATTTTCTGAAAAAATATTTTAGATGGTCCTGACCACTAAGCAACAGTGGCCACACCATCCAATCAGTGGTAAAATGTTTTCTAACAAAATATTTTAGATGGTCCTGACCACTACGCAACAGTGGCCACACCATCCAATCGGTGGTAAAGTGTTTTCTGAAAAAATATTTTAGATGGTCTGGTGCTGTACCTCGCATGCTCTAACCACTACGCAGCAGTTTCCACACCATCCAATCGGTGGTTAAAGGATTTCTGAAAAAATATTTTAGATGGTCCCGACCACTAAGCAACAGTGGCCACACCATCCAATCGGTGGTAAAAGGATTTCTGAAAAAAGATTTTAGAAGGTCTGTTGCTACACGTCGCACGCACTGAAAACCAAGCAACAGTTCCCCTCCATCCAATTGGTGGTAAAAAGTTTTCTGAAAAAATATTTTAGGTGGACCTGACCACTAAGCAACAGTGGCCACACCTTCCAATCGGTGGTAGAAAATTTTCTGAAAAAATCATTTAGAAGGTCTGGTGCTACACGTCCCACGCACTGAAAACTAACTAACAGTTTCCACACCATCCAATCGGTGGTTAAAGGTTTTCTGAAAATATATTTTGGTTAGTCTGGTGCTGCACCTCGCACGCTCTGACCACTACGCAACAGTTTACACACCATCCAATCGGTGGTAAAATGTTTTCTGAAAAAAAGATTTTAGAAGGTCTGTTGCTACATGTCGCACGCACTGGAAACCAAGCAACAGTTTCCCCACCATCCAATCGGTGGTAAAAGGCTTTCTGAAAAAATATTTTAGATGGTCTTGTGTTACGCGTCGCACGCACTGACCACTAAGCAACAGTTTTCGCACCATCCAATAGGTGGTAAAAGGTTTTGTGAAAAAAATATTTTAGAAGGTCTGGTGCTACACCTCGTACGCACTGACCATTAAGCAACAGTTTCCACACCATCCAATCGGTGGTAAAAGGTTTTCTGAAAAAATATTTTAAAAGGTCTGGTGTTGCACGCCGCATGCACTGACCACTATGCAACAGTTTTCACACCATCCAATTGGTGTGGTTTTCTGGAAAAATATTTTAGATGGTCTGGAGTTGCACGTCGCACGCACTGACCACTAAGCAACAGTGGCCACACCATCCAATCGGTGGTAAAAGGTTTTCTGTAAAAATATTTTAGATGGTCTTGTGTTACGCGTCGCACGCACTGACCACTAAGCAACAGTGGCCACACCATCCAATCGGTGGTAAAAGGTTTTCTGAAAAAATATTTTATATGGTCTGGTGCTGCACCTTGCACGCTCTGACCATTAAGCAACAGTTTCCACACCATCCAATCGGTGGTAAAAGGCTTTCTGATAAAATATTTTAGATGGTCCTGACCACTAAGCAGATTTCAGATGGTCTGGTGCTGCACCTTGCACGCTCTGACCACTAAGCAACAGTTTCCACACAATCCAATCGGTGGTAAAAGGTTTTCTGTAAAAATATTTTAGATGGTCTTGTGTTACGCGTCGCACGCACTGACCACTAAGCAACAGTTTTCGCACCATCCAATTGGTGGTAAAAGGTTTTTTGAAAAAAATATTTTAGAAGGTCTGGTGCTACACCTCGTACGCACTGACCATTAAGCAACAGTTTCCACACCATCCAATCGGTGGTAAAATGTTTTCTGAAAAAATATTTTAAAAGGTCTGGTGTTGCACGCCGCATGCACTGACCACTATGCAACAGTTTTCACACCATCCAATCGGTGGTTAAAGGATTTCTGAAAAAATATTTTAGATGGTCCCGACCACTAAGCAACAGTGGCCACACCATCCAATCGGTGGTAAAAGGATTTCTGAAAAAAAGATTTTAGAAGGTCTGTTGCTACACGTCGCACGCACTGAAAACCAAGCAACAGTTCCCCTCCATCCAATTGGTGGTAAAAAGTTTTCTGAAAAAATATTTTAGGTGGACCTGACCACTAAGCAACAGTGGCCACACCTTCCAATCGGTGGTAGAAAATTTTCTGAAAAAATCATTTAGAAGGTCTGGTGCTACACGTCCCACGCACTGAAAACTAACTAACAGTTTCCACACCATCCAATCGGTGGTTAAAGGTTTTCTGAAAAAATATTTTGGTTAGTCTGGTGCTGCACCTCGCACGCTCTGACCACTACGCAACAGTTTACACACCATCCAATCGGTGGTAAAATGTTTTCTGAAAAAAAGATTTTAGAAGGTCTGTTGCTACATGTCGCACGCACTGAAAACCAAGCAACAGTTTCCCCACCATCCAATCGGTGGTAAAAAGTTTTCTGAAAAAATATTTTATTTGGTCTGGTGCTGCACCTCGCACGCTCTGACCACTACGCAACAGTTTACACACCATCCAATCGGTGGTAATATGTTTTCTGAAAAAAAGATTTTAGAAGGTCTGTTGCTACACGTCGCACGTCCTGAAAACCAAGCAACAGTTCCCCACCATCCAATCGGTGGTAAAAAGTTTTCTGAAAAAATATTTTAGTTGGTCTGGTGCTGCACCTCGCACGCTCTGACCACTACGCAACAGTTTACACACCATCCAATCGGTGGTAAAAGGCTTTCTGAAAAAATATTTTAGATGGTCTTGTGTTACGCGTCGCACGCACTGACCACTAAGCAACAGTTTTCGCACCATCCAATAGGTGGTAAAAGGTTTTGTGAAAAAAATATTTTAGAAGGTCTGGTGCTACACCTCGTACGCACTGACCATTAAGCAACAGTTTCCACACCATCCAATCGGTGGTAAAAGGTTTTCTGAAAAAATATTTTAAAAGGTCTGGTGTTGCACGCCGCATGCACTGACCACTATGCAACAGTTTTCACACCATCCAATTGGTGTGGTTTTCTGGAAAAATATTTTAGATGGTCTGGAGTTGCACGTCGCACGCACTGACCACTAAGCAACAGTGGCCACACCATCCAATCGGTGGTAAAAGGTTTTCTGTAAAAATATTTTAGATGGTCTTGTGTTACGCGTCGCACGCACTGACCACTAAGCAACAGTGGCCACACCATCCAATCGGTGGTAAAAGGTTTTCTGAAAAAATATTTTATATGGTCTGGTGCTGCACCTTGCACGCTCTGACCACTAAGCAACAGTTTCCACACCATCCAATCGGTGGTAAAAGGCTTTCTGAAAAAATATTTTAGATGGTCCTGACCACTAAGCAGATTTTAGATGGTCTGGTGCTGCACCTTGCACGCTCTGACCACTAAGCAACAGTGGCCACACCTTCCAATCGGTGGTAGAAAATTTTCTGAAAAAATCATTTAGAAGGTCTGGTGCTACACGTCCCACGCACTGAAAACTAACTAACAGTTTCCACACCATCCAATCGGTGGTTAAAGGTTTTCTGAAAAAATATTTTGGTTAGTCTGGTGCTGCACCTCGCACGCTCTGACCACTACGCAACAGTTTACACACCATCCAATCGGTGGTAAAAGGATTTCTGAAAAAAAGATTTTAGAAGGTCTGTTGCTACACGTCGCACGCACTGAAAACCAAGCAACAGTTCCCCTCCATCCAATTGGTGGTAAAAAGTTTTCTGAAAAAATATTTTAGGTGGACCTGACCACTAAGCAACAGTGGCCACACCTTCCAATCGGTGGTAGAAAATTTTCTGAAAAAATCATTTAGAAGGTCTGGTGCTACACGTCCCACGCACTGAAAACTAACTAACAGTTTCCACACCATCCAATCGGTGGTTAAAGGTTTTCTGAAAAAATATTTTGGTTAGTCTGGTGCTGCACCTCGCACGCTCTGACCACTACGCAACAGTTTACACACCATCCAATCGGTGGTAAAATGTTTTCTGAAAAAAAGATTTTAGAAGGTCTGTTGCTACATGTCGCACGCACTGAAAACCAAGCAACAGTTTCCCCACCATCCAATCGGTGGTAAAAAGTTTTCTGAAAAAATATTTTATTTGGTCTGGTGCTGCACCTCGCACGCTCTGACCACTACGCAACAGTTTACACACCATCCAATCGGTGGTAATATGTTTTCTGAAAAAAAGATTTTAGAAGGTCTGTTGCTACACGTCGCACGTCCTGAAAACCAAGCAACAGTTCCCCACCATCCAATCGGTGGTAAAAAGTTTTCTGAAAAAATATTTTAGTTGGTCTGGTGCTGCACCTCGCACGCTCTGACCACTACGCAACAGTTTACACACCATCCAATCGGTGGTAAAAGGCTTTCTGAAAAAATATTTTAGATGGTCTTGTGTTACGCGTCGCACGCACTGACCACTAAGCAACAGTTTTCGCACCATCCAATAGGTGGTAAAAGGTTTTGTGAAAAAAATATTTTAGAAGGTCTGGTGCTACACCTCGTACGCACTGACCATTAAGCAACAGTTTCCACACCATCCAATCGGTGGTAAAAGGTTTTCTGAAAAAATATTTTAAAAGGTCTGGTGTTGCACGCCGCATGCACTGACCACTATGCAACAGTTTTCACACCATCCAATTGGTGTGGTTTTCTGGAAAAATATTTTAGATGGTCTGGAGTTGCACGTCGCACGCACTGACCACTAAGCAACAGTGGCCACACCATCCAATCGGTGGTAAAAGATTTTCTGAAAAAATATTTTAGATGGTCCTGACCACTAAGCAACAGTGGCCACACCATCCAATCAGTGGTAAAATGTTTTCTAACAAAATATTTTAGATGGTCCTGACCACTACGCAACAGTGGCCACACCATCCAATCGGTGGTAAAATGTTTTCTAACAAAATATTTTAGATGGTCCTGACCACTACGCAACAGTGGCCACACCATCCAATCGGTGGTAAAGTGTTTTCTGAAAAAATATTTTAGATGGTCCTGACCACTAAGCAACAGTGGCCACACCATCCAATCAGTGGTAAAATGTTTTCTAACAAAATATTTTAGATGGTCCTGACCACTACGCAACAGTGGCCACACCATCCAATCGGTGGTAAAGTGTTTTCTGAAAAAATATTTTAGATGGTCTGGTGCTGTACCTCGCATGCTCTAACCACTACGCAGCAGTTTCCACACCATCCAATCGGTGGTTAAAGGTTTTCTGAAAAAATATTTTAGATGGTCCTGACCACTAAGCAACAGTGGCCACACCATTCAATCGGTGGTAAAAGATTTTCTGAAAAAATATTTTAGATGGTCCTGACCACTAAGCAACAGTGGCCACACCATCCAATCAGTGGTAAAATGTTTTCTAACAAAATATTTTAGATGGTCCTGACCACTACGCAACAGTGGCCACACCATCCAATCGGTGGTAAAGTGTTTACTGAAAAAATATTTTAGATGGTCTGGTGCTGTACCTCGCATGCTCTAACCACTACGCAGCAGTTTCCACACCATCCAATCGGTGGTTAAAGGATTTCTGAAAAAATATTTTAGATGGTCCCGACCACTAAGCAACAGTGGCCACACCATCCAATCGGTGGTAAAAGGATTTCTGAAAAAAGATTTTAGAAGGTCTGTTGCTACACGTCGCACGCACTGAAAACCAAGCAACAGTTCCCCTCCATCCAATTGGTGGTAAAAAGTTTTCTGAAAAAATATTTTAGGTGGACCTGACCACTAAGCAACAGTGGCCACACCTTCCAATCGGTGGTAGAAAATTTTCTGAAAAAATCATTTAGAAGGTCTGGTGCTACACGTCCCACGCACTGAAAACTAACTAACAGTTTCCACACCATCCAATCGGTGGTTAAAGGTTTTCTGAAAATATATTTTGGTTAGTCTGGTGCTGCACCTCGCACGCTCTGACCACTACGCAACAGTTTACACACCATCCAATCGGTGGTAAAATGTTTTCTGAAAAAAAGATTTTAGAAGGTCTGTTGCTACATGTCGCACGCACTGGAAACCAAGCAACAGTTTCCCCACCATCCAATCGGTGGTAAAAGGCTTTCTGAAAAAATATTTTAGATGGTCTTGTGTTACGCGTCGCACGCACTGACCACTAAGCAACAGTTTTCGCACCATCCAATAGGTGGTAAAAGGTTTTGTGAAAAAAATATTTTAGAAGGTCTGGTGCTACACCTCGTACGCACTGACCATTAAGCAACAGTTTCCACACCATCCAATCGGTGGTAAAAGGTTTTCTGAAAAAATATTTTAAAAGGTCTGGTGTTGCACGCCGCATGCACTGACCACTATGCAACAGTTTTCACACCATCCAATTGGTGTGGTTTTCTGGAAAAATATTTTAGATGGTCTGGAGTTGCACGTCGCACGCACTGACCACTAAGCAACAGTGGCCACACCATCCAATCGGTGGTAAAAGGTTTTCTGTAAAAATATTTTAGATGGTCTTGTGTTACGCGTCGCACGCACTGACCACTAAGCAACAGTGGCCACACCATCCAATCGGTGGTAAAAGGTTTTCTGAAAAAATATTTTATATGGTCTGGTGCTGCACCTTGCACGCTCTGACCACTAAGCAACAGTTTCCACACCATCCAATCGGTGGTAAAAGGCTTTCTGATAAAATATTTTAGATGGTCCTGACCACTAAGCAGATTTCAGATGGTCTGGTGCTGCACCTTGCACGCTCTGACCACTAAGCAACAGTTTCCACACAATCCAATCGGTGGTAAAAGGTTTTCTGTAAAAATATTTTAGATGGTCTTGTGTTACGCGTCGCACGCACTGACCACTAAGCAACAGTTTTCGCACCATCCAATTGGTGGTAAAAGGTTTTTTGAAAAAAATATTTTAGAAGGTCTGGTGCTACACCTCGTACGCACTGACCATTAAGCAACAGTTTCCACACCATCCAATCGGTGGTAAAATGTTTTCTGAAAAAATATTTTAAAAGGTCTGGTGTTGCACGCCGCATGCACTGACCACTATGCAACAGTTTTCACACCATCCAATCGGTGGTTAAAGGATTTCTGAAAAAATATTTTAGATGGTCCCGACCACTAAGCAACAGTGGCCACACCATCCAATCGGTGGTAAAAGGATTTCTGAAAAAAAGATTTTAGAAGGTCTGTTGCTACACGTCGCACGCACTGAAAACCAAGCAACAGTTCCCCTCCATCCAATTGGTGGTAAAAAGTTTTCTGAAAAAATATTTTAGGTGGACCTGACCACTAAGCAACAGTGGCCACACCTTCCAATCGGTGGTAGAAAATTTTCTGAAAAAATCATTTAGAAGGTCTGGTGCTACACGTCCCACGCACTGAAAACTAACTAACAGTTTCCACACCATCCAATCGGTGGTTAAAGGTTTTCTGAAAAAATATTTTGGTTAGTCTGGTGCTGCACCTCGCACGCTCTGACCACTACGCAACAGTTTACACACCATCCAATCGGTGGTAAAATGTTTTCTGAAAAAAAGATTTTAGAAGGTCTGTTGCTACATGTCGCACGCACTGAAAACCAAGCAACAGTTTCCCCACCATCCAATCGGTGGTAAAAAGTTTTCTGAAAAAATATTTTATTTGGTCTGGTGCTGCACCTCGCACGCTCTGACCACTACGCAACAGTTTACACACCATCCAATCGGTGGTAATATGTTTTCTGAAAAAAAGATTTTAGAAGGTCTGTTGCTACACGTCGCACGTCCTGAAAACCAAGCAACAGTTCCCCACCATCCAATCGGTGGTAAAAAGTTTTCTGAAAAAATATTTTAGTTGGTCTGGTGCTGCACCTCGCACGCTCTGACCACTACGCAACAGTTTACACACCATCCAATCGGTGGTAAAAGGCTTTCTGAAAAAATATTTTAGATGGTCTTGTGTTACGCGTCGCACGCACTGACCACTAAGCAACAGTTTTCGCACCATCCAATAGGTGGTAAAAGGTTTTGTGAAAAAAATATTTTAGAAGGTCTGGTGCTACACCTCGTACGCACTGACCATTAAGCAACAGTTTCCACACCATCCAATCGGTGGTAAAAGGTTTTCTGAAAAAATATTTTAAAAGGTCTGGTGTTGCACGCCGCATGCACTGACCACTATGCAACAGTTTTCACACCATCCAATTGGTGTGGTTTTCTGGAAAAATATTTTAGATGGTCTGGAGTTGCACGTCGCACGCACTGACCACTAAGCAACAGTGGCCACACCATCCAATCGGTGGTAAAAGGTTTTCTGTAAAAATATTTTAGATGGTCTTGTGTTACGCGTCGCACGCACTGACCACTAAGCAACAGTGGCCACACCATCCAATCGGTGGTAAAAGGTTTTCTGAAAAAATATTTTATATGGTCTGGTGCTGCACCTTGCACGCTCTGACCACTAAGCAACAGTTTCCACACCATCCAATCGGTGGTAAAAGGCTTTCTGAAAAAATATTTTAGATGGTCCTGACCACTAAGCAGATTTTAGATGGTCTGGTGCTGCACCTTGCACGCTCTGGCCACTAAGCAACAGTGGCCACACCTTCCAATCGGTGGTAGAAAATTTTCTGAAAAAATCATTTAGAAGGTCTGGTGCTACACGTCCCACGCACTGAAAACTAACTAACAGTTTCCACACCATCCAATCGGTGGTTAAAGGTTTTCTGAAAAAATATTTTGGTTAGTCTGGTGCTGCACCTCGCACGCTCTGACCACTACGCAACAGTTTACACACCATCCAATCGGTGGTAAAAGGATTTCTGAAAAAAAGATTTTAGAAGGTCTGTTGCTACACGTCGCACGCACTGAAAACCAAGCAACAGTTCCCCTCCATCCAATTGGTGGTAAAAAGTTTTCTGAAAAAATATTTTAGGTGGACCTGACCACTAAGCAACAGTGGCCACACCTTCCAATCGGTGGTAGAAAATTTTCTGAAAAAATCATTTAGAAGGTCTGGTGCTACACGTCCCACGCACTGAAAACTAACTAACAGTTTCCACACCATCCAATCGGTGGTTAAAGGTTTTCTGAAAAAATATTTTGGTTAGTCTGGTGCTGCACCTCGCACGCTCTGACCACTACGCAACAGTTTACACACCATCCAATCGGTGGTAAAATGTTTTCTGAAAAAAAGATTTTAGAAGGTCTGTTGCTACATGTCGCACGCACTGAAAACCAAGCAACAGTTTCCCCACCATCCAATCGGTGGTAAAAAGTTTTCTGAAAAAATATTTTATTTGGTCTGGTGCTGCACCTCGCACGCTCTGACCACTACGCAACAGTTTACACACCATCCAATCGGTGGTAATATGTTTTCTGAAAAAAAGATTTTAGAAGGTCTGTTGCTACACGTCGCACGTCCTGAAAACCAAGCAACAGTTCCCCACCATCCAATCGGTGGTAAAAAGTTTTCTGAAAAAATATTTTAGTTGGTCTGGTGCTGCACCTCGCACGCTCTGACCACTACGCAACAGTTTACACACCATCCAATCGGTGGTAAAAGGCTTTCTGAAAAAATATTTTAGATGGTCTTGTGTTACGCGTCGCACGCACTGACCACTAAGCAACAGTTTTCGCACCATCCAATAGGTGGTAAAAGGTTTTGTGAAAAAAATATTTTAGAAGGTCTGGTGCTACACCTCGTACGCACTGACCATTAAGCAACAGTTTCCACACCATCCAATCGGTGGTAAAAGGTTTTCTGAAAAAATATTTTAAAAGGTCTGGTGTTGCACGCCGCATGCACTGACCACTATGCAACAGTTTTCACACCATCCAATTGGTGTGGTTTTCTGGAAAAATATTTTAGATGGTCTGGAGTTGCACGTCTCACGCACTGACCACTAAGCAACAGTGGCCACACCATCCAATCGGTGGTAAAAGGTTTTCTGTAAAAATATTTTAGATGGTCTTGTGTTACGCGTCGCACGCACTGACCACTAAGCAACAGTGGCCACACCATCCAATCGGTGGTAAAAGGTTTTCTGAAAAAATATTTTATATGGTCTGGTGCTGCACCTTGCACGCTCTGACCACTAAGCAACAGTTTCCACACCATCCAATCGGTGGTAAAAGGCTTTCTGAAAAAATATTTTAGATGGTCCTGACCACTAAGCAGATTTTAGATGGTCTGGTGCTGCACCTTGCACGCTCTGACCACTAAGCAACAGTTTCCACACAATCCAATCGGTGGTAAAAGGTTTTCTGTAAAAATATTTTAGATGGTCTTGTGTTACGCGTCGCACGCACTGACCACTAAGCAACAGTTTTCGCACCATCCAATTGGTGGTAAAAGGTTTTTTGAAAAAAATATTAGAAGGTCTGGTGCTACACCTCTTACGCACTGACCATTAAGCAACAGTTTCCACACCATCCAATCGGTGGTAAAATGTTTTCTGAAAAAATATTTTAAAAGGTCTGGTGTTGCACGCCGCATGCACTGACCACTATGCAACAGTTTTCACACCATCCAATCGGTGGTTAAAGGATTTCTGAAAAAATATTTTAGATGGTCCCGACCACTAAGCAACAGTGGCCACACCATCCAATCGGTGGTAAAAGGATTTCTGAAAAAAAGATTTTAGAAGGTCTGTTGCTACACGTCGCACGCACTGAAAACCAAGCAACAGTTCCCCTCCATCCAATTGGTGGTAAAAAGTTTTCTGAAAAAATATTTTAGGTGGACCTGACCACTAAGCAACAGTGGCCACACCATCCAATCGGTGGTAAAAGGTTTTCTGAAAAAATATTTTATATGGTCTGGTGCTGCACCTTGCACGCTCTGACCACTAAGCAACAGTTTCCACACCATCCAATCGGTGGTAAAAGGCTTTCTGAAAAAATATTTTAGATGGTCCTGACCACTAAGCAGATTTTAGATGGTCTGGTGCTGCACCTTGCACGCTCTGACCACTAAGCAACAGTTTCCACACAATCCAATCGGTGGTAAAAGGTTTTCTGTAAAAATATTTTAGATGGTCTTGTGTTACGCGTCGCACGCACTGACCACTAAGCAACAGTTTACACACCATCATATCGGTGGTAAAAGGCTTTCTGATAAAATATTTTAGATGGTCCTGACCACTAAGCAGATTTTAGATGGTCTGGTGCTGCACCTTGCACGCTCTGACCACTAAGCAACAGTTTCCACACAATCCAATCGGTGGTAAAAGGTTTTCTGTAAAAATATTTTATTTGGTCTGGTGCTGCACCTCGCACGCTCTGACCACTACGCAACAGTTTACACACCATCCAATCGGTGGTAATATGTTTTCTGAAAAAAAGATTTTAGAAGGTCTGTTGCTACACGTCGCACGTCCTGAAAACCAAGCAACAGTTCCCCACCATCCAATCGGTGGTAAAAAGTTTTCTGAAAAAATATTTTAGTTGGTCTGGTGCTGCACCTCGCACGCACTGAAAACCAAGCAACAGTTTCCCCACCATCCAATCGGTGGTAAAAAGTTTTCTGAAAAAATATTTTATTTGGTCTGGTGCTGCACCTCGCACGCTCTGACCACTACGCAACAGTTTACACACCATCCAATCGGTGGTAATATGTTTTCTGAAAAAAAGATTTTAGAAGGTCTGTTGCTACACGTCGCACGTCCTGAAAACCAAGCAACAGTTCCCCACCATCCAATCGGTGGTAAAAGGTTTTCTGAAAAAATATTTTAGTTGGTCTGGTGCTGCACCTCGCACGCTCTGACCACTACGCAACAGTTTACACACCATCCAATCGGTGGTAAAAGGCTTTCTGAAAAAATATTTTAGATGGTCTTGTGTTACGCGTCGCACGCACTGACCACTAAGCAACAGTTTTCGCACCATCCAATCGGTGGTAAAAGGTTTTGTAAAAATATTTTATTTGGTCTGGTGCTGCACCTCGCACGCTCTGACCACTACGCAACAGTTTACACACCATCCAATCGGTGGTAATATGTTTTCTGAAAAAAAGATTTTAGAAGGTCTGTTGCTACACGTCGCACGTCCTGAAAACCAAGCAACAGTTCCCCACCATCCAATCGGTGGTAAAACGTTTTCTGAAAAAATATTTTAGTTGGTCTGGTGCTGCACCTCGCACGCACTGAAAACCAAGCAACAGTTTCCCCACCATCCAATCGGTGGTAAAAAGTTTTCTGAAAAAATATTTTATTTGGTCTGGTGCTGCACCTCGCACGCTCTGACCACTACGCAACAGTTTACACACCATCCAATCGGTGGTAATATGTTTTCTGAAAAAAAGATTTTAGAAGGTCTGTTGCTACACGTCGCACGTCCTGAAAACCAAGCAACAGTTCCCCACCATCCAATCGGTGGTAAAAAGTTTTCTGAAAAAATATTTTAGTTGGTCTGGTGCTGCACCTCGCACGCTCTGACCACTACGCAACAGTTTACACACCATCCAATCGGTGGTAAAAGGCTTTCTGAAAAAATATTTTAGATGGTCTTGTGTTACGCGTCGCACGCACTGACCACTAAGCAACAGTTTTCGCACCATCCAATAGGTGGTAAAAGGTTTTGTGAAAAAAATATTTTAGAAGGTCTGGTGCTACACCTCGTACGCACTGACCATTAAGCAACAGTTTCCACACCATCCAATCGGTGGTAAAAGGTTTTCTGAAAAAATATTTTAAAAGGTCTGGTGTTGCACGCCGCATGCACTGACCACTATGCAACAGTTTTCACACCATCCAATTGGTGTGGTTTTCTGGAAAAATATTTTAGATGGTCTGGAGTTGCACGTCGCACGCACTGACCACTAAGCAACAGTGGCCACACCATCCAATCGGTGGTAAAAGGTTTTCTGTAAAAATATTTTAGATGGTCTTGTGTTACGCGTCGCACGCACTGACCACTAAGCAACAGTTT
Source organism: Xylota segnis (assembly GCA_963583995.1). Classification (NCBI taxonomy): domain Eukaryota; kingdom Metazoa; phylum Arthropoda; class Insecta; order Diptera; family Syrphidae; genus Xylota; species Xylota segnis. The sequence continues at coordinate 88,882,008 of OY757236.1, read as the reverse complement.
CCACACCATCCAATCGGTGGTAAAAGGCTTTCTGAAAAAATATTTTAGATGGTCCTGACCACTGAGCAGATTTTAGATGGTCTGGTGCTGCACCTTGCACGCTCTGACCACTAAGCAACAGTTTCCACACAATCCAATCGGTGGTAAAAGGTTTTCTGTAAAAATATTTTAGATGGTCTTGTGTTACGCGTCGCACGCACTGACCACTAAGCAACAGTTTTCGCACCATCCAATTGGTGGTAAAAGGTTTTTTGAAAAAAATATTTTAGAAGGTCTGGTGCTACACCTCGTACGCACTGACCATTAAGCAACAGTTTCCACACCATCCAATCGGTGGTAAAAGGTTTTCTGAAAAAATATTTTAAAAGGTCTGGTGTTGCACGCCGCATGCACTGACCACTATGCAGCAGTTTTCACACCATCCAATTGGTGTGGTTTTCTGGAAAAATATTTTAGATGGTCTGGAGTTGCACGTCGAACGCACTGACCACTAAGCAACAGTGGCCACACCATCCAATCGGTGGTAAAACGTTTTCTTAAAAAATATTTTAGATGTTCTGGTGTTGCACGTCGCCCGCACTGACCACTAAGCAACAGTGGCCACACCATCCAATCGGTGGTAAAAGGTTTTCTGAAAAAATATTTTAGATGGTCTGGTGCTGTACCTCGCATGCTCTAACCACTACGCAGCAGTTTCCACACCATCCAATCGGTGGTTAAAGGATTTCTGAAAAAATATTTTAGATGGTCCCGACCACTAAGCAACAGTGGCCACACCATCCAATCGGTGGTAAAAGGATTTCTGAAAAAAAGATTTTAGAAGGTCTGTTGCTACACGTCGCACGCACTGAAAACCAAGCAACAGTTCCCCTCCATCCAATTGGTGGTAAAAAGTTTTCTGAAAAAATATTTTAGATGGACCTGACCACTAAGCAACAGTGGCCACACCTTCCAATCGGTGGTAGAAAATTTTCTGAAAAAATCATTTAGAAGGTCTGGTGCTACACGTCCCACGCACTGAAAACTAACTAACAGTTTCCACACCATCCAATCGGTGGTTAAAGGTTTTCTGAAAAAATATTTTGGTTAGTCTGGTGCTGCACCTCGTACGCTCTGACCACTACGCAACAGTTTACACACCATCCAATCGGTGGTAAAATGTTTTCTGAAAAAAAGATTTTAGAAGGTCTGTTGCTACATGTCGCACGCACTGAAAACCAAGCAACAGTTTCCCCACCATCCAATCGGTGGTAAAAAGTTTTCTGAAAAAATATTTTATTTGGTCTGGTGCTGCACCTCGCACGCTCTGACCACTACGCAACAGTTTACACACCATCCAATCGGTGGTAATATGTTTTCTGAAAAAAAGATTTTAGAAGGTCTGTTGCTACACGTCGCACGTCCTGAAAACCAAGCAACAGTTCCCCACCATCCAATCGGTAGTAAAAAGTTTTCTGAAAAAATATTTTAGTTGGTCTGGTGCTGCACCTCGCACGCTCTGACCACTACGCAACAGTTTCCACACCATCCAATCGAGGGTAAAAGGTTTTCTGAAAAAATATTTTAGGTGGTCCTGACCACTAAGCAACAGTGGCCACACCATTCAATCGGTGGTAAAAGATTTTCTGAAAAAATATTTTAGATAGTCCTGACCACTAAGCAACAGTGGCCACACCTTCCAATCGGTGGTAGAAAATTTTCTGAAAAAATCATTTAGAAGGTCTGGTGCTACACGTCCCACGCACTGAAAACTAACTAACAGTTTCCACACCATCCAATCGGTGGTTAAAGGTTTTCTGAAAAAATATTTTGGTTAGTCTGGTGCTGCACCTCGTACGCTCTGACCACTACGCAACAGTTTACACACCATCCAATCGGTGGTAAAATGTTTTCTGAAAAAAAGATTTTAGAAGGTCTGTTGCTACATGTCGCACGCACTGAAAACCAAGCAACAGTTTCCCCACCATCCAATCGGTGGTAAAAAGTTTTCTGAAAAAATATTTTATTTGGTCTGGTGCTGCACCTCGCACGCTCTGACCACTACGCAACAGTTTACACACCATCCAATCGGTGGTAATATGTTTTCTGAAAAAAAGATTTTAGAAGGTCTGTTGCTACACGTCGCACGTCCTGAAAACCAAGCAACAGTTCCCCACCATCCAATCGGTAGTAAAAAGTTTTCTGAAAAAATATTTTATTTGGTCTGGTGCTGCACCTCGCACGCTCTGACCACTACGCAACAGTTTACACACCATCCAATCGGTGGTAATATGTTTTCTGAAAAAAAGATTTTAGAAGGTCTGTTGCTACACGTCGCACGTCCTGAAAACCAAGCAACAGTTCCCCACCATCCAATCGGTAGTAAAAAGTTTTCTGAAAAAATATTTTAGTTGGTCTGGTGCTGCACCTCGCACGCTCTGACCACTACGCAACAGTTTCCACACCATCCAATCGAGGGTAAAAGGTTTTCTGAAAAAATATTTTAGGTGGTCCTGACCACTAAGCAACAGTGGCCACACCATCCAATCGGTGGTAAAAGGATTTCTGAAAAAATATTTTAGAAGGTTTGGTGCTACACTTCGCACGCACTGAAAACTAACCAGCAGTTTCCACACCATCCAATCGGTGGTAAAATGTTTTCTGAAAAGAAGATTTTAGAAAGTCTGTTGCTACACGTCGCACGCACTGAAAACCAAGCAACAGTTTCCCCACCATCCAATCGGTGGTAAAAAGTTTTCTGAAAAAACATTTTAGGTGGAATTGACCACTAAGCAACAATGGCCACACCATACAATCGGTGGTAAAAGATTTTCTGAATAAATATTTTAGATGGTCCTGACCACTAAGCAACAGTGGCCACACCATCCAATCAGTGGTAAAATGTTTTCAAAAAAAATATTTTAGATGGTCCTGACCACTACGCAACAGTGGCCACACCATCCAATCGGTGGTAAAAAGATTTCTGAAAAAATATTTTTGAGGGTTTGGTGCTACACGTCGCACGCACTGAAAACTAACCAGCAGTTTCCACACCATCCAATCGGTGGTAAAATGTTTTCTGAAAAGAAGATTTTAGAAAGTCTGTTGCTACACGTCACACGCACTGAAGACCAAGCAACAGTTTCCCCACCATCCAATCGGTGGTAAAAAGTTTTCTGAAAAAACATTTTAGGTGGAATTGACCACTAAGCAACAATGGCCACACCATACAATCGGTGGTAAAAGATTTTCTGAAAAAATATTTTAGATGGTCCTGACCACTAAGCAACAGTGGCCACACCATCCAATCAGTGGTAAAATGTTTTCAAAAAAAATATTTTAGATGGTCCTGACCACTACGCAACAGTGGCCACACCATCCAATCGGTGGTAAAAAGATTTCTGAAAAAATATTATTGAGGCTTTGGTGCTACATGTCGCACGCACTGAAAACTAACCAGCAGTTTCCCCACCATCCAATCGGTGGTAAAAAGTTTTCTGAAAAAACATTTTAGGTGGAATTGACCACTAAGCAACAATGGCCACACCATACAATCGGTGGTAAAAGATTTTCTGAAAAAATATTTTAGATGGTCCTGACCACTAAGCAACAGTGGCCACACCATCCAATCAGTGGTAAAATGTTTTCAAAAAAAATATTTTAGATGGTCCTGACCACTACGCAACAGTGGCCACACCATCCAATCGGTGGTAAAAAGATTTCTGAAAAAATATTTTTGAGGGTTTGGTGCTACACGTCGCACGCACTGAAAACTAACCAGCAGTTTCCACACCATCCAATCGGTGGTAAAATGTTTTCTGAAAAGAAGATTTTAGAAAGTCTGTTGCTACACGTCACACGCACTGAAAACCAAGCAACAGTTTCCCCACCATCCAATCGGTGGTAAAAAGTTTTCTGAAAAAACATTTTAGGTGGAATTGACCACTAAGCAACAATGGCCACACCATACAATCGGTGGTAAAAGATTTTCTGAAAAAATATTTTAGATGGTCCTGACCACTAAGCAACAGTGGCCACACCATCCAATCAGTGGTAAAATGTTTTCAAAAAAAATATTTTAGATGGTCCTGACCACAACGCAACAGTGGCCACACCATCCAATCGGTGGTAAAAAGATTTCTGAAAAAATATTATTGAGGGTTTGGTGCTACATGTCGCACGCACTGAAAACTAACCAGCAGTTTCCCCACCATCCAATCGGTGGTAAAAAGTTTTCTGAAAAAACATTTTAGGTGGAATTGACCACTAAGCAACAATGGCCACACCATACAATCGGTGGTAAAATGTTTTCCAAAAAAAAAATTTTAAATGGTCTAGTGCTACACGTCGCACGCACCGAAAACCAAGCAAGAGTTTCCACACCATCCAATCGAGGGTAAAAGGTTTTCTGAAAAAATATTTTAGGTGGTCCTGACCACTAAGCAACAGTGGCCACACCATTCAATCGGTGGTAAAAGATTTTCTGAAAAAATATTTTAGATGGTCCTGACCACTAAGCAACAGTGGCCACTCCATCCAATCAGTGGTAAAATGTTTTCTAACAAAATATTTTAGATGGTCCTGACCACTACGCAACAGTGGCCACACCATCCAATCGGTGGTAAAGTGTTTTCTGAAAAAATATTTTAGATGGTCTGGTGCTGTACCTCGCATGCTCTAACCACTACGCAGCAGTTTCCACACCATCCAATCGGTGGTTAAAGGTTTTCTGAAAAAATATTTTAGATGGTCCTGACCACTAAGCAACAGTGTCCACACCATTCAATCGGTGGTAAAAGATTTTCTGAAAAAATATTTTAGATGGTCCTGACCACTAAGCAACAGTGACCACACCATCCAATCAGTGGTAAAATGTTTTCTAACAAAATATTTTAGATGGTCCTGACCACTACGCAACAGTGGCCACACCATCCAATCGGTGGTAAAGTGTTTTCTGAAAAAATATTTTAGATGGTCTGGTGCTGTACCTCGCATGCTCTAACCACTACGCAGCAGTTTCCACACCATCCAATCGGTGGTTAAAGGATTTCTGAAAAAATATTTTAGATGGTCCCGACCACTAAGCAACAGTGGCCACACCATCCAATCGGTGGTAAAAGGATTTCTGAAAAAAAGATTTTAGAAGGTCTGTTGCTACACGTCGCACGCACTGAAAACCAAGCAACAGTTCCCCTCCATCCAATTGGTGGTAAAAAGTTTTCTGAAAAAATATTTTAGGTGGACCTGACCACTAAGCAACAGTGGCCACACCTTCCAATCGGTGGTAGAAAATTTTCTGAAAAAATCATTTAGAAGGTCTGGTGCTACACGTCCCACGCACTGAAAACTAACTAACAGTTTCCACACCATCCAATCGGTGGTTAAAGGTTTTCTGAAAAAATATTTTGGTTAGTCTGGTGCTGCACCTCGCACGCTCTGACCACTACGCAACAGTTTACACACCATCCAATCGGTGGTAAAATGTTTTCTGAAAAAAAGATTTTAGAAGGTCTGTTGCTACATGTCGCACGCACTGAAAACCAAGCAACAGTTTCCCCACCATCCAATCGGTGGTAAAAAGTTTTCTGAAAAAATATTTTATTTGGTCTGGTGCTGCACCTCGCACGCTCTGACCACTACGCAACAGTTTACACACCATCCAATCGGTGGTAATATGTTTTCTGAAAAAAAGATTTTAGAAGGTCTGTTGCTACACGTCGCACGTCCTGAAAACCAAGCAACAGTTCCCCACCATCCAATCGGTGGTAAAAAGTTTTCTGAAAAAATATTTTAGTTGGTCTGGTGCTGCACCTCGCACGCTCTGACCACTACGCAACAGTTTACACACCATCCAATCGGTGGTAAAAGGCTTTCTGAAAAAAATATTTTAGATGGTCTTGTGTTACGCGTCGCACGCACTGACCACTAAGCAACAGTTTTCGCACCATCCAATAGGTGGTAAAAGGTTTTGTGAAAAAAATATTTTAGAAGGTCTGGTGCTACACCTCGTACGCACTGACCATTAAGCAACAGTTTCCACACCATCCAATCGGTGGTAAAAGGTTTTCTGAAAAAATATTTTAAAAGGTCTGGTGTTGCACGCCGCATGCACTGACCACTAAGCAACAGTGGCCACACCATCCAATCGGTGGTAAAATGTTTTCTGTAAAAATATTTTAGATGGTCTTGTGTTACGCGTCGCACGCACTGACCACTAAGCAACAGTGGCCACACAATCCAATCGGTGGTAAAAGGTTTTCTGAAAAAATATTTTATATGGTCTGGTGCTGCACCTTGCACGCTCTGACCACTAAGCAACAGTTTCCACACCATCCAATCGGTGGTAAAAGGCTTTCTGAAAAAATATTTTAGATGGTCCTGACCACTAAGCAGATTTTAGATGGTCTGGTGCTGCACCTTGCACGCTCTGACCACTAAGCAACAGTTTCCACACAATCCAATCGGTGGTAAAAGGTTTTCTGTAAAAATATTTTAGATGGTCTTGTGTTACGCGTCGCACGCACTGACCACTAAGCAACAGTTTTCGCACCATCCAATTGGTGGTAAAAGGTTTTTTGAAAAAAATATTTTAGAAGGTCTGGTGCTACACCTCGTACGCACTGACCATTAAGCAACAGTTTCCACACCATCCAATCGGTGGTAAAAGGTTTTCTGAAAAAATATTTTAAAAGGTCTGGTGTTGCACGCCGCATGCACTGACCACTATGCAACAGTTTTCACACCATCCAATTGGTGTGGTTTTCTGGAAAAATATTTTAGATGGTCTGGAGTTGCACGTCGCACGCACTGACCACTAAGCAACAGTGGCCACACCATCCAATCGGTGATAAAAGGTTTTCTGTAAAAATATTTTAGATGGTCTGGTGCTGCACCTTGCACGCTCAGACCACTAAGCAACAGTTTCCACACAATCCAATCGGTGGTAAAAGGTTTTCTGTAAAAATATTTTAGATGGTCTTGTGTTACGCGTCGCACGCACTGACCACTAAGCAACAGTTTTCGCACCATCCAATTGGTGGTAAAAGGTTTTTTGAAAAAAATGTTTTAGAAGGTCTGGTGCTACACATCGTACGCACTGACCATTAAGCAACAGTTTCCACACCATCCAATCGGTGGTAAAAGGTTTTCTGAAAAAATATTTTAAAAGGTCTGGTGTTGCACGCCGCATGCACTGACCACTATGCAACAGTTTTCACACCATCCAATTGGTGTGGTTTTCTGGAAAAATATTTTAGATGGTCTGGAGTTGCACGTCGCACGCACTGACCACTAAGCAACAGTGGCCACACCATCCAATCGGTGGTAAAACGTTTTCTTAAAAAATATTTTAGATGTTCTGGTGTTGCACGTCGCCCGCACTGACCACTAAGCAACAGTGGCCACACCATCCAATCGGTGGTAAAAGGTTTTCTGAAAAAATATTTTAGATGGTCCTGACCACTAAGAAACAGCGGCCACACCATCCAATCGGTGGTAAAAGGATTTCTAAAAAAATACTTTATAAGGTCTGGTGCTACACCTCGTACGCACTGACCATTAAGCAACAGTTTCCACACCATCCAATCGGTGGTAAAAGGTTTTCTGAAAAAATATTTTAAAAGGTCTGGTGTTGCACGCCGCATGCACTGACCACTAAGCAACAGTTTCCACACCATCCAATCGGCGGTAAAATGTTTTCTGAAAAATTATTTTAGAGGGTCCTGACCACTAAGCAACAGTTTCCACACCATCCAATCGGTGGTAAAATGTTTTCAGAAAAAATATTTTAGATGGTCCTGACCACTAAGCAACAGTGGCCACACCATCCATTCGGTGGTAAAAGGTTTTCTGAAAAAATATTTTAGATGGTCCTGACTACTAACCAACAGTGGCCACACCATCCAGTCGGTGGTTAAAGGATTTCTGAAAAAATATTTTAGAAAGTCTGGTGCTACACCTCGTAGGCACTCACCACTACGCAACAGTTTCCACACCAACCAATCGATGGTAAAAGGTTTTCTGCAAAAATATTTTAGATGGTCCTGACCACTAAGCAACCGTTTCCACACCATCCAATCGGTGGTAAAATGATTTCTGAAAAAATATTTTAGATGGTACTGCACCTCGCACACTCTGACCACTAAGCAACAGTTTTCGCACCATCCAATAGGTGGTAAAAGGTTTTTTGAAAAAAATATTTTAGAAGGTCTGGTGCTACACCTCGTACGCACTGACCATTAAGCAACAGTTTCCACACCATCCAATCGGTGGTAAAAGGTTTTCTGAAAAAATATTTTAAAAGGTCTGGTGTTGCACGCCGCATGCACTGACCACTATGCAACAGTTTCCACACCATCCAATCGGTGTGGTTTTCTGAGAAAATATTTTAGATGGTCTGGTGTTGCACGTCGCACGCACTGACCACTAAGCAACAGTGGCCACACCATCCAATCGGTGGTAAAATGTTTTCTGAAAAAATATTTTAGATGGTCTGGTGTTGCACGTCGCACGCACTGTCCACTAAGCAACAGTGGCCACACCATCCAATCGGTGGTAAAATGGTTTCTGAAAAAATATTTTAGATGGTCTGGTAGTGCACGTCGCACGCACTGACCACTAAGCAACAGTGGCCACACCATCCAATCGGTGGTAAAATGGTTTCTGAAAAAATATTTTAGATGGTCTGGTGTTGCACGTCGCACGCACTGACCACTAAGCAACAGTGGCAACACCATCCAATCTTTGGTAAAAAGTTTTCTGAAAAAATATTTTAGATGGTCCTGACCACTAAGAAACAGTGGCCACACCATCATATCGGTGGTAAAAGGATTTCTGAGAAAATATTTTAGATGGTCCTGACCACTAAGCAACAGTGGCCACACCATCCAATCGGTGGTAAAAGGATTTCTGAGAAAATATTTTAGATGGTCCTGACCACTAAGCAACAGTGGCCACACCATCCAATCGGTGGTAAAAGGTTTTCTGAAAAAATATTTTAGATGGTCTGGTGTTGCATGTCGCACGCACTGACCACTAAGCAACAGTGGCCACACCATCCAATCGGTGGTAAAATGTTTTCTGAAAAAATATTTTAGATGGTCTGGTGTTGCACGTCGCACTCACTGACCACTAAGCAACAGTGGCCACACCATCCAATCGGTGGTAAAATGGTTTCTGAAAAAATATTTTAGATGGTCTGGTGTTGCACGTCGCACGCACTGACCACTAAGCAACAGTGGCCACACCATCCAATCGGTGGTAAAATATTTTCTGAAAAAATATTTTAGATGGTCTGGTGTTGCACGTCGCACGCACTGACCACTAAGCAACAGTGGCCACACCATCCAATCGGTGGTAAAATGGTTTCTGAAAAAATATTTAAGATGGTCTGGTGTTGCACGTCGCACGCACTGACCACTAAGCAACAGTGGATACACCATCCAATCTTTGGTAAAAGGTTTTCTGAAAAAATATTTTAGATGGTCCTGACCACTAAGAAACAGTGGCCACACCATCCAATCGGTGGTACAAGGATTTCTTAAAAAAATACTTTAGAAGGTCTGGTGCAACACCTCGCACGCACTGACCACTAAGCAGCAGTTTCCACACCATCCAATCGGCGGTAAAATGTTTTCTGAAAAATTATTTTAGAGGGTCCTGACCACTAAGCAACAGTTTCCACACCATCCAATCGGTGGTAAAATGTTTTCTGAAAAAATATTTTAGATGGTCCTGACCACTAAGCAACAGTGGCCACACCATCCATTCGGTGGTAAAAGGTTTTCTGAAAAAATATTTTAGATGGTCCTGACCACTAAGAAACAGTGGCCACATCATCCAATCGGTGGTAAAAGGATTTCTAAAAAAATACTTTAGAAGGTCTGGTGCTATACCTCGCACGCACTGACCACTAAGCAACAGTTTCCACACCATTAAATCGGTAGTAAAAAGTTTTCTGAAAAAATATTTTAGGTGGAATTGACTACTAAGCAACAGTGGCCACACCATCCAATCGGTGGTAAAATGTTTTCCAAAAAAATATTTTAGATGGTCTGGTGTTGCACGCCGCACGCACTGACCACTAAGCAACAGTTTCCACACCATCCAATCGGTGGTAAGAGGTTTTCTGAAAAAATATTTTAGACGGTCCTGACTACTAACCAACAGTGACCACACCATCCAGTCGGTGGTTAAAGGTTTTCTAAAAAAAATATTTAAGAAGGTCTGGTGCTACACGACGCACGCTCTGACCAGTAAGCGACAGTTTACACACCATTAAATCGGTAGTAAAAAGTTTTCTGAAAAAATATTTTAGGTGGAATTGACTACTAAGCAACAGTGGCCACACCATCCAATCGGTGGTAAAAAGTTTTCCAAAAAAATATTTTAGATGGTCCTGACCACTAAGCAACAGCTTCCACACCATCCAATCGGTGGTAAAATGTTTTCTGAAAAAATATTTTAGATGGTCCTGACCACTAAGCAACTGTGGCCACACCATCCAATCGGTGTGGTTTTCTGAAAAAATATTTTATATGGTCTGGTGCTGCACCTTGCACGCTCTGACCACTAAGCAACCGTTTCCACACCATCCAATCGGTGGTAAAAGGCTTTCTGAAAAAATATTTTAGATGGTCCTGACCACTAAGCAGATTTTAGATGGTCTGGTGCTGCACCTTGCACGCTCTGACCACTAAGCAACAGTTTCCACACAATCCAATCGGTGGTAAAAGGTTTTCTGTAAAAATATTTTAGATGGTCTTGTGTTACGCGTCGCACGCACTGACCACTAAGCAACAGTTTTCGCACCATCCAATAGGTGGTAAAAGGTTTTTTGAAAAAAATATTTTAGAAGGTCTGGTGCTACACCTCGTACGCACTGACCATTAAGCAACAGTTTCCACACCATCCAATCGGTGGTTAAAGGTTTTCTGAAAAAATATTTTAAAAGGTCTGGCCACTAAGCAACAGTTTCCACACCATCCAATCGGCGGTAAAATGTTTTCTGAAAAATTATTTTAGAGGGTCCTGACCACTAAGCAACAGTTTCCACACCATCCAATCGGTGGTAAAATGTTTTCTGAAAAAATATTTTAGATGGTCCTGACCACTAAGCAACAGTGGCCACACCATCCATTCGGTGGTAAAAGGTTTTCTGAAAAAATATTTTAGATGGTCCTGACCACTAAGAAACAGTGGCCACATCATCCAATCGGCGGTAAAAGGATTTCTAAAAAAATACTTTAGAAGGTCTGGTGCTATACCTCGCACGCACTGACCACTAAGCAACAGTTTCCACACCATCCAATCGGCGGTTAAATGTTTTCTGAAAAAATATTTTAGAGGGTCCTGACCACTAAGCAAGTGTTTCCAAACCATCCAATCGGTGGTAAAAGGTTTTCTGAAAAAATATTTCAAATGGCCTGGTGTTGCACGTCGCACGCACTGACCACTAAGCAACAGTTTCCACACCATCCAATCGGTGGTAAAATGGTTTCTGAAAAAATATTTTAGATGGTCTGGTATTGCACGTCGCACGCACTGACCACTAAGCAACAGTGGCCACACCATCCAATCGGTGGTAAAATGGTTTCTGAAAAAATATTTTAGATGGTCTTGTGTTGCACGTCGCACGCACTGACCACTAAGCAACAGTGGCCACACCATCCAATCTTTGGTAAAAGGTTTTCTGAAAAAATATTTTAGATGGACCTGACAACTAAGAAACAGTGGCCGCACCATCCAATCGGTGGAAAAGGATTTCTAAAAAAATACTTTAGAAGGTCTGGTGCTACACCTCGCACGCACTGACCACAAAACCACAGTTTCCACACCATCATATCGGTAGTAAAAGGATTTCTGAAAAAATATTTAAGATGGTCCTGACCAATAAGCAACAGTGGCCACACCATCCAATCGGTGGTAAAAGGATTTCTGAGAAAATATTTTAGATGGTCCTGACCACTAAGCAACAGTGACCACACCATCCAATCGGTGGTGAAAGGTTTTCTGAAAAAATATTTTAGATGGTCTGGTGTTGCATGTCGCACGCACTGACCACTAAGCAACAGTGGCCACACCATTCAATCTTTGATAAAAGGTTTTCTGAAAAAATATTTTAGATGGTCCTGACCACTAAGCAACAGTGGCCACACCATCCAATCGGTGGTAAAAGGTTTTCTGAAAAAATATTTTAGATGGTCCTGACTACTAACCAACAGTGGCCACACCATCCAGTCGGTGGTTAAAGGTTTTCTAAAAAAAATATTTAAGAAGGTCTGGTGCTACACGACGCACGCTCTGACCAGTAAGCGACAGTTTACACACCATCAAATCGGTGGTAAAAGGATTTCTGAAAAAAATATGTTAGAAAGTCTGGTGCTACACCTCGTAGGCACTCACCACTAAGCAACAGTTTCCACACCAACCAATCGATGGTAAAAGGTTTTCTGCAAAAATATTTTAGATGGTCCTGACCACTAAGCAACAGCTTCCACACCATCCAATCGGCGGTAAAATGTTTTCTGAAAAAATATTTTAGATAGTCCTGACCACTAAGCAACTGTGGCCACACCATCCAATCGGTGTGGTTTTCTGAAAAAATATTTTATATGGTCTGGTGCTGCACCTTGCACGCTCTGACCACTAAGCAACAGTTTCCACACCATCCAATCGGTGGTAAAAGGCTTTCTGAAAAAATATTTTAGATGGTCCTGACCACTAAGCAGATTTTAGATGGTCTGGTGCTGCACCTTGCACGCTCTGACCACTAAGCAACAGTTTCCACACAATCCAATCGGTGGTAAAAGGTTTTCTGAAAAATTATTTTAGAGGGTCCTGACCACTAAGCAACAGTTTCCACACCATCCAATCGGTGGTAAAATGTTTTCTGAAAAAATATTTTAGATGGTCCTGACCACTAAGCAACAGTGGCCGCACCATCCATTCGCTGGTAAAAGGTTTTCTGAAAAAATATTTTAGATGGTCCTGACAACTAACCAACAGTGGCCACACCATCCAGCCGGTGGTTAAAGGTTTTCTAAAAAAAATATTTAAGAAGGTCTGGTGCTACACGACGCACGCTCTGACCAGTAAGCGACAGTTTACACACCATCAAATCGGTGGTAAAAGGATTTCTGAAAAAAATATGTTAGAAAGTCTGGTGCTACACCTCGTAGGCACTCACCACTAAGCAACAGTTTCCACACCAACCAATCGATGGTAAAAGGTTTTCTGCAAAAATATTTTAGATGGTCCTGACCACTAAGCAACAGCTTCCACACCATCCAATCGGTGGTAAAATGTTTTCTGAAAAAATATTTTAGATGGTCCTGACCACTAAGCAACTGTGGCCACACCATCCAATCGGTGTGGTTTTCTGAAAAAATATTTTATATGGTCTGGTGCTGCACCTTGCACGCTCTGACCACTAAGCAACAGTTTCCACACCATCCAATCGGTGGTAAAAGGCTTTCTGAAAAAATATTTTAGATGGTCCTGACCACTAAGCATATTTTAGATGGTCTGGTGCTGCACCTTGCACGCTCTGACCACTAAGCAACAGTTTCCACACAATCCAATCGGTGGTAAAAGGTTTTCTGTAAAAATATTTTAGATGGTCTTGTGTTACACGTCGCACGCACTGACCACAAAGCAACAGTTTTCGCACCATCCAATAGGTGGTAAAAGGTTTTTTGAAAAAAATAATTAAGAAGTTCTGGTGCTACACCTCGTACGCACTGACCATTAAGCAACAGTTTCCACACCATCCAATCGGTGGTAAAAGGTTTTCTGAAAAAATATTTTAAAAGGTCTGGTGTTGCACGCCGCATGCACTGACCACTATGCAACAGTTTTCTCACCATCCAATCGGTGTGGTTTTCTGAAATAATATTTTAGGTGGTCTGGTGTTGCACGTCGCACGCACTGACCACTAAGCAACAGTGGCCACACCATCCAATCGGTGGTAAAAGGATTTCTGAAAAAATATTTTAGATGGTCTGGTGTTGCACGTCGCACGCACTGACCACTAAGCAACAGTGGCCACACCATCCAATCGGTGGTAAAAGGTTTTCTGAAAAAATATTTTAGATGGTCCTGACCACTAAGAAACAGCGGCCACACCATCCAATCGGTGGTAAAAGGATTTCTAAAAAAATATTTTAACAGGTCTGGTGTTGCACGCTGCATGCACTGACCACTAAGCAACAGTTTCCACACCATCCAATCGGCGGTAAAATGTTTTCTGAAAAATTATTTTAGAGGGTCCTGACCACTAAGCAACAGTTTCCACACCATCCAATCGGTGGTAAAATGTTTTCTGAAAAAATATTTTAGATGGTCTGGTGCTACACCTCGTACGCAATGACCATTAAGCAACAGTTTCCACACCATCCAATCGGTGGTAAAAGGTTTTCTGAAAAAATATTTTAAAAGGTCTGGTGTTGCACGCTGCATGCACTGACCACTAAGCAACAGTTTCCGCACCATCCAATCGGCGGTAAAATGTTTTCTGAAAAATTATTTTAGAGGGTCCTGACCACTAAGCAACAGTTTCCACACCATCCAATCGGTGGTAAAATGTTTTCTGAAAAAATATTTTAGATGGTCCTGACCACTAAGCAACAGTGGCCACACCATCCATTCGGTGGTAAAAGGTTTTCTGAAAAAAATATTTTAAAAGGTCTGGTGTTGCACGCTGCATGCACTGACCACTAAGCAACAGTTTCCACACCATCCAATCGGCGGTAAAATGTTTTCTGAAAAATTATTTTAGAGATCCTGACCACTAAGCAACAGTGGCCACACCATCCATTCGGTGATAAAAGGTTTTCTGAAAAAATATTTTAGATGGTCCTGACTACTAACCAACAGTGGCCACACCATCCAATCGGTGATAAAAGGATTTCTAAAAAAATACTTTAGAATGTCTGTTGCTACACCTCGCACGCACTGACCATTAAGCAACAGTTTCCACACCATCCAATCGGTGGTAAAAGGTTTTCTGAAAAAATATTTTAAAAGGTCTGGTGTTGCACGCTGCATGCACTGACCACTAAGCAACAGTTTCCACACCATCCAATCGGTGGTAAAATGTTTTCTGAAAAAATATTTTAGATGGTCCTGACCACTAAGCAACAGTTTCCACACCATCCAATCGGTGGTAAAATGTTTTTTGAAAAAATATTTTAGATGGTCCTGACCACTAAGCAACAGTGGCCACACCATCCATTCGGTGGTAAAAGGTTTTCTGAAAAAATATTTTAGATGGTCCTGACTACTAACCAACAGTGGCCACACCATCCAATCGGTGGTAAAAGGATTTCTAAAAAAATACTTTAGAATGTCTGTTGCTACACCTCGCACGCACTGACCACTAAGCAACAGTTTCCACACCATCCAATCGGTGGTAAAATGTTTTCTGAAAAAATATTTTAGATGGTCCTGACTACTAACCAACAGTGGCCACACCATCCAGTCGGTATTTAAAGGTTTTCTAAAAAAAATATTTAAGAAGGTCTGGTGCTACACGACGCACGCTCTGACCAGTAAGCAACAGTTTCCACACCATCCAATCGGTGGTAAAATGTTTTCTGAAAAAATATTTTAGATGGTGCTGCACCTCGCACGCTCTGACCACTAAGCAACAGTTTTCGCACCATCCAATAGGTGGTAAAAGGTTTGTTGAAAAAAATATTTTAGAAGGTCTGGTGCTACACCTCGTACGCACTGACCATTAAGCAACAGTTTCCACACCATCCAATCGGTGGTAAAAGGTTTTCTGAAAAATATTTTAAAAAGTCTGGTGTTGCACGCCGCATGCACTGACCACTATGCAACAGTTTCCACACCATTCAATCGGTGTAGTTTTCTGAGAAAATATTTTAGATGGTCTGGTGTTGCACGTCGCACGCACTGACCACTAAGCAACAGTTTCCACACCATCCAATCGGCGGTAAAATGTTTTCTGAAAAATTATTTTAGAGGGTCCTGACCACTAAGCAACAGTTTCCACACCACTAAGCAACAGTGGCCACACCATCCAATCGGTGGTAAAACGTTTTCTGAAAAAATATTTTGGATACTCTGGTGTTGCACGTCGCACGCACTGACCACTAAGCAACAGTGGCCACACCATCCAATCGGTGGTAAAAGGTTTTCTGAAAAAATATTTTAGATGGTCCTGACCACTAAGCAGATTTTAGATGGTCTGGTGCTGCACCTTGCACGCTCTGACCACTAAGCAACAGTTTCCACACAATCCAATCGGTGGTAAAAGGTTTTCTGTAAAAATATTTTAGATGGTCTTGTGTTACGCGTCGCACGCACTGACCACTAAGCAACAGTTTTCGCACCATCCAATTGGTGGTAAAAGGTTTTTTGAAAAAAATATTTTAGAAGGTCTGGTGCTACACCTCGTACGCACTGACCATTAAGCAACAGTTTCCACACCATCCAATCGGTGGTAAAAGGTTTTCTGAAAAATATTTTAAAAAGTCTGGTGTTGCACGCCGCATGCACTGACCACTATGCAACAGTTTCCACACCATTCAATCGGTGTAGTTTTCTGAGAAAATATTTTAGATGGTCTGGTGTTGCACGTCGCACGCACTGACCACTAAGCAACAGTTTCCACACCATCCAATCGGCGGTAAAATGTTTTCTGAAAAATTATTTTAGAGGGTCCTGACCACTAAGCAACAGTTTCCACACCACTAAGCAACAGTGGCCACACCATCCAATCGGTGGTAAAACGTTTTCTGAAAAAATATTTTGGATGGTCTGGTGTTGCACGTCGCACGCACTGACCACTAAGCAACAGTGGCCACACCATCCAATCGGTGGTAAAAGGTTTTCTGAAAAAATATTTTAGATGGTCCTGACCACTAAGAAACAGCGGCCACACCATCCAATCGGTGGTAAAAGGATTTCTAAAAAAATACTTAAGAATGTCTGGTGCTACACCTCGCACGCACTGACCACTAAGCAACAGTGGCCACACCATCCAATCGGTGGTAAAAGGTTTTCTGAAAAAATATTTTAGATGGTCCTGACCACTAAGAAACAGCGGCCACACCATCCAATCGGCGGTAAAATGTTTTCTGAAAAACTATTTTAGAGGGTCCTGACCACTAAGCAACAGTTTCCACACCATCCAATCGGTGGTAAAATGTTTTCTGAAAAAATATTTTAGATGGTCCTGACTACTAACCAACAGTGGCCACACCATCCAGTCGGTGGTTAAAGGTTTTCTAAAAAAAATATCTAAGAAGGTCTGGTGCTACACGACGCACGCTCTGACCAGTAAGCGACAGTTTACACACCATCAAATCGGTGGTAAAAGGATTTCTGAAAAAATATTTTAGAAAGTCTGGTGCTACACCTCGTAGGCACTCACCACTAAGCAACAGTTTCCACACCAACGAATCGATGGTAAAAGGTTTTCTGCAAAAATATTTTAGATGGTCCTGACCACTAAGCAACAGTTTCCACACCATCCAATCGGTGGTAAAATGTTTTCTGAAAAAATTTTTTAGATGGTGCTGCACCTCGCACGCTCTGACCACTAAGCAACAGTTTTCGCACCATCCAATAGGTGGTAAAAGGTTTTTTGAAAAAAATATTTTAGAAGGTCTGGTGCTACACCTCGTACGCACTGACCAATAAGCAACAGTTTCCACACCATCCAATCGGTGGTAAAAGGTTTTCTGAAAAAATATTTTAAAAGGTCTGGTGTTGCACGCCGAATGCACTGACCACTATGCAACAGTTTCCACACCATCCAATAGGTGTGGTTTTCTGAGAAAATATTTTAGATAGTCTGGTGTTGCACGTCGCATGCACTGACCACTAAGCAACAGTGGCCACACCATCCAATCGGTGGTAAAACGTTTTTTGAAAAAATATTTTAGATGGTCTGGTGTTGCACGTCGCACGCACTGACCACTAAGCAACAGTGGCCACACCATCCAATTGGTGGTAAAAGGTTTTCTGAAAACATATTTTAGATGGTCCTGACCACTAAGAAACAGCGGCCACACCATCCAATCGGTGGTAAAAGGATTTCTAAAAAAATACTTTAGAATGTCTGGTGCTACACCTCGCACGCACTGACCACTAAGCAACAGTTTCCACACCATCCAATCTCCGGTAAAATGTTTTCTGAAAAATTATTTTAGAGGGTCCTGACCACTAAGCAACAGTTTCCACACCATCCAATCGGTGGTAAAATGTTTTCTGAAAAAATATTTTAGATGGTCCTGACCACTAAGCAACAGTGGCCACACCATCCATTCGGTGGTAAAAGGTTTTCTGAAAAAATATTTTAGATGGTCCTGACTACTAACCAACAGTGGCCACACCATCCAGTCGGTGGTTAAAGGTTTTCTAAAAAAAATATTTAAGAAGGTCCGGTGCTACACGACGCACGCTCTGACCAGTAAGCGACAGTTTACACACCATCAAATCGGTGGTAAAAGGATTTCTGAAAAAATATTTTAGAAAGTCTGGTGCTACACCTCGTAGGCACTCACCACTAAGCAACAGTTTCCACACCAACCAATCGATGGTAAAAGGTTTTCTGCAAAAATATTTAAGATGGTCCTGACCACTAAGCAACAGCTTCCACACCATCCAATCGGTGGTAAAATGTTTTCTGAAAAAATATTTTAGATGGTCCTGACCACTAAGCAACAGTGGCCACACCATCCAATCGGTGGCAAAAGGTTTTCTGAAAAAATATTTTAGATGGTCTGGTGTTGCATGTCGCACGCACTGATCACTAAGCAACAGTTTCCACACCATCCAATCGATGGTAAAAGATTTTCTGAAAAAATATTTTAGAAGATCTGGTGCTGCACCTCGCACGCTCTGACCACTAAGCAACAGTCTACACACCATCATATAGGTGGTAAAAGGATTTCTGAAAAAATATTTTAGATGGTCCTGACCAATAAGCAACAGTGGCCACACCATCCAATCGGTGGTAAAAGGTTTTCTGAAAAAATATTTCAGATGGTCTGGTGTTGCACGTCGCACGCACTGACCACTAAGCATCAGTTTCCACACCATCCAATCGATGGTAAAAGGTTTTCTGCAAAAATATTTTAGATGGTCTGGTGTTGCATGTCGCACGCACTGATCACTAAGCAACAGTTTCCACACCATCCAATCGATGGTAAAAGATTTTCTGAAAAAATATTTTAGAAGATCTGGTGCTGCACCTCGCACGCTCTGACCACTAAGCAACAGTCTACACACCATCATATAGGTGGTAAAAGGATTTCTGAAAAAATATTTTAGATGGTCCTGACCAATAAGCAACAGTGGCCACACCATCCAATCGGTGGTAAAAGTTTTTCTGAAAAAATATTTCAGATGGTCTGGTGTTGCACGTCGCACGCACTGACCACTAAGCAACAGTTTCCACACCATCCAATCGGTGGTAAAATGTTTTCTGAACAAATATTTTAGATGGTCTGGTATTGCACGTCGCACGCACTGACCACTAAGCAACAGTGGTCACACCATCCAATCGGTGGTAAAAAGTTTTCTGAAAAAATATTTTAGATGGTCTGGTGTTGCACGTTGCACGCACTGACCACTAAGCAACAGTGGCCACACCATCCAATCGGTGGTAAAAGGTTTTCTGAAAAAAAGATTTTAGAAGGTCTGTTGCTACACGTCGCACGCACTGAAAACCAAGCAACAGTTCCCCACCATCCAATTGGTGCTAAAAAGTTTTCCGAAAAAATATTTTAATTGGACCTGACCACTAAGCAACAGTGGCCACACATTCCAATCGGTGGTAGAAAATTTTCTGAAAAAATATTTTAGAAGATCTGGTGCTACACGTCGCACGCACTGAAAACCAAGCAACAGTTTCCACACCATCCAATCGGTGGTAAAAGGCTTTCTGAAAAAATATTTTAGATGGTCTGGTGCTGCACCTCGCACGCTCTGACCACTACGCAACAGTTTCCACACCATCCCATCGAGGGTAAAAGGTTTTCTGAAAAAATATTTTAGGTGGTCCTGACCACTAACCAACAGTGGCCACACCACTCAATCGGTGGTTAAAGATTTTCTGAAAAAATATTTTAGATGGTCCTGACCACTAAGGAACATTGGCCACACCATCCAATCAGTGGTAAAATGTTTTCTAAAAAAATATTATAGATGGTCCTGACCACTAAGCAACAGTGGCCACACCATCCAATCGGTGGTAAAATGTTTTCTAAAATAAGTTTTTAGAAGGTCTGCTGCTACACGTCGCATGCACTGAAAACCAAGCAACAGTTTCCCCACCATCCAATCGGTAGTAAAAAGTTTTCTGAAAAAATATTTTAGGTGGAATTGACTACTAAGCAACAGTGGCCACACCATCCAATCGGTGGTAAAATGTTTTCCAAAAAAATATTTTAGATGGTCCTGACCACTAAGCAAAAGTGGCCACACCATCCAATCGGTGGCAAAAGGTTTTTTGAAAAAAATATTTTAGAAGGTCTGGTGCTACACCTCGTACGCACTGACCATTAAGCAACAGTTTCCACACCATCCAATCGGTGGTAAAAGGTTTTCTGAGAAAATATTTTAGATGGTCTGGTGTTGCACGTCGCACGCACTGACCACTAAGCAACAGTGGCCACACCATCCAATCGGTGGTAAAACGTTTTTTGAAAAAATATTTTAGATGGTCTGGTGTTGCACGTCGCACGCACTGACCACTAAGCAACAGTGGCCACACCATCCAATCGGTTATAAAAGGTTTTCTGAAAACATATTTTAGATGGTCCTGACCACTAAGAAACAGCGGCCACACCATCCAATCGGTGGTAAAAGGATTTCTAAAAAAATACTTTAGAATGTCTGGTGCTACACCTCGCACGCACTGACCACTAAGCAACAGTTTCCACACCATCCAATCTCCGGTAAAATGTTTTCTGAAAAATTATTTTAGAGGGTCCTGACCACTAAGCAACAGTTTCCACACCATCCATTCGGTGGTAAAAGGTTTTCTGAAAAAATATTTTAGATGGTCCTGACTACTAAGCAACAGTGGCCACACCATCCAATCGGTGGCAAAAGGTTTTCTGAAAAAATATTTTAGAAAGTCTGGTGCTACACCTCGTAGGCACTCACCACTAAGCAACAGTTTCCACACCAACCAATCGATGGTAAAAGGTTTTCTGCAAAAATATTTAAGATGGTCCTGACCACTAAGCAACAGCTTCCACACCATCCAATCGGTGGTAAAATGTTTTCTGAAAAAATAGTTTAGATGGTCCTGACCACTAAGCAACAGTGGCCACACCATCCAATCGGTGGCAAAAGGTTTTCTGAAAAAATATTTTAGATGGTCTGGTGTTGCATGTCGCACGCACTGATCACTAAGCAACAGTTTCCACACCATCCAATCGATGGTAAAAGATTTTCTGAAAAAATATTTTAGAAGATCTGGTGCTGCACCTCGCACGCTCTGACCACTAAGCAACAGTCTACACACCATCATATAGGTGGTAAAAGGATTTCTGAAAAAATATTTTAGATGGTCCTGACCAATAAGCAACAGTGGCCACACCATCCAATCGGTGGTAAAAGGTTTTCTGAAAAAAAGATTTTAGAAGGTCTGTTGCTACACGTCGCACGCACTGAAAACCAAGCAACAGTTCCCCACCATCCAATTGGTGCTAAAAAGTTTTCCGAAAAAATATTTTAATTGGACCTGACCACTAAGCAACAGTGGCCACACATTCCAATCGGTGGTAGAAAATTTTCTGAAAAAATATTTTAGAAGATCTGGTGCTACACGTCGCACGCACTGAAAACCAAGCAACAGTTTCCACACAATCCAATCGGTGGTAAAAGGCTTTCTGAAAAAATATTTTAGATGGTCTGGTGCTGCACCTCGCACGCTCTGACCACTACGCAACAGTTTCCACACCATCCCATCGAGGGTAAAAGGTTTTCTGAAAAAATATTTTAGGTGGTCCTGACCACTAACCAACAGTGGCCACACCACTCAATCGGTGGTTAAAGATTTTCTGAAAAATATTTTAGATGGTCCTGACCACTAAGGAACATTGGCCACACCATCCAATCAGTGGTAAAATGTTTTCTAAAAAAATATTATAGATGGTCCTGACCACTAAGCAACAGTGGCCACACCATCCAATCGGTGGTAAAATGTTTTCTAAAATAAGTTTTTAGAAGGTCTGTTGCTACACGTCGCATGCACTGAAAACCAAGCAACAGTTTCCCCACCATCCAATCGGTAGTAAAAAGTTTTCTGAAAAAATATTTTAGGTGGAATTGACTACTAAGCAACAGTGGCCACACCATCCAATCGGTGGTAAAATGTTTTCCAAAAAAATATTTTAGATGGTCCTGACCACTAAGCAAAAGTGGCCACACCATCCAATCGGTGGCAAAAGGTTTTCTGAAAAAATATTTTAGATGGTCTGGTGTTGCATGTCGCACGCACTGATCACTAAGCAACAGTCTACACACCATCATATCGGTGGTAAAAGGATTTCTGAAAAAATATTTTAGATGGTCCTGACCCTGACCAATAAGCAACAGTGGCCACACCATCCAATCGGTGGTAAAAGGTTTTCTGAAAAAATATTTTAGATGGTCCTGACCACTGAGCAACAGAGGCCACACCATCCAATCGGTGGCAAAAGGTTTTCTGAAAAAATATTTTAGATGGTCCTGACCACTAAGAAACAGCGGCCACACCATCCAATCGGTGGTAAAATGTTTTCTGAAAAAATATTTTAGATGGTCCTGACTACTAACCAACAGTGGCCACACCATCCAGTCGGTGGTTAAAGGTTTTCTAAAAAAAATATCTAAGAAGATCTGGTGCTACACGACGCACGCTCTGACCAGTAAGCGACAGTTTACACACCATCAAATCGGTGGTAAAAGGATTTCTGAAAAAATATTTTAGAAAGTCTGGTGCTACACCTCGTAGGCACTCACCACTAAGCAACAGTTTCCACACCAACGAATCGATGGTAAAAGGTTTTCTGCAAAAATATTTTAGATGGTCCTGACCACTAAGCAACAGTTTCCACACCATCCAATCGGTGGTAAAATGTTTTCTGAAAAAATATTTCAAAAGGTCTGGTGTTGCACGCCGAATGCACTGACCACTATGCAACAGTTTCCACACCATCCAATCGGTGTGGTTTTCTGAGAAAATATTTTAGATGGTCTGGTGTTGCACGTCGCACGCACTGACCACTAAGCAACAGTGGCCACACCATCCAATCGGTGGTAAAAGGTTTTTTGAAAAAATATTTTAGATGGTCTGGTGTTGCACGTCGCACGCACTGACCACTAAGCAACAGTGGCCACACCATCCAATCGGTGGTAAAAGGTTTTCTGAAAACATATTTTAGATGGTCCTGACCACTAAGAAACAGCGGCCACACCATCCAATCGGTGGTAAAAGGATTTCTAAAAAAATACTTTAGAATGTCTGGTGCTACACCTCGCACGCACTGACCACTAAGCAACAGTTTCCACACCATCCAATCAGCGGTAAAATGTTTTCTGAAAAATTATTTAAGAGGGTCCTGACCACTAAGCAACAGTTTCCACACCATCCAATCGGTGGTAAAATGTTTTCTGAAAAAATATTTTAGATGGTCCTGACTACTAACCAACAGTGGCCACACCATCCAGTCGGTGGTTAAAGGTTTTCTAAAAAAAATATCTAAGAAGGTCTGGTGCTACACGACGCACGCTCTGACCAGTAAGCGACAGTTTACACACCATCAAATCGGTGGTAAAAGGATTTCTGAAAAAATATTTTAGAAAGTCTGGTGCTACACCTCGTAGGCACTCACCACTAAGCAACAGTTTCCACACCAACGAATCGATGGTAAAAGGTTTTCTGCAAAAATATTTTAGATGGTCCTGACCACTAAGCAACAGTTTCCACACCATCCAATCGGTGGTAAAATGTTTTCTGAAAAAATATTTCAAAAGGTCTGGTGTTGCACGCCGAATGCACTGACCACTATGCAACAGTTTCCACACCATCCAATCGGTGTGGTTTTCTGAGAAAATATTTTAGATGGTCTGGTGTTGCACGTCGCACGCACTGACCACTTAGCAACAGTGGCCACACCATCCAATCGGTGGTAAAAGGTTTTTTGAAAAAATATTTTAGATGGTCTGGTGTTGCACGTCGCACGCACTGACCACTAAGCAACAGTGGCCACACCATCCAATCGGTGGTAAAAGGTTTTCTGAAAACATATTTTAGATGGTCCTGACCACTAAGAAACAGCGGCCACACCATCCAATCGGTGGTAAAAGGATTTCTAAAAAAATACTTTAGAATGTCTGGTGCTACACCTCGCACGCACTGACCACTAAGCAACAGTTTCCACACCATCTAATCTCCGGTAAAATGTTTTCTGAAAAATTATTTTAGAGGGTCCTGACCACTAAGCAACAGTTTCCACACCATCCAATCGGTGGCAAAATGTTTTCTGAAAAAATATTTTAGATGGTCCTGACCACTAAGCAACAGTGGCCACACCATCCATTCGGTGGTAAAAGGTTTTCTGAAAAAATAGTTTAGATGGTCCTGACCACTAAGCAACAGTGGCCACACCATCCAATCGGTGGCAAAAGGTTTTCTGAAAAAATATTTTAGATGGTCTGGTGTTGCATGTCGCACGCACTGATCACTAAGCAACAGTTTCCACACCATCCAATCGATGGTAAAAGATTTTCTGAAAAAATATTTTAGAAGATCTGGTGCTGCACCTCGCACGCTCTGACCACTAAGCAACAGTCTACACACCATCATATAGGTGGTAAAAGGATTTCTGAAAAAATATTTTAGATGGTCCTGACCAATAAGCAACAGTGGCCACACCATCCAATCGGTGGTAAAAGGTTTTCTGAAAAAATATTTCAGATGGTCTGGTGTTGCACGTCGCACGCACTGACCACTAAGCAACAGTTTCCACACCATCCAATCGGTGGTAAAATGTTTTCTGAAAAAATATTTTAGATGGTCTGGTATTGCACGTCGCACGCACTGACCACTAAGCAACAGTGGTCACACCATCCAATCGGTGGTTAAAAGTTTTCTGATAAAATATTTTAGATGGTCTGGTGTTGCACGTCGCACGCACTGACCACTAAGCAACAGTGGCCACACCATCCAATCGGTGGTAAAAGGTTTTCTGAAAAAAAGATTTTAGAAGGTCTGTTGCTACACGTCGCACGCACTGAAAACCAAGCAACAGTTCCCCACCATCCAATTGGTGCTAAAAAGTTTTCCGAAAAAATATTTTAATTGGACCTGACCACTAAGCAACAGTGGCCACACATTCCAATCGGTGGTAGAAAATTTTCTGAAAAAATATTTTAGAAGATCTGGTGCTACACGTCGCACGCACTGAAAACCAAGCAACAGTTTCCACACCATCCAATCGGTGGTAAAAGGCTTTCTGAAAAAATATTTTAGATGGTCTGGTGCTGCACCTCGCACGCTCTGACCACTACGCAACAGTTTCCACACCATCCCATCGAGGGTAAAAGGTTTTCTGAAAAAATATTTTAGGTGGTCCTGACCACTAACCAACAGTGGCCACACCACTCAATCGGTGGTTAAAGATTTTCTGAAAAAATATTTTAGATGGTCCTGACCACTAAGGAACATTGGCCACACCATCCAATCAGTGGTAAAATGTTTTCTAAAAAAATATTATAGATGGTCCTGACCACTAAGCAACAGTGGCCACACCATCCAATCGGTGGTAAAATGTTTTCTAAAATAAGTTTTTAGAAGGTCTGTTGCTACACGTCGCATGCACTGAAAACCAAGCAACAGTTTCCCCACCATCCAATCGGTAGTAAAAATTTTCTGAAAAAATATTTTAGGTGGAATTGACTACTAAGCCACAGTGGCCACACCATCCAATCGGTGGTAAAATGTTTTCCAAAAAAATATTTTAGATGGTCCTGACCACTAAGCAAAAGTGGCCACACCATCCAATCGGTGGCAAAAGGTTTTCTGAAAAAATATTTTAGATGGTCTGGTGTTGCATGTCGCACGCACTGATCACTAAGCAACAGTCTACACACCATCATATCGGTGGTAAAAGGATTTCTGAAGAAATATTTTAGATGGTCCTGACCAATAAGCAACAGTGGCCACACCATCCAATCGGTGGTAAAAGGTTTTCTGAAAAAATATTTTAGATGGTCCTGACCACTGAGCAACAGTGGCCACACCATCCAATCGGTGGCAAAAGGTTTTCTGAAAAAATATTTTAGATGGTCTGGTGTTGCATGTCGCACGCACTGATCACTAAGCAACAGTCTACACACCATCCAATCGGTGGTAAAATGTTTTCTGAAAAAATATTTTAGATGGTCTGGTATTGCACGTCGCACGCACTGACCGCTAAGCAACAGTGGCCACACCATCCAATCGGTGATAAAACGTTTTCTGAAAAAATATTTTAGATGGTCTGGTGTTGCACGTCGTACGCACTGACCACTAAGCAACAGTGGCCACACCATCCAATCGGTGGTAAAAGGTTTTCTGGAAAAAAGATTTTAGAAGGTCTGTTGCTACATGTCGCACGCACTGAAAACCAAGCAACAGTTCCTCACCATCCAATTGGTGGTAAAAAGTTTTCTGAAAAAATATTTTAGGTGGACCTGACCACTAAGCAACAGTGGCCAGACATTCCAATCGGTGGTAAAAAATTTTCTGAAAAAATATTTTAGAAGGTCTGGTGTTGCACGTCGCACGCACTGACCACTAAGCAACAGTGGCCACACCATCCCATCGGTGGTTAAAGGTTTTCTGAAAAAATATTTTAGATGGTCCTGACCACTAAGCAACAGTGGCCACACCATCAATTCGGTGGTAAAATATTTTCTGAAAAAAAGATTTTAGAAGGTCTGTTGCTACACGCCGCACGCACTGATCACTAAGCAACAGTTTCCACACCATCCAATCGATGGTAAAAGATTTTCTGATAAAATATTTTAGAAGATCTGGTGCTGCACCTCGCACGCTCTGACCACTAAGCAACAGTCTACACACCATCATATCGGTGGTAAAAGGATTTCTGAAAAAATATTTTAGATGGTTCTGACCAATAAGCAACAGTGGCAACACCATCCAATCGGTGGTAAAAGGTTTTCTAAAAAAAATATTTAAGAAGGTCTGGTGCTACACGACGCACGCTCTGACCAGTAAGTGACAGTTTACACACCATCAAATCGGTGGTAAAAGGATTTCTGAAAAAATATTTTAGAAAGTCTGGTGCTACACCTCGTAGGCACTGACCACTAAGCAACAGTTTCCACACCATCCAATCGATGGTAAAATGTTTTCTAAAAAGATATTTTAGATGGTCCTGACCACTAAGCAACAGTGGCCACACCATCCAATCGGTGGTAAAAGGATTTCTGAAAAAAAGATTTTAGAAGGTCTGTTGCTACACGTCGCATGCACTGAAAACCAAGCAACAGTTTCCCCACCATCCAATCGGTAGTAAAAAGTTTTCTGAAAAAATATTTAAGATGGTCCTGACCAATAAGCAACAGTTACCAGACCATCCAATCGGTGGTAAAAGGTTTTCTGAAAAAATATTTTAGATGGTCCTGACCAATAAGCAACAGTGGCCACACCATCCAATCGGTGGTAAAAGGTTTTCTGAAAAAATATTTTAGATGGTCCTGACCAATAAACAACAGTGGCCACACCATCCAATCGGTGGTAAAAGGTTTTCTGAAAAAATATTTTAGATGGTCCTGACCACTGAGCAACAGTGGCCACACCATACAATCGGTGGCAAAAGGTTTTCTGAAAAAATATTTTAGATGGTCTGGTGTTGCATGTCGCACGCACTGATCACTAAGCAACAGTCTACACACCATCCAATCGGTGGTAAAATGTTTTCTGAAAAAATATTTTAGATGGTCCTGACCACTAAGCAACAGTGGCCACACCATCCAATCGGTGGTAAAAGGTTTTCTGAAAAAAAGATTTTAGAAGGTCTGTTGCTACACGTCGCACGCACTGAAAACCAAGCAACAGTTCCCCACCATCCAATTGGTGGTAAAAAGTTTTCTGAAAAAATATTTTAGGTGGACCTGACCACTAAGCAACAGTGGCCACACATTCCAATCGGTGGTAGAAAATTTTCTGAAAAAATATTTTAGAAGGTCTGTTGCTACACGTCGCACGCACTGATCACTAAGCAACAGTTTCCACACCATCCAATCGATGGTAAAAGATTTTCTGATAAAATATTTTAGAAGATCTGGTGCTGCACCTCGCACGCTCTGACCACTAAGCAACAGTCTACACACCATCATATCGGTGGTAAAAGGATTTCTGAAAAAATATTTTAGATGGTCCTGACCAATAAGCAACAGTGGCCACACCATCCAATCGGTGGTAAAAGGTTTTCTAAAAAAAATATTTAAGAAGGTCTGGTGCTACACGACGCACGCTCTGACCAGTAAGCAACAGTTTACACACCATTAAATCGGTAGTAAAAAGTTTTCTGAAAAAATATTTTAGGTGGAATTGACTACTAAGCAACAGTGGCCACACCATCCAATCGGTGGTAAAATGTTTTCCAAAAAAATATTTTAGATGGTCCTGACCACTAAGCAAAAGTGGCCACACCATCCAATCAGTGGCAAAAGGTTTTCTGAAAAAATATTTTAGATGGTCTGGTGTTGCATGTCGCACGCACTGATCACTAAGCAACAGTCTACACACCATCATATCGGTGGTAAAAGTATTTCTGAAAAAATATTTTAGATGGTCCTGACCAATAAGCAACAGTGGCCACACCATCCAATCGGTGGTAAAAGGTTTTCTGAAAAAATATTTTAGATGGTCCTGACCACTGAGCAACAGTGGCCACACCATCCAATCGGTGGCAACAGGTTTTCTGAAAAAATATTTTAGATGGTCTGGTGTTGCATGTCGCACGCACTGATCACTAAGCAACAGTGGCCACACCATCCAATCGGTGGTAAAATGTTTTCTGAAAAAATATTTTAGATGGTCTGGTATTGCACGTCGCACGCACTGACCGCTAAGCAACAGTGGCCACACCATCCAATCGGTGATAAAACGTTTTCTGAAAAAATATTTTAGATGGTCTGGTGTTGCACGTCGTACGCACTGACCACTAAGCAACAGTGGCCACACCATCCAATCGGTGGTAAAAGGTTTTCTGGAAAAAAGATTTTAGAAGGTCTGTTGCTACACGTCGCACGCACTGAAAACCAAGCAACAGTTCCTCACCATCCAATTGGTGGTAAAAAGTTTTCTGAAAAAATATTTTAGGTGGACCTGACCACTAAGCAACAGTGGCCAGACATTCCAATCGGTGGTAAAAAATTTTCTGAAAAAATATTTTAGATGGTCTGGTGTTGCATGTCGCACGCACTGATCACTAAGCAACAGTGGCCACACCATCCAATCGGTGGTAAAAGGTTTTCTGAAAAAATATTTTAGATGGTCCTGACCACTGAGCAACAGTGGCCACACCATCCAATCGGTGGCAAAAGGTTTTCTGAAAAAATATTTTAGATGGTCTGGTGTTGCATGTCGCACGCACTGATCACTAAGCAACAGTGGCCACACCATCCAATCGGTGGTAAAATGTTTTCCGAAAAAATATTTTAGAAGGTCTGGTGTTGCACGTCGCACGCACTGACCACTAAGCAACAGTGGCCACACCATCCCATCGGTGGTTAAAGGTTTTCTGAAAAAATATTTTAGATGGTCCTGACCACTAAGCAACAGTGGCCACACCATCAATTCGGTGGTAAAATATTTTCTGAAAAAAAGATTTTAGAAGGTCTGTTGCTACACGCCGCACGCACTGATCACTAAGCAACAGTTTCCACACCATCCAATCGATGGTAAAAGATTTTCTGATAAAATATTTTAGAAGATCTGGTGCTGCACCTCGCACGCTCTGACCACTAAGCAACAGTCTACACACCATCATATCGGTGGTAAAAGGATTTCTGAAAAAATATTTTAGATGGTTCTGACCAATAAGCAACAGTGGCCACACCATCCAATCGGTGGTAAAAGGTTTTCTAAAAAAAATATTTAAGAAGGTCTGGTGCTACACGACGCACGCTCTGACCAGTAAGTGACAGTTTACACACCATCAAATCGGTGGTAAAAGGATTTCTGAAAAAATATTTTAGAAAGTCTGGTGCTACACCTCGTAGGCACTGACCACTAAGCAACAGTTTCCACACCATCCAATCGATGGTAAAATGTTTTCTAAAAAGATATTTTAGATGGTCCTGACCACTAAGCAACAGTGGCCACACCATCCAATCGGTGGTAAAAGGATTTCTGAAAAAAAGATTTTAGAAGGTCTGTTGCTACACGTCGCATGCACTGAAAACCAAGCAACAGTTTCCCCACCATCCAATCGGTAGTAAAAAGTTTTCTGAGAAAATATTTAAGATGGTCCTGACCAATAAGCAACAGTTACCAGACCATCCAATCGGTGGTAAAAGGTTTTCTGAAAAAATATTTTAGATGGTCCTGACCAATAAGCAACAGTGGCCACACCATCCAATCGGTGGTAAAAGGTTTTCTGAAAAAATATTTTAGATGGTCCTGACCAATAAGCAACAGTGGCCACACCATCCAATCGGTGGTAAAAGGTTTTCTGAAAAAATATTTTAGATGGTCCTGACCACTGAGCAACAGTGGCCACACCATACAATCGGTGGCAAAAGGTTTTCTGAAAAAATATTTTAGATGGTCTGGTGTTGCATGTCGCACGCACTGATCACTAAGCAACAGTATACACACCATCCAATCGGTGGTAAAATGTTTTCTGAAAAAATATTTTAGATGGTCCTGACCACTAAGCAACAGTGGCCACACCATCCAATCGGTGGTAAAAGGTTTTCTGAAAAAAAGATTTTAGAAGGTCTGTTGCTACACGTCGCACGCACTGAAAACCAAGCAACAGTTCCCCACCATCCAATTGGTGGTAAAAAGTTTTCTGAAAAAATATTTTAGGTGGACCTGACCACTAAGCAACAGTGGCCACACATTCCAATCGGTGGTAGAAAATTTTCTGAAAAAATATTTTAGAAGGTCTGTTGCTACACGTCGCACGCACTGATCACTAAGCAACAGTTTCCACACCATCCAATCGATGGTAAAAGATTTTCTGATAAAATATTTTAGAAGATCTGGTGCTGCACCTCGCACGCTCTGACCACTAAGCAACAGTCTACACACCATCATATCGGTGGTAAAAGGATTTCTGAAAAAATATTTTAGATGGTCCTGACCAATAAGCAACAGTGGCCACACCATCCAATCGGTGGTAAAAGGTTTTCTAAAAAAAATATTTAAGAAGGTCTGGTGCTACACGACGCACGCTCTGACCAGTAAGCAACAGTTTACACACCATTAAATCGGTAGTAAAAAGTTTTCTGAAAAAATATTTTAGGTGGAATTGACTACTAAGCAACAGTGGCCACACCATCCAATCGGTGGTAAAATGTTTTCCAAAAAAATATTTTAGATGGTCCTGACCACTAAGCAAAAGTGGCCACACCATCCAATCAGTGGCAAAAGGTTTTCTGAAAAAATATTTTAGATGGTCTGGTGTTGCATGTCGCACGCACTGATCACTAAGCAACAGTCTACACACCATCATATCGGTGGTAAAAGTATTTCTGAAAAAATATTTTAGATGGTCCTGACCAATAAGCAACAGTGGCCACACCATCCAATCGGTGGTAAAAGGTTTTCTGAAAAAATATTTTAGATGGTCCTGACCACTGAGCAACAGTGGCCACACCATCCAATCGGTGGCAAAAGGTTTTCTGAGAAAATATTTTAGATGGTCTGATGTTGCATGTCGCACGCACTGATCACTAAGCAACAGTCTACACACCATCCAATCGGTGGTAAAATGTTTTCTGAAAAAATATTTTAGATGGTCTGGTATTGCACGTCGCACGCACTGACCGCTAAGCAACAGTGGCCACACCATCCAATCGGTGGTAAAACGTTTTCTGAAAAAATATTTTAGATGGTCTGGTGTTGCACGTCGCACGCACTGACCACTAAGCAACAGTGGCCACACCATCCAATCGGTGGTAAAAGGTTTTCTGGAAAAAAGATTTTAGAAGGTCTGTTGCTACACGTCGCACGCACTGAAAACCAAGCAACAGTTCCTCACCATCCAATTGGTGGTAAAAAGTTTTCTGAAAAAATATTTTAGGTGGACCTGACCACTAAGCAACAGTGGCCAGACATTCCAATCGGTGGTAAAAAATTTTCTGAAAAAATATTTTAGAAGGTCTGGTGTTGCACGTCGCACGCACTGACCGCTAAGCAACAGTTTCCACACCATCCAATCGATGGTAAAAGATTTTCTGATAAAATATTTTAGAAGATCTGGTGCTGCACCTCGCACGCTCTCACCACTAAGCAACAGTCTACACACCATCATATCGGTGGTAAAAGGATTTCTGAAAAAATATTTTAGATGGTTCTGACCAATAAGCAACAGTGGCCACACCATCCAATCGGTGGTAAAAGGTTTTCTAAAAAAAATATTTAAGAAGGTCTGGTGCTACACGACGCACGCTCTGACCAGTAAGCGACAGTTTACACACCATCAAATCGGTGGTAAAAGGATTTCTGAAAAAATATTTTAGAAAGTCTGGTGCTACACCTCGTAGGCACTGACCACTAAGCAACAGTTTCCACACCATCCAATCGATGGTAAAATGTTTTCTAAAAAGATATTTTAGATGGTCCTGACCACTAAGCAACAGTGGCCACACTATCCAATCGGTGGTAAAAGGATTTCTGAAAAAAAGATTTTAGAAGGTCTGTTGCTACACGTCGCATGCACTGAAAACCAAGCAACAGTTTCCCCACCATCCAATCGGTAGTAAAAAGTTTTCTGAAAAAATATTTTAGATGGTCCTGACCAATAAGCAACAGTTACCAGACCATCCAATCGGTGGTAAAAGGTTTTCTGAAAAAATATTTTAGAAGGTCTGTTGCTACACGACGCACGCTCTGACCAGTAAGTGACAGTTTACACACCATCAAATCGGTGGTAAAAGGATTTCTGAAAAAATATTTTAGATGGTCTGGTGTTGCACGTCGTACGCACTGACCACTAAGCAACAGTGGCCACACCATCCAATCGGTGGTAAAAGGTTTTCTGAAAAAATATTTTAGATGGTCCTGACCACTGAGCAACAGTGGCCACACCATCCAATCGGTGGCAAAAGGTTTTCTGAGAAAATATTTTAGATGGTCTGATGTTGCATGTCGCACGCACTGATCACTAAGCAACAGTCTACACACCATCCAATCGGTGGTAAAATGTTTTCTGAAAAAATATTTTAGATGGTCTGGTATTGCACGTCGCACGCACTGACCGCTAAGCAACAGTGGCCACACCATCCAATCGGTGGTAAAACGTTTTCTGAAAAAATATTTTAGATGGTCTGGTGTTGCACGTCGCACGCACTGACCACTAAGCAACAGTGGCCACACCATCCAATCGGTGGTAAAAGGTTTTCTGAAAAAATATTTTAGAAGGTCTGTTGCTACACGACGCACGCTCTGACCAGTAAGTGACAGTTTACACACCATCCAATCGGTGATAAAACGTTTTCTGAAAAAATATTTTAGATGGTCTGGTGTTGCACGTCGTACGCACTGACCACTAAGCAACAGTGGCCACACCATCCAATCGGTGGTAAAAGGTTTTCTGGAAAAAAGATTTTAGAAGGTCTGTTGCTACACGTCGCACGCACTGAAAACCAAGCAACAGTTCCTCACCATCCAATTGGTGGTAAAAAGTTTTCTGAAAAAATATTTTAGGTGGACCTGACCACTAAGCAACAGTGGCCAGACATTCCAATCGGTGGTAAAAAATTTTCCGAAAAAATATTTTAGAAGGTCTGGTGTTGCACGTCGCACGCACTGACCACTAAGCAACAGTGGCCACACCATCCCATCGGTGGTTAAAGGTTTTCTGAAAAAATATTTTAGATGGTCCTGACCACTAAGCAACAGTGGCCACACCATCAATTCGGTGGTAAAATATTTTCTGAAAAAAAGATTTTAGAAGGTCTGTTGCTACACGCCGCACGCACTGATCACTAAGCAACAGTTTCCACACCATCCAATCGATGGTAAAAGATTTTCTGATAAAATATTTTAGAAGATCTGGTGCTGCACCTCGCACGCTCTGACCACTAAGCAACAGTCTACACACCATCATATCGGTGGTAAAAGGATTTCTGAAAAAATATTTTAGATGGTTCTGACCAATAAGCAACAGTGGCCACACCATCCAATCGGTGGTAAAAGGTTTTCTAAAAAAAATATTTAAGAAGGTCTGGTGCTACACGACGCACGCTCTGACCAGTAAGTGACAGTTTACACACCATCAAATCGGTGGTAAAAGGATTTCTGAAAAAATATTTTAGAAAGTCTGGTGCTACACCTCGTAGGCACTGACCACTAAGCAACAGTTTCCACACCATCCAATCGATGGTAAAATGTTTTCTAAAAAGATATTTTAGATGGTCCTGACCACTAAGCAACAGTGGCCACACCATCCAATCGGTGGTAAAAGGATTTCTGAAAAAAAGATTTTAGAAGGTCTGTTGCTACACGTCGCATGCACTGAAAACCAAGCAACAGTTTCCCAACCATCCAATCGGTAGTAAAAAGTTTTCTGAAAAAATATTTAAGATGGTCCTGACCAATAAGCAACAGTTACCAGACCATCCAATCGGTGGTAAAAGGTTTTCTGAAAAAATATTTTAGATGGTCCTGACCAATAAGCAACAGTGGCCACACCATCCAATCGGTGGTAAAAGGTTTTCTGAAAAAATATTTTAGATGGTCCTGACCAATAAGCAACAGTGGCCACACCATCCAATCGGTGGTAAAAGGTTTTCTGAAAAAATATTTTAGATGGTCCTGACCACTGAGCAACAGTGGCCACACCATACAATCGGTGGCAAAAGGTTTTCTGAAAAAATATTTTAGATGGTCTGGTGTTGCATGTCGCACGCACTGATCACTAAGCAACAGTCTACACACCATCCAATCGGTGGTAAAATGTTTTCTGAAAAAATATTTTAGATGGTCCTGACCACTAAGCAACAGTGGCCACACCATCCAATCGGTGGTAAAAGGTTTTCTGAAAAAAAGATTTTAGAAGGTCTGTTGCTACACGTCGCACGCACTGAAAACCAAGCAACAGTTCCCCACCATCCAATTGGTGGTAAAAAGTTTTCTGAAAAAATATTTTAGGTATACCTGACCACTAAGCAACAGTGGCCACACATTCCAATCGGTGGTAGAAAATTTTCTGAAAAAATATTTTAGAAGGTCTGTTGCTACACGTCGCACGCACTGATCACTAAGCAACAGTTTCCACACCATCCAATCGATGGTAAAAGATTTTCTGATAAAATATTTTAGAAGATCTGGTGCTGCACCTCGCACGCTCTGACCACTAAGCAACAGTCTACACACCATCATATCGGTGGTAAAAGGATTTCTGAAAAAATATTTTAGATGGTCCTGACCAATAAGCAACAGTGGCCACACCATCCAATCGGTGGTAAAAGGTTTTCTAAAAAAAATATTTAAGAAGGTCTGGTGCTACACGACGCACGCTCTGACCAGTAAGCAACAGTTTACACACCATTAAATCGGTAGTAAAAAGTTTTCTGAAAAAATATTTTAGGTGGAATTGACTACTAAGCAACAGTGGCCACACCATCCAATCGGTGGTAAAATGTTTTCCAAAAAAATATTTTAGATGGTCCTGACCACTAAGCAAAAGTGGCCACACCATCCAATCAGTGGCAAAAGGTTTTCTGAAAAAATATTTTAGATGGTCTGGTGTTGCATGTCGCACGCACTGATCACTAAGCAACAGTCTACACACCATCATATCGGTGGTAAAAGTATTTCTGAAAAAATATTTTAGATGGTCCTGACCAATAAGCAACAGTGGCCACACCATCCAATCGGTGGTAAAAGGTTTTCTGAAAAAATATTTTAGATGGTACTGACCACTGAGCAACAGTGGCCACACCATCCAATCGGTGGCAAAAGGTTTTCTGAGAAAATATTTTAGATGGTCTGATGTTGCATGTCGCACGCACTGATCACTAAGCAACAGTCTACACACCATCCAATCGGTGGTAAAATGTTTTCTGAAAAAATATTTTAGATGGTCTGGTATTGCACGTCGCACGCACTGACCGCTAAGCAACAGTGGCCACACCATCCAATCGGTGGTAAAACGTTTTCTGAAAAAATATTTTAGATGGTCTGGTGTTGCACGTCGCACGCACTGACCACTAAGCAACAGTGGCCACACCATCCAATCGGTGGTAAAAGGTTTTCTGGAAAAAAGATTTTAGAAGGTCTGTTGCTACACGTCGCACGCACTGAAAACCAAGCAACAGTTCCTCACCATCCAATTGGTGGTAAAAAGTTTTCTGAAAAAATATTTTAGGTGGACCTGACCACTAAGCAACAGTGGCCAGACATTCCAATCGGTGGTAAAAAATTTTCTGAAAAAATATTTTAGAAGGTCTGGTGTTGCACGTCGCACGCACTGACCACTAAGCAACAGTGGCCACACCATCCCATCGGTGGTTAAAGGTTTTCTGAAAAAATATTTTAGGTGGTCCTGACCACTAAGCAACAGTGGCCACACCATCAATTCGGTGGTAAAATATTTTCTGAAAAAAAGATTTTAGAAGGTCTGTTGCTACACGCCGCACGCACTGATCACTAAGCAACAGTTTCCACACCATCCAATCGATGGTAAAAGATTTTCTGATAAAATATTTTAGAGTCTGGTGCTACACCTCGTAGGCACTGACCACTAAGCAACAGTTTCCACACCATCCAATCGATGGTAAAATGTTTTCTAAAAAGATATTTTAGATGGTCCTGACCACTAAGCAACAGTGGCCACACTATCCAATCGGTGGTAAAAGGATTTCTGAAAAAAAGATTTTAGAAGGTCTGTTGCTACACGTCGCATGCACTGAAAACCAAGCAACAGTTTCCCCACCATCCAATCGGTAGTAAAAAGTTTTCTGAAAAAATATTTTAGATGGTCCTGACCAATAAGCAACAGTTACCAGACCATCCAATCGGTGGTAAAAGGTTTTCTGAAAAAATATTTTAGAAGGTCTGTTGCTACACGTCGCACGCACTGATCACTAAGCAACAGTTTCCACACCATCCAATCGATGGTAAAAGATTTTCTGATAAAATATTTTAGAAGATCTGGTGCCACTAAGCAACAGTTTCCACACCATCCAATCGATGGTAAAATGTTTTCTAAAAAGATATTTTAGATGGTCCTGACCACTAAGCAACAGTGGCCACACTATCCAATCGGTGGTAAAAGGATTTCTGAAAAAAAGATTTTAGAAGGTCTGTTGCTACACGTCGCATGCACTGAAAACCAAGCAACAGTTTCCCCACCATCCAATCGGTAGTAAAAAGTTTTCTGAAAAAATATTTTAGATGGTCCTGACCAATAAGCAACAGTTACCAGACCATCCAATCGGTGGTAAAAGGTTTTCTGAAAAAATATTTTAGAAGGTCTGTTGCTACACGTCGCACGCACTGATCACTAAGCAACAGTTTCCACACCATCCAATCGATGGTAAAAGATTTTCTGATAAAATATTTTAGAAGATCTGGTGCTGCACCTCGCACGCTCTGACCACTAAGCAACAGTCTACACACCATCATATCGGTGGTAAAAGGATTTCTGACAAAAATATTTTAGATGGTCCTGACCAATAAGCAACAGTGGCCACACCATCCAATCGGTGGTAAAAGGTTTTCTAAAAAAAATATTTAAGAAGGTCTGGTGCTACACGACGCACGCTCTGACCAGTAAGCGACAGTTTACACACCATTAAATCGGTAGTAAAAAGTTTTCTGAAAAAATATTTTAGGTGGAATTGACTACTAAGCAACAGTGGCCACACCATCCAATCGGTGGTAAAATGTTTTCCAAAAAAATATTTTAGATGGTCCTGACCACTAAGCAAAAGTGGCCACACCATCCAATCAGTGGCAAAAGGTTTTCTGAAAAAATATTTTAGATGGTCTGGTGTTGCATGTCGCACGCACTGATCACTAAGCAACGGTCTACACACCATCATATCGGTGGTAAAAGTATTTCTGAAAAAATATTTTAGATGGTCCTGACCAATAAGCAACAGTGGCCACACCATCCAATCGGTGGTAAAAGGTTTTCTGAAAAAATATTTTAGATGGTCCTGACCACTGAGCAACAGTGGCCACACCATCCAATCGGTGGCAAAAGGTTTTCTGAGAAAATATTTTAGATGGTCTGGTGTTGCATGTCGCACGCACTGATCACTAAGCAACAGTCTACACACCATCCAATCGGTGGTAAAATGTTTTCTGAAATAATATTTTAGATGGTCTGGTATTGCACGTCGCACGCACTGACCGCTAAGCAACAGTGGCCACACCATCCAATCGGTGGTAAAACGTTTTCTGAAAAAATATTTTAGATGGTCTGGTGTTGCACGTCGCACGCACTGACCACTAAGCAACAGTGGCCACACCATCCAATCGGTGGTAAAAGGTTTTCTGGAAAAAAGATTTTAGAAGGTCTGTTGCTACACGTCGCACGCACTGAAAACCAAGCAACAGTTCCTCACCATCCAATTGGTGGTAAAAAGTTTTCTGAAAAAATATTTTAGGTGGACCTGACCACTAAGCAACAGTGGCCAGACATTCCAATCGGTGGTAAAAAATTTTCTGAAAAAATATTTTAGAAGGTCTGGTGTTGCACGTCGCACGCACTGACCACTAAGCAACAGTGGCCACACCATCCCATCGGTGGTTAAAGGTTTTCTGAAAAAATATTTTAGGTGGTCCTGACCACTAAGCAACAGTGGCCACACCATCAATTCGGTGGTAAAATATTTTCTGAAAAAAAGATTTTAGAAGGTCTGTTGCTACACGCCGCACGCACTGATCACTAAGCAACAGTTTCCACACCATCCAATCGATGGTAAAAGATTTTCTGATAAAATATTTTAGAAGATCTGGTGCTGCACCGCGCACGCTCTCACCACTAAGCAACAGTCTACACACCATCATATCGGTGGTAAAAGGATTTCTGAAAAAATATTTTAGATGGTTCTGACCAATAAGCAACAGTGGCCACACCATCCAATCAGTGGCAAAAGGTTTTCTGAGAAAATATTTTAGATGGTCTGATGTTGCATGTCGCACGCACTGATCACTAAGCAACAGTCTACACACCATCCAATCGGTGGTAAAATGTTTTCTGAAAAAATATTTTAGATGGTCTGGTATTGCACGTCGCACGCACTGACCGCTAAGCAACAGTGGCCACACCATCCAATCGGTGGTAAAACGTTTTCTGAAAAAATATTTTAGATGGTCTGGTGTTGCACGTCGCACACACTGACCACTAAGCAACAGTGGCCACACCATCCAATCGGTGGTAAAAGGTTTTCTGGAAAAAAGATTTTAGAAGGTCTGTTGCTACACGTCGCACGCACTGAAAACCAAGCAACAGTTCCTCACCATCCAATTGGTGGTAAAAAGTTTTCTGAAAAAATATTTTAGGTGGACCTGACCACTAAGCAACAGTGGCCAGACATTCCAATCGGTGGTAAAAAATTTTCTGAAAAAATATTTTAGAAGGTCTGGTGTTGCACGTCGCACGCACTGACCACTAAGCAACAGTGGCCACACCGTCCCATCGGTGGTTAAAGGTTTTCTGAAAAAATATTTTAGGTGGTCCTGACCACTAAGCAACAGTGGCCACACCATCAATTCGGTGGTAAAATATTTTCTGAAAAAAAGATTTTAGAAGGTCTGTTGCTACACGCCGCACGCACTGATCACTAAGCAACAGTTTCCACACCATCCAATCGATGGTAAAAGATTTTCTGATAAAATATTTAAGAAGGTCTGGTGCTACACGACGCACGCTCTGACCAGTAAGCGACAGTTTACACACCATCAAATCGGTGGTAAAAGGATTTCTGAAAAAATATTTTAGAAAGTCTGGTGCTACACCTCGTAGGCACTGACCACTAAGCAACAGTTTCCACACCATCCAATCGATGGTAAAATGTTTTCTAAAAAGATATTTTAGATGGTCCTGACCACTAAGCAACAGTGGCCACACTATCCAATCGGTGGTAAAAGGATTTCTGAAAAAAAGATTTTAGAAGGTCTGTTGCTACACGTCGCATGCACTGAAAACCAAGCAACAGTTTCCCCACCATCCAATCGGTAGTAAAAAGTTTTCTGAAAAAATATTTTAGATGGTCCTGACCAATAAGCAACAGTTACCAGACCATCCAATCGGTGGTAAAAGGTTTTCTGAAAAAATATTTTAGAAGGTCTGTTGCTACACTTCGCACGCACTGATCACTAAGCAACAGTTTCCACACCATCCAATCGATGGTAAAAGATTTTCTGATAAAATATTTTAGAAGCTCTGGTGCTGCACCTCGCACGCTCTGACCACTAAGCAACAGACTACACACCATCATATCGGTGGTAAAAGGATTTCTGAAAAAATATTTTAGATGGTCCTGACCAATAAGCAACAGTGGCCACACCATCCAATCGGTGGTAAAAGGTTTTCTAAAAAAAATATTTAAGAAGGTCTGGTGCTACACGACGCACGCTCTGACCAGTAAGCGACAGTTTACACACCATTAAATCGGTAGTAAAAAGTTTTCTGAAAAAATATTTTAGGTGGAATTGACTACTAAGCAACAGTGGCCACACCATCCAATCGGTGGTAAAATGTTTTCCAAACAAATATTTTAGATGGTCCTGACCACTAAGCAAAAGTGGCCACACCATCCAATCAGTGGCAAAAGGTTTTCTGAAAAAATATTTTAGATGGTCTGGTGTTGCATGTCGCACGCACTGATCACTAAGCAACGGTCTACACACCATCATATCGGTGGCAAAAGTATTTCTGAAAAAATATTTTAGATGGTCCTGACCAATAAGCAACAGTGGCCACACCATCCAATCGGTGGTAAAAGGTTTTCTGAAAAAATATTTTAGATGGTCCTGACCACTGAGCAACAGTGGCCACACCATCCAATCGGTGGCAAAAGGTTTTCTGAGAAAATATTTTAGATGGTCTGGTGTTGCATGTCGCACGCACTGATCACTAAGCAACAGTCTACACACCATCCAATCGGTGGTAAAATGTTTTCTGAAAAAATATTTTAGATGGTCTGGTATTGCACGTCGCACGCACTGACCGCTAAGCAACAGTGGCCACACCATCCAATCGGTGGTAAAACGTTTTCTGAAAAAATATTTTAGATGGTCTGGTGTTGCACGTCGCACGCACTGACCACTAAGCAACAGTGGCCACACCATCCAATCGGTGGTAAAAGGTTTTCTGGAAAAAAGATTTTAGAAGGTCTGTTGCTACACGTCGCACGCACTGAAAACCAAGCAACAGTTCCTCACCATCCAATTGGTGGTAAAAAGTTTTCTGAAAAAATATTTTAGGTGGACCTGACCACTAAGCAACAGTGGCCAGACATTCCAATCGGTGGTAAAAAATTTTCTGAAAAAATATTTTAGAAGGTCTGGTGTTGCACGTCGCACGCACTGACCACTAAGCAACAGTGGCCACACCATCCCATCGGTGGTTAAAGGTTTTCTGAAAAAATATTTTAGGTGGTCCTGACCACTAAGCAACAGTGGCCACACCATCAATTCGGTGGTAAAATATTTTCTGAAAAAAAGATTTTAGAAGGTCTGTTGCTACACGCCGCACGCACTGATCACTAAGCAACAGTTTCCACACCATCCAATCGATGGTAAAAGATTTTCTGACAAAATATTTTAGAAGATCTGGTGCTGCACCGCGCACGCTCTCACCACTAAGCAACAGTCTACACACCATCATATCGGTGGTAAAAGGATTTCTGAAAAAATATTTTAGATGGTTCTGACCAATAAGCAACAGTGGCCACACCATCCAATCGGTGGTAAAAGGTTTTCTAAAAAAAATATTTAAGAAGGTCTGGTGCTACACGACGCACGCTCTGACCAGTAAGCGACAGTTTACACACCATCAAATCGGTGGTAAAAGGATTTCTGAAAAAATATTTTAGAAAGTCTGGTGCTACACCTCGTAGGCACTGACCACTAAGCAACAGTTTCCACACCATCCAATCGATGGTAAAATGTTTTCTAAAAAGATATTTTAGATGGTCCTGACCACTAAGCAACAGTGGCCACACTATCCAATCGGTGGTAAAAGGATTTCTGAAAAAAAGATTTTAGAAGGTCTGTTGCTACACGTCGCATGCACTGAAAACCAAGCAACAGTCTCCCCACCATCCAATCGGTAGTAAAAAGTTTTCTGAAAATATTTTTTAGATGGTCCTGACCAATAAGCAACAGTTACCAGACCATCCAATCGGTGGTAAAAGGTTTTCTGAAAAAATATTTTAGATGGTAGTGACCACTGAGCAACAGTGGCCACACCATCCAATCGGTGACAAAAGGTTTTCTGAGAAAATATTTTAGATGATCTGGTGTTGCATGTCGCACGCACTGATCACTAAGCAACAGTCTACACACCATCCAATCGGTGGTAAAATGTTTTCTGAAAAAATATTTTAGATGGTCTGGTATTGCACGTCGCACGCACTGACCGCTAAGCAACAGTGGCCACACCATCCAATCGGTGGTAAAACGTTTTCTGAAAAAATATTTTAGATGGTCTGGTGTTGCACGTCGCACGCACTGACCACTAAGCAACAGTGGCCACACCATCCAATCGGTGGTAAAAGGTTTTCTGGAAAAAAGATTTTAGAAGGTCTGTTGCTACACGTCGCACGCACTGAAAACCAAGCAACAGTTCCTCACCATCCAATTGGTGGTAAAAAGTTTTCTGAAAAAATATTTTAG
This sequence comes from Xylota segnis, assembly GCA_963583995.1. Classification (NCBI taxonomy): domain Eukaryota; kingdom Metazoa; phylum Arthropoda; class Insecta; order Diptera; family Syrphidae; genus Xylota; species Xylota segnis. The sequence goes on along the minus strand of OY757236.1, from coordinate 88,838,963 downwards.
GTGGACCTGACCACTAAGCAACAGTGGCCAGACATTCCAATCGGTGGTAAAAAATTTTCTGAAAAAATATTTTAGAAGGTCTGGTGTTGCACGTCGCACGCACTGACCACTAAGCAACAGTGGCCACACCATCCCATCGGTGGTTAAAGGTTTTCTGAAAAAATATTTTAGATGGTCCTGACCACTAAGCAACAGTGGCCACACCATCAATTCGGTGGTAAAATATTTTCTGAAAAAAAGATTTTAGAAGGTCTGTTGCTACACGCCGCACGCACTGATCACTAAGCAACAGTTTCCACACCATCCAATCGATGGTAAAAGATTTTCTGATAAAATATTTTAGAAGATCTGGTGCTGCACCTCGCACGCTCTGACCACTAAGCAACAGTCTACACACCATCATATCGGTGGTAAAAGGATTTCTGAAAAAATATTTTAGATGGTTCTGACCAATAAGCAACAGTGGCCACACCATCCAATCGGTGGTAAAAGGTTTTCTAAAAAAAATATTTAAGAAGGTCTGGTGCTACACGACGCACGCTCTGACCAGTAAGCAACAGTTTCCACACCATCCAATCGATGGTAAAATGTTTTCTAAAAAGATATTTTAGATGGTCCTGACCACTAAGCAACAGTGGCCACACCATCCAATCGGTGGTAAAAGGATTTCTGAAAAAAAAATTTTAGAAGGTCTGTTGCTACACGTCGCATGCACTGAAAACCAAGCAACAGTTTCCCCACCATCCAATCGGTAGTAAAAAGTTTTCTGAAAAAATATTTTAGATGGTCCTGACCAATAAGCAACAGTTACCAGACCATCCAATCGGTGGTAAAAGGTTTTCTGAAAAAATATTTTAGATGGTCCTGACCAATAAGCAACAGTGGCCACACCATCCAATCGGTGGTAAAAGGTTTTCTGAAAAAATATTTTAGATGGTCCTGACCAATAAGCAACAGTGGCCACACCATCCAATCGGTGGTAAAAGGTTTTCTGAAAAAATATTTTAGATGGTCCTGACCACTGAGCAACAGTGGCCACACCATCCAATCGGTGGCAAAAGGTTTTCTGAAAAAATATTTTAGATGGTCTGGTGTTGCATGTCGCACGCACTGATCACTAAGCAACAGTCTACACACCATCCAATCGGTGGTAAAATGTTTTCTGAAAAAATATTTTAGATGGTCTGGTATTGCACGTCGCAGGCACTGACCACTAAGCAACAGTGGCCACACCATCCAATCGGTGGTAAAAGGTTTTCTGAAAAAAAGATTTTAGAAAGTCTGTTGCTACACGTCGCACGCACTGAAAACCAAGCAACAGTTCCCCACCATCCAATTGGTGGTAAAAAGTTTTCTGAAAAAATATTTTAGATGGTCCTGACCACTAAGCAACAGTGGCCACACATTCCAATCGGTGGTAGAAAATTTTCTGAAAAAATATTTTAGAAGGTCTGTTGCTACACGTCGCACGCACTGATCACTAAGCAACAGTTTCCACACCATCCAATCGATGGTAAAAGATTTTCTGATAAAATATTTTAGAAGATTTGGTGCTGCACCTCGCACGCTCTGACCACTAAGCAACAGTCTACACACCATCATGTCGGTGGTAAAAGGATTTCTGAAAAAATATTTTAGATGGTCCTGACCAATAAGCAACAGTGGCCACACCATCCAATCGGTGGTAAAAGGTTTTCAAGAAAAAATATTTAAGAAGGTCTGGTGCTACACGACGCACGCTCTGACCAGTAAGCGACAGTTTACACACCATCAAATCGGTGGTAAAGGGATTTCTGAAAAAATATTTTAGAAAGTCTGGTGCTACACCTCGTAGGCACTGACCACTAAGCAACAGTTTCCACACCATCCAATCGATGGTAAAACGTTTTCTAAAAAAATATTTTAGATGGTCCTAACCACTAAGCAACAGTGGCCACACCATCCAATCGGTGGTAAAATGTTTTCTGAAAAAAAGATTTTAGAAGGTATCTTGCTACACGACGCACGCTCTGACCAGTAAGCGACAGTTTACACACCATCAAATCGGTGGTAAAAGGATTTCTGAAAAAATATTTTAGAAAGTCTGGTGCTACACCTCGTAGGCACTGACCACTAAGCAACAGTTTCCACACCATCCAATCGATGGTAAAATGTTTTCTAAAAAGATATTTTAGATGGTCCTGACCACTAAGCAACAGTGGCCACACCATCCAATCGGTGGTAAAAGGATTTCTGAAAAAAAGATTTTAGAAGGTCTGTTGCTACACGTCGCATGCACTGAAAACCATGCAACAGTTTCCCCACCATCCAATCGGTAGTAAGAAGTTTTCTGAAAAAATATTTTAGATGGTCCTGACCAATAAGCAACAGTTACCAGACCATCCAATCGGTGGTAAAAGGTTTTCTGAAAAATATTTTAGATGGTCCTGACCAATAAGCAACAGTGGCCACACCATCCAATCGGTGGTAAAAGGTTTTCTGAAAAAATATTTTAGATGGTCCTGACCAATAAGCAACAGTGGCCACACCATCCAATCGGTGGTAAAAGGTGTTCTGAAAAAATATTTTAGATGGTCCTGACCACTGAGCAACAGTGGCCACACCATCCAATCGGTGGCAAAAGGTTTTCTGAAAAAATATTTTAGATGGTCTGGTGTTGCATGTCGCACGCACTGATCACTAAGCAACAGTCTACACACCATCCAATCGGTGGTAAAATGTTTTCTGGAAAAATATTTTAGATGGTCTGGTATTGCACGTCGCAGGCACTGACCACTAAGCAACAGTGGCCACACCATCCAATCGGTGGTAAAAGGTTTTCTGAAAAAAAGATTTTAGAAAGTCTGTTGCTACACGTCGCACGCACTGAAAACCAAGCAACAGTTCCCCACCATCCAATTGGTGGTAAAAAGTTTTCTGAAAAAATATTCTAGGTGGACCTGACCACTAAGCAACAGTGGCCACACATTCCAATCGGTGGTAGAAAATTTTCTGAAAAAATATTTTAGATGGTCCTGACCAATAAGCAACAGTGGCCACACCATCCAATCGGTGGTAAAAGGTTTTCTGAAAAAATATTTTAGATGGTCCTGACCACTGAGCAACAGTGGCCACACCATCCAATCGGTGGTAAAAGGTTTTCTAGAAAAAATATTTAAGAAGGTCTGGTGCTACACGACGCACGCTCTGACCAGTAAGCGACAGTTTACACACCATCAAATCGGTGGTAAAGGGATTTCTGAAAAAATATTTTAGAAAGTCTGGTGCTACACCTCGTAGGCACTGACCACTAGGCAACAGTTTCCACACCATCCAATCGATGGTAAAACGTTTTCTAAAAAAATATTTTAGATGGTCCTGACCACTAAGCAACAGTGGCCACACCATCCAATCGGTGGTAAAATGTTTTCTGAAAAAAAGATTTTAGAAGGTCTCTTGCTACACGTCGCATGTACTGAAAACCAAGCAACAGTTTCCCCACCATCCAATCGGTAGTAAAAAGTTTTCTGAAAAAATATTTTAGGTGGAATTGACCAGTAAGCAACAGTGGCCACGCCATCCAATCGGTGGTAAAATGCTTTCCAAAAAAATATTTTAGATGGTCCTGACCACTAAGCAACAGTGGCCACACCATCAATTCGGTGGTAAAATGTTTTCTGAAAAAAAGATTTTAGAAGGTCTGTTGCTACACGTCGCACGCACTGAAAACCAAGCAACAGTTCCCTACCATCCAATTGGTGGTAAAAAGTTTTCTGAAAAAATATTTTAGGTGGACCTGACCACTAAGCAATAGTGGCCACACATTCCAATCGGTGGTAGAAAATTTTCTGAAAAAATATTTTAGAAGGTCTGGTGCTACACGTCGCACGCACTGAAAACTAACCAACAGTTTCCACACCATCCAATCGGTGGTAAAAGGTTTTCTGAGAAAATATTTTAGATGGTCTGGTGCTGCACCTCGCACGCTCTGACCACTACGCAACAGTTTCCACACCATCCCATCGAGGGTAAAAGGTTTTCTGAAAAAATATTTTAGGTGGTCCCGACCACTAAGCAACAGTGGCCACACCATTCAATCGGTGGTAAAAGATTTTCTGAAAAATATTATAGATGGTCCTGACCACTAAGCAACAGTGGCCACACCATCCAATCAGTGGTAAAATGTTTTCTAAAAAAATATTTTAGATGGTCCTGACCACTAAACAACAGTGGCCACACCATCCAATCGGTGGTAAAATGTTTTCTGAAAAAAAGATTTTAGAAGGTCTGTTGCTACACTTCGCTTGCACTGAAAACCAAGCAACAGTTTCCCCACCATCCAATCGGTAGTAAAAAGTTTTCTGAAAAAATAATTTAGGTGGAATTGACCACTAAGCAACAGTGGCCACACCATCCAATCGGTGGTAAAAGGTTTTCCGAAAAAAAAATTTTAGATGGTCTAGTGCTACATGTCGCGCGCACCGAAAACCAAGCAACAGTTTCCACACCATCCAATAGGTGGTTAAAGATTTTCTGAAAAATATTATAGATGGTCCCGACCACTAAGCAACAGTGGCCACACCATCAAATCAGTGGTAAAATGTTTTCTAAAAAAATATTTTAGATGGTCCTGACCACTAAACAACAGTGGCCACACCATCCAATCGGTGGTAAAATGTTTTCTGAAAAAAAGATTTTAGAAGGTCTGTTGCTACACGTCGCACGCACTGATCACTAAGCAACAGTTTCCACACCATCCAATCGATGGTAAAAGATTTTCTGATAAAATATTTTAGAAGATCTGGTGCTGCACCTCGCACGCTCTGACCACTAAGCAACAGTCTACACACCATCATATCGGTGGTAAAAGGATTTCTGAAAAAATATTTTAGATGGTCCTGACCAATAAGCAACAGTGGCCACACCATCCAATCGGTGGTAAAAGGTTTTCTAGAAAAAATATTTAAGAAGGTCTGGCGCTACATGACGCACGCTCTGACCAGTAAGCGACAGTTTACACACCATCAAATCGGTGGTAAAGGGATTTCTGAAAAAATATTTTAGAAAGTCTGGTGCTACACCTCGTAGGCACTGACCACTAAGCAACAGTTTCCACACCATCCAATCGATGGTAAAACGTTTTCTAAAAAAATATTTTAGATGGTCCTGACCACTAAGCAACAGTGGCCACACCATCCAATCGGTGGTAAAATGTTTTCTGAAAAAAAGATTTTAGAAGGTCTCTTGCTACACGTCGCATGTACTGAAAACCAAGCAACAGTTTCCCCACCATCCAATCGGTAGTAAAAAGTTTTCTGAAAAAATATTTTAGGTGGAATTGACCAGTAAGCAACAGTGGCCACGCCATCCAATCGGTGGTAAAATGCTTTCCAAAAAAATATTTTAGATGGTCCTGACCACTAAGCAACAGTGGCCACACCATCAATTCGGTGGTAAAATGTTTTCTGAAAAAAAGATTTTAGAAGGTCTGTTGCTACACGTCGCACGCACTGAAAACCAAGCAACAGTTCCCTACCATCCAATTGGTGGTAAAAAGTTTTCTGAAAAAATATTTTAGGTGGAATTGACCACTAAGCAACAGTGGCCACACATTCCAATCGGTGGTAGAAAATTTTCTGAAAAAATATTTTAGAAGGTCTGGTGCTACACGTCGCACGCACTGAAAACTAACCAACAGTTTCCACACCATCCAATCGGTGGTAAAAGGTTTTCTGAGAAAATATTTTAGATGGTCTGGTGCTGCACCTCGCACGCTCTGACCACTACGCAACAGTTTCCACACCATCCCATCGAGGGTAAAAGGTTTTCTGAAAAAATATTTTAGGTGGTCCCGACCACTAAGCAACAGTGGCCACACCATTCAATCGGTGGTAAAAGATTTTCTAAAAAAATATTTTAGATGGTCCTGACCACTAAACAACAGTGGCCACACCATCCAATCGGTGGTAAAATGTTTTCTGAAAAAAAGATTTTAGAAGGTCTGTTGCTACACTTCGCTTGCACTGAAAACCAAGCAACAGTTTCCCCACCATCCAATCGGTAGTAAAAAGTTTTCTGAAAAAATATTTTAGGTGGAATTGACCACTAAGCAGCAGTGGCCACACCATCCAATCGGTGGTAAAAGGTTTTGCGAAAAAAAAATTTTAGATGGTCTAGTGCTACACGTAGCGCGCACCGAAAACCAAGCAACAGTTTCCACACCATCCAATAGGTGGTTAAAGGTTTTCTGAAAAAATATTTTCCTGACCACTAAGCAACAGTGGCCACACCATCCAATCAGTGGTAAAATGTTTTCTAAAAAAATATTTTAGATGGTCCTGACCACTAAACAACAGTGGCCACACCATCCAATCGGTGGTAAAATGTTTTCTGAAAAAAAGATTTTAGAAGGTCTGTTGCTACACTTCGCTTGCACTGAAAACCAAGCAACAGTTTCCCCACCATCCAATCGGTAGTAAAAAGTTTTCTGAAAAAATATTTTAGGTGGAATTGACCACTAAGCAACAGTGGCCACACCATCCAATCGGTGGTAAAAGGTTTTCCGAAAAAAAAATTTTAGATGGTCTAGTGCTACACGTCGCGCGCACCGAAAACCAAGCAACAGTTTCCACACCATCCAATAGGTGTATAAAGGTTTTCTGAAAAAATATTTTCCTGACCACTAAGCAATAGTGGCCACACCATCCAATCAGTGGTAAAAGGTTTTCTGAAAAAATATTTTAAGTGGTCCTGATCGCTAAGTAACAGTGGCCACACTATTCTATCGGTGGTAAAAGATTTTCTAAAAAAATATTTTAGAAGGTCTGTTGCTACACGTCGCACGCACTGAAAACTAAGCAACAGTGGCTACACCGTCCATTCAGTGGTAAAAGGCTTTCTGAAAAGTATTTCAGATGGTCCTGACCACTAAGGAACAGTGGCCACACCATCCAATCGGTGTGGTTTTCTGAATAAATATTTTAATAGGTCTGGTGTTGCACGTCGCACGCACTGACCACTAAGCAACAGTTTCCACACCATCCAATCGGTGGTAAAAGATTATGTGAAGAAATATTTTAGATGGTCCTGACCACTAAAGAACAGTGGCCACTCCATCCAATCGGTGTGGTTTTCTGAAAATAATATTTTAGATGGTCTGGTGCTGCACCTTGCACGCTCTGATTACAAAGCAACAGTTTCCATATAATTCAATCGGTGGTAAAAAGTTTTCTGAAAAAATATTTTAGATGGTCCTGACCACTAAGCAACAGTGGCCACACCATCCAAGCGGTAGTGAAATGTTTTCTGAAAAAATATTTTAGATGGTCCTGACCATTAAGAAACAGTGGCCACACCATCCAATCGGTGGTAAAAAGATTTCTGAAAGAATATTTTAGATGGTCTTGACCACTAAGCAACAGTGGCCACACCATCCAATCAGTGGTAAAATGTTTTCTAAAAAAATATTTTAGATGGTCCTGACCACTAAGCAACAGTGGCCACACCATCCAATCGGTGGTAAAATGTTTTCTGAAAAAAAGATTTTAGAAGGTCTGTTGCTACACTTCGCTTGCACTGAAAACCAAGAAACAGTTTCCCCACCATCCAATCGGTAGTAAAAAGTTTTCTGAAAAAATATTTTAGGTGGAATTGACCACTAAGCAACAGTGGCCACACCATCCAATCGGTGGTAAAAGGTTTTCCGAAAAAAAAATTTTAGATGGTCTAGTGCTACACGCCGCGCGCACCGAAAACCAACCAAAAGTTTCCACACCATCCAATAGGTGGTTAAAGGTTTTCTGAAAAAATATTTTCCTGACCACTAAGCAACAGTGGCCACACCATCTAATCAGTGGTAAAATGTTTTCTAAAAAAATATTTTAGATGGTCCTGACCACTAAGCAACAGTGGCCACACTATCCAATCGGTGGTAAAATGTTTTCTGAGAAAAATATTTAAGAAGGTCTGTTGCTACACGTCGCTTGCACTGAAAACCAAGCAACAGTTTCCCCACCATCCAATCGGTAGTAAAAAGTTTTCTGAAAAAATATTTTAGGCCGAATTGAATACTAAGCAACAGTGGCCACACCATCCAATCGGTGGTAAAATGTTTTCCAAAAAAAAAATTTTAGATGGTCTAGTGCTACACGTCGCGCGCACCGAAAACCAAGCAACAGTTTCCACACCATCCAATAGGTGGTTAAAGATTTTCTGAAAAAATATTTTCCTGACCACTAAGCAACAGTGGCCACACCATCTAATCAGTGGTAAAATGTTTTCTGAGAAAAATATTTAAGAAGGTCTGTTGCTACACGTCGCTTGCACTGAAAACCAAGCAACAGTTTCCACACCATCCAATCGAGGGTAAAAGGTTTTCTAAAAAAATATTTTAGATGGTCCTGACCACTAAGCAACAGTGGCCAGACCATCCAATCGGTGGTAAAATGTTTTAAAAAAAATAAAATTTTAGATGGTCTAGTGCTGCACGTCGCATGCACCGAAAACCAAGCAACAGTTTTCACCCCATCCAATCGAGGGTAAAAGGTTTTCTGAAAAAATATTTTAGGTGGTCCTGACCGCTAAGCAACAGTGGCCACACTACTCAATCGGTGGTAAAAGATTTTCTGAAAAAATATTTTAGAAGGTCTGTTGCTACACGTCGCAAGCACTGAAGACTAAGCAACAGTGGCTACACCGTCCATTCAGTGGTAAAAGGCTTTCTGAAAAGTATTTCAGATGGTCCTGACCACTAAGGAACAGTGGCCACACCATCCAATCTGTGTGGTTTTCTGAATAAATATTTTAATAGGTCTGGTGTCACGTCGCACGCACTGACCACTAAGCAACAGTTTCCACACCATCCAATCGGTGGTAAAAGATTATGTGAAGAAATATTTTAGATGGTCCTGACCGCTAAGCAACAGTGGCCACACTACTCAATCGGTGGTAAAAGATTTTCTGAAAAAATATTTTAGAAGGTCTGTTGCTACACGTCGCGCGCACTGAAAACCAAGAAACAGTTTCCCCACCATCCAATCGGTAGTAAAAAGTTTTCTGAAAAAATATTTTAGGTGGAATTGACCACTAAGCAACAGTGGCCACACCATCCAATCGGTGGTAAAAGGTTTTCCGAAAAAAAAATTTTAGATGGTCTAGTGCTACACGCCGCGCGCACCGAAAACCAACCAAAAGTTTCCACACCATCCAATAGGTGGTTAAAGGTTTTCTGAAAAAATATTTTCCTGACCACTAAGCAACAGTGGCCACACCATCTAATCAGTGGTAAAATGTTTTCTAAAAAAATATTTTAGATGGTCCTGACCACTAAGCAACAGTGGCCACACTATCCAATCGGTGGTAAAATGTTTTCTGAGAAAAATATTTAAGAAGGTCTGTTGCTACACGTCGCTTGCACTGAAAACCAAGCAACAGTTTCCCCACCATCCAATCGGTAGTAAAAAGTTTTCTGAAAAAATATTTTAGGCCGAATTGACCACTAAGCAACAGTGGCCACACCATCCAATCGGTGGTAAAATGTTTTCCAAAAAAAAAATTTTAGATGGTCTAGTGCTACACGTCGCGCGCACCGAAAACCAAGCAACAGTTTCCACACCATCCAATAGGTGGTTAAAGATTTTCTGAAAAAATATTTTCCTGACCACTAAGCAACAGTGGCCTCACCATCTAATCAGTGGTAAAATGTTTTCTGAGAAAAATATTTAAGAAGGTCTGTTGCTACACGTCGCTTGCACTGAAAACCAAGCAACAGTTTCCACACCATCCAATCGAGGGTAAAGGGTTTTCTAAAAAAATATTTTAGATGGTCCTGACCACTAAGCAACAGTGGCCAGACCATCCAATCGGTGGTAAAATGTTTTAAAAAAAATAAAATTTTAGATGGTCTAGTGCTGCACGTCGCATGCACCGAAAACCAAGCAACAGTTTTCACCCCATCCAATCGAGGGTAAAAGGTTTTCTGAAAAAATATTTTAGGTGGTCCTGACCGCTAAGCAACAGTGGCCACACTACTCAATCGGTGGTAAAAGATTTTCTGAAAAAATATTTTAGAAGGTCTGTTGCTACACGTCGCAAGCACTGAAGACTAAGCAACAGTGGCTACACCGTCCATTCAGTGGTAAAAGGCTTTCTGAAAAGTATTTCAGATGGTCCTGACCACTAAGGAACAGTGGCCACACCATCCAATCTGTGTGGTTTTCTGAATAAATATTTTAATAGGTCTGGTGTCACGTCGCACGCACTGACCACTAAGCAACAGTTTCCACACCATCCAATCGGTGGTAAAAGATTATGTGAAGAAATATTTTAGATGGTCCTGACCACTAAAGAACAGTGGCCACTCCATCCAATCGGTGTGGTTTTCTGAAAATAATATTTTAGATGGTCTGGTGCTGCACCTTGCACGCTCTGACCACTAAGCAACAATTTCCACACCATCCAATCGGTGGTAAAAGGTTTTCCGAAAAAAAAATTTTAGATGGTCTAGTGCTACACGTCGCGCGCACTGAAAACCAAGAAACAGTTTCCCCACCATCCAATCGGTAGTAAAAAGTTTTCTGAAAAAATATTTTAGGTGGAATTGACCACTAAGCAACAGTGGCCACACCATCCAATCGGTGGTAAAAGGTTTTCCGAAAAAAAAATTTTAGATGGTCTAGTGCTACACGCCGCGCGCACCGAAAACCAACCAAAAGTTTCCACACCATCCAATAGGTGGTTAAAGGTTTTCTGAAAAAATATTTTCCTGACCACTAAGCAACAGTGGCCACACCATCTAATCAGTGGTAAAATGTTTTCTAAAAAAATATTTTAGATGGTCCTGACCACTAAGCAACAGTGGCCACACTATCCAATCGGTGGTAAAATGTTTTCTGAGAAAAATATTTAAGAAGGTCTGTTGCTACACGTCGCTTGCACTGAAAACCAAGCAACAGTTTCCCCACCATCCAATCGGTAGTAAAAAGTTTTCTGAAAAAATATTTTAGGCCGAATTGACCACTAAGCAACAGTGGCCACACCATCCAATCGGTGGTAAAATGTTTTCCAAAAAAAAAATTTTAGATGGTCTAGTGCTACACGTCGCGCGCACCGAAAACCAAGCAACAGTTTCCACACCATCCAATAGGTGGTTAAAGATTTTCTGAAAAAATATTTTCCTGACCACTAAGCAACAGTGGCCACACCATCTAATCAGTGGTAAAATGTTTTCTGAGAAAAATATTTAAGAAGGTCTGTTGCTACACGTCGCTTGCACTGAAAACCAAGCAACAGTTTCCACACCATCCAATCGAGGGTAAAAGGTTTTCTAAAAAAATATTTTAGATGGTCCTGACCACTAAGCAACAGTGGCCATACCATCCAATCGGTGGTAAAATGTTTTAAAAAAAATAAAATTTTAGATGGTCTAGTGCTGCACGTCGCATGCACCGAAAACCAAGCAACAGTTTTCACCCCATCCAATCGAGGGTAAAAGGTTTTCTGAAAAATATTTTAGAAGGTCTGTTGCTACACGTCGCAAGCACTGAAGACTAAGCAACAGTGGCTACACCGTCCATTCAGTGGTAAAAGGCTTTCTGAAAAGTATTTCAGATGGTCCTGACCACTAAGGAACAGTGGCCACACCATCCAATCTGTGTGGTTTTCTGAATAAATATTTTAATAGGTCTGGTGTCACGTCGCACGCACTGACCACTAAGCAACAGTTTCCACACCATCCAATCGGTGGTAAAAGATTATGTGAAGAAATATTTTAGATGGTCCTGACCACTAAAGAACAGTGGCCACTCCATCAAATCGGTGTGGTTTTCTGAAAATAATATTTTAGATGGTCTGGTGCTGCACCTTGCACGCTCTGACCACTAAGCAACAATTTCCACACCATCCAATCGGTGGTAAAAGGTTTTCTGAAAAAATATTTTAGATGGTCCTGACCACTAGGCAACAGTGGCCACACCATCCAATCGGTGGTAAAATGTTTTCTGAAAAAATATTCTAGATGGTCCTGACCACTAAGAAACAGTGGCCACACCATCCAATCGGTGGTAAAAAGATTTCTGAAAAAATATTTTAGATGGTCCTGACCACTAACCAACAGTTTCTACACCGTCCAATCGGTGGTTAAAGGTTTCCTGAAAATATATTTTAGATGGTCCTGACCACTAAGCAACAGTGGCCACACCGTCCAGTCGGTGGTAAAATGTTTTAAAAAAAATAAAATTCTAGATGGTCTAGTGCTGCACGTCGCATGCACCGAAAACCAAGCAACAGTTTTCACCCCATCCAATCGAGGGTAAAAGGTTTTCTGAAAAAATATTTTAGGTGGTCCTGACCGCTAAGCAACAGTGGCCACACTATTCAATCGGTGGTAAAAGATTTTCTGAAAAAATATTTTAGAAGGTCTGTTGCTACACTTCGCTTGCACTGAAAACCAAGCAACAGTTTCCCCACCATCCAATCGGTAGTAAAAAGTTTTCTGAAAAAATATTTTAGGTGGAATTGACCACTAAGCAACAGTGGCCACACCATCCAATCGGTGGTAAAAAGATTTCTGAAAAATTATTTTAGATGGTCCTGACCACTAAGCAACAGTGGCCACACTATCCAATCGGTGGTAAAATGTTTTCTGAAAAAATATTCTAGATGGTCCTGCCCACTAAACAACAGTGGCCACTCTATCCAATCGGTGGTAAAATGTTTTCTGAAAAATATTTTAGATGGTCCTGACCACTAAGAAACAGTGGCCATACCATCCAATCTGTGGTAAAAAGATTTCTGAAAAAATATTTTAGATGGTCCTGACCACTAAGAAACAGTGGCCACACCATCCAATCGGTGGTAAAAAGATTTCTGAAAAAATATTTTAGATGGTCCTGACCACTAACCAACAGTTTCTACACCGTCCAATCGGTGGTTAAAGGTTTCCTGAAAATATATTTTAGATGGTCCTGACCACTAAGCAACAGTGGCCACACCGTCCAGTCGGTGGTAAAAGGTTTTCTGAAAAAAAATTTTAGATGGTCTGGTGCTACACCTCGCACGCTCTGACCACTTAGAAACAGTGGCCACACCATCCAATCGGTGGTAAAAAGATTTCTGAAAAAATATTTTAGATGGTCCTGACCACTAACCAACAGTTTCTACACCGTCCAATCGGTGGTTAAAGGTTTCCTGAAAATATATTTTAGATGGTCCTGACCACTAAGCAACAGTGGCCACACCGTCCAGTCGGTGGTAAAAGGTTTTCTGAAAAAATATTTTAGATGGTCCTGACCACTAAGCAACAGTGGCCACACTATCCAATCGGTGGTAAAATGTTTTCTGAAAAAATATTTTAGATGGTCCTGACCACTAAGAAACAGTGGCCACACCATCCAATCGGTGGTAAAAGGATTTCTGAAAAAATATTTTAGATGGTCCTGACCACTAACCAACAGTTTCCACACCATCCAATCGGTGGTCAAAGGATTTCTGAAAAAATATTTTAGATCGTCCTGACCACTAAGCAACAGTGGCCACACCATCCAGTCGGTGGTAAAAGGTTTTCCAAAAAAAATATTTAAGAAGGTCTGGTGCTACACCTCACACGCACTGACTACAAAGCAACAGTGCCCACACCATCCAATCGGTGAAATATTTTAGATGGTCCTGCTTACTAAGCAACAGTTTCCACACCATCCAATCGGTGGTAAAATGTTTTCTGAAAAAATATTTTAGATGGTCCTGACCACTAAGAAACAGTGGCCACACCATCCAATCGGTGATAAAAGGATTTCTGAAAAAATATTTTAGATCGTCCTGACCACTAAGCAACAGTTTCCGCACCATCCAATAGGTGGTAATAGGTTTTTTGACAAAATATTTTAGATGGTCCTGACCACTAAGCAACAGGTGCCTCACCATCCAATCGGTGGTAAAAGGTTTTCAGAAAAAAATATTTAAGAAGGTCTGGTGCTACACCACGTACGCACTGATCACTAAGCAACAGCTTCCACACCATCCAATCGATTGTAAAACTTTTTTTGAAAAAATATTTTAGATGGTACTGACCACTAAGCAAAAGTGGCCACACCATCCAGTCGGTAGTAAAATGATTTTCTGAAAAAAATTTTTTAGATGGTCTGGTGTTGCATGTCGCACGCACTGACCACTAAGCAACATTTTCCACACCATCCCATAGGTGGTAATAGGTTTTTTGACAAAATATTTTAGATGGTCCTGACCACTAAGCAACAGTGGCCAAACCATCCAGTCGGTGGTAAAAGGTTTTCTGAAAAAATATTTTAGATGGTCTGGTGTTGCATGTCGCACGCACTGACCACTAAGCAACATTTTCCACACCATCCCATAGGTGGTAATAGGTTTTTTGACAAAATATTTTAGATGGTCCTGACCACTAAGCAACAGGTGCCTCACCATCCAATCGGTGGTAAAAGGTTTTCTGAAGAAAATATTTAAGAAGGTCTGGTGCTACACCTCATACGTACTGACTACAAAGCAACAGTGCCCACACCATCCAATCGGTGATAAAATGTTTTCTGAAAAAATATTTTAGGAGGTCCTGACCACTAAGCAACAGGGGCCACACCATGCAATCGGTGGTAAAAGGTTTTCTGAACAAATATTTTAGATGGTCTGGTGTTGCATTTCGCACGCACTGACCACTAAGTAACATTTTCCACACCATCGAATCGGTGGTAAAAGGTTTTCTGAAAAAATATTTTAGAAGGTCTGGTGCTGCACCTCGCACGCTCTGACCACTAAGCAACAGTGGCCACACCATCCAATCGGTGGTAAAAGGTTTTCCGAAAAAATATTTCAGATGGTTTGGTGTTGCACGTCGCACGCACTGACCACTAAGCAACAGTTTCCACACCATCCAATCGGTGGTAAAATGTTTTCTGAAAAAATGTTTTAGATGGTCCTGACCACTAAGAAACCGTGGCCACACCATCCAATCGGTGGTAAAAGGATTTCTGAAAAAATATTTTAGATGGTCGTGACCACTTAGCAACAGTGGCCACACCATCCAATCGGTGGTAAAAGGTTTTCTGAAAAAATATTTCAGATGGTCCTGACTACTAAGCAACAGTTTCTACACCATCCAATCGGTGGTGAAATGTTTTCTGAAAAAAAATTTTAGATGGTCCTGACTACAAAGCAACAGTGCCCACACCATCCAATCGGTGATAAAATGTTTTCTGAAAAAATATTTTAGAAGGTCTGGTGCTACACCTCGCACGCACTGACCACTAAGCAATAGTTTCTACACCATCCAATCGGTGGTGAAATGTTTTCTGAAAAAAATATTTTAGATGGTCCTGGCCACTAAGCAACAGTGTCCACACCATCCAATCGGTGATAAAATGTTTTCTGAAAAAATATTTTAGAACGTCTGGTGCTACACCTCGCACGCACTGACCACTAAGCAACAGTTTCTACACCATCCAATCAGTGGTGAAATGTTTTCTGAAAAAATATTTTAGATGGTCCTGACCACTAAGCAACAGGGGCCACACCATGCAATCGGTGGTAAAAGGTTTTCTGAACAAATATTTTAGATGGTCTGGTGTTGCATTTCGCACGCACTGACCACTAAGTAACATTTTCCACACCATCGAATCGGTGGTAAAAGGTTTTCTGAAAAAATATTTTAGAAGGTCTGGTGCTGCACCTCGCACGCTCTGACCACTAAGCAACAGTGGCCACACCATCCAATCGGTGGTAAAAGGTTTTCCGAAAAAATATTTCAGATGGTTTGGTGTTGCACGTCGCACGCACTGACCACTAAGCAACAGTTTCCACACCATCCAATCGGTGGTAAAATGTTTTCTGAAAAAATGTTTTAGATGGTCCTGACCACTAAGAAACCGTGGCCACACCATCCAATCGGTGGTAAAAGGATTTCTGAAAAAATATTTTAGATGGTCGTGACCACTTAGCAACAGTGGCCACACCATCCAATCGGTGGTAAAAGGTTTTCTGAAAAAATATTTCAGATGGTCCTGACTACAAAGCAACAGTGCCCACACCATCCAATCGGTGATAAAATGTTTTCTGAAAAAATATTTTAGAAGGTCTGGTGCTACACCTCGCACGCACTGACCACTAAGCAATAGTTTCTACACCATCCAATCGGTGGTGAAATGTTTTCTGAAAAAAATATTTTAGATGGTCCTGGCCACTAAGCAACAGTGTCCACACCATCCAATCGGTGATAAAATGTTTTCTGAAAAAATATTTTAGAACGTCTGGTGCTACACCTCGCACGCACTGACCACTAAGCAACAGTTTCTACACCATCCAATCAGTGGTGAAATGTTTTCTGAAAAAATATTTTAGATGGTCCTGACCACTAAGCAACAGTGGCCACACTATCCAATCGGTGGTAAAAGGTTTTCTGAAAAAAATATTTTAGATGGTCTGGTGTTGCACGTCGCACGCACTGACCACTAAGCAACAGTTTCCGCACCATCCAATAGGAGGTAATAGGTTTTTTTACAAAATATTTTAGATGGTCCTGACCACTAAGCAACAGGTGCCTCACCATCCAATCGGTGGTAAAAGGTTTTCTGAAAAAAATATTTAAGAAGGTCTGGTGCTACACCTTACACGTACTGACTACAAAGCAACAGTTCCCACACCATCCAATCGGTGATAAAATGTTTTCTGAAAAAATATTTTAGAAGGTCTGGTGCTACACCTCGCACGCACTGACCAGTAAGCAACAGTTTCTACACCATCCAATCGGTGGTGAAATGTTTTCTGAAAAAATATTTTAGATGATCCTGGCCACTAAGCAACAGTGCCCACACCATCCAATCGGTGATGAAATGTTTTCTGAACAAATATTTTAGAAGGTCTGGTGCTACACCTCGCACGCACTGACCAGTAAGCAACAGTTTCTACACCATCCAATCGGTGGTGAAATGTTTTCTGAAAAAATATTTTAGAAGGTCTGGTGCTACACCTCGCACGCACTGACCAGTAAGCAACAGTTTCCGCACCATCCAATAGGTGATAATAGGTTTTTTGACAAAATATTTTAGATGGTCCTGGCCACTAAGCAACAGTGCCCACACCATCCAATCGGTGATAAAATGTTTTCTGAAAAAAATATTTCAGATGGTTTGGTGCTACACCTCGCACGCTCTGACCACTAAGCAACAGTTTGCACACCATCCAATCGGTGGTGAAATGTTTTCTGAAAAAATATTTTAGATGGTCCTGACCACTAAGCAACAGTGGCCACACTATCCAATCGGTGGTAAAAGGTTTTCTGAAAAAAATATTTTAGATGGTCTGGTGCTACACCTCACACGGAATGACTACAAAGCAACAGTTCCTACACCATCCAATCGGTGATAAAATGTTTTCCGAAAAAATATTTTAGAAGGTCTGTGACCAGTAAGCAACAGTTTCTACACCATCCAATAGGTGGTGAAATGTTTTCTGAAAAAATATTTTAGATGGTCCTGGCCACTAAGCAACAGTGCCCACACCATCCAATAGGAGGTAATAGGTTTTTTGAAAAAATTATTTTAGATGGTCCTGACCACTAAGCAACAGGTGCCTCACCATCCAATCATTGGTAAAAGGTTTTCTGAAAAAAATATTTAAGAAGGTCTGGTGCTACACCTCACACGTACTGACTACAAAGCAACAGTTCCTACACCATCCAATCGGTGATAAAATGTTTTCTGCAAAAATATTTTAGAAGGTCTGGTGCTACACCTCGCACGCACTGACCAGTAAGCAACAGTTTCTACACCATCCAATCGGTGGTGAAATGTTTTCTGAAAAAATATTTTAGATGGTCTGGTGTTGCACGTCGCACGCACTGACCACTAAGCAACAGTTTCCGCACCATCCAATAGGAGGTAATAGGTTTTTTGACAAAATATTTTAGATGGTCCTGACCACTAAGCAACAGGTGCCTCACCATCCAATCGGTGGTAAAAGGTTTTCTCAAAAAATATTTAAGAAGGTCTGGTGCTACACCTCACACGTACTGACTACAAAGCAACAGTACCTACACCATCCAATCGGTGGTGAAATGTTTTCTGAAAAAATATTTTAGATGGTCCTGGCCACTAAGCAACAGTGCCCACACCATCCAATAGGAGGTAATAGGTTTTTTGAAAAAATATTTTAGATGGTCCTGACCACTAAGCAACAGGTGCCTCACCATCCAATCATTGGTAAAAGGTTTTCTGAAAAAAATATTTAAGAAGGTCTGGTGCTACACCTCACACGTACTGACTACAAAGCAACAGTTCCTACACCATCCAATCGGTGATAAAATGTTTTCTGCAAAAATATTTTAGAAGGTCTGGTGCTACACCTCGCACGCACTGACCACTAAGCAACAGTGGCCACACTATCCAATCGGTGGTAAAAGGTTTTCTGAAAAAAATATTTTAGATGGTCTGGTGTTGCACGTCGCACGCACTGACCACTAAGCAACAGTTTCCGCACCATCCAATAGGAGGTAATAGGTTTTTTGACAAAATATTTTAGATGGTCCTGACCACTAAGCAACAGGTGCTTCACCATCCAATCGGTGGTAAAAGGTTTTCTCAAAAAAATATTTAAGAAGGTCTGGTGCTACACCTCACACGTACTGACTACAAAGCAACAGTACCTACACCATCCAATCGGTGATAAAATGTTTTCTGAAAAAATATTTTAGAAGGTCTGGTGCTACACCTCGCACGCACTGACCAGTAAGCAACAGTTTCTACACCATCCAATCTGTGGTGAAATGTTTTCTGAAAAAATATTTTAGATGGTCCTGGCCACTAAGCAACAGTGCCCACACCATCCAATCGGTGATAAAATGTTTTCTGAACAAATATTTTAGAAGGTCTGGTGCTACACCACGTACGCACTGATCACTAAGCAACAGCTTCCACACCATCCAATCGATTGTAAAAGGTTTTTTGAAAAAATATTTTAGATGGTCCTGACCACTAAGCAACAGTGGCCACACCATCCAGTCGGTAGTAAAAGGTTTTCTGAAAAAAATTTTTTAGATGATCTGGTGTTGCATGTCGCACGCACTGACCACTTATCAACATTTTCCACACCATCCCATAGGTGGTAATAGGTTTTTTGACAAAATATTTTAGATGGTCCTGACCACTAAGCAACAGTGGCCAAACCATCCAGTCGGTGGTAAAAGGTTTTCTGAAAAAATATTTTAGATGGTCTGGTGTTGCATGTCGCACGCACTGAACACTAAGCAACAGTTTCCGCACCATCCAATAGGTGGTAATAGGTTTTTTGACTAAATATTTTAGATGGTCCTGACCACTAAGCAACAGTGGCCACACCATCCAGTCGGTAGTAAAAGGTTTTCTGAAAAAATATTTTAGATGGTCTGGTGTTGCATGTCGCACGCACTGAACACTAAGCAACAGTTTCCGCACCATCCAATAGGTGATAATAGGTTTTTTGACAAAATATTTTAGATGGTCCTGGCCACTAAGCAACAGTGCCCACACCATCCAATCGGTGATAAAATGTTTTCTGAAAAAAATATTTCAGATGGTTTGGTGCTACACCTCGCACGCTCTGACCACTAAGCAACAGTTTGCACACCATCCAATCGGTGGTGAAATGTTTTCTGAAAAAATATTTTAGATGGTCCTGACCACTAAGCAACAGTGGCCACACTATCCAATCGGTGGTAAAAGGTTTTCTGAAAAAAATATTTTAGATGGTCTGGTGCTACACCTCACACGGAATGACTACAAAGCAACAGTTCCTACACCATCCAATCGGTGATAAAATGTTTTCCGAAAAAATATTTTAGAAGGTCTGTGACCAGTAAGCAACAGTTTCTACACCATCCAATAGGTGGTGAAATGTTTTCTGAAAAAATATTTTAGATGGTCCTGGCCACTAAGCAACAGTGCCCACACCATCCAATAGGAGGTAATAGGTTTTTTGAAAAAATTATTTTAGATGGTCCTGACCACTAAGCAACAGGTGCCTCACCATCCAATCATTGGTAAAAGGTTTTCTGAAAAAAATATTTAAGAAGGTCTGGTGCTACACCTCACACGTACTGACTACAAAGCAACAGTTCCTACACCATCCAATCGGTGATAAAATGTTTTCTGCAAAAATATTTTAGAAGGTCTGGTGCTACACCTCGCACGCACTGACCAGTAAGCAACAGTTTCTACACCATCCAATCGGTGGTGAAATGTTTTCTGAAAAAATATTTTAGATGGTCTGGTGTTGCACGTCGCACGCACTGACCACTAAGCAACAGTTTCCGCACCATCCAATAGGAGGTAATAGGTTTTTTGACAAAATATTTTAGATGGTTCTGACCACTAAGCAACAGGTGCCTCACCATCCAATCGGTGGTAAAAGGTTTTCTCAAAAAAATATTTAAGAAGGTCTGGTGCTACACCTCACACGTACTGACTACAAAGCAACAGTACCTACACCATCCAATCGGTGGTGAAATGTTTTCTGAAAAAATATTTTAGATGGTCCTGGCCACTAAGCAACAGTGCCCACACCATCCAATAGGAGGTAATAGGTTTTTTGAAAAAATATTTTAGATGGTCCTGACCACTAAGCAACAGGTGCCTCACCATCCAATCATTGGTAAAAGGTTTTCTGAAAAAAATATTTAAGAAGGTCTGGTGCTACACCTCACACGTACTGACTACAAAGCAACAGTTCCTACACCATCCAATCGGTGATAAAATGTTTTCTGCAAAAATATTTTAGAAGGTCTGGTGCTACACCTCGCACGCACTGACCACTAAGCAACAGTGGCCACACTATCCAATCGGTGGTAAAAGGTTTTCTGAAAAAAATATTTTAGATGGTCTGGTGTTGCACGTCGCACGCACTGACCACTAAGCAACAGTTTCCGCACCATCCAATAGGAGGTAATAGGTTTTTTGACAAAATATTTTAGATGGTCCTGACCACTAAGCAACAGGTGCTTCACCATCCAATCGGTGGTAAAAGGTTTTCTCAAAAAAATATTTAAGAAGGTCTGGTGCTACACCTCACACGTACTGACTACAAAGCAACAGTACCTACACCATCCAATCGGTGATAAAATGTTTTCTGAAAAAATATTTTAGAAGGTCTGGTGCTACACCTCGCACGCACTGACCAGTAAGCAACAGTTTCTACACCATCCAATCTGTGGTGAAATGTTTTCTGAAAAAATATTTTAGATGGTCCTGGCCACTAAGCAACAGTGCCCACACCATCCAATCGGTGATAAAATGTTTTCTGAACAAATATTTTAGAAGGTCTGGTGCTACACCACGTACGCACTGATCACTAAGCAACAGCTTCCACACCATCCAATCGATTGTAAAAGGTTTTTTGAAAAAATATTTTAGATGGTCCTGACCACTAAGCAACAGTGGCCACACCATCCAGTCGGTAGTAAAAGGTTTTCTGAAAAAAATTTTTTAGATGATCTGGTGTTGCATGTCGCACGCACTGACCACTTATCAACATTTTCCACACCATCCCATAGGTGGTAATAGGTTTTTTGACAAAATATTTTAGATGGTCCTGACCACTAAGCAACAGTGGCCAAACCATCCAGTCGGTGGTAAAAGGTTTTCTGAAAAAATATTTTAGATGGTCTGGTGTTGCATGTCGCACGCACTGAACACTAAGCAACAGTTTCCGCACCATCCAATAGGTGGTAATAGGTTTTTTGACTAAATATTTTAGATGGTCCTGACCACTAAGCAACCGGTGCCTCACCATCCAATCGGTGGTAAAAGGTTTTCTGAAGAAAATATTTAAGAAGGTCTGGTGCTACACCACGTACGCACTGATCACTAAGCAACAGCTTCCACACCATCCAATCGATTGTAAAAGGTTTTTTGAAAAAATATTTTAGATGGTCCTGACCACTAAGCAACAGTTTCCGCACCATCCAATAGGTGGTAATAGGTTTTTTGACAAAATATTTTAGATGGTCCTGACCACTAAGCAACAGGTGCCTCACAATCCAATCGGTGGTAAAAGGTTTTCAGAAAAAAATATTTAAGAAGGTCTGGTGCTACACCACGTACGCACTGATCACTAAGCAACAGCTTCCACACCATCCAATCGATTGTAAAAGGTTTTTTGAAAAAATATTTTAGATGGTCCTGACCACTAAGCAACAGGTGCCTCACCATCCAATCGGTGGTAAAAGGTTTTCTGAAGAAAATATTTAAGAAGGTCTGGTGCTACACCTCATACGTACTGACTACAAAGCAACAGTGCCCACACCATCCAATCGGTGATAAAATGTTTTCTGAAAAAATATTTTAGGAGGTCTGGTGCTACACCTCGCACGCAATGACCAGTAAGCAACAGTTTCTACACCATTCAATCGGTGGTGAAATGTTTTCTGAAAAAATATTTTAGATGGTCCTGACCACTAAGCAACAGGGGCCACACCATGCAATCGGTGGTAAAAGGTTTTCTGAACAAATATTTTAGATGGTCTGGTGTTGCATTTCGCACGCACTGACCACTAAGTAACATTTTCCACAAATTCGAATCGGTGGTAAAAGGTTTTCTGAAAAAATATTTTAGAAGGTCTGGTGCTGCACCTCGCACGCTCTGACCACTAAGCAACAGTGGCCGCACCATCCAATCGGTGGTAAAAGGTTTTCCGAAAAAATATTTCAGATGGTTTGGTGTTGCACGTCGCACGCACTGACCACTAAGCAACAGTTTCCACACCATCCAATCGGTGGTAAAATATTTTCTGAAAAAATATTTTAGATGGTAATGACCACTAAGAAACCGTGGCCACACCATCCAATCGGTGGTAAAAGGATTTCTGAAAAAATATTTTAGATGGTCCTGACCACTTAGCAACAGTGGCCACACCATCCAATCGGTGGTAAAAGGTTTTCTGAAAAAATATTTCAGATGGTCCTGACCACTAAGCAACAGTTTCTACACCATCCAATCGGTGGTGAAATGTTTTCTGAAAAAAAATGTTAGATGGTCCTGACTACAAAGCAACAGTGCCCACACCATCCAATCGGTGATAAAATGTTTTCTGAAAAAATATTTTAGAAGGTCTGGTGCTACACCTCGCACGCACTGACCACTAAGCAATAGTTTCTACACCATCCAATCGGTGGTGAAATGTTTTCTGAAAAAAATATTTTAGATGGTCCTGGCCACTAAGCAACAGTGCCCACACCATCCAATCGGTGATAAAATGTTTTCTGAAAAAATATTTTAGAACGTCTGGTGCTACACCTCGCACGCACTGACCACTAAGCAACAGTTTGTACACCATCCAATCGGTGGTGAAATGTTTTCTGAAAAAATATTTTAGATGGTCCTGACCACTAAGCAACAGTGGCCACATTATCCAATCGGTGGTAAAAGGTTTTCTGAAAAAAATATTCTAGATGGTCTGGTGTTGCACGTCGAACGCACTGACCACTAAGCAACAGTTTCCGCACCATCCAATAGGAGGTAATAGGTTTTTTGACAAAATATTTTAGATGGTCCTGACCACTAAGCAACAGGTGCCTCACCATCCAATCGGTGGTAAAAGGTTTTCTGAAAAAAATATTTAAGAAGGTCTGGTGCTACACCTCACACGTACTGACTACAAAGCAACAGTTCCCACACCATCCAATCGGTGATAAAATGTTTTCTGAAAAAATATTTTAGAAGGTCTGGTGCTACACCTCGCACGCACTGACCAGTAAGCAACAGTTTCTACACCATCCAATCGGTGGTGAAATGTTTTCTGAAAAAATATTTTAGATGGTCCTGGCCACTAAGCAACAGTGCCCACACCATCCAATCGGTGATGAAATGTTTTCTGAACAAATATTTTAGAAGGTCTGGTGCTACACCTCGCACGCACTGACCAGTAAGCAACAGTTTCTACACCATCCAATCGGTGGTGAAATGTTTTCTGAAAAAATATTTTAGAAGGTCTGGTGCTACACCTCGCACGCACTGACCAGTAAGCAACAGTTTCCGCACCATCCAATAGGTGATAATAGGTTTTTTGACAAAATATTTTAGATGGTCCTGGCCACTAAGCAACAGGTGCCTCACCATCCAATCGATGGTAAAAGGTTTTCTGAAAACATATTTTAGAAGATCTGGTGCTGCACCTCGCACGCTCTGACCACTAAGCAACAGTTTCTACACCATCCAATCGGTGGTGAAATGTTTTCTGAAAAAAAATTTTAGATGGTCCTGACTACAAAGCAACAGTGCCCACACCATCCAATCGGTGATAAAATGTTTTCTGAAAAAATATTTTAGAAGGTCTGGTGCTACACCTCGCACGCACTGACCACTAAGCAATAGTTTCTACACCATCCAATCGGTGGTGAAATGTTTTCTGAAAAAAATATTTTAGATGGTCCTGGCCACTAAGCAACAGTGCCCACACCATCCAATCGGTGATAAAATGTTTTCTGAAAAAATATTTTAGAACTTCTGGTGCTACACCTCGCACGCACTGACCACTAAGCAACAGTTTCTACACCATCCAATCGGTGGTGAAATGTTTTCTGAAAAAATATTTTAGATGGTCCTGACCACTAAGCAACAGTGGCCACACTATCCAATCGGTGGTAAAAGGTTTTCTGAAAAAAATATTCTAGATGGTCTGGTATTGCACGTCGAACGCACTGACCACTAAGCAACAGTTTCCGCACCATCCAATAGGAGGTAATAGGTTTTTTGACAAAATATTTTAGATGGTCCTGACCACTAAGCAACAGGTACCTCACCATCCAATCGGTGGTTAAAGGTTTTCTGAAAAAAATATTTAAGAAGGTCTGGTGCTACACCTCACACGTACTGACTACAAAGCAACAGTTCCCACACCATCCAATCGGTGATAAAATGTTTTCTGAAAAAATATTTTAGAAGGTCTGGTGCTACACCTCGCACGCACTGACCAGTAAGCAACAGTTTCTACACCATCCAATCGGTGGTGAAATGTTTTCTGAAAAAATATTTTAGATGGTCCTGGCCACTAAGCAACAGTGCCCACACCATCCAATCGGTGATAAAATGTTTTCTGAAAAAAATATTTGAGATGGTTTGGTGCTACACCTCGCACGCTCTGACCACTAAGCAACAGTTTGCACACCATCCAATCGGTGGTGAAATGTTTTCTGAAAAAATATTTTAGATGGTCCTGACCACTAAGCAACAGTAGCCACACTATCCAATCGGTGGTAAAAGGTTTTCTGAAAAAAATATTTTAGATGGTCTGTTGTTGCACGTCGCACGCACTGACCACTAAGCAACAGTTTCCGCACCATCCAATAGGAGGTAATAGGTTTTTTGACAAAATATTTTAGATGGTCCTGACCACTAAGCAACAGGTGCCTCACCATCCAATCGGTGGTAAAAGGTTTTCTGAAAAAAATATTTAAGAAGGTCTGGTGCTACACCTCACACGTACTGACTACAAAGCAACAGTGCCCGCACCATCCAATCGGTGATAAAATGTTTTCTGAAAAAATATTTTAGAAGGTCTGGTGCTACACCTCGCACGCACTGACCAGTAAGCAACAGTTTCTACACCATCCAATCGGTGGTGAAATGTTTTCTGAAAAAATATTTTAGATGGTCCTGGCCACTAAGCAACAGTGCCCACACCATCCAATCGGTGATAAAATGTTTTCTGAACAAATATTTTAGAAGGTCTGGTGCTACACCTCGCACGCACTGACCAGTAAGCAACAGTTTCTACACCATCCAATCGGTGGTGAAATGTTTTCTGAAAAAATATTTTAGATGGTCCTGACCACTAAGCAACAGTGGCCACACTATCCAATCGGTGGTAAAAGGTTTTCTGAAAAAAATATTTTAGATGGTCTGGTGTTGCACGTCGCACGCACTGACCACTAAGCAACAGTTTCCGCACCATCCAATAGGAGGTAATAAGTTTTTTGACAAAATATTTTAGATGGTCCTGACCACTAAGCAACAGGTGCCTCACCATCCAATCGGTGGTAAAAGGTTTTCTGAAAAAAATATTTAAGAAGGTCTGGTACTACACCTCACACGTACTGACTACAAAGCAACAGTTCCTACACCATCCAATCGGTGATAAAATGTTTTCTGAAAAAATATTTTAGAAGGTCTGGTGCTACACCTCGCATGCACTGACCAGTAAGCAACAGTTTCTACACCATCCAATCGGTGGTGAAATGTTTTCTGAAAAATATTTTAGAAGGTCTGGTGCTACACCTCGCACGCACTGACCACTAAGCAACAGTTTCCGCACCATCCAATAGGTGATAATAGGTTTTTTGAAAAAATATTTTAGATGGTCCTGACCACTAAGCAACAGGTGCCTCACCATCCAATCGGTGATAAAATGTTTTCTGAAAAAATATTTTAGATGGTCTGGTGTTGAAGCTTGCACGCTCTTACCACTAAGCAACAGTGGCCACACCATCCAATCGGTGGTAAAAGGATTTCTGAAAAAATATTTTAGATAGTCCTGACCACTAAGCAACATTGGCCACACTACCCCATCGGTGGTAAAAGGTTTTCTGAAAAAAAATATTTTAGATGGTCTGGTGTTGCACCTCACACGCCCTGACCACTAAGCAACAGTGGCCACACCATCCAATCGGTGGTAAAATGTTTTTTGAAAAAAATATTTCAGATGGTTTGGTGCTACACCTCGCACGCTCTGACCACTAAGCAACAGTTTACACACCATCCAATAGGTGGTAATAGGTTTTTTGACAAAATATTTTAGATGGTCCTGACCACTAAGCAACAGGTGCCTCACCATCCAATCGGTGGTAAAAGGTTTTCTGAAAAAAATATTTAAGAAGGTCTGGTGCTACACCTCACACGTACTGACTACAAGGCAACAGTGCCCATACCATCCAATCGGTGATAAAATGTTTTCTGAAAAAATATTTTAGAAGGTCTGGTGCTAAACCTCGCACGCACTGACCAGTAAGCAACAGTTTCTACACCATCCAATCGGTGGTGAAATGTTTTCTGAAAAAATATTTTAGATGGTCCTGGCCACTAAGCAACAGGTGCCTCACCATCCAATCGGTGATAAAATGTTTTCTGAAAAAATATTTTAGATGTCTGGTGTTGAAGCTTGCACGCTCTTACCACTAAGCAACAGTGGCCATACCATCCAGTCGGTAGTAAAATGATTTTCTGAAAAAATATTCTAGATGGTCTGGTGTTGCACGTCGCACGCACTGACCACTAAGCAACAGTTTCCGCACCATCCAATAGGAGGTAATAGGTTTTTTGACAAAATATTTTAGATGGTCCTGACCACTAAGCAACAGTGCCCATACCATCCAATCGGTGATAAAATGTTTTCTGAAAAAATATTTTAGAAGGTCTGGTGCTAAACCTCGCACGCACTGACCAGTAAGCAACAGTTTCTACACCATCCAATCGGTGATAAAATGTTTTCTGAAAAAATATTTTAGAATGTCTAGTGCTACACCTCGCACGCGCTGACCACTAAGCAACAGTTTCTACACCATCCAATCGGTGGTGAAATGTTTTCTGAAAAAAATATTTAAGAAGGTCTGGTGCTACACCACGTACGCACTGATCACTAAGCAACAGTTTGCACACCATCCAATCGATTGTAAAAGGTTTTTGAAAAAATATTTTAGATGGTCCTGACCACTAAGCAACAGTGGCCACACCATCCAGTCGGTAGTAAAATGATTTTCTGAAAAAAATTTTTTAGATGGTCTGGTGTTGCATGTCGCACGCACTGACCACTAAGCAACATTTTCCACACCATCCCATAGGTGGTAATAGGTTTTTTGACAAAATATTTTAAATGGTCCTGACCACTAAGCAACAGGTGCCTCTCCATCCAATCGGTGGTAAAAGGTTTTCTGAAAAAAATATTTAAGAAGGTCTGGTGCTACCCCACGTACGCACTGATCACTAAGCAACAGTGGCCACACCATCCAATCGGTGGTAAAAGGTTTTCCGAAAAAATATTTCAGATGGTTTGGTGTTGCACGTCGCACGCACTGACCACTAAGCAACAGTTTCCACACCATCCAATCGGTGGTAAAATGTTTTCTGAAAAAATATTTTAGATGGTCCTGACCACTAAGAAACCGTGGCCACACCATCCAATCGGTGGTAAAAGGATTTCTGAAAAAATATTTTAGATGGTCGTGACCACTTAGCAACAGTGGCCACACCATCCAATCGGTGGTAAAACGTTTTCAGAAAAAATATTTCAGATGGTCCTGACCACTAAGCAACAGTTTCTACACCATCCAATCGGTGGTGAAATGTTTTCTGAAAAAAAATTTTAGATGGTCCTGACTACAAAGCAACAGTGCCCACACCATCCAATCGGTGATAAAATGTTTTCTGAAAAAATATTTTAGAAGGTCTGGTGCTACACCTCGCACGCACTGACCACTAAGCAATACTTTCTACACCATCCAATCGGTGGTGAAATGTTTTCTGAAAAAAATATTTTAGATGGTCCTGGCCACTAAGCAACAGTGCCCACACCATCCAATCGGTGATAAAATGTTTTCTGAAAAAATATTTTAGAACGTCTGGTGCTACACCTCGCACGCACTGACCACTAAGCAACAGTTTCTACACCATCCAATCGGTGGTGAAATGTTTTCTGAAAAAATATTTTAGATGGTCCTGACCACTAAGCAACAGTGGCCACACTATCCGATCGGTGGTAAAAGGTTTTCTGAAAAAAATATTTTAGATGGTCTGGTGTTGCACGTCGCACGCACTGACCACTAAGCAACAGTTTCCGCACCATCCAATAGGAGGTAATAGGTTTTTTGACAAAATATTTTAGATGGTCCTGACCACTAAGCAACAGGTGCCTCACCATCCAATCGGTGGTAAAAGGTTTTCTGAAAAAAATATTTAAGAAGGTCTGGTGCTACACCTTACACGTACTGACTACAAAGCAACAGTTCCCACACCATCCAATCGGTGATAAAATGTTTTCTAAAAAAATATTTTAGAAGGTCTGGTGCTACACCTCGCACGCACTGACCAGTAAGCAACAGTTTCTACACCATCCAATCGGTGGTGAAATGTTTTCTGAAAAAATATTTTAGAAGGTCTGGTGCTACACCTCGCACGCACTGACCAGTAAGCAACAGTTTCCGCACCATCCAATAGGAGGTAATAGGTTTTTTGACAAAATATTTTAGATGGTCCTGACCACTAAGCAACAGGTGCCTCACCATCCAATCGGTGGTAAAAGGTTTTCTGAAAAAAATATTTAAGAAGGTCTGGTGCTACACCTTACACGTACTGACTACAAAGCAACAGTTCCCACACCATCCAATCGGTGATAAAATGTTTTCTAAAAAAATATTTTAGAAGGTCTGGTGCTACACCTCGCATGCACTGACCAGTAAGCAACAGTTTCTACACCATCCAATCGGTGGTGAAATGTTTTCTGAAAAAATATTTTAGATGGTCCTGGCCACTAAGCAACAGTGCCCACACCATCCAATCGGTGATGAAATGTTTTCTGAACAAATATTTTAGAAGGTCTGGTGCTACACCTCGCACGCACTGACCAGTAAGCAACAGTTTCTACACCATCCAATCGGTGGTGAAATGTTTTCTGAAAAAATATTTTAGAAGGTCTGGTGCTACACCTCGCACGCATTGACCAGTAAGCAACAGTTTCCGCACCATCCAATAGGTGAAAATAGGTTTTTTGACAAAATATTTTAGATGGTCCTGGCCACTAAGCAACAGTGCCCACACCATCCAATCGGTGATAAAATGTTTTCTGAAAAAAATATTTCAGATGGTTTGGTGCTACACCTCGCACGCTCTGACCACTAAGCAACAGTTTGCACACCATCCAATCGGTGGTGAAATGTTTTCTGAAAAAATATTTTAGATGGTCCTGACCACTAAGCAACAGTGGCCACACTATCCAATCGGTGGTAAAAGGTTTTCTGAAAAAAATATTTTAGATGGTCTGGTGTTGCACGTCGCACGCACTGACCACTAAGCAACAGTTTCCGCACCATCCAATAGGAGGTAATAGGTTTTTTGACAAAATATTTTAGATGGTCCTGACCACTAAGCAACAGGTGCCTCACCATCCAATCGGTGATAAAATGTTTTCTGAACAAATATTTTAGAAGGTCTGGTGCTACACCTCGCACGCACTGACCAGTAAGCAACAGTTTCTACACCATCCAATCGGTGGTGAAATGTTTTCTGAAAAAATATTTTAGAGGGTCTGGTGCTACACCTCGCACGCACAGACCAGTAAGCAACAGTTTCTACACCATCCAATCGGTGGTGAAATGTTTTCTGAAAAAATATTTTAGATGGTCCTGGCCACTAAGCAACAGTGCCCACACCATCCAATCGGTGATAAAATGTTTTCTGAACAAATATTTTAGAAGGTCTGGTGCTACACCTCGCACGCACTGACCAGTAAGCAACAGTTTCTACACCATCCAATCGGTGGTGAAATGTTTTCTGAAAAAATATTTTAGAAGGTCTGGTGCTACACCTCGCACGCACTGACCAGTAAGCAACAGTTTCCGCACCATCCAATAGGTGATAATAGGTTTTTTGACAAAATATTTTAGATGGTCCTGGCCACTAAGCAACAGGTGCCTCACCATCCAATCGATGGTAAAAGGTTTTCTGAAAACATATTTTAGAAGATCTGGTGCTGCACCTCGCACGCTCTGACCACTAAGCAACAGTTTCTACACCATCCAATCGGTGGTGAAATGTTTTCTGAAAAAAAATTTTAGATGGTCCTGACTACAAAGCAACAGTGCCCACACCATCCAATCGGTGATAAAATGTTTTCTGAAAAAATATTTTAGAAGGTCTGGTGCTACACCTCGCACGCACTGACCACTAAGCAATAGTTTCTACACCATCCAATCGGTGGTGAAATGTTTTCTGAAAAAAATATTTTAGATGGTCCTGGCCACTAAGCAACAGTGCCCACACCATCCAATCGGTGATAAAATGTTTTCTGAAAAAATATTTTAGAACTTCTGGTGCTACACCTCGCACGCACTGACCACTAAGCAACAGTTTCTACACCATCCAATCGGTGGTGAAATGTTTTCTGAAAAAATATTTTAGATGGTCCTGACCACTAAGCAACAGTTTCCGCACCATCCAATAGGTGATAATAGGTTTTTTGACAAAATATTTTAGATGGTCCTGGCCACTAAGCAACAGGTGCCTCACCATCCAATCGATGGTAAAAGGTTTTCTGAAAACATATTTTAGAAGATCTGGTGCTGCACCTCGCACGCTCTGACCAGTAAGCAACAGTTTCCGCACCATCCAATAGGTGATAATAGGTTTTTTGACAAAATATTTTAGATGGTCCTGACCACTAAGCAACAGGTGCCTCACCATCCAATCGGTGGTAAAAGGTTTTCAGAAAAAAATATTTAAGAAGGTCTGGTGCTACACCACGTACGCACTGATCACTAAGCAACAGCTTCCACACCATCCAATCGATTGTAAAAGGTTTTTTGAAAAAATATTTTAGATGGTCCTGACCACTAAGCAACAGTGGCCACACCATCCAGTCGGTAGTAAAATGATTTTTTGAAAAAAATTTTGTAGATGGTCTGGTGTTGCATGTCGCACGCACTGACCACTAAGCAACATTTTCCACAATATCCCATAGGTGGTAACAGGTTTTTTGACAAAATATTTTAGATGGTCCTGACCACTAAGCAACAGTGGCCAAACCATCCAGTCGGTGGTAAAAGGTTTTCTGAAAAAATATTTTAGATGGTCTGGTGTTGCATGTCGCACGCACTGAACACTAAGCAACAGATTCCGCACCATCCAATAGGTGGTAATAGGTTTTTTGACAAAATATTTTAGATGGTCCTGACCACTAAGCAACAGGTGCCTCACCATCCAATCGGTGGTAAAAGGTTTTCTGAAGAAAATATTTAAGAAGGTCTGGTGCTACACCACGTACGCACTGATCACTAAGCAACAGCTTCCACACCATTCAATCGATTGTAAAAGGTTTTTTGAAAAAATATTTTAGATGGTCCTGACCACTAAGCAACAGTTTCCGCACCATCCAATAGGTGGTAATAGGTTTTTTGACAAAATATTTTAGATGGTCCTGACCACTAAGCAACAGGTGCCTCACAATCCAATCGGTGGTAAAAGGTTTTCAGAAAAAATATTTAAGAAGGTCTGGTGCTACACCACGTACGCACTGATCACTAAGCAACAGCTTCCACACCATCCAATCGATTGTAAAAGGTTTTTTGAAATAATATTTTAGATGGTCCTGACCACTAAGCAACAGTGGCCACACCATCCAGTCGGTAGTAAAATGATTTGCTGAAAAAAATTTTTTAGATGGTCTGGTGTTGCAAGTCGCACGCACTGACCACTAAGCAACATTTTCCACACCATCCCATAGGTTGTAATAGGTTTTTTGACAAAATATTTTAGATGGTCCTGACCACTAAGCAACAGTGGCCAAACCATCAAGTCGGTGGAAAAAGGTTTTCTGAAAAAATATTTTAGATGGTCTTGTGTTGCATGTCGAACGCACTGAACACTAAGCAACAGTTTCCGCACCATTGAATAGGTGGTAATAGGTTTTTTGACAAAATATTTTAGATGGTCCTGACCACTAAGCAACAGGTGCCTCACCATCCAATCGGTGGTAAAAAGTTTTCTGAAGAAAATATTTAAGAAGGTCTGGTGCTACACCTCATACGTACTGACTACAAAGCAACAGTGCCCACACCATCCAATCGGTGCTAAAATGTTTTCTGAGAAAATATTTTAGGAGGTCTGGTGCTACACCTCGCACGCAATGACCAGTAAGCAACAGTTTCTACACCATTCAATCGGTGGTGAAATGTTTTCTGAAAAAATATTTTAGATGGTCCTGACCACTAAGCAACAGGGGCCACACCATGCAATCGGTGGTAAAAGGTTTTCTGAACAAATATTTTAGATGGTCTGGTGTTACATTTCGCACGCACTGACCACTAAGTAACATTTTCCACAAATTCGACTCGGTGGTAAAAGGTTTTCTGAAAAAATATTTTAGAAGGTCTGGTGCTGCACCTCGCACGCTCTGACCACTAAGCAACAGTGGCCACACCATCCAATCGGTGGTAAAAGGTTTTCTGAAGAAAATATTTAAGAAGGTCTGGTGCTACACCTCATACGTACTGACTACAAAGCAACAGTTCCCACACCATCCAATCGGTGATAAAATGTTTTCTGAAAAAATATTTTAGAAGGTCTGGTGCTACACCTCGCACGCACTGACCAGTAAGCAACAGTTTCTACACCATCCAATCGGTGGTGAAATGTTTTCTGAAAAAATATTTTAGATGGTCCTGGCCACTAAGCAACAGTG
The DNA here is from genome assembly GCA_963583995.1 of Xylota segnis. Classification (NCBI taxonomy): domain Eukaryota; kingdom Metazoa; phylum Arthropoda; class Insecta; order Diptera; family Syrphidae; genus Xylota; species Xylota segnis. Next base: position 88,805,557 of record OY757236.1, on the reverse strand, counting down.
CCCACACCATCCAATCGGTGATGAAATGTTTTCTGAACAAATATTTTAGAAGGTCTGGTGCTACACCTTGCACGCACTGACCAGTAAGCAACAGTTTCTACACCATCCAATCGGTGGTGAAATGTTTTCTGAAAAAATATTTTAGAAGGTCTGGTGCTACACCTCGCACGCACTGACCAGTAAGCAACAGTTTCCGCACCATCCAATAGGTGATAATAGGTTTTTTGACAAAATATTTTAGATGGTCCTGGCCACTAAGCAACAGTGCCCACACCATCCAATCGGTGATAAAATGTTTTCTGAAAAAAATATTTGAGATGGTTTGGTGCTACACCTCGCACGCTCTGACCACTAAGCAACAGTTTGCACACCATCCAATCGGTGGTGAAATGTTTTCTGAAAAAATATTTTAGATGGTCCTGACCACTAAGCAACAGTGGCCACACTATCCAATCGGTGGTAAAAGGTTTTCTGAAAAAAATATTTTAGATGGTCTGGTGTTGCACGTCGCACGCACTGACCACTAAGCAACAGTTTCCGCACCATCCAATAGGAGGTAATAGGTTTTTTGACAAAATATTTTAGATGATCCTGACCACTAAGCAACAGGTGCCTTACCATCCAATCGGTGGTAAAAGGTTTTCTGACAAAAATATTTAAGAAGGTCTGGTGCTACACCTCACACGTACTGACTACAAAGCAACAGTGCCCACACCATCCAATCGGTGATAAAATGTTTTCTAAAAAAATATTTTAGAAGGTCTGGTGCTACACCTCGCACGCACTGACCAGTAAGCAACAGTTTCTACACCATCCAATCGGTGGTGAAATGTTTTCTGAAAAAATATTTTAGATGGTCCTGGCCACTAAGCAACAGTGCCCACACCATCCAATCGGTGATGAAATGTTTTCTGAACAAATATTTTAGAAGGTCTGGTGCTACACCTCGCACGCACTGACCAGTAAGCAACAGTTTCTACACCATCCAATCGGTGGTGAAATGTTTTCTGAAAAAATATTTTAGAAGGTCTGGTGCTACACCTCGCACGCTCTGACCACTAAGCAACAGTTTGCACACCATCCAATCGGTGGTGAAATGTTTTCTGAAAAAATATTTTAGATGGTCCTGACCACTAAGCAACAGTGGCCACACTATCCAATCGGTGGTAAAAGGTTTTCTGAAAAAAATATTTTAGATGGTCTGGTGTTGCACGTCGCACGCTCTGACCACTAAGCAACAGTTTCCGCACCATCCAATAGGAGGTAATAGGTTTTTTGACAAAATATTTTAGATGGTCCTGACCACTAAGCAACAGGTGCCTCACCATCCAATCGGTGGTAAAAGGTTTTCCGAAAAAATATTTCAGATGGTTTGGTGTTGCACGTCGCACGCACTGACCACTAAGCAACAGTTTCCACACCATCCAATCGGTGGTAAAATGTTTTCGGAAAAAATATTTTAGATGGTCGTGACCACTTAGCAACAGTGGCCACACCATCCAATCGGTGGTAAAAGGTTTTCTGAAAAAATATTTCAGATGGTCCTGACCACTAAGCAACAGTTTCTACACCATCCAATCGGTGGTGAAATGTTTTCTGAAAAAATATTTTAGAAGGTCTGGTGCTACACCTCGCACGCACTGACCAGTAAGCAACAGTTTCTACACCATCCAATGGGTGGTGAAATGTTTTCTGAAAAAATATTTTAGAAGGTCTGGTGCTACACCTCGCACGCTCTGACCACTAAGCAACAGTTTGCACACCATCCAATCGGGGGTGAAATGTTTTCTGAAAAAATATTTTAGATGGTCCTGACCACTAAGCAACAGTGGCCACACTATCCAATCGGTGGTAAAAGGTTTTCTGAAAAAAATATTTTAGATGGTCTGGTGTTGCACGTCGCACGCACTGACCACTAAGCAACAGTTTCCGCACCATCCAATAGGAGGTAATAGGTTTTTTGACAAAATATTTTAGATGGTCCTGACCACTAAGCAACAGGTGCCTCACCATCCAATCGGTGGTAAAAGGTTTTCCGAAAAAATATTTCAGATGGTTTGGTGTTGCACGTCGCACGCACTGACCACTAAGCAACAGTTTCCACACCATCCAATCGGTGGTAAAATGTTTTCTGAAAAAATATTTTAGATGGTCCTGACCACTAAGAAACCGTGGCCACACCATCCAATCGGTGGTAAAAGGATTTCTGAAAAAATATTTTAGATGGTCGTGACCACTAAGCAACAGTTTGCACACCATCCAATCGGTGGTGAAATGTTTTCTGAAAAAATATTTTAGATGGTCCTGACCACTAAGCAACAGTGGCCACACTATCCAATCGGTGGTAAAAGGTTTTCTGAAAAAAATATTTTAGATGGTCTGGTGTTGCACGTCGCACGCACTGACCACTAAGCAACAGTTTCCGCACCATCCAATAGGAGGTAATAGGTTTTTTGACAAAATATTTTAGATGGTCCTGACCACTAAGCAACAGGTGCCTCACCATCCAATCGGTGGTAAAAGGTTTTCCGAAAAAATATTTCAGATGGTTTGGTGTTGCACGTCGCACGCACTGACCACTAAGCAACAGTTTCCACACCATCCAATCGGTAGTAAAATGTGTTCTGAAAAAATATTTTAGATGGTCCTGACCACTAAGAAACCGTGGCCACACCATCCAATCGGTGGTAAAAGGTTTTCCGAAAAATTATTTCAGATGGTTTGGTGTTGCACGTCGCACGCACTGACCACTAAGCAACAGTTTTCACACCATCCAATCGGTGGTAAAATGTTATCTGAAAAAATATTTTAGATGGTCCTGACCACTAAGAAACCGTGGCCACACCATCCAATCGGTGGTAAAAGGTTTTCTGAAAAAATATTTTAGATGGTCCTGACCACTAAGAAACAGTGGCCACACCATCCAATCGGTGGTAAAAGGTTTTCTGAAAAAATATTTCAGATGGTCCTGACCACTAAGCAACAGTTTCTACACCATCCAATCGGTGGTGAAATGTTTTCTGAAAAAATATTTAAGAAGGTCTGGTGCTACACCTCACACGTACTGACTACAAAGCAACAGTGCCCACACCATCCAATCGGTGATAAAATGTTTTCTGAAAAAATATTTTAGAAGGTCTGGTGCTACACCTCGCACGCACTGACCAGTAAGCAACAGTTTCCGCACCATCCAATAGGTGATAATAGGTTTTTGACAAAATATTTTAGATGGTCCTGACCACTAAGCAACAGGTGCCTCACCATCCAATCGGTGGTAAAAGGTTTTCTGAAAAAAATATTTAAGAAGGTCTGGTGCTACACCTCACACGTACTGACTACAAAGCAATAGTGCCCACACCATCCAATCGGTGATAAAATGTTTTCTGAAAAAATATTTTAGAAGGTCTGGTGCTACACCTCGCACGCACTGACCAGTAAGCAACAGTTTCTACACCATCCAATCGGTGGTGAAATGTTTTCTGAAAAAATATTTTAGAAGGTCTGGTACTACACCTCGCACGCACTGACCACTAAGCAACAGTTTCCGCACCATCCAATAGGAGGTAATAGGTTTTTTGACAAAATATTTTAGATGGTCCTGACCACTAAGCAACAGGTGCCTCACCATCCAATCGGTGGTAAAAGGTTTTCCGAAAAAATATTTCAGATGGTTTGGTGTTGCACGTCGCACGCACTGACCACTAAGCAACAGTTTCCACACCATCCAATCGGTAGTAAAATGTGTTCTGAAAAAATATTTTAGATGGTCCTGACCACTAAGAAACCGTGGCCACACCATCCAATCGGTGGTAAAAGGTTTTCCGAAAAATTATTTCAGATGGTTTGGTGTTGCACGTCGCACGCACTGACCACTAAGCAACAGTTTTCACACCATCCAATCGGTGGTAAAATGTTATCTGAAAAAATATTTTAGATGGTCCTGACCACTAAGAAACCGTGGCCACACCATCCAATCGGTGGTAAAAGGTTTTCTGAAAAAATATTTTAGATGGTCCTGACCACTAAGAAACAGTGGCCACACCATCCAATCGGTGGTAAAAGGTTTTCTGAAAAAATATTTCAGATGGTCCTGACCACTAAGCAACAGTTTCTACACCATCCAATCGGTGGTGAAATGTTTTCTGAAAAAATATTTTAGATGGTCCTGGCCACTAAGCAATAGTGCCCACACCATCCAATCGGTGATGAAATGTTTTCTGAACAAATATTTTAGAAGGTCTGGTGCTACACCTCGCACGCACTGACCAGTAAGCAACAGTTTCTACACCATCCAATCGGTGGTGAAATGTTTTCTGAAAAAATATTTTAGAAGGTCTGGTGCTACACCTCGCACGCACTGACCAGTAAGCAACAGTTTCCGCACCATCCAATAGGTGATAATAGGTTTTTTGACAAAATATTTTAGATGGTCCTGGCCACTAAGCAACAGTGCCCACACCATCCAATCGGTGATAAAATGTTTTCTGAAAAAAATATTTGAGATGGTTTGGTGCTACACCTCGCACGCTCTGACCACTAAGCAACAGTTTGCACACCATCCAATCGGTGGTGAAATGTTTTCTGAAAAAATATTTTAGATGGTCCTGACCACTAAGCAACAGTGGCCACACTATCCAATCGGTGGTAAAAGGTTTTCTGAAAAAAATATTTTAGATGGTCTGGTGTTGCACGTCGCACGCACTGACCACTAAGCAACAGTTTCCGCACCATCCAATAGGAGGTAATAGGTTTTCTGAAAAAAATATTTAAGAAGGTCTGGTGCTACACCTCACACGTACTGACTACAAAGCAATAGTGCCCACACCATCCAATCGGTGATAAAATGTTTTCTGAAAAAATATTTTAGAAGGTCTGGTGCTACACCTCGCACGCACTGACCAGTAAGCAACAGTTTCTACACCATCCAATCGGTGGTGAAATGTTTTCTGAAAAAATATTTTAGAAGGTCTGGTGCTACACCTCGCACGCACTGACCAGTAAGCAACAGTTTCTAAACCATCCAATCGGTGGTGAAATGTTTTCTGAAAAAATATTTTAGAAGGTCTGGTGCTACACCTCGCACGCACTGACCAGTAAGCAACAGTTTCCGCACCATCCAATAGGTGATAATAGGTTTTTTGACAAAATATTTTAGATGGTCCTGACCACTAAGCAACAGGTGCCTCACCATCCAATGGGTGGTAAAAGGTTTTCCGAAAAAATATTTCAGATGGTTTGGTGTTGCACGTCGCACGCACTGACCACTAAGCAACAGTTTTCACACCATCCAATCGGTGGTAAAGTGTTTTCTGAAAAAATATTTTAGATGGTCCTGACCACTAAGAAACCGTGGCCACACCATCCAATCGGTGGTGAAAGGATTTCTGAAAAAATATTTTAGATGGTCGTGACCACTTAGCAACAGTGGCCACACCATCCAATCGGTGGTAAAAGGTTTTCTGAAAAAATATTTCAGATGGTCCTGACCACTAAGCAACAGTTTCTACACCATCCAATCGGTGGTGAAATGTTTTCTGAAAAAATATTTAAGAAGGTCTGGTGCTACACCTCACACGTACTGACTACAAAGCAACAGTGCCCACACCATCCAATCGGTGATAAAATGTTTTCTGAAAAAATATTTTAGAAGGTCTGGTGCTACACCTCGCACGCACTGACCAGTAAGCAACAGTTTCCGCACCATCCAATAGGTGATAATAGGTTTTTGACAAAATATTTTAGATGGTCCTGACCACTAAGCAACAGGTGCCTCACCATCCAATCGGTGGTAAAAGGTTTTCTGAAAAAAATATTTAAGAAGGTCTGGTGCTACACCTCACACGTACTGACTACAAAGCAATAGTGCCCACACCATCCAATCGGTGATAAAATGTTTTCTGAAAAAATATTTTAGAAGGTCTGGTGCTACACCTCGCACGCACTGACCAGTAAGCAACAGTTTCTACACCATCCAATCGGTGGTGAAATGTTTTCTGAAAAAATATTTTAGAAGGTCTGGTACTACACCTCGCACGCACTGACCAGTAAGCAACAGTTTCCGCACCATCCAATAGGTGATAATAGGTTTTTTGACAAAATATTTTAGATGGTCCTGACCACTAAGCAACAGGTGCCTCACCATCCAATCGGTGGTAAAAGGTTTTCCGAAAAAATATTTCAGATGGTTTGGTGTTGCACGTCGCACGCACTGACCACTAAGCAACAGTTTTCACACCATCCAATCGGTGGTAAAGTGTTTTCTGAAAAAATATTTTAGATGGTCCTGACCACTAAGAAACCGTGGCCACACCATCCAATCGGTGGTGAAAGGATTTCTGAAAAAATATTTTGGATGGTCGTGACCACTTAGCAACAGTGGCCACACCATCCAATCGGTGGTAAAAGGTTTTCTGAAAAAATATTTCAGATGGTCCTGACCACTAAGCAACAGTTTCTACACCATCCAATCGGTGGTGAAATGTTTTCTGAAAAAATATTTTAGATGGTCCTGGCCACTAAGCAACAGTGCCCACACCATCCAATCGGTGATGAAATGTTTTCTGAACAAATATTTTAGAAGGTCTGGTGCTACACCTCGCACGCACTGACCAGTAAGCAACAGTTTCTACACCATCCAATCGGTGGTGAAATGTTTTCTGAAAAAATATTTTAGAAGGTCTGGTGCTACACCTCGCACGCACTGACCAGTAAGCAACAGTTTCCGCACCATCCAATAGGTGATAATAGGTTTTTTGACAAAATATTTTAGATGGTCCTGGCCACTAAGCAACAGTGCCCACACCATCCAATCGGTGATAAAATGTTTTCTGAAAAAAATATTTGAGATGGTTTGGTGCTACACCTCGCACGCTCTGACCACTAAGCAACAGTTTGCACACCATCCAATCGGTGGTGAAATGTTTTCTGAAAAAATATTTTAGATGGTATTGACCACTAAGCAACAGTGGCCACACTATCCAATCGGTGGTAAAAGGTTTTCTGAAAAAAATATTTTAGATGGTCTGGTGTTGCACGTCGCACGCACTGACCACTAAGCAACAGTTTCCGCACCATCCAATAGGAGGTAATAGGTTTTTTGACAAAATATTTTAGATGGTCCTGACCACTAAGCAACAGGTGCCTCACCATCCAATCGGTGGTAAAAGGTTTTCTGAAAAAAATATTTAAGAAGGTCTGGTGCTACACCTCACACGTACTGACTACAAAGCAACAGTGCCCACACCATCCAATCGGTGATAAAATGTTTTCTGAAAAAATATTTTAGAAGGTCTGGTGCTACACCTCGCACGCACTGACCAGTAAGCAACAGTTTCTACACCATCCAATCGGTGGTGAAATTTTTTCTGAAAAAATATTTTAGATGGTCCTGGCCACTAAGAAACAGTGCCCACACCATCCAATCGGTGATAAAATGTTTTCTGAACAAATATTTTAGAAGGTCTGGTGCTACACCTCGCACGCACTGACCAGTAAGCAACAGTTTCTACACCATCCAATCGGTGGTGAAATGTTTTCTGAAAAAATATTTTAGAAGGTCTGGTGCTACACCTCGCACGCACTGACCAGTAAGCAACAGTTTCCGCACCATCCAATAGGTGATAATAGGTTTTTTGACAAAATATTTTAGATGGTCCTGACCACTAAGCAACAGGTGCCTCACCATCCAATCGGTGATAAAATGTTTTCTGAAAAAATATTTTAGATGGTCTGGTGTTGAAGCTTGCACGCTCTTACCACTAAGCAACAGTGGCCACACCATCCAATCGGTGGTAAAAGGATTTCTGAAAAAATATTTTAGATAGTCCTGACCACTAAGCAACATTGGCCACACTACCCCATCGGTGGTAAAAGGTTTTCTGAAAAAAAATATTTTAGATGGTCTATTGTTTCACCTCGCACGCCCTGACCACTAAGCAACAGTGGCCACACCATCCAATCGGTGGTAAAATGTTTTCTGAAAAAAATATTTCAGATGGTTTGGTGCTACAACTCGCACGCTCTGACCACTAAGCAACAGTTTACACACCATCCAATAGGTGGTAATAGGTTTTTTGACAAAATATTTTACATGGTCCTGACCACTAAGCAACAGGTGCCTCACCATCCAATCGGTGGTAAAAGGTTTTCTGAAAAAAATATTTAAGAAGGTCTGGTGCTACACCTCACACGTACTGACTACAAGGCAAGAGTGCCCATACCATCCAATCGGTGATAAAATGTCTTCTGAAAAAATATTTTAGAAGGTCTGGTGCTACACCTTACACGTACTGACTACAAAGCAACAGTTCCCACACCATCCAATCGGTGATAAAATGTTTTCTGAAAAAATATTTTAGAAGGTCTGGTGCTACACCTTACACGTACTGACTACAAAGCAACAGTTCCCACACCATCCAATCGGTGATAAAATGTTTTCTAAAAAAATATTTTAGAAGGTCTGGTGCTACACCTCGCACGCACTGACCAGTAAGCAACAGTTTCCGCACCATCCAATAGGTGATAATAGGTTTTTGACAAAATATTTTAGATGGTCCTGACCACTAAGCAACAGGTGCCTCACCATCCAATCGGTGGTAAAAGGTTTTCTGAAAAAAATATTTAAGAAGGTCTGGTGCTACACCTCACACGTACTGACTACAAAGCAATAGTGCCCACACCATCCAATCGGTGATAAAATGTTTTCTGAAAAAATATTTTAGAAGGTCTGGTGCTACACCTCGCACGCACTGACCAGTAAGCAACAGTTTCTACACCATCCAATCGGTGGTGAAATGTTTTCTGAAAAAATATTTTAGAAGGTCTGGTGCTACACCTCGCACGCACTGACCAGTAAGCAACAGTTTCCGCACCATCCAATAGGTGATAATAGGTTTTTTGACAAAATATTTTAGATGGTCCTGACCACTAAGCAACAGGTGCCTCACCATCCAATCGGTGGTAAAAGGTTTTCCGAAAAAATATTTCAGATGGTTTGGTGTTGCACGTCGCACGCACTGACCACTAAGCAACAGTTTTCACACCATCCAATCGGTGGTAAAGTGTTTTCTGAAAAAATATTTTAGATGGTCCTGACCACTAAGAAACCGTGGCCACACCATCCAATCGGTGGTGAAAGGATTTCTGAAAAAATATTTTGGATGGTCGTGACCACTTAGCAACAGTGGCCACACCATCCAATCGGTGGTAAAAGGTTTTCTGAAAAAATATTTCAGATGGTCCTGACCACTAAGCAACAGTTTCTACACCATCCAATCGGTGGTGAAATGTTTTCTGAAAAAATATTTTAGAAGGTCTGGTGCTACACCTCGCACGCACTGACCAGTAGGCAACAGTTTCCGCACCATCCAATAGGTGATAATAGGTTTTTTGACAAAATATTTTAGATGGTCCTGGCCACTAAGCAACAGTGCCCACACCATCCAATCGGTGATAAAATGTTTTCTGAAAAAAATATTTGAGATGGTTTGGTGCTACACCTCGCACGCTCTGACCACTAAGCAACAGTTTGCACACCATCCAATCGGTGGTGAAATGTTTTCTGAAAAAATATTTTAGATGGTCCTGACCACTAAGCAACAGTGGCCACACTATCCAATCGGTGGTAAAAGGTTTTCTGAAAAAAATATTTTAGATGGTCTGGTGTTGCACGTCGCACGCACTGACCACTAAGCAACAGTTTCCGCACCATCCAATAGGAGGTAATAGGTTTTTTGACAAAATATTTTAGATGGTCCTGACCACTAAGCAACAGGTGCCTCACCATCCAATCGGTGGTAAAAGGTTTTCTGAAAAAAATATTTAAGAAGGTCTGGTGCTACACCTCACACGTACTGACTACAAAGCAACAGTGCCCACACCATCCAATCGGTGATAAAATGTTTTCTGAAAAAATATTTTAGAAGGTCTGGTGCTACACCTCGCACGCACTGACCAGTAAGCAACAGTTTCTACACCATCCAATCGGTGGTGAAATTTTTTCTGAAAAAATATTTTAGATGGTCCTGGCCACTAAGAAACAGTGCCCACACCATCCAATCGGTGATAAAATGTTTTCTGAACAAATATTTTAGAAGGTCTGGTGCTACACCTCGCACGCACTGACCAGTAAGCAACAGTTTCTACACCATCCAATCGGTGGTGAAATGTTTTCTGAAAAAATATTTTAGAAGGTCTGGTGCTACACCTCGCACGCACTGACCAGTAAGCAACAGTTTCCGCACCATCCAATAGGTGATAATAGGTTTTTTGACAAAATATTTTAGATGGTCCTGACCACTAAGCAACAGGTGCCTCACCATCCAATCGGTGATAAAATGTTTTCTGAAAAAATATTTTAGATGGTCTGGTGTTGAAGCTTGCACGCTCTTACCACTAAGCAACAGTGGCCACACCATCCAATCGGTGGTAAAAGGATTTCTGAAAAAATATTTTAGATAGTCCTGACCACTAAGCAACATTGGCCACACTACCCCATCGGTGGTAAAAGGTTTTCTGAAAAAAAATATTTTAGATGGTCTATTGTTTCACCTCGCACGCCCTGACCACTAAGCAACAGTGGCCACACCATCCAATCGGTGGTAAAATGTTTTCTGAAAAAAATATTTCAGATGGTTTGGTGCTACAACTCGCACGCTCTGACTACAAGGCAAGAGTGCCCATACCATCCAATCGGTGATAAAATGTCTTCTGAAAAAATATTTTAGAAGGTCTGGTGCTACACCTTACACGTACTGACTACAAAGCAACAGTTCCCACACCATCCAATCGGTGATAAAATGTTTTCTGAAAAAATATTTTAGAAGGTCTGGTGCTACACCTTACACGTACTGACTACAAAGCAACAGTTCCCACACCATCCAATCGGTGATAAAATGTTTTCTAAAAAAATATTTTAGAAGGTCTGGTGCTACACCTCGCACGCACTGACCAGTAAGCAACAGTTTCTACACCATCCAATCGGTGATAAAATGTTTTCTGAACAAATATTTTAGAAGGTCTGGTGCTACACCTCGCACGCACTGACCAGTAAGCAACAGTTTCTACACCATCCAATCGGTGGTGAAATGTTTTCTGAAAAAATATTTTAGAAGGTCTGGTGCTACACCTCGCACGCACTGACCAGTAAGCAACAGTTTCCGCACCATCCAATAGGTGATAATAGGTTTTTTGACAAAATATTTTAGATGGTCCTGACCAATAAGCAACAGGTGCCTCACCATCCAATCGGTGGTAAAAGGTTTTCTGAAGAAAATATTTAAGAAGGTCTGGTGCTACACCTCATACGTACTGACTACAAAGCAACAGTTCCCACACCATCCAATCGGTGATAAAATGTTTTCTGAAAAAATATTTTAGAAGGTCTGGTGCTACACCTTACACGTACTGACTACAAAGCAACAGTTCCCACACCATCCAATCGGTGATAAAATGTTTTCTAAAAAAATATTTTAGAAGGTCTGGTGCTACACCTCGCACGCACTGACCAGTAAGCAACAGTTTCTACACCATCCAATCGGTGGTGAAATGTTTTCTGAAAAAATATTTTAGATGGTCCTGGCCACTAAGCAACAGTGCCCACACCATCCAATCGGTGATGAAATGTTTTCTGAACAAATATTTTAGAAGGTCTGGTGCTACACCTCGCACGCACTGACCAGTAAGCAACAGTTTCTACACCATCCAATCGGTGGTGAAATGTTTTCTGAAAAAATATTTTAGAAGGTCTTGTGCTACACCTCGCACGCTCTGACCACTAAGCAACAGTTTACACACCATCCAATAGGTGGTAATAGGTTTTTTGACAAAAGATTTTAGATGGTCCTGACCACTAAGCAACAGGTGCCTCACCATCCAATCGGTGGTAAAAGGTTTTCTGAAAAAAATATTTAAGAAGGTCTGGTGCTACACCTCACACGTACTGACTACAAGGCAACAGTGCCCATACCATCCAATCGGTGATAAAATGTTTTCTGAAAAAATATTTTAGAAGGTCTGGTGCTAAACCTCGCACGCACCGACCAGTAAGCAACAGTTTCTACACCATCCAATCGGTGGTGAAATGTTTTCTGAAAAAATATTTTAGATGGTCCTGGCCACTAAGCAACAGGTGCCTCACCATCCAATCGGTGATAAAATGTTTTCTGAAAAAATATTTTAGATGGTCTGGTGTTGAAGCTTGCACGCTCTTACCACTAAGCAACAGTGGCCACACCATCCAATCGGTGGTAAAAGGATTTCTGAAAAAATATTTTAGATAGTCCTGACCACTAAGCAACATTGGCCACACTACCCCATCGGTGGTAAAAGGTTTTCTGAAAAAAAATATTTTAGATGGTCTGGTGTTGCACCTCGCACGCCCTGACCACTAAGCAACAGTGGCCACACCATCCAATCGGTGGTAAAATGTTTTCTGAAAAAAATATTTCAGATGGTTGGGTGCTACACCTAGCACGCTCTGACCACTAAGCAACAGTTTACACACCATCCAATAGGTGATAATAGGTTTTTTGACAAAATATTTTAGATGGTCCTGACCACTAAGCAACAGGTCCCTCACCATCCAATCGGTGGTAAAAGGTTTTCTGAAAAAAATATTTAAGAAGGTCTGGTGCTACACCTCACACGTACTGACTACAAAGCAACAGTGCCCATACCATCCAATCGGTGATAAAATGTTTTCTGAAAAAAAATTTTAGAAGGTCTGGTGCTAAACCTCGCACGCACTGACCAGTAAGCAACAGTTTCTACACCATCCAATCGGTGATAAAATGTTTTCTGAAAAAATATTTTAGAATGTCTGGTGCTACACCTCGCACGCGCTGACCACTAAGCAACAGTTTCTACACCATCCAATCGGTGGTGAAATGTTTTCTGAAAAAAATATTTAAGAAGGTCTGGTGCTACACCACGTATGCACTGATCACTAAGCAACAGTTTGCACACCATCCAATCGATTGTAAAAGGTTTTTGAAAAAATATTTTAGATGGTCCTGACCACTAAGCAACAGTGGCCACACCATCCAGTCGGTAGTAAAATGATTTTCTGAAAAAAATTTTTTAGATGGTCTGGTGTTGCATGTCGCACGCACTGACCACTAAGCAACATTTTCCACACCATCCCATAGGTGGTAATAGGTTTTTTGACAAAATATTTTAGATGGTTCTGACCACTAAGCAACAGTGGCCACACCATCCAGTCGGTGGTAAAAGGTTTTCTGAAAAAATATTTTAGATGGTCCTGACCACAAAGCAACAGGTGCCTCTCCATCCAATCGGTGGTAAAAGGTTTTCTGAAAAAAATATTTAAGAAGGTCTGGTGCCACACCACGTACGCACTGATCACTAAGCAACAGTGGCCACACCATCCAATCGGTGGTAAAAGGTTTTCCGAATAAATATTTCAGATGGTCCTGACCACTAAGCAACAGTTTCTACACCATCCAATCGGTGGTGAAATGTTTTCTGAAAAAAATATTTAAGAAGGTCTGGTGCTACACCACGTACGCACTGATCACTAAGCAATAGTTTCTACACCATCCAATCGGTGGTGAAATGTTTTCTGAAAAAAATATTTTAGATGGTCCTGGCCACTAAGCAACAGTGCCCATACCATCCAATCGGTGATAAAATGTTTTCTGAAAAAATATTTTAGAACGTCTGGTGCTACACCTCGCACGCACTGACCACTAAGCAACAGTTTCTACACCATCCAGTCGGTGGTAAAAGGTTTTCTGAAAAAATATTTTAGAAGGTCTTGTGCTACACCTCGCACGCTCTGACCACTAAGCAACAGTTTACACACCATCCAATAGGTGGTAATAGGTTTTTTGACAAAAGATTTTAGATGGTCCTGACCACTAAGCAACAGGTGCCTCACCATCCAATCGGTGGTAAAAGGTTTTCTGAAAAAAATATTTAAGAAGGTCTGGTGCTACACCACGTACGCACTGATCACTAAGCAACAGTGGCCACACCATCCAATCGGTGGTAAAAGGTTTTCCGAATAAATATTTCAGATGGTCCTGACCACTAAGCAACAGTTTCTACACCATCCAATCGGTGGTGAAATGTTTTCTGAAAAAAATATTTAAGAAGGTCTGGTGCTACACCACGTACGCACTGATCACTAAGCAATAGTTTCTACACCATCCAATCGGTGGTGAAATGTTTTCTGAAAAAAATATTTTAGATGGTCCTGGCCACTAAGCAACAGTGCCCATACCATCCAATCGGTGATAAAATGTTTTCTGAAAAAATATTTTAGAACGTCTGGTGCTACACCTCGCACGCACTGACCAGTAAGCAACAGTTTCTACACCATCCAATCGGTGGTGAAATGTTTTCTGAAAAAATATTTTAGAAGGTCTTGTGCTACACCTCGCACGCTCTGACCACTAAGCAACAGTTTACACACCATCCAATAGGTGGTAATAGGTTTTTTGACAAAAGATTTTAGATGGTCCTGACCACTAAGCAACAGGTGCCTCACCATCCAATCGGTGGTAAAAGGTTTTCTGAAAAAAATATTTAAGAAGGTCTGGTGCTACACCTCACACGTACTGACTACAAGGCAACAGTGCCCATACCATCCAATCGGTGATAAAATGTTTTCTGAAAAAATATTTTAGAAGGTCTGGTGCTAAACCTCGCACGCACCGACCAGTAAGCAACAGTTTCTACACCATCCAATCGGTGGTGAAATGTTTTCTGAAAAAATATTTTAGATGGTCCTGGCCACTAAGCAACAGGTGCCTCACCATCCAATCGGTGATAAAATGTTTTCTGAAAAAATATTTTAGATGGTCTGGTGTTGAAGCTTGCACGCTCTTACCACTAAGCAACAGTGGCCACACCATCCAATCGGTGGTAAAAGGATTTCTGAAAAAATATTTTAGATAGTCCTGACCACTAAGCAACATTGGCCACACTACCCCATCGGTGGTAAAAGGTTTTCTGAAAAAAAATATTTTAGATGGTCTGGTGTTGCACCTCGCACGCCCTGACCACTAAGCAACAGTGGCCACACCATCCAATCGGTGGTAAAATGTTTTCTGAAAAAAATATTTCAGATGGTTGGGTGCTACACCTAGCACGCTCTGACCACTAAGCAACAGTTTACACACCATCCAATAGGTGATAATAGGTTTTTTGACAAAATATTTTAGATGGTCCTGACCACTAAGCAACAGGTGCCTCACCATCCAATCGGTGGTAAAAGGTTTTCTGAAAAAAATATTTAAGAAGGTCTGGTGCTACACCTCACACGTACTGACTACAAAGCAACAGTGCCCATACCATCCAATCGGTGATAAAATATTTTCTGAAAAAAAATTTTAGAAGGTCTGGTGCTAAACCTCGCACGCACTGACCAGTAAGCAACAGTTTCTACACCATCCAATCGGTGATAAAATGTTTTCTGAAAAAATATTTTAGAATGTCTGGTGCTACACCTCGCACGCGCTGACCACTAAGCAACAGTTTCTACACCATCCAATCGGTGGTGAAATGTTTTCTGAAAAAAATATTTAAGAAGGTCTGGTGCTACACCACGTATGCACTGATCACTAAGCAACAGTTTGCACACCATCCAATCGATTGTAAAAGGTTTTTGAAAAAATATTTTAGATGGTCCTGACCACTAAGCAACAGTGGCCACACCATCCAGTCGGTAGTAAAATGATTTTCTGAAAAAAATTTTTTAGATGGTCTGGTGTTGCATGTCGCACGCACTGACCACTAAGCAACATTTTCCACACCATCCCATAGGTGGTAATAGGTTTTTTGACAAAATATTTTAGATGGTTCTGACCACTAAGCAACAGTGGCCACACCATCCAGTCGGTGGTAAAAGGTTTTCTGAAAAAATATTTTAGATGGTCCTGACCACAAAGCAACAGGTGCCTCTCCATCCAATCGGTGGTAAAAGGTTTTCTGAAAAAAATATTTAAGAAGGTCTGGTGCTACACCACGTACGCACTGATCACTAAGCAACAGTGGCCACACCATCCAATCGGTGGTAAAAGGTTTTCCGAATAAATATTTCAGATGGTCCTGACCACTAAGCAACAGTTTCTACACCATCCAATCGGTGGTGAAATGTTTTCTGAAAAAAATATTTAAGAAGGTCTGGTGCTACACCACGTACGCACTGATCACTAAGCAATAGTTTCTACACCATCCAATCGGTGGTGAAATGTTTTCTGAAAAAAATATTTTAGATGGTCCTGGCCACTAAGCAACAGTGCCCATACCATCCAATCGGTGATAAAATGTTTTCTGAAAAAATATTTTAGAACGTCTGGTGCTACACCTCGCACGCACTGACCACTAAGCAACAGTTTCTACACCATCCAGTCGGTGGTAAAAGGTTTTCTGAAAAAATATTTTAGATGGTCCTGACCACAAAGCAACAGGTGCCTCTCCATCCAATCGGTGGTAAAAGGTTTTCTGAAAAAAATATTTAAGAAGGTCTGGTGCTACACCTCGCACGCACTGACCACTAAGCAACAGTTTCTACACCATCCAGTCGGTGGTAAAAGGTTTTCTGAAAAAATATTTTAGATGGTCCTGACCACAAAGCAACAGGTGCCTCTCCATCCAATCGGTGGTAAAAGGTTTTCTGAAAAAAATATTTAAGAAGGTCTGGTGTTGCACCTCGCACGCCCTGACCACTAAGCAACAGTGGCCACACTACCCCATCGGTGGTAAAAGGTTTTCTGAAAAAAAATATTTTAGATGGTCTGGTGTTGCACCTCGCACGCCCTGACCACTAAGCAACAGTGGCCACACCATCCAATCGGTGGTGAAATGTTTTCTGAAAAAAATATTTTAGATAGTCCTGACCACTAAGCAACATTGGCCACACTACCCCATCGGTGGTAAAAGGTTTTCTGAAAAAAAATATTTTAGATGGTCTGGTGTTGCACCTCGCACGCCCTGACCACTAAGCAACAGGTGCCTCACCATCCAATCGGTGGTAAAAGGTTTTCTGAAAAAAATATTTAAGAAGGTCTGGTGCTACACCTCACACGTACTGACTACAAAGCAACAGTGCCCATACCATCCAATCGGTGATAAAATGTTTTCTGAAAAAAAATTTTAGAAGGTCTGGTGCTAAACCTCGCACGCACTGACCAGTAAGCAACAGTTTCTACACCATCCAATCGGTGATAAAATGTTTTCTGAAAAAATATTTTAGAACGTCTGGTGCTACACCTCGCACGCACTGACCACTAAGCAACAGTTTCTACACCATCCAGTCGGTGGTAAAAGGTTTTCTGAAAAAATATTTTAGATGGTCCTGACCACAAAGCAACAGGTGCCTCTCCATCCAATCGGTGGTAAAAGGTTTTCTGAAAAAAATATTTAAGAAGGTCTGGTGCTACACCACGTACGCACTGATCACTAAGCAACAGTGGCCACACCATCCAATCGGTGGTAAAAGGTTTTCCGAATAAATATTTCAGATGGTCCTGACCACTAAGCAACAGTTTCTACACCATCCAATCGGTGGTGAAATGTTTTCTGAAAAAAATATTTTAGATGGTCCTGGCCACTAAGCAACAGTGCCCATACCATCCAATCGGTGATAAAATGTTTTCTGAAAAAATATTTTAGAACGTCTGGTGCTACACCTCGCACGCACTGACCACTAAGCAACAGTTTCTACACCATCCAGTCGGTGGTAAAAGGTTTTCTGAAAAAATATTTTAGATGGTCCTGACCACAAAGCAACAGGTGCCTCTCCATCCAATCGGTGGTAAAAGGTTTTCTGAAAAAAATATTTAAGAAGGTCTGGTGCTACACCACGTACGCACTGATCACTAAGCAACAGTGGCCACACCATCCAATCGGTGGTAAAAGGTTTTCCGAATAAATATTTCAGATGGTCCTGACCACTAAGCAACAGTTTCTACACCATCCAATCGGTGGTGAAATGTTTTCTGAAAAAAATATTTAAGAAGGCCTGGTGCTACACCACGTACGCACTGATCACTAAGCAATAGTTTCTACACCATCCAATCGGTGGTGAAATGTTTTCTGAAAAAAATATTTTAGATGGTCCTGGCCACTAAGCAACAGTGCCCACACCATCCAATCGGTGATAAAATGTTTTCTGAAAAAATATTTTAGAAGGTCTGGTGCTACACCTCGCACGCACTGACCACTAAGCAATAGTTTCTACACCATCCAATCGGTGGTGAAATGTTTTCTGAAAAAAATATTTTAGATGGTCCTGGCCACTAAGCAACAGTGCCCACACCATCCAATCGGTGATAAAATGTTTTCTGAAAAAATATTTTAGAACGTCTGGTGCTACACCTCGCACGCACTGACCACTAAGCAACAGTTTCTACACCATCCAATCGGTGGTGAAATGTTTTCTGAAAAAAAATTCTAGATGGTCCTGACCACTTGTTGCGTTCAAAAAAAACGCACAAAAGTCCTTCTCCGCTCCATCCCTCCTAACCCTACCCATCCACCCTTTTTCTTGCCTTTTTTTTTTCCCGTCGTCCTCTGAAGAGCTAAGGGTTAACTGAGCGTTCCTGGGTTTTTTGGCAACTCAGTGCTCACTCTTTCCCATATGCTTGAAGGGGATGACAAAGCAGGTATCCCGGAGCCAGACGGATGAGTCTGAAGCAGGAAGAGCCAGGTGGACCGCCTGGAGACTCATCCTGACACTCTCTATGAAGACCACAAAGAGGTGAAGCGAAACCTCCAACGTCCCAAAAGCTGCAGTCCAGTTATAAGGCCAGGAGGCCCACCCTAAAACTATTTGTTTGCTCATCACCCACCATTATATAAACTCTCAGAAGAGAGCGCTATTTTTAGTTTGTAAAGGATAGCTCCCGATTCTCTGGGTACCTTTTTCCCTTAAAGTCTGCACGATGGTTTACGCGATCGATAGTTCCGCGTTAACTTATCCTTTCTCTTAGGGTCATTTTAATTATCCTTTTTGTTTGATATTTAGCCCTGGTCAGGAGAGTGGATGCGAACCCAAGCAGTCACTGAAATCCTTAAACAAACAGAGCTACGAGAGAGTGAGAACTTGAAGCGGTGAGAGAGGAAGCTGTCAGAGCTCTGGATGTGATTCCCTTTGTTCTGGCAGCTAAATCAACTGCAGCGGAGAGAACGAGGCGAATTCAGTCTCCACCAACACCAATACAGTTCCCCGCCAGAGAGACAGGCGCCAGGAACTGTTCGTTGCCAATAACGTTGGAGACGGCTGAATTCTCCTCATGAGTGTGTGTGTGTGAGAATGCGTGAGTGGATGGAAGAAGCTGGACTTGTTCCAACAAGCCACTTCTTAATCTGTAGAGAGAGAGTGAGGAAGTTCTGCGAGGCAGGAGAAAACAAAAAAACAAAAGAAAAAAAAAGACAGGAGAAGAGATCCCACAGGGGACAACACAAATAGAAAAAAAAAAAAAGGAAGAACCAGGACGATCTAGGACGAGCCTAGACAGCTGACAGGACGAGATCAGGACAGTGACTGTGGCGGGGACCACCCACCATCCCCCAACCAGGAGTTTAGGACCAGTGTTCCCGACCCCGAAGGAAAGGATAAGATAGATAAGTAGAGTATTTTATCATAGTGTTTGATAGTGAATTAGTAGTTTAGAAATCGTGTAGGATATTTTGGTGAAGAATTTATTCGCGTAAGCCATCGCCCGTTCGTTTTTATGTTGGTAACCGAAAGTCTAATTCCGGTTAGTAATACTGTTCGCGACCCACCCCGTAACTTCAACCGTATGAGAATCCGGAGCTACCCTCTGTGGCCGAATTTTCATTTCTTTTTTTATTTTAATTTCCTTTTTTTTACGGCCCCCTTTTGTATTAACCATTACCGAGGTTAATAAATATACATATACATATCTGCCACCACCACAATCAATTCTTTAATTTACAAAGGTTTTGGTAATTTTACCTTTTCCAATAAAAGATTACCTGGCGCCCCGTGCGTTCCAACCCAAGGAACAAATTCCCTACGTTTCTTTTTATCCAGGACCCACCCCAGCTGAGCAGTCGGGAATTCGCAGCAACGGATATTCGCTGCATTGTTGTGATTCCCATTTCCGCTCCCCCATCTCTCATTCGACCATTTTTTTCTTTTATTTTAGTTCCCTTTTTTAAATTAATTCCCCCTCATTAACGCGCGCGTGTAATCAACCCTTAAATCGGGATCACAACAAATTGACGCCCAACGTGTGGGGCTCAAAAAAAAATAATAATAATTTGTGTGGTGCAGTGCTTTTGTGTGTGATCAGGGAAGTGTCTGTGTTTTCTTCTTTTTTGAGAACTTTTACTTTGTTTTCTTTTTCTTCCCAGTGTTTAGGTATTCGGCCCATTCATCCCAATCTCGGTACCCTACCCTAAAGGAATACCTGTCGAGTCACCGGGTCAACGAGGGAACGATTTGTTTTCACCACCCCTTAAACCAGGTTGCAATACCCCTGGTCCCAAGTAGGTTTTCACATACCATTGTTTATTTTTCATTCGCGTATTTGGTTTTTATTATTTACTTTTGTAATATTGGTTTTTATTTTGTCCTTGATTTCTGATTTTTATTTTGAATTTTGCATTTTTGGTGCATTCCTTTGGGCCTGCACATATGTTTTTACATTTATATATATACATAAACACATATATACATATTTTTTTTCCTTCTCGTCGCACATTGTTTTGTGCGAGCGTGATAGCGGGTAGTTGTTTTGTTTTTTTTTATATATTGAATTTGGGCTCGGTGCACTAGGGAATAGTGTTGCCGTTGTATAATAGTATTAATACCTTTTTGGGATATTGTTTTTTTTTAATACCATTCGAGTTAGTATAGTTTTTCTTAATACTCTTTGTTCGGTTTTTGATTTATTTTTTTTTGTTGTACCTTTCCTTTATCGCGGTGCTGTTTTTTAAAAAAAAAAAAAAATAAGAATGGAAATTAACAGGCTTTCGCAGGAGGAACTCTCCTATGAATTAGAATTCAGGGGATTAGCAGTAGGAACGGTCGACAAGATGCGAAAGGCATTGCGGGCCGCGAAAGTCCTCGAACGACGGGGGTCGTTCGAAGGGACCGAGTATCCGTTTAGCTACGCGCAGGATAGGGACGCGGTCGAGAGTAAAATCGGCGAAATCGAGTTGCTGTTAGAGGAGAGGCCTCAACGCAACTCGTCGGAATACGCGAAGGTCGTGACCAAGATCGAGTGGGCGACTTCGCGTATTGGTCGATCCCGCCCCGACTCGAAACAGGAGGAAGAGGACAAAAAGGCCCTAAAAACTGAGCTGATGATGTTGTTGGCCACGATCGAGGACGAAGAAGACGAAGACACCTCTCAGGAGCAGCCACACCAACAACCTCAGCCACTACAGCAACATCAACCACAACAACAACTCCATCAGCAGCAGCCATCGCAAGTTGTAGAAGCAGTAGTACGTCCGGAAACGTCTACTGTCGCGTTAGGGGAGCTTCCTAGGTTCGAAAACCTTTCGAAATGGGACCTCAAGTTTTCGGGTGAGCGATGCGGATCATCGCTCAATTCGTTTTTAGAACGCGTAGGGGAATTACGCGAAGCTAGGGGGGTTAGTGAACCACAGCTGTTCAGGTCAGCTGTGGATTTGTTTTCGGGGAAGGCGCTTCTTTGGTTTAGGTCGGTTAGGAGAACCGTTTGTTCTTGGCAGGAGTTGGTAAAGGAGTTGAAACTGGAGTTCCTCCCTCCCAACTATGATGATCTTCTCTTGGAGGAGATCAGACGACGCACCCAAGGGAAGGAAGAGTCCATTGGCGTTTACGTGGCCATTATGGACAATCTATTTGGTAGGCTCTCTGAACCATTGTGTGAGAGGAGAAAGCTAGGGATGATACAGCGGAACCTGGCTCCGTTCTACCAGATGCAACTCGGGTTGGCTGACCCCAAGACCATTTCGGACTTGGTTGCATTGGCTAGAAAGTTGGAGGTGGTCCGGGCCAATGTTGACTCCTTCACTCCACCTCCCACCCAACGTTCCCGCGGCTTGTTGGAACCCGACTTGGCTTACGTAGCAGCCGAGGAACCAGAAGTTGCGGTGGTTGCGAGAAGGAGCCCTCAACCTGTTCGACGGTTGAGGTGTTTCAACTGCAACCAAGAGGGTCATCTGTCGAGTTCTTGTTCCGCTCCTAGGCGTTGTTTAGGTTGCGGTAAGGTAGGAGTTCTCCGTAGGGATTGCGGAAACTGTGCGGGAAATGGGAGTCGGTGTCTTGCAACGGCAGGGCAAGAACGCCGAAGAAATTAAGTAGGTCGCCTGCTGGCAACCAGTTGGATGTTGTGCAGCTAGGCTTTACGCTCGAGGCATCGAAGGATGACGTACGCCCATATTTAGCGGTTAGGGTTTTTGGCATTAGGCTAGTAGGGCTTTTAGATTCAGGAGCGTCGCGTACGATCATCGGTAGGGACGGGTGGAATATTTTGAAAAGTTTAGGATTAGAGTTAGGAAACGGGAAAGTTAGGCAGGTAGCTTTAGCTGATGGTGCGGGAATTAGGGTATTAGGTTGTGTTTCAGTTCCATTTGAAGTGAAGGGTAAATCGGTGTTGCTGGAATGTCTTGTCATTCCAACTCTACCTCACGTCTTGATCCTCGGTGCCGACTTTTGGGCCCGAACGGGAATCGTCCCGGATTTAAGATCAGGCGAGTGGACCTTTTCGAATCAAGCCAGGGTGGCTTCGATTTCGACGATTAAGGAAAGGTCAGAGTTGGATGAGGCACAAGATAAGCAACTATCCGGACTTGTGGAAAAGGTTTTCCAGAAGATGCCTGAAGGCATCGGGTGCACTGACATGGTGGAACACAAGATTAGGACGGCGTCTGAACCGATTAAACAGAGGTATTACCCGGTATCGCCTGCGGTTCGACGTCACATAGATAGGGAGCTAGATGATATGTTGAGGGACGGGATTATAGAGATGTCAAGTAGTCCATGGGCCTCTCCTATAGTCGTGATAAAGAAGAAGGATGGGTCCTTCAGATTTTGTGTGGACTATAGGAAGCTCAACAAAGTTACTGAGCGAGATGCTTATCCTCTCCCTTATATTTCAGCCACACTAGACAAGCTCAGGGATGCCAAGTTTCTGTCTTCGCTAGACATTAAGTCCGCATATTGGCAGATCCCTGTGGAGGAGAAGTCTAGGCCGTACACTGCCTTTACAGTACCAAACCGAGGACTCTTCCAGTTTAAGAGAATGCCATTCGGGTTGCATAACGCACCGGCGACATGGCAAAGGTTTATAGACACCGTGCTTGGGGCCGATTTAGAACCGCACGTGTTTGTATATTTGGACGATATTATCATCGTTACAAATAGTTTCCAAAAACATCTGGAAATCCTGGAAGAAGTTTTCAAGCGATTATGTGCGGCGGGGCTGAAAGTGAGCAGGGAGAAGTGTAACTTCTGCAGGTCATCTCTGAAATTCCTAGGTTACGTAGTGGATCGCCATGGGTTGCATGTGGATCCAGAAAAAGTAGAAAGCATGTTAGGGATTCCTGCACCAAGGAATGTTAGGGAAGTTAGGAGCTTTGTCGGCACGGTATCCTGGTATAGGAGATTTATACCAAACTTCTCAGTTTTGGTGAAACCGTTGACCGACTTGCTAAAGAAGAGCAGTAGGTTCATCTGGTCTGAAGAGTGCGAGGGGAGTTTTCAAAAGGCAAAGGAGTGCCTGGTGACTGCCCCGATTCTGACCTGCCCGGATTTTGAGCGGAAGTTTGTCGTACAAACAGACGCTTCGGACTATGGGGTCGGAGCAGTACTCAGTCAGACATTTGATGAGGGGGAAAAAGTAATCTGTTATTTAAGTAGGTCGTTGAATAGGAACGAGAGGAACTATTCAACCACGGAGAAGGAGTGCTTGGCTGTACTGTGGGCAGTTGAGAAGTTGCGTCCGTATATCGAAGGGGTTCGGTTTACGGTTGTGACGGATCACTATTCCCTAGTGTGGTTGAGCAACCTCAAGGATCCGTGTGGTAGGTTAGCGCGCTGGACGGTGAGGCTTCAGCAGTTCGATTTCGAAATCGTTCATCGAAAGGGAAAGGACCATGTAGTTCCCGATATGCTCTCTAGGAACGCTGCGGTTGTAGCGGAAATAGATGAGCAAAGTTCCGATCCTTGGATCGTTAAGATGATCACGAAGGTAGAATCGAATCCTTTAGCTTTTCCAGCCTGGAGGGTCGATAGGAGTATTTTATTTAAATTTGTTAGGGCAAAACACGTGGTTGTGCATGACAATAGGAATGAATGGAAAGAGGTAGTTTCAAAGCTAGATAGAGTTAGGATTTTAAAAGAATGTCATGACAACCCATTAGCAGGGCACATGGGGGTTCGCAAAACGTTTGCGAGAGTAGGGACCCAGTATTACTGGCCTAAAATGAGGTCAGATATTACCAAATATGTTAGAAATTGTAGGGTATGCCAGAGCGTAAAGCCAGTGAACGAGAAACCAGCTGGTTGGATGGTCGAGAGGAGAGGGATTTCGAATCCCTGGGAGACGATTTGTGTCGACTTGGTTGGCCCTCTGCCAAGGTCAAGTCGGGGGTTTGTTTATATTCTCACCGTCGTAGACTATTTTACTAAGTCCCCTTGTTGTTCCCCCTTAGGTCTGCGACGGCATCGGCGATTTGTAGGGATCTGGAAGATCATGTTTTTCTTTTATTCGCCGTACCCAAGTCTGTGATCTGCGACAACGGCCCTCAGTTCCGAAGTAAGGAACTGAAAACCCTCTGTGAATCTTATGGTTCACAGATTCGATTCGCTGCCCATTACCACCCCCAGGCTAATCCTGCCGCGAGGATTAACCAAATCATTAAGACGACACTTCGGGCGTACGTGTCGGAAAACCACAGGACATGGGATAGTCACCTCGCGGCGGTCGCGTGTAGTATTAGGACATCCCAACACGACGTCCTGAAGGTCTCGCCGTATTTCGCGAATTTTGGTAGGGAAATGGTTACTTACGAAGGCGGCCAAGTAAGGACCATTTCAAATGTTAGGGATAGAGACTCAGCTGTGGAAGATAGGGAAATAGATATAGGAGATAGGGACACTAGGCCGTTAGATAGGGAAAATAGAATAGGAGATAGGGAACCACCCACAGCTGATAGGGAATTAGATATGTCTATGTTAGAGAGTAGGTTTAGTAAGCTCAGGGAAGATATTAGGAAAAAGCTAGCTTTAGTGAGTCAGAAGGCGAGTAGGGCCTACAATCTCAGGAGGAGAGATGTCCAGTATCATCCGAATGAGGTTGTATGGCGTAGGAATTTCGCACTCTCCGAGGCGGCGAATTATTACGCGGCGAAACTGGCGCCGAAGTACGTTGGTCCCTTCCTCGTTCATAAGAAGGTCTCGCCTTGGACTTATGTCCTCAGGGATGAAACCGGAAGAGAGCGAGGAACATGGCACGTCAAGGATCTCAAGCCATGCATCGACGACCAAGAGCCAGAGGGCGAAGATAGTCGCGCCGAAGAAACGCCAAGAGGAACTCGCCAAGGGCGATTACGACGTAGGTAGTTGTATCGTCCCCCCTTAGCATTTGTTAACCTTTGTTGTGTCGTCTACCTGGGGTGATCCATTTCGGATTCTTTTTTCTTTTTACTTCGACATTTCGGGCGAAATGTCAACTCCTTTCTTTTAGGAGGTAAGGGTGGGGTTTGTTGCGTTAAAAAAAAACGCACAAAAGTCCTTCTCCGCTCCATCCCTCCTAACCCTACCCATCCACTCTTTTTCTTGCCTTTTTTTTTTTTCCCTTCGTCCTCTGAAGAGCTAAGGGTTAACTGAGCGTTCCTGGGTTGGTTGGCAACTCAGTGCTCACTCTTTCCCATATGCTTGAAGGGGATGACAAAGCAGGTATCCCGGAGCCAGACGGATGAGTCTGAAGCAGGAAGAGCCAGGTGGACCGCCTGGAGACTCATCCTGACACTCTCTATGAAGACCACAAAGAGGTGAAGCGAAACCTCCAACGTCCCAAAAGCTGCAGTCCAGTTATAAGGCCAGGAGGCCCACCCTAAAACTATTTGTTTGCTCATCACCCACCATTATATAAACTCTCAGAAGAGAGCGCTATTTTTAGTTTGTAAAGGATAGCTCCCGATTCTCTGGGTACCTTTTTCCCTTAAAGTCTGCACAATGGTTTACGCGATCGATAGTTCCGCGTTAACTTATCCTTTCTCTTAGGGTCATTTTAATTATCCTTTTTGTTTGATATTTAGCCCTGGTCAGGAGAGTGGATGCGAACCCAAGCAGTCACTGAAATCCTTAAACAAACAGAGCTACGAGAGAGTGAGAACTTGAAGCGGTGAGAGAGGAAGCTGTCAGAGCTCTGGATGTGATTCCCTTTGTTCTGGCAGCTAAATCAACTGCAGCGGAGAGAACGAGGCGAATTCAGTCTCCACCAACACCAATACAGTTCCCCGCCAGAGAGACAGGCGCCAGGAACTGTTCGTTGCCAATAACGTTGGAGACGGCTGAATTCTCCTCATGAGTGTGTGTGTGTGAGAATGCGTGAGTGGATGGAAGAAGCTGGACTTGTTCCAACAAGCCACTTCTTAATCTGTAGAGAGAGAGTGAGGAAGTTCTGCGAGGCAGGAGAAAACAAAAAAACAAAAGAAAAAAAAAGACAGGAGAAGAGATCCCACAGGGGACAACACAAATAGAAAAAAAAAAAAAGGAAGAACCAGGACGATCTAGGACGAGCCTAGACAGCTGACAGGACGAGATCAGGACAGTGACTGTGGCGGGGACCACCCACCATCCCCCAACCAGGAGTTTAGGACCAGTGTTCCCGACCCCGAAGGAAAGGATAAGATAGATAAGTAGAGTATTTTATCATAGTGTTTGATAGTGAATTAGTAGTTTAGAAATCGTGTAGGATATTTTGGTGAAGAATTTATTCGCGTAAGCCATCGCCCGTTCGTTTTTATGTTGGTAACCGAAAGTCTAATTCCGGTTAGTAATACTGTTCGCGACCCACCCCGTAACTTCAACCGTATGAGAATCCGGAGCTACCCTCTGTGGCCGAATTTTCATTTCTTTTTTTATTTTAATTTCCTTTTTTTTACGGCCCCCTTTTGTATTAACCATTACCGAGGTTAATAAATATACATATACATATCTGCCACCACCACAATCAATTCTTTAATTTACAAAGGTTTTGGTAATTTTACCTTTTCCAATAAAAGATTACCTGGCGCCCCGTGCGTTCCAACCCAAGGAACAAATTCCCTACGTTTCTTTTTATCCAGGACCCACCCCAGCTGAGCAGTCGGGAATTCGCAGCAACGGATATTCGCTGCATTGTTGTGATTCCCATTTCCGCTCCCCCATCTCTCATTCGACCATTTGACATTCGCGTGCGCGGCCGGTTTTGTGTCTCTCTAGTTTTTTTCTTTTATTTTAGTTCCCTTTTTTAAATTAATTCCCCCTCATTAACGCGCGCGTGTAATCAACCCTTAAATCGGGATCACAACAAATTGACGCCCAACGTGTGGGGCTCAAAAAAAAATAATAATAATTTGTGTGGTGCAGTGCTTTTGTGTGTGATCAGGGAAGTGTCTGTGTTTTCTTCTTTTTTGAGAACTTTTACTTTGTTTTCTTTTTCTTCCCAGTGTTTAGGTATTCGGCCCATTCATCCCAATCTCGGTACCCTACCCTAAAGGAATACCTGTCGAGTCACCGGGTCAACGAGGGAACGATTTGTTTTCACCACCCCTTAAACCAGGTTGCAATACCCCTGGTCCCAAGTAGGTTTTCACATACCATTGTTTATTTTTCATTCGCGTATTTGGTTTTTATTATTTACTTTTGTAATATTGGTTTTTATTTTGTCCTTGATTTCTGATTTTTATTTTGAATTTTGCATTTTTGGTGCATTCCTTTGGGCCTGCACATATGTTTTTACATTTATATATATACATAAACACATATATACATATTTTTTTTCCTTCTCGTCGCACATTGTTTTGTGCGAGCGTGATAGCGGGTAGTTGTTTTGTTTTTTTTTATATATTGAATTTGGGCTCGGTGCACTAGGGAATAGTGTTGCCGTTGTATAATAGTATTAATACCTTTTTGGGATATTGTTTTTTTTTAATACCATTCGAGTTAGTATAGTTTTTCTTAATACTCTTTGTTCGGTTTTTGATTTATTTTTTTTTGTTGTACCTTTCCTTTATCGCGGTGCTGTTTTTTAAAAAAAAAAAAAAATAAGAATGGAAATTAACAGGCTTTCGCAGGAGGAACTCTCCTATGAATTAGAATTCAGGGGATTAGCAGTAGGAACGGTCGACAAGATGCGAAAGGCATTGCGGGCCGCGAAAGTCCTCGAACGACGGGGGTCGTTCGAAGGGACCGAGTATCCGTTTAGCTACGCGCAGGATAGGGACGCGGTCGAGAGTAAAATCGGCGAAATCGAGTTGCTGTTAGAGGAGAGGCCTCAACGCAACTCGTCGGAATACGCGAAGGTCGTGACCAAGATCGAGTGGGCGACTTCGCGTATTGGTCGATCCCGCCCCGACTCGAAACAGGAGGAAGAGGACAAAAAGGCCCTAAAAACTGAGCTGATGATGTTGTTGGCCACGATCGAGGACGAAGAAGACGAAGACACCCCTCAGGAGCAGCCACACCAACAACCTCAGCCACTACAGCAACATCAACCACAACAACTCCATCAGCAGCAGCCATCGCAAGTTGTAGAAGCAGTAGTACGTCCGGAAACGTCTACTGTCGCGTTAGGGGAGCTTCCTAGGTTCGAAAACCTTTCGAAATGGGACCTCAAGTTTTCGGGTGAGCGATGCGGATCATCGCTCAATTCGTTTTTAGAACGCGTAGGGGAATTACGCGAAGCTAGGGGGGTTAGTGAACCACAGCTGTTCAGGTCAGCTGTGGATTTGTTTTCGGGGAAGGCGCTTCTTTGGTTTAGGTCGGTTAGGAGAACCGTTTGTTCTTGGCAGGAGTTGGTAAGGGAGTTGAAACTGGAGTTCCTCCCTCCCAACTATGATGATCTTCTCTTGGAGGAGATCAGACGACGCACCCAAGGGAAGGAAGAGTCCATTGGCGTTTACGTGGCCATTATGGACAATCTATTTGGTAGGCTCTCTGAACCATTGTGTGAGAGGAGAAAGCTAGGGATGATACAGCGGAACCTGGCTCCGTTCTACCAGATGCAACTCGGGTTGGCTGACCCCAAGACCATTTCGGACTTGGTTGCATTGGCTAGAAAGTTGGAGGTGGTCCGGGCCAATGTTGACTCCTTCACTCCACCTCCCACCCAACGTTCCCGCGGCTTGTTGGAACCCGACTTGGCTTACGTAGCAGTCGAGGAACCAGAAGTTGCGGTGGTTGCGAGAAGGAGCCCTCAACCTGTTCGACGGTTGAGGTGTTTCAACTGCAACCAAGAGGGTCATCTGTCGAGTTCTTGTTCCGCTCCTAGGCGTTGTTTAGGTTGCGGTAAGGTAGGAGTTCTCCGTAGGGATTGCGGAAACTGTGCGGGAAATGGGAGTCGGTGTCTTGCAACGGCAGGGCAAGAACGCCGAAGAAATTAAGTAGGTCGCCTGCTGGCAACCAGTTGGATGTTGTGCAGCTAGGCTTTACGCTCGAGGCATCGAAGGATGACGTACGCCCATATTTAGCGGTTAGGGTTTTTGGCATTAGGCTAGTAGGGCTTTTAGATTCAGGAGCGTCGCGTACGATCATCGGTAGGGACGGGTGGAATATTTTGAAAAGTTTAGGATTAGAGTTAGGAAACGGGAAAGTTAGGCAGGTAGCTTTAGCTGATGGTGCGGGAATTAGGGTATTAGGTTGTGTTTCAGTTCCATTTGAAGTGAAGGGTAAATCGGTGTTGCTGGAATGTCTTGTCATTCCAACTCTACCTCACGTCTTGATCCTCGGTGCCGACTTTTGGGCCCGAACGGGAATCGTCCCGGATTTAAGATCAGGCGAGTGGACCTTTTCGAATCAAGCCAGGGTGGCTTCGATTTCGACGATTAAGGAAAGGTCAGAGTTGGATGAGGCACAAGATAAGCAACTATCCGGACTTGTGGAAAAGGTTTTCCAGAAGATGCCTGAAGGCATCGGGTGCACTGACATGGTGGAACACAAGATTAGGACGGCGTCTGAACCGATTAAACAGAGGTATTACCCGGTATCGCCTGCGGTTCAACGTCACATAGATAGGGAGCTAGATGATATGTTGAGGGACGGGATTATAGAGATGTCAAGTAGTCCATGGGCCTCTCCTATAGTCATGATAAAGAAGAAGGATGGGTCCTTCAGATTTTGTGTGGACTATAGGAAGCTCAACAAAGTTACTGAGCGAGATGCTTATCCTCTCCCTTATATTTCAGCCACACTAGACAAGCTCAGGGATGCCAAGTTTCTGTCTTCGCTGGACATTAAGTCCGCATATTGGCAGATCCCTGTGGAGGAGAAGTCTAGGCCGTACACTGCCTTTACAGTACCAAACCGAGGACTCTTCCAGTTTAAGAGAATGCCATTCGGGTTGCATAACGCACCGGCGACATGGCAAAGGTTTATAGACACCGTGCTTGGGGCCGATTTAGAACCGCACGTGTTTGTATATTTGGACGATATTATCATCGTTACAAATAGTTTCCAAAAACATCTGGAAATCCTGGAAGAAGTTTTCAAGCGATTATGTGCGGCGGGGCTGAAAGTGAGCAGGGAGAAGTGTAACTTCTGCAGGTCATCTCTGAAATTCCTAGGTTACGTAGTGGATCGCCATGGGTTGCATGTGGATCCAGAAAAAGTAGAAAGCATGTTAGGGATTCCTGCACCAAGGAATGTTGGGGAAGTTAGGAGCTTTGTCGGCACGGTATCCTGGTATAGGAGATTTATACCAAACTTCTCAGTTTTGGTGAAACCGTTGACCGACTTGCTAAAGAAGAGCAGTAGGTTCATCTGGTCTGAAGAGTGCGAGGGGAGTTTTCAAAAGGCAAAGGAGTGCCTGGTGACTGCCCCGATTCTGACCTGCCCGGATTTTGA
Organism: Xylota segnis; assembly: GCA_963583995.1. NCBI lineage: Eukaryota > Metazoa > Arthropoda > Insecta > Diptera > Syrphidae > Xylota > Xylota segnis. Next base: position 88,774,521 of record OY757236.1, on the reverse strand, counting down.
GCGGAAGTTTGTCGTACAAACAGACGCTTCGGACTATGGGGTCGGAGCAGTACTCAGTCAGACATTTGATGAGGGGGAAAAAGTAATCTATTATTTAAGTAGGTCGTTGAATAGGAACGAGAGGAACTATTCAACCACGGAGAAGGAGTGCTTGGCTGTACTGTGGGCAGTTGAGAAGTTGCGTCCGTATATCGAAGGGGTTCGGTTTACGGTTGTGACGGATCACTATTCCCTAGTGTGGTTGAGCAACCTCAAGGATCCGTGTGGTAGGTTAGCGCGCTGGGCGGTGAGGCTTCAGCAGTTCGATTTCGAAATCGTTCATCGAAAGGGAAAGGACCATGTAGTTCCCGATATGCTCTCTAGGAACGCTGCGGTTGTAGCGGAAATAGATGAGCAAAGTTCCGATCCTTGGATCGTTAAGATGATCACGAAGGTAGAATCGAATCCTTTAGCTTTTCCAGCCTGGAGGGTCGATAGGAGTATTTTATTTAAATTTGTTAGGGCAAAACACGTGGTTGTGCATGACAATAGGAATGAATGGAAAGAGGTAGTTTCAAAGCTAGATAGAGTTAGGATTTTAAAAGAATGTCATGACAACCCATTAGCAGGGCACATGGGGGTTCGCAAAACGTTTGCGAGAGTAGGGACCCAGTATTACTGGCCTAAAATGAGGTCAGATATTACCAAATATGTTAGAAATTGTAGGGTATGCCAGAGCGTAAAGCCAGTGAACGAGAAACCAGCTGGTTGGATGGTCGAGAGGAGAGGGATTTCGAATCCCTGGGAGACGATTTGTGTCGACTTGGTTGGCCCTCTGCCAAGGTCAAGTCGGGGGTTTGTTTATATTCTCACCGTCGTAGACTATTTTACTAAGTTCCCCTTGTTGTTCCCCCTTAGGTCTGCGACGGCATCGGCGATTTGTAGGGATCTGGAAGATCATGTTTTTCTTTTATTCGCCGTACCCAAGTCTGTGATCTGCGACAACGGCCCTCAGTTCCGAAGTAAGGAACTGAAAACCCTCTGTGAATCTTATGGTTCACAGATTCGATTCACTGCCCATTACCACCCCCAGGCTAATCCTGCCGCGAGGATTAACCAAATCATTAAGACGACACTTCGGGCGTACGTGTCGGAAAACCACAGGACATGGGATAGTCACCTCGCGGCGGTCGCGTGTAGTATTAGGACATCCCAACACGACGTCCTGAAGGTCTCGCCGTATTTCGCGAATTTTGGTAGGGAAATGGTTACTTACGAAGGCGGCCAAGTAAGGACCATTTCAAATGTTAGGGATAGAGACTCAGCTGTGGAAGATAGGGAAATAGATATAGGAGATAGGGACACTAGGCCGTTAGATAGGGAAAATAGAATAGGAGATAGGGAACCACCCACAGCTGATAGGGAATTAGATATGTCTATGTTAGAGAGTAGGTTTAGTAAGCTCAGGGAAGATATTAGGAAAAAGCTAGCTTTAGTCAGAAGGCGAGTAGGGCCTACAATCTCAGGAGGAGAGATGTCCAGTATCATCCGAATGAGGTTGTATGGCGTAGGAATTTCGCTCTCTCCGAGGCGGCGAATTATTACGCGGCGAAACTGGCGCCGAAGTACGTTGGTCCCTTCCTCGTTCATAAGAAGGTCTCGCCTTGGACTTATGTCCTCAGGGATGAAACCGGAAGAGAGCGAGGAACATGGCACGTCAAGGATCTCAAGCCATGCATCGACGACCAAGAGCCAGAGGGCGAAGATAGTCGCGCCGAAGAAACGCCAAGAGGAACTCGCCAAGGGCGATTACGACGTAGGTAGTTGTATCGTCCCCCCTTAGCATTTGTTAACCTTTGTTGTGTCGTCTACCTGGGGTGATCCATTTCGGATTCTTTTTTCTTTTTACTTCGACATTTCGGGCGAAATGTCAACTCCTTTCTTTTAGGAGGTAAGGGTGGGGTTTGTTGCGTTCAAAAAAAACGCACAAAAGTCCTTCTCCGCTCCATCCCTCCTAACCCTACCCATCCACCCTTTTTCTTGCCTTTTTTTTTTTCCCGTCGTCCTCTGAAGAGCTAAGGGTTAACTGAGCGTTCCTGGGTTGGTTGGCAACTCAGTGCTCACTCTTTCCCATATGCATGAAGGGGATGACAAAGCAGGTATCCCGGAGCCAGACGGATGAGTCTGAAGCAGGAAGAGCCAGGTGGACCGCCTGGAGACTCATCCTGACACTCTCTATGAAGACCACAAAGAGGTGAAGCGAAACCTCCAACGTCCCAAAAGCTGCAGTCCAGTTATAAGGCCAAGAGGCCCACCCTAAAACTATTTGTTTGCTCATCACCCACCATTATATAAACTCTCAGAAGAGAGCGCTATTTTTAGTTTGTAAAGGATAGCTCCCGATTCTCTGGGTACCTTTTTCCCTTAAAGTCTGCACAATGGTTTACGCGATCGATAGTTCCGCGTTAACTTATCCTTTCTCTTAGGGTCATTTTAATTATCCTTTTTGTTTGATATTTAGCCCTGGTCAGGAGAGTGGATGCGAACCCAAGCAGTCACTGAAATCCTTAAACAAACAGAGCTACGAGAGAGTGAGAACTTGAAGCGGTGAGAGAGGAAGCTGTCAGAGCTCTGGATGTGATTCCCTTTGTTCTGGCAGCTAAATCAACTGCAGCGGAGAGAACGAGGCGAATTCAGTCTCCACCAACACCAATACAGTTCCCCGCCAGAGAGACAGGCGCCAGGAACTGTTCGTTGCCAATAACGTTGGAGACGGCTGAATTCTCCTCATGAGTGTGTGTGTGTGAGAATGCGTGAGTGGATGGAAGAAGCTGGACTTGTTCCAACAAGCCACTTCTTAATCTGTAGAGAGAGAGTGAGGAAGTTCTGCGAGGCAGGAGAAAACAAAAAAACAAAAGAAAAAAAAAGACAGGAGAAGAGATCCCACAGGGGACAACACAAATAGAAAAAAAAAAAAAGGAAGAACCAGGACGATCTAGGACGAGCCTAGACAGCTGACAGGACGAGATCAGGACAGTGACTGTGGCGGGGACCACCCACCATCCCCCAACCAGGAGTTTAGGACCAGTGTTCCCGACCCCGAAGGAAAGGATAAGATAGATAAGTAGAGTGTTTTATCATAGTGTTTGATAGTGAATTAGTAGTTTAGAAATCGTGTAGGATTTCGTTCGTTTTTATGTTTTTATGTTGGTAACCGAAAGTCTAATTCCGGTTAGTAATACTGTTCGCGACCCACCCCGTAACTTCAACCGTATGAGAATCCGGAGCTACCCTCTGTGGCCGAATTTTCATTTCTTTTTTTATTTTAATTTCCTTTTTTTTACGGCCCCCTTTTGTATTAACCATTACCGAGGTTAATAAATATACATATACATATCTGCCACCACCACAATCAATTCTTTAATTTACAAAGGTTTTGGTAATTTTACCTTTTCCAATAAAAGATTACCTGGCGCCCCGTGCGTTCCAACCCAAGGAACAAATTCCCTACGTTTCTTTTTATCCAGGACCCACCCCAGCTGAGCAGTCGGGAATTCGCAGCAACGGATATTCGCTGCATTGTTGTGATTCCCATTTCCGCTCCCCCATCTCTCATTCGACCATTTGACATTCGCGTGCGCGGCCGGTTTTGTGTCTCTCTAGTTTTTTCTTTTATTTTAGTTCCCTTTTTTAAATTAATTCCCCCTCATTAACGCGCGCGTGTAATCAACCCTTAAATCGGGATCACAACACACTAAGCAACAGTGGCCACACTATCCAATCGGTGGTAAAAGGTTTTCTGAAAAAAATATTTTAGATGGTCTGGTGTTGCACGTCGCACGCACTGACCACTAAGCAACAGTTTCCGCACCATCCAATAGGAGGTAATAGGTTTTTTGACAAAATATTTTAGATGGTCCTGACCACTAAGCAACAGGTGCCTCACCATCCAATCGGTGGTAAAAGGTTTTCTGAAAAAAATATTTAAGAAGGTCTGGTGCTACACCTTACACGTACTGACTACAAAGCAACAGTTCCCACACCATCCAATCGGTGATAAAATGTTTTCTAAAAAAATATTTTAGAAGGTCTGGTGCTACACCTCGCACGCACTGACCAGTAAGCAACAGTTTCTACACCATCCGATCGGTGGTGAAATGTTTTCTGAAAAAATATTTTAGATGGTCCTGGCCACTAACCAACAGTGCCCACACCATCCAATCGGTGATGAAATGTTTTCTGAAAAAATATTTTAGAAGGTCTGGTGCTACACCTCGCACGCACTGACCAGTAAGCAACAGTTTCTACACCATCCAATCGGTGGTGAAATGTTTTCTGAAAAAATATTTTAGAATGTCTGGTGCTACACCTCGCACGCACTGACCAGTAAGCAACAGTTTCCGCACCATCCAATAGGTGAAAATAGGTTTTTTGACAAAATATTTTAGATGGTCCTGGCCACTAAGCAACAGTGCCCACACCATCCAATCGGTGATAAAATGTTTTCTGAAAAAAATATTTCAGATGGTTTGGTGCTACACCTCGCACGCTCTGACCACTAAGCAACAGTTTGCACACCATCCAATCGGTGGTGAAATGTTTTCTGAAAAAATATTTTAGATGGTCCTGACCACTAAGCAACAGTGGCCACACTATCCAATCGGTGGTAAAAGGTTTTCTGAAAAAAATATTTTAGATGGTCTGGTGTTGCACGTCGCACGCACTGACCACTAAGCAACAGTTTCCGCACCATCCAATAGGAGGTAATAGGTTTTTTGACAAAATATTTTAGATGGTCCTGACCACTAAGCAACAGGTGCCTCACCATCCAATCGGTGGTAAAAGGTTTTCTGAAAAAAATATTTAAGAAGGTCTGGTGCTACACCTCACACGTACTGACTACAAAGCAACAGTTCCTACACCATCCAATCGGTGATAAAATGTTTTCTGAAAAAATATTTTAGAAGGTCTGGTGCTACACCTCGCACGCACTGACCAGTAAGCAACAGTTTCTACACCATCCAATCGGTGGTGAAATGTTTTCTGAAAAAATATTTTAGATGGTCCTGGCCACTAAGCAACAGTGCCCACACCATCCAATCGGTGATAAAATGTTTTCTGAACAAATATTTTAGAAGGTCTGGTGCTACACCTCGCACGCGCTGACCAGTAAGCAACAGTTTCTACACCATCCAATCGGTGGTGAAATGTTTTCTGAAAAAATATTTTAGAAGGTCTGGTGCTACACCTCGCACGCACTGACCAGTAAGCAACAGTTTCCGCACCATCCAATAGGTGATAACAGGTTTTTTGACAAAATATTTTAGATGGTCCTGACCACTAAGCAACAGGTGCCTCACCATCCAATCGGTGGTAAAAGGTTTTCAGAAAAAAATATTTAAGAAGGTCTGGTGCTACACCACGTACGCACTGATCACTAAGCAACAGCTTCCACACCATCCAATCGATTGTAAAAGGTTTTTTGAAAAAATATTTTAGATGGTCCTGACCACTAAGCAACAGTGGCCACACCATCCAGTCGGTAGTAAAATGATTTTCTGAAAAAAATTTTGTAGATGGTCTGGTGTTGCATGTCGCACGCACTGACCACTAAGCAACATTTTCCACACCATCCCATAGGTGGTAATAGGTTTTTTGACAAAATATTTTAGATGGTCCTGACCACTAAGCAACAGTGGCCAAACCATCCAGTCGGTGGTAAAAGGTTTTCTGAAAAAATATTTTAGATGGTCTGGTGTTGCATGTCGCACGCACTGAACACTAAGCAACAGATTCCGCACCATCCAGTAGGTGGTAATAGGTTTTTTGACAAAATATTTTAGATGGTCCTGACCACTAAGCAACAGGTGCCTCTCCATCCAATCGGTGGTAAAAGGTTTTCTGAAGAAAATATTTAAGAAGGTCTGGTGCTACACCACGTACGCACTGATCACTAAGCAACAGCTTCCACACCATTCAATCGATTGTAAAAGGTTTTTTGAAAAAATATTTTAGATGGTCCTGACCACTAAGCAACAGTTTCCGCACCATCCAATAGGTGGTAATAGGTTTTTTGACAAAATATTTTAGATGGTCCTGACCACTAAGCAACAGGTGCCTCACCATCCAATCGGTGGTAAAAGGTTTTCAGAAAAAAATATTTAAAAAGGTCTGGTGCTACACCTCGCACGCACTGACCACTAAGCAACAGTTTCTACACCATCCAATCGGTGGTGAAATGTTTTCTGAAAAAATATTTTAGATGGTCCTGACCACTAAGCAACAGTGGCCACACTATCCAATCGGTGGTAAAAGGTTTTCTGAAAAAAATATTCTAGATGGTCTGGTGTTGCACGTCGAACACACTGACCACTAAGCAACAGTTTCCGCACCATCCAATAGGTGGTAATAGGTTTTTTGACAAAATATTTTAGATGGTCCTGACCACTAAGCAACAGGTGCCTCACCATCCAATCGGTGGTAAAAGGTTTTCTGAAAGAAATATTTAAGAAGGTCTGGTGCTACACCTCACACGTACTGACTACAAAGCAACAATTCCCACACCATCCAATCGGTGATAAAATGTTTTCTGAAAAAATATTTTAGAAGGTCTGGTGCTACACCTCGCACGCACTGACCAGTAAGCAACAGTTTCTACACCATCCAATCGGTGGTGAAATGTTTTCTGAAAAAATATTTTAGATGGTCCTGGCCACTAAGCAACAGTGCCCACACCATCCAATCGGTGATGAAATGTTTTCTGAACAAATATTTTAGAAGGTCTGGTGCTACACCTCGCACGCACTGACCAGTAAGCAACAGTTTCTACACCATCCAATCGGTGGTGAAATGTTTTCTGAAAAAATATTTTAGAAGGTCTGGTGCTACACCTCGCACGCACTGACCAGTAAGCAACAGTTTCCGCACCATCCAATAGGTGATAATAGGTTTTTTGACAAAATATTTTAGATGGTCCTGGCCACTAAGCAACAGTGCCCACACCATCCAATCGGTGATAAAATGTTTTCTGAAAAAAATATTTCAGATGGTTTGGTGCTACACCTCGCACGCTCTGACCACTAAGCAACAGTTTGCACACCATCCAATCGGTGGTGAAATGTTTTCTGAAAAAATATTTTAGATGGTCCTGACCACTAAGCAACAGTGGCCACACTATCCAATCGGTGGTAAAAGGTTTTCTGAAAAAAATATTTTAGATGGTCTGGTGTTGCACGTCGCACGCACTGACCACTAAGCAACAGTTTCCGCACCATCCAATAGGAGGTAATAGGTTTTTTGACAAAATATTTTAGATGGTCCTGACCACTAAGCAACAGGTGCCTCACCATCCAATCGGTGCTAAAAGGTTTTCTGAAAAAAATATTTAAGAAGGTCTGGTGCTACACCTCACACGTACTGACTACAAAGCAACAGTGCCCACACCATCCAATCGGTGATAAAATGTTTTCTGAAAAAATATTTTAGAAGGTCTGGTGCTACACCTCGCACGCACTGACCAGTAAGCAACAGTTTCTACACCATCCAATCGGTGGTGAAATGTTTTCTGAAAAAATATTTTAGATGGTCCTGGCCACTAAGCAACAGTGCCCACACCATCCAATCGGTGATAAAATGTTTTCTGAACAAATATTTTAGAAGGTCTGGTGCTACACCTTGCACGCACTGACCAGTAAGCAACAGTTTCTACACCATCCAATCGGTGGTGAAATGTTTTCTGAAAAAATATTTTAGAAGGTCTGGTGCTACACCTCGCACGCACTGACCAGTAAGCAACAGTTTCTACACCATCCATCCAATCGGTGGTGAAATGTTTTCTGAAAAAAATATTTAAGAAGGTCTGGTGCTACACCACGTACGCACTGATCACTAAGCAACAGTTTCCACACCATCCAATCGATTGTAAAAGGTTTTTTGAAAAAATATTTTAGATGGTCCTGACCACTAAGCAACAGTGGCCACACCATCCAACCGGTGGTAAAAGGTTTTCTGAAAAAATATTTTAGATGGTCTGGTGTTGAAGCTTGCACGCTCTTACCACTAAGCAACAGTGGCCACACCATCCAATCGGTGGTAAAAGGATTTCTGAAAAAATATTTTAGATAGTCCTGACCACTAAGCAACAGTGGCCACACCATCCAGTCGGTGGTAAAAGGTTTTCTGAAAAAATATTTTAGATGGTCTGGTGTTGCATGTCGCACGCAATGATCACTAAGCAACAGTTTCCGCACCATCCAATAGGTGGTAATAGGTTTTTTGACAAAATATTTTAAGTGGTCCTGACCACTAAGCAACAGGTGCCTCAAGATCCAATCGGTGGTAAAAGGTTTTCTGAAAAAAATATTTAAGAAGGTCTGGTGCTACACCTCACACGAACTGACTACAAAGCAACAGTGCCCACACCATCCAATCGGTGCTAAAATGTTTTCTGAAAAAATATTTTAGAAGGTCTGGTGCTACACCTCGCACGCACTGACCAGTAAGCAACAGTTTCTACACCATCCAATAGGTGGTAATAGGTTTTTTGACAAAATATTTTAGATGGTCCTGACCACTAAGCAACAGGTGCCTCACCATCCAATCGGTGGTAAAAGGTTTTCTGAAAAAAATATTTAAGAAGGTCTGGTGCTACACCTCACACGTACTGACTACAAGGCAACAGTGCCCATACCATCCAATCGGTGATAAAATGTTTTCCGAAAAAATATTTTAGAAGGTCTGGTGCTAAACCTCGCACGCACTGACCAGTAAGCAACAGTTTCTACACCATCCAATCGGTGGTGAAATGTTTTCTGAAAAAATATTTTAGATGGTCCTGGCCACTAAGCAACAGGTGATTCACCATCCAATCGGTGATAAAATGTTTTCTGAAAAAATATTTTAGATGGTCTGGTGTTGAAGCTTGCACACTCTTACCACTAAGCAACAGTGGCCACACCATCCAATCGGTGGTAAAAGGATTTCTGAAAAAATATTTTAGATAGTCCTGACCACTAAGCAACATTGGTAACACTACCCCATCGGTGGTAAAAGGTTTTCTGAAAAAAAATATTTTAGATGGTCTGGTGTTGCACCTCGCACGCCCTGACCACTAAGCAACAGTGGCCACACCATCCAATCGGTGGTAAAATGTTTTCTGAAAAAAATATTTCAGATGGTTTGGTGCTACACCTCGCACGCTCTGACCACTAAGCAACAGTTTACACACCATCCAATAGGTGGTAATAGGTTTTTTGACAAAATATTTTAGATGGTCCTGACCACTAAGCAACAGGTGCCTCACCATCCAATCGGTGGTAAAAGGTTTTCTGAAAAAAATATTTAAGAAGGTCTGGTGCTACACCCCGCACGCACTGACCAGTAAGCAACAGTTTCTACGCCATCCAATCGGTGATAAAATGTTTTCTGAAAAAATATTTTAGAATGTCTGGTGCTACACCTCGCACGCGCTGACCACTAAGCAACAGTTTCTACACCATCCAATCGGTGGTGAAATGTTTTCTGAAAAAAATATTTAAGAAGGTCTGGTGCTACACCACGTACGCACTGATCACTAAGCAACAGTTTGCACACCATCCAATCGATTGTAAAAGGTTTTTGAATAAATATTTTAGATGGTCCTGACCACTAAGCAACAGTGGCCACACCATCCAGTCGGTAGTAAAATGATTTTCTGAAAAAAATTTTTTAGATGGTCTGGTGTTGCATGTCGCACGCACTGACCACTAAGCAACATTTTCCACACCATCCCATAGGTGGTAATAGGTTTTTTGACAAAATATTTTAGATGGTTCTGACCACTAAGCAACAGTGGCCACACCATCCAGTCGGTGGTAAAAGGTTTTCTGAAAAAATATTTTAGATGGTCCTGACCACTAAGCAACAGGTGCCTCTCCATCCAATCGGTGGTAAAAGGTTTTCTGAAAAAAATATTTAAGAAGGTCTGGTGCTACACCACGTACGCACTGATCACTAAGCAACAGTTTCCACACCATCCAATCGATTGTAAAAGGTTTTTTGAAAAAATATTTTAGATGGTCCTGACCACTAAGCAACAGTGGCCACACCATCCAACCGGTAGTGAAATGATTTTGTGAAAAAAATTTTTTAGATGGTCTGGTGTTGCATGTCGCACGCACTGACCACTAAGCAACATTTTATACACCATCCCATAGGTGGTAATAGGTTTTTTGACAAAATATTTTAGATGGTCCTGACCACTAAGCAACAGTGGCCACACCATCCAGTCGGTGGTAAAAGGTTTTCTGAAAAAATATTTTAGATGGTCTGGTGTTGCATGTCGCACGCAATGACCACTAAGCAACAGTTTCCGCACCATCCAATAGGTGGTAATAGGTTTTTTGACAAAATATTTTAAGTGGTCCTGACCACTAAGCAAAAGGTGCCTCAAGATCCAATCGGTGGTAAAAGGTTTTCTGAAAAAAATATTTAAGAAGGTCTGGTGCTACACCTCACACGTACTGACTACAAAGCAACAGTGCCCACACCATCCAATCGGTGCTAAAATGTTTTCTGAAAAAATATTTTAGAAGGTCTGGTGCTACACCTCGCACGCACTGACCAGTAAGCAACAGTTTCTACACCATCCAATCGGTGGTGAAATGTTTTCTGAAAAAATATTTTAGATGGTCCTGACCACTAAGCAACAGGGGCCACACCGTGCAATCGGTGGTAAAAGGTTTTCTGAACAAATATTTTAGATGGTCCTGACCACTTAGCAACAGTGGCCACACCATCCAATCGGTGGTAAAAGGATTTCTGAAAAAATATTTTAGATGGTCCTGACCAATAAGCAACAGTTTCTACACCATCCAATCGGTGGTGAAATGTTTTCTGAAAAAAAAATTTTAGATGGTCCTGACTACAAAGCAACAGTGCCCACACCATCCAACGGTGATAAAATGTTTTCTGAAAAAATATTTTAGAAGGTCTGGTGCTACACCTCGCACGCACTGACCACTAAGCAATAGTTTCTACACCATCCAATCGGTGGTGAAATGTTTTCTGAAAAAATATTTTAGATGGTCCTGGCCACTAAGCAACAGTGCCCACACCATCCAATCGGTGATAAAATGTTTTCTGTAAAAATATTTTAGAATGTCTGGTGCTACACTTCGCACGCACTGACCACTAAGCAACAGTTTCTACACCATCAAATCGGTGGTGAAATGTTTTCTGAAAAAATATTTTAGATGGTCCTGGCCACTAAGCAACAGTGCCCACACCATCCAATCGGTAGTAAAAGGTTTTCTGTAAAAATATTTTAGATCGTCCTGACCACTAAGCAACAGTTTCCGCACCATCCAATAGGTGGCAATAGGTTTTTTGACAAAATATTTTTTCAGAAATCCTTTTACCACCGATTGGATGGTGTGGCCACTGTTTCTTAGTGGTTAGGACCATCTAAAATATTTTTTCAATAAACATTTCACCACCGATTGGATGGCGTGGAAACTGTTGCTTAGTGGTCAGTGCGTGCGACGTGCAACACCAAACCATCTGAAATATTTTTTCGATTCGATGGTGTGGAAAATGTTACTTAGTAGTCAGTGCGTGCGAAATGCAACACCAGACCATCTAAAATATTTGTTCAGAAAACCTTTTACCACCGATTGCATGGTGTGGCCCCTGTTGCTTAGTGGTCAGTACCATCTAAAATATTTTTTCAGAAAACATTTCACCACCGATTGGATGGTGTAGAAACTGTTGCTTACTGGTCAGTGCGTGCGAGGTGTAGCACCAGACCTTCTAAAATATTTTTTTCAGAAAACCTTTTACCACCGATTGGATGGTGAGGCACCTGTTGCTTAGTGGTCAGGACCATCTAAAATATTTTGTCCAAAAACCTATTACCACCTATTGGATGGTGCGGAAACTGTTGCTTAGTGGTCAGTGAGTGCGACATGCAACACCAGACCATCTAAAATATTTTTTCAGAAAAAGTTTTACCACCGATTGGATGGTGTGGGCAATGTTGCTTTGTAGTCAGTACGTGTGAGGTGTAGCACCAGACCTTCTTAAATATTTTTTCCAGAAAACATTTTACCACCGATTGGATGGTGAGGCACCTGTTGCTTAGTGGTCAGGACCATCTAAAATATTTTGTCAAAAAACCTATTACCACCTATGGGATGGTGTGGAAAATGTTGCTTAGTGGTCAGTGCGTGCGACATGCAACACCAGACCATCTAAAAAATTTTTTTCAGAAAATTATTTTACTACCGACTGGATGGTGTGGCCACTGTTGCTTAGTGGTCAGGACCATCTAAAATATTTTTTCAAAAAACCTTTTACAATCGATTGGATGGTGTGGAAACACACAGAGGGTCCTGACCAATAAGCAACAGTTTCCACACCATCGAATCGGTGGTAAAAGGTTTTCTAAAAAAATATTTTAGAAGGTCTGGTGCTGCACCTCGCACGCTCTGACCACTAAGCAACAGTTTACACACCATACAATCGGTGGTAAACGATGTCTGAAAAAATATTTTAGAAGGTCTGGTGCTACACCTCGCACGCTCTGACCGCTAAGAAACAGTGGCCACACCATACAATCTATGGTAAAAGGATTTCAGAAAAAATATTTTAGATGGTCCTGACCACTAAGCAACATTGGCCACACTACCCCATCGGTGGTAAAAAGTTTTCTGAAAAAAATATTTTAGATGGTCTGGTATTGCACGTCGCACGCACTGAAAACTAACCAATAGTTTCTACACCATCCAATCGGTGGTTAAGGGTTTTCTGAAAAAATATTTTAGATGGACCAGACCACTAAGCAACAGGTGCCTCACCGTCCAATCGGTGGTAAAAGGTTTTCTGGAAAAAATATTTAGGAAGGTCTGGTGCTACACCTCGCACGCACTGACCAGTAAGCAACAGTTTCTACACCATCCAATCGGTGATGAAATGTTTTCTGAAAAAATATTTTATAAGGTCTGGTGCTACACCTCGAACGCACTGACCAGTAAGCAACAGTTTCTACACCATCCAATCGGTGGTGAAATGTTTTCTGAAAAAATATTTTATAAGGTCTGGTGCTACACCTCGAACGCACTGACCAGTAAGCAACAGTTTCTACACCATCCAATCGGTGGTGAAATGTTTTCTGAAAAATTATTTTAAATGGTCTTGTGTTGAAGCTTGCACGCTCTTACCACTAAGCAACAGTGGCCACACTACCCCATCGGTGGTAAAAGGTTTTCTGAAAAAAATATTTTAGATGGTCTGGTGTTGCACCTCGCACGCTCTGACCACTGAGCAACAGTGGCCACACCATCCAATCGCAGGTAAAAGGATTTCTGAAAAAATATTTTAGAAGGTCTGGTGCTACACCTCGCACGCACTGACCAGTAAGCAACAGTTTCTACACCATCCAATCGGTGGTGAAATGTTTTCTGAAAAAATATTTTATAAGGTCTGGTGCTACACCTCGAACGCACTGACCAGTAAGCAACAGTTTCTACACCATCCAATCGGTGGTGAAATGTTTTCTGAAAAATTATTTTAAATGGTCTTGTGTTGAAGCTTGCACGCTCTTACCACTAAGCAACAGTGGCCACACCATCCAATCGGTGGTAAAAGGATTTCTGAAAAAATATTTTAGATGGTCCTGACCACTAAGCAACATTGGCCACACTACCCCATCGGTGGTAAAAGGTTTTCTGAAAAAAATATTTTAGATGGTCTGGTGTTGCACTTCGCACGCTCTGACCACTGAGCAACAGTGGCCACACCATCCAATCGCAGGTAAAAGGATTTCTGAAAAAATATTTTAGATGGTCCTGACCACTAAGCAACAGTGGTTGCACCATCCAATCGGTGGTAAAAGGTTTTCTGAAAAAATATTTTACACGGTCTGGTGCAAACCCTCGCACGCTCTGACCACTAAGCAACAGTGGCCACACCATCCAATCGGTGGTAAAAGGCTTTTCTGAAAAAATATTTCAGATGGTTTGGTGTTGCACGTCGCACGCACTGACCACTAAGCAACAGTTTCCACAATATCGGATCGGTGGTAAAAGGTTTTCTGAAAAAAATATTTTAGAAGGTCTGGTGATACACCTCGCACGCTCTGACCACTAAGAAACAGTGGCTACGCCATCCAATCGGTGGTAAAAAGATTTCAGAAAAAATATTTTAGATGGTCCTGACCACTAAGCAACATTGGCCACACTATCCCATCGGTGGTAAAAGGTTTTCTGAAAAAAATATTTTAGATGGTCTGGTATTGCACGTCGCACGCACTGAAAACTAACCAACAGTTTCTGTAAGGGTTTTCTGAAAAAAGTATTATAGATGGTCCAGACCACTAAGCAACAGGTGCCTCACCGTCCAATCGGTGGTAAAAGGTTTTCTGGAAAAAATATTTAAGAAGGTCTGGTGCTACACCTCACACGTACTGACTACAAAGCAACAGTGCCCACACCATCCAATCGGTGGTAAAAGGTTTTCTGAAAAAATATTTTAGAAGGTCTGGTGCTACACCTCGCACGCACTGACCAGTAAGCAACAGTTTCTACACCATCCAATCGGTGGTGAAATGTTTTCTGAAAAAATATTTTAGAAGGTCTGGTGCTACACCTCGCACGCACTGACCAGTAAGCAACAGTTTCCGCACCATCCAATAGGTGGTAATAGGTTTTTTGACAAAATATTTTAGATGGTCCTGACCACTAAGCAACAGGTGCATCACCGTCCAATCGGTGGTAAAAGGTTTTCTGGAAAAAATATTGAAGAAGGTCTGGTGCTACACCTCACACGTACTGACTACAAAGCAACAGTGCCCACACCATCCAATCGGTGGTAAAAGGTTTTCTGAAAAAATATTTTAGAAGGTCTGGTGCTACACCTCGCACGCACTGACCAGTAAGCATCAGTTTCTACACCATCCAAACGGTGGAGAAATGTTTTCTGAAAAAATATTTTAGAAGGTCTGGTGCTACACCTCGCACGCACTGACCAGTAAGCAACAGTTTCTACACCATCCAATCGGTGGTGAAATGTTTTCTGAAAAAATATTTTAGATGGTCTGGTGTTGAAGCTTGCACGCTCTTACCACTAAGCAACAGTGGCCACACCATCCAATTGGTGGTAAAAGGATTTCTGAAAAAATATTTTAGATGGTCCTGACCACTAAGCAACATTGGCCACACTACCCCATCGGTGGTAAAAGGCTTTCTGAAAAAAATATTTTAGATGGTCTGGTGTTGCACCTCGCACGCCCTGACCACTAAGCAACAGTGGCCACACCATCCAATCGGTGGTAAAAGGTTTTTTGAAAAAAATATTTCAGATGGTTTGGTGCTACACCTCGCACGCTCTGACCACTAAGCAACAGTTTACACACCATCCAATAGGTGGTAATAGGTTTTTTGACAAAATATTTTAGATGGTCCTGACCACTAAGCAACAGGTGCCTCACCATCCAATCGGTGGTAAAAGGTTTTCTGAAAAAAATATTTAAGACGGTCTGGTGCTACACCTCACACGTACTGACTACAAAGCAACAGTGCCCACACCATCCAATCGGTAGTAAAAATTTTTGTTTAAAAATATTTTAGATCGTTCTGACTACTAAGCAACAGTGGCCACACCATCCAATCGGTGGTAAAAGGTTTTCTGAAAATATATTTCCGATAGTTTGGTGCTACACCTCACACTCTCTGACCACTAAGCAACAGTTTACACACCATACAATCGGTGGTAAAAGGTTTTCTGAAAAAATATTTTAGATGGTCCTGACCACTAAGCAACAGTGGCCACACCATCCAGTCGGTGATCAAAGGTTTTCTAAAAAAAATATTTAAGAAGGTCTAGTGCTACACCTCGCACGATCTGACCACTAGGCAACCGTTTACACACCATACAATCGGTGGTAAAAGGTTTTCTGAAAATATATTTTAGATGGTCCTGACCACTAAGCAACAGTGGCCACACCATCCAGTGGGTGGTAAAAGGTTTTCTAAAAAAAATATTTAAGAAGGTCTAGTGCTACACCTTGTATGCACTGACCACTAAGCAACAGTTTCCCCACCATCCAATCGGTGGTAATATGTTTTTTGAAAAAATATTTTAGATGGTCCTGACCACTTAAAAACAGTGGCCACACCATCCAATCGGTGGTAAAAGGATTTCTGAAAAAATATTTTGGATGGTCCTGACCACTAAGCAACAGTGGCCACACTATCCAATCGGTGGTAAAAGGTTTTCTGAAAAAATATTTTAGATGGTCTGGTGTTGCACGTCGCACGCACTGAGAACTAACCAACAGTTTCCACACCATCCAATCGGTGGTTAAAGGTTTCCTGAAAAAATATTTTAGATGGTCCAGACCACTAAGCAACAGTGGCCACACTATCCAATCGGTGGTAAAATGTTTTCTGAAAAATTATTTTAGATGGTCTGGTGTTGCATGTCGCACGCACTGACCACTAAACTACATTTTCCACACCATCGAATCGGTGGTAAAAGTTTGTCTGAAAAATATTTTAGAAGGTCTGGTGCTGCACCTCGCACGCCCTGACCACTAAGCAACAGTGGCCACACCATCCAATCGGTGGTAAAAGGATTTCTGAAAAAATATTTTGGATGGTCCTGACCACTAAGCAACAGTGGCCACACTATCCAATCGGTGGTAAAAGGTTTTCTGATAAAATATTTAAGATGTTCTGGTGTTGCACGTCGCACGCACTGAAAACTAACCAACAGTTTCTACACCATCCAATCGGTGGTTAAAGGTTTTCTGAAAAAATATTTTAGATGGTCCAGACCACTAAGCAACAGTGGCCACACTATCCAATCGGTGGTAAAATGTTTTCTGAAGAATTATTTTAGATGGTCTGGTGTTGCATGTTTCACGCACTGACCACTAAACTACATTTTCCACACCATCGAATCGGTGGTAAAAGTTTGTCTGAAAAAATATTTTAGAAGGTCTGGTGCTGCACCTCGCACGCCCTGACCACTAAGCAACAGTGGCCACACCATCCAATCGGTGGTAAAAGGTTTTCTGAAAAAAATATTTCAGATGGTTTGGTGCTACACCTCGCACGCTCTGACCACTAAGCATCAGTTTACACACCATCCATTCGGTAGTAAAAGGTTTTCTTTAAACATTTTTTAGATCGTCCTGACCACTAAGCAACAGTGGCCACACCATCCAGTCGGTGGCAGAAGGTTTTCTAAAAAAAATATTTAAGAAAGTCTAGTGCTACACCTTGTACGCACTGACCACTAAGCAACAGTTTACACACCATCCAATCGGTAGTAAAAATTTTTCTTTAAAAATATTTTAGATCGTTCTGACTACTAAGCAACAGTGGCCACACCATCCAGTCGGTGGTCAAAGGTTTTCTAAAAAAAATATTTAAGAAGGTCTAGTGCTACACCTCGCACGATCTGACCACTAGGCAACAGTTTACACACCATACAATCGGTGGTAAAAGGTTTACTGAAAAAATATTTTAGATGGTTCTGACCACTAAGCAACAGTGGCCACACCATCCAGTCGGTGGTAATATGTTTTTTGAAAAAATATTTTAGATGGTCGTGACCACTAAGCAACAGTGGCCACACCATCCAATCGGTGGTAAAAGGATTTCTGAAAAAATATTTTGGATGGTCCTGTCCACTAAGCAACAGTGGCCACACTATCCAATCGATGGTAAAAGGTTTTCTGAAAAAATATTTTAGATGGTCTGGTGTTGCATGTCGCACGCACTGACCACTAACCAACAGTTTCCACACCATCGAGTCGGTTGTAAAAAGTTTTCTGAAAAAATAATTTAGAAGGTCTGGTGCTGCACCTCGCACGCTCTGACCACTAAGCAACAGTTTCTGCACCATCCAATCGGTGGTAAATGGTTTTCTGAAAATATATTTCCGATAGTTTGGTGCTACACCTCGCACTCTCTGACCACTAAGCAACAGTTTACACACCATACAATCGGTGGTAAAAGGTTTTCGGAAAAAATATTTTAGATGCTCCTGACCACTAAGCAACAGTGGCCACACCATCCAGTCGGTGGTCAAAGGTTTTCTAAAAAAAATATTTAAGAAGGTCTAGTGCTACACCTCGCACGATCTGACCACAGTTTACACACCATACAATCGGTGGTAAACAGTTTACTGAAAAAATATTTTAGATGGTCCAGACAACTAAGCAACAGTGGCCACACTATCCAATCGGTGGTAAAATGTTTTCTGAAAAATTATTTTAGATGGTCTGGTGTTGCATGTCGCACGCACTGACCACTAAACTACATTTTCCACACCATCGAATCGGTGGTAAAAGTTTGTCTGAAAAAATATTTTAGAAGGTCTGGTGCTGCACCTCGCACGCCCTGACCACTAAGCAACAGTGGCCACACCATCCAGTCGGCGGCAGAAGGTTTTCTAAAAAAAATATTTAAGAAAGTCTAGTGCTACACCTTGTATGCACTAACCACTAAGCAACAGTTTCCCCACCATCCAATCGGTGGTAATATGTTTTTTGAAAAAATATTTTAGATGGTCCTGACCACTTAAAAACAGTAACCACACCATCCAATCGGTGGTAAAAGGATTTCTGAAAAAATATTTTGGATGGTCCTGACCACTAAGCAACAGTGGCCACACTATCCAATCGGTGGTAAAAGGTTTTCTGAAAAAATATTTTAGATGGTCTGGTGTTGCATGTCGCACGCACTGACCACTAAGCAACAGTTTCCACACCATCGAATCGGTGGTAAAAAGTTTTCTGAAAAAATAATTTAGAAGGTCTGGTGCTGCACCTCGCACGCTCTGACCACTAAGCAACAGTTTCTACACCATCCAATCGGTGGTAAAAGGTTTTCTGAAAATATATTTCCGATAGTTTGGTGCTACACCTCGCACTCTCTGACCACTAAGCAACAGTTTACACACCATACAATCGGTGATAAAAGGTTTTCGGAAAAAATATTTTAGATGGTCCTGACCACTAAACAACAGTGGCCACACCATCCAGTCGGTGGTAAAAGGTTTTCTAAAAAAAATATTTAAGAAGGTCTAGTGCTACACCTTGTATGCACTGACCACTAAGCAACAGTTTCCCCACCATCCAATCGGTGGTAATATGTTTTTTGAAAAAATATTTTAGATGGTCCTGACCACTTAAAAACAGTGGATACACCATCCAATCGGTGGTAAAAGGATTTCTGAAAAAATATTTTGGATGGTCCTGACCACTAAGCAACAGTGGCCACACTATCCAATCGGTGGTAAAAGGTTTTCTGAAAAAATATTTAAGATGGTCTGGTGTTGCATGTCGCACGCACTGACCACTAAGCAACAGTTTCCACACCATCGAATCGGTGGTAAAAAGTTTTCTGAAAAAATAATTTAGAAGGTCTGGTGCTGCACCTCGCACGCTCTGACCAGTAAGCAACAGTTTCTACACCATCCAATCGGTGGTAAAAGGTTTTCTGAAAAAAATATTTAACATGGTTTGGTGTTGCACGTCGCACGCGCTGACCACTAAGCAACAGTTTCCACACCATCCAATCGGTGGTAAAATGTTTTCTAAAAAAATATTTTAGATGGTCTGGTGTTGCATGTCGCACGCACTGACCACTAAGCAACAGTTTCCACACCATCGAATGGGTGGTAAAAAGTTTTCTGAAAAAATAATTTAGAAGGTCTGGTGCTGCACCTCGCACGCTCTGACCAGTAAGCAACAGTTTCTACACCATCCAATCGGTGGTAAAAGTTTTTCTGAAAAAATATTTAACATGGTTTGGTGTTGCACGTCGCACGCGCTGACCACTAAGCAACAGTTTCCACACCATCCAATCGGTGGTAAAATGTTTTCTGAAAGAATATTTTAGATGGTCTGGTGTTGCATGTCGCACGCTCTGACCACTGAGCAACAGTGGCCACACCATCCAAACGGTGGTAAAAGGTTTTCTGAAAAAATATTTCAGATGGTTTGGTGTTGCACGTCGCACGCACTGACCACTAGGAACAGTTTTCACACCATCGAATCGGTGGTAAAAGGTTTTCTGAAAAAAATATTTTAGAAGGTCTGGTGCTGCACCTCGCACGATCTGACCACTAAGCAACAGTGGCCACACCATCCAAACGGTGGTAAAAGGTTTTCTGAAAAAATATTTCAAATGGTTTTTTGTTGCACGTCGCACGCACTGACCACTAAGCAACAGTTTCCACACCATCCAATCGGTGGTAAACTGTTTTCTGAAAAAATATTTTAGATGGTCCTGACCACTAAGCAACAGTGGCCACACCATCCAGTCGGTGGTAAAAGGTTTTCTAAAAAAAATATTTAAGAAGGTCTAGTGCTACACCTTGTATGCACTGACCACTAAGCAACAGTTTCCCTACCATCCAATCGGTGGCAATATGTTTTTTGAAAAAATATTTTAGATGGTCCTGACCACTTAAAAACAGTGGGCACACCATCCAATCGGTGGTAAAAGGATTTCTGAAAAAATA
The DNA here is from genome assembly GCA_963583995.1 of Xylota segnis. Taxonomy (NCBI): domain Eukaryota; kingdom Metazoa; phylum Arthropoda; class Insecta; order Diptera; family Syrphidae; genus Xylota; species Xylota segnis. Next base: position 88,754,031 of record OY757236.1, on the reverse strand, counting down.
TTTTGGATGGTCCTGACCACTAAGCAACAGTGGCCACACCATCCAGTCGGTGGTAAAAGGTTTTCTAAAAAAAATATTTAAGAAGGTCTAGTGCTACACCTTGTATGCACTGACCACTAAGCAACAGTTTCCCCACCATCCAATCGGTGGTAATATGATTTTTGAAAAAATATTTTAGATGGTCCTGACCATTAAGCAACAGTTTCCACACCATCCAATCGGTGGTAAAATTTCTGAAAAAATATTTTAGATGGTCTGGTGTTGCATGTCGCACGCTCTGACCACTGAGCAACAGTGGCCACACCATCCAAACGGTGGTAAAAGGTTTTCTAAAAAAAATATTTAAGAAGGTCTAGTTCTACACCTTGTATGCACTGACCACTAAGCAACAGTTTCCCCACCATCCAATCGGTGGTAATATGTTTTTTGAAAAAATATTTTAGATGGTCCTGACTACTTAAAAACAGTGGCCACATCATCCAATCGGTGGTAAAAGGATTTCTGAAAAAATATTTTGGATGGTCCTGACCACTAAGCAACAGTGGCCACACTATCCAATCGGTGGTAAAAGGTTTTCTGAAAAAATATTTTAGATGGTCTGGTGTTGCATGTCGCACGCACTGACCACTAAGCAACAGTTTCCACACCATCGAATCGGTGGTAAAAAGTTTTCTGAAAAAATAATTTAGAAGGTCTGGTGCTGCACCTCGCACGCTCTGACCAGTAAGCAACAGTTTCTACACCATCCAATCGGTGGTAATAGGTTTTCTGAAAAAATATTTTAGATGGTCCTGACCACTAAGCAACAGTGGCCACACCATCCAGTCGGTGGTCAAAGGTTTTCTAAAAAAAATATTTAAGAAGGTCTAGTGCTACACCTCGCACGATCTGACCACTAGGCAACAGTTTACACACCATACAATCGGTGGTAAAAGGTTTACTGAAAAAATATTTTAGATGGTCCTGACCACTAAGCAACAGTGGCCACACCATCCAGTCGGTGGTAAAATGTTTTCTAAAAAAAATATTCAAGAAGGTCTAGTGCTACACCTTGTATGCACTGACCACTAAGCAACAGTTTTCCCACCATCCAATCGGTGGTAATATGTTTTTTGAAAAAAATATTTTAGATGCTCCTGACCATTAAGCAACAGTTTCCACACCATCCAATCGGTTTTAAAATGTTTTCTGAAAAAATATTTTAGAAGGTCTGGTGTTGCATGTCGCACGCACTGACCACTAACCAACAGTTTCCACACCATCGAATCGGTTGTAAAAAGTTTTCCGAAAAAATAATTTAGAAGGTCTGGTGCTGCACCTCGCACGCTCTGACCACTAAGCAACAGTTACTACACCATCCAATCGGTGGTAAAAAGTTTTCTGAAAATATATTTCCGATAGTTTGGTGCTACACCTCGCACTCTCTGACCACTAAGCAACAGTTAACACACCATACAATCGGTGGTAAAAGATTTTCGGAAAAAATATTTTAGATGGTCCTGACCACTAAGCAACAGTGGCCACACCATCCAGTCGGGGGTCAAAGGTTTTCTAAAAAAAATTTTTAAGAAGGTCTAGTGCTACACCTCGCATGATCTGACCACTAGGCAACAGTTTACACACCATACAATCGGTGGTAAAAAGTTTACTGAAAAAATATTTTAGATGGTCCTGACCACTAAGCAACAGTGGCCACACCATCCAGTCGGTGGTAAAAGGTTTTCTAAAAAAAATATTTAAGAAGGTCTAGTGCTACACCTTGTATGCATTGACCACTAAGCAACAGTTTCCCCACCATCCAATCGGTGGTAATATGTTTTTTGAAAAAATATTTTAGATGGTCCTGACCACTTAAAAACAGTGGATACACCATCCAATCGGTGGTAAAAGGATTTCTGAAAAAATATTTTGGATGGTCCTGACCACTAAGCAACAGTGACCACACTATCCAATCGGTGGTAAAAGGTTTTCTGAAAAAATATTTTAGATGGTCTGGTGTTGCATGTCGCACGCACTGACCACTAAGCAACAGTTTCCACACCATCGAATCGGTGGTAAAAAGTTTTCTGAAAAAATAATTTAGAAGGTCTGGTGCTGCACCTCGCACGCTCTGACCAGTAAGCAACAGTTTCTACACCATCCAATCGGTGGTAAAAGGTTTTCTGAAAAAATATTTAACATGGTTTGGTGTTGCACGTCGCACGCGCTGACCACTAAGCAACAGTTTCCACACCATCCAATCGGTGGTAAAATGTTTTCTAAAAAAATGTAAAATGTTTTCTAAAAAAATATTTTAGATGGTCTGGTGTTGCATGTCGCACGCACTGACCACTAAGCAACAGTTTCCACACCATCGAATCGGTGGTAAAAAGTTTTCTGAAAAAATAATTTAGAAGGTCTGGTGCTGCACCTCGCACGCTCTGACCAGTAAGCAACAGTTTCTACACCATCCAATCGGCGGTAAAAGTTTTTCTGAAAAAATATTTAACATGGTTTGGTGTTGCACGTCGCACGCGCTGACCACTAAGCAACAGTTTCCACACCATCCAATCGGTGGTAAAATGTTTTCTGAAAGAATATTTTAGATGGTCTGGTGTTGCATGTCGCACGCTCTGACCACTGAGCAACAGTGGCCACACCATCCAAACGGTGGTAAAAGGTTTTCGGAAAAAATATTTCAGAAGGTTTGGTGTTGCACGTCGCACGCACTGACCACTAGGAAAAGTTTTCACACCCTCGAATCGGTGGTAAAAGGTTTTCTGAAATAAATATTTTAGAAGGTCTGGTGCTGCCCCTCGCACGATCTGACCACTAAGCAACAGTGGCCACACCATCCAAACGGTGGTAAAAAGTTTTCTGAAAAAATATTTCAGATGGTTTTTTGTTGCACGTCGCACGCACTGACCACTAAGCAACAGTTTCCACACCATCCAATCGGTGGTAAAATGTTTTCTGAAAAAATATTTTAGATGGTCCTGACCACTAAGCAACAGTGGCCACACCATCCAGTCGGTGGTAAAAGGTTTTCTAAAAAAAATATTTAAGAAGGTCTAGTGCTACACCTTGTATGCACTGACCACTAAGCAACAGTTTCCCTACCATCCAATCGGTGGTAATATGTTTTTTGAAAAAATATTTTAGATGGTCCTGACCACTTAAAAACAGTGGCCACACCATCCAATCGGTGGTAAAAGGATTTCTGAAAAAATATTTTGGATGGTCCTGACCACTAAGCAACAGTGGCCACACCATCCAGTCGGTGGTAAAAGGTTTTCTAAAAAAAATATTTAAGAAGGTCTAGTGCTACACCTTGTATGCACTGACCACTAAGCAACAGTTTCCCCACCATCCAATCGGTGGCAATATGTTTTTTGAAAAAATATTTTAGATGGTCCTGACAATTAAGCAACAGTTTCCACACCATCCAATCGGTGGTAAAATGTTTTCTGAAAAAATATTTTAGATGGTCTGGTGTTGCATGTCGCACGCTCTGACCACTGAGCAACAGTGGCCACACCATCCAAACGGTGGTAAAAGGTTTTCTAAAAAAAATATTTAAGAAGGTCTAGTTCTACACCTTGTATGCACTGACCACTAAGCAACAGTTTCCCCACCATCCAATCGGTGGTAATATGTTTTTTGAAAAAATATTTTAGATGGTCCTGACCACTTAAAAACAGTGGCCACACCATCCAATCGGTGGTAAAAGGATTTCTGAAAAAATATTTTGGATGGTCCTGACCACTAAGCAACAGTGGCCACACTATCCAATCGGTGGTAAAAGGTTTTCTGAAAAAATATTTTAGATGGTCTGGTGTTGCATGTCGCACGCACTGACCACTAAGCAACAGCTTCCACACCATCGAATCGGTGGTAAAAAGTTTTCTGAAAAAATAATTTAGAAGGTCTGGTGCTGCACCTCGCACGCTCTGACCAGTAAGCAACAGTTTCTACACCATCCAATCGGTGGTAAAAGGTTTTCTGAAAAAATATTTAACATGGTTTGGTGTTGCACGTCGCACACGCTGACCACTAAGCAACAGTTTCCACACCATCCAATCGGTGGTAAAATGTTTTCTGAAAAAATATTTCAGATGGTCCAAACCACTAAGCAACAGTGGCCACACTATCCAATCGGTGGTAAAATGTTTTCTGAAAAATTATTTTAGATGGTCTGGTGTTGCATGTCGCACGCACTGACCACTAAACTACATTTTCCACACCATCGAATCGGTGGTAAAAGTTTGTCTGAAAAAATATTTTAGAAGGTCTGGTGCTGCACCTCGCACGCCCTGACCACTAAGCAACAGTGGCCACACCATCCAATCGGTGGTAAAAGGATTTCTGAAAAAATATTTTGAATGGTCCTGACCACTAAGAAACAGTGGCCACACTATCCAATCGGTGGTAAAAGGTTTTCTGAAAAAATATTTTAGATGTTCTGGTGTTGCACGTCGCACGCACTGAAAACTAACCAACAGTTTCTACACCATCCAATCGGTGGTTAAAAGTTTTCTGAAAAAATATTTTAGATGGTCCAGACCACTAAGCAACAGTGGTCACACTATCCAATCGGTGGTAAAATGTTTTCTGAAAAATTATTTTAGATGGTTTGGTGTTGCATGTCGCACGCACTGACCACTAAACTACATTTTCCACACCATCGAATCGGTGGTAAAAGTTTGTCTGAAAAAATATTTTAGAAGGTCTGGTGCTGCACCTCGCACGCCCTGACCACTAAGCAACAGTGGCCACAATATCCAATCGGTGGTAAAAGGTTTTCTGAAAAAAATATTTCAGATGGTTTGGTGCTACACCTCGCACGCTCCGACCACTAAGCAACAGTTTACACACCATCCATTCGGTAGTAAAAGTTTTTCTTTAAAAATTTTTTAGATCGTCCTGACCACTAAGCAACAGTGGCCTCACCATCCAGTCGGTGGCAGAAGGTTTTCTAAAAAAAATATTTAAGGAAGTCTAGTGCTACACCTTGTACGCACTGACCACTAAGCAACAGTTTACACACCATCCAATCGGTAGTAAAAATTTTTCTTTAAAAATATTTTAGATCGTTCTGACTACTAAGCAACAGTGGCCACACCATCCAATCGGTGGTAAAAGGTTTTCTGAAAATATATTTCCGATAGTTTGGTGCTACACCTCGCACTCTCTGACCACAAAGCAACAGTTTACACACCATACAATCGGTGGTAAAAGGTTTTCTAAAAAAAATATTTAAGAAGGTCTAGTGCTACACCTTGTATGCACTGACCACTAAGCAACAGTTTCCCCACCATCCAATCGGTGGTAATATGTTTTTTGAAAAAATATTTTAGATGGTCCTGACCACTTAAAAACAGTGGCCACACTATCCAATCGGTGGTAAAAGGTTTTCTGAAAAAATATTTTGGATGGTCTGGTGTTGCATGTCGCACGCACTGACCACTAAGCAACAGTTTCCACACCATCGAATCGGTGGTAAAAAGTTTTCTGAAAAAATAATTTAGAAGGTCTGGTGCTGCACCTCGCACACTCTGACCAGTAAGCATCAGTTTCTACACCATCCAATCGGTGGTAAAAGGTTTTCTGAAAAAATATTTAACATGGTTTGGTGTTGCACGTCGCACGCGCTGACCACTAAGCAACAGTTTCCACACCATCCAATCGGTGGTAAAATGTTTTCTGAAAAAATATTTTAGATGGTCTGGTGTTGCATGTCGCACGCACTGACCACTAAACTACATTTTCCACACCATCGAATCGGTGGTAAAAGTTTGTCTGAAAAAATATTTTAGAAGGTCTGGTGCTGCACCTCGCACGCCCTGACCAGTAAGCAACAGTGGCCACACCATCCAATCGGTGGTAAAAGTATTTCTGAAAAAATATTTTAGATGGTCCTGACCACTAAGCAACAGTGGCCACACCATCGAATCGGTGATAAAAGGTTTTCCGAAAAAATATTTCAGATGGTTTGGTGTTGCACGTAGCACGCACTGACCACCAAGCAACAGTTTCCACAGCATCCAATCGGTGGTAAAATGTTTTCTGAAAAAATATTTTAGATGGTCTGGTGTTGCATGTCGCACGCTCTGACCACTGAGCAACAGTGGCCACACCATCCAAACGGTGGTAAAAGGTTTTCTGAAAAAATATTTCAGATGGTTTGGTGTTGCACGTCGCACGCACAGACCACTAGGAACAGTTTTCACACCATCGAATCGGTGGTAAAAGGTTTTCTGAAAAAAATATTTTAGAAGGTCTGGTGCTGCACCTCGCACGATCTGACCACTAATCAACAGTGGCCACACCATCCAAACGGTGGTAAAAGGTTTTCCGAAAAAATATTTCAGATGGTTTGGTGTTGCACGTCGCACGCACTGACCACTAGCAACAGTTTTCACACCATCGAATCGGTTGTAAAAGGTTTTCTGAAAAAATATTTTAGAAGGTCTGGTGCCGCACCTCGCACGCTCCGACCACTAAGCAACAGTGGCCACACCACCCAATCGGTGGTAAAAGGTTTTCTGAAAAAATATTTTAGACGGTCTGGTGCTACACCTCGCACGCACTGACCACTAAGCAACAGTTTCCACACCATCCAATCGGTGGTAAAATGTTTTCTGAAAAAATATTTTAGATGGTCCTGACCACTAAGAAACAGTGGCCACACCATCCAATCGGTGTTAAAGGGATTTCTGAAAAAATATTTTAGATGGTCCTGACCACTAAGCAACAGTGGTCACACCATCCAATCGGTGGTAAAAGGTTTTCTGAAAAAATATTTTAGACGGTCTGGTGCTACACCTCGCACGCACTGACCACTAAGCAACAGTTTCCAAATCATCCACTCGGCGGTAAAATATTTTCTGAAAAAATATTTTAGAGGATCATGACCACTAAGCAACGGTTTCCACAACATCAATTCGGTGGTAAAAGGTTTTCTGAAAAAATATTTTAGAAGGTCTGGTGCTGCACCTCGCACGCTCTGACCACTAAGCAACAGTGGCCACAAAATCCAATCGGTGATAAAAGGTTTTTCGAAAAAATATTTCAGATGGTTTGGTGTTGCACGTCGCACGCACTGACCACTAAGCAACAGTTTCCACAGCATCAATTCGGTGGTAAAAGGTTTTCTGAAAAAATAATTTAGATGGAATGGTGTTGCACGTCGACGCCACTGAAAACTAGCCAACAGTTTAAACACCATCCAATCGGTGGTTAAAGGTTTTCTGAAAAAATATTTTAGATTGTCCTGACCACTAAGAAACAGTGGCCATACCATCCAATCGGTGGCAAAAGGATTTCTGAAAAAATATTTTAGATGGTCCTGACCACTAAGCAACAGTGGTCACACCATCCAATCTTTGGTAAAAGGTTTTCTGAACAAATACTTTAGATGGTCCTGACCACTAAGAAACCGTGGCCACACCATCCAATCGGTGGCAAAAGGATTTCTGAAAAAATATTTTAGATGGTCCTGACCACTAAGCAACAGTGGTCACACCATCCAATCGGTGGTAAAAGGTTTTCTGAACAAATACTTTAGATGGTCCTGACCACTAAGGAACCGTGGCCACACCATCCAATCGGTGGTGAAAGGATTTCTGAAAAAATATTTTAGATGGTCCTGAGCACTAAGCAACAGTGGTCACACCATCAATTCGGTGGTAAAAGGTTTTCTGAAAAAATAATTTAGATGGCCTGGTGTTGCACGTCGACGCCACAGAAAACTAGCCAACAGTTTAAACACCATCCAATCGGTGGTTAAAGGTTTTCTGAAAAAATATTTTAGATGGTCCTGACCACTAAGAAACAGTGGCCACACCATCCAATCGGTGGCAAAAGGATTTCTGAAAAAATATTTTAGATGGTCCTGACCACTAAGCAACAGTGGTCACACCATCCAATCGGTGGTAAAAGGTTTTCTGAACAAATACTTTAGATGGTCCTGACCACTAAGAAACCGTGGCCACACCATCCAATCGGTGGTGAAAGGATTTCTGAAAAAATATTTTAGATGGTCCTGAGCACTAAGCAACAGTGGTCACACCATCCAATCGAGTGTAAAAGGTTTTCTGAAAACACGTCGCACGCACTGACCACTAAGCAACAGTTTCCACAGCATCCAATCGGTGGTAAAATGTTTTCTGAAAAAATATTTTAGATGGCCACTAAGCAACAGTGGTCACACCATCAATTCGGTGGTAAAATGTTTTCTGAAAAAATAATTTAGATGGTCTGGTGTTGCATGTCGCACGCACTGACCACTAAACAACATTTTCCACACCATCGAATCGGTGGTAAAAGTTCTCCTGAAAAAATATTTTAGAAGGTCTGGTGCTGCACCTCGCACGCTCTGACCACTAAGCAACAGTGGCCACAAAATCCAATCGGTGGTAAATGGTTTTCTGAAAAAATATTTCAGATGGTTTGGTGTTGCACGTCGCACGCACTGACCACTAAGCAACAGTTTCCACAGCATCCAATCGGTGGTAAAATGTTTTCTGAAAAAATATTTTAGATGGCCACTAAGCAACAGTGGTCACACCATCAATTCGGTGGTAAAATGTTTTCTGAAAAAATAATTTAGATGGTCTGGTGTTGCACGTCGCAGGCACTGAAAACTAGCCAACGGTTTCCACACCATCCAATCGGTGGTTAAAGGTTTTCTGAAAAAATATTTTAGATGGCCCTGACCACTAAGAAACAGTGGCCACACCATCCATACGGTGGTAAAAGGTTTTCTGAAAAAATATTTTACACGGCCTGGTGCTACACCTCGCACGCACTGACCACTAAGCAACAGTTTCCACACCATCCACTGGGCGGTAAAATGTTTTCTCAAAAAATATTTTAGAGGGTCCTGACCACTAAGCAACAGTTTCCACACCATCCAATCAGTGGTAAAATGTTTTCCAAAAAAAACAACATGTTTTCCAAAAAAAACATTTTAGATGGTCTAGTGCTACACGTCGCACGCACCGAAAACCAAGCAACAGTTTCCACACCATCCAATCGAGGGTAAAATGTTTTCTGAAAAAATAATTTAGATGGTCTGGTGTTGCACGTCGCACGCACTGAAAACTATCCAACAGTTTCCACACCATCCAATCGGTGGTTAAAGGTTTTCTGAAAAAATACTTTAGATGGTCTTGACCACTAAGCAACAGTGGTCACACCATCAATTCGGTGGTAAAATGTTTTCTGAAAAAATAATTCAGATGGTCTGGTGTTGCACGTCGCACGCACTGAAAACTAGCCAACAGTTTCCACACCATCCAATCGGTGGTAAAAGGTTTTCTGAAAAAATATTTTACACGGCCTGGTGCTACACCTCGCACGCACTGACCACTAAGCAACAGTTTCCACACCATCCACTCGGTGGTAAAATGTTTTCTCAAAAAATATTTTAGAGGGTCCTGACCACTAAGCAACAGTTTCCCTACCATCCAATCGGTGGTAATATGTTTTTTGAAAAAATATTTTAGATGGTCCTGACCACTTCAAAACAGTGGCCACACCATCCAATCGGTGGTAAAAGGATTTCTGAAAAAATATTTTGGATGGTCCTGACCACTAAGCAACAGTGGCCACACCATCCAGTCGGTGGTAAAAGGTTTTCTAAAAAAAATATTTAAGAAGGTCTAGTGCTACACCTTGTATGCACTGACCACTAAGCAACAGTTTCCCCACCATCCAATCGGTGGTAATATGTTTTTTGAAAAAATATTTTAGATGGTCCTGACAATTAAGCAACAGTTTCCACACCATCCAATCGGTGGTAAAATGTTTTCTGAAAAAATATTTTAGATGGTCTGGTGTTGCATGTCGCACGCTCTGACCACTGAGCAACAGTGGCCACACCATCCAAACGGTGGTAAAAGGTTTTCTAAAAAAAATATTTAAGAAGGTCTAGTTCTACACCTTGTATGCACTGACCACTAAGCAACAGTTTCCTCACCATCCAATCGGTGGTAATATGTTTTTTGAAAAAATATTTTAGATGGTCCTGACCACTTAAAAACAGTGGCCACACCATCCAATCGGTGGTAAAAGGATTTCTGAAAAAATATTTTGGATGGTCCTGATCACTAAGCAACAGTGGCCACACTATCCAATCGGTGGTAAAAGGTTTTCTGAAAAAATATTTTAGATGGTCTGGTGTTGCATGTCGCACGCACTGACCACTAAGCAACAGTTTCCACACCATCGAATCGGTGGTAAAAAGTTTTCTGAAAAAATAATTTAGAAGGTCTGGTGCTGCACCTCGCACGCTCTGACCAGTAAGCAACAGTTTCTACACCATCCAATCGGTGGTAAAAGGTTTTCTGAAAAAATATTTAACATGGTTTGGTGTTGCACGTCGCACGCGCTGACCACTAAGCAACAGTTTCCACACCATCCAATCGGTGGTAAAATGTTTTCTGAAAAAATATTTCAGATGGTCCAGACCACTAAGCAACAGTGGCCACACTATCCAATCGGTGGTAAAATGTTTTTTGAAAAATTATTTTAGATGGTCTGGTGTTGCATGTCGCACGCACTGACCACTAAACTACATTTTCCACACCATCGAATCGGTGGTAAAAGTTTGTCTGAAAAAATATTTTAGAAGGTCTGGTGCTGCACCTCGCACGCCCTGACCACTAAGCAACAGTGGCCACACCATCCAATCGGTGGTAAAAGGATTTCTGAAAAAATATTTTGAATGGTCCTGACCACTAAGCAACAGTGGCCACACTATCCAATCGGTGGTAAAATGTTTTTTGAAAAATTATTTTAGATGGTCTGGTGTTGCATGTCGCACGCACTGACCACTAAACTACATTTTCCACACCATCGAATCGGTGGTAAAAGTTTGTCTGAAAAAATATTTTAGAAGGTCTGGTGCTGCACCTCGCACGCCCTGACCACTAAGCAACAGTGGCCACACCATCCAATCGGTGGTAAAAGGTTTTCTGAAAAAAATATTTCAGATGGTTTGGTGCTACACCTCGCACGCTCTGACCACTAAGCAACAGTTTACACACCATCCATTCGGTAGTAAAAGTTTTTCTTTAAAAATTTTTTAGATCGTCCTGACCACTAAGCAACAGTGGCCTCACCATCCAGTCGGTGGCAGAAGGTTTTTTAAAAAAAATTTTTAAGGAAGTCTAGTGCTACACCTTGTACGCACTGACCACTAAGCAACAGTTTACACACCATCCAATCGGTAGTAAAAATTTTTCTTTAAAAATATTTTAGATCGTTCTGACTACTAAGCAACAGTGGCCACACCATCCAATCGGTGGTAAAAGGTTTTCTGAAAATATATTTCCGATAGTTTGGTGCTACACCTCGCACTCTCTGACCACTAAGCAACAGTTTACACACCATACAATCGGTGGTAAAAGGTTTTCTAAAAAAAATATTTAAGAAGGTCTAGTGCTACACCTTGTATGCACTGACCACTAAGCAACAGTTTCCCCACCATCCAATCGGTGGTAATATGTTTTTTGAAAAAATATTTTAGATGGTCCTGACCACTTAAAAACAGTGGCCACACCATCCAATCGGTGGTAAAAGGATTTCTGAAAAACTATTTTGGATGGTCCTGACCACTAAGCAACAGTGGCCACACTATCCAATCGGTGGTAAAAGGTTTTCTGAAAAAATATTTTGGATGGTCTGGTGTTGCATGTCGCACGCACTGACCACTAAGCAACAGTTTCCACACCATCGAATCGGTGGTAAAAAGTTTTCTGAAAAAATAATTTAGAAGGTCTGGTGCTGCACCTCGCACACTCTGAAGAGTAAGCAACAGTTTCTACACCATCCAATCGGTGGTAAAAGGTTTTCTGAAAAAATATTTAACATGGTTTGGTGTTGCACGTCGCACGCGCTGACCACTAAGCAACAGTTTCCACACCATCCAATCGGTGGTAAAATGTTTTCTGAAAAAATATTTTAGATGGTCTGGTGTTGCATGTCGCACGCACTGACCACTAAACTACATTTTCCACACCATCGAATCGGTGGTAAAAGTTTGTCTGAAAAAATATTTTAGAAGGTCTGGTGCTGCACCTCGCACTCTCTGACCACTAAGCAACAGTGGCCACAAAATCCAATCGGTGATAAAAGGTTTTTCGAAAAAATATTTCAGATGGTTTGGTGTTGCACGTCTCACGCACTGACCACTAAGCAACAGTTTCCACAGCATCAATTCGGTGGTAAAAGGTTTTCTGAAAAAATAATTTAGATGGCCTGGTGTTGCACGTCGACGCCACTGAAAACTAGCCAACAGTTTAAACACCATCCAATCGGTGGTTAAAGGTTTTCTGAAAAAATACTTTAGATGGTCCTGACCACTAAGAAACCGTGGCCACACCATCCAATCGGTGGCAAAAGGATTTCTGAAAAAATATTTTAGATGGTCCTGACCACTAAGCAACAGTGGTCACACCATCCAATCGGTGGTAAAAGGTTTTCTGAACAAATACTTTAGATGGTCCTGACCACTAAGAAACCGTGGCCACACCATCCAATCGGTGGTGAAAGGATTTCTGAAAAAATATTTTAGATGGTCCTGAGCACTAAGCAACAGTGGTCACACCATCAATTCGGTGGTTAAAGGTTTTCTGAAAAAATAATTTAGATGGTCTGGTGTTGCATGTCGCACGCACTGACCACTAAGCAACAGTTTCCACACCATCGAATCGGTGGTAAAAAGTTTTCTGAAAAAATAATTTAGAAGGTCTGGTGCTGCACCTCGCACGCTCTGACCAGTAAGCAACAGTTTCTACACCATCCAATCGGTGGTAAAAGGTTTTCTGAAAAAATATTTAACATGGTTTGGTGTTGCACGTCGCACGCGCTGACCACTAAGCAACAGTTTCCACACCATCCAATCGGTGGTAAAATGTTTTCTGAAAAAATATTTCAGATGGTCCAGACCACTAAGCAACAGTGGCCACACTATCCAATCGGTGGTAAAATGTTTTTTGAAAAATTATTTTAGATGGTCTGGTGTTGCATGTCGCACGCACTGACCACTAAACTACAATTTCCACACCATCGAATCGGTGGTAAAAGTTTGTCTGAAAAAATATTTTAGAAGGTCTGGTGCTGCACCTCGCACGCCCTGACCACTAAGCAACAGTGGCCACACCATCCAATCGGTGGTAAAAGGATTTCTGAAAAAATATTTTGAATGGTCCTGACCACTAAGCAACAGTGGCCACACTATCCAATCGGTGGTAAAATGTTTTTTGAAAAATTATTTTAGATGGTCTGGTGTTGCATGTCGCACGCACTGACCACTAAACTACATTTTCCACACCATCGAATCGGTGGTAAAAGTTTGTCTGAAAAAATATTTTAGAAGGTCTGGTGCTGCACCTCGCACGCCCTGACCACTAAGCAACAGTGGCCACACCATCCAATCGGTGGTAAAAGGTTTTCTGAAAAAAATATTTCAGATGGTTTGGTGCTACACCTCGCACGCTCTGACCACTAAGCAACAGTTTACACACCATCCATTCGGTAGTAAAAGTTTTTCTTTAAAAATTTTTTAGATCGTCCTGACCACTAAGCAACAGTGGCCTCACCATCCAGTCGGTGGCAGAAGGTTTTTTAAAAAAAATTTTTAAGGAAGTCTAGTGCTACACCTTGTACGCACTGACCACTAAGCAACAGTTTACACACCATCCAATCGGTAGTAAAAATTTTTCTTTAAAAATATTTTAGATCGTTCTGACTACTAAGCAACAGTGGCCACACCATCCAATCGGTGGTAAAAGGTTTTCTGAAAATATATTTCCGATAGTTTGGTGCTACACCTCGCACTCTCTGACCACTAAGCAACAGTTTACACACCATACAATCGGTGGTAAAAGGTTTTCTAAAAAAAATATTTAAGAAGGTCTAGTGCTACACCTTGTATGCACTGACCACTAAGCAACAGTTTCCCCACCATCCAATCGGTGGTAATATGTTTTTTGAAAAAATATTTTAGATGGTCCTGACCACTTAAAAACAGTGGCCACACCATCCAATCGGTGGTAAAAGGATTTCTGAAAAACTATTTTGGATGGTCCTGACCACTAAGCAACAGTGGCCACACTATCCAATCGGTGGTAAAAGGTTTTCTGAAAAAATATTTTGGATGGTCTGGTGTTGCATGTCGCACGCACTGACCACTAAGCAACAGTTTCCACACCATCGAATCGGTGGTAAAAAGTTTTCTGAAAAAATAATTTAGAAGGTCTGGTGCTGCACCTCGCACACTCTGAAGAGTAAGCAACAGTTTCTACACCATCCAATCGGTGGTAAAAGGTTTTCTGAAAAAATATTTAACATGGTTTGGTGTTGCACGTCGCACGCGCTGACCACTAAGCAACAGTTTCCACACCATCCAATCGGTGGTAAAATGTTTTCTGAAAAAATATTTTAGATGGTCTGGTGTTGCATGTCGCACGCACTGACCACTAAACTACATTTTCCACACCATCGAATCGGTGGTAAAAGTTTGTCTGAAAAAATATTTTAGAAGGTCTGGTGCTGCACCTCGCACTCTCTGACCACTAAGCAACAGTGGCCACAAAATCCAATCGGTGATAAAAGGTTTTTCGAAAAAATATTTCAGATGGTTTGGTGTTGCACGTCTCACGCACTGACCACTAAGCAACAGTTTCCACAGCATCAATTCGGTGGTAAAAGGTTTTCTGAAAAAATAATTTAGATGGCCTGGTGTTGCACGTCGACGCCACTGAAAACTAGCCAACAGTTTAAACACCATCCAATCGGTGGTTAAAGGTTTTCTGAAAAAATACTTTAGATGGTCCTGACCACTAAGAAACCGTGGCCACACCATCCAATCGGTGGCAAAAGGATTTCTGAAAAAATATTTTAGATGGTCCTGACCACTAAGCAACAGTGGTCACACCATCCAATCGGTGGTAAAAGGTTTTCTGAACAAATACTTTAGATGGTCCTGACCACTAAGAAACCGTGGCCACACCATCCAATCGGTGGTGAAAGGATTTCTGAAAAAATATTTTAGATGGTCCTGAGCACTAAGCAACAGTGGTCACACCATCAATTCGGTGGTTAAAGGTTTTCTGAAAAAATAATTTAGATGGCCTGGTGTTGCACGTCGACGCCACTGAAAACTAGCCAACAGTTTAAACACCATCCAATCGGTGGTTAAAGGTTTTCTGAAAAAATATTTTAGATGGTCCTGACCACTAAGAAACAGTGGCCACACCATCCAATCGGTGGCAAAAGGATTTCTGAAAAAATATTTTAGATGGTCCTGACCACTAAGCAACAGTGGTCACACCATCCAATCGGTGGTAAAAGGTTTTCTGAACAAATACTTTAGATGGTCCTGACCACTAAGAAACCGTGGCCACACCATCCAATCGGTGGTGAAAGGATTTCTGAAAAAATATTTTAGATGGTCCTGAGCACTAAGCAACAGTGGTCACACCATCCAATCGAGGGTAAAAGGTTTTCTGAAAAAATACTTTAGATGGTCCTGACCACTAAGAAACAGTGGCCACACCATCCAATCGGTGGTGAAAGGATTTCTGAAAAAATACTTTAGGTGGTCTTGACCACCAAGCAGCAGTGGTCACACCATCCAATCGAGGGTAAAAGGTTTTCTGAAAAAATACTTTAGATGGTCCTGACCACTAAGAAACCGTGGCCACACCATCCAATCGGTGGTGAAAGGATTTCTGAAAAAATACTTTAGATGGTCCTGACCACTAAGCAACAGTGGTCACACCATCAATTCGGTGGTAAAATGTTTTCTGAAAAAATAATTCAGATGGTCTGGTGTTGCACGCCGCACGCACTGAAAACTAGCCAACAGTTTCCACACCATCCAATCGGTGGTAAAAGGATTTCTGAAAAAATATTTTAGAGGGTCCTGACCACTAAGCAACAGTGGTCACACCATCCAATCGGTGGTAAAAGGTTTTCTGAAAAAATATTTTACACGGCCTGGTGCTACACCTCGCACGCACTGACCACTAAGCTACAGTTACCACACCATCAATCGGTGGTAAAAGGTTTTCTGAAAAAATATTTTAAAAAGGTCTGGTGCTGCACGTCGCACGCACTGACCACTAAGCAACAGTTTCCACACCATCCAATCGGCTTAAAAATGTTTTCTGAAAAAATATCTTAGAAGGTCTGGTGCTGCACGTCGCACGCACTGACCACTACTCAACAATTTACACACCATCCAATCGGTGGTAAAAGGATTTCTGAAAAAATATTTTAGAAGGTTTGGTGCTACATGTCGCACGCACCGAAAACTAACCAGCAGTTTCCACACCATCCAATCGGTTGTTGAAGGTTTTCCGAAAAAATATTTTAGGTGGACCTGACCACTAAGCAACAGTGGCCACACCTTCCAATCGGTGGTAGAAAATTTTCTGAAAAAATATTTTAGAAGGTCTGGTGCTACACGTCGCACGCACTGAAAACTAACCAACAGTTTCCACACCATCCTATCGGTGTTTAAAGGTTTTCTGAAAAAATATTTTAGTTGGTTTGGTGCTGCACCTCGCACGCTCTGACCACTAAGCAACAATTTACACACCATCCAATCGGTGGTAAAAGGTTTTCTGAGAAAATATTTGAGATGCTCTGGTGCTGCACCTCGCACGCTCTGACCACTACTCAACAATTTACACACCATCCAATCGGTGGTAAAAGAATTTCTGAAAAAATATTTTAGAAGGTTTGGTGCTACACGTCGCACGCACTGAAAACTAACCAGCAGTTTCCACACCATCCAGTCGGTGGTAAAATGTTTTCTGAAAAAATGATTTTAGAAGGTCTGTTGCTACACGTCGCACGCAATGATAACCAAGCAACGGTTTCCCCACCATCCATTCGGCGGTAAAAAGTTTTCTGAAAAAATATTTTAGGTGGAATTGACCACTAAGCAACAGTGGCCACACCATCCAATCGGTGGTTAAAGGTTTTCTGAAAAAGTACTTTAGATGGTCTTGACCACTAAGCAACAGTGGTCACACCATCAATTCAGTGGTAAAATGTTTTCTGAAAAAATAATTCAGATGGTCTGGTGTTGCACGTCGCACGCACTGAAAACTAGCCAACAGTTTCCACACCATCCAATCGGTGGTTAAAGGTTTTCTGAAAAAATATTTTAGATGGTAATTACCACTAAGAAACAGTGGCCACACCAACCAATCGGTGGTAAAAGGATTTCTGAAAAAATATTTCAGATGGTCCTGACCACTAAGCAACAGTGGTCACACCATCCAATCGGTGCTAAAAGGTTTTCTGAAAAAATAATTTAGATGGTCTGGTGTTGCACGTCGCACGCACTGAAAACTAGCCAACAGTTTCCACACCATCCAATCGGTGGTAAAAGGTTTTCTGAGAAAATATTTGAGATGGTCTGGTGCTGCACCTCGCACGCTCTGACCACTACTCAACAATTTACACACCATCCAATCGGTGGTAAAAGAATTTCTGAAAAAATATTTTAGAAGGTTTGGTGCTACACGTCGCACGCACTGAAAACTAACCAGCAGTTTCCACACCATCCAGTCGGTGGTAAAATGTTTTCTGAAAAAATGATTTTAGAAGGTCTGTTGCTACACGTCGCACGCTATGATAACCAAGCAACGGTTTCCCCACCATCCATTCGGCGGTAAAAAGTTTTCTGAAAAAATATTTTAGGTGGAATTGACCACTAAGCAACAGTGGCCACACCATCCAATCGGTGGTTAAAGGTTTTCTGAAAAAATACTTTAGATGGTCTTGACCACTAAGCAACAGTGGTCACACCATCAATTCGGTGGTAAAATGTTTTCTGAAAAAATAATTCAGATGGTCTTGTGCTACACGTCGCACGCACCGAAAACCAAGCAACAGTTTCCACACCATCCAATCGGTGGTAAAAGGTATTCTGAAAAAATATTTTAGAGGGTCCTGACCACTAAGCAACAGTGGTCACACCATCCAATCGGTGGTAAAAGGTTTTCTGAAAAAATATTTTACACGGCCTGGTGCTACACCTCGCACGCACTGACCACTAAGCTACAGTTACCACACCATCAATCGGTGGTAAAAGGTTTTCTGAAAAAATATTTTAAAAAGGTCTGGTGCTGCACGTCGCACGCACTGACCACTAAGCAACAGTTTCCACACCATCCAATCGGCTTAAAAATGTTTTCTGAAAAAATATCTTAGAAGGTCTGGTGCTGCACGTCGCACGCACTGACCACTACTCAACAATTTACACACCATCCAGTCGGTGGTAAAAGGATTTCTGAAAAAATATTTTAGAAGGTTTGGTGCTACATGTCGCACGCACCGAAAACTAACCAGCAGTTTCCACACCATCCAATCGGTTGTTGAAGGTTTTCCGAAAAAATATTTTAGGTGGACCTGACCACTAAGCAACAGTGGCCACACCTTCCAATCGGTGGTAGAAAATTTTCTGAAAAAATATTTTAGAAGGTCTGGTGCTACACGTCGCACGCACTGAAAACTAACCAACAGTTTCCACACCATCCTATCGGTGGTTAAAGGTTTTCTGAAAAAATATTTTAGTTGGTTTGGTGCTGCACCTCGCACGCTCTGACCACTAAGCAACAATTTACACACCATCCAATCGGTGGTAAAAGGTTTTCTGAGAAAATATTTGAGATGGTCTGGTGCTGCACCTCGCACGCTCTGACCACTACTCAACAATTTACACACCATCCAATCGGTGGTAAAAGAATTTCTGAAAAAATATTTTAGAAGGTTTGGTGCTACACGTCGCACGCACTGAAAACTAACCAGCAGTTTCCACACCATCCAGTCGGTGGTAAAATGTTTTCTGAAAAAATGATTTTAGAAGGTCTATTGCTACACGTCGCACGCAATGATAACCAAGCAACGGTTTCCCCACCATCCATTCGGCGGTAAAAAGTTTTCTGAAAAAATATTTTAGGTGGAATTGACCACTAAGCAACAGTGGCCACACCATCCAATCGGTGGTTAAAGGTTTTCTGAAAAAGTACTTTAGATGGTCTTGACCACAAAGCAACAGTGGTCACACCATCAATTCGGTGGTAAAATGTTTTCTGAAAAAATAATTCAGATGGTCTGGTGTTGCACGTCGCACGCACTGAAAACTAGCCAACAGTTTCCACACCATCCAATCGGTGGTTAAAGGTTTTCTGAAAAAATATTTTAGATGGTAATTACCACTAAGAAACAGTGGCCACACCAACCAATCGGTGGTAAAAGGATTTCTGAAAAAATATTTCAGATGGTCCTGACCACTAAGCAACAGTGGTCACACCATCCAATCGGTGCTAAAAGGTTTTCTGAAAAAATATTTTAGAAGGTCTGTTGCTACACGTCGCACGCAATGATAACCAAGCAACGGTTTCCCCACCATCCATTCGGCGGTAAAAAGTTTTCTGAAAAAATATTTTAGGTGGAATTGACCACTAAGCAACAGTTTCCACACCATCCAATCGAGGTCAAAAGGTTTTCTGAAAAAATATTTTAGGTGGTCCTGACCACTAAGCAACAGTGGCCACACCATTCAATCGGTGGTAAAAGATTTTCTGAAAAAATATTTTAGATGGTCCTGACCACTAAGCAACAGTGGCCACACCATCCAATCAGTGGTAAAATGTTTTCTAAAAAAATATTTTAGATGGTCCTGACCACTAAGCAGCAGTGGCCACACCATCCAATCAGTGGTAAAATGTTTTCTAAAAAAATATTTTAGATGGTCCTGACCACTAAGCAACAGTGGCCACACCATCCAATCAGTGGTAAAATGTTTTCTAAAAAAATATTTTAGATGGTCCTGACCACTAAGAAACCATGGCCACACAATCCAATCGGTGGTAAAAGGATTTCTGAAAAAATACTTTAGATGGTCCTGACCACTAAGCAACAGTGGTCACACCATCAATTCGGTGGTAAAATGTTTTCTGAAAAAATAATTTAGATGGTCTCGTGTTGCACGTCTCACGCACTGAAAACTATCCAACAGTTTCCACACCATCCAATCGGTGGTAAAAGGTTTTCTGAAAAAATATTTTAAAAAGGTCTGGTGCTGCACTTCGCACGCACTGACCACTAAGCAACAGTTTTCACACCACCAATCGGTGGTAAAAGGTATTCTGAAAAAATATTTAAGATGGTCTGATGCTGCACGTCGCATGCACTTACTACTAAGCAACAGTGGCTACACCTTCCAATCGGAGGTAAAAGGTTTTCTGAAATAATATTTTAGATGGTCTGATGCTGCACGTCGCACGCGCTGACCACCAAGCAACAGTTTCTACACCACCAATCGGTGGTAAAATGTTTTCTGAAAAAATATTTTAGAAGGTCTGGTGCAGCACGTCGCACGCACTGACCACTAAGCTACAGTTACCACACCATCAATCGGTGGTAAAAGGTTTTCTGAAAAAATATTTTAAAAAGGTCTGGTGCTGCACGTCGCACGCACTGACCACTAAGCAACAGTTTCCACACCATCCAATCGGCTTAAAAATGTTTTCTGAAAAAATATCTTAGAAGGTCTGGTGCTGCACGTCGCACGCACTGACCACTACTCAACAATTTACACACCATCCAATCGGTGGTAAAAGGATTTCTGAAAAATATTTTAGAAGGTTTGGTGCTACATGTCGCACGCACCGAAAACTAACCAGCAGTTTCCACACCATCCAATCGGTTGTTGAAGGTTTTCCGAAAAAATATTTTAGGTGGACCTGACCACTAAGCAACAGTGGCCACACCTTCCAATCGGTGGTAGAAAATTTTCTGAAAAAATATTTTAGAAGGTCTGGTGATACACGTCGCACGCACTGAAAACTAAATAACAGCTTCCACACCATCCAATCGGTGGTTAAAGGTTTTCTGAAAAAATATTTTAGTTGGTTTGGTGCTGCACCTCGCACGCTCTGACCACTAAGCAACAATTTACACACCATCCAATCGGTGGTAAAAGGTTTTCTGAGAAAATATTTGAGATGGTCTGGTGCTGCACCTCGCACGCTCTGACCACTACTCAACAATTTACACACCATCCAATCGGTCGTAAAAGAATTTCTGAAAAAATATTTTAGAAGGTCTATTGCAACACGTCGCACGCACTGAAAACTAACCGACAGTTTCCACACCATCCAATCGGTGGTTGAAGGTTTTCTGAAAAAATATTTTAGATGGTCCTGACCACTAAGCAACAGTGGCCACACCATACAATCGGTGGTAAAAGGATTTCTGAAAAAATATTTTAGAAGGTTTGGTGCTACACGTCGCACGCACTGAAAACTAAGCAACAGTGGCTACACAGTCCAATCAGTGGTAAGAGGTTTTCCAAAGAAAAAATTTTAGATGGTCTAGTGGTACACGTCGCACGCACCGAAAACCAAGCAACAGTTTCCACACCATCCAATCGAGGGCAAAAGGTTTTCTGAAAAAATATTTTAGGTGGTCCTGACCACTAAGCAACAGTGGCCACACCATTCAATCGGTGGTAAAAGATTTTCTGAAAAAATATTTAGAAGGTCTGTTGCTACACGTCGCACGCACTGAAAACTAAGCAACAGTGGCTACACCGTCCAATCAGTGGTAAGAGGTTTTCTGAAAAATATTTCAGATGGTCCTGACCACTAAGGAACAGTGGCCACACCATCCAATCGGTGCGGTTTTCTGAATAAATATTTTAAAAGGTCTGGTGTTGCACGTCGCACGCACTGACCGCTAAGCAACAGTTTCCGCACCATCCAATCGGTGGTAAAAGATTATCTGAAGAAATATTTTAGATGGTCCTGACCACTAAGCAACTGTGGCCACACCATTCAATCGGTGGTAAAAGATTTTTTGAAAAAATATTTTAGATGGTCCTGACCACTAAGCAACAGTGGCCACACCATCCAATCAGTGGTAAAAGGTTTTCTGAAAAAATATTTTAGATGGTCTGGTGCTGTACCTCGCATGCTCTGACCACTACGCAGCAGTTTACACACCATCCAATCGGTGGTAAAAGGGTTTCTGAAAAAATATTTTAGAAGGTTTGGTGCTACACCTCGCACGCACTGACCACTAAGCTACAGTTACCACACCATCCAATCGGCGGTAAAAAGTTTTCTGAAAAAATATTTTAGGTGGAATTGACCACTAAGCAACAGTGGCCACACCATCCAATCGGTGGTAAAATGTTTTCCAAAGAAAAAATTTTAGATGGTCTAGTGGTACACGTCGCACGCACCGAAAACCAAGCAACAGTTTCCACACCATCCAATCGAGGGCAAAAGGTTTTCTGAAAAAATATTTTAGGTGGTCCTGACCACTAAGCAACAGTGGCCACACCATTCAATCGGTGTTAAAAGATTTTCTGAAAAAATATTTAGAAGGTCTGTTGCTACACGTCGCACGCACTGAAAACTAAGCAACAGTGGCTACACCGTCCAATCAGTGGTAAGAGGTTTTCTGAAAAATATTTCAGATGGTCCTGACCACTAAGGAACAGTGGCCACACCATCCAATCGGTGCGGTTTTCTGAATAAATATTTTAAAAGGTCTGGTGTTGCACGTCGCACGCACTGACCACTAAGCAACAGTTTCCGCACCATCCAATCGGTGGTAAAAGATTATCTGAAGAAATATTTTAGATGGTCCTGACCACTAAGCAACTGTGGCCACACCATTCAATCGGTGGTAAAAGATTTTTTGAAAAAATATTTTAGATGGTCCTGACCACTAAGCAACAGTGGCCACACCATCCAATCAGTGGTAAAAGGTTTTCTGAAAAAATATTTTAGATGGTCTGGTGCTGTACCTCGCATGCTCTGACCACTACGCAGCAGTTTACACACCATCCAATCGGTGGTAAAAGGGTTTCTGAAAAAATATTTTAGAAGGTTTGGTGCTACACGTCGCACGCACTGAAAACTAACCAGCAGTTTCCATACCATCCAATCGGTATTAAAAGGATTTCTGAAAAAATATTTTAGAAGGTTTGGTGCTACACGTCGCACGCACTGAAAACTAACCAGCAGTTTACACACCATCCAATCGGTGGTAAAAGGATTTCTGAAAAAATGTTTTAGAAGGTTTGGTGCTACACGTCGCACGCACTGAAAACTAACCAACAGCTTCCACACCATCCAATCGGTGGTTAAAGGTTTTCTGAAAAAATATTGTGGATGGTCCTGACCACTAAGCAACAGTGGCCACACCATCCAATCGGTGGTAAAAGGTTTTCTGAAAAAATATTTTAAAAGGTCTGGTGTTGCACGCCGCATGCACTGACCACTATGCAACAGTTTCGACACCATCCAATCGGTGTGGTTTTCTGAAAAAATATTTTAGGTGGTCCTGACCACTAAGCAACAGTGGCCACACCATCCAATCGGTGGTAAGAGGTTTTCTGAAAAAATATTTTAAATGGTCTGGTGTTGCATGTCGCACGCACTGACCACTAAACAACATTTTAAACGCCATCGAATCGGTGGTTAAACTTTTTCTGAAAAAATATTTTTGCAGGTCTGGTGCTACACCTCGCACGCACTGACCACTAAGCAACAGTTTCTACACCATCCAATCGGTATTGAAATGTTTTAAAAAAAAAAAATTTTAGATGGTCTAGTGCTACACGTCGCACGCACTGAAAACCAAGCAACACTTTCCCCACCATCCTATCGGTGGTAAAAAGTTTTCTGTAAAAATATTTTAAGTGGAATTGACCACTAAGCAACAGTGGCCACACCAGCCAATCGGTGGTAAAATGTTTTCAAAAAAAAAATTTTAGATGGTCTAGTGCTACACGTCGCACGCACCGAAAATCAAGCAACAGTTTCCACACCATCCAATCGAGGGTAAAAGGTTTTCTGAAAAAATATTTTAGATGGACCTGACCACTAAGCAACAGTGGCCACACCATCCAATCGGTGGTAAAAGGTTTTCTGAAAAAAATATTTTAGATGGTCTGGTACTGTACCTCGCATGCTCTGACCACTACGCAGCAGTTAACACACCATAAAATCGGTGGAAAAAGGTTTTCTGAAAAAATATTTTAAAATGTCTGGTGTTGCACGCCGCATGCACTGACCACTATGCAACAGTTTCCACACCATCCAATCGGTGTGGTTTTCTGAAAAAATATTTTAAAAGGTCTGGTGTTGCACGCCGCATGCACTGACCACTATGCAACAGTTTCGACACCATCCAATCGGTGTGGTTTTCTGAAAAAATATTTTAGATGGTCTAGTGCTGCACCTTGCACGCTCTGACCACTAAGCCACAGTTTCCACACCATCCAATCGGTGGTAAAAGGTTTTCTGAAAAAATATTTTAGATGGTCTGGTGCTGTACCTCGCATGCTCTGACCACTACGCAGCAGTTTACACACCATCCAAACGGTGGTAAAAGGATTTCTGAAAAAATGTTTTAGAAGGTTTGGTGCTACATGTCGCACGCACTGAAAACTAACCAACAGTTTCCACATAATCCAATCGGTGGTTAAAAGTTTTCTGAAAAAATATTTTGGATGTTCTTGACCACTAAGCAACTGTGGCCACACATTCCAATCGGTGGTAAAAGGTTTTCTGAAAAAAAAATTTTAGATGGTCTGGTGCTGTACCTCGCATGCTCTGACCACTACGCAGCAGTTAACACACCATCCAATCGGTGGTAAAAGGTTTTCTGAAAAAATATTTTAAAATTTCTGGTGTTGCACGCCGCATGTACTAACCACTATGCAACAGTTTCCACACCATCCAATCGGTGTGGTTTTCTGAAAAAATATTTTAGATGGTCTGGTGCTGCACCTTGCACGCTCTGACCACTAAGCCACAGTTTCCACACCATCCAATCGGTGGTAAAAGGTTTTCTGAAAAAATATTTTAGATGGTCTGGTGCTGTACCTCCCATGCTCTGACCACTACGCAGCAGTTTACATACCATCCAATCGGTGGTAAAAGATTTCTAAAAAAATATTTTAGATGGTCCTGACCACTAAGCAGATTTTAAAAGGTCTAGTGCTACACGTCGCACGCACTGAAAACTAACCAACAGTTTCCACACCATCCAATCGGTGGTTAAAAGTTTTCTGAAAAAATATTTTGGATGTTCCTGACCACAAAGCAACTGTGGCCACACCATCAATTCGGTTGTAAAATGTTTTCTGAAAAAAATTTCAGAAGGTCTGTTGCTACACGTCGCACGCACTGAAAACCAAGCAACAGTTTCCACACCATCTAATCGGTGGTTAAAGGTTTTCTGAAAAAATATTTTAGATGGTCCTGACCACTAAGCAACAGTGGCCACACCTTCCAATCGGTGGTAGAAAATTTTCTGAAAAAATATTTTAGAATGTCTGGTGCTACACGTCGCACGCACTGAAAACCAAGCAACAGTTTCCACTCCATCCAATCGGTGGTTAAAGGTTTTCTGAAAAAATATTTTAGATGGTCCTGACCACTAAGCAGATTTTAGAAGGTCTACTGCTACACGTCGCAAGCACTGAAAACCAAGCAACAGTTCCCACACCATCCAATCGGTGGTTAAAGGTTTTCTGAAAAAATACTTTAGATGGTCCTGACCACTAAGCAGATTTTAGAAGGTCTAGTGCTACACGTCGCACGCACTGAAAACCAAGCAACAGTTTCCACACCATCCAATCGGTGGTTAAAGGTTTTCTGAAAAAATATTTTAGATGGTCCTGGCCACTAAGCAGATTTTAGAAGGTCTAGTGCTACACGTCGCACGCACTGAAAACCAAGCAACAGTTTCCACACCATCCAATCGGTGGTAAAAGGTTTTCTGAAAAAATATTTTAAAAGGTCTGGTGTTGCACGCCGCATGCACTGACCACTATGCAACAGTTTCCACACCATCCAATCGGTGTGGATTTCTGAAAAAATAGTTTAGATGGTCTGGTGCTGCACCTCGCATGCTCTGACCACTACGCAGCAGTTAACACACCATCCAATCGGTGGTAAAAGGATTTCTGAAAAAATATTTTAGAAGGTTTGGCGCTACACGTCGCACGCACTGAAAACTAACCAGAAGTTTCCACACCATCCAATCGGTGGTTAAAGGTTTTCTGAACAAATATTTTAGATAGTCCTGACCACTAAGCAGATTTTAGAAGGTCTAATGCTACACGTCGCACGCACTGAAAACCAAGCAACAGTTTCCACACCATCCAATCGGTGGTTAAAGGTTTTCTGAAAAAATATTTTAGATATTCCTGACCACTAAGCAGATTTTAGAAGGTCTAGTGCTACACGTCGCACACACTGAAAACCAAGCAACAGTTTCCACGCCATCCAATCGGTGGTAAAAGAATTTCTGAAAAAATATTTTAGAAGGTCTGGTGCTACACGTCGCATGCACTGAAAACTAGTAACAGTGGCTACACCGTCCAATAAGTGGTAAAAGGTTTTCTGAAAAATATTTCAGATGGTCTTAACCGCTAAGGAACAATGGCCACACCATATAATCGGTGTGGTTTTCTGAATAAATATTTTATAAGGTCTGGTGTTGCACGTCGCACGCACTGACCACTAAGCAACAGTTTCCACACCATCCAATTGGTGGTAAAAGATTATCTGAAGAAATATTTTAGATAAACCTGACCACTAAGGAACAGTGGCCACTCCATCCAATCGGTGTGGCTTTCTGAAAAAAATATTTTAGATGGTCTGGTGCTGCACCTTGCACGCTCTGATTACTAAGCAACAGTTTCCACATAATTCAATCGGTGGTAAAAATTAAAAATATATTAGATCTTCCTGACCACTAAGGAACAGTGGCCACACCATCCAATCAGTGGTAAAAGGTTTTTTGAAAAAATATTTAAGATGGTTCTGACCACTAAGCAACAGTGGCCACACCATCCAGTCGGTGGTAAAAGGTTTTCTAAAAAAAATATTTAAGAAGATCTGGTGCTGCACCTCCCATGCTCTGACCACTACGCAGCAGTTTATATACCATCCAATCGGTGGTAAAAGGATTTCTGAAAAAATATTTTAGAAGGTTTGGTGCTACACGTCGCACGCACTGAAAACTAACCAACAGTTTCCACACCATCCAATCGGTGGTTAAAAGTTTTCTGAAAAAATATTTTGGATGTTCCTGACCACTAAGCAACTGTGGCCACACCTTCCAATCGGTGGTAGAAAGTTTTCTGAAAAAATATTTTAGAAGGTCTGGTGCTACACGTCACACGCACTGAAAACCAAGCAACAGTTTCCACACCATCCAATCGGTGGTTAAAGGTTTTCTGAAAAAATATTTTAGATGGTCCTGACCACTAAGCAGATTTTAGAAGGTCTAGTGCTACACGTCGCAAGCACTGAAAACCAAGCAACAGTTTCCACACCATCCAATCGTTGGTTAAAGGTTTTCTGAAAAAATATTTTAGATGGTCCTGACCACTAAGCAGATTTTAAAAGGTCTAGTGCTCCACGTCGCACGCACTGAAAACCAAGCAACAATTTCCACACCATCCAATCGGTGGTTAAAGGTTTTCTGAAAAAATACTTTAGATGGTCCTGACCACTAAGCAGATTTTAGAAGGTCTAGTGCTACACGTCGCACGCACTGAAAACCAAGCAACAGTTTCCACACCATCCAATCGGTGGTTAAAGGTTTTCTGAAAAAATATTTTAGATGGTCCTGACCAGTAAGCAGATTTTAGAAGGTCTAGTGCTACACGTCGCACGCACTGAAAACCAAGCAACAGTTTCCACACCATCCAATCGGTGGTAAAAGGTTTTCTGAAAAAATATTTTAAAAGGACTGGTGTTGCACGCCGCATGCACTGACCACTATGCAACAGTTTCCACACCATCCAATCGGTGTGGTTTTCTGAAAAAATAGTTTAGATGGTCTGGTGCTGCACCTCGCATGCTCTGTCCACTACGCAGCAGTTAACACACCATCCAATTGGTGGTAAAAGGATTTCTGAAAAAATATTTTAGAAGGTTTGGCGCTACACGTCGCACGCACTGAAAACTAACCAGAAGTTTCCACACCATCCAATCGGTGGTTAAAGGTTTTCTGAACAAATATTTTAGATAGTCCTGACCACTAAGCAGATTTTAGAAGGTCTAATGCTACACGTCGCACGCACTGAAAACCAAGCAACAGTTTCCACACCATCCAATCGGTGGTTAAAGGTTTTCTGAAAAAATATTTTAGATATTCCTGACCACTAAGCAGATTTTAGAAGGTCTAGTGCTACACGTCGCACGCACTGAAAACCCAGAAACAGTTTCCACGCCATCCAATCGGTGGTAAAAGAATTTCTGAAAAAAATATTTTAGAAGGTCTGGTGCTACACGTCGCATGCACTGAAAACTAGCAACAGTGGCTACACCGTCCAATAAGTGGTAAAAGGTTTTCTGAAAAATATTTCAGATGGTCCTGACCACTAAGGAACAGTGGCCACACCATCCAATCGGTGTGGTTTTCTGAATAAATATTTTATAAGGTCTGGTGTTGCACGTCGCACGCACTGACCACTAAGCAACAGTTTCCACACCATCCAATCGGTGGTAAAAGATTATCTGAAGAAATATTTTAGATAAACCTGACCACTAAGCAGATTTTAGAAGGTCTAATGCTACACGTCGCACGCACTGAAAACCAAGCAACAGTTTCCACACCATCCAATCGGTGGTTAAAGGTTTTCTGAAAAAATATTTTAGATATTCCTGACCACTAAGCAGATTTTAGAAGGTCTAGTGCTACACGTCGCACGCACTGAAAACCAAGCAACAGTTTCCACGCCATCCAATCGGTGGTAAAAGAATTTCTGAAAAAATATTTTAGAAGGTCTGGTGCTACACGTCGCATGCACTGAAAACTAGTAACAGTGGCTACACCGTCCAATAAGTGGTAAAAGGTTTTCTGAAAAATATTTCAGATGGTCTTAAACGCTAAGGAACAATGGCCACACCATATAATCGGTGTGGTTTTCTGAATAAATATTTTATAAGGTCTGGTGTTGCACGTCGCACGCACTGACCACTAAGCAACAGTTTCCACACCATCCAATTGGTGGTAAAAGATTATCTGAAGAAATATTTTAGATAAACCTGACCACTAAGGAACAGTGGCCACTCCATCCAATCGGTGTGGTTTTCTGAAAAAAATATTTTAGATGGTCTGGTGCTGCACCTTGCACGCTCTGATTACTAAGCAACAGTTTCCACATAATTCAATCGGTGGTAAAAATTAAAAATATATTAGATCTTCCTGACCACTAAGGAACAGTGGCCACACCATCCAATCAGTGGTAAAAGGTTTTTTGAAAAAATATTTAAGATGGTTCTGACCACTAAGCAACAGTGGCCACACCATCCAGTCGGTGGTAAAAGGTTTTCTAAAAAAAATATTTAAGAAGATCTGGTGCTGCACCTAACATTCTCTGACCACTACGCAGCAGTTTATATACCATCCAATCGGTGGTAAAAGGATTTCTGAAAAAATATTTTAGAAGGTTTGGTGCTACACGTCGCACGCACTGAAAACTAACCAACAGTTTCCACACCATCCAATCGGTGGTTAAAAGTTTTCTGAAAAAATATTTTGGATGTTCCTGACCACTAAGCAACTGTGGCCACACCTTCCAATCGGTGGTAGAAAGTTTTCTGAAAAAATATTTTAGAAGGTCTGGTGCTACACGTCACACGCACTGAAAACCAAGCAACAGTTTCCACACCATCCAATCGGTGGTTAAAGGTTTTCTGAAAAAATATTTTAGATGGTCCTGACCACTAAGCAGATTTTAGAAGGTCTAGTGCTACACGTCGCAAGCACTGAAAACCAAGCAACAGTTTCCACACCATCCAATCGGTGGTTAAAGGTTTTCTGAAAAAATATTTTAGATGGTCCTGACCACTAAGCAGATTTTAAAAGGTCTAGTGCTCCACGTCGCACGCACTGAAAACCAAGCAACAATTTCCACACCATCCAATCGGTGGTTAAAGGTTTTCTGAAAAAATACTTTAGATGGTCCTGACCACTAAGCAGATTTTAGAAGGTCTAGTGCTACACGTCGCACGCACTGAAAACCAAGCAACAGTTTCCACACCATCCAATCGGTGGTTAAAGGTTTTCTGAAAAAATATTTTAGATGGTCCTGACCAGTAAGCAGATTTTAGAAGGTCTAGTGCTACACGTCGCACGCACTGAAAACCAAGCAACAGTTTCCACACCATCCAATCGGTGGTAAAAGGTTTTCTGAAAAAATATTTTAAAAGGTCTGGTGTTGCACGCCGCATGCACTGACCACTATGCAACAGTTTCCACACCATCCAATCGGTGTGGTTTTCTGAAAAAATAGTTTAGATGGTCTGGTGCTGCACCTCGCATGCTCTGACCACTACGCAGCAGTTAACACACCATCCAATCGGTGGTAAAAGGATTTCTGGAAAAATATTTTAGAAGGTTTGGCGCTACACGTCGCACGCACTGAAAACTAACCAGAAGTTTCCACACCATCCAATCGGTGGTTAAAGGTTTTCTGAACAAATATTTTAGATAGTCCTGACCACTAAGCAGATTTTAGAAGGTCTAATGCTACACGTCGCATGCACTGAAAACCAAGCAACAGTTTCCACACCATCCAATCGGTGGTTAAAGGTTTTCTGAAAAAATATTTTAGATATTCCTGACCACTAAGCAGATTTTAGAAGGTCTAGTGCTACACGTCGCACGCACTGAAAACCCAGAAACAGTTTCCACACCATCCAATCGGTGGTAAAAGAATTTCTGAAAAAAATATTTTAGAAGGTCTGGTGCTACACGTCGCATGCACTGAAAACTAGCAACAGTGGCTACACCGTCCAATAAGTGGTAAAAGGTTTTCTGAAAAATATTTCAGATGGTCCTGACCACTAAGGAACAGTGGCCACACCATCCAATCGGTGTGGTTTTCTGAATAAATATTTTATAAGGTCTGGTGTTGCACGTCGCACGCACTGACCACTAAGCAACAGTTTCCACACCATCCAATCGGTGGTAAAAGATTATCTGAAGAAATATTTTAGATAAACCTGACCACTAAGGAACAGTGGCCACTCCATCCAATCGGTGTGGTTTTCTGAAAAAGATATTTTAGATGGTCTGGTGCTGCACCTTGCACGCTCTGATTACTAAGCAACAGTTTTTACATAATTCAATCGGTGGTAAAAGGATTTCTGAAAAAATATTTAAATGGTCTGATGTTGCATGTCGCACGCACTGACCACTAAACAACATTTTAAACACCATCGAATCGGTGGTAAAAGTTTTTCTGAAAAAATATTTTAGAAGGTCTGGTGCTGCACCTCGCACGCTCTGCCCACTTAGCAACAGTGGCCACACCATCCAATCGGTGGTAAAAGGTTTTCTGAAAAAATATTTCAGATGGTTCTGACCACTAAGTAACAGTGGCCACACCATCCAGTCGGTGGTAAAAGGTTTTCTAAAAAAAATATTTAAGAAGGTCTGGTGCTACACCTCACACGCACTGACTACAAAGCAATAGTGCTCACACCATCCAATCGGTGATAAAATGTTTTCTGAAAATTAATTTTTGCAGGTCTGGTGCTACACCTCGCACGCACTGACCACTAAGCAACAGTTTCTACACCATCCAATCGGTGGTGAAATGTTTTCTGAAAAAATATTTTAGGTGGTCCTGACCACTAAGCAACAGTGGCCACACCATCCAATCGGTGGTAAAAGGTTTTCTGAAAAAATATTTAAATGGTCTGATGTTGCATGTCGCACGCACTGACCACTAAACAACATTTTAAACACCATCGAATCGGTGGTAAAAGTTTATCTGAAAAAATATTTTAGAAGGTCTGGTGCTGCACCTCGCACGCTCTGCCCACTTAGCAACAGTGGCCACACCATCCAATCGGTGGTAAAAGGTTTTCTGAAAAAATATTTCAGATGGTTTGGTGTTGCACGTCGCACGCACTGACCACTAAGCAACAGTTTCCACACCATCCAATCGGTGGTGAAATGTTTTCTGAAAAAATATTTTAGATGGTCTGGTGTTGCACGTCGAACGCACTGAAAACTAAAAAACACTTTCCACATAATCCAATCGGTGGTTAAAGGTTTTCTGAAAAAATATTTTTGATGGTCCTGACCACTAAGCAACAGGTGCCTCACCATCCATTCGGTGGTAAAAGGTTTTCTGAAAAAAATATTTAAGAAGGTCTGGTGCTACACCTCACACGCACTGACTACAAAGCAATAGTGCTCACATCATCCAATCGGTGATAAAATGTTTTCTGAAAAAATATTTTAGAAGGTCTGGTGCTACACTTCGCACGCACTGACCACTAAGCAACAGTTTCTACACCATCCAATCGGTGGTAAAAGGATTTCTGAAAAAATATTTTAGATGGTCCTGACCACTAAGCAACAGTGGCCACACCATCCAATCGGTGGTAAAAGGTTTTCTGAAAAAATATTTTAGATGGACTGGTGTTGCCCGTCGCACGCACTGAAAACTAACCAACAGTTTCCACACCATCCAATCGGTGGTTAAAGGTTTTCTGAAAAAATATTTTTGCAGGTCTGGTGCTACACCTCGCACGCACTGACCACTAAGCAACAGTTTCTACACCATCCAATCGGTATTGAAATGTTTTAAAAAAAAAAAAATTTTAGATGGTCTAGTGCTACACGTAGCACGCACTGAAAACCAAGCAACACTTTCCCCACCATCCTATCGGTGGTAAAAAGTTTTCTGTAAAAATATTTTAGGTGGAATTGACCACTAAGCAACAGTGGCCACACCATCCAATCGGTGGTAAAATGTTTTCAAAAAAAAAAAATTTTAGATGGTCTAGTGCTACACGTCGCACGCACCGAAAACCAAGCAACAGTTTCCACACCATTAAATCGAGGGTAAAAGGTTTTCTGAAAAAAATATTTTAGATGGTCCTGACCACTAAGCAACAGTGGCCACACCATCCAATCGGTGGTAAAATGTTTTCAAAAAAAAAAAATTTAGATGTTCTAGTGCTACACGTCGCACGCACCGAAAACCAAGCAACAGTTTTCACACCATTCAATCGGTGGTAAAAGATTTTCTGAAAAAATATTTTAGAAGTTCTGCTGCTACACGTCGCACGCACTGAAAACTAACCAACAGTTTCCACACCATCCAATCGGTGGTTAAAAGTTTTCTGAAAAAATATTTTAGATGGTCTGGTATTGCACGTCGCACGCACTGAAAACTAACCAACACTTTCCACACCATCCAAGCGGTGGTTAAAGGTTTTCTGAAAAAATATTTTAGATTGTCTGATGTTGCACATCGCACGCACTGACCACTAAGCAACAGTTTCTACACCATCCAATCGGTGGTGAAATGTTTTCTGAAAAAATATTTTAGGTGGTCCTGACCACTGAGCAACAGTGGCCACACCATCCAATCGGTGGTAAAAGGTTTCCTTTAAAAATATTTTAGATGGTCTGGTATTGCATGTCGCATGCACTGATCACTAAGCAACATTTTCCACACCATCCAATCGGTAGTAAAATGTTTTCTGAAAAAATATTTTAGATGGTCTGGTGTTGCACGTCGCACGCACTGAAAACTAACCAACACTTTCCACACCATCCAATCGGTGGTTAAAGGTTTTCTGAAAAAATATTTTAGATTGTCTGATGTTGCACATCGCACGCACTGACCACTAAGCAACAGTTTCCACACCATCCAATCGGTGGTAAAATGTTTTCTGAAAAAATATTTTAGATGGTCTGGTGTTGCACGTCGCACGCACTGAAAACTAACCAACACTTTCCACACCATCCAATCGGTGGTTAAATGTTTTCTGAAAAAATATTTTAGATGGTCTGGTGTTGCACGTCGCACGCACTGAAAACTAACCAACACTTTCCACACCATCCAAGCGGTGGTTAAAGTTTTCTGAAAAAATATTTTAGATTGTCTGATGTTGCACATCGCACGCACTGACCACTAAGCAACAGTTTCCACACCATCCAATCGGTGGTAAAATGTTTTCTGAAAAAATATTTTAGATGGTCTGGTGTTGCACGTCGCACGCACTGAAAACTAACCAACACTTTCCACACCATCCAATCGGTGGTTAAAGGTTTT
The DNA here is from genome assembly GCA_963583995.1 of Xylota segnis. Taxonomy (NCBI): domain Eukaryota; kingdom Metazoa; phylum Arthropoda; class Insecta; order Diptera; family Syrphidae; genus Xylota; species Xylota segnis. The sequence goes on along the minus strand of OY757236.1, from coordinate 88,719,902 downwards.
CTGAAAAAATATTTTAGATTGTCTGATGTTGCACATCGCACGCACTGACCACTAAGCAACAGTTTCTACACCATCCAATCGGTGGTGAAATGTTTTCTGAAAAAACATTTTAGATTGTCTGATGTTGCACATCGCACGCACTGACCACTAAGCAACAGTTTCTACACCATCCAATCGGTGGTGAAATGTTTTCTGAAAAAATATTTTAGGTGGTCCTGACCACTAAGCAACAGTGGCCACACCATCCAATCGGTGGTAAAATGTTTCCTTTAAAAATATTTTAGACGGTCTGGTATTGCATGTCGCATGCACTGATCACTAAGCAACATTTTCCACACCATCCAATCGGTAGTAAAATGTTTTTTGAAAAAATATTTTAGATGGTCTGGTGTTGCATGTCGCACGCACTGAAAACTAACCAACACTTTCCACAATATCCAAGCGGTGGTTAAAGGTTTTCTGAAAAAATATTTTAGATTGTCTGATGTTGCACATCGCACGCACTGACCACTAAGCAACAGTTTCCACACCATCCAATCGGTGGTAAAATGTTTTCTGAAAAAATATTTTAGATGTTCTGGTGTTGCACGTCGCACGCACTGAAAACTAACCAACACTTTCCACACCATCCAATCGGTGGTTAAAGGTTTTCTGAAAAAATATTTTAGATTGTCTGATGTTGCACATCGCACGCACTGAAAACTAACCAACACTTTCCACACCATCCAATCGGTGGTTAAAGGTTTTCTGAAAAAATATTTTAGATTGTCTGATGTTGCACATCGCACGCACTGACCACTAAGCAACAGTTTCTACACCATCCAATCGGTGGTGAAATGTTTTCTGAAAAAACATTTTAGATTGTCTGATGTTGCACATCGCACGCACTGACCACTAAGCAACAGTTTCTACACCATCCAATCGGTGGTGAAATGTTTTCTGAAAAAATATTTTAGGTGGTCCTGACCACTAAGCAACAGTGGCCACACCATCCAATCGGTGGTAAAAGGTTTCCTTTAAAAATATTTTAGATGGTCTGGTATTGCATGTCGCATGCACTGATCACTAAGCAACATTTTCCACACCATCCAATCGGTAGTAAAATGTTTTCTGAAAAAATATTTTAGATGGTCTGGTGTTGCACGTCGCACGCACTGAAAACTAACCAACACTTTCCACAATATCCAAGCGGTGGTTAAAGGTTTTCTGAAAAAATATTTTAGATTGTCTGATGTTGCACATCGCATGCACTGACCACTAAGCAACAGTTTCCACACCATCCAATCGGTGGTAAAATGTTTTCTGAAAAAATATTTTAGATGTTCTGGTGTTGCACGTCGCACGCACTGAAAACTAACCAACACTTTCCACACCATCCAATCGGTGGTTAAAGGTTTTCTGAAAAAATATTTTAGATTGTCTGATGTTGCACATCGCACGCACTGAAAACTAACCAACACTTTCCACACCATCCAATCGGTGGTTAAAGGTTTTCTGAAAAAATATTTTAGATTGTCTGATGTTGCACATCGCACGCACTGACCACTAAGCAACAGTTTCTACACCATCCAATCGGTGGTGAAATGTTTTCTGAAAAAATATTTTAGGTGGTCCTGACCACTAAGCAACAGTGGCCACACCATCCAATCGGTGGTAAAAGGTTTGCTTTAAAAATATTTTAGATGGTCTGGTATTGCATGTCGCATGCACTGATCACTAAGTTACATTTTCCACACCATCCAATCGGTAGTAAAATGTTTTCTGAAAAAATATTTTAGATGGTCTGGTGTTGCACGTCGCACGCACTGAAAACTAACCAACACTTTCCACACCATCCAAGCGGTGGTTAAAGGTTTTCTGAAAAAATATTTTAGATTGTCTGATGTTGCACATCGCACGCACTGACCACTAAGCAACAGTTTCCACACCATCCAATCGGTGGTAAAATGTTTTCTGAAAAAATATTTTAGATGGTCTGGTGTTGCACGTCGCACGCACTGAAAACTAACCAACACTTTCCACACCATCCAATCGGTGGTTAAAGGTTTTCTGAAAAAATATTTTAGATTGTCTGATGTTGCACATCGCACGCACTGAAAACTAACCAACACTTTCCACACCATCCAAGCGGTGGTTAAAGGTTTTCTGAATAAATATTTTAGATTGTCTGATGTTGCACATCGCACGCACTGACCACTAAGCAACAGTTTCTACACCATCCAACCGGAGGTGAAATGTTTTCTGAAAAAATATTTTAGGTGGTCCTGACCACTAAGCAACAGTGGCCACACCATCCAATCGGTGGTAAAAGGTTTCCTTTAAAAATATTTTAGACGGTCTGGTATTGCATGTCGCATGCACTGATCACTAAGCAACATTTTCCACACCATCCAATCGGTAGTAAAATGTTTTCTGAAAAAATATTTTAGATGGTCTGGTGTTGCATGTCGCACGCACTGAAAACTAACCAACACTTTCCACAATATCCAATCGGTAGTAAAATGTTTTCTGAAAAAATATTTTAGATTGTCTGATGTTGCACATCGCACGCACTGACCACTAAGCAACAGTTTCCACACCATCCAATCGGTGGTAAAATGTTTCCTTTAAAAATATTTTAGATTGTCTGATGTTGCACATCGCACGCACTGACCACTAAGCAACAGTTTCCACACCATCCAATCGGTGGTAAAATGTTTCCTTTAAAAATATTTTAGATTGTCTGATGTTGCACATCGCATGCACTGACCACTAAGCAACAGTTTCTACACCATCCAATCGGTGGTGAAATGTTTTCTGAAAAAATATTTTAGGTGGTCCTGACCACTAAGCAACAGTGGCCACACCATCCAATCGGTGGTAAAAGGTTTCCTTTAAAAATATTTTAGATGGTCTGGTATTGCATGTCGCACGCACTGATCACTAAGCAACATTTTCCACACCATCCAATCGGTGGTTAAAGGTTTTCTGAAAAAATATTTTAGATTGTTTGATGTTGCACATCGCACGCACTGAAAACTAACCAACACTTTCCACACCATCCAATCGGTGGTTAAAGGTTTTCTGAAAAAATATTTTAGGTGGTCCTGACCACTAAGCAACAGTGGCCACACCATCCAATCGGTGGTTAAAGGTTTTCTGAAAAAATATTTTAGATTGTCTGATGTTGCACATCGCACGCACTGACCACTAAGCAACAGTTTCTACACCATCCAATCGGTGGTGAAATGTTTTCTGAAAAAATATTTTAGGTGGTCCTGACCACTAAGCAACAGTGGCCACACCATCCAATCGGTGGTAAAAGGTTTCCTTTAAAAATATTTTAGATGGTCTGGTATTGCACATCGCACGCACTGACCACTAAGCAACAGTTTCTACACCATCCAATCGGTGGTGAAATGTTTTCTGAAAAAATATTTTAGGTGGTCCTGACCACTAAGCAACAGTGGCCACACCATCCAATCGGTGGTAAAAGGTTTCCTTTAAAAATATTTTAGATGGTCTGGTGTTGCATGTCGCACGCACTGAAAACTAACCAACACTTTCCACACCATCCAATCGGTGGTTAAAGGTTTTCTGAAAAAATATTTTAGATTGTCTGATGTTGCACATCGCACGCACTGACCACTAAGCAACAGTTTCTACACCATCCAATCGGTGGTGAAATGTTTTCTGAAAAAATATTTTAGGTGGTCCTGACCACTAAGCAACAGTGGCCACACCATCCAATCGGTGGTAAAAGGTTTCCTTTAAAAATATTTTAGATGGTCTGGTATTGCATGTCGCATGCACTGATCACTAAGCAACATTTTCCACATCATCCAATCGGTAGTAAAATGTTTTCTGAAAAAATATTTAATATGGTCTGGTGTTGCATGTCGCACGCACTGAAAACTAACCAACACTTTCCACACCATCCAATCGGTGGTTAAAGGTTTTCTGAAAAAATATTTTAGATGGTCTGGTGTTGCATGTCGCACGCACTGAAAACTAACCAACACTTTCCACACCATCCAATCGGTGGTGAAATGTTTTGTGAAAAAATATTTTAGGTGGTCCTGACCACTAAGCAACAGTGGCCACACCATCCAATCGGTGGTAAAAGGTTTCCTTTAAAAATATTTTAGATTGTCTGATGTTGCACATCGCACGCACTGACCACTAATCAACAGTTTCCGCACCATCCAATAGGTGGTAATAGGTTTTTGACAAAATATTTTAGATGAACCTGACCACTAAAGAACAGTGGCCACTCCTTCCAATCGGTGTGGTTTTCTGAAAAAAATATTTTAGATGGTCTGGTGCTGCACCTTGCACGCTCTGATTACTAAGCAACAGTTTCCACATAATTCAATCGGTGGTAAAAATTAAAAATATTTTAGATCTTCCTGACCACTAAGCAACAGTGGCCACACCATCCAATCAGTGGTAAAAATTTGTCTGAAAAAATATTTTAGAAGGTCTGGTGCTACACCTCGTACGCACTGACCACTAAGCAACAGTTTCCACACCATCCTATCGGTGGTAAAAGGTTTTCTGAAAAAATATTTTAGATGGTCCTGACCACTAAGCAACAGTGGCCACACCATCCAATCGGTGGTAAAAGGTTTCCTTTAAAAATATTTTAGATTGTCTGATGCTGCATATCGCACGCACTGACCACTAAACAACAGTTTCCGCACCATCCAATAGGTGGTAATAGGTTTTTTGACAAAATATTTTAGATGGTCCTGACCACTGAGCAACAGGTGCCTCACCATCCAATCGGTGGTAAAAGGTTTTCTGAAAAAATATTTAAGAAGGTCTGGTGCTACATCTCGTACGCACTGATCACTAAGCAACAGTTTCCACACCGTCTAATCGATTGTGAAAGGTTTTTTGAAAAAATATTTCAGATTTTTCTGACCACTAAGCAACAGTGGCCACACCATCCAGTCGGTGGTAAAAGGTTTTTAAAAAAAAATATTTAAGAAGGTCTGGTGCTACACCTCACACGCACTGACTACAAAGCAACAGTGGCCAAACGTTCCAATCGGTGGTAGAAAATTTTCTGAAAAAATATTTTAGAAGGTCTGGTGCTCCACCTCGCACGCACTGACCACTAAGCAACAGTTTCTACACCATCCAACCGGTGGTGAAATGTTTTCTGAAAAAATATTTTAGGTGGCCTTGACCACTAAGCAACAGTGGCCACACCATCTAATCGGTGGTAAAAGGTTTTCTGAAAAAATATTTTAGATGGTCTGGTGTTGCATGTAGCACGCACTGAATACTAAACAACATTTTCCACATCATCGAATCGGTGGTAAAAGTTTTTCTGAAAAAAATATTTAAGAAGGTCTGGTGCTGAACCGCGCACGCTCTGCCCACTAAGCAACAGTGGCCACACCATCCAATCGGTGGTAAAAGGTTTTCTGCAAAAATATTTCAGATGGTCTAGTGTTGCACGTCGCACGCACTGAAAACTAACTAACTCTTTCCACACCATCCAATAGGTGGTTAAAGGTTTTCTGAAAAAATATTTAGGAAGGTCTGGTGCTACACCTCACACGCACTGACTACAAAGCAACAGTGGCCACACCATCCAATCTGTGTTAAAAGGTTTTCTGAAAAAATATTTCAGATGGTTTGGTGTTGCACGTCGCACGCACTGACCACTAAGCAACAGTTTCCACACCATCCAATCGGTGGTAAAATGTTTTCTGAAAAAATATTTTAGATGGTCTGGTGTTGCACGTCGCACGCACTGAAAACTAACCAACTCTTTCCACACCATCCAATCGGTGGTTAAAGGTTTTCTGAAAAAATATTTTAGATTGTCTGATGTTGCACATCGCACGCACTGACCACTAAGCAACAGTTTCCGCACCATCCAATAGGTGGTAATAGGTTTTTTGACAAAATATTTTAGATGGTTCTGACCACTAAGCAACAGTGGCCACACCATCCAGTCGGTGGAAAAAGGTTTTCTAAAAGAAATATTTACGAAGGTCTGGTGCTACACCTCACACCCACTGAATACAAAGCAACAGTGCCCACGCCATCCAATCGGTGATAAAATGTTTTCTGAAAAAATATTTTAGAAGGTCTGGTGCTACACCTCGCACGCACTGACCACTAAGCAACAGTTTCTACACTATCCAATCGGTGGTGAAATGTTTTCTCAAAAAATATTTTATATGGTCTGGCGCTGCACCTCGCACGCTCTGACCACAAAGCAACAGTTGCCACACCGTCCAATCGGTGGTAAAAGGTTTTCTGAAAAATATCTTAGATGGTCTGGTGTTGCATGTTGCACTCACTGACCACTAAACAACATTTTCCACACCATCGAATCGGTGGTAAAAGTTTTTCTGAAAAAATATTTTAGAAGGTCTGGTGCTGCAACTCGCACGCTCTGACCACTAAGCAACAGTGGCCACACCACAAAATTGGTGGTAAAGTGTTTTCTGAAAAAATATTTTAGATGGTCCTGACCACTAAGAAACAGTGGCCACACCATCCAATCGGTGGTAAAAGGATTTCTATAAAAATATTTTAGATGGTCCTGACCACTAAGAAACAGTGGCCACACCATCCTATGGGTGGTAAAAGGTTTTCTGAAAAAATATTTTAGATGGTCTGGTGTTGCACGTCGCACGCACTGACCACTAAGCAACAGTTTCCACACCATCCAATCGGTGGTAAAAGATTATCTGAAGAAATATTTTAGATGAACCTGACCACTAAGGAACAGTGGCCACTCCATCCAATCGGTGTGGTTTTCTGAAAAAAATATTTTAGATGGTCTGGTGCTGCACCTTGCACGCTCTGATTACTAAGCAACAGTTTCCACATAATTCAATCGGTGGTAAAAGGTTTTCTGAAAAAAATATTTAAGAAGTTCTGGTGCTACACCTCACACGCACTGACCACTAAGCAACAGTTTCCACACCATCTAATCGGTGGTAAAATGTTTTCTGAAAAAATATTTTAGATGGTCTGGTGTTGCACGTCGCACGCACTGAAAACTAACCAACTCTTTCCACACCATCCAATCGGTGGTTAAAGGTTTTCTGAAAAAATATTTTAGATTGTCTGATGTTGCACATCGCACGCACTGACCACTAAGCAACAGTTTCCGCACCATCCAATAGGTGGTAATAGGTTTTTTGACAAAATATTTTAGATGGTTCTGACCACTAAGCAACAGTGGCCACACCATCCAGTCGGTGGAAAAAGGTTTTCTAAAAGAAATATTTACGAAGGTCTGGTGCTACACCTCACACCCACTGAATACAAAGCAACAGTGCCCACGCCATCCAATCGGTGATAAAATGTTTTCTGAAAAAATATTTTAGAAGGTCTGGTGCTACACCTCGCACGCACTGACCACTAAGCAACAGTTTCTACACTATCCAATCGGTGGTGAAATGTTTTCTCAAAAAATATTTTATATGGTCTGGCGCTGCACCTCGCACGCTCTGACCACAAAGCAACAGTTGCCACACCGTCCAATCGGTGGTAAAAGGTTTTCTGAAAAATATCTTAGATGGTCTGGTGTTGCATGTTGCACTCACTGACCACTAAACAACATTTTCCACACCATCGAATCGGTGGTAAAAGTTTTTCTGAAAAAATATTTTAGAAGGTCTGGTGCTGCAACTCGCACGCTCTGACCACTAAGCAACAGTGGCCACACCACAAAATTGGTGGTAAAGTGTTTTCTGAAAAAATATTTTAGATGGTCCTGACCACTAAGAAACAGTGGCCACACCATCCAATCGGTGGTAAAAGGATTTCTATAAAAATATTTTAGATGGTCCTGACCACTAAGAAACAGTGGCCACACCATCCTATGGGTGGTAAAAGGTTTTCTGAAAAAATATTTTAGATGGTCTGGTGTTGCACGTCGCACGCACTGACCACTAAGCAACAGTTTCCACACCATCCAATCGGTGGTAAAAGATTATCTGAAGAAATATTTTAGATGAACCTGACCACTAAGGAACAGTGGCCACTCCATCCAATCGGTGTGGTTTTCTGAAAAAAATATTTTAGATGGTCTGGTGCTGCACCTTGCACGCTCTGATTACTAAGCAACAGTTTCCACATAATTCAATCGGTGGTAAAAGGTTTTCTGAAAAAAATATTTAAGAAGTTCTGGTGCTACACCTCACACGCACTGACCACTAAGCAACAGTTTCTACACCATCCAATCGGTGGTGAAATGTTTTCTGAAAAAATATTTAAGGTGGTCCTGACCACTAAGCAACAGTGGCCACACCATCCAATCGGTGGTAAAAGGTTTTCTGAAAAAATATTTCAGATGGTTTGGTGTTGCACGTCGCACGCACTGAAAACTAACCAACACTTTCCACACCATCCAATCGGTGGTTAAAGGTTTTCTGAAAAAATATTTTAGATTGGCTTATGTTGCACATCGCACGCACTGACCACTAAGCAACAGTTTCTACACCATCCAATCGGTGGTGAAATGTTTTCTGAAAAAATATTTAAGGTGGTCCTGACCACTAAGCAACAGTGGCCACACCATATAATCGGTGGTAAAAGGTTTTCTAAAAAAAATATTTAAGAAGGTCTGGTGCTACACCTCACACGCACTGACCACTAAGCAACAGTTTCTACACCATCCAATCGGTGGTGAAATGTTTTCTGAAAAAATATTTAAGGTGGTCCTGACCACTAAGCAACAGTGGCCACACCATCCAATCGGTTTTAAAAGGTTTTCTAAAAAAATATTTCAGATGGTTTGGTGTTGCACGTCGCACGCACTGAAAACTAACCAACACTTTCCACACCATCCAATCGGTGGTTAAAGGTTTTCTGAAAAAATATTTTAGATTGTCTTATGTTGCACATCGCACGCACTGACCACTAAGCAACAGTTTCTACACCATCCAATCGGTGGTAAAAGGATTTCTGAAAAAATATTTTAGATGGTAATGACCACTAAGCAACAGTGGCCACACCATTTAATCGGTGGTAAAAGGTTTTCTGAAAAAATATTTTAGATGGTCTGGTGTTGCCCGTCGCACGCACTGAAAACTAACCAACAGTTTCCACACCATCCAATCGGTGGTTAAAGGTTTTCTGAAAAAATATTTTAGAAAGTCTGCTGCTACACGTCGCATGCACTGAAAACTAGCAACAGTGGCTACACCGTCCAATAAGTGGTAAAAGGTTTTCTGAAAAATATTTCAGATGGTCCTTACCACTAAGGAACAGTGGCCACACCATCCAATCGGTGTGGTTTTCTGAATAAATATTTTAAAAGGTCTGGTGTTGCACGTCGCACGCACTGACCACTAAGCAACAGTTTCCACACCATCCAATCGGTGGTAAGAGATTATCTGAAGAAATATTTTAGATGAACCTGACCACTAAGGAACAGTGGCTACTCCATCCAATCGGTGTGGTTTTCTGAAAAAAATATTTTAGATGATCTGGTGCTGCACCTTGCACGCTCTGATTACTAATCAACAGTTTCTACATAATTCAATCGGTGGTAAAAACTGAAAATATTTTAGATCTTCCCGACCACTAAGCAAGAGTGGCCACACCATCCAATCAGTGGTAAAAGGTTGTCTGAAAAAAAATTTTAGATGGTCTAGTGCGCTACACTTCGCACGCACCGAAAACCAAGCAACAGTTTCCACACCATCCTATCGGTGGTAAAAGGTTTTCTGAAAAAATATTTTAGATGGTCCTGACCACTAAGCAACATTGGCCACACCATCCAATCGGTGGTAATAGGTTTTTTGACAAAATATTTTAGATGGTCCTGACCACTAAGCAACAGGTGCCTCACCATCAAATCGGTGGTAAAAGGTTTTCTGAAAAAAATATTTAAGAAGGTCTGGTGCTACACCTCGTACACACTGATCACTAAGCAACAGTTTCCACACCATCTAATCGATTGTAAAAGGTTTTTTGAAAAAATATTTCAGATTTTTCTGACCACTAAGCAACAGTGGCCACACCATCCAGTCGGTGGTAAAAGGTTTTTAAAAAAAAATATTTAAGAAGGTCTGGTGCTACACCTCACACGCACTGACTACAAAGCAACAGTGGCCAAGCGTTCCAATCGGTGGTAGAAAATTTTCTGAAAAAATATTTTAGAAGGTCTGGTGCTCCACCTCGCACGCACTGACCACTAAGCAACAGTTTCTACACCATCCAACCGGTGGTGAAATGTTTTCTGAAAAAATATTTTAGGTGGCCTTGACCACTAAGCAACAGTGGCCACACCATCTAATCGGTGGTAAAAGGTTTTCTGAAAAAATATTTTAGATGGTCTGGTGTTGCATGTAGCACGCACTGAAAACTAACTAACTCTTTCCACACCATCCAATAGGTGGTTAAAGGTTTTCTGAACAAATATTTAGGAAGGTCTGGTGCTACACCTCACACGCACTGACTACAAAGCAACAGTGGCCACACCATCCAATCTGTGTTAAAAGGTTTTCTGAAAAAATATTTCAGATGGTTTGGTGTTGCACGTCGCACGCACTGACCACTAAGCAACAGTTTCCACACCATCCAATCGGTGGTAAAATGTTTTCTGAAAAAATATTTTAGATGGTCTGGTGTTGCACGTCGCACGCACTGAAAACTAACCAACTCTTTCCACACCATCCAATCGGTGGTTAAAGGTTTTCTGAAAAAATATTTTAGATTGTCTGATGTTGCACATCGCACGCACTGACCACTAAGCAACAGTTTCCGCACCATCCAATAGGTGGTAATAGGTTTTTTGACAAAATATTTTAGATGGTTCTGACCACTAAGCAACAGTGGCCACACCATCCAGTCGGTGGAAAAAGGTTTTCTAAAAGAAATATTTACGAAGGTCTGGTGCTACACCTCACACCCACTGAATACAAAGCAACAGTGCCCACGCTATCCAATCGGTGATAAAATGTTTTCTGAAAAAATATTTTAGAAGGTCTGGTGCTACACCTCGCACGCACTGACCACTAAGCAACAGTTTCTACACTATCCAATCGGTGGTGAAATGTTTTCTCAAAAAATATTTTATATGGTCTGGCGCTGCACCTCGCACGCTCTGACCACAAAGCAACAGTTGCCACACCGTCCAATCGGTGGTAAAAGGTTTTCTGAAAAATATCTTAGATGGTCTGGTGTTGCATGTTGCACTCACTGACCACTAAACAACATTTTCCACACCATCGAATCGGTGGTAAAAGTTTTTCTGAAAAAATATTTTAGAAGGTCTGGTACTGCAACTCGCAAGCTCTGACCACTAAGCAACAGTGGCCACACCACAAAATTGGTGGTAAAGCGTTTTCTGAAAAAATATTTTAGATGGTCCTGACCACTAAGAAACAGTGGCCACACCATCCAATCGGTGGTAAAAAGATTTCTATAAAAATATTTTAGATGGTCCTGACCACTAAGAAACAGTGGCCACACCATCCTATGGGTGGTAAAAGGTTTTCTGAAAAAATATTTTAGATGATCTGGTGTTGCATGTCGCACGCACTGAAAACTAACCAACAGTTTCCACACCATCCAATCGCTGGTTAAAAGTTTTCTGAAAAAATATTTTAGATGGTCTGGTGTTGCATGTCGCGCGCACTGACCACTAAGCAACATTTTCCACACCATCCAATCGGTAGTAAAAGGTTTTCTGTAAAAATATCTTAGATCGTCCTAACCACTAAGCAACAGTGGCCACACCATCCAATCGGTGGTTAAAGGTTTTCTGAAAAAATATTTTAGATTGTCTGATGTTGCACATCGCACGCACTGACCAATAAGCAACAGTTTCCGCACCATCCAATAGGTGGTAATTGGTTTTTTGACAAAATATTTTAGATGGTCCTGACCACTAAGCAACAGGTGCCTCACCATCCAATCGGTGGTAAAATGTTTTCTGAAAAAAATATTTTATATTTTCTGGTGTTGCACGTCGCACGCACTGAAATCTAACCAACAGTTTCCACACTATCCAAACGCTGGTTAAAGGTTTTCTGAAAAAATATTATAGATGGTCTGGTGTTGCACATCGCACGCACTGACCACTAAGCAACTGTTTCCGCACCATCCAATAGGTGGTAATAGGTTTTTTGACAAAATATTTTAGATGGTCCTGACCACTAAGAAACAGTTTCCACACCATCCAATAGATTGTAAAAGTTTTTTTGAAAAAATATTTTAGATGGTCCTGACCATTAAGAAACAGTGGCCACACCATCCAATCGGTGGTAAAAGGATTTCAAAAAAAATATTTTAGATGGTCCTGACCACTAAGCAACAGTGGCCACACCATCCAGTCGGTGATAAAATGTTTTCTGAAAAAATATTTTAGAAGGTCTGGTGTTGCATGTCGCACGCACTGACCACTAAACAACATTTTCCACTCAATCGAATCGGTGGTAAAAGTTTTCCTAAAAAATATTTTAGAATGTCTGGTGTTGCACCTCGCACGTTCTGGCCACTAAGCAACAGTTTCCATTCCATTCAATCGGTGGTAAAATGTTTTCTGAAAAAATATTTTAGATGGTCCTGACCACTAAGCAACAGGTGCCTCACCATCCAATCGGTGGTAAAAGGTTTTCTGAAAAAAATATTTAAAAAGTCTGGTGCAACACCTCGTACGCACTGATCACTAAGCAACAGTTTCCACACCATCCAATCGATTGTAAAAGGTTTTTTGAAAAAATATTTTAGATGGTCCTGACCACTAATCAACAGTGGTCACACCATCCAGTCGGTAGTAAAAGGTTTTCTAAAAAAAATATTAAGAAGGTCTGGTGCTACACCTCACAGGCACTGACTACAAAGCACCAGTGCCCACACCATCCAATCGGTGGTAAAAGGTTTTCTGAAAAAATATTTTAGATGGTCCTGACCACTAAGCAACATTTTCCACACAATCGAATCGGTGGTAAAAGTTTTTCTGAAAAAATATTTTAGAAGGTCTGGTGCTGCACCTCACACGCACTGACTAGAAAGCAATAGTGGTCACACCATCCAATCGGTGATAAAATGTTCTCTGAAAAAATATTTTAGAATTTCTGGTTCTACACCTCGCACGCACTGACCACTAAGCAACAGTTTCTACACCATCCAATCGGTGGTAAAAGGTTTTCTGAAAAATTATTTTAGATGGTCTGGTGCTGCCCGTCGCACGCACTGGAAACTAACCAACAGTTTCCACACCATCCAATCAGTGGTTAAAGGTTTTCTGAAAAAATATTTTAGATGTTCCTGACCAATAGCAACAGTGGCCACACCATCCAATCGGTGGTAAAAGGTTTTCTGAAAAATTATTTTAGATGGTCTGGTGTTGCCCGTCGCACGCACTGAAAACTAACCAACAGATTCCACTCCATCCAATCGGTGGTTAAAGGTTTTCTGAAAAAATATTTTAGATGGTCCTGACCACTAAGCAACAGTGGCCACACCATCCAGTCGGTGGTAAAAGGTTTTCTAAAAAAAATATTTAAGAAGGTCTGGTGCTACAACTCACACGCACTGACTACAAAGCAACAGTTTCCATACCATTCAATCGGTGGTAAAATGTTTTCTGAAAAAAATATTTTAGATGGTCCTGACCACTAAGCAACAGTTTCCACACCATCCAAACGCTGGTTAAAGGTTTTCTGAAAAAATATTATAGATGGTCTGGTGTTCCACATCGCACGCACTGACCACTAAGCAACAGTTTCCGCACCATCCAATAGGTGGTAATAGGTTTTTTGACAAAATATTTTAGATGGTCCTGACCACTAAGCAACAGGTGCCTCACCATCCAATCGGTGGTAAAAGGTTTTCTGAAAAAAATATTTAAAAAGTCTGGTGCTACACCTCGTACGCACTGATCACTAAGTAACAGTTTCCACACCATCCAATTGGTGGTAAAAGGTTTACTGAAAAAATATTTTAGATGGTCCTGACCAATAAGCAATAGTGGCCACACCATCCAGTCGGTGGTAAAATGTTTTCTGAAAAAATATTTTAGAAGGTCTGGTGCTACACCTCACGCCCACTGAATACAAAGCAACAGTGCCCACGCCATCCAATCGGTGATAAAAGGTTTTCTGAAAAAATATTTTAGATGGTCTGGTGCTGCACCTCGCACGCACTGACCACTAAGCAACAGTTTCTACACCATCCAATCGGTGGTGAAATGTTTTCTGAAAAAATATTTTAGATGGTCCTGGCCACTAAGCAACAGTGCCCACACCATCCAATCGGTGATAAAAGGTTTTCTGAAAAAATATTTTAGATGGTCTGGTGCTGCACTTCGCACGCTCTGACCACTAAGCAACAGTGGTCACACCATCCAATCGATGGTAAAAGGTTTTCTGAAAAAAATATTTAAAAAGTCTGGTGCAACACTTCGCACGCACTGACCACTAAGTAACAGTTTCCACACCATCCAATTGGTGGTTAAAGGTTTACTGAAAAAATATTTTAGATGGTCCTGACCAATAAGCAATAGTGGCCACACCATCCAGTCGGTGGTAAAAGTTTTTCTGAAAAAAATATTTTAGAAGGTCTGGTGCTGCACCTCGCACGCTCTGACCACTAAGCAACAGTGGTCACACCATCCAATCGATGGTAAAAGTTTTTCTGAAAAAAATATTTAAAAAGTCTGGTGCAACACTTCGTACGCACTGATCACTAAGCAACAGTTTCCACACCATCCAATCGATTGTAAAAGGTTTTTTGAAAAAATATTTTAGATTGTCCTGACCACTAAGCAACAGTGGCCACACCATCCAGTCGGTAGTATATTTAAGAAGGTCTGGTGCTACACCTCACACTCACTGACTACAAAGCAGCAGTGCCCACACCATCCAATCGGTGGTAAAAGGTTTTCTGAAAAAATATTTTAGATGGTCTGGTGCTGGACCTCGCACGCTCTGACCACTAAGCAACAGTGGCCGCACCATCCAATCGGTGGTAAAAGGTTTTCTGAAAAAAATATTTTAGATGGTATGGTGTTGCATGTCGCACGCACTGACCACTAAACAACATTTTCCACACCACCGAATCGGTGGTAAAAGTTTTTCTGAAAAAATATTTTAGAAGGTCTAGTGCTGCACCTCCTACGCTCTGACCACTAAGCAACAGTGGTCACACCATCCAATTGATGGTAAAATGTTTTCTGAAAAAATATTTTAGATGGTCCTGACCACTAAGAAACAGTGGCCACACCATCCATTCGGTGGTAAAAGGATTTCTGAAAAAATATTTTAGATGGTCCTGACCACTAAGCAACAGTGGCCACACTATCCAATGGGTGGTAAAAGGTTTTCTGAAAAAATATTTTAAATGGTCTGGTGTTGCACGTTGCATGCACTGAAAACTAACCAACAGTTTCCACACCATCCAATCGCTGGTTAAAAGTTTTCTGAAAAAATATTTTAGATGGTATGGTATTAAACATCTCACGCACTGACCAATAAGCAACGGTTTCCGCACCATCCAATAGGTGGTAATTGGTTTTTTGAAAAAATACTTTAGATGGTCCTGACCACTAAGAAACAGTGGCCACACCATCCAATCGGTGGTAAAAGGATTTCGGAAAAAAATACTTTAGATGGTCCTGACCACTAAGCAACAGTGGCCACACCATACAATCGGTGGTAAAAGGTTTTCTGAAAAAATATTTTAGATGGTTTGGTGTTGCATGTCGCACGCACTGACCACAAAGCAACATTTTCCACACCATCGAATCGGTGGTAAAAGGTTTTCTGAAAAAATAGTTTATAAGGTCTGGTGCTGCACCTCGCACGCTCTGACCACTAAGTAACAGTGGCCACACCATCCAATCGGTGGTAAAAGGTTTTCTGAAAAAATATTTCAGATGGTTTGGTATTACACGTCGCACGCACTGACCACTAAGCAACAGTTTCCACACCATCCAATCGGTGGTAAAATGTTTTCTGAGAAAATATTTTGAATGGTCCTGACCACTAAGAGACAGTGGCCACACCATCCAATAAGTGGTAAAAGGATTCCCGAAAAAAATATTTTAGATGGTTCTGACCACTAAGAAACAGTGGTGACTCCATCCAATCGGTGGTAAAAGGTTTTCTGAAAAAATATTTAAGACGGTCTGGTGCTACACCTTGCACGCACTGACCACAAAGCAACAGTTTCCACACCATACACTCGGCGGTAAATTGTTTTCTGAAAAAATATTTTAGAGGGTCCTGACCACTAACCAACAGTGGCCACACCATCCAGTCGGTGGTGAAAGGTTTTCTGAAAAAATATTTTAGAAGGTCTGGTGCTACACCTCGCACGCTCTGACTACTAAGCAATAGTTTACACACCATCCAGTCGGTGGTAAAAGGTTTTCTGAAAAAATACATTAGATGGTCCTGACCACTAAGCAACAGTGGCCACACCATCCAATCGGTGGTAAAAGGATTTCTGAAAAAATATTTTAGAAGGTCTGGTGCTACACCTCGCACGCTCTGACCACTAAGCAACAGTTTACACACCATCCAATCGATGGTAAAAGGTTTTCTGAAAAAATATTTTAGATGGTCTTGACCACTAACCAACAGTGGCCACACCATCCAGTCGGTGGTAAAAGGTTTTCTGAAAAAATATTTTAGAAGGTCTGGTGCTACACATCGCACGCTCTGACTACTAAGCAATAGTTTACACACCATCCAGTCGGTGGTAAAAGGTTTTCTGAAAAAATACATTAGATGGTCCTGACCACTAAGCAACAGTGGCCACACCATCCAGTCGGTGGTAAAAGGTTTTCTAAAAAAAATTTATAAGAAGGTCTGGTGCTACACCTCGTACGCACTGACCACTAAGCAACTTTTTCCACATCATCGAATCGATGGTAAAAGGTTTTCTGAAAAAAATATTTTAGATGGTCCTGACCACTAAGCAACAGTAGCCACAACATCCAATCGGTGTGGTTTTCTGAAAAAATATTTTAGATGGTCTGGTGCTGCAGCTTGCACGCTCTGACCACTAAGCAACAGTTTCCACATCATCGAATCGATGGTAAAAGGTTTTCTGTAAAAAAATATTAGATTGTCTGATGTTTCACATCGCACGCACTGACCACTAAGCAACAGTTTTCGCACCATCCAATAGGTGGTAATAGGTTTTCTGAAAAAATATTTTAGATGGTCCTGACCACTAAGCAACAGTAGCCACACCATCCAATCGGTGGTAAAAGGTTTTCTGTAAAAATATTTTAGATTGTCTGATGTTTCACATCGCACGCACTGACCACTAAGCAACAGTTTTCGCACCATCCAATAGGTGGTAATAGGTTTTTGAAAAAATATTTTAGATGGTCCTGACCACTAAGCAACAGTGGCCACACCATACAATCGGTGGTAAAAGGTTTTCTGAAAAAATATTTTAGATGGTTTGGTGTTGCATGTCGCACGCACTGACCACAAAGCAACATTTTCCACACCATCGAATCGGTGGTAAAAGGTTTTCTGAAAAAATAGTTTATAAGGTCTGGTGCTGCACCTCGCACGCTCTGACCACTAAGTAACAGTGGCCACACCATCCAATCGGTGGTAAAAGGTTTTCTGAAAAAATATTTCAGATGGTTTGGTATTACACGTCGCACGCACTGACCACTAAGCAACAGTTTCCACACCATCCAATCGGTGGTAAAATGTTTTCTGAGAAAATATTTTGAATGGTCCTGACCACTAAGAGACAGTGGCCACACCATCCAATAAGTGGTAAAAGGATTCCCGAAAAAAATATTTTAGATGGTTCTGACCACTAAGAAACAGTGGTGACTCCATCCAATCGGTGGTAAAAGGTTTTCTGAAAAAATATTTAAGACGGTCTGGTGCTACACCTTGCACGCACTGACCACAAAGCAACAGTTTCCACACCATACACTCGGCGGTAAATTGTTTTCTGAAAAAATATTTTAGAGGGTCCTGACCACTAACCAACAGTGGCCACACCATCCAGTCGGTGGTAAAAGGTTTTCTGAAAAAATATTTTAGAAGGTCTGGTGCTACACCTCGCACGCTCTGACTACTAAGCAATAGTTTACACACCATCCAGTCGGTGGTAAAAGGTTTTCTGAAAAAATACATTAGATGGTCCTGACCACTAAGCAACAGTGGCCACACCATCCAATCGGTGGTAAAAGGATTTCTGAAAAAATATTTTAGAAGGTCTGGTGCTACACCTCGCACGCTCTGACCACTAAGCAACAGTTTACACACCATCCAATCGATGGTAAAAGGTTTTCTGAAAAAATATTTTAGATGGTCTTGACCACTAACCAACAGTGGCCACACCATCCAGTCGGTGGTAAAAGGTTTTCTGAAAAAATATTTTAGAAGGTCTGGTGCTACACATCGCACGCTCTGACTACTAAGCAATAGTTTACACACCATCCAGTCGGTGGTAAAAGGTTTTCTGAAAAAATACATTAGATGGTCCTGACCACTAAGCAACAGTGGCCACACCATCCAGTCGGTGGTAAAAGGTTTTCTAAAAAAAATTTATAAGAAGGTCTGGTGCTACACCTCGTACGCACTGACCACTAAGCAACTTTTTCCACATCATCGAATCGATGGTAAAAGGTTTTCTGAAAAAAATATTTTAGATGGTCCTGACCACTAAGCAACAGTAGCCACAACATCCAATCGGTGTGGTTTTCTGAAAAAATATTTTAGATGGTCTGGTGCTGCAGCTTGCACGCTCTGACCACTAAGCAACAGTTTCCACATCATCGAATCGATGGTAAAAGGTTTTCTGAAAAAATATTTTAGATGGTCCTGACCACTAAGCAACAGTAGCCACAACATCCAATCGGTGTGGTTTTCTGTAAAAATATTTTAGATTGTCTGATGTTGCACATCGCACGCACTGACCACTAAGCAACAGTTTTCGCACCATCCAATCGGTGGTAGAAGGTTTTCTGAAAAAAATATTTAAAAAGTCTGGTGCTACACCTCGTACGCACTGATCACTAAGTAACAGTTTCCACACCATCCAATTGGTGGTAAAAGGTTTACTGAAAAAATATTTTAGATGGTCCTGACCAATAAGCAATAGTGGCCACACCATCCAGTCGGTGGTAAAATGTTTTCTGAAAAAATATTTTAGAAGGTCTGGTGCTACACCTCACGCCCACTGAATACAAAGCAACAGTGCCCACGCCATAAAATCGGTGATAAAAGGTTTTCTGAAAAAATATTTTAGATGGTCTGGTGCTGCACCTCGCACGCACTGACCACTAAGCAACAGTTTCTACACCATCCAATCGGTGGTGAAATGTTTTCTGAAAAAATATTTTAGATGGTCCTGGCCACTAAGCAACAGTGCCCACACCATCCAATCGGTGATAAAAGGTTTTCTGAAAAAATATTTTAGATGGTCTGGTGCTGCACCTCGCACGCTCTGACCACTAAGCAACAGTGGTCACACCATCCAATCGATGGTAAAAGGTTTTCTGAAAAAAATATTTAAAAAGTCTGGTGCAACACTTCGCACGCACTGACCACTAAGTAACAGTTTCCACACCATCCAATTGGTGGTTAAAGGTTTACTGAAAAAATATTTTAGATGGTCCTGACCAATAAGCAATAGTGGCCACACCATCCAGTCGGTGGTAAAAGTTTTTCTGAAAAAAATATTTTAGAAGGTCTGGTGCTGCACCTCGCACGCTCTGACCACTAAGCAACAGTGGTCACACCATCCAATCGATGGTAAAAGTTTTTCTGAAAAAAATATTTAAAAAGTCTGGTGCAACACTTCGTACGCACTGATCACTAAGCAACAGTTTCCACACCATCCAATCGATTGTAAAAGGTTTTTTGAAAAAATATTTTAGATTGTCCTGACCACTAAGCAACAGTGGCCACACCATCCAGTCGGTAGTATATTTAAGAAGGTCTGGTGCTACACCTCACACTCACTGACTACAAAGCAGCAGTGCCCACACCATCCAATCGGTGGTAAAAGGTTTTCTGAAAAAATATTTTAGATGGTCTGGTGCTGGACCTCGCACGCTCTGACCACTAAGCAACAGTGGCCGCACCATCCAATCGGTGGTAAAAGGTTTTCTGAAAAAAATATTTTAGATGGTCTGGTGTTGCATGTCGCACGCACTGACCACTAAACAACATTTTCCACACCACCGAATCGGTGGTAAAAGTTTTTCTGAAAAAATATTTTAGAAGGTCTAGTGCTGCACCTCCTACGCTCTGACCACTAAGCAACAGTGGTCACACCATCCAATTGATGGTAAAATGTTTTCTGAAAAAATATTTTAGATGGTCCTGACCACTAAGAAACAGTGGCCACACCATCCATTCGGTGGTAAAAGGATTTCTGAAAAAATATTTTAGATGGTCCTGACCACTAAGCAACAGTGGCCACACTATCCAATGGGTGGTAAAAGGTTTTCTGAAAAAATATTTTAAATGGTCTGGTGTTGCACGTTGCATGCACTGAAAACTAACCAACAGTTTCCACACCATCCAATCGCTGGTTAAAAGTTTTCTGAAAAAATATTTTAGATGGTATGGTATTAAACATCTCACGCACTGACCAATAAGCAACGGTTTCCGCACCATCCAATAGGTGGTAATTGGTTTTTTGAAAAAATACTTTAGATGGTCCTGACCACTAAGAAACAGTGGCCACACCATCCAATCGGTGGTAAAAGGATTTCGGAAAAAAATACTTTAGATGGTCCTGACCACTAAGCAACAGTGGCCACACCATACAATCGGTGGTAAAAGGTTTTCTGAAAAAATATTTTAGATGGTTTGGTGTTGCATGTCGCACGCACTGACCACAAAGCAACATTTTCCACACCATCGAATCGGTGGTAAAAGGTTTTCTGAAAAAATAGTTTATAAGGTCTGGTGCTGCACCTCGCACGCTCTGACCACTAAGTAACAGTGGCCACACCATCCAATCGGTGGTAAAAGGTTTTCTGAAAAAATATTTCAGATGGTTTGGTATTACACGTCGCACGCACTGACCACTAAGCAACAGTTTCCACACCATCCAATCGGTGGTAAAATGTTTTCTGAGAAAATATTTTGAATGGTCCTGACCACTAAGAGACAGTGGCCACACCATCCAATAAGTGGTAAAAGGATTCCCGAAAAAAATATTTTAGATGGTTCTGACCACTAAGAAACAGTGGTGACTCCATCCAATCGGTGGTAAAAGGTTTTCTGAAAAAATATTTAAGACGGTCTGGTGCTACACCTTGCACGCACTGACCACAAAGCAACAGTTTCCACACCATACACTCGGCGGTAAATTGTTTTCTGAAAAAATATTTTAGAGGGTCCTGACCACTAACCAACAGTGGCCACACCATCCAGTCGGTGGTAAAAGGTTTTCTGAAAAAATATTTTAGAAGGTCTGGTGCTACACCTCGCACGCTCTGACTACTAAGCAATAGTTTACACACCATCCAGTCGGTGGTAAAAGGTTTTCTGAAAAAATACATTAGATGGTCCTGACCACTAAGCAACAGTGGCCACACCATCCAATCGGTGGTAAAAGGATTTCTGAAAAAATATTTTAGAAGGTCTGGTGCTACACCTCGCACGCTCTGACCACTAAGCAACAGTTTACACACCATCCAATCGATGGTAAAAGGTTTTCTGAAAAAATATTTTAGATGGTCTTGACCACTAACCAACAGTGGCCACACCATCCAGTCGGTGGTAAAAGGTTTTCTGAAAAAATATTTTAGAAGGTCTGGTGCTACACATCGCACGCTCTGACTACTAAGCAATAGTTTACACACCATCCAGTCGGTGGTAAAAGGTTTTCTGAAAAAATACATTAGATGGTCCTGACCACTAAGCAACAGTGGCCACACCATCCAGTCGGTGGTAAAAGGTTTTCTAAAAAAAATTTATAAGAAGGTCTGGTGCTACACCTCGTACGCACTGACCACTAAGCAACTTTTTCCACATCATCGAATCGATGGTAAAAGGTTTTCTGAAAAAAATATTTTAGATGGTCCTGACCACTAAGCAACAGTAGCCACAACATCCAATCGGTGTGGTTTTCTGAAAAAATATTTTAGATGGTCTGGTGCTGCAGCTTGCACGCTCTGACCACTAAGCAACAGTTTCCACATCATCGAATCGATGGTAAAAGGTTTTCTGTAAAAATATTTTAGATTGTCTGATGTTTCACATCGCACGCACTGACCACTAAGCAACAGTTTTCGCACCATCCAATAGGTGGTAATAGGTTTTCTGAAAAAATATTTTAGATGGTCCTGACCACTAAGCAACAGTAGCCACACCATCCAATCGGTGGTAAAAGGTTTTCTGTAAAAATATTTTAGATTGTCTGATGTTTCACATCGCACGCACTGACCAC
Organism: Xylota segnis; assembly: GCA_963583995.1. NCBI lineage: Eukaryota > Metazoa > Arthropoda > Insecta > Diptera > Syrphidae > Xylota > Xylota segnis. Next base: position 88,697,543 of record OY757236.1, on the reverse strand, counting down.
TAAGCAACAGTTTTCGCACCATCCAATAGGTGGTAATAGGTTTTTGAAAAAATATTTTAGATGGTCCTGACCACTAAGCAACAGTGGCCACACCATACAATCGGTGGTAAAAGGTTTTCTGAAAAAATATTTTAGATGGTTTGGTGTTGCATGTCGCACGCACTGACCACAAAGCAACATTTTCCACACCATCGAATCGGTGGTAAAAGGTTTTCTGAAAAAATAGTTTATAAGGTCTGGTGCTGCACCTCGCACGCTCTGACCACTAAGTAACAGTGGCCACACCATCCAATCGGTGGTAAAAGGTTTTCTGAAAAAATATTTCAGATGGTTTGGTATTACACGTCGCACGCACTGACCACTAAGCAACAGTTTCCACACCATCCAATCGGTGGTAAAATGTTTTCTGAGAAAATATTTTGAATGGTCCTGACCACTAAGAGACAGTGGCCACACCATCCAATAAGTGGTAAAAGGATTCCCGAAAAAAATATTTTAGATGGTTCTGACCACTAAGAAACAGTGGTGACTCCATCCAATCGGTGGTAAAAGGTTTTCTGAAAAAATATTTAAGACGGTCTGGTGCTACACCTTGCACGCACTGACCACAAAGCAACAGTTTCCACACCATACACTCGGCGGTAAATTGTTTTCTGAAAAAATATTTTAGAGGGTCCTGACCACTAACCAACAGTGGCCACACCATCCAGTCGGTGGTAAAAGGTTTTCTGAAAAAATATTTTAGAAGGTCTGGTGCTACACCTCGCACGCTCTGACTACTAAGCAATAGTTTACACACCATCCAGTCGGTGGTAAAAGGTTTTCTGAAAAAATACATTAGATGGTCCTGACCACTAAGCAACAGTGGCCACACCATCCAATCGGTGGTAAAAGGATTTCTGAAAAAATATTTTAGAAGGTCTGGTGCTACACCTCGCACGCTCTGACCACTAAGCAACAGTTTACACACCATCCAATTGATGGTAAAAGGTTTTCTGAAAAAATATTTTAGATGGTCTTGACCACTAACCAACAGTGGCCACACCATCCAGTCGGTGGTAAAAGGTTTTCTGAAAAAATATTTTAGAAGGTCTGGTGCTACACATCGCACGCTCTGACTACTAAGCAATAGTTTACACACCATCCAGTCGGTGGTAAAAGGTTTTCTGAAAAAATACATTAGATGGTCCTGACCACTAAGCAACAGTGGCCACACCATCCAGTCGGTGGTAAAAGGTTTTCTAAAAAAAATTTATAAGAAGGTCTGGTGCTACACCTCGTACGCACTGACCACTAAGCAACTTTTTCCACATCATCGAATCGATGGTAAAAGGTTTTCTGAAAAAAATATTTTAGATGGTCCTGACCACTAAGCAACACTAGCCACAACATCCAATCGGTGTGGTTTTCTGAAAAAATATTTTAGATGGTCTGGTGCTGCAGCTTGCACGCTCTGACCACTAAGCAACAGTTTCCACATCATCGAATCGATGGTAAAAGGTTTTCTGAAAAAATATTTTAGATGGTCCTGACCACTAAGCAACAGTAGCCACAACATCCAATCGGTGTGGTTTTCTGTAAAAATATTTTAGATTGTCTGATGTTGCACATCGCACGCACTGACCACTAAGCAACAGTTTTCGCACCATCCAATCGGTGGTAGAAGGTTTTCTGAAAAAAATATTTAAGAAGGTCTGGTGCTACACCTTGCACGCACTGACCACTAAGCAACAGTTTCCACACCATCCAATCGGTGGTAAAAGGTTTTTGAAAAAATATTTTAGATGGTCCTGACCACTAAGCAACAGTGGCCACACCATACAATCGGTGGTAAAAGGTTTTCTGAAAAAATATTTTAGATGGTTTGGTGTTGCATGTCGCACGCACTGACCACAAAGCAACATTTTCCACACCATCGAATCGGTGGTAAAAGGTTTTCTGAAAAAATAGTTTATAAGGTCTGGTGCTGCACCTCGCACGCTCTGACCACTAAGTAACAGTGGCCACACCATCCAATCGGTGGTAAAAGGTTTTCTGAAAAAATATTTCAGATGGTTTGGTATTACACGTCGCACGCACTGACCACTAAGCAACAGTTTCCACACCATCCAATCGGTGGTAAAATGTTTTCTGAGAAAATATTTTGAATGGTCCTGACCACTAAGAGACAGTGGCCACACCATCCAATAAGTGGTAAAAGGATTCCCGAAAAAAATATTTTAGATGGTTCTGACCACTAAGAAACAGTGGTGACTCCATCCAATCGGTGGTAAAAGGTTTTCTGAAAAAATATTTAAGACGGTCTGGTGCTACACCTTGCACGCACTGACCACAAAGCAACAGTTTCCACACCATACACTCGGCGGTAAATTGTTTTCTGAAAAAATATTTTAGAGGGTCCTGACCACTAACTAACAGTGGCCACACCATCCAGTCGGTGGTAAAAGGTTTTCTGAAAAAATATTTTAGAAGGTCTGGTGCTACACCTCGCACGCTCTGACTACTAAGCAATAGTTTACACACCATCCAGTCGGTGGTAAAAGGTTTTCTGAAAAAATACATTAGATGGTCCTGACCACTAAGCAACAGTGGCCACACCATCCAATCGGTGGTAAAAGGATTTCTGAAAAAATATTTTAGAAGGTCTGGTGCTACACCTCGCACGCTCTGACCACTAAGCAACAGTTTACACACCATCCAATCGATGGTAAAAGGTTTTCTGAAAAAATATTTTAGATGGTCTTGACCACTAACCAACAGTGGCCACACCATCCAGTCGGTGGTAAAAGGTTTTCTGAAAAAATATTTTAGAAGGTCTGGTGCTACACATCGCACGCTCTGACTACTAAGCAATAGTTTACACACCATCCAGTCGGTGGTAAAAGGTTTTCTGAAAAAATACATTAGATGGTCCTGACCACTAAGCAACAGTGGCCACACCATCCAGTCGGTGGTAAAAGGTTTTCTAAAAAAAATTTATAAGAAGGTCTGGTGCTACACCTCGTACGCACTGACCACTAAGCAACTTTTTCCACATCATCGAATCGATGGTAAAAGGTTTTCTGAAAAAAATATTTTAGATGGTCCTGACCACTAAGCAACAGTAGCCACAACATCCAATCGGTGTGGTTTTCTGAAAAAATATTTTAGATGGTCTGGTGCTGCAGCTTGCACGCTCTGACCACTAAGCAACAGTTTCCACATCATCGAATCGATGGTAAAAGGTTTTCTGTAAAAATATTTTAGATTGTCTGATGTTTCACATCGCACGCACTGACCACTAAGCAACAGTTTTCGCACCATCCAATAGGTGGTAATAGGTTTTCTGAAAAAATATTTTAGATGGTCCTGACCACTAAGCAACAGTAGCCACACCATCCAATCGGTGGTAAAAGGTTTTCTGTAAAAATATTTTAGATTGTCTGATGTTTCACATCGCACGCACTGACCACTAAGCAACAGTTTTCGCACCATCCAATAGGTGGTAATAGGTTTTTGAAAAAATATTTTAGATGGTCCTGACCACTAAGCAACAGTGGCCACACCATACAATCGGTGGTAAAAGGTTTTCTGAAAAAATATTTTAGATGGTTTGGTGTTGCATGTCGCACGCACTGACCACAAAGCAACATTTTCCACACCATCGAATCGGTGGTAAAAGGTTTTCTGAAAAAATAGTTTATAAGGTCTGGTGCTGCACCTCGCACGCTCTGACCACTAAGTAACAGTGGCCACACCATCCAATCGGTGGTAAAAGGTTTTCTGAAAAAATATTTCAGATGGTTTGGTATTACACGTCGCACGCACTGACCACTAAGCAACAGTTTCCACACCATCCAATCGGTGGTAAAATGTTTTCTGAGAAAATATTTTGAATGGTCCTGACCACTAAGAGACAGTGGCCACACCATCCAATAAGTGGTAAAAGGATTCCCGAAAAAAATATTTTAGATGGTTCTGACCACTAAGAAACAGTGGTGACTCCATCCAATCGGTGGTAAAAGGTTTTCTGAAAAAATATTTAAGACGGTCTGGTGCTACACCTTGCACGCACTGACCACAAAGCAACAGTTTCCACACCATACACTCGGCGGTAAATTGTTTTCTGAAAAAATATTTTAGAGGGTCCTGACCACTAACCAACAGTGGCCACACCATCCAATCGGTGGTAGAAGGTTTTCTGAAAAAAATATTTAAGAAGGTCTGGTGCTACACCTTGCACGCACTGACCACTAAGCAACAGTTTCCACACCATCCAATCGGTGGTAAAAGGTTTTTGAAAAAATATTTTAGATGGTCCTGACCACTAAGCAACAGTGGCCACACCATACAATCGGTGGTAAAAGGTTTTCTGAAAAAATATTTTAGATGGTTTGGTGTTGCATGTCGCACGCACTGACCACAAAGCAACATTTTCCACACCATCGAATCGGTGGTAAAAGGTTTTCTGAAAAAATAGTTTATAAGGTCTGGTGCTGCACCTCGCACGCTCTGACCACTAAGTAACAGTGGCCACACCATCCAATCGGTGGTAAAAGGTTTTCTGAAAAAATATTTCAGATGGTTTGGTATTACACGTCGCACGCACTGACCACTAAGCAACAGTTTCCACACCATCCAATCGGTGGTAAAATGTTTTCTGAGAAAATATTTTGAATGGTCCTGACCACTAAGAGACAGTGGCCACACCATCCAATAAGTGGTAAAAGGATTCCCGAAAAAAATATTTTAGATGGTTCTGACCACTAAGAAACAGTGGTGACTCCATCCAATCGGTGGTAAAAGGTTTTCTGAAAAAATATTTAAGACGGTCTGGTGCTACACCTTGCACGCACTGACCACAAAGCAACAGTTTCCACACCATACACTCGGCGGTAAATTGTTTTCTGAAAAAATATTTTAGAGGGTCCTGACCACTAACTAACAGTGGCCACACCATCCAGTCGGTGGTAAAAGGTTTTCTGAAAAAATATTTTAGAAGGTCTGGTGCTACACCTCGCACGCTCTGACTACTAAGCAATAGTTTACACACCATCCAGTCGGTGGTAAAAGGTTTTCTGAAAAAATACATTAGATGGTCCTGACCACTAAGCAACAGTGGCCACACCATCCAATCGGTGGTAAAAGGATTTCTGAAAAAATATTTTAGAAGGTCTGGTGCTACACCTCGCACGCTCTGACCACTAAGCAACAGTTTACACACCATCCAATCGATGGTAAAAGGTTTTCTGAAAAAATATTTTAGATGGTCTTGACCACTAACCAACAGTGGCCACACCATCCAGTCGGTGGTAAAAGGTTTTCTGAAAAAATATTTTAGAAGGTCTGGTGCTACACATCGCACGCTCTGACTACTAAGCAATAGTTTACACACCATCCAGTCGGTGGTAAAAGGTTTTCTGAAAAAATACATTAGATGGTCCTGACCACTAAGCAACAGTGGCCACACCATCCAGTCGGTGGTAAAAGGTTTTCTAAAAAAAATTTATAAGAAGGTCTGGTGCTACACCTCGTACGCACTGACCACTAAGCAACTTTTTCCACATCATCGAATCGATGGTAAAAGGTTTTCTGAAAAAAATATTTTAGATGGTCCTGACCACTAAGCAACAGTAGCCACAACATCCAATCGGTGTGGTTTTCTGAAAAAATATTTTAGATGGTCTGGTGCTGCAGCTTGCACGCTCTGACCACTAAGCAACAGTTTCCACATCATCGAATCGATGGTAAAAGGTTTTCTGTAAAAATATTTTAGATTGTCTGATGTTTCACATCGCACGCACTGACCACTAAGCAACAGTTTTCGCACCATCCAATAGGTGGTAATAGGTTTTCTGAAAAAATATTTTAGATGGTCCTGACCACTAAGCAACAGTAGCCACACCATCCAATCGGTGGTAAAAGGTTTTCTGTAAAAATATTTTAGATTGTCTGATGTTTCACATCGCACGCACTGACCACTAAGCAACAGTTTTCGCACCATCCAATAGGTGGTAATAGGTTTTTGAAAAAATATTTTAGATGGTCCTGACCACTAAGCAACAGTGGCCACACCATACAATCGGTGGTAAAAGGTTTTCTGAAAAAATATTTTAGATGGTTTGGTGTTGCATGTCGCACGCACTGACCACAAAGCAACATTTTCCACACCATCGAATCGGTGGTAAAAGGTTTTCTGAAAAAATAGTTTATAAGGTCTGGTGCTGCACCTCGCACGCTCTGACCACTAAGTAACAGTGGCCACACCATCCAATCGGTGGTAAAAGGTTTTCTGAAAAAATATTTCAGATGGTTTGGTATTACACGTCGCACGCACTGACCACTAAGCAACAGTTTCCACACCATCCAATCGGTGGTAAAATATTTTCTGAGAAAATATTTTGAATGGTCCTGACCACTAAGAGACAGTGGCCACACCATCCAATAAGTGGTAAAAGGATTCCCGAAAAAAATATTTTAGATGGTTCTGACCACTAAGAAACAGTGGTGACTCCATCCAATCGGTGGTAAAAGGTTTTCTGAAAAAATATTTAAGACGGTCTGGTGCTACACCTTGCACGCACTGACCACAAAGCAACAGTTTCCACACCATACACTCGGCGGTAAATTGTTTTCTGAAAAAATATTTTAGAGGGTCCTGACCACTAACCAACAGTGGCCACACCATCCAGTCGGTGGTAAAAGGTTTTCTGAAAAAATATTTTAGAAGGTCTGGTGCTACACCTCGCACGCTCTGACTACTAAGCAATAGTTTACACACCATCCAGTCGGTGGTAAAAGGTTTTCTGAAAAAATACATTAGATGGTCCTGACCACTAAGCAACAGTGGCCACACCATCCAATCGGTGGTAAAAGGATTTCTGAAAAAATATTTTAGAAGGTCTGGTGCTACACCTCGCACGCTCTGACCACTAAGCAACAGTTTACACACCATCCAATCGATGGTAAAAGGTTTTCTGAAAAAATATTTTAGATGGTCTTGACCACTAACCAACAGTGGCCACACCATCCAGTCGGTGGTAAAAGGTTTTCTGAAAAAATATTTTAGAAGGTCTGGTGCTACACATCGCACGCTCTGACTACTAAGCAATAGTTTACACACCATCCAGTCGGTGGTAAAAGGTTTTCTGAAAAATACATTAGATGGTCCTGACCACTAAGCAACAGTGGCCACACCATCCAGTCGGTGGTAAAAGGTTTTCTAAAAAAAATTTATAAGAAGGTCTGGTGCTACACCTCGTACGCACTGACCACTAAGCAACTTTTTCCACATCATCGAATCGATGGTAAAAGGTTTTCTGAAAAAAATATTTTAGATGGTCCTGACCACTAAGCAACAGTAGCCACAACATCCAATCGGTGTGGTTTTCTGAAAAAATATTTTAGATGGTCTGGTGCTGCAGCTTGCACGCTCTGACCACTAAGCAACAGTTTCCACATCATCGAATCGATGGTAAAAAGTTTTCTGAAAAAATATTTTAGATGGTCCTGACCACTAAGCAACAGTAGCCACAACATCCAATCGGTGTGGTTTTCTGTAAAAATATTTTAGATTGTCTGATGTTGCACATCGCACGCACTGACCACTAAGCAACAGTTTTCGCACCATCCAATCGGTGGTAGAAGGTTTTCTGAAAAAAATATTTAAGAAGGTCTGGTGCTACACCTTGCACGCACTGACCACTAAGCAACAGTTTCCACACCATCCAATCGGTGGTAAAAGGTTTTTGAAAAAATATTTTAGATGGTCCTGACCACTAAGCAACAGTGGCCACACCATACAATCGGTGGTAAAAGGTTTTCTGAAAAAATATTTTAGATGGTTTGGTGTTGCATGTCGCACGCACTGACCACAAAGCAACATTTTCCACACCATCGAATCGGTGGTAAAAGGTTTTCTGAAAAAATAGTTTATAAGGTCTGGTGCTGCACCTCGCACGCTTTGACCACTAAGTAACAGTGGCCACACCATCCAATCGGTGGTAAAAGGTTTTCTGAAAAAATATTTCAGATGGTTTGGTATTACACGTCGCACGCACTGACCACTAAGCAACAGTTTCCACACCATCCAATCGGTGGTAAAATGTTTTCTGAGAAAATATTTTGAATGGTCCTGACCACTAAGAGACAGTGGCCACACCATACAATAAGTGGTAAAAGGATTCCCGAAAAAAATATTTTAGATGGTTCTGACCACTAAGAAACAGTGGTGACTCCATCCAATCGGTGGTAAAAGGTTTTCTGAAAAAATATTTAAGACGGTCTGGTGCTACACCTTGCACGCACTGACCACAAAGCAACAGTTTCCACACCATACACTCGGCGGTAAATTGTTTTCTGAAAAAATATTTTAGAGGGTCCTGACCACTAACCAACAGTGGCCACACCATCCAGTCGGTGGTAAAAGGTTTTCTGAAAAAATATTTTAGAAGGTCTGGTGCTACACCTCGCACGCTCTGACTACTAAGCAATAGTTTACACACCATCCAGTCGGTGGTAAAAGGTTTTCTGAAAAAATACATTAGATGGTCCTGACCACTAAGCAACAGTGGCCACACCATCCAATCGGTGGTAAAAGGATTTCTGAAAAAATATTTTAGAAGGTCTGGTGCTACACCTCGCACGCTCTGACCACTAAGCAACAGTTTACACACCATCCAATCGATGGTAAAAGGTTTTCTGAAAAAATATTTTAGATGGTCTTGACCACTAACCAACAGTGGCCACACCATCCAGTCGGTGGTAAAAGGTTTTCTGAAAAAATATTTTAGAAGGTCTGATGCTACACATCGCACGCTCTGACTACTAAGCAATAGTTTACACACCATCCAGTCGGTGGTAAAAGGTTTTCTGAAAAAATACATTAGATGGTCCTGACCACTAAGCAACAGTGGCCACACCATCCAGTCGGTGGTAAAAGGTTTTCTAAAAAAAATTTATAAGAAGGTCTGGTGCTACACCTCGTACGCACTGACCACTAAGCAACTTTTTCCACATCATCGAATCGATGGTAAAAGGTTTTCTGAAAAAAATATTTTAGATGGTCCTGACCACTAAGCAACAGTAGCCACAACATCCAATCGGTGTGGTTTTCTGAAAAAATATTTTAGATGGTCTGGTGCTGCAGCTTGCACGCTCTGACCACTAAGCAACAGTTTCCACATCATCGAATCGATGGTAAAAGGTTTTCTGAAAAAATATTTTAGATGGTCCTGACCACTAAGCAACAGTAGCCACAACATCCAATCGGTGTGGTTTTCTGTAAAAATATTTTAGATTGTCTGATGTTGCACATCGCACGTACTGACCACTAAGCAACAGTTTTCGCACCATCCAATCGGTGGTAGAAGGTTTTCTGAAAAAAATATTTAAGAAGGTCTGGTGCTACACCTTGCACGCACTGACCACTAAGCAACAGTTTCCACACCATCCAATCGGTGGTAAAAGGTTTTCTGAAAAAATATTTTAGATGGTCCTGACCACTAAGCAACAGTAGCCACACCATCCAATCGGTGGTAAAAGGTTTTCTGTAAAAATATTTTAGATTGTCTGATGTTTCACATCGCACGCACTGACCACTAAGCAACAGTTTTCGCACCATCCAATAGGTGGTAATAGGTTTTTGAAAAAATATTTTAGATGGTCCTGACCACTAAGCAACAGTTGCCACACCATCCAATCGGTATTAAAAGGTTTTCTGTAAAAATATTTTACATTGTCTGATGTTGCACATCGCACGCACTGACCACTAAACAACATTTTTCGCACCATCCAATAGGTGGTAATAGGTTTTTTGAAAAAATATTTTAGATGGTCCTGACCACTAAGCAACAGTAGCCACACCATCCAATCGGTGTGGTTTTCTGAAAAAATATTTTAGATGGTCTGGTGCTGCAGCTTGAACGCTCTGACCACTAAGCAACAGTTTCCATACCATCCAATCGGTGGTAAAAGGTTTTCTGAAAAAATATTTTAGATGGTCCTGACCACTAAGCAACAGTGGCCACACCATCCAGTCGGTGGTAAAAGGTTTTCTAAAAAAAATATTTTAGAAGGTCTGGTGCTACACCTCACACGCACTGACTACAGCAACAGTGCCCACACCGTCCAATCGGTGATAAAATGTTTTCTGAAAAAATATTTTAGAAGGTCTGGTGCTACACTTCGCACGCACTGACCAGTAAGCAACAGTTTCTACACCATCCAATCGGTGGTAAAATATTTTCTGAAAAAATATTTTAGAAGGTCTGGTGCTGCACCTCGCACACACTGACCACTAAGCAACAGTTTTCGCACCATCCAATAGGTGGTAATAGGTTTTTGAAAAAATATTTTAGATCGTCCTGACCACTAAGCAACAGTAGCCACACCATCCAATCATTGTGGTTTTCTGAAAAAATATTTTAGATGGTCTGGTGCTGCAGCTTGCACGCTCTGACCACTAAGCAACAGTTTCCATACCATCCAATCGGTGGTAAAAGGTTTTCTTAAAAAATATTTTAGATAGTCCTGACCACTAAGCAACAGTTTGCACACCATCCAATCGATGGTAAAAGGTTTTCTGTAAAAATATTTTACATTGTCTGATGTTGCACATCGCACGCACTGACCACTAAACAACATTTTTCGCACCATCCAATAGGTGGTAATAGGTTTTTTGAAAAAATATTTTAGATGGTCCTGACCACTAAGCAACAGTAGCCACACCATCCAATCGGTGTGGTTTTCTGAAAAAATATTTTAGATGGTCTGGTGCTGCAGCTTGAACGCTCTGACCACTAAGCAACAGTTTCCATACCATCCAATCGGTGGTAAAAGGTTTTCTGAAAAAATATTTTAGATGGTCCTGACCACTAAGCAACAGTGGCCACACCATCCAGTCGGTGGTAAAAGGTTTTCTAAAAAAAATATTTTAGAAGGTCTGGTGCTACACCTCACACGCACTGACTACAGCAACAGTGCCCACACCGTCCAATCGGTGATAAAATGTTTTCTGAAAAAATATTTTAGAAGGTCTGGTGCTACACTTCGCACGCACTGACCAGTAAGCAACAGTTTCTACACCATCCAATCGGTGGTAAAATATTTTCTGAAAAAATTTTCTGTAAAAATATTTTAGAAGGTCTGGTGCTGCACCTCGCACACACTGACCACTAAGCAACAGTTTCCACACCATCCACTCGGCGGAAAAATGTTTTCTGAAAAAATATTTTAGAGGGTCCTGACCACTAAGCAACAGTTTAGACACCATAGAATTGGTGGTAAAAGGTTTTCTAAAAAAATATTTAAGAAGGTCTGGTGCTGCACCTCGCACGCTCTGACCACTAAACAACAGTTTACACACCATACAATCGGTGGTAAAAGGATTTCTGAAAAAAACATTTTAGAATGTCTGGTGCTACACCTCGCACGAACTGACCACTAAGCAACAGTTTCCACACCATCCAATCGGTGGTAAAATGTTTTCCGAAAAAATATTTTAGATGGTCCTGACCACTAAGCAATAGTTTACACATCATCCAGTCGGTGGTAAAAGGTTTTCTGAAAAAATATTTTAGAAGGTCTGGTGCTACACCTCGCAACGCTCTGACCACTAAGCAATAGTTTACACATCATCCAGTCGGTGGTAAAAGGTTTTCTGAAAAAATACATTAGATGGTCATGACCACTAAGCAAAAGTGGCCACACCATCCAGTCGGTGGTAAAAGGTTTTCTAAAAAAAATATAAAAGAAGGTCTGGTGCTACACCTCACGCCCACTGAATACAAAGCAACAGTGCCCACACCATCCAATCGGTGATAAAAGGTTTTCTGAAAAAATATTTTAGATGGTCTGGTGCTGCACCTCGCACTCACTGCCCACCAAACAACATTTTCCACACCATCGAATCGGTGGTAAAAGTTTTTCTGAAAAAAATATTTTAGAAGGTCTGGTGCTGCACCTCGCACGCTCTGACCACTAAGCAACAGTGGTCACACCATCCAATCGATGGTAAAAGGTATTCTGAAAAAAAATATTTAAAAAGTCTGGTGCAACACTTCGCACGCACTGACCACTAAGTAACAGTTTCCACACCATCCAATTGGTGGTTAAAGGTTTACTGAAAAAATATTTTAGATGGTCCTGACCAATAAGCAATAGTGGCCACACATCCAGTCGGTGGTAAAATGTTTTCTGAAAAAATATTTTAGAAGGTCTGGTGCTACACCTCACGCCCACTGAATACAAAGCAACAGTGCCCACACCATCCAATCGGTGATAAAAGGTTTTCTGAAAAAATATTTTAGATGGTCTGGTGCTGCACCTCGCACTCACTGCCCACCAAACAACATTTTTTACACCATCGAATCGGTGGTAAAAGTTTTTCTGAAAAAAATATTTTAGAAGGTCTGGTGCTGCACCTCGCACGCTCTGACCACTAAGCAACAGTGGTCACACCATCCAATCGATGGTAAAAGATTTTCTGAAAAAAATATTTAAAAAGTCTGGTGCAACACTTCGTACGCACTGATCACTAAGCAACAGTTTCCACACCATCCAATCGATTGTAAAAGGTTTTTTGAAAGAATATTTTAGATTGTCCTGACCACTAAGCAACAGTGGCCACACCATCCAGTCGGTAGTAAAAGGTTTTCTAAAAAAAATATTTAAGAAGGTCTGGTGCTACACCTCACACTCACTGACTACAAAGCAGCAGTGCCCACACCATCCAATCGGTGGTAAAAGGTTTTCTGAAAAAATAATTTAGATGGTCTGGTGCTGGACCTCGCACGCTCTGACCACTAAGCAACAGTGGCCGCACCATCCAATCGGTGGTAAAAGGATTTCTGAAAAAATATTTTAGATGGTCCTGACCACTAAGAAACAGTGGCCACACCATCCAATCGGTGGTAAAAGGATTTCCGAAAAAATATTTTAGATGGTCCTGACCACTAAGCAACAGTGGCCACACTATCCAATGGGTGGTAAAAGGTTTTCTGAAAAAATATTTTAAATGGTCTGGTGTTGCACGTTGCATGCACTGAAAACTAACCAACAGTTTCCACACCATCCAATCGCTGGTTAAAAGTTTTCTGAAAAAATATTTTAGATGGTATGGTATTAAACATCTCACGCACTGACCAATAAGCAACAGTTTCCGCACCATCCAATAGGTGGTAATTGGTTTTTTGAAAAAATACTTTAGATGGTCCTGACCACTAAGAAACAGTGGCCACACCATCCAGTCGGTGGTAAAAGGTTTTCTAAAAAAAATATAAAAGAAGGTCTGGTGCTACACCTCACGCCCACTGAATACAAAGCAACAGTGCCCATACCATCCAATCGGTGATAAAAGGTTTTCTGAAAAAATATTTTAGATGGTCTGGTGCTGCACCTCGCACTCACTGCCCACCAAACAACATTTTCCACACCACCGAATCGGTGGTAAAAGTTTTTCTGAAAATATATTTTAGAAGGTCTACTGCTGCACCTCCTACGCTCTGACCACTAAGCAACAGTGGTCACACCATCCAATTGATGGTAAAATGTTTTCTGAAAAAATATTTTAGATGGTCCTGACCACTAAGAAACAGTGGCCACACCATCCAATCGGTGGTAAAAGGATTTCTGAAAAAATATTTTAGATGGTCCTGACCACTAAGCAACAGTGGCCACACTATCCAATGGGTGGTAAAAGGTTTTCTGAAAAAATATTTTAAATGGCATGGTGTTGCACGTTGCATGCACTGAAAACTAACCAACAGTTTCCACACCATCCAATCGCTCTTTAAAAGTTTTCTGAAAAAATATTTTAGATGGTATGGTATTAAACATCTCACGCACTGACCAATAAGCAACAGTTTCCGCACCATCCAATAGGTGGTAATTGGTTTTTTGAAAAAATACTTTAGATGGTCCTGACCACTAAGAAACAGTGGCCACACCATCCACTCGGTGGTAAAAGGATTTCGGAAAAAAATATTTTAGATGGTCCTGACCACTAAGCAACAGTGGCCACACCATCCAGTCGGTAGTAAAAGGTTTTCTAAAAAATATATTTAAGAAGGTCAGGTGCTACACCTCACATGCACTGACTACAAAGCAACAGTGCCCACACCATCCAATCGGTGATAAAATGTTTTCTGAAAAAATATTTTAGAAGGTCTGGTGCTACACCTCGCACGCACTGACCAGTAAGCAACAGTTTCTACACCATCCAATCGGTGGTGAAATGTTTTCTGAAAAAATATTTTAGATGGTCCTGCCCACTAAGCAACAGTGGCCACACCATACAATCGGTGGTAAAAGGTTTTCTGAAAAAATATTTTAGATGATTTGGTGTTGCATGTCGCACGCACTGACCACAAAGCAACATTTTCCACACCATCGAATCGGTGGTAAAAGGTTTTCTGAAAAAATAATTTATAAGGTCTGGTGCTGCACCTCGCACGCTCTGACCACTAAGTAACAGTGGCCACACCATCCAATCGGTGGTAAAAGGTTTTCTGAAAAAATATATCAGATGGTTTGGTATTACACGTCGCACGCACTTACCACTAAGCAACAGTTTCCACACCATCCAATCGGTGGTAAAATGTTTTCTGAAAAAATATTTTGAATGGTCCTGACCACTAAGAGACAGTGGCCACACCATCCAATAGGTGGTAAAAGGATTCCCGAAAAAAATATTTTAGATGGTTCTGACCACTAAGAAACAGTGGTGACTCCATCCAATCGGTGGTAAAAGGTTTTCTGAAAAAATATTTAAGACGGTCTGGTGCTACACCTTGCACGCATTGACCACAAAGCAACAGTTTCCACACCATACACTCGGCGGTAAATTGTTTTCTGAAAAAATATTTTAGAGGGTCCTGACCACTAACCAACAGTGGCCACACCATCCAGTCGGTGGTAAAAGGTTTTCTGAAAAAATATTTTAGAAGGTCTGGTGCTACACCTCGCACGCTCTGACTACTAAGCAATAGTTTACACACCATCCAGTCGGTGGTAAAAGGTTTTCTGAAAAAATACATTAGATGGTCCTGACCACTAAGCAACAGTGGCCACACCATCCAATCGGTGGTAAAAGGATTTCTGAAAAAATATTTTAGAAGGTCTGGTGCTACACCTCGCACGCTCTGACCACTAAGCAACAGTTTACACACCATCCAATCGATGGTAAAAGGTTTTCTGAAAAAATATTTTAGATGGTCCTGACCACTAAGCAACAGTAGCCACAACATCCAATCGGTGTGGTTTTCTGTAAAAATATTTTAGATTGTCTGATGTTGCACATCGCACTGACCACTAAGCAACAGTTTTCGCACCATCCAATAGGTGGTAATAGGTTTTTTGACATAATATTTTAGATGGTCCTGACCACTAAGCAACAGGTGCCTCACCATCCAATCGGTGTGGATTTCTGAAAAAATATTTTAGATGGTCTGGTGCTGCAGCTTGCACGCTCTGACCACTAAGCAACAGTTTCCTCACCATCCAATCGGTGGTAAAAGGTTTTCTGAAAAAATATTTTAGATGGTCCTGACCACTAAGCAACAGTGGCCACACCATCCAATCGGTGGTAAAAGGTTTTCTGTAAAAATATTTTACATTGTCTGATGTTGCACATCGCACGCACTGACCACTAAACAACATTTTTCGCACCATCCAATAGGTGGTAATAGGTTTTTTGAAAAAATATTTTAGATGGTCCTGACCACTAAGCAACAGTAGCCACACCATCCAATCGGTGTGGTTTTCTGAAAAAATATTTTAGATGGTCTGGTGCTGCAGCTTGAATGCTCTGACCACTAAGCAACAGTTTCCATACCATCCAATCGGTGGTAAAAGGTTTTCTGAAAAAATATTTTAAATAGTCCTGACCACTAAGCAACAGTGGCCACACCATCCAGTCGGTGGTAAAAGGTTTTCTAAAAAAAATATTTTAGAAGGTCTGGTGCTACACCTCACACGCACTGACTACAGCAACAGTGCCCACACCATCCAATCGGTGATAAAATGTTTTCTGAAAAAATATTTTAGAAGGTCTGGTGCTACACTTCGCACGCACTGACCAGTAAGCAACAGTTTCTACACCATCCAATCGGTGGTAAAATATTTTCTGAAAAAATATTTTAGAAGGTCTGGTGCTGCACCTCGCACACACTGACCACTAAGCAACAGTTTCCACACCATCCACTCGGCGGAAAAATGTTTTCTGAAAAAATATTTTAGAGGGTCCTGACCACTAAGCAACAGTTTAGACACCATAGAATCGGTGGTAAAAGGTTTTCTAAAAAAATATTTTAGAAGGTCTGGTGCTGCACCTCGCACGCTCTGACCACTAAACAACAGTTTACACACCATACAATCGGTGGTAAAAGGATTTCTGAAAAAACATTTTAGAATGTCTGGTGCTAAACCTCGCACGAACTGACCACTAAGCAACAGTTTCCACACCATCCAATCGGTGGTAAAATGTTTTCTGAAAAAATATTTTAGATGGTCCTGACCACTAAGCAATAGTTTACACATCATCCAGTCGGTGGTAAAAGGTTTTCTGAAAAAATATTTTAGAAGGTCTGGTGCTACACCTCGCACGCTCTGACCACTAAGCAATAGTTTACACATCATCCAGTCGGTGGTAAAAGGTTTTCTGAAAAAATACATTAGATGGTCCTGACCACTAAGAAACAGTGGCCACACCATCCAGTCGGTGGTAAAAGGTTTTCTAAAAAAAATATATAAGAAGGTCTGGTGCTACACCTCGTACGCACTGACCACTAAGCAACAGTTTACACATCATCGAATCGGTGGTAAAAGGTTTCCTGAAAAAATATTTTAGATGGTCCTGACCACTAAGCAACAGTAGCCACACCATCCAATCGGTGTGGTTTTCTGAAAAAATATTTTAGATGGTCTGGTGCTGCAGCTTGCACGGTCTGACCACTAGGCAACAGTTTCCATACCATCCAATCGGTGGTAAAAGGTTTTCTTAAAAAATATTTTAGATAGTCCTGACCACTAAGCAACAGTGGCCACACCATCCAGTCGGTGGTAAAAGGTTTTCTAAAAAAAATATTTTAGAAGGTCTGGTGCTACACCTCACACGCACTGACTACAGCAACAGTGCCCACACCATCCAATCGGTGATAAAATGTTTTCTGAAAAAATATTTTAGAAGGTCTGGTGCTACACCTTGCACGCACTGACCAGTAAGCAACAGTTTCTACACCATCCAATCGGTGGTAAAATATTTTCTGAAAAAATATTTTAGATGGTCCTGACCACTAAGCAACAATCGGTGGTAAAAGGTTTTCTGTAAAAATATTTTAGATTGTCTGATGTTGCACATCGCACGCACTGACCACTAAGCAACAGCTTTCGCACCATCCAATAGGTGGTAATAGGTTTTTTGACATAATATTTTAGATGGTCCTGACCACTAAGCAACAGGTGCCTCACCATCCAATCGGTGGTAAAAGGTTTTCAGAAAAAAATATTTAAGAAGGTCTGGTGCTACAAATTGCACGCACTGACCACTAAGCAACAGTTTCCACACCATCGAATCGGTGGTAAAAGGTTTCCTGAAAAAATATTTTAGATGGTCCTGACCACTAAGCAACAGTAGTGGTAAAAGGTTTTCTGTAAAAATATTTTAGATTGTCTGATGTTTCACATCGCATGCACTGACCACTAATAAACAGTTTTCGCACCATCCAATAGGTGGTAATAGGTTTTTTGAAAAAATATTTCAGATGGTCCTGACCACTAAGCACCAGTAGCCACACCATCCAATCGGTGTGGTTTTCTGAAAAAATATTTTAGATGGTCTGGTGCTGCAGCTTGCACGCTCTGACCACTAGGCAACAGTTTCCATACCATCCAATCGGTGGTAAAAGGTTTTCTTAAAAAATATTTTAGATAGTCCTGACCACTAAGCAACAGTGGCCACACCATCCAATCGGTATTAAAAGGTTTTCTGTAAAAATATTTTACATTGTCTGATGTTGCACATCGCACGCACTGACCACTAAGCAACATTTTTCGCACCATCCAATAGGTGGTAATAGGTTTTTTGAAAAAATATTTAAGATGGTCCTGACCACTAAGCAACAGTAGCCACACCATCCAATCGGTGTGGTTTTCTGAAAAAATATTTTAGATGGTCTGGTGCTGCAGCTTGAACGCTCTGACCACTAAGCAACAGTTTCCATACCATCCAATCGGTGGTAAAAGGTTTTCTGAAAAAATATTTTAGATGGTCCTGACCACTAAGCAACAGTGGCCACACCATCCAGTCGGTGGTAAAAGGTTTTCTAAAAAAAATATTTTAGAAGGTCTGGTGCTACACCTCACACGCACTGACTACAGCAACAGTGCCCACACCATCCAATCGGTGATAAAATGTTTTCTGAAAAAATATTTTAGAAGGTCTGGTGCTACACCTCGCACGCACTGACCAGTAAGCAACAGTTACTACACCATCCAATCGGTGGTCCTAACCACTGACCATTAAGCAACAGTGGCCACACCATCCAATCGGTGGTAAAAGGTTTTCTGAAAAAATATTGTAAATGGTCTGGTGTTGCATGTCGCACGCACTGACCACTAAGCAACATTTTCCACACCATCCAATCGGTGGTAAAAGGTTTTCTGTAAAAATATTTTACATTGTCTGATGTTGCACATCGCACGCACTGACCACTAAACAACATTTTTCGCACCATCCAATAGGTGGTAATAGGTTTTTTGAAAAAATATTTTAGATGGTCCTGACCACTAAGCAACAGTAGCCACACCATCCAATCGGTGTGGTTTTCTGAAAAAATATTTTAGATGGTCTGGTGCTGCAGCTTGAATGCTCTGACCACTAAGCAACAGTTTCCATACCATCCAATCGGTGGTAAAAGGTTTTCTGAAAAAATATTTTAAATAGTCCTGACCACTAAGCAACAGTGGCCACACCATCCAGTCGGTGGTAAAAGGTTTTCTAAAAAAAATATTTTAGAAGGTCTGGTGCTACACCTCACACGCACTGACTACAGCAACAGTGCCCACACCATCCAATCGGTGATAAAATGTTTTCTGAAAAAATATTTTAGAAGGTCTGGTGCTACACTTCGCACGCACTGACCAGTAAGCAACAGTTTCTACACCATCCAATCGGTGGTAAAATATTTTCTGAAAAAATATTTTAGAAGGTCTGGTGCTGCACCTCGCACACACTGACCACTAAGCAACAGTTTCCACACCATCCACTCGGCGGAAAAATGTTTTCTGAAAAAATATTTTAGAGGGTCCTGACCACTAAGCAACAGTTTAGACACCATAGAATCGGTGGTAAAAGGTTTTCTAAAAAAATATTTTAGAAGGTCTGGTGCTGCACCTCGCACGCTCTGACCACTAAACAACAGTTTACACACCATACAATCGGTGGTAAAAGGATTTCTGAAAAAACATTTTAGAATGTCTGGTGCTAAACCTCGCACGAACTGACCACTAAGCAACAGTTTCCACACCATCCAATCGGTGGTAAAATGTTTTCTGAAAAAATATTTTAGATGGTCCTGACCACTAAGCAATAGTTTACACATCATCCAGTCGGTGGTAAAAGGTTTTCTAAAAAAATATTTTAGAAGGTCTGGTGCTACACCTCGCACGCTCTGACCACTAAGCAATAGTTTACACATCATCCAGTCGGTGTTAAAAGGTTTTCTGAAAAAATACATTAGATGGTCCTGACCACTAAGCAACAGTGGCCACACCATCCAGTCGGTGGTAAAAGGTTTTCTAAAAAAAATATATAAGAAGGTCTGGTGCTACACCTCGTACGCACTGACCACTAAGCAACAGTTTACACATCATCGAATCGGTGGTAAAAGGTTTCCTGAAAAAATATTTTAGATGGTCCTGACCACTAAGCAACAGTAGCCACAACATCCAATCGGTGTGGTATTCTGAAAAAATATTTTAGATGGTCTGGTGCTGCAGCTTGCACGCTCTGACCACTAAGCAACAGTTTCCACACCATCCAATCGGTGGTAAAAGGTTTCCTGAAAAAATATTTTAGATGGTCCTGACCACTAAGCAACAGTAGCCACAACATCCAATCGGTGTGGTTTTCTGAAAAAATATTTTAGATGGTCTGGTGCTGCAGCTTGCACGCTCTGACCACTAAGCAACAGTAGTGGTAAAAGGTTTTCTGTAAAAATATTTTAGATTGTCTAATGTTTCACATCGAACGCACTGACCACTAATAAACAGTTTTCGCACCATCCAATTGGTGGTAATAGGTTTTTTGAAAAAATATTTTAGATGGTCCTGACCACTAAGCACCAGTAGCCACACCATCCAATCGGTGTGGTTTTCTGAAAAAATATTTTAGATGGTCTGGTGCTGCAGCTTGCACGGTCTGACCACTAGGCAACAGTTTCCATACCATCCAATCGGTGGTAAAAGGTTTTCTTAAAAAATATTTTAGATAGTCCTGACCACTAAGCAACAGTGGCCACACCATCCAGTCGGTGGTAAAAGGTTTTCTAAAAAAAATATTTTAGAAGGTCTGGTGCTACACCTCACACGCACTGACTACAGCAACAGTGCCCACACCATCCAATCGGTGATAAAATGTTTTCTGAAAAAATATTTTAGAAGGTCTGGTGCTACACCTTGCACGCACTGACCAGTAAGCAACAGTTTCTACACCATCCAATCGGTGGTAAAATATTTTCTGAAAAAATATTTTAGATGGTCCTGACCACTAAGCAACAATCGGTGGTAAAAGGTTTTCTGTAAAAATATTTTAGATTGTCTGATGTTGCACATCGCACGCACTGACCACTAAGCAACAGCTTTCGCACCATCCAATAGGTGGTAATAGGTTTTTTGACATAATGTTTTAGATGGTCCTGACCACTAAGCAACAGGTGCCTCACCATCCAATCGGTGGTAAAAGGTTTTCAGAAAAAAATATTTAAGAAGGTCTGGTGCTACACCTTGCACGCACTGACCACTAAGCAACAGTTTCCACACCATCGAATCGGTGGTAAAAGGTTTCCTGAAAAAATATTTTAGATGGTCCTGACCACTAAGCAACAGTAGCCACAACATCCAATCGGTGTGATTTTCTGAAAAAATATTTTAGATGGTCTGGTGCTGCAGCTTGCACGCTCTGACCACTAAGCAACAGTAGTGGTAAAAGGTTTTCTGTAAAAATATTTTAGATTGTCTGATGTTTCACATCGCACGCACTGACCACTAATAAACAGTTTTCGCACCATCCAATAGGTGGTAATAGGTTTTTTGAAAAAATATTTCAGATGGTCCTGACCACTAAGCACCAGTAGCCACACCATCCAATCGGTGTGGTTTTCTGAAAAAATATTTTAGATGGTCTGGTGCTGCAGCTTGCACGCTCTGACCACTAGGCAACAGTTTCCATACCATCCAATCGGTGGTAAAAGGTTTTCTTAAAAAATATTTTAGATAGTCCTGACCACTAAGCAACAGTGGCCACACCATCCAATCGGTATTAAAAGGTTTTCTGTAAAAATATTTTACATTGTCTGATGTTGCACATCGCACGCACTGACCACTAAGCAACATTTTTCGCACCATCCAATAGGTGGTAATAGGTTTTTTGAAAAAATATTTAAGATGGTCCTGACCACTAAGCAACAGTAGCCACACCATCCAATCGGTGTGGTTTTCTGAAAAAATATTTTAGATGGTCTGGTGCTGCAGCTTGAACGCTCTGACCACTAAGCAACAGTTTCCATACCATCCAATCGGTGGTAAAAGGTTTTCTGAAAAAATATTTTAGATGGTCCTGACCACTAAGCAACAGTGGCCACACCATCCAGTCGGTGGTAAAAGGTTTTCTAAAAAAAATATTTTAGAAGGTCTGGTGCTACACCTCACACGCACTGACTACAGCAACAGTGCCCACACCATCCAATCGGTGATAAAATGTTTTCTGAAAAAATATTTTAGAAGGTCTGGTGCTACACCTCGCACGCACTGACCAGTAAGCAACAGTTACTACACCATCCAATCGGTGGTCCTAACCACTGACCATTAAGCAACAGTGGCCACACCATCCAATCGGTGGTAAAAGGTTTTCTGAAAAAATATTGTAAATGGTCTGGTGTTGCATGTCGCACGCACTGACCACTAAGCAACATTTTCCACACCATCCAATCGGTGGTAAAATGTTTTCTGAAAAAATATTTTAGAAGGGCTGGTGCTGCACCTCGCACACACTGACCACTAAGCAACAGTTTCCACACCATCCACTGGGCGGAAAAATGTTTTCTGAATAAATATTTTAGAGGGTCCTGACCACTAAGCAACAGTTTCCACACCATAGAATCGGTGGTAAAAGGTTTTCTAAAAAAATATTTTAGAAGGTCTGGTGCTGCACCTCTCACGCTCTGACCACTAAACAACAGTTTACACACCATACAATCGGTGGTAAAAGGATTTCTGAAAAAACATTTTAGAATGTCTGGTGCTACACCTCGCACGAACTGACCACTAAGCAACAGTTTCCACACCATCCAATCGGTGGTAAAATGATTTCTGAAAAAATATTTTAGATGGTCCTGACCACTAAGCAATAGTGGCCACACCATCCAATCGGTTGTAAAAGGTTTTCTGAAAAAATATTTTAGATGGTCTGGTGTTGCATGTCGCACGCACTGACCACTAAGCAACAGTTTCCACAATATCCAATCGATGGTAAAAGGTTTTCTGAAAAATTATTTTAGTGGCCTGACCACTAAGCAACAGTGGCCACACCATCCAATCGGTATTAAAAGGTTTTCTGTAAAAATATTTTACATTGTCTAATGTTGCACATCGCACGCACTGACCACTAAGCAACATTTTTCGCACCATCCAATAGGTGGTAATAGGTTTTTTGAAAGAATATTTTAGATGGTCCTGACTACTAACCAACAGTGGCCACACAATCCAATCGGTGTGGTTTTCTGAGAAAATATTTTAGATATTCTGGTGCTGCAGCTTGCACGCTCTGACCACTAAGCAGCAGTTTCCATACCATGCAATCGGTGGTAAAAGGTTTTCTTAAAAAATATTTTAGATGGTCCTGACCACTAAGCAACAGTGGCCACACCATCCAATCGGTATTAAAAGGTTTTCTGTAAAAATATTTTACATTGTCTGATGTTGCACATCGCACGCACTGACCACTAAGCAACATTTTTCGCACCATCCAATAGGTGGTAATAGGTTTTTTGAAAAAATATTTTAGATGGTCCTGACCACTAAGCAACAGTTTCCATACCATCCAATCGGTGGTAAAAGGTTTTCTGAAAAAATATTTTAGATGGTCCTGACCACTAAGCAACAGTGGCCACACCATCCAGTCGGTGGTAAAAGGTTTTCTAAAAAAAATATTTTAGAAGGTCTGGTGCTACACCTCAGACGCACTGACTACAGCAACAGTGCCCACACCATCCAATCGGTGATAAAATGTTTTCTGAAAAAATATTTTAGAAGGTCTGGTGCTACACCTCGCACGCACTGACCAGTAAGCAACAGTTTCTACACCATCCAATCGGTGGTAAAATATTTTCTGAAAAAATATTTAAGATGGTCCTGACCACTAAGCAACAGTGGCCACACCATCCAATCGGTGGTAAAAGGTTTTCTGAAAAAATATTTTAGATGGTCTGGTGTCGCATGTCGCACGCACTGACCACTAAGCAACATTTTCCACACCATCGAATCGGTGGTAAAAGGTTTTCTGAAAAAATATTTTAGAAGGTCTGGTGCTGCACCTCGTACACACTGACCACTAAGCAACAGTTTCCACACCATCCACTCGGCGGCAAAATGTTTTCTGAAAAAATATTTTAGAGGGTCCTGACCACTAAGCAACAGTTTCCACACCATCGAATCGGTGGTAAAAGGTTTCCTAAAAAAATATTTTAGAAGGTCTGGTGCTGCACCTCGCACGCTCTGACCACTAAACAACAGTTTACACACCATACAATCGGTGGTAAAAGGATTTCTGAAAAAACATTTTAGAATGTCTGGTGCTACACCTCGCACGAACTGACCACTAAGCAACAGTTTCCACACCATCCAATCGGTGGTAAAATGATTTCTGAAAAAATATTTAAGATGGTCCTGACCACTAAGCAACAGTGGCCACACCATCCAATCGGTGGTAATAGGTTTTTTGAAAAAATATTTTAGATGGTCCTGACCACTAAGCAACAGTTTCCATACCATCCACTCGGTGGTAAAAGGTTTTCTGAAAAAATATTTTAGATGGTCCTGACCACTAAGCAACAGTGGCCACACCATCCAGTCGGTGGTAAAAGGTTTTCTAAAAAAAATATTTTAGAAGGTCTGGTGCTACACCTCAGACGCACTGACTACAGCAACAGTGCCCACACCATCCAATCGGTGATAAAATGTTTTCTGAAAAAATATTTTAGAAGGTCTGGTGCTACACCTCGCACGCACTGACCAGTAAGCAACAGTTTCTACACCATCCAATCGGTGGTAAAATATTTTCTGAAAAAATATTTAAGATGGTCCTGACCACTAAGCAACAGTGGCCACACCATCCAATCGGTGGTAAAAGGTTTTCTGAAAAAATATTTTAGATGGTCTGGTGTTGCATGTCGCACGCACTGACCACTAAGCAACATTTTCCACACCATCGAATCGGTGGTAAAAGGTTTTCTGAAAAAATATTTTAGAAGGTCTGGTGCTGCACCTCGTACACACTGACCACTAAGCAACAGTTTCCACACCATCCACTCGGCGGCAAAATGTTTTCTGAAAAAATATTTTAGAGGGTCCTGACCACTAAGCAACAGTTTCCACACCATCGAATCGGTGGTTAAAGGTTTCCTAAAAAAATATTTTAGAAGGTCTGGTGCTGCACCTCGCACGCTCTGACCACTAAACAACAGTTTACACACCATACAATCGGTGGTAAAATGTTTTCTGAAAAAATATTTTAGAATATCTGTTGCTACACCTCGCACGCTCTGACCACTAAGCAACAGTTTACACACCATCCCATCGGTGGTAAAAGGTTTTCTGAAAAAATATTTTAGATGGTCTGGTGGTGCACGTCGCACGCACTGACCACTAAGCAACAGTTTCCACACCACCCAATCGGTGGTAAAATGTTTTCTGAAAAAATATTTTAGATGGTCCTGACTCTTAATCAACAGTGGCCACACCATCCAGTCGGTGGTTAAAGGTTTTCTAAAAAAAATATTTAAGAAGGTCTGGTGCTACACGACGCACGCTCTGACCACTAAGCGACAGTTTACACACCATCAAATCGGTGGTAAAAGGATTTCTGAAAAAATATTTTAGAAGGTCTGGTGCTATACCTCGTACGCACTGACCACTAAGCAACAGTTTCCACCCCATCCAATCGATGGTAAAAGGTTTTCTGCAAAAATATTTTAGATGGTCCTGACCACTAAGCAACAGTGGCCACACCATCCAATCGGTGGTAAAAGGTTTTCTGAAAAAATATTTTAGATGGTCCTGACTACTAACCAACAGTGTCCACACCATCCAGTCGGTGGTTAAAGGTTTTCTAAAAAAAATATTTAAGAAGGTCTGGTGCTACAAGACGCACGCTCTGACCATTAAGCGACAGTTTACACACCATCAAATCGGTGGTAAAAGGATTTCTGAAAAAATATTTTAGAAGGTCTGGTGCCACACCTCGTACGCACTGACCACTAAGCAACAGTTTCCACACCATCCAATCGATGGTAAAAAGTTTTCTGCAAAAATATTTTAGATGGTCCTGACCACTAAGCAACAGTGGCCACACCATCCAATCGGTGGTAAAAGGTTTTCTGAAAAAATATTTTGAATGGTCCTGACCACTAAACATCAGTGGCCACACCATCCAATCGGTGGTAAAAGGTTTTCTGAAAAAATATTTTAGATGGTCCTGACTACTAACCAACAGTATCCACACCATCCAGTCATGGTTAAAGGTTTTCTAAAAAAAATATTTAAGAAGGTCTGGTGCTACACGACGCACGCACTGACCACTAAGCAACATTTTCCACACCATTGAATCGGTGGTAATAGATTTTCTAAAAAAATATTTTAGAAGGTCTGGTGCTGCACCTCGCACGCTCTGACCACTAAACAACAGTTTACACACCATACAATCGGTGGTAAAAGGATTTCTGAAAAAATATTTTAGAATTTCTGGTGCTACACCTCGCACGCTCTGACCACTAAGCAACAGTTTACACACCATCCCATCGGTGGTAGAAGGTTTTCTGAA
Source organism: Xylota segnis (assembly GCA_963583995.1). Lineage (NCBI taxonomy): Eukaryota > Metazoa > Arthropoda > Insecta > Diptera > Syrphidae > Xylota > Xylota segnis. The sequence continues at coordinate 88,671,253 of OY757236.1, read as the reverse complement.
AAAATATTTTAGATGGTCTGGTGGTGCACGTCGCACGCACTGACCACTAAGCAACAGTTTCCACACCACCCAATCGGTGGTAAAATATTTTCTGCAAAAATATTTTAGATGGTCCTGACCACTAAGAAACAGTGGCCACACCATCCAATCGGTGGTAAAAGGTTTTCTGAAAAAATATTTTGAATGGTCCTGACCACTAAACATCAGTGGCCGCACCATACAATCGGTGGTAAAATATTTTCTGCAAAAATATTTTAGATGGTCCTGACCACTAAGAAACAGTGGCCACACCATCCAATCGGTGGTAAAAGGATTTCTGAAAAAAATATTTAAGAAGGTCTGGTGCTACACGACGCACGCTCTGACCACTAAGCAACAGTGGCCGCACCATACAATCGGTGGTAAAAGGTTTTCTGAAAAAATATTTTAGATGGTCCTGACTACTAACCAACAGTGTCCACACCATCCAGTCGGTGGTTAAAGGTTTTCTAAAAAAAATATTTAAGAAGGTCTGGTGCTACACGACGCACGCTCTGACCACTAAGCGACAGTTTACACACCATCAAATCGGTGGTAAAAGGATTTCTGAAAAAATATTTTAGAAGGTCTGGTGCCACACCTCGTACGCACTGACCACTAAGCAACAGTTTCCACACCATCCAATCGATGGTAAAAAGTTTTCTGCAAAAATATTTTAGATTTTCCTGACCAATAAGCAACAGTGGCCACACCATCCAATCGGTGGTAAAAGGTTTTCTGAAAAAATATTTTGAATGGTCCTGACCACTAAACAACAGTGGCCACACCATCCAATCGGTGGTAAAAGGTTTTCTGAAAAAATATTTAAGAAGGTCTGGTGCTACACGACGCACGCTCTGACCACTAAGCAACAGTGGCCGCACCATACAATCGGTGGTAAAAGGTTTTCTGAAAAAATATTTTAGATGGTCCTGACTACTAACCAACAGTGTCCACACCATCCAGTCGGTGGTTAAAGGTTTTCTAAAAAAAATATTTAAGAAGGTCTGGTGCTACACGACGCACGCTCTGACCACTAAGCGACAGTTTACACACCATCAAATCGGTGGTAAAAGGATTTCTGAAAAAATATTTTAGAAGGTCTGGTGCTGCACCTCTCACGCTCTGACCACTAAACAACAGTTTACACACCATACAATCGGTGGTAAAAGGATTTCTGAAAAAATATTTTAGAATTTCTGTTGCTACACCTCGCACGCTCTGACCACTAAGCAACAGTTTACACACCATCCCATCGGTGGTAAAAGGATTTCTGAAAAAATATTTTAGATGGTCCTGACCACTAAGCAACAGTGGCCACACCATACAATCGGTGGTAAAAGGTTTTCTGAAAAAATATTTTAGACGGTCTGGTGCTACACCTCGCACGCACTGACCACTAAGCAACAGTTTCCACACCATCCACTCGGAGGAAAAATGTTTTCTGAAAAAATATTTTAGAGGGTCCTGACCACTAACCAATAGTGACCACACCATCCAGTCGGTGGTTAAAGGTTTTCTAAAAAAAATATTTAAGAAGGAATGGTGCTACACGACGCACGCTCCGACCACTAAGCGACAGTTTACACACCATAAAATCGGTGGTAAAAGGATTTCCGAAAAAATATTTTAGATGGTCCTGACCACTAAGCAACAGTGGCTACACCATCCAATCGGTGTGGTTTTCTGAAAAAATATTTTAGATGGTCTGGTGCTGCACCTTGCACGCTCTGACCACTAAGCAACAGTTTCCACACCATCGAAGCGGTGGTAAAAGGTTTTCTGAAAAAATATTTTAGAAGGTCTGGTGCTGCACCTCGCACGCTCTGACCACTAAGCAACAGTTAACACACCATCATATTGGTGGTAAAAGGATTTCTGAAAAAATATTTTAGATGGTCCTGACCACTAAGCAACAGTGGCTACACCATCCAATCGGTGTGGTTTTCTGAAAAAATATTTTAGATGGTCTTTTTCTGCACCTTGCACGCTCTGACCACTAAGCAACCGTTTCCACACCATCGAGGCGGTGGTAAAAGGTTTTCTGAAAAAATATTTTAGAAGGTCTGGTGCTGCACCTCGCACGCTCTGACCACTAAGCAACAGTTTCCACACCATCCAATCGGTGGTAAAAGGTTTTCTGAAAAAATATTCTAGATGGTCCTGACCACTAAGCAACAGTGGCCACAACATCGAATCGGTGGTAAAAGGTTTTCTGAAAAAATATTTTAGAAGGTCTGGTGCTGCACCTCGCACGCTCTGACCACTAAGCAACTGTTAACACACCATACAATCGGTGGTAAAAGGATTTCTGAAAAAATATTTTAGAATTTCTGTTGCTACACCTCGCACGCTCTGACCACTAAGCGACAGTTTACACACCATCAAATCGGTGGTAAAAGGATTTCTGAAAAAATATTTTAGAAGGTCTGGTGCTGCACCTCTCACGCTCTGACCACTAAACAACAGTTTCCACACCATCCAATCGATGGTAAAAAGTTTTCTGCAAAAATATTTTAGATTGTCCTGACCACTAAGCAACAGTGGCCACACCATCCAATCGGTGGTAAAAGGTTTTCTGAAAAAATATTTTGAATGGTCCTGACCACTAAACAACAGTGGCCACACCATCCAATCGGTGGTAAAAGGTTTTCTGAAAAAATATTTTAGATGGTCCTGACCACTAACCAACAGTATCCACACCATCCAGTCATGGTTAAAGGTTTTCTAAAAAAAATATTTAAGAAGGTCTGGTGCTACACGACGCACGCACTGACCACTAAGCAACATTTTCCACACCATCGAATCGGTGGTAAAAGATTTTCTAAAAAAATATTTTAGAAGGTCTGGTGCTGCACCTCGCACGCTCTGACCACTAAACAACAGTTTAGACACCATACAATCGGTGGTAAAAGGATTTCTGAAAAAATATTTTAGAATTTCTGGTGCTACACCTCGCACGCTCTGACCACTAAGCAACAGTTTACACACCATCCCATCGGTGGTAAAAGGATTTCTGAAAAAATATTTTAGATGGTCCTGACCACTAAGCAACAGTGGCCACACCATACAATCGGTGGTAAAAGGTTTTCTGAAAAAATATTTTAGACGGTCTGGTGCTACACCTCGCACGCACTGACCACTAAGCAACAGTTTCCACACCATCCACTCGGAGGAAAAATGTTTTCTGAAAAAATATTTTAGAGGGTCCTGACCACTAACCAACAGTGGCCACACCATCCAGTCGGTGGTTAAAGGTTTTCTAAAAAAAATATTTTAGAAGGTCTGGTGCTACACCTCGTACGCACTGACCACTAAGCAACAGTTTCCACACCATCCACTCGGCGGAAAAATGTTTTCTGAAAAAATATTTTAGAGGGTCCTGACCACTAAGCAGCAGTTTCCACACCATCGAATCGGTGGTAAAAGGTTTCCTAAAAAAATATTTTAGAAGGTCTGGTGCTGCACCTCTCACGCTCTGACCACTAAACAACAGTTTACACACCATACAATCGGTGGTAAAAGGATTTCTGAAAAAATATTTTAGAATTTCTGTTGCTACACCTCGCACGCTCTGACCACTAAGCAACAGTTTACACACCATCCCATCGGTGGTAAAAGGATTTCTGAAAAAATATTTTAGATGGTCCTGACCACTAAGCAACAGTGGCCACACCATACAATCGGTGGTAAAAGGTTTTCTGAAAAAATATTTTAGACGGTCTGGTGCTACACCTCGCACGCACTGACCACTAAGCAACAGTTTCCACACCATCCACTCGGAGGAAAAATGTTTTCTGAAAAAATATTTTAGAGGGTCCTGACCACTAACCAATAGTGACCACACCATCCAGTCGGTGGTTAAAGGTTTTCTAAAAAAAATATTTAAGAAGGAATGGTGCTACACGACGCACGCTCCGACCACTAAGCGACAGTTTACACACCATAAAATCGGTGGTAAAAGGATTTCCGAAAAAATATTTTAGATGGTCCTGACCACTAAGCAACAGTGGCTACACCATCCAATCGGTGTGGTTTTCTGAAAAAATATTTTAGATGGTCTGGTGCTGCACCTTGCACGCTCTGACCACTAAGCAACAGTTTCCACACCATCGAAGCGGTGGTAAAAGGTTTTCTGAAAAAATATTTTAGAAGGTCTGGTGCTGCACCTCGCACGCTCTGACCACTAAGCAACAGTTAACACACCATCATATTGGTGGTAAAAGGTTTTCTGAAAAAATATTTTAGATGGTCCTGACCACTAAGCAACAGTGGCTACACCATCCAATCGGTGGTAAAAGGTTTTCTGAAAAAATATTTTAGACGGTCTGGTGCTACACCTCGCACGCACTGACCACTAAGCAACAGTTTCCACACCATCCACTCGGAGGAAAAATGTTTTCTGAAAAAATATTCTAGATGGTCCTGACCACTAAGCAACAGTGGCCACAACATCGAATCGGTGGTAAAAGGTTTTCTGAAAAAATATTTTAGAAGGTCTGGTGCTGCACCTCTCACGCTCTGACCACTAAACAACAGTTTACACACCATACAATCGGTGGTAAAAGGATTTCTGAAAAAATATTTTAGAATTTCTGTTGCTACACCTCGCACGCTCTGACCACTAAGCAACAGTTTACACACCATCCCATCGGTGGTAAAAGGATTTCTGAAAAAATATTTTAGATGGTCCTGACCACTAAGCAACAGTGGCCACACCATACAATCGGTGGTAAAAGGTTTTCTGAAAAAATATTTTAGACGGTCTGGTGCTACACCTCGCACGCACTGACCACTAAGCAACAGTTTCCACACCATCCACTCGGAGGAAAAATGTTTTCTGAAAAAATATTTTAGAGGGTCCTGACCACTAACCAATAGTGACCACACCATCCAGTCGGTGGTTAAAGGTTTTCTAAAAAAAATATTTAAGAAGGAATGGTGCTACACGACGCACACTCTGACCACTAAGCGACAGTTTACACACCATCAAATCGGTGGTAAAAGGATTTCCGAAAAAATATTTTAGATGGTCCTGACCACTAAGCAACAGTGGCTACACCATCCAATCGGTGTGGTTTTCTGAAAAAATATTTTAGATGGTCTGGTGCTGCACCTTGCACGCTCTGACCACTAAGCAACAGTTTCCACACCATCGAAGCGGTGGTAAAAGGTTTTCTGAAAAAATATTTTAGAAGGTCTGGTGCTGCACCTCGCACGCTCTGACCACTAAGCAACAGTTAACACACCATCATATTGGTGGTAAAAGGATTTCTGAAAAAATATTTTAGATGGTCCTGACCACTAAGCAACAGTGGCTACACCATCCAATCGGTGTGGTTTTCTGAAAAAATATTTTAGGTGGTCTGGTGCTGCACCTTGCACGCTCTGACCACTAAGCAACAGTTTCCACACCATCGAAGCGGTGGTAAAAGGTTTTCTGAAAAAATATTTTAGAAGGTCTGGTGCTGCACCTCGCACGCTCTGACCACTAAGCAACAGTTTCCACACCATCCAATCGGTGGTAAAAGGTTTTCTGAAAAAATATTCTAGATGGTCCTGACCACTAAGCAACAGTGGCCACAACATCGAATCGGTGGTAAAAGGTTTTCTGAAAAAATATTTTAGAAGGTCTGGTGCTGCACCTCGCACGCTCTGACCACTAAGCAACAGTTAACACACCATCATATTGGTGGTAAAAGGATTTCTGAAAAAATACTTTAGATGGTCCTGACCACTAAGCAACAGTGGCTACACCATCCAATCGGTGTGGTTTTCTGAAAAAATATTTTAGATGGTCTGGTGCTGCACCTTGCACGCTCTGACCACTAAGCAACAGTTTCCACACCATCGAAGCGGTGGTAAAAGGTTTCCTGAAAAAATACTTTAGAAGGTCTGGTGCTGCACCTCGCACGCACTGACCACTAAGCAACAGTTTCCACACCATCGAATCGGTGGTAAAAGGTTTTCTGAAAAAATATTTTAGATGGTCTTGATCACTAGCAACAGTTGGCACACCATCCAATCGGTGGTAAAAGGTTTTCTGAAAAAATTTTCTAGACGGTCCTGACCACTAAGCATTAGTGGCCACACCATCCAATCGGTGGTAAAAGATTTTCTGAAAAAATATTTTAGATGATCCTAACCATTAAGAAACAGTGGCCACACCATCCAATCGGTGTGGTTTTCTGAAAAAATATTTTAGATGGTCTGGTGCTGCACCTCGCACGCCCTGACCACTAAGCAACAGTTTCCACACCATCCACTCGGAGGAAAAATGTTTTCTGAAAAAATATTTTAGAGGGTCCTGACCACTAACCAACAGTGGCCACACCATCCAGTCGGTGGTTAAAGGTTTTCTAAAAAAAATATTTTAGAAGGTCTGGTGCTACACCTCGTACGCACTGACCACTAAGCAACAGTTTCCACACCATCCACTCGGCGGAAAAATGTTTTCTGAAAAAATATTTTAGAGGGTCCTGACCACTAAGCAGCAGTTTCCACACCATCGAATCGGTGGTAAAAGGTTTCCTAAAAAAATATTTTAGAAGGTCTGGTGCTGCACCTCTCACGCTCTGACCACTAAACAACAGTTTACACACCATACAATCGGTGGTAAAAGGATTTCTGAAAAAATATTTTAGAATTTCTGTTGCTACACCTCGCACGCTCTGACCACTAAGCAACAGTTTACACACCATCCCATCGGTGGTAAAAGGATTTCTGAAAAAATATTTTAGATGGTCCTGACCACTAAGCAACAGTGGCCACACCATACAATCGGTGGTAAAAGGTTTTCTGAAAAAATATTTTAGACGGTCTGGTGCTACACCTCGCACGCACTGACCACTAAGCAACAGTTTCCACACCATCCACTCGGAGGAAAAATGTTTTCTGAAAAAATATTTTAGAGGGTCCTGACCACTAACCAATAGTGACCACACCATCCAGTCGGTGGTTAAAGGTTTTCTAAAAAAAATATTTAAGAAGGAATGGTGCTACACGACGCACGCTCCGACCACTAAGCGACAGTTTACACACCATAAAATCGGTGGTAAAAGGATTTCCGAAAAAATATTTTAGATGGTCCTGACCACTAAGCAACAGTGGCTACACCATCCAATCGGTGTGGTTTTCTGAAAAAATATTTTAGATGGTCTGGTGCTGCACCTTGCACGCTCTGACCACTAAGCAACAGTTTCCACACCATCGAAGCGGTGGTAAAAGGTTTTCTGAAAAAATATTTTAGAAGGTCTGGTGCTGCACCTCGCACGCTCTGACCACTAAGCAACAGTTAACACACCATCATATTGGTGGTAAAAGGTTTTCTGAAAAAATATTTTAGATGGTCCTGACCACTAAGCAACAGTGGCTACACCATCCAATCGGTGGTAAAAGGTTTTCTGAAAAAATATTTTAGACGGTCTGGTGCTACACCTCGCACGCACTGACCACTAAGCAACAGTTTCCACACCATCCACTCGGAGGAAAAATGTTTTCTGAAAAAATATTCTAGATGGTCCTGACCACTAAGCAACAGTGGCCACAACATCGAATCGGTGGTAAAAGGTTTTCTGAAAAAATATTTTAGAAGGTCTGGTGCTGCACCTCTCACGCTCTGACCACTAAACAACAGTTTACACACCATACAATCGGTGGTAAAAGGATTTCTGAAAAAATATTTTAGAATTTCTGTTGCTACACCTCGCACGCTCTGACCACTAAGCAACAGTTAACACACCATCATATTGGTGGTAAAAGGTTTTCTGAAAAAATATTTTAGATGGTCCTGACCACTAAGCAACAGTGGCTACACCATCCAATCGGTGGTAAAAGGTTTTCTGAAAAAATATTTTAGACGGTCTGGTGCTACACCTCGCACGCACTGACCACTAAGCAACAGTTTCCACACCATCCACTCGGAGGAAAAATGTTTTCTGAAAAAATATTCTAGATGGTCCTGACCACTAAGCAACAGTGGCCACACCATCGAATCGGTGGTAAAAGGTTTTCTGAAAAAATATTTTAGAAGGTCTGGTGCTGCACCTCTCACGCTCTGACCACTAAACAACAGTTTACACACCATACAATCGGTGGTAAAAGGATTTCTGAAAAAATATTTTAGAATTTCTGTTGCTACACCTCGCACGCTCTGACCACTAAGCAACAGTTTACACACCATCCCATCGGTGGTAAAAGGATTTCTGAAAAAATATTTTAGATGGTCCTGACCACTAAGCAACAGTGGCCACACCATACAATCGGTGGTAAAAGGATTTCTGAAAAAATATTTTAGAATTTCTGTTGCTACACCTCGCACGCTCTGACCACTAAGCAATAGTTTACACACCATCCCATCGGTGGTAAAAGGATTTCTGAAAAAATATTTTAGATGGTCCTGACCACTAAGCAACAGTGGCCACACCATACAATCGGTGGTAAAAGGTTTTCTGAAAAAATATTTTAGATGGTCTGGTGCTGCACCTTGCACGCTCTGACCACTAAGCAACAGTTTCCACACCATCGAAGCGGTGGTAAAAGGTTTTCTGAAAAAATATTTTAGAAGGTCTGGTGCTGCACCTCGCACGCTCTGACCACTAAGCAACAGTTAACACACCATCATATTGGTGGTAAAAGGATTTCTGAAAAAATATTTTAGATGGTCCTGACCACTAAGCAACAGTGGCTACACCATCCAATCGGTGTGGTTTTCTGAAAAAATATTTTAGGTGGTCTGGTGCTGCACCTTGCACGCTCTGACCACTAAGCAACAGTTTCCACACCATCGAAGCGGTGGTAAAAGGTTTTCTGAAAAAATATTTTAGAAGGTCTGGTGCTGCACCTCGCACGCTCTGACCACTAAGCAACAGTTTCCACACCATCCAATCGGTGGTAAAAGGTTTTCTGAAAAAATATTCTAGATGGTCCTGACCACTAAGCAACAGTGGCCACAACATCGAATCGGTGGTAAAAGGTTTTCTGAAAAAATATTTTAGAAGGTCTGGTGCTGCACCTCGCACGCTCTGACCACTAAGCAACAGTTAACACACCATCATATTGGTGGTAAAAGGATTTCTGAAAAAATACTTTAGATGGTCCTGACCACTAAGCAACAGTGGCTACACCATCCAATCGGTGTGGTTTTCTGAAAAAATATTTTAGATGGTCTGGTGCTGCACCTTGCACGCTCTGACCACTAAGCAACAGTTTCCACACCATCGAAGCGGTGGTAAAAGGTTTCCTGAAAAAATACTTTAGAAGGTCTGGTGCTGCACCTCGCACGCACTGACCACTAAGCAACAGTTTCCACACCATCGAATCGGTGGTAAAAGGTTTTCTGAAAAAATATTTTAGATGGTCTTGACCACTAGCAACAGTTGGCACACCATCCAATCGGTGGTAAAAGGTTTTCTGAAAAAATTTTCTAGACGGTCCTGACCACTAAGCATTAGTGGCCACACCATCCAATCGGTGGTAAAAGATTTTCTGAAAAAATATTTTAGATGATCCTAACCATTAAGAAACAGTGGCCACACCATCCAATCGGTGTGGTTTTCTGAAAAAATATTTTAGATGGTCTGGTGCTGCACCTCGCACGCCCTGACCACTAAGCAACAGTTTCCACACCATCCACTCGGAGGAAAAATGTTTTCTGAAAAAATATTTTAGAGGGTCCTGACCACTAACCAACAGTGGCCACACCATCCAGTCGGTGGTTAAAGGTTTTCTAAAAAAAATATTTTAGAAGGTCTGGTGCTACACCTCGTACGCACTGACCACTAAGCAACAGTTTCCACACCATCCACTCGGCGGAAAAATGTTTTCTGAAAAAATATTTTAGAGGGTCCTGACCACTAAGCAGCAGTTTCCACACCATCGAATCGGTGGTAAAAGGTTTCCTAAAAAAATATTTTAGAAGGTCTGGTGCTGCACCTCTCACGCTCTGACCACTAAACAACAGTTTACACACCATACAATCGGTGGTAAAAGGATTTCTGAAAAAATATTTTAGAATTTCTGTTGCTACACCTCGCACGCTCTGACCACTAAGCAACAGTTTACACACCATCCCATCGGTGGTAAAAGGATTTCTGAAAAAATATTTTAGATGGTCCTGACCACTAAGCAACAGTGGCCACACCATACAATCGGTGGTAAAAGGTTTTCTGAAAAAATATTTTAGATGGTCCTGACCACTAAGCAACAGTGGCCACACCATACAATCGGTGGTAAAAGGTTTTCTGAAAAAATATTTTAGACGGTCTGGTGCTACACCTCGCACGCACTGACCACTAAGCAACAGTTTCCACACCATCCACTCGGAGGAAAAATGTTTTCTGAAAAAATATTTTAGAGGGTCCTGACCACTAACCAATAGTGACCACACCATCCAGTCGGTGGTTAAAGGTTTTCTAAAAAAAATATTTAAGAAGGAATGGTGCTACACGACGCACGCTCCGACCACTAAGCGACAGTTTACACACCATAAAATCGGTGGTAAAAGGATTTCCGAAAAAATATTTTAGATGGTCCTGACCACTAAGCAACAGTGGCTACACCATCCAATCGGTGTGGTTTTCTGAAAAAATATTTTAGATGGTCTGGTGCTGCACCTTGCACGCTCTGACCACTAAGCAACAGTTTCCACACCATCGAAGCGGTGGTAAAAGGTTTTCTGAAAAAATATTTTAGAAGGTCTGGTGCTGCACCTCGCACGCTCTGACCACTAAGCAACAGTTAACACACCATCATATTGGTGGTAAAAGGTTTTCTGAAAAAATATTTTAGATGGTCCTGACCACTAAGCAACAGTGGCTACACCATCCAATCGGTGGTAAAAGGTTTTCTGAAAAAATATTTTAGACGGTCTGGTGCTACACCTCGCACGCACTGACCACTAAGCAACAGTTTCCACACCATCCACTCGGAGGAAAAATGTTTTCTGAAAAAATATTCTAGATGGTCCTGACCACTAAGCAACAGTGGCCACAACATCGAATCGGTGGTAAAAGGTTTTCTGAAAAAATATTTTAGAAGGTCTGGTGCTGCACCTCTCACGCTCTGACCACTAAACAACAGTTTACACACCATACAATCGGTGGTAAAAGGATTTCTGAAAAAATATTTTAGAGTTTCTGTTGCTACACCTCGCACGCTCTGACCACTAAGCAACAGTTTACACACCATCCCATCGGTGGTAAAAGGATTTCTGAAAAAATATTTTAGATGGTCCTGACCACTAAGCAACAGTGGCCACACCATACAATCGGTGGTAAAAGGTTTTCTGAAAAAATATTTTAGACGGTCTGGTGCTACACCTCGCACGCACTGACCACTAAGCAACAGTTTCCACACCATCCACTCGGAGGAAAAATGTTTTCTGAAAAAATATTTTAGAGGGTCCTGACCACTAACCAATAGTGACCACACCATCCAGTCGGTGGTTAAAGGTTTTCTAAAAAAAATATTTAAGAAGGAATGGTGCTACACGACGCACACTCCGACCACTAAGCGACAGTTTACACACCATCAAATCGGTGGTAAAAGGATTTCCGAAAAAATATTTTAGATGGTCCTGACCACTAAGCAACAGTGGCTACACCATCCAATCGGTGTGGTTTTCTGAAAAAATATTTTAGATGGTCTGGTGCTGCACCTTGCACGCTCTGACCACTAAGCAACAGTTTCCACACCATCGAAGCGGTGGTAAAAGGTTTTCTGAAAAAATATTTTAGAAGGTCTGGTGCTGCACCTCGCACGCTCTGACCACTAAGCAACAGTTAACACACCATCATATTGGTGGTAAAAGGATTTCTGAAAAAATATTTTAGATGGTCCTGACCACTAAGCAACAGTGGCTACACCATCCAATCGGTGTGGTTTTCTGAAAAAATATTTTAGGTGGTCTGGTGCTGCACCTTGCACGCTCTGACCACTAAGCAACAGTTTCCACACCATCGAAGCGGTGGTAAAAGGTTTTCTGAAAAAATATTTTAGAAGGTCTGGTGCTGCACCTCGCACGCTCTGACCACTAAGCAACAGTTTCCACACCATCCAATCGGTGGTAAAAGGTTTTCTGAAAAAATATTCTAGATGGTCCTGACCACTAAGCAACAGTGGCCACAACATCGAATCGGTGGTAAAAGGTTTTCTGAAAAAATATTTTAGAAGGTCTGGTGCTGCACCTCGCACGCTCTGACCACTAAGCAACAGTTAACACACCATCATATTGGTGGTAAAAGGATTTCTGAAAAAATACTTTAGATGGTCCTGACCACTAAGCAACAGTGGCTACACCATCCAATCGGTGTGGTTTTCTGAAAAAATATTTTAGAAGGTCTGGTGCTGCACCTTGCACGCTCTGACCACTAAGCAACAGTTTCCACACCATCGAAGCGGTGGTAAAAGGTTTCCTGAAAAAATACTTTAGAAGGTCTGGTGCTGCACCTCGCACGCACTGACCACTAAGCAACAGTTTCCACACCATCGAATCGGTGGTAAAAGGTTTTCTGAAAAAATATTTTAGATGGTCTTGACCACTAGCAACAGTTGGCACACCATCCAATCGGTGGTAAAAGGTTTTCTGAAAAAATTTTCTAGACGGTCCTGACCACTAAGCATTAGTGGCCACACCATCCAATCGGTGGTAAAAGATTTTCTGAAAAAATATTTTAGATGATCCTAACCATTAAGAAACAGTGGCCACACCATCCAATCGGTGTGGTTTTCTGAAAAAATATTTTAGATGGTCTGGTGCTGCACCTCGCACGCCCTGACCACTAAGCAACAGTTTACACACCATCCAATCGGTGGTAAAAGAATTTCTGAAAAAATATTTTAGAAGGTCCAGAGCTACACGTCGCACGCACTGAAAACTAAGCAACAGTTGCTACACCGTCCAATCAGTGGAAAAAGGTTTTCTGAAAAAATATTTTAGATGGTCCTGACCACTAAGCAACAGTGGCTTCACCATCCAATCGGTGTGGTTTTTTGAAAAAATATTTTAGATGGTCTGGTGCTGCACCTCGCACGCCCTGACCACTAAGCAACAGTTAACACACCATCATATCGGTGGTAAAAGGATTTCTGAAAAAATATTTTAGATGGTCCTGACCACTAAGCAACAGTGGCTTCACCATCCAATCGGTGTGGTTTTTTGAAAAAATATTTTAGATGGTCTGGTGCTGCACCTCGCACGCCCTGACCACTAAGCAACAGTTAACACACCATCATATTGGTGGTAAAAGGTTTTCTGAAAAAATATTTTAAATGGTCTGGTGCTACACCTCGCACGCTCTGACCACTAAGCAACAGTTAACACACCATCATATTGGTGGTAAAAGGATTTCTGAAAAAATATTTTAGATGGTCCTGACCACTAAGCAACAGTTTGCACACCATCCAATCGGTGGTAGAAGGTTTTCTGAAAAAATATTTTAGATGGTCCTGACCACTAAGCAACAGTGGCTTCACCATCCAATCGGTGTGGTTTTTTGAAAAAATATTTTAGATGGTCTGGTGCTGCACCTCGCACGCCCTGACCACTAAGCAACAGTTAACACACCATCATATTGGTGGTAAAAGGTTTTCTGAAAAAATATTTTAAATGGTCTGGTGCTACACCTCGCACGCTCTGACCACTAAGCAACAGTTAACACACCATCATATTGGTGGTAAAAGGATTTCTGAAAAAATATTTTAGATGGTCCTGACCACTAAGCAACAGTTTGCACACCATCCAATCGGTGGTAGAAGGTTTTCTGAAAAAATATTTTAGAAGGTCTGGTGCTGCACCTCGCACGCTCTGACCACTAAGCAACAGTTAACACACCATCATATTGGTGGTAAAAGGATTTCTGAAAAAATATTTTAGATGGTCCTGACCACAAACAACAGTGGCTACACCATCCAATCGGTGTGGTTTTCTGAAAAAATATTTTAGATGATCTGGTGCTGCACCTTGCACGCTCTGACCACTAGCAACAGTTGGCACACCATCCAATCGGTGGTAAAAGGTTTTCTGAAAAAATTTTCTAGACGGTCCTGACCACTAAGCATTAGTGGCCACACCATCCAATCGGTGGTAAAAGATTTTCTGAAAAAATATTTTAGATGATCCTAACCATTAAGAAACAGTGGCCACACCATCCAATCGGTGTGGTTTTCTGAAAAAATATTTTAGATGGTCTGGTGCTGCACCTCGCACGCCCTGACCACTAAGCAACAGTTTACACACCATCCAATCGGTGGTAAAAGAATTTCTGAAAAAATATTTTAGAAGGTCCAGAGCTACACGTCGCACGCACTGAAAACTAAGCAACAGTTGCTACACCGTCCAATCAGTGGAAAAAGGTTTTCTGAAAAAATATTTTAGATGGTCCTGACCACTAAGCAACAGTGGCTTCACCATCCAATCGGTGTGGTTTTTTGAAAAAATATTTTAGATGGTCTGGTGCTGCACCTCGCACGCCCTGACCACTAAGCAACAGTTAACACACCATCATATCGGTGGTAAAAGGATTTCTGAAAAAATATTTTAGATGGTCCTGACCACTAAGCAACAGTGGCTTCACCATCCAATCGGTGTGGTTTTTTGAAAAAATATTTTAGATGGTCTGGTGCTGCTCCTCGCACGCCCTGACCACTAAGCAACAGTTAACACACCATCATATTGGTGGTAAAAGGTTTTCTGAAAAAATATTTTAAATGGTCTGGTGCTACACCTCGCACGCTCTGACCACTAAGCAACAGTTAACACACCATCATATTGGTGGTAAAAGGATTTCTGAAAAAATACTTTAGATGGTCCTGACCACTAAGCAACAGTGGCTACACCATCCAATCGGTGTGGTTTTCTGAAAAAATATTTTAGATGGTCTGGTGCTGCACCTTGCACGCTCTGACCACTAAGCAACAGTTTCCACACCATCGAAGCGGTGGTAAAAGGTTTCCTGAAAAAATACTTTAGAAGGTCTGGTGCTGCACCTCGCACGCACTGACCACTAAGCAACAGTTTCCACACCATCGAATCGGTGGTAAAAGGTTTTCTGAAAAAATATTTTAGATGGTCTTGACCACTAGCAACAGTTGGCACACCATCCAATCGGTGGTAAAAGGTTTTCTGAAAAAATTTTCTAGACGGTCCTGACCACTAAGCATTAGTGGCCACACCATCCAATCGGTGGTAAAAGATTTTCTGAAAAAATATTTTAGATGATCCTAACCATTAAGAAACAGTGGCCACACCATCCAATCGGTGTGGTTTTCTGAAAAAATATTTTAGATGGTCTGGTGCTGCACCTCGCACGCCCTGACCACTAAGCAACAGTTTACACACCATCCAATCGGTGGTAAAAGAATTTCTGAAAAAATATTTTAGAAGGTCCAGAGCTACACGTCGCACGCACTGAAAACTAAGCAACAGTTGCTACACCGTCCAATCAGTGGAAAAAGGTTTTCTGAAAAAATATTTTAGATGGTCCTGACCACAAACAACAGTGGCTACACCATCCAATCGGTGTGGTTTTCTGAAAAAATATTTTAGATGATCTGGTGCTGCACCTTGCACGCTCTGACCACTAAGCAACAGTTTCCACACCATCCAATCGGTGGTAAACGGTTTTCTGTAAAAATATTTTCGATGGTCTGGTGCTACACCTCGCACTCTCTGACCACTAAGCAACAGTTTACACACCATCATATCGGTGGTAAAAGGATTTCTGAAAAAATATTTTAGATGGTCTGGTGCTACACCTCGCACGCTCTGACCACTAAGCAACAGTTTACACACCATCATATCGGTGGTAAAAGGATTTCTGAAAAAATATTTTAGATGGTCCTGACCACTAAGCAACAGTGGCTTCACCATCCAATCGGTGTGGTTTTTTGAAAAAATATTTTAGATGGTCTGGTGCTGCACCTCGCACGCCCTGACCACTAAGCAACAGTTAACACACCATCATATTGGTGGTAAAAGGTTTTCTGAAAAAATATTTTAAATGGTCTGGTGCTACACCTCGCACGCTCTGACCACTAAGCAACAGTTAACACACCATCATATTGGTGGTAAAAGGATTTCTGAAAAAATATTTTAGATGGTCCTGACCACTAAGCAACAGTTTGCACACCATCCAATCGGTGGTAGAAGGTTTTCTGAAAAAATATTTTAGAAGGTCTGGTGCTGCACCTCGCACGCTCTGACCAGTAAGCAACAGTTAACACACCATCATATTGGTGGTACAAGGATTTCTGAAAAAATATTTTAGATGGTCCTGACCACAAACAACAGTGGCTACACCATCCAATCGGTGTGGTTTTCTGAAAAAATATTTTAGATGATCTGGTGCTGCACCTTGCACGCTCTGACCACTAAGCAACAGTTTCCACACCATCCAATCGGTGGTAAAAGGTTTTCTGTAAAAATATTTTCGATGGTCTGGTGTTGCACGTCGCACGCACTGACCACTAAGCAACAGTTTTCGCACCATCCATTAGGTGGTAAAAGGTTTTTTGAAAAAATATTTTAAATGGTTCTGACCACTAAGCAACAGTGGCCACACCATCCAATCGGTGGCAAAATTTTTTCTGAAAAAAATATTTTAGATGGTTTGGTGCTGTAACTCGCATGCTCTGACCAGTACGCAGCAGTTTACGCACCATCCAATCGGTGGTAAAAGGATTTCTGAAAAAATATTTTAGAAGGTTTGGTGCTACACGTCGCACGCACTGAAAACTAACCAACAGTTTCCACACAATCCAATCGGTGGTTAAAGGTTTTCTGAAAAAATATTTTAAATGGTCCTGACCACTAAGCAACAGGGGCCACACCATCCATTCGGTGGTAAAATGTTTTCTGAAAAAAATATTTTAGAAGGTCTGGTGCTACACCTCGTACGCACTGACCCCTAAGCAACAGTGGCCACACCATCCAATCGGTGGTAAAAGGTTTTCTGAAAAAATATTTTAGAAGGTCTGGTGCTACACGTCGCACGCACTGAAAACTAAGCAACTGTGGCTACACCGTCCAATCAGTGGTAAAAGGTTTTCTGAAAAAATATTTTAAATGGTCTGGTGCTACACCTCGCACGCTCTGACCACTATGCAACAGTTTATACACCATCATATCGGTGGTAAAACGATTTCTGAAAAAATATTTTAGATGGTCCTGACCACTAAGCAACAGTGGCTACACCATCCAATCGGTGTGGTTTTCTGAAAAAATATTTTAGATGGTCTGGTGCTGCACCATGCACGCTCTGACCACTAAGCAACAGTTTCCACACCATCGAATCGGTGGTAAAAGGTTTCCTGAAAAAATATTTAAGAAGGTCTGGTGCTGCACCTCGCACGCTCTGACCACTATGCAAGAGTTTACACACCATCCAATCGGTGGTAAAATGTTTTCTGAAAAAAATATTTTAGATGGTTTGGTTTTGCACGTCGCACGCACTGAAAACTAACCAACAGTTTCCACACCATCCAATCAGTGGTTAAAAGTTTTCTGAAAAAATATTTTACATGGCCTGGTGTTGCACGTCGCACGCACTGACCACTAAGCAACAGTTTTCGCACCATCCAATACGTAGTAAAAAGTTTTTTGAAAAAATATTTTAAATGGTCTTGAACACTGAGCAACAGTTGCCACACCATCCAATCGGTGGTAAAAGTTTTTCGGAAAAAATATTTTAGGTGGTCCTGACCAAGAAGCAAAAGTTTCCACACCATCCAATCGGTGGTAATAGATTTTCTGTAAAAATATTTTAGATGGTCCTGGCCACTAAGCAACAGTGTCCACACCATCCAATCGGTGGTAAAAGGTTTTCTGAAAAAAATATTTTAGATGGTTTGGTTTTGCACGTCGCACGCACTGAAAACTAACCAACAGTTTCCACACCATCCAATCAGTGGTTAAAAGTTTTCTGAAAAAATATTTTACATGGCCTGGTGTTGCACGTCGCACGCACTGACCACTAAGCAACAGTTTTCGCACCATCCAATACGTAGTAAAAAGTTTTTTGAAAAAATATTTTAAATGGTCTTGAACACTGAGCAACAGTTGCCACACCATCCAATCGGTGGTAAAAGGTTTTCTGAAAAATTGTCTAGATGGTCCTGACCACTAAGCAATAGTGGCCACACCATCCAATCGGTGGTAAAAGGTTTTCGGAAAAAATATTTTAGGTGGTCCTGACCAAGAAGCAAAAGTTTCCACACCATCCAATCGGTGGTAATAGATTTTCTGTAAAAATATTTTAGATCGTCCTGACCACTAAGCAACAGTGGCCACACCATCCAATTGGTGGTAGAAAGTTTGCTGAAAAAATATTTTAGAATTTCCAGAGCTACACGTCGCACGCACTGAAAACTAAGCAACAGTTGCTACACCGTCCAATCAGTGGTAAAAGGTTTTCTGAAAAAATATTTTAGATGGTCTGGTGCTACACCTCGCACGCTCTGACCACTAAGCAACAGTTTACACACCATCATATCGGTGGTAAAAGGATTTCTGAAAAAATATTTTAGATGGTCCTGACCACTAAGCAACAGTGGCTACACCATAAAATCGGTGTGGTTTTCTGAAAAAATATTTTAGATGGTCTGGTGCTGCACCTCGCACGCCCTGACCACTAAGCAACAGTTTACACACCATCCAATCGGTGGTAAAAGAATTTCTGAAAAAATATTTTAGAAGGTCTGGTGCTACACGTCGCACGCACTGAAAACTAAGCAACAGTGGCTACACCATCCAATCAGTGGTAAAAGGTTTTCTGAAAAAATATTTTAAATGGTCTGGTGCTACACCTCACACGCTCTGACCACTAAGCAACAGTTTACACACCATCATATCGGTGGTAAAAGGATTTCTGAAAAAATATTTTAGATGGTCCTGACCACTAAGCAACAGTGGCTTCACCATCCAATCGGTGTGGTTTTCTGAAAAAATATTTTAGATGGTCTGGTGCTGCACCTCGCACGCCCTGACCACTAAGTAACAGTATACACACCATCCGATCGGTGGTAAAATGTTTTCTGAAAAAAATATTTTAGAAGGTGTGTTGCTACACGTCGCACGCACTCAAAACCAAGCAATAGTTGCTACACCGTCCAATCAGTGGTAAAAGGTTTTCTGAAAAAATATTTAAGATGGTCTGGAGCTACACCTCGCACGCTCTGACCACTAAGCAACAGTTTACACACCATCATATCGGTGGTAAAAGGATTTCTGAAAAAATATTTTAGATGGTCCTGACCACTAAGCAACAGTGGCTACACCATCCAATCGGTGCGGTTTTCTGAAAAAATATTTTAGATGGTCTGGTGCTGCACCTCGCACGCCCTGACCACTAAGCAACAGTTTACACACCATCCAATCGGTGGTAAAAGAATTTCTGAAAAAATATTTTAGAAGGTCCAGAACTACACGTCGCACGCACTGAAAACTAAGCAACAGTTGCTACACCGTCCAATCAGTGGAAAAAGGTTTTCTGAAAAAATATTTTAGATGGTCTGGTGCTGCACCTCGCACGCCCTGACCACTAAGCAACAGTTTACACACCATCATATCGGTGGTAAAAGGATTTCTGAAAAATATTTTAGATGGTCTGGTGCTACACCTCGCACGCTCTGACCACTAAGCAACAGTTTACACACCATCATATCGGTGGTAAAAGGATTTCTGAAAAAATATTTTAGATGGTCCTGACCACTAAGCAACAGTGGCTTCACCATCCAATCGGTGTGGTTTTCTGAAAAAATATTTTAGATGGTCTGGTGCTGCACCTCGCACGCCCTGACCACTAAGCAACAGTTAACACACCATCATATTGGTGGTAAAAGGTTTTCTGAAAAAATATTTTAAATGGTCTGGTGCTACACCTCGCACGCTCTGACCACTAAGCAACAGTTTACACACCATCATATCGGTGGTAAAAGGATTTCTGAAAAAATATTTTAGATGGTTCTGACCACTAAGCAACAGTGGCTACACCATCCAATCGGTGTGGTTTTCTGAAAAAATATTTTAGATGGTCTGGTGCTGCACCATGCACGCTCTGACCACTAAGCAACAGTTTCCACACCATCGAATCGGTGGTAAAAGGTTTCCTGAAAAAATATTTAAGATGGTCTGGTGCTGCACCTCGCACGCTCTGACCACTATGCAAGAGTTTACACACCATCATATCGGTGGTAAAATGTTTTCTGAAAAAAATATTTTAGATGGTCCTGACCACTAAGCAACAGTGGCTACACCATCCAATCGGTGGTAAAAGGTTTTCTGAAAAAAATATTTTAGATGGTTTGGTTTTGCACGTCGCACGCACTGAAAACTAACCAACAGTTTCCACACCATCCAATCAGTGGTTAAAAGTTTTCTGAAAAAATATTTTAGATGGTCCTGACCACTAAGTAACAGTGGCCACACCATCCAATCGATGGTAAAAGGTTTTCTGAAAAAATATTCTAGATGGTCCTGACCGCTAAGCAACAGTGGCCACACCATCCAATCGGTTTTAAAAGGTTTTCTGAAAAAATATCTAAAAAGGTCTGGTGTTGCACCTTGCACGCACTGACCACTACGCAACAGTTTCCACACCATCCAATCGGTGGTAAAAGATTTTCTGAAAAAATATTTTAGATGTTCCTGACCACTAAGCAACAGTGGCCACACCATCTAATCGGTGTGGTTTTCTGGAAAATATTTTAGATCGTCTGGTGCTGCACCTTGCACGCTCTGACCACTAAGCAACAGTTTCCACACCATCCAATCGGTGGTTAAAGGTTTTCTGAAAAAATATTTTAGAAGATTTGGCGCTACACGTCGCACGCACTGAAAACTAACCAACAGTTTCCACACCATCCAATCGGTGGTTAAAGGTTTTCTGAAAAAATATTTTTAATGGTCCTGACCACTAAGCAACAGTGGCCACACCATCCATTCTTTAGTAAAATGTTTGCTAAA
Source organism: Xylota segnis (assembly GCA_963583995.1). Classification (NCBI taxonomy): domain Eukaryota; kingdom Metazoa; phylum Arthropoda; class Insecta; order Diptera; family Syrphidae; genus Xylota; species Xylota segnis. Next base: position 88,650,276 of record OY757236.1, on the reverse strand, counting down.
AAAAAGATTTTAGAAAGTCTGTTGCTACACGTCGCACGCAATGAAAGCCAAGCAACAGTTCCCCTCCATCCAATTGGTGGTAAAAAGTTTTCTGAAAAAATATTTTAGGTTTACCTGACCACTAAGCAACAGTGGCCACACCTTTCAATCGGTGGTAGAAAATTTTCTGAAAAAATATTTTAGAAGGTCTGGTGCTACACGTCGCACGCACTGAAAACTAACCAACAGTTTCCACACCATCCAATCGGTGGTAAAAGAATTTCTGAGAAAATATTTTAGAAGGTCTGGTGCCACACGTCGCACGCACTCAAAACTAACCGACAGTTTTCACACCATCCAATCGGTGGTTGAAGGTTTTCTGAAAAAATATTTTAGAAGGTCTGGTGCTACACGTCGCACGCACTGAAAACTAACCAGCAGTTTCCACACCATCCAATCGGTGGTAAAATGTTTTCTGAAAAAAAGATTTTAGAAAGTCTGTTGCTACACGTCGCACGCACTGAAAACCAAGCAACAGTTTCCCCACCATCCAATCGGTGGTAAAAAGTTTTCTGAAAAAATATTTTAGGTGGAATTGACCACTAAGCAACAATGGCCACACCATCAAATCGGTGGTAAAATGTTTTCCAAAAAAAAAATTTAAATGGTCTAGTGCTACACGTTGCACGCACCGAAAACCAAGCAACAGTTTCCACACCATCCAATCGAGGGTAAAAGGTTTTCTGAAAAAATATTTTAGATGGTCCTGACCACTAAGCAACAGTGGCCAAACCATCCAATCGGTGGTGAAATGTTTTAAAAAAAAAAAAATTTTAGATGGTCTAGTGCTACACGTCGCACGCACCGAAAACCAAGCAACAGTTTCCACACCATCCAATCGAGGGTAAAAGGTTTTTTAAAAAAATATTTTAGGTGGTCCTGACCACTAAGCAACAGTGGCCACACCATTCAATCGGTGGTAAAAGATTTTCTGAAAAAATATTTTAGATGGTCCTGACCACTAAGCAACAGTGGCCACACCATCCAATCAGTGGTAAAATGTTTTCTAACAAAATATTTTAGATGGTCCTGACCACTACGCAACAGTGGCCACACCATCCAATCGGTGGAAAAGTGTTTTCTGAAAAAATATTTTTGAGGGTTTGGTGCTACACGTCGCACGCACTGAAAACTAACCAGCAGTTTCCACACCATCCAATCGGTGGTAAAATGTTTTCTGAAAAAAAGATTTTAGAAAGTCTGTTGCTACACGTCGCACGCACTGAAAACCAAGCAACAGTTTCCCCACCATCCAATCGGTGGTAAAAAGTTTTCTGAAAAAATATTTTAGGTGGAATTGACCACCAAGCAACAATGGCCACACCATCAAATCGGTGGTAAAATGTTTTCCAAAAAAAAAATTTTAGATGGTCTAGTGCTACACGTCGCACGCACTGAAAACTAATCAGCAGTTTCCACACCATCCAATCGGTGGCAAAAGGTTTTGTGAAAAAATATTTTAGATGGTCCTGACCACTAAGCAACAGTGGCCACATCATCCAATCGGTGGTAAAAGGATTTCTGAAAAAATATTTTAGAAGGTTTGGTGCTATACGTCGCACGCACTGAAAACTAACCAGCAGTTTCCACACCATCCAACCGGTGGTAAAATGTTTTCTGAAAAAAAGATTTTAGAAAGTCTGTTGCTACACGTCGCACGCACTGAAAACTAACCAACAGTTTCCACACAATCCAATCGGTGGTTAAAGGTTTTCTGAAAAAATATTTTAAATGGTCCTGACCACTAAGCAACAGTGGCCACACCATCCGTTCGGTGGTAAAATGTTTTCTGAAAAAAATATTTTAGAAGGTGTGTTGCTACACGTCGCACGCACTCAAAACCAAGCAACAGTTTCCACTCCATCCAATCGGTGGTAAAAAGTTTTCTGAAAAAATGTTTTAGGTGGACCTGACCACTAAGTAACAGTGGCCACACCTTCCAATCGGTGGTAGAGAATTTTCTGAAAAAATATTTTAGATGGTTTGGTTTTGCACGTCGCACGCACTGAAAACTAACCAACAGTTTCCACACCATCCAATCAGTGGTTAAAAGTTTTCTGAAAAAATATTTTAGATGGTCCTGACCACTAAGTAACAGTGGCCACACCATCCAATCGATGGTAAAAGGTTTTCTGAAAAAATATTCTAGATGGTCCTGACCGCTAAGCAACAGTGGCCACACCATCCAATCGGTTTTAAAAGGTTTTCTGAAAAAATATCTAAAAAGGTCTGGTGTTGCACCTTGCACGCACTGACCACTACGCAACAGTTTCCACACCATCCAATCGGTGGTAAAAGATTTTCTGAAAAAATATTTTAGATGTTCCTGACCACTAAGCAACAGTGGCCACACCATCTAATCGGTGTGGTTTTCTGGAAAATATTTTAGATCGTCTGGTGCTGCACCTTGCACGCTCTGACCACTAAGCAACAGTTTCCACACCATCCAATCGGTGGTTAAAGGTTTTCTGAAAAAATATTTTAGAAGATTTGGTGCTACACGTCGCACGCACTGAAAACTAACCAACAGTTTCCACACCATCCAATCGGTGGTTAAAGGTTTTCTGAAAAAATATTTTTAATGGTCCTGACCACTAAGCAACAGTGGCCACACCATCCATTCTTTAGTAAAATGTTTGCTAAAAAAAAGATTTTAGAAAGTCTGTTGCTACACGTCGCACGCAATGAAAGCCAAGCAACAGTTCCCCTCCATCCAATTGGTGGTAAAAAGTTTTCTGAAAAAATATTTTAGGTTTACCTGACCACTAAGCAACAGTGGCCACACCTTTCAATCGGTGGTAGAAAATTTTCTGAAAAAATATTTTAGAAGGTCTGGTGCTACACGTCGCACGCACTGAAAACTAACCAACAGTTTCCACACCATCCAATCGGTGGTAAAAGAATTTCTGAGAAAATATTTTAGAAGGTCTGGTGCCACACGTCGCACGCACTCAAAACTAACCGACAGTTTTCACACCATCCAATCGGTGGTTGAAGGTTTTCTGAAAAAATATTTTAGAAGGTCTGGTGCTACACGTCGCACGCACTGAAAACTAACCAGCAGTTTCCACACCATCCAATCGGTGGTAAAATGTTTTCTGAAAAAAAGATTTTAGAAAGTCTGTTGCTACACGTCGCACGCACTGAAAACCAAGCAACAGTTTCCCCACCATCCAATCGGTGGTAAAAAGTTTTCTGAAAAAATATTTTAGGTGGAATTGACCACTAAGCAACAATGGCCACACCATCAAATCGGTGGTAAAATGTTTTCCAAAAAAAAAATTTAAATGGTCTAGTGCTACACGTTGCGCGCACCGAAAACCAAGCAACAGTTTCCACACCATCCAATCGAGGGTAAAAGGTTTTCTGAAAAAATATTTTAGATGGTCCTGACCACTAAGCAACAGTGGCCAAACCATCCAATCGGTGGTGAAATGTTTTAAAAAAAAAAAAATTTTAGATGGTCTAGTGCTACACGTCGCACGCACCGAAAACCAAGCAACAGTTTCCACACCATCCAATCGAGGGTAAAAGGTTTTTTAAAAAAATATTTTAGGTGGTCCTGACCACTAAGCAACAGTGGCCACACCATTCAATCGGTGGTAAAAGATTTTCTGAAAAAATATTTTAGATGGTCCTGACCACTAAGCAACAGTGGCCACACCATCCAATCAGTGGTAAAATGTTTTCTAACAAAATATTTTAGATGGTCCTGACCACTACGCAACAGTGGCCACACCATCCAATCGGTGGAAAAGTGTTTTCTGAAAAAATATTTTTGAGGGTTTGGTGCTACACGTCGCACGCACTGAAAACTAACCAGCAGTTTCCACACCATCCAATCGGTGGTAAAATGTTTTCTGAAAAAAAGATTTTAGAAAGTCTGTTGCTACACGTCGCACGCACTGAAAACCAAGCAACAGTTTCCCCACCATCCAATCGGTGGTAAAAAGTTTTCTGAAAAAATATTTTAGGTGGAATTGACCACCAAGCAACAATGGCCACACCATCAAATCGGTGGTAAAATGTTTTCCAAAAAAAAAATTTTAGATGGTCTAGTGCTACACGTCGCACGCACTGAAAACTAATCAGCAGTTTCCACACCATCCAATCGGTGGCAAAAGGTTTTGTGAAAAAATATTTTAGATGGTCCTGACCACTAAGCAACAGTGGCCACATCATCCAATCGGTGGTAAAAGGATTTCTGAAAAAATATTTTAGAAGGTTTGGTGCTATACGTCGCACGCACTGAAAACTAACCAGCAGTTTCCACACCATCCAACCGGTGGTAAAATGTTTTCTGAAAAAAAGATTTTAGAAAGTCTGTTGCTACACGTCGCACGCACTGAAAACTAACCAACAGTTTCCACACAATCCAATCGGTGGTTAAAGGTTTTCTGAAAAAATATTTTAAATGGTCCTGACCACTAAGCAACAGTGGCCACACCATCCGTTCGGTGGTAAAATGTTTTCTGAAAAAAATATTTTAGAAGGTGTGTTGCTACACGTCGCACGCACTCAAAACCAAGCAACAGTTTCCACTCCATCCAATCGGTGGTAAAAAGTTTTCTGAAAAAATGTTTTAGGTGGACCTGACCACTAAGTAACAGTGGCCACACCTTCCAATCGGTGGTAGAGAATTTTCTGAAAAAATATTTTAGAAGGTTTGGTTTTGCACGTCGCACGCACTGAAAACTAACCAACAGTTTCCACACCATCCAATCAGTGGTTAAAAGTTTTCTGAAAAAATATTTTAGATGGTCCTGACCACTAAGTAACAGTGGCCACACCATCCAATCGATGGTAAAAGGTTTTCTGAAAAAATATTCTAGATGGTCCTGACCGCTAAGCAACAGTGGCCACACCATCCAATCGGTTTTAAAAGGTTTTCTGAAAAAATATCTAAAAAGGTCTGGTGTTGCACCTTGCACGCACTGACCACTACGCAACAGTTTCCACACCATCCAATCGGTGGTAAAAGATTTTCTGAAAAAATATTTTAGATGTTCCTGACCACTAAGCAACAGTGGCCACACCATCTAATCGGTGTGGTTTTCTGGAAAATATTTTAGATCGTCTGGTGCTGCACCTTGCACGCTCTGACCACTAAGCAACAGTTTCCACACCATCCAATCGGTGGTTAAAGGTTTTCTGAAAAAATATTTTAGAAGATTTGGTGCTACACGTCGCACGCACTGAAAACTAACCAACAGTTTCCACACCATCCAATCGGTGGTTAAAGGTTTTCTGAAAAAATATTTTTAATGGTCCTGACCACTAAGCAACAGTGGCCACACCATCCATTCTTTAGTAAAATGTTTTCTAAAAAAAAGATTTTAGAAAGTCTGTTGCTACACGTCGCACGCAATGAAAGCCAAGCAACAGTTCCCCTCCATCCAATTGGTGGTAAAAAGTTTTCTGAAAAAATATTTTAGGTTTACCTGACCACTAAGCAACAGTGGCCACACCTTTCAATCGGTGGTAGAAAATTTTCTGAAAAAATATTTTAGAAGGTCTGGTGCTACACGTCGCACGCACTGAAAACTAACCAACAGTTTCCACACCATCCAATCGGTGGTAAAAGAATTTCTGAGAAAATATTTTAGAAGGTCTGGTGCCACACGTCGCACGCACTCAAAACTAACCGACAGTTTTCACACCATCCAATCGGTGGTTGAAGGTTTTCTGAAAAAATATTTTAGAAGGTCTGGTGCTACACGTCGCACGCACTGAAAACTAACCAGCAGTTTCCACACCATCCAATCGGTGGTAAAATGTTTTCTGAAAAAAAGATTTTAGAAAGTCTGTTGCTACACGTCGCACGCACTGAAAACCAAGCAACAGTTTCCCCACCATCCAATCGGTGGTAAAAAGTTTTCTGAAAAAATATTTTAGGTGGAATTGACCACTAAGCAACAATGGCCACACCATCCAATCGGTGGTAAAAAGTTTTCTGAAAAAATATTTTAGGTGGAATTGACCACTAAGCAACAATGGCCACACCATCAAATTGGTGGTAAAAAGTTTTCTGAAAAAATATTTTAGGTTTACCTGACCACTAAGCAACAGTGGCCACACCTTTCAATCGGTGGTAGAAAATTTTCTGAAAAAATATTTTAGAAGGTCTGGTGCTACACGTCGCACGCACCGAAAACCAAGCAACAGTTTCCACACCATCCAATCGAGGGTAAAAGGTTTTCTGAAAAAATATTTTAGATGGTCCTGACCACTAAGCAACAGTGGCCAAACCATCCAATCGGTGGTGAAATGTTTTAAAAAAAAAAAAATTTTAGATGGTCTAGTGCTACACGTCGCACGCACCGAAAACCAAGCAACAGTTTCCACACCATCCAATCGAGGGTAAAAGGTTTTTTAAAAAAATATTTTAGGTGGTCCTGACCACTAAGCAACAGTGGCCACACCATTCAATCGGTGGTAAAAGATTTTCTGAAAAAATATTTTAGATGGTCCTGACCACTAAGCAACAGTGGCCACACCATCCAATCAGTGGTAAAATGTTTTCTAACAAAATATTTTAGATGGTCCTGACCACTACGCAACAGTGGCCACACCATCCAATCGGTGGAAAAGTGTTTTCTGAAAAAATATTTTTGAGGGTTTGGTGCTACACGTCGCACGCACTGAAAACTAACCAGCAGTTTCCACACCATCCAATCGGTGGTAAAATGTTTTCTGAAAAAAAGATTTTAGAAAGTCTGTTGCTACACGTCGCACGCACTGAAAACCAAGCAACAGTTTCCCCACCATCCAATCGGTGGTAAAAAGTTTTCTGAAAAAATATTTTAGGTGGAATTGACCACCAAGCAACAATGGCCACACCATCAAATCGGTGGTAAAATGTTTTCCAAAAAAAAAATTTTAGATGGTCTAGTGCTACACGTCGCACGCACTGAAAACTAATCAGCAGTTTCCACACCATCCAATCGGTGGCAAAAGGTTTTGTGAAAAAATATTTTAGATGGTCCTGACCACTAAGCAACAGTGGCCACATCATCCAATCGGTGGTAAAAGGATTTCTGAAAAAATATTTTAGAAGGTTTGGTGCTATACGTCGCACGCACTGAAAACTAACCAGCAGTTTCCACACCATCCAACCGGTGGTAAAATGTTTTCTGAAAAAAAGATTTTAGAAAGTCTGTTGCTACACGTCGCACGCACTGAAAACTAACCAACAGTTTCCACACAATCCAATCGGTGGTTAAAGGTTTTCTGAAAAAATATTTTAAATGGTCCTGACCACTAAGCAACAGTGGCCACACCATCCGTTCGGTGGTAAAATGTTTTCTGAAAAAAATATTTTAGAAGGTGTGTTGCTACACGTCGCACGCACTCAAAACCAAGCAACAGTTTCCACTCCATCCAATCGGTGGTAAAAAGTTTTCTGAAAAAATGTTTTAGGTGGACCTGACCACTAAGTAACAGTGGCCACACCTTCCAATCGGTGGTAGAGAATTTTCTGAAAAAATATTTTAGAAGGTTTGGTGCTACACGTCGCACGCACTGAAAACTAACCAACAGTTTCCACACCATCCAATCGGTGGTTAAAGGTATTCTGAAAAAATATTTTACATGGTCTGGTGTTGCACGTCGCACGCACTGACCACTAAGCAACAGTTTTCGCACCATCCAATAGGTAGTAAAAAGTTTTTTGAAAAAATATTTTAAATGGTCTTGAACACTGAGCAACAGTTGCCACACCATCCAATCGGTGGTAAAAGGTTTTCTGAAAAAATTGTCTAGATGGTCCTGACCACTAAGCAATAGTGGCCACACCATCCAATCGGTGGTAAAAGGTTTTCGGAAAAAATATTTTAGGTGGTCCTGACCAAGAAGCAACAGTTTCCACACCATCCAATCGGTGGTAATAGATTTTCTGTAAAAATATTTTAGATCGTCCTGACCACTAAGCAACAGTGGCCACACCATCCAATTGGTGGTAGAAGGTTTTCTGAAAAAATATTTTAGAAGGTCCAGAGCTACACGTCGCACGCACTGAAAACTAAGCAACAGTTGCTACACCGTCCAATCAGTGGTAAAAGGTTTTCTGAAAAAATATTTTAGATGGTCTGGTGCAACACCTCGCACGCTCTGACCACTAAGCAACAGTTTACACACCATCATATCGGTGGTAAAAGGATTTTTGAAAAAATATTTTAGATGGTCCTGACCACTAAGCAACAGTGGCTACACCATCCAATCGGTGCGGTTTTCTGAAAAAATATTTTAGATGGTCTGGTGCTGCACCTCGCACGCCCTGACCACTAAGCAACAGTTTACACACCATCCAATCGGTGGTAAAAGAATTTCTGAAAAAATATTTTAGAAGGTCCAGAGCTACACGTCGCACGCACTGAAAACTAAGCAACAGTTGCTACACCGTCCAATCAGTGGTAAAAGGTTTTCTGAAAAAGTATTTTAGATGGTCTGGTGCTACACCTCGCACGCTCTGACCACTAAGCAACAGTTTACACACCATCATATCGGTGGTAAAAGGATTTCTGAAAAAATATTTTAGATGGTCCTGACCACTAAGCAACAGTGGCTTCACCATCCAATTGGTGTGGTTTTCTGAAAAAATATTTTAGATGGTCTGGTGCTGCACCTCGCACGCCCTGACCACTAAGCAACAGTTTACACACCATCCAATCGGTGGTAAAAGAATTTCTGAAAAAATACTTTAGAAGGTCCAGAGCAACACGTCGCACGCACTGAAAACTAAGCAATAGTTGCTACACCGTCCAATCAGTGGTAAAAGGTTTTCTGAAAAAATATTTTAGATGGTCTGGTGCTACACCTCGCACGCTCTGACCACTAAGCAACAGTTTACACACCATCATATCGGTGGTAAAAGGATTTCTGAAAAAATATTTTAGATGGTCCTGACCACTAAGCAACAGTGGCTACACCATCATATCGGTGTGGTTTTCTGAAAAAATATTTTACATGGTCTGGTGCTGCACCTCGCACGCCCTGACCACTAAGCAACAGTTTACACACCATCCAATCGGTGGTAGAAGGTTTTCTGAAAAAATATTTTAGAAGGTCTGGTGCTGCACCTCGCACGCTCTGACCACTAAGCAACAGTTAACACACCATCATATTGGTGGTAAAAGGATTTCTGAAAAAATATTTTAGATGGTGCTGACCACTAAGCAACAGTGGCTACACCATCCAATCGGTGTGGTTTTCTGAAAAAAATATTTTAGATGGTCTGGTGCTGCACCTTGCACGCTCTGACCACTAAGCAACAGTTTCCACACCATCCAATCGGTGGTAAAAGGTTTTCTGTAAAAATATTTTCGATGGTCTGGTGTTGCACGTCGCACGCACTGACCATTAAGCAACAGTTTTCGCACCATCCAATAGGTAGTAAAAAGTTTTTTGAAAAAATATTTTAAATGGTCTTGAACACTGAGCAACAGTTGCCACACCATCCAATCGGTGGTAAAAGGTTTTCTGAAAAAATTGTCTAGATGGTCCTGACCACTAAGCAATAGTGGCCACACCATCCAATCGGTGGTAAAAGGTTTTCGGAAAAAATATTTTAGGTGGTCCTGACCAAGAAGCAACAGTTTCCACACCATCCAATCGGTGGTAATAGATTTTCTGTAAAAATATTTTAGATCGTCCTGACCACTAAGCAACAGTGGCCACACCATCCAATTGGTGGTAGAAGGTTTTCTGAAAAAATATTTTAGAAGGTCCAGAGCTACACGTCGCACGCACTGAAAACTAAGCAACAGTTGCTACACCGTCCAATCAGTGGTAAAAGGTTTTCTGAAAAAATATTTTAGATGGTCTGGTGCTACACCTCGCACGCTCTGACCACTAAGCAACAGTTTACACACCATCATATCGGTGGTAAAAGGATTTCTGAAAAAATATTTTAGATGGTCCTGACCACTAAGCAACAGTGGCTACACCATCCAATCGGTGTGGTTTTCTGAAAAAATATTTTAGATGGTCTGGTGCTGCACCTCGCACGCCCTGACCACTAAGCAACAGTTTACACACCATCCAATCGGTGGTAAAAGAATTTCTGAAAAAATATTTTAGAAGGTCTGGTGCTACACGTCGCACGCACTGAAAACTAAGCAACAGTGGCTACACAGTCCAATCAGTGGTAAAAGGTTTTCTGAAAAAATATTTTAAATGGTCTGGTGCTACACCTCGCACGCTCTGACCACTAAGCAACAGTTTACACACCATCATATCGGTGGTAAAAGGATTTCTGAAAAAATATTTTAGATGGTCCTGACCACTAAGCAACAGTGGCTACACCATCCAATCGGTGCGGTTTTCTGAAAAAATATTTTAGATGGTCTGGTGCTGCACCTCGCACGCTCTGACCACTAAGCAACAGTTTACACACCATCATATCGGTGGTAAAAGGATTTCTGAAAAAATATTTTAGATGGTCCTGACCACTAAGCAACAGTGGCTACACCATCCAATCGGTGCGGTTTTCTGAAAAAATATTTTAGATGGTCTGGTGCTGCACCTCGCACGCCCTGACCACTAAGCAACAGTTTACACACCATCCAATCGGTGGTAAAAGAATTTCTGAAAAAATATTTTAGAAGGTCTGGTGCTACACGTCGCACGCACTGAAAACTAAGCAACAGTGGCTACACAGTCCAATCAGTGGTAAAAGGTTTTCTGAAAAAATATTTTAAATGGTCTGGTGCTACACCTCGCACGCTCTGACCACTAAGCAACAGTTTACACACCATCATATCGGTGGTAAAAGGATTTCTGAAAAAATATTTTAGATGGTCCTGACCACTAAGCAACAGTGGCTTCACCATCCAAATGGTGTGGTTTTCTGAAAAAATATTTTACATGGTCTGGTGCTGCACCTCGCACGCCCTGACCACTAAGCAACAGTTTACACACCATCCAATCGGTGGTAGAAGGTTTTCTGAAAAAATATTTTAGAAGGTCTGGTGCTGCACCTCGCACGCTCTGACCACTAAGCAACAGTTAACACACCATCATATTGGTGGTAAAAGGATTTCTGAAAAAATATTTTAGATGGTCCTGACCACTAAGCAACAGTGGCTACACCATCATATCGGTGTGGTTTTCTGAAAAAATATTTTACATGGTCTGGTGCTGCACCTCGCACGCCCTGACCACTAAGCAACAGTTTACACACCATCCAATCGGTGGTAGAAGGTTTTCTGAAAAAATATTTTAGAAGGTCTGGTGCTGCACCTCGCACGCTCTGACCACTAAGCAACAGTTAACACACCATCATATTGGTGGTAAAAGGATTTCTGAAAAAATATTTTAGATGGTGCTGACCACTAAGCAACAGTGGCTACACCATCCAATCGGTGTGGTTTTCTGAAAAAAATATTTTAGATGGTCTGGTGCTGCACCTTGCACGCTCTGACCACTAAGCAACAGTTTCCACACCATCCAATCGGTGGTAGAAGGTTTTCTGTAAAAATATTTTCGATGGTCTGGTGTTGCACGTCGCACGCACTGACCACTAAGCAACAGTTTTCGCACCATCCAATAGGTGGTAAAAGGTTTTTTGAAAAAATATTTTAAATTGTCCTGACCACTAAGCAACAGTGGCCACACCATCCAATCGGTGGTAAAATTTTTTCTGAAAAAAATATTTTCGATGGTCTGGTGCTACACGTCGCACGCACTGAAAACTAAGCAACAGTGGCTACACAGTCCAATGAGTGGTAAAAGGTTTTCTGGAAAAATATTTTAGATGGTTTGGTTTTGCACGTCGCACGCACTGAAAACTAACCAACAGTTTCCACACCATCCAATCAGTGGTTAAAAGTTTTCTGAACAAATATTTTAGATGGTCCTGACCACTAAGTAACAGTGGCCACACTATCCAATCGGTGGTAAAAGGTTTTCTGAAAAAATATTCTAGATGGTACTGATCACTAAGCAACAGTGGCCACACCATCCAATCGGTTTTAAAAGGTTTTCTGAAAAAATATCTTAAAAGGTCTGGTGTTGCACCTTGCACGCACTGACCACTACGCAACAGTTTCCACACCATCCAATTGGTGGTAAAAGATTTTCTGAAAAAATATTTTAAATGGTCCTGACCACTAAGCAACAGTGCCCACATCATCCAATCGGTCATAAAAGGTTTTCTGAAAAAATATTTTAGAAGGTCTGGTGCTACACCTCGTACGCACTGACCCCTAAGCAACAGTGGCCACACCATCCAATCGGTGGTAAAAGGTTTTCTGAAAAAATATTCTAGATGATCCTGACCACTAAGCAACAGTTTCCATACCATCCAATCGGGGGTAAAAGATTTTCTGAAAATATATTTTAGATGGTCCTGACCACTAAGCAACAGTGGCCACACCATCCATTCGGTAGTAAAATGTTTTCTGAAAAAAAGATTTTAGAAGGTCTGTTGCTACACGTCGCACGCACTGAAAGCCAAGCAACAGTTCGCCTCCATCCAATTGGTGGTAAAAGGCTTTCTGAAAAAATATTTTAGGTTTACCTGACCACTAAGCAACAGTGGCCACACCATCTAATCGGTGTGGTTTTCTGGAAAATATTTTAGATGGTCTGGTGCTGTACCTCGCATGCTCTGACCACTACGCAGCAGTTTACACACCATCCAATCGGTGGTTGAAGGTTTTCTGAAAAAATATTTTAGATGGTCCTGACCACTAAGCAACAGTGGCCACACCGTCCAATCGGTGGTAAAATGTTTTAAAAAAAAAAAAGATTTTAGAAGGCCTAGTGCTACACGTCGCACGCACCGAAAACCAAGCAACAGTTTCCACACCATCCCATCGAGGGTAAAAGGTTTTCTGAAAAATTATTTTAGGTGGTCCTGACCACTAAGCAACAGTGGCCACACCATTCAATCGGTGGTAAAAGATTTTCTGAAAAAATATTTTGGATGGTCCTGACCACTAAGCAACAGTGGCCACACCATCCAATCAGTGGTAAAATGTTTTCAAAAAAAATATTTTAGATGGTCCTGACCACTACGCAACAGTGGCCACACCATCCAATCGGTGGTAAAAAGATTTCTGAAAAAATATTTTTGAGGGTTTGGTGCTACACGTCGCACGCATTGAAAACTAACCAGCAGTTTCCACACCATCAAATCGGTGGTAAAAGGTTTTCTGAAAAAATATTTTAGATGGTCCTGACCACTAAGCAACAGTGGCCACACCATCCAATCGGTGGTAAAAGGATTTCTGAAAAAATATTTTAGAAGGTTTGGTGCTACACGTCGCACGCACTGAAAACTAACCAGCAGTTTCCACACCATCCAATTGGTGGTAAAACGTTTTCTGAAAAGAAGATTTTAGAAAGTCTGTTGCTACACGTCGCACGCACTGAAAACCAAGCAACAGTTTCCCCACCATCCAATCGGTGGTAAAAAGTTTTCTGAAAAAACATTTTAGGTGGAATTGACCACTAAGCAACAATGGCCACACCATACAATCGGTGGTAAAATGTTTTCCAAAAAAAACATTTTAAATGGTCTAGTGCTACACGTCGCACGCACCGAAAACCAAGCAAGAGTTTCCACACCATCCAATCGAGGGTAAAAGGTTTTCTGAAAAAATATTTTAGATGGTCCTGACCACTAAGCAACAGTGGCCACACCATCCAATCAGTGGTAAAATGTTTTCTAACAAAATATTTTAGATGGTCCTGACCACTACGCAACAGTGGCCACACCATCCAATCGGTGGTAAAGTGTTTTCTGAAAAAATATTTTAGATGGTCTGGTGCTGTACCTCGCATGCTCTAACCACTACGCAGCAGTTTCCACACCATCCAATCGGTGGTTAAAGGTTTTCTGAAAAAATATTTTAGATGGTCCTGACCACTAAGCAACAGTGGCCACACCATTCAATCGGTGGTAAAAGATTTTCTGAAAAAATATTTTAGATGGTCCTGACCACTAAGCAACAGTGGCCACACCATCCAATCAGTGGTAAAATGTTTTCTAACAAAATATTTTAGATGGTCCTGACCACTACGCAACAGTGGCCACACCATCCAATCGGTGGTAAAGTGTTTTCTGAAAAAATATTTTAGATGGTCTGGTGCTGTACCTCGCATGCTCTAACCACTACGCAGCAGTTTCCACACCATCCAATCGGTGGTCAAAGGATTTCTGAAAAAATATTTTAGATGGTCCCGACCACTAAGCAACAGTGGCCACACCATCCAATCGGTGGTTAAAGGATTTCTGAAAAAAAGATTTTAGAAGGTCTGTTGCTACACGTCGCACGCACTGAAAACCAAGCAACAGTTCCCCTCCATCCAATTGGTGGTAAAAAGTTTTCTGAAAAAATATTTTAGGTGGACCTGACCACTAAGCAACAGTGGCCACACCGTCCAATCGGTGGTAGAAAATTTTCTGAAAAAATCATTTAGAAGGTCTGGTGCTACACGTCGCATGCACTGAAAACTAACTAACAGTTTCCACACCATCCAATCGGTGGTTAAAGATTTTCTGAAAAAATATTTTAGTTAGTCTGGTGCTGCACCTCGCACGCTCTGACCACTACGCAACAGTTTACACACCATCCAATCGGTGGTAAAATGTTTTCTGAAAAAAAGATTTTAGAAGGTCTGTTGCTACATGTCGCACGCACTGAAAACCAAGCAACAATTTCCCCACCATCCAATCGGTGGTAAAAAGTTTTCTGAAAAAATATTTTAGTTGGTCTGGTGCTGCACCTCGCACGCTCTGACCACTATGCAACAGTTTACACACCATCCAATCGGTGGTAATATGTTTTCTGAAAAAATATTTTAGAAGGTCTGTTGCTACACGTCGCACGCACTGAAAACCAAGCAACAGTTCCCCTCTATTAAATTGGTGGTAAAAAGTTTTCTGAAAAAATATTTTAGGTGGACCTGATCACTAAGCAACTGTGGCCACACCTTTCAATCGGTGGTAGAAAATTTTCTGAAAAAATATTTTAGATGGTCTGTTGCTACACGTCCCACGCACTGAAAACCAAGCAACAGTTCCCCTCCATCCAATTGGTGCTAAAAGGTTTTCTGTAAAAATATTTTAGGTGGTCCTGACCACTAAGCAATAGTGGCCACACCATTCAATCGGTGGTAAAAGATTTTCTGAAAAAATATTTTGGATGGTCCTGACCACTAAGCAACAGTGGCCACACCGTCCAATCGGTGGTAAAATGTTTTAAAAAAAAAAAGATTTTAGAAGGCCTAGTGCTACACGTCGCACGCACCGAAAACCAAGCAACAGTTTCCACACCATCCCATCGAGGGTAAAAGGTTTTCTGAAAAATTATTTTAGGTGGTCCTGACCACTAAGCAACAGTGGCCACACCATTCAATCGGTGGTAAAAGATTTTCTGAAAAAATATTTTGGATGGTCCTGACCACTAAGCAACAGTGGCCACACCATCCAATCAGTGGTAAAATGTTTTCAAAAAAAATATTTTAGATGGTCCTGACCACTACGCAACAGTGGCCACACCATCCAATCGGTGGTAAAAAGATTTCTGAAAAAATATTTTTGAGGGTTTGGTGCTACACTCCGCACGCATTGAAAACTAACCAGCAGTTTCCACACCATCAAATCGGTGGTAAAAGGTTTTCTGAAAAAATATTTTAGATGGTCCTGACCACTAAGCAACAGTGGCCACACCATCCAATCGGTGGTAAAAGGATTTCTGAAAAAATATTTTAGAAGGTTTGGTGCTACACGTCGCACGCACTGAAAACTAACCAGCAGTTTCCACACCATCCAATTGGTGGTAAAATGTTTTCTGAAAAGAAGATTTTAGAAAGTCTGTTGCTACACGTCGCACGCACTGAAAACCAAGCAACAGTTTCCCCACCATCCAATCGGTGGTAAAAAGTTTTCTGAAAAAACATTTTAGGTGGAATTGACCACTAAGCAACAATGGCCACACCATACAATCGGTGGTAAAATGTTTTCCAAAAAAAACATTTTAAATAGTCTAGTGCTACACGTCGCACGCACCGAAAACCAAGCAAGAGTTTCCACACCATCCAATCGAGGGTAAAAGGTTTTCTGAAAAAGTATTTTAGATGGTCCTGACCACTAAGCAACAGTGGCCACACCATCCAATCAGTGGTAAAATGTTTTCTAACAAAATATTTTAGATGGTCCTGACCACTACGCAACAGTGGCCACACCATCCAATCGGTGGTAAAGTGTTTTCTGAAAAAATATTTTAGATGGTCTGGTGCTGTACCTCGCATGCTCTAACCACTACGCAGCAGTTTCCACACCATCCAATCTTTGGTTAAAGGTTTTCTGAAAAAATATTTTAGATGGTCCTGACCACTAAGCAACAGTGGCCACACCATTCAATCGGTGGTAAAAGATTTTCTGAAAAAATATTTTAGATGGTCCTGACCACTAAGCAACAGTGGCCACACCATCCAATCAGTGGTAAAATGTTTTCTAACAAAATATTTTAGATGGTCCTGACCACTACGCAACAGTGGCCACACCATCCAATCGGTGGTAAAGTGTTTTCTGAAAAAATATTTTAGATATTCTGGTGCTGTACCTCGCATGCTCTAACCACTACGCAGCAGTTTCCACACCATCCAATCGGTGGTCAAAGGATTTCTGAAAAAATATTTTAGATGGTCCCGACCACTAAGCAACAGTGGCCACACCATCCAATCGGTGGTTAAAGGATTTCTGAAAAAAAGATTTTAGAAGGTCTGTTGCTACACGTCGCACGCACTGAAAACTAACCGACAGTTTCCACACCATCCAATCGGTGGTTGAAGGTTTTCTGAAAAAATATTTTAGATGGTCCTGACCACTAAGCAACAGTGGCCACACCGTCCAATCTTTGGTAAAATGTTTTAAAAAAAAAAAGATTTTAGAAGGCCTAGTGCTACACGTCGCACGCACAGAAAACCAAGCAACAGTTTCCACACCATCCCATCGAGGGTAAAAGGTTTTCTGAAAAATTATTTTAGGTGGTCCTGACCACTAAGCAACAGTGGCCACACCATTCAATCGGTGGTAAAACATTTTCTGAAAAAATATTTTGGATGGTCCTGACCACTAAGCAACAGTGGCCACACCATCCAATTAGTGGTAAAATGTTTTCAAAAAAAATATTTTGTATGGTCCTGACCACTACGCAACAGTGGCCACACCATCCAATCGGTGGTAAAAAGATTTCTGAAAAAATATTTTTGAGGGTTTGGTGCTACACGTCGCATGCTCTAACCACTACGCAGCAGTTTCCACACCATCCAATCGGTGGTTAAAGGATTTCTGAAAAAATATTTTAGATGGTCCCGACCACTAAGCAACAGTGGCCACACCATCCAATCGGTGGTAGAAAATTTTCTGAAAAAATCATTTAGAAGAACTGTTGCTACACGTCGCACGCACTGAAAGCCAAGCAACAGTTCCCCTCCATCCAATTGGTGGTAAAAGGTTTTCTGTAAAAATATTTTAGTTGGTCTGGTGTTGCACGTCGCACGCACTGACCACTAAGCAACAGTTTCCACACCATCCACTCGGAGGAAAAATGTTTTCTGAAAAAATATTTTAGAGGGTCCTGACCACTAACCAACAGTGGCCACACCATCCAGTCGGTGGTTAAAGGTTTTCTAAAAAAAATATTTTAGTTAGTCTGGTGCTGCACCTCGCACGCTCTGACCACTACGCAACAGTTTACACACCATCCAATCGGTGGTAAAATGTTTTCTGAAAAAAAGATTTTAGAAGGTCTGTTGCTACATGTCGCACGCACTGAAAACCAAGCAACAGTTTCCCCACCATCCAATCGGTGGTAAAAAGTTTTCTGAAAAAATATTTTAGTTGGTCTGGTGCTGCACCTCGCACGCTCTGACCACTATGCAACAGTTTACACACCATCCAATCGGTGGTAATATGTTTTCTGAAAAAATATTTTAGAAGGTCTGTTGCTACACGTCGCACGCACTGAAAACCAAGCAACAGTTCCCCTCTATTAAATTGGTGGTAAAAAGTTTTCTGAAAAAATATTTTAGGTGGACCTGATCACTAAGCAACTGTGGCCACACCTTTCAATCGGTGGTAGAAAATTTTCTGAAAAAATATTTTAGATGGTCTGTTGCTACACGTCCCACGCACTGAAAACCAAGCAACAGTTCCCCTCCATCCAATTGGTGCTAAAAGGTTTTCTGTAAAAATATTTTAGTTGGTCTGGTTTTGCACGTCGCACGCACTGAAAACTAACCAGCAGTTTCCACACCATCCAATTGGTGGTAAAATGTTTTCTGAAAAGAAGATTTTAGAAAGTCTGTTGCTACACGTCGCACGCACTGAAAACCAAGCAACAGTTTCCCCACCATCCAATCGGTGGTAAAAAGTTTTCTGAAAAAACATTTTAGGTGGAATTGACCACTAAGCAACAATGGCCACACCATACAATCGGTGGTAAAATGTTTTCCAAAAAAAACATTTTAAATAGTCTAGTGCTACACGTCGCACGCACCGAAAACCAAGCAAGAGTTTCCACACCATCCAATCGAGGGTAAAAGGTTTTCTGAAAAAGTATTTTAGATGGTCCTGACCACTAAGCAACAGTGGCCACACCATCCAATCAGTGGTAAAATGTTTTCTAACAAAATATTTTAGATGGTCCTGACCACTACGCAACAGTGGCCACACCATCCAATCGGTGGTAAAGTGTTTTCTGAAAAAATATTTTAGATGGTCTGGTGCTGTACCTCGCATGCTCTAACCACTACGCAGCAGTTTCCACACCATCCAATCTTTGGTTAAAGGTTTTCTGAAAAAATATTTTAGATGGTCCTGACCACTAAGCAACAGTGGCCACACCATTCAATCGGTGGTAAAAGATTTTCTGAAAAAATATTTTAGATGGTCCTGACCACTAAGCAACAGTGGCCACACCATCCAATCAGTGGTAAAATGTTTTCTAACAAAATATTTTAGATGGTCCTGACCACTACGCAACAGTGGCCACACCATCCAATCGGTGGTAAAGTGTTTTCTGAAAAAATATTTTAGATATTCTGGTGCTGTACCTCGCATGCTCTAACCACTACGCAGCAGTTTCCACACCATCCAATCGGTGGTCAAAGGATTTCTGAAAAAATATTTTAGATGGTCCCGACCACTAAGCAACAGTGGCCACACCATCCAATCGGTGGTTAAAGGATTTCTGAAAAAAAGATTTTAGAAGGTCTGTTGCTACACGTCGCACGCACTGAAAACTAACCGACAGTTTCCACACCATCCAATCGGTGGTTGAAGGTTTTCTGAAAAAATATTTTAGATGGTCCTGACCACTAAGCAACAGTGGCCACACCGTCCAATCTTTGGTAAAATGTTTTAAAAAAAAAAAGATTTTAGAAGGCCTAGTGCTACACGTCGCACGCACAGAAAACCAAGCAACAGTTTCCACACCATCCCATCGAGGGTAAAAGGTTTTCTGAAAAATTATTTTAGGTGGTCCTGACCACTAAGCAACAGTGGCCACACCATTCAATCGGTGGTAAAACATTTTCTGAAAAAATATTTTGGATGGTCCTGACCACTAAGCAACAGTGGCCACACCATCCAATTAGTGGTAAAATGTTTTCAAAAAAAATATTTTGTATGGTCCTGACCACTACGCAACAGTGGCCACACCATCCAATCGGTGGTAAAAAGATTTCTGAAAAAATATTTTTGAGGGTTTGGTGCTACACGTCGCATGCTCTAACCACTACGCAGCAGTTTCCACACCATCCAATCGGTGGTTAAAGGATTTCTGAAAAAATATTTTAGATGGTCCCGACCACTAAGCAACAGTGGCCACACCATCCAATCGGTGGTAGAAAATTTTCTGAAAAAATCATTTAGAAGAACTGTTGCTACACGTCGCACGCACTGAAAGCCAAGCAACAGTTCCCCTCCATCCAATTGGTGGTAAAAGGTTTTCTGTAAAAATATTTTAGTTGGTCTGGTGTTGCACGTCGCACGCACTGACCACTAAGCAACAGTTTCCACACCATCCACTCGGAGGAAAAATGTTTTCTGAAAAAATATTTTAGAGGGTCCTGACCACTAACCAACAGTGGCCACACCATCCAGTCGGTGGTTAAAGGTTTTCTAAAAAAAATATTTTAGTTAGTCTGGTGCTGCACCTCGCACGCTCTGACCACTACGCAACAGTTTACACACCATCCAATCGGTGGTAAAATGTTTTCTGAAAAAAAGATTTTAGAAGGTCTGTTGCTACATGTCGCACGCACTGAAAACCAAGCAACAGTTTCCCCACCATCCAATCGGTGGTAAAAAGTTTTCTGAAAAAATATTTTAGTTGGTCTGGTGCTGCACCTCGCACGCTCTGACCACTATGCAACAGTTTACACACCATCCAATCGGTGGTAATATGTTTTCTGAAAAAATATTTTAGAAGGTCTGTTGCTACACGTCGCACGCACTGAAAACCAAGCAACAGTTCCCCTCTATTAAATTGGTGGTAAAAAGTTTTCTGAAAAAATATTTTAGGTGGACCTGATCACTAAGCAACTGTGGCCACACCTTTCAATCGGTGGTAGAAAATTTTCTGAAAAAATATTTTAGATGGTCTGTTGCTACACGTCCCACGCACTGAAAACCAAGCAACAGTTCCCCTCCATCCAATTGGTGCTAAAAGGTTTTCTGTAAAAATATTTTAGTTGGTCTGGTGTTGCACGTCGCACGCACTGACCACTAAGCAACAGTTTTCGCACCATCCAATTGGTGGTAAAAGGTTTTTGAAAAAAATATTTTAAATGGTCCTGACCACTAAGCAACAGTGCCCACATCATCCAATCGGTCATAAAAGGTTTTCTGAAAAAATATTTTAGAAGGTCTGGTGCTACACCTCGTACGCACTGACCCCTAAGCAACAGTTCCCCTCCATCCAATTGGTGGTAAAAGGTTTTCTGTAAAAATATTTTAGTTGGTCTAGTGCTGCACCTCGCACGCTCTGACCACTATGCAACAGTTTACACACCATCCAATCGGTGGTAATATGTTTTCTGAAAAAAAGATTTTAGAAGGTCTGTTGCTACACGTCCCACGCACTGAAAACCAAGCAACAGTTCCCCTCCATCCAATTGGTGCTAAAAGGTTTTCTGTAAAAATATTTTAGTTGGTCTGGTGTTGCACGTCGCACGCACTGACCACTAAGCAACAGTTTTCGCACCATCCAATTGGTGGTAAAAGGTTTTTGAAGAAAATATTTTAAATGGTCCTGACCACTAAGCAACAGTGCCCACATCATCCAATCGGTCATAAAAGGTTTTCTGAAAAAATATTTTAGAAGGTCTGGTGCTACACCTCGCATGCACTGACCACTAAGCAACAGTGGCCACACCATCCAATCGGTGGTAAAAGGTTTTCTGAAAAAATATTCTAGATGATCCTGACCACTAAGCAACAGTGGCCACACCATCCAATCGGTGGTAAAAGATTTTCTGAAAAAATATTTTAGATGGTCCTGACCACTAAGCAACAGTGGCCACACCATCTAATCGGTGTGGTCTTCTGTAAAATAGTTTAGATGGCCTGGTGCTGTACCTCGCATGCTCTGACCACTACGCAGCAGTTTACACACCATCCAATCGGTGGTAAAATGTTTTCTGAAAAAAATATTTTAGATGGTCTGTTGCTACACGTCCCACGCACTGAAAACCAAGCAACAGTTCTCCTCCATCCAATTGGTGGTAAAAGGTTTTCTGTAAAAATATTTTAGTTGGTCTGGTGTTGCACGTCGCACGCACTGACCACTAAGCAACAGTTTTCGCACCATCCAATTGGTGGTAAAAGGTTTTTGAAAAAAATATTTTAAATGGTCCTGACCACTAAGCAACAGTGCCCACATCATCCAATCGGTCATAAAAGGTTTTCTGAAAAAATATTTTAGAAGGTCTGGTGCTACACCTCGTACGCACTGACCCCTAAGCAACAGTGGCCACACCATCCAATCGGTGGTAAAAGGTTTTCTGAAAAAATATTCTAGATGATCCTGACCACTAAGCAACAGTGGCCACACCATCCAATCGGTGGTTAAAGGTTTTCTGAAAAAATATTTTGGATGGTCCTGACCACTAAGCAACAGTGGCCACACCATGCATTCGGTAGTAAAATGTTTTCTGAAAAAAAGATTTTAGAAGGTCTGCTGCTACACGTCGCACGCACTGAAAGCCAAGCAACAGTTCCCCTCCATCCAATTGGTGGTAAAAGGTTTTCTGTAAAAATATTTTAGTTGGTCTGGTGTTGCACGTCGCACGCACTGACCACTAAGCAACAGTTTTCCCACCATCCAATTGGTGGTAAAAGGTTTTTGAAAAAAATATTTTAAATGGTCCTGACCACTAAGCAACAGTGCCCACATCATCCAATCGGTCATAAAAGGTTTTCTGAAAAAATATTTTAGAAGGTCTGGTGCTACACCTCGTACGCACTGACATCTAAGCAACAGTGGCCACACCATCCAATCGGATGTAAAAGATTTTCTGAAAAAATATTCTAGATGATCCTGACCACTAAGCAACAGTGGCCACACCATCCAATCGGTGGTTAAAGGTTTTCTGAAAAAATATTTTGGATGGTCCTGACCACTAAGCAACAGTGGCCACACCATCCATTCGGTAGTAAAATGTTTTCTGAAAAAAAGATTTTAGAAGGTCTGTCAAGCAACAGTTCCCCTCCATCCAATTGGTGGTAAAAAGTTTTCTGAAAAAATATTTTAGGTTTACCTGACCACTAAGCAATAGTGGCCACACCTTCCATTCGGTGGTAGAAAATTTTCTGAAAAAATATTTTAGAAGATTTGGTGCTACACGTCGCACGCACTGAAAACTAACCAACAGTTTCCACACCATCCAATCGGTGGTTAAAGGTTTTCTGAAAAAATATTTTGGATGGTCCTGACCACTAAGCAACAGTGGCCACACCATGCATTCGGTAGTAAAATGTTTTCTGAAAAAAAGATTTTAGAAGGTCTGTTGCTACACGTCGCACGCACTGAAAGCCAAGCAACAGTTCCCCTCCATCCAATTGGTGGTAAAAAGTTTTCTGAAAAAATATTTTAGGTTTAACTGACCACTAAGCAACAGTGGTCAAACCTTCCAATCGGTGGTAGAAAATTTTCTGAAAAAATATTTTAGAAGGTCTGGTGCTACACGTCGCACGCACTGAAAACTAACCAACAGTTTCCACACCATCCAATCGGTGGTAAAAGAATTTCTGAGAAAATATTTTAGAAGTTCTGGTGCTACACGTCGCACGCACTGAAAACTAACCGACAGTTTCCAGACCATCCAATCGGTGGTTGAAGGTTTTCTGAAAAAATATTTTAGATGGTCCTGACCACTAAGCAACAGTGGCCACACCGTCCAATCGGTGGTAAAATGTTTTAAAAAAAAAAGATTTTAGAAGGCCTAGTGCTACACCTCGCACGCACCGAAAACCAAGCAACAGTTTCCACACCATCCCATCGAGGGTAAAAGGTTTTCTGAAAAATTATTTTAGGTGGTCCTGACCACTAAGCAACAGTGGCCACACCATTCAATCGGTGGTAAAAGGTTTCCTAAAAAAATATTTAAGAAGGTCTGGTGCTGCACCTCGCACGCTCTGACCACTATGCAAGAGTTTACACACCATCATATCGGTGGTAAAAGGATTTCTGAAATAATATTTTAGATGGTCCTGGCCACTAAGCAACAGTGTCCACACCATCCAATCGGTGGTAAAAGGTTTTCTGAAAAAAATATTTTAGATGGTTTGGTTTTGCACGTCGCACGCACTGAAAACTAACCAACAGTTTCCACACCATCCAATCAGTGGTTAAAAGTTTTCTGAAAAAATATTTTAGATGGTCCTGACCACTAAGTAACAGTGGCCACACCATCCAATCGGTGGTAAAAGGTTTTCTGAAAAAAATATTTTAGATGGTCTGTTGCTACACGTCGCACGCACTGAAAACCAAGCAACAGTTCTCCTCCATCCAATTGGTGGTAAAAGGTTTTCTGTAAAAATATTTTAGTTGGTCTGGTGTTGCACGTCGCACGCACTGACCACTAAGCAACAGTTTTCGCACCATCCAATTGGTGGTAAAAGGTTTTTGAAAAAAATATTTTAAATGGTCCTGACCACTAAGCAACAGTGCCCACATCATCCAATCGGTCATAAAAGGTTTTCTGAAAAAATATTTTAGAAGGTCTGGTGCTACACCTCGTACGCACTGACCCCTAAGCAACAGTGGCCACACCATCGTATCGGTGGTAAAAGGTTTTCTGAAAAAATATTCTAGATGATCCTGACCACTAAGCAACAGTGGCCACACCATCCAATCGGTGGTTAAAGGTTTTCTGAAAAAGTATTTTGGATGGTCCTGACCACTAAGCAACAGTGGCCACACCATGCATTCGGTAGTAAAATGTTTTCTGAAAAAAAGATTTTGGAAGGTCTGTTGCTACCCGTCGCACGCACTGAAAGCTAAGCAACAGTTCCCCTCCATCCAATTGGTGGTAAAAGGTTTTCTGTAAAAATATTTTAGTTGGTCTGGTGTTGCACGTCGCACGCACTGACCACTAAGCAACAGTTTTCGCACCATCCAATTGGTGGTAAAAGGTTTTTGAAAAAAATATTTTAAATGGTCCTGACCACTAAGCAACAGTGCCCACATCATCCAATCGGTCATAAAAGGTTTTCTGAAAAAATATTTTAGAAGGTCTGGTGCTACACCTCGTACGCACTGACCCCTAAGCAACAGTGGCCACACCATCCAATCGGTGGTAAAAGATTTTCTGAAAAAATATTCTAGATGATCCTGACCACTAAGCAACAGTGGCCACACCATCCAATCGGTGGTTAAAGGTTTTCTGAAAAAATATTTTGGATGGTCCTGACCACTAAGCAACAGTGGCCACACCGTCCATTCGGTAGTAAAATGTTTTCTGAAAAAAAGATTTTAGAAGGTCTGTCAAGCAACAGTTCCCCTCCATCCAATTGGTTGTTAAAAGTTTTCTGAAAAAATATTTTAGGTGGACCTGACCACTAAGCAATAGTGGCCACCAATCGAGGGTAAAAGGTTTTCTGAAAAAATATTCTAGATGATCCTGACCACTAAGCAACAGTGGCCACACCATCCAATCGGTGGTTAAAGGTTTTCTGAAAAAGTATTTTGGATGGTCCTGACCACTAAGCAACAGTGGCCACACCATGCATTCGGTAGTAAAATGTTTTCTGAAAAAAAGATTTTGGAAGGTCTGTTGCTACACGTCGCACGCACTGAAAGCCAAGCAACAGTTCCCCTCCATCCAATTGGTGGTAAAAAGTTTTCTGAAAAAATATTTTAGGTTTAACTGACCACTAAGCAACAGTGGTCAAACCTTCCAATCGGTGGCAGAAAATTTTCTGAAAAAATATTTTAGAAGGTCTGGTGCTACACGTCGCACGCACTGAAAACTAACCAACAGTTTCCACACCATCCAATCGGTGGTAAAAGAATTTCTGAGAAAATATTTTAGAAGTTCTGGTGCTACACGTCGCACGCACTGAAAACTAACCGACAGTTTCCAGACCATCCAATCGGTGGTTGAAGGTTTTCTGAAAAAATATTTTAGATGGTCCTGACCACTAAGCAACAGTGGCCACACCGTCCAATCGGTGGTAAAATGTTTTAAAAAAAAAAGATTTTAGAAGGCCTAGTGCTACACCTCGCACGCACCGAAAACCAAGCAACAGTTTCCACACCATCCCATCGAGGGTAAAAGGTTTTCTGAAAAATTATTTTAGGTGGTCCTGACCACTAAGCAACAGTGGCCACACCATTCAATCGGTGGTAAAAGGTTTCCTAAAAAAATATTTAAGAAGGTCTGGTGCTGCACCTCGCACGCTCTGACCACTATGCAAGAGTTTACACACCATCATATCGGTGGTAAAAGGATTTCTGAAATAATATTTTAGATGGTCCTGGCCACTAAGCAACAGTGTCCACACCATCCAATCGGTGGTAAAAGGTTTTCTGAAAAAAATATTTTAGATGGTTTGGTTTTGCACGTCGCACGCACTGAAAACTAACCAACAGTTTCCACACCATCCAATCAGTGGTTAAAAGTTTTCTGAAAAAATATTTTAGATGGTCCTGACCACTAAGTAACAGTGGCCACACCATCCAATCGGTGGTAAAAGGTTTTCTGAAAAAAATATTTTAGATGGTCTGTTGCTACACGTCGCACGCACTGAAAACCAAGCAACAGTTCTCCTCCATCCAATTGGTGGTAAAAGGTTTTCTGTAAAAATATTTTAGTTGGTCTGGTGTTGCACGTCGCACGCACTGACCACTAAGCAACAGTTTTCGCACCATCCAATTGGTGGTAAAAGGTTTTTGAAAAAAATATTTTAAATGGTCCTGACCACTAAGCAACAGTGCCCACATCATCCAATCGGTCATAAAAGGTTTTCTGGAAAAATATTTTAGAAGGTCTGGTGCTACACCTCGTACGCACTGACCCCTAAGCAACAGTGGCCACACCATCGTATCGGTGGTAAAAGGTTTTCTGAAAAAATATTCTAGATGATCCTGACCACTAAGCAACAGTGGCCACACCATCCAATCGGTGGTTAAAGGTTTTCTGAAAAAGTATTTTGGATGGTCCTGACCACTAAGCAACAGTGGCCACACCATGCATTCGGTAGTAAAATGTTTTCTGAAAAAAAGATTTTGGAAGGTCTGTTGCTACACGTCGCACGCACTGAAAGCTAAGCAACAGTTCCCCTCCATCCAATTGGTGGTAAAAGGTTTTCTGTAAAAATATTTTAGTTGGTCTGGTGTTGCACGTCGCACGCACTGACCACTAAGCAACAGTTTTCGCACCATCCAATTGGTGGTAAAAGGTTTTTGAAAAAAATATTTTAAATGGTCCTGACCACTAAGCAACAGTGCCCACATCATCCAATCGGTCATAAAAGGTTTTCTGAAAAAATATTTTAGAAGGTCTGGTGCTACACCTCGTACGCACTGACCCCTAAGCAACAGTGGCCACACCATCCAATCGGTGGTAAAAGATTTTCTGAAAAAATATTCTAGATGATCCTGACCACTAAGCAACAGTGGCCACACCATCCAATCGGTGGTTAAAGGTTTTCTGAAAAAATATTTTGGATGGTCCTGACCACTAAGCAACAGTGGCCACACCGTCCATTCGGTAGTAAAATGTTTTCTGAAAAAAAAATTTTAGAAGGTCTGTCAAGCAACAGTTCCCCTCCATCCAATTGGTTGTTAAAAGTTTTCTGAAAAAATATTTTAGGTGGACCTGACCACTAAGCAATAGTGGCCACACCTTCCATTCGGTGGTAGAAAATTTTCTGAAAAAATATTTTAGAAGATTTGGTGCTACACGTCGCACGCACTGAAAACTAACCAACAGTTTCCACACCATCCAATCGGTGGTTAAAGGTATTCTGAAAAAATATTTTGGATGGTCCTGACCACAAAGCAACAGTGGCCACACCATGCATTCGGTAGTAAAATGTTTTCTGAAAAAAAGATTTTAGAAGGTCTGTTGCTACACGTCGCACGCACTGAAAGCCAAGCAACAGTTCCCCTCCATCCAATTGGTGGTAAAAAGTTTTCTGAAAAAATATTTTAGGTTTAACTGACCACTAAGTAACAGTGGTCAAACCTTCCAATCGGTGGTAGAAAATTTTCTGAAAAAATATTTTAGAAGGTCTGGTGCTACACGTCGCACGCACTGAAAACTAACCAACAGTTTCCACACCATCCAATCGGTGGTAAAAGAATTTCTGAGAAAATATTTTAGAAGCTCTGGTGCTACACGTCGCACGCACTGAAAATTAACCGACAGTTTCCACACCATCCAATCGGTGGTTGAAGGTTTTCTGAAAAAATATTTTAGATGGTCCTGACCACTAAGCAACAGTGGCCACACCTTCCAATCGGTGGTAAAATGTTTTAAAAAAAAAAGATTTTAGAAGGCCTAGTGCTACACGTCGCACGCAAAGAAAACCAAGCAACAGTTTCCACACCATCCCATCGAGGGTAAAAGGTTTTCTGAAAAATTATTTTAGGTGGTCCTGACCACTAAGCAACAGTGGCCACACCATTCAATCGGTGGTAAAAGGTTTCCTGAAAAAATATTTAAGAAGGTCTGGTGCTGCACCTCGCACGCTCTGACCACGATGCAAGAGTTTACACACCATCATATCGGTGGTAAAAGGATTTCTGAAATAATATTTTAGATGGTCCTGGCCACTAAGCAACAGTGTCCACACCATCCAATCGGTGGTAAAAGGTTTTCTGAAAAAAATATTTTAGATGGTTTGGTTTTGCACGTCGCACGCACTGAAAACTAACCAACAGTTTCCACACCATCCAATCAGTGGTTAAAAGTTTTCTGAAAAAATATTTTAGATGGTCCTGACCACTAAGCAACAGTGGCCACACCATCCAATCGGTGGTAAAAGGTTTTCTGAAAAAATATTCTAGATGGTACTGACCACTAAGCAACAGTGGCCACACCATCCAATCGGTTTTAAAAGGTTTTCTGAAAAAATATCTTAAAAGGTCTTGTGTTGCACCTTGCACGCACTGACCACTACGCAACAGTTTCCACACCATCCAATTGGTGGTAAAAGATTTTCTGAAAAAATATTTTAGATGTTCCTGACCACTAAGCAACAGTGGCCACACCATCTAATCGGTGTGGTTTTCTGGAATATATTTTAGATCGTCTGGTGCTGCACCTTGCACGCTCTGACCACTAAGCAACAGTTTCCACACCATCCAATCGGTGGTAAAAGGTTTTCTGTAAAAATATTTTAGTTGGTCTGGTGTTGCACCTCGCACGCACTGACCACTTAGCAACAGTTTTCGCACCATCCAATTGGTGGTAAAAGGTTTTTGAAAAAAATATTTTAAATGGTCCTGACCACTAAGCAACAGTGCCCACATCATCCAATCGGTCATAAAAGGTTTTCTGAAAAAATATTTTAGAAGGTCTGGTGCTACACCTCGTACGCACTGACCCCTAAGCAACAGTGGCCACACCATCCAATCGGTGGTAAAAGGTTTTCTGAAAAAATATTCTAGATGATCCTGACCACTAAGCAACAGTTTCCATACCATCCAATCGGGGGTAAAAGATTTTCTGAAAAAATATTTTAGATGGTCCTGACCACTAAGCAACAGTGGCCACACCATCCATTTGGTAGTAAAATGTTTTCTGAAAAAAAGATTTAAGAAGGTCTGTTGCTACACGTCGCACGCACTGAAAGCCAAGCAACAGTTCCCCTCCATCCAATTGGTGGTAAAAAGTTTTCTGAAAAAATATTTTAGGTTTACCTGACCACTAAGCAACAGTGGCCACACCATCTAATCGGTGTGGTTTTCTGGAAAATATTTTAGATGGTCTGGTGCTGTACCTCGCATGCTCTGACCACTACGCAGCAGTTTACACACCATCCAATCGGTGGTTAAAGGTTTTCTGAAAAAATATTTTAGAAGATTTGGTGGTACAAGTCGCGCGCACTGAAAACTAAGCAACAGTTTCCACACCATCCAATCGGTGGTTAAAGGTTTTCTGAAAAAATATTTTGGATGGTCCTGACCACTTAGCAACAGTGTCCACACCATTCAATCGGTGGTAAAAGATTTTCTGAAAAAATATTTTATATAGTCCTGACCACTAAGCAACAGTGGCCACACCATCAAATCGGTGGTAAAATGTTTTCCAAAAAAAAAAATTTAAATGGTCTAGTGCTACACGTCGCACGCACCGAAAACCGAGCAACAGTTTCCACACCATCCAATCAAGGGTAAAAGGTTTTCTGAAAAAATATTTTAGATGGTCCTGACCACTAAGCAACAGTGGCCAAACCATCCAATCGAAGGTAAAATGTTTTCAAAATAAAAAAATTTTAGATGGGCTAGTGCTACACGTCGCACGCACCGAAAACCAAGCAACAGTTTCCACACCATCCAATCGAGGGTAAAAGGTTTTCTGAAAAAATATTTTAGGTGGTCCTGACCACTAAGCAACAGTGGCCACACCATTCAATCGCTGGTAAAAGATTTTCTGAAAAAATATTTTAGATA
The DNA here is from genome assembly GCA_963583995.1 of Xylota segnis. Lineage (NCBI taxonomy): Eukaryota > Metazoa > Arthropoda > Insecta > Diptera > Syrphidae > Xylota > Xylota segnis. Next base: position 88,620,100 of record OY757236.1, on the reverse strand, counting down.
GTCCTGACCACTAAGCAACAATGGCCACACCATCCAATCAGTGGTAAAATGTTTTCTAACAAAATATTTTAGATGGTCCTGACCACTAAGCAACAGTGGCCACACCATCCAATCGGTGGTAAAAGAATTTCTGAAAAAAAGATTTTAGAAGGTCTGTTGCTACACGTCGCACGCACTGAAAACTAACCGACAGTTTCCACACCATCCAATCGGTGGTTGAAGGTTTTCTGAAAAAATATTTTAGATGGTCCTGACCACTAAGCAACAGTGGCCACACCGTCCAATCTTTGGTAAAATGTTTTAAAAAAAAAAAGATTTTAGAAGGCCTAGTGCTACACGTCGCACGCACAGAAAACCAAGCAACAGTTTCCACACCATCCCATCGAGGGTAAAAGGTTTTCTGAAAAATTATTTTAGGTGGTCCTGACCACTAAGCAACAGTGGCCACACCATTCAATCGGTGGTAAAACATTTTCTGAAAAAATATTTTGGATGGTCCTGACCACTAAGCAACAGTGGCCACACCATCCAATTAGTGGTAAAATGTTTTCAAAAAAAATATTTTGTATGGTCCTGACCACTACGCAACAGTGGCCACACCATCCAATCGGTGGTAAAAAGATTTCTGAAAAAATATTTTTGAGGGTTTGGTGCTACACGTCGCATGCTCTAACCACTACGCAGCAGTTTCCACACCATCCAATCGGTGGTTAAAGGATTTCTGAAAAAATATTTTAGATGGTCCCGACCACTAAGCAACAGTGGCCACACCATCCAATCGGTGGTAGAAAATTTTCTGAAAAAATCATTTAGAAGGTCTGTTGCTACACGTCGCACGCACTGAAAGCCAAGCAACAGTTCCCCTCCATCCAATTGGTGGTAAAAGGTTTTCTGTAAAAATATTTTAGTTGGTCTGGTGTTGCACGTCGCACGCACTGACCACTAAGCAACAGTTTCCACACCATCCACTCGGAGGAAAAATGTTTTCTGAAAAAATATTTTAGAGGGTCCTGACCACTAACCAACAGTGGCCACACCATCCAGTCGGTGGTTAAAGGTTTTCTAAAAAAAATATTTTAGAAGGTCTGGTGCTACACCTCGTACGCACTGACCACTAAGCAACAGTTTCCACACCATCCACTCGGCGGAAAAATGTTTTCTGAAAAAATATTTTAGAGGGTCCTGACCACTAAGCAGCAGTTTCCACACCATCGAATCGGTGGTAAAAGGTTTCCTAAAAAAATATTTTAGAAGGTCTGGTGCTGCACCTCTCACGCTCTGACCACTAAACAACAGTTTACACACCATACAATCGGTGGTAAAAGGTTTTCTGTAAAAATATTTTAGTTGGTCTGGTGTTGCACGTCGCACGCACTGACCACTAAGCAACAGTTTCCACACCATCCACTCGGAGGAAAAATGTTTTCTGAAAAAATATTTTAGGGGGTCCTGACCACTAACCAACAGTGGCCACACCATCCAGTCGGTGGTTAAAGGTTTTCTAAAAAAAATATTTTAGAAGGTCTGGTGCTACACCTCGTACGCACTGACCACTAAGCAACAGTTTCCACACCATCCACTCGGCGGAAAAATGTTTTCTGAAAAAATATTTTAGAGGGTCCTGACCACTAAGCAGCAGTTTCCACACCATCGAATCGGTGGTAAAAGGTTTCCTAAAAAAATATTTTAGAAGGTCTGGTGCTGCACCTCTCACGCTCTGACCACTAAACAACAGTTTACACACCATACAATCGGTGGTAAAAGGATTTCTGAAAAAATATTTTAGAATTTCTGTTGCTACACCTCGCACGCTCTGACCACTAAGCAACAGTTTACACACCATCCCATCGGTGGTAAAAGGATTTCTGAAAAAATATTTTAGATGGTCCTGACCACTAAGCAACAGTGGCCACACCATACAATCGGTGGTAAAAGGTTTTCTGAAAAAATATTTTAGACGGTCTGGTGCTACACCTCGCACGCACTGACCACTAAGCAACAGTTTCCACACCATCCACTCGGAGGAAAAATGTTTTCTGAAAAAATATTTTAGAGGGTCCTGACCACTAACCAATAGTGACCACACCATCCAATCAGTGGTAAAATGTTTTCTAACAAAATATTTTAGATGGTCCTGACCACTACGCAACAGTGGCCACACCATCCAATCGGTGGTAAAGTGTTTTCTGAAAATATATTTTAGATGGTCTGGTGCTGTACCTCGCATGCTCTAACCACTACGCAGCAGTTTCCACACCATCCAATCGGTGGTTAAAGGATTTCTGAAAAAATATTTTAGATGGTCCCGACCACTAAGCAACAGTGGCCACACCATCCAATCAGTGGTAAAATGTTTTCAAAAAAAATATTTTTTATGGTCCTGACCACTACGCAACAGTGGCCACACCATCCAATCGGTGGTAAAAAGATTTCTGAAAAAATATTTTTGAGGGTTTGGTGCTACACGTCGCATGCTCTAACCACTAACCAGCAGTTTCCACACCATCAAATCGGTGGTAAAAGGTTTTCTGAAAAAATATTTTAGATGGTCCTGACCACTAAGCAACAGTGGCCACACCATCCAATCAGTGGTAAAATGTTTTCTAACAAAATATTTTAGATGGTCCTGACCACTAAGCAACAGTGGCCACACCATCCAATCGGTGGTAAAAGAATTTCTGAAAAAAAGATTTTAGAAAGTCTGTTGCTACACGTCGCACGCACTGAAAACCAAGCAACAGTTTCCCCACCATCCAATCGGTGGTAAAAAGTTTTCTGAAAAAACATTTTATTTGGAATTGACCACTAAGCAACAATGGCCACACCATACAAACGGTGGTAAAATGTTTTCCAAAAAAAAAAATTTTAAATGGTCTAGTGCTACACGTCGCACGCACCGAAAACCAAGCAAGAGTTTCCACACCATCCAATCGAGGGTAAAATGTTTTCTGAAAAAATATTTTAGGTGGTCCTGACCACTAAGCAACAGTGGCCACACCATTCAATCGGTGGTAAAAGATTTTCTGAAAAAATATTTTAGATGTTCCTGACCACTAAGCAACAGTGGCCACACCATCCAATCAGTGGTAAAATGTTTTCTATCAAAATATTTTAGATGGTCCTGACCACTACGCAACAGTGGCCACACCATCCAATCGGTGGTAAAGTGTTTTCTGAAAAAATATTTTAGATGGTCTGGTGCTGTACCTCGCATGCTCTAACCACTACGCAGCAGTTTCCACACCATCCAATCGGTGGTTAAAGGTTTTCTGAAAAAATATTTTAGATGGTCCTGACCACTAAGCAACAGTGGCCACACCATTCAATCGGTGGTAAAAGATTTTCTGAAAAAATATTTTAGATGGTCCTGACCACTAAGCAACAGTGGCCACACCATCCAATCAGTGGTAAAATGTTTTCTAACAAAATATTTTAGATGGTCCTGACCACTACGCAACAGTGGCCACACCATCCAATCGGTGGTAAAGTGTTTTCTGAAAAAATATTTTAGATGGTCTGGTGCTGTACCTCGCATGCTCTAACCACTACGCAGCAGTTTCCACACCATCCAATCGGTGGTTAAAGGATTTCTGAAAAAATATTTTAGATGGTCCCGACCACTAAGCAACAGTGGCCACACCATCCAATCGGTGGTAGAAAATTTTCTGAAAAAATCATTTAGAAGGTCTGTTGCTACACGTCGCACGCACTGAAAGCCAAGCAACAGTTCCCCTCCATCCAATTGGTGGTAAAAGGTTTTCTGTAAAAATATTTTAGTTGGTCTGGTGTTGCACGTCGCACGCACTGACCACTAAGCAACAGTTTTCGCACCATCCAATTGGTGGTAAAAGGTCTTTGAAAAAAATATTTTAAATGGTCCTGACCACTAAGCAACAGTGCCCACATCATCCAATCGGTCATAAAAGATTTTCTGAAAAAATATTTTAGAAGGTCTGGTGCTACACCTCGTACGCACTGACCCCTAAGCAACAGTGGCCACACCATCCAATCGGTGGTAAAAGATTTTTTGAAAAAATATTCTAGATGATCCTGACCACTAAGCAACAGTGGCCACACCATCCAATCGGTGGTTAAAGGTTTCCTGAAAAAATATTTTGGATGGTCCTGACCACTAAGCAACAGTGGCCACACCATCCATTCGGTAGTAAAATGTTTTCTGAAAAAAAGATTTTAGAAGGTCTGTCAAGCAACAGTTCCCCTCCATCCAATTGGTGGTAAAAAGCTTTCTGAAAAAATATTTTTCGGTTTACCTGACCACTAAGCAATAGTGGCCACACCTTCCATTCGGTGGTAGAAAATGTTCTGAAAAAATATTTTAGAAGATTTGGTGCTACACGTCGCACGCACTGAAAACTAACCAACAGTTTCCACACCATTTAATCGGTGGTTAAAGGTTTTCTGAAAAAATATTTTGGATGGTCCTGACCACTAAGCAACAGTGGCCACACCATGCATTCGGTAGTAAAATGTTTTCTGAAAAAAAGATTTTAGAAGGTCTGTTGCTACACGTCGCACGCACTGAAAGCCAAGCAACAGTTCCCCTCCATCCAATTGGTGGTAAAAAGTTTTCTGAAAAAATATTTTAGGTTTACCTGACCACTAAGCAACAGTGGTCAAACCTTCCAATCGGTGGTAGACAATTTTCTGAAAAAATATTTTAGAAGGTCTGGTGCTACACGTCGCACGCACTGAAAACTAACCGACAGTTTCCACACCATCCAATCGGTGGTTGAAGGTTTTCTGAAAAAATATTTTAGATGGTCCTGACCACTAAGCAACAATGGCCACACCATTCAATCGGTGGTAAAAGATTTTCTGAAAAAATATTTTGGATGGTCCTGACCACTAAGCAACAATGGCCACACCATTCAATCGGTGGTAAAAGATTTTCTGAAAAAATATTTTGGATGGTCCTGACCACTAAGAAACAGTGGCCACACCATCCAATCAGTGGTAAAATGTTTTTAAAAAAAATATTTTAGATGGTCCTGACCATTAAGCAACAGTGGCCACACCATCCAATCGGTGGTAAAAGGATTTCTGAAAAAAAGATTTTAGAAGGTCTGTTGCTACACGTCGCACGCACTGAAAACCAAGCAACAGTTCCCCTCCATCCAATTGGTGGTAAAAAGTTTTCTGAAAAAATATTTTATGTGGACCTGACCACTAAGCAACAGTGGCCACATCTTCCAATCGGTGGTAGAAAATTTTGTGAAAAAATATATTAGAAGGTCTGTTGCTACACGTCGCACGCACTGAAAACCAAGCAACAGTTCCCCTCCATCCAATTGGTGGTAAAAAGTTTTGTGAAAAAATATTTTAGGTGGACCTGACCACTAAGCAACAGTGGCCAAACCTTCCAATCGGTGGTAGAAAATTTTGTGAAAAAATATTTTAGAAGGTCTGTTGCTACACGTCGCACGCACTGAAAACCAAGCAACAGTTCCCCGCCATCCAATTGGTGGTAAAAAGTTTTCTGAAAAAATATTTTAGGTGGACCTGACCACTAAGCAACAGTGGCCAAACCTTCCAATCGGTGGTAGAAAATTTTTTGAAAAAATATTTTAGAAGGTCTGGTGCTACACGTCGCACGCACTGAAAACTAACCGACAGTTTCCACACCATCCAGTCGGTGGTTGAAGGTTTTCTGAGAAATTATTTTAGGTGATCCTGACCACTAAGCAACAGTGGCCACACCATTCAATCGGTGGTAAAAGATTTTCTGAAAAAATATTTTGGATGGTCCTGACCACTAAGCAACAGTGGCCACACCATCCAATCAGTGGTAAAATGTTTTCAAAAAAAATATTTTAAGTTGGTCCTGACCACTACGCAACAGTGGCCACACCATCCAATCAGTGGTAAAATGTTTTTAAAAAAAATATTTTAGATGGTCCTGACCATTAAGCAACAGTGGCCACACCATCCAATCGGTGGTAAAAGGATTTCTGAAAAAAAGATTTTAGAAGGTCTGTTGCTACACGTCGCACGCACTGAAAACCAAGCAACAGTTCCCCTCCATCCAATTGGTGCTAAAAGGTTTTCTGTAAAAATATTTTAGGTGGTCCTGACCACTAAGCAATAGTGGCCACACCATTCAATCGGTGGTAAAAGATTTTCTGAAAAAATATTTTGGATGGTCCTGACCACTAAGCAACAGTGGCCACACCGTCCAATCGGTGGTAAAATGTTTTAAAAAAAAAAAGATTTTAGAAGGCCTAGTGCTACACGTCGCACGCACCGAAAACCAAGCAACAGTTTCCACACCATCCCATCGAGGGTAAAAGGTTTTCTGAAAAATTATTTTAGGTGGTCCTGACCACTAAGCAACAATGGCCACACCATTCAATCGGTGGTAAAAGATTTTCTGAAAAAATATTTTGGATGGTCCTGACCACTAAGCAACAATGGCCACACCATTCAATCGGTGGTAAAAGATTTTCTGAAAAAATATTTTGGATGGTCCTGACCACTAAGAAACAGTGGCCACACCATCCAATCAGTGGTAAAATGTTTTTAAAAAAAATATTTTAGATGGTCCTGACCATTAAGCAACAGTGGCCACACCATCCAATCGGTGGTAAAAGGATTTCTGAAAAAAAGATTTTAGAAGGTCTGTTGCTACACGTCGCACGCACTGAAAACCAAGCAACAGTTCCCCTCCATCCAATTGGTGGTAAAAAGTTTTCTGAAAAAATATTTTATGTGGACCTGACCACTAAGCAACAGTGGCCACATCTTCCAATCGGTGGTAGAAAATTTTGTGAAAAAATATATTAGAAGGTCTGTTGCTACACGTCGCACGCACTGAAAACCAAGCAACAGTTCCCCTCCATCCAATTGGTGGTAAAAAGTTTTGTGAAAAAATATTTTAGGTGGACCTGACCACTAAGCAACAGTGGCCAAACCTTCCAATCGGTGGTAGAAAATTTTGTGAAAAAATATTTTAGAAGGTCTGTTGCTACACGTCGCACGCACTGAAAACCAAGCAACAGTTCCCCTCCATCCAATTGGTGGTAAAAAGTTTTCTGAAAAAATATTTTAGGTGGACCTGACCACTAAGCAACAGTGGCCAAACCTTCCAATCGGTGGTAGAAAATTTTTTGAAAAAATATTTTAGAAGGTCTGGTGCTACACGTCGCACGCACTGAAAACTAACCGACAGTTTCCACACCATCCAGTCGGTGGTTGAAGGTTTTCTGAGAAATTATTTTAGGTGATCCTGACCACTAAGCAACAGTGGCCACACCATTCAATCGGTGGTAAAAGATTTTCTGAAAAAATATTTTGGATGGTCCTGACCACTAAGCAACAGTGGCCACACCATCCAATCAGTGGTAAAATGTTTTCAAAAAAAATATTTTAAGTTGGTCCTGACCACTACGCAACAGTGGCCACACCATCCAATCGGTGGTAAAAGGTTTTCTGAAAAAATATTTTAGATGGTCTGGTGCTGTACCTCGCATGCTCTGACCACTACGCAGCAGTTTACACACCATCCAATCGGTGGTAAAAGGTTTTCTGAAAAAATATTTTAGATGGTCCTGACCACTAAGCAACAGTGGCCACACCATCCAATCTGTGGTAAAAGGATTTCCGAAAAAATATTTTAGAAGGTTTGGAGCTACACGTCGCACTCACTGAAAACTAACCAGCAGTTTCCACTCCATCCAATCGGTGGTAAAATGTTTTCTGAAAAAAAGATTTTAGAAAGTCTGTTGCTACACGTCGCACGAACTGAAAATCAAGCAACAGTTTCCCCACCATCCAATCGGTGGTAAAAAGTTTTCTGAAAAAATATTTAAGGTGGAATTGACCACTAAGCAACAATGGCCACACCATCCAATCGGTGGTAAAATGTTTTCCAAAAAAAAAAATTTTAATGGTCTAGTGCTACACGTCGCACGCACCGAAAACCAAGCAGCATTTTCCACACCATCGAATCGAGGGTAAAAGGTTTTCTGAAAAAATATTTTAGATGGTCCTGACCACTAAGCAACAGTGGCCAAACCATCCAATCGGTGGTAAAATGTTTTAAAAAAAAAAAAAATTTAGATGGTCTAGTGCTACACGCCGCACGCACCGAAAACCAAGCAACAGTTTCCACACCATCGAATCGACTGTAAAAGGTTTTCTGAAAAAATATTTTAGATGGTCCTGACCACTAAGCAACAGTGGCCAAACCATCCAATCGGTGGTAAAATGTTTTCTGAAAAAAAGATTTTAGAAAGTCTGTTGCTACACGTCGCACGAACTGAACATCAAGCAACAGTTTCCCCACCATCCAATCGGTGGTAAAAAGTTTTCTGAAAAAATATTTAAGGTGGAATTGACCACTAAGCAACAATGGCCACACCATTCAATCGGTGGTAAAATGTTTACTGAAAAAAAGATTTTAGAAGGTCTGTTGCTACACGTCGCACGCACTGAAAACCAAGCAACAGTTCCCCTCCATCCAATTGGTGGTAAAAAGTTTTCTGAAAAAATATTTTAGGTGGACCTGACCACTAAGCAACAGTGGCCACACCTTCCAATCGGTGGTAGAAAATTTTGTGAAAAAATATTTTAGAAGGTCTGTTGCTACACGTCGCAAGCACTGAAAACCAAGCAACAGTTCCCCTCCATCCAATTGGTGGTAAAAAGTTTTCTGAAAAAATATTTTAGGTGGACCTGACCACTAAGCAACAGTGGCCAAACCTTCCAATCGGTGGTAGAAAATTTTCTGAAAAAATATTTTAGAAGGGTTGGTGCTACACGTCGCACGCACTGAAAACTAACCAACAGTTTCCACACCATCCAATCGGTGGTAAAAGAGTTTCTGAGAAAATATTTTAGAAGGTCTGGTGCTACACGTTGCACGCACTGAAAACTAACCGACAGTTTCCACACCATCCAATCGGTGGTTGAAGGTTTTCTGAAAAAATATTTTAGATGGTCGTAACCACTAAGCAACAGTGGCCACACCATGCATTCGGTAGTAAAATGTTTTCTGAAAAAAAGATTTTAGAAGGTCTGTTGCTACACGTCGCACGCCTTGAAAGCCAAGCAACAGTTCCCCTCCATCCAATTGGTGGTAAAAAGTTTTCTGAAAAATATTTTAGGTTTACCTGACCACTAAGCAACAGTGGCCAAACCTTCCAATCGGTGGTAGAAAATTTTCTGAAAAAATATTTTAGAAGGTCTGGTGCTACACGTCGCACGCACTGAAAACTAACCAACAGTTTCCACACCATCCAATCGGTGGTAAAAGAATTTCCGAGAAAATATTTTAGAAGTTCTGGTGCTACACGTCGCACGCACAGAAAACTAACCGACAGTTTCCACACCATCCAATCGGTGGTTGAAGGTTTTCTGAAAAAATATTTTAGATGGTCCTGACCACTAAGCCATTCAATCGGTGGTAAAAGATTTTCTGAAAAAATATTTTGGATGGTCCTGACCACTAAGCAACAGTGGCCACACCATCCAATCAGTGGTAAAATGTTTTCAAAAAAAATATTTTAGATGGTCCTGACCACTACGCAGCAGTTTACACACCATCCAATCGGTGGTAAAAAGATTTCTGAAAAAATATTTTTGAGGGTTTGGTGCTACACGTCGCACGCACTGAAAATTAACCAGCAGTTCCCACACCATCCAATCGGTGGTAAAAGGTTTTCTGAAAAAATATTTTAGATGGTCCCGACCACTAAGCAACAGTGGCCACACCATCCAATCGGTGGTAAAAGGATTTCTGAAAAAATATTTTAGAAGGTTTGGTGCTACACGTCGGACGCACTGAAAACTAACCAGCAGTTTCCACTCCATCCAATCGGTGGTAAAATGTTTTCTGAAAAAAAGATTTTAGAAAGTCTGTTGCTACACGTCGCACGAACTGAAAATCAAGCAACAGTTTCCCCACCATCCAATCGGTGGTTAAAGGTTTTCTGAAAAAATATTTTAAATGGTCCTGACCACTAAGCAACAGTGGCCACACCATCCAATCGGTGGTAAAAAGTTTTCCAAAAAAAAAAATTTTAATGGTCTAGTGCTACACGTCGCACGCACCGAAAACCAAGCAGCAGTTTCCACACCATCGAATCGAGGGTAAAAGGTTTTCTGAAAAAATATTTTAGATGGTCCTGACCACTAAGCAACAGTGGCCAAACCATCCAATTGGTGGTAAAAGGTTTTTGAAAAAAATATTTTAAATGGTCCTGACCACTAAGCAACAGTGCCCACATCATCCAATCGGTCATAAAAGGTTTTCTGAAAAAATATTTTAGAAGGTCTGGTGCTACAACTCGCACGCACTGACCACTAAGCAACAGTGGCCACACCTTCCAATCGGTGGTAGAAAATTTTCTGAAAAAATCATTTAGAAGGTCTGGTGCTACACGTCGCACGCACTGAAAACTAACTAACAGTTTCCACACCATCCAATCGAGGGTAAAAGGTTTTCTGAAAAAATATTTAAGGTGGAATTGACCACTAAGCAACAATGGCCACACCATCCAATCGGTGGTAAAATGTTTTCCAAAAAAAAAATTTTAAATGGTTTAGTGCTACACGTCACACGCACCGAAAACCAAGCAACAGTTTCCACACCATCGAATCGAGGGTAAAAGGTTTTCTGAAAAAATATTTTGGATGGTCCTGACCACTAAGCAACAGTGGCCAAACCATCCAATCGGTGGTAAAATGTTTTCTGAAAAAAAGATTTTAGAAAGTCTGTTGCTACACGTCGCACGAACTGAAAATCAAGCAACAGTTTCACCACCATCCAATTGGTGGTAAAAAGTTTTCTGAAAAAATATTTAAGGTGGAATTGACCACTAAGCAGCAATGGCCACACCATCCAATCGGTGGTAAAATGTTTTCCAAAAAAAAAAATTTAAATGGTCTAGTGCTACACGCCGCACGCACCGAAAACCAAGCAACAGTTTCCACACCATCGAATCGAGTTTAAAAGGTTTTCTGAAAAAATATTTTAGTTGGTCTATTGTTGCACGTCGCACGCACTGACCACTAAGCAACAGTTTTCGCACCATCCAATTGGTGGTAAAAGGTTTTTGAAAAAAATATTTTAAATGGTCCTGACCACTAAGCAACAGTGCCCACATCATCCAATCGGTCATAAAAGGTTTTCTGAAAAAATATTTTAGAAGGTCTGGTGCTGTACCCCGCATGCTCTAACCACTACGCAGCAGTTTCCACACCATCCAATCGGTGGTTAAAGGTTTTCTGAAAAAATATTTTGGATGGTCCTGACCATTAAGCAACAGTGGCCACACCATCCAATCGGTGGTAAAAGGATTTCTGAAAAAATATTTTAGAAGGTCTGGTGGAACACGTCGCACGCACTCAAAACTAACCGACAGTTTTCACACCATCCAATCGGTGGTTGAAGGTTTTCTGAAAAAATATTTTAGATGGTCCTGACCACTAAGCAACAGTGGCCACACCTTCCAATCGGTGGTAAAATGTTTTAAAAAAAAAAGATTTTAGAAGGCCTAGTGCTACACGTCGCACGCACCGAAAACTAACCAACAGTTTCCACACCATCCAATCGGTGGTAAAAGGATTTCTGAAAAAATATTTTAGAAGGTCCTGACCACTAAGCAACAGTGGCCACACCATCCAATCAGTGGTAAAATGTTTTCTAACAAAATATTTTAGATGGTCCTGACCACTACGCAAGAGTGGCCACACCATCCAATCGGTGGAAAAGTGTTTTCTGAAAAAATATTTTTGAGGGTTTGGTGCTACACGTCGCACGCACTGAAAACTAACCAGCAGTTTCCACACCATCCAATCGGTGGTAAAATGTTTTCTGAAAAAAAGATTTTAGAAAGTCTGTTGCTACACGTCGCACGCACTGAAAACCAAGCAACAGTTTCCCCACCATCCAATCGGTGGTAAAAAGTTTTCTGAAAAAATATTTTAGGTGGAATTGACCACTAAGCAACAAAGGCCACACCATCAAATCGGTGGTAAAATGTTTTCCAAAAAAAAAAATTTAGATGGTCTAGTGCTACACGTCGCACGCACTGAAAACTAATCAGCAGTTTCCACACCATCCAATCGGTGGTAAAAGGTTTTGTGAAAAAATATTTTAAATGGTCCTGACCACTAAGCAACAGTGGCCACATCATCCAATCGGTGGTAAAAGGATTTCTGAAAAAATATTTTAGAAGGTTTGGTGCTATACGTCGCACGCACTGAAAAATAACCAGCAGTTTCCACACCATCCAACCGGTGGTAAAATGTTTTCTGAAAAAAAGATTTTAGAAAGTCTGTTGCTACACGTCGCACGCACTGAAAACTAACCAACAGTTTCCACACAATCCAATCGGTGGTTAAAGGTTTTCTGAAAAAATATTTTAAATGGTCCTGACCACTAAGCAACAGTGGCCACACCATCCAATCGGTGGTAAAAAGTTTTCTGAAAAAATGTTTTAGGTGGACCTGACCACTAAGTAACAGTGGCCACACCTTCCAATCGGTGGTAGAGAATTTTCTGAAAAAATATTTTAGAAGGTTTGGTGCTACACGTCGCACGCACTGAAAACTAACCAACAGTTTCCACAACATCCAATCGGTGGTTAAAGGTTTTCTGAAAAAATATTTTACATGGTCTGGTGTTGCACGTCGCACGCACTGACCACTAAGCAACAGTTTTCGCACCATCCAATAGGTAGTAAAAAGTTTTTTGAAAAAATATTTTAAATGGTCTTGAACACTGAGCAATAGTTGCCACACCATCCAAACGGTGGTAAAAGGTTTTCTGAAAAAATTGTCTAGATGGTCCTGACCACTAAGCAATAGTGGCCACACCATCCAATCGGTGGTAAAAGGTTTTCGGAAAAAATATTTTAGGTGGTCCTGACCAAGAAGCAACAGTTTCCACACCATCCAATCGGTGGTAATAGATTTTCTGTAAAAATATTTTAGATCGTCCTGACCACTAAGCAACAGTGGCCACACCATCCAATTGGTGGTAGAAGGTTCTCTGAAAAAATATTTTAGAAGGTCCAGAGCTACACGTCGCACGCACTGAAAACTAAGCAACAGTTGCTACACCGTCCAATCAGTGGTAAAAGGTTTTCTGAAAAAATATTTTAGATGGTCTGGTGCTGCACCTCGCACGCCCTGACCACTAAGCAACAGTTTACACACCATCCAATCGGTGGTAAAAGAATTTCTGAAAAAATATTTTAAATGGTCCTGACCACTAAGCAACAGTGGCTACACCATCCAATCGGTGTGGTTTTCTGAAAAAATATTTTAGATGGTCTGGTGCTGCACCTCGCACGCTCTGACCACTAAGCAACAGTTAACACACCATCATATTGGTGGTAAAAGGATTTCTGAAAAAATATTTTAGATGGTCCTGACCACTAAGCAACAGTGGCTACACCATCCAATCGGTGTGGTTTTCTGAAAAAATATTTTAGATGGTCTGGTGCTGTACCTCGCATGCTCTGACCAGTACGCAGCAGTTTACGCACCATCCAATCGGTGGTAAAAGGTTTTCTGAAAAAATATTCTAGATGATCCCGACCACTAAGCAACAGTGGCCACACCATCCAATCGGTGGTAAAAGATTTTCTGAAAAAATATTTTAGATGGTCCTGACCACTAAGCAACAGTGGCCACACCATCCAATCGGTGTGGTTTTCTGAAAAAATATTTTAGATGGTCTGGTGCTGTACCTCGCATGCTCTGACCAGTACGCAGCAGTTTACGCACCATCCAATCGGTGGTAAAAGGATTTCTGAAAAAATATTTAAGAAGGTTTGGTGCTACACGTCGCACGCACTGAAAACTAACCAACAGTTTCCACACAATCCAATCGGTGGTTAAAAGTTTTCTGGAAAAATATTTTAAATGGTCCTGACCACTAAGCAACAGTGGCCACACCATCCATTCGGTGGTAAAATGTTTTCTGAAAAAAATATTTTAGAAGGTGTGTTGCTACACGTCGCACGCACTCAAAACCAAGCAACAGTTGCTACACCGTCCAATCAGTGGTAAAAGGTTTTCTGAAAAAATATTTAAGATGGTCTGGTGCTACACCTCGCACGCTCTGACCACTAAGCAACAGTTTACACACCATCATATCGGTGGTAAAAGGATTTCTGAAAAAATATTTTGGATGGTCCTGACCACTAAGCAACAGTGGCTACACCATCCAATCGGTGCGGTTTTCTGAAAAAATATTTTAGATGGTCTGGTGCTGCACCTCGCACGCCCTGACCACTAAGCAACAGTTTACACACCATCCAATCGGTGGTAAAAGAATTTCTGAAAAAATATTTTAGGAGGTCCAGAGCTACACGTCGCACGCACTGAAAACTAAGCAACAGTTGCTACACCGTCCAATCAGTGGTAAAAGGTTTTCTGAAAAAGTATTTTAGATGGTCTGGTGCTACACCTCGCACGCTCTGACCACTAAGCAACAGTTTACACACCATCATATCGGTGGTAAAAGGATTTCTGAAAAAATATTTTAGTGGTCTGGTGCTGCACCTCGCACGCCCTGACCACTAAGCAACAGTTTCCACACAATCCAATCGGTGGTTAAAAGTTTTCTGGAAAAATATTTTAAATGGTCCTGACCACTAAGCAACAGTGGCCACACCATCCATTCGGTGGTAAAATGTTTTCTGAAAAAAATATTTTAGAAGGTGTGTTGCTACACGTCGCACGCACTCAAAACCAAGCAACAGTTGCTACACCGTCCAATCAGTGGTAAAAGGTTTTCTGAAAAAATATTTAAGATGGTCTGGTGCTACACCTCGCACGCTCTGACCACTAAGCAACAGTTTACACACCATCATATCGGTGGTAAAAGGATTTCTGAAAAAATATTTTGGATGGTCCTGACCACTAAGCAACAGTGGCTACACCATCCAATCGGTGCGGTTTTCTGAAAAAATATTTTAGATGGTCTGGTGCTGCACCTCGCACGCCCTGACCACTAAGCAACAGTTTACACACCATCCAATCGGTGGTAAAAGAATTTCTGAAAAAATATTTTAGGAGGTCCAGAGCTACACGTCGCACGCACTGAAAACTAAGCAACAGTTGCTACACCGTCCAATCAGTGGTAAAAGGTTTTCTGAAAAAGTATTTTAGATGGTCTGGTGCTACACCTCGCACGCTCTGACCACTAAGCAACAGTTTACACACCATCATATCGGTGGTAAAAGGATTTCTGAAAAAATATTTTAGATGGTCCTGACCACTAAGCAACAGTGGCTTCACCATCCAATTGGTGTGGTTTTCTGAAAAAATATTTTAGATGGTCTGGTGCTGCACCTCGCACGCCCTGACCACTAAGCAACAGTTTACACACCATCCAATCGGTTGTAAAAGAATTTCTGAAAAAATACTTTAGAAGGTCCAGAGCAACACGTCGCACGCACTGAAAACTAAGCAACAGTTGCTACACCGTCCAATCAGTGGTAAAAGGTTTTCTGAAAAAATATTTTAGATGGTCTGGTGCTACACCTCGCACGCTCTGACCACTAAGCAACAGTTTACACACCATCATATCGGTGGTAAAAGGATTTCTGAAAAAATATTTTAGATGGTCCTGACCACTAAGCAACAGTGGCTACACCATCATATCGGTGTGGTTTTCTGAAAAAATATTTTACATGGTCTGGTGCTGCACCTCGCACGCCCTGACCACTAAGCAACAGTTTACACACCATCCAATCGGTGGTAGAAGGTTTTCTGAAAAAATATTTTAGAAGGTCTGGTGCTGCACCTCGCACGCTCTGACCACTAAGCAACAGTTAACACACCATCATATTGGTGGTAAAAGGATTTCTGAAAAAATATTTTAGATGGTGCTGACCACTAAGCAACAGTGGCCACACCATCCAATCGGTGTGGTTTTCTGAAAAAAATATTTTAGATGGTCTGGTGCTGCACCTTGCACGCTCTGACCACTAAGCAACAGTTTCCACACCATCCAATCGGTGGTAAAAGGTTTTCTGTAAAAATATTTTCGATGGTCTGGTGTTGCACGTCGCACGCACTGACCACTAAGCAACAGTTTTCGCACCATCCAATCGGTGGTAGAAGGTTTTCTGAAAAAATATTTTAGAAGGTCTAGTGCTGCACCTCGCACGCTCTGACCACTAAGCAACAGTTAACACACCATCATATTGGTGGTAAAAGGATTTCTGAAAAAATATTTTAGATGGTCCTGACCACTAAGCAACAGTGGCTACACCATCCAATCGGTGTGGTTTTCTGAAAAAATATTTTAGATGGTCTGGTGCTGCACCTTGCACGCTCTGACCACTAAGCAACAGTTTCCACACCATCCAATCGGTGGTAAAAGGTTTTCTGTAAAAATATTTTCGATGGTCTGGTGTTGCACGTCGCACGCACTGACCACTAAGCAACAGTTTTCGCACCATCCAATAGGTATTAAAAGGTTTTTTGAAAAAATATTTTAAATGGTCCTGACCACTAAGCAACAGTGGCCACACCATCCAATCGGTGGTAAAATTTTTTCTGAAAAAAATATTTTAGATGGTCAGGTGCTGTACCTCGCATGCTCTGACCAGTACGCAGCAGTTTACACACCATCATATCGGTGGTAAAAGGATTTCTTAAAAAATATTTTAGATGGTCCTGACCACTAAGTAACAGTGGCCACACTATCCAATCGGTGGTAAAAGGTTTTCTGAAAAAATATTCTAGATGGTACTGACCACTAAGCAACAGTGGCCACACCATCCAATCCGTTTTAAAAGGTTTTCTGAAAAAATATCTTAAAAGGTCTGGTGTTGCACCTTGCACGCACTGACCACTACGCAACAGTTTCCACACCATCCAATTGGTGGTAAAAGATTTTCTGAAAAAATATTTTAGATGTTCCTGACCACTAAGCAACAGTGGCCTTACCATCTAATCGGTGTGGTTTTCTGGAATATATTTTAGATCGTCTGGTGCTGCACCTTGCACACTCTGACCACTAAGCAACAGTTTTCGCACCATCCAATTGGTGGTAAAAGGTTTTTGAAAAAAATATTTTAAATAGTCCTGACCACTAATCAACAGTGCCCACATTATCCAATCGGTCATAAAAGGTTTTCTGAAAAAATATTTTAGAAGGTCTATTGCTACACCTCGTACGCACTGACCCCTAAGCAACAGTGGCCACACCATCCAATCGGTGGTAAAAGGTTTTCTGAAAAAATATTCTAGATGATCCTGACCACTAAGCAACAGTTTCCATACCATCCAATCGGGGGTAAAAGATTTTCTGAAAAAATATTTTAGATGGTCCTGACCACTAAGCAACAGTGGCCACACCATCCATTCGGTAGTAAAATGTTTTCTGAAAAAAAGATTTTAGAAGGTCTGTTGCTACACGTCGCACGCACTGAAAGCCAAGCAACAGTTCCCCTCCATCCAATTGGTGGTAAAAAGTTTTCTGAAAAAATATTTTAGGTTTACCTGACCACTAAGCAACAGTGGCCACACCATCTAATCGGTGTGGTTTTCTGGAAAATATTTTAGATGGTCCGGTGCTGTACCTCGCATGCTCTGACCACTACGCAGCAGTTTACACACCATCCAATCGGTGGTTAAAGGTTTTCTGAAAAAATATTTAAGAAGATTTGGTGCTACACGTCGCGCGCACTGAAAACTAGCCAACAGTTTCCACACCATCCAATCGGTGGTTAAAGGTTTTCTGAAAAAATATTTTGGATGGTCCTGACCACTTAGCAACAGTGGCCACACCATTCAATCGGTGGTAAAAGATTTTCTGAAAAAATATTTTAGATAGTCCTGACCACTAAGCAACAGTGGCCACACCATCAAATCGGTGGTAAAATGTTTTCCAAAAAAAAAACTTTAAATGGTCTAGTGCTACACGTCGCACGCACCGAAAACCAAGCAACAGTTTCCACACCATCCAATCAAGGGTAAAAGGTTTTCTGAAAAAATATTTTAGATGGTCCTGACCACTAAGCAACAGTGGCCAAACCATCCAATCGAAGGTAAAATGTTTTCAAAAAAAAAAAATTTTAGATGGTCTAGTGCTACACGTCGCACGCACCGAAAACCAAGCAACAGTTTCCACACCATCCAATCGATGGTAAAAGGTTTTCTGAAAAAATATTTTAGGTGGTCCTGACCACTAAGCAACAGTGGCCACACCATTCAATCGGTGGTAAAAGATTTTCTGAAAAAATATTTTAGATAGTCCTGACCACTAAGCAACAGTGGCCACACCATCCAATCAGTGGTAAAATGTTTTCTAACAAAATATTTTAGATGGTCGTAACCACTAAGCAACAGTGGCCACACCATCCAATCAGTGGTAAAATGTTATCAAAAAAAAAATTTTAGATGGTCCTGACCACTACGCAACAGTGGCCACACCATCCAATCGGTGGTAAAAAGATTTCCGAAAAATAAATTTTAGAAAGTCTGTTGCTACACGTCGCACGCATTGAAAACTAACCGACAGTTTCCACACCATCCAATCGGTGGTTGAAGGTTTTCTGAAAAAATATTTTAGATGGTCCTGACCACTAAGCAACAGTGGCCACAACGTCCAATCGGTGGTAAAATGTTTTAAAAAAAAAAAGATTTTAGAAGGCCTAGTGCTACACGTCGCACGCACCGAAAACCAAGCAACAGTTTCCACACCATCCCATCGAGGGTAAAAGGTTTTCTGAAAAATTATTTTAGGTGGTCCTGACCACTAAGCAACAGTGGCCACACCATTCAATCGGTGGTAAAAGATTTTCTGAAAAAATATTTTGGATGGTCCTGACCACTAAGCAACAGTGGCCACACCATCCAATCAGTGGTAAAATGTTTTCAAAAAAAATATTTTAGATGGTCCTGACCACTACGCAACAGTGGCCACACCATCCAATCGGTGGTAAAAAGATTTCTGAAAAAATATTTTTGAGGGTTTGGTGCTACACGTCGCACGCATTGAAAACTAACCAGCAGTTTCCACACCATCAAATCGGTGGTAAAAGGTTTTCTGAAAAAATATTTTAGATGATCCTGACCACTAAGCAACAGTGGCCAAACCATCCAATCGGTGGTAAAAGGATTTCTGAAAAAATATTTTAGAAGGTTTGGTGCTACACGTCGCACGCACTGAAAACTAACCAGCAGTTTCCACACCATCCAATCGGTGGTAAAATGTTTTCTGAAAAGAAGATTTTAGAAATTCTGTTGCTACACGTCGCACGCACTGAAAACCAAGCAACAGTTTCCCCACCATCCAATCGGTGGTAAAAAGTTTTCTGAAAAAACATTTAAGGTGGAATTGACCACTAAGCAACAATGGCCACACCATACAATCGGTGGTAAAATGTTTTCCAAAAAAAACATTTTAAATAATCTAGTGCTACACGTCGCACGCACCGAAAACCAAGCAAGAGTTTCCACACCATCCAATCGATTGTAAAAGGTTTTCTGAAATAATATTTTAGGTGGTCCTGACCACTAAACAACAGTGGCCACACCATTCAATCGGTGGTAAAAGATTTTCTGAAAAAATATTTTAGATGGTCCTGACCACTAAGCAACAGTGGCCACACCATCCAATCAGTGGTAAAATGTTTTCTAACAAAATATTTTAGATGGTCCTGACCACTACGCAACAGTGGCCACACCATCCAATCGGTGGTAAAGTGTTTTCTGAAAAAATATTTTAGATGGTCTGGTGCTGTACCTCGCATGCTCTAACCACTACGCAGCAGTTTCCACACCATCCAATCGGTGGTTAAAGGTTTTCTGAAAAAATATTTTAGATGGTCCTGACCACTAAGCAACAGTGGCCACACCATTCAATCGGTGGTAAAAGATTTTCTGAAAAAATATTTTAGATGGTCCTGACCACTAAGCAACAGTGGCCACACCATCCAATCAGTGGTAAAATGTTTTCTAACAAAATATTTTAGATGGTCCTGACCACTACGCAACAGTGGCCACACCATCCAATCGGTGGTAAAGTGTTTTCTGAAAAAATATTTTAGATGGTCTGGTGCTGTACCTCGCATGCTCTAACCACTACGCAGCAGTTTCCACACCATCCAATCGGTGGTCAAAGGATTTCTGAAAAAATATTTTAGATGGTCCCGACCACTAAGCAACAGTGGCCACACCATCCAATCGGTGGTTAAAGGATTTCTGAAAAAAAGATTTTAGAAGGTCTGTTGCTACACGTCGCACGCACTGAAAACCAAGCAACAGTTCCCCTCCATCCAATTGGTGGTAAAAAGTTTTCTGAAAAAATATTTTAGGTGGACCTGACCACTAAGCAACAGTGGCCACACCTTCCAATCGGTGGTAGAAAATTTTCTGAAAAAATCATTTAGAAGGTCTGGTGCTACATGTCGCACGCACTGAAAACCAAGCAACAGTTTCCCCACCATCCAATCGGTGGTAAAAAGATTTCTGAAAAAATATTTTAGTTGGTCTGGTGCTGCACCTCGCACGCTCTGACCACTATGCAACAGTTTACACACCATCCAATCGGTGGTAATATGTTTTCTGAAAAAAAGATTTTAGAAGGTCTGTTGCTACACGTCGCACGCACTGAAAACCAAGCAACAGTTCCCCTCTATTAAATTGGTGGTAAAAAGTTTTCTGAAAAAATATTTTAGGTGGACCTGATCACTAAGCAACTGTTTCCACACCTTTCAATCGGTGGTAGAAAATTTTCTGAAAAAATATTTTAGATGGTCTGTTGCTACACGTCCCACGCACTGAAAACCAAGCAACAGTTCCCCTCCATCCAATTGGTGGTAAAAGGTTTTCTGTAAAAATATTTTAGTTGGTCTGGTGTTGCACGTCGCACGCACTGACCACTAAGCAACAGTTTTCGCACCATCCAATTGGTGGTAAAAGGTTTTTGAAGAAAATATTTTAAATGGTCCTGACCACTAAGCAACAGTGCCCACATCATCCAATCGGTCATAAAAGGTTTTCTGAAAAAATATTTAAGAAGGTCTGGTGCTACACCTAGCATGCACTGACCACTAAGCAACAGTGGCCACACCATCCAATCGGTGGTAAAAGGTTTTCTGAAAAAATATTCTAGATGATCCTGACCACTAAGCAACAGTGGCCACACCATCCAATCGGTGGTAAAAGATTTTCTGAAAAAATATTTTAGATGGTCCTGACCACTAAGCAACAGTGGCCACACCATCTAATCGGTGTGGTCTTCTGTAAAATAGTTTAGATGGCCTGGTGCTGTACCTCGCATGCTCTGACCACTACGCAGCAGTTTACACACCATCCAATCGGTGGTAAAATGTTTTCTGAAAAAAATATTTTAGATGGTCTGTTGCTACACGTCGCACGCACTGAAAACCAAGCAACAGTTCTCCTCCATCCAATTGGTGGTAAAAGGTTTTCTGTAAAAATATTTTAGTTGGTCTGGTGTTGCACGTCGCACGCACTGACCACTAAGCAACAGTTTTCGCACCATTCAATTGGTGGTAAAAGGTTTTTGAAAAAAATATTTTAAATGGTCCTGACCACTAAGCAACAGTGCACACATCATCCAATCGGTCATAAAAGGTTTTCTGAAAAAATATTTTAGAAGGTCTGGTGCTACACCTCGTACGCACTGACCCCTAAGCAACAGTGGCCACACCATCCAATCGGTGGTAAAAGGTTTTCTGAAAAAATATTCTAGATGATCCTGACCACTAAGCAACAGTGGCCACACCATCCAATCGGTGGTTAAAGGTTTTCTGAAAAAATATTTTGGATGGTCCTGACCACTAAGCAACAGTGGCCACACCATGCATTCGGTAGTAAAATGTTTTCTGAAAAAAAGATTTTAGAAGGTCTGCTGCTACACGTCGCACGCACTGAAAGCCAAGCAACAGTTCCCCTCCATCCAATTGGTGGTAAAATATTTTCTGTAAAAATATTTTAGTTGGTCTGGTGTTGCACGTCGCACGCACTGACCACTAAGCAACAGTTTTCCCACCATCCAATTGGTGGTAAAAGGTTTTTGAAAAAATATTTTAAATGTTCCTGACCACTAAGCAACAGTGCCCACATCATCCAATCGGTCATAAAAGGTTTTCTGAAAAAATATTTTAGAAGGTCTGGTGCTACACCTCGTACGCACTGACCCCTAAGCAACAGTGGCCACACCATCCAATCGGTGGTAAAAGGTTTTCTGAAAAAATATTCTAGATGATCCTGACCACTAAGCAACAGTGGCCACACCATCCAATCGGTGGTTAAAGGTTTTCTGAAAAAATATTTTGGATGGTCCTGACCACTAAGCAACAGTGGCCACACCATGCATTCGGTAGTAAAATGTTTTCTGAAAAAAAGATTTTAGAAGGTCTGCTGCTACACGTCGCACGCACTGAAAGCCAAGCAACAGTTCCCCTCCATCCAATTGGTGGTAAAAGGTTTTCTGTAAAAATATTTTAGTTGGTCTGGTGTTGCACGTCGCACGCACTGACCACTAAGCAACAGTTTTCCCACCATCCAATTGGTGGTAAAAGGTTTTTGAAAAAATATTTTAAATGGTCCTGACCACTAAGCAACAGTGCCCACATCATCCAATCGGTCATAAAAGGTTTTCTGAAAAAATATTTTAGAAGGTCTGGTGCTACACCTCGTACGCACTGACCCCTAAGCAACAGTGGCCACACCATCCAATCGGTGGTAAAAAGTTTTCTGAAAAAATATTTTAGTTGGTCTGGTGCTGCACCTCGCACGCTCTGACCACTATGCAGCAGTTTACACACCATCCAATCGGTGGTAATATGTTTTCTGAAAAAAGGATTTTAGAAGGTCTGTTGCTATTAAATTGGTTTTAAAAAGTTTTCTGAAAAAATATTTTAGGTGGACCTGATCACTAAGCAACTGTGGCCACACCTTTCAATCGGTGGTAGAAAATTTTCTGAAAAAATATTTTAGATGGTCCGTTGCTACACGTCCCACGCACTGAAAACCAAGCAACAGTTCCCCTCCATCCAATTGGTGCTAAAAGGTTTTCTGTAAAAATATTTTAGTTGGTCTGGTGTTGCACGTCGCACGCACTGACCACTAAGCAACAGTTTTCGCACCATCCAATTGGTGGTAAAAGGTTTTTGAAGAAAATATTTTAAATGGTCCTGACCACTAAGCAACAGTGCCCACATCATCCAATCGGTCATAAAAGGTTTTCTGAAAAAATATTTTAGAAGGTCTGGTGCTACACCTCGCATGCACTGACCACTAAGCAACAGTGGCCACACCATCCAATCGGTGGTAAAAGGTTTTCTGAAAAAATATTCTAGATGATCCTGACCACTAAGCAACAGTGGCCACACCATCCAATCGGTGGTAAAAGATTTTCTGAAAAAATATTTTAGATGGTCCTGACCACTAAGCAACAGTGGCCACACCATCTAATCGGTGTGGTCTTCTGTAAAATAGTTTAGATGGCCTGGCGCTGTACCTCGCATGCTCTGACCACTACGCAGCAGTTTACACACCATCCAATCGGTGGTAAAATGTTTTCTGAAAAAAATATTTTAGATGGTCTGTTGCTACACGTCGCACGCACTGAAAACCAAGCAACAGTTCTCCTCCATCCAATTGGTGGTAAAAGGTTTTCTGTAAAAATATTTTAGTTGGTCTGGTGTTGCACGTCGCACGCACTGACCACTAAGCAACAGTTTTCGCACCATCCTATTGGTGGTAAAAGGTTTTGAAAAAAATATTTTAAATGGTAATGACCACTAAGCAACAGTGCCCACATCATCCAATCGGTCATAAAAGGTTTTCTGAAAAAATATTTTAGAAAGTCTGGTGCTACACCTCGTACGCACTGACCTCTAAGCAACAGTGGCCACACCATCCAATCGGTGGTAAAAGGTTTTCTGAAAAAATATTCTAGATGATCCTGACCACTAAGCAACAGTGGCCACACCATCCAATCGGTGGTTAAAGGTTTTCTGAAAAAATATTTTGGATGGTCCTGACCACTTAGCAACAGTGGCCACACCATGCATTCGGTAGTAAAATGTTTTCTGAAAAAAAGATTTTAGAAGGTCTGCTGCTACACGTCGCACGCACTGAAAGCCAAGCAACAGTTCCCCTCCATCCAATTGGTGGTAAAAGGTTTTCTGTAAAAATATTTTAGTTGGTCTGGTGTTGCACGTCGCACGCACTGACCACTAAGCAACAGTTTTCCCACCATCCAATTGGTGGTAAAAGGTTTTTGAAAAAATATTTTAAATGGTCCTGACCACTAAGCAACAGTGCCCACATCATCCAATCGGTCATAAAAGGTTTTCTGAAAAAATATTTTAGAAGGTCTGGTGCTACACCTCGTACGCACTGACCCCTAAGCAACAGTGGCCACACCATCCAATCGGTGGTAAAAGGTTTTCTGAAAAAATATTCTAGATGATCCTGACCACTAAGCAACAGTGGCCACACCATCCAATCGGTGGTTAAAGGTTTTCTGAAAAAATATTTTGGATGGTCCTGACCACTAAGCAACAGTGGCCACACCATGCATTCGGTAGTAAAATGTTTTCTGAAAAAAAGATTTTAGAAGGTCTGCTGCTACACGTCGCACGCACTGAAAGCCAAGCAACAGTTCCCCTCCATCCAATTGGTGGTAAAAGGTTTTCTGTAAAAATATTTTAGTTGGTCTGGTGTTGCACGTCGCACGCACTGACCACTAAGCAACAGTTTTCCCACCATCCAATTGGTGGTAAAAGGTTTTTGAAAAAATATTTTAAATGGTCCTGACCACTAAGCAACAGTGCCCACATCATCCAATCGGTCATAAAAGGTTTTCTGAAAAAATATTTTAGAAGGTCTGGTGCTACACCTCGTACGCACTGACCCCTAAGCAACAGTGGCCACACCATCCAATCGGTGGTAAAAAGTTTTCTGAAAAAATATTTTAGTTGGTCTGGTGCTGCACCTCGCACGCTCTGACCACTATGCAGCAGTTTACACACCATCCAATCGGTGGTACTATGTTTTCTGAAAAAAGGATTTTAGAAGGTCTGTTGCTATTAAATTGGTTTTAAAAAGTTTTCTGAAAAAATATTTTAGGTGGACCTGATCACTAAGCAACTGTGGCCACACCTTTCAATCGGTGGTAGAAAATTTTCTGAAAAAATATTTTAGATGGTCCGTTGCTACACGTCCCACGCACTGAAAACCAAGCAACAGTTCCCCTCCATCCAATTGGTGCTAAAAGGTTTTCTGTAAAAATATTTTAGTTGGTCTGGTGTTGCACGTCGCACGCACTGACCACTAAGCAACAGTTTTCGCACCATCCAATTGGTGGTAAAAGGTTTTTGAAGAAAATATTTTAAATGGTCCTGACCACTAAGCAACAGTGCCCACATCATCCAATCGGTCATAAAAGGTTTTCTGAAAAAATATTTTAGAAGGTCTGGTGCTACACCTCGCATGCACTGACCACTAAGCAACAGTGGCCACACCATCCAATCGGTGGTAAAAGGTTTTCTGAAAAAATATTCTAGATGATCCTGACCACTAAGCAACAGTGGCCACACCATCCAATCGGTGGTAAAAGATTTTCTGAAAAAATATTTTAGATGGTCCTGACCACTAAGCAACAGTGGCCACACCATCTAATCGGTGTGGTCTTCTGTAAAATAGTTTAGATGGCCTGGCGCTGTACCTCGCATGCTCTGACCACTACGCAGCAGTTTACACACCATCCAATCGGTGGTAAAATGTTTTCTGAAAAAAATATTTTAGATGGTCTGTTGCTACACGTCGCACGCACTGAAAACCAAGCAACAGTTCTCCTCCATCCAATTGGTGGTAAAAGGTTTTCTGTAAAAATATTTTAGTTGGTCTGGTGTTGCACGTCGCACGCACTGACCACTAAGCAACAGTTTTCGCACCATCCTATTGGTGGTAAAAGGTTTTTGAAAAAAATATTTTAAATGGTAATGACCACTAAGCAACAGTGCCCACATCATCCAATCGGTCATAAAAGGTTTTCTGAAAAAATATTTTAGAAAGTCTGGTGCTACACCTCGTACGCACTGACCCCTAAGCAACAGTGGCCACACCATCCAATCGGTGGTAAAAGGTTTTCTGAAAAAATATTCTAGATGATCCTGACCACTAAGCAACAGTGGCCACACCATCCAATCGGTGGTTAAAGGTTTTCTGAAAAAATATTTTGGATGGTCCTGACCACTTAGCAACAGTGGCCACACCATGCATTCGGTAGTAAAACGTTTTCTGAAAAAAAGATTTTAGAAGGTCTGCTGCTACACGTCGCACGCACTGAAAGCCAAGCAACTGTTCCCCTCCATCCAATTGGTGGTAAAAGGTTTTCTGTAAAAATATTTTAGTTGGTCTGGTGTTGCACGTCGCACGCACTGACCACTAAGCAACAGTTTTCCCACCATCCAATTGGTGGTAAAAGGTTTTTGAAAAAAATATTTTAAATGGTCCTGACCACTAAGCAACAGTGCCCACATCATCCAATCGGTCATAAAAGGTTTTCTGAAAAAATATTTTAGAAGGTCTGGTGCTACACCTCGTACGCACTGACCCCTAAGCAACAGTGGCCACACCATCCAATCGGTTGTAAAAGATTTTCTGAAAAAATATTCTAGATGATCCTGACCACTAAGCAACAGTGGCCACACCATCCAATCGGTGGTTAAAGGTTTTCTGAAAAAATATTTTGGATGGTCCTGACTACTAAGCAACAGTGGCCACACCATCCATTCGGTAGTAAAATGTTTTCTGAAAAAAAGATTTTAGAAGGTCTGTCAAGCAACAGTTCCCCTCCATCCAATTGGTGGTAAAAAGTTTTCTGAAAAAATATTTTAGGTTTACCTGACCACTAAGCAATAGTGGCCACACCTTCCATTCGGTGGTAGAAAATTTTCTGAAAAAATATTTTAGAAGATTTGGTGCTACACGTCGCACGCACTGAAAACTAACCAACAGTTTCCACGCCATCCAATCGGTGGTTAAAGGTTTTCTGAAAAAATATTTTGGATGGTCCTGACCACTAAGCAACAGTGGCCACACCATGCATTCGGTAGTAAAATGTTTTCTGAAAAAAAGATTTTAGAAGGTCTGTTGCTACACGTCGCACGCACTGAAAGCCAAGCAACAGTTCCCCTCCATCCAATTGGTGGTAAAAAGTTTTCTGAAAAAATATTTTAGGTTTAACTGACCACTAAGCAACAGTGGTCAAACCTTCCAATCGGTGGTAGAAAATTTTCTGAAAAAATATTTTAGAAGGTCTGGTGCTACACGTCGCACGCACTGAAAACTAACCAACAGTTTCCACACCATCTAATCGGTGGTAAAAGAATTTCTGAGAAAATATTTTAGAAGTTCTGGTGCTACACGTCGCACGCACTGAAAACTAACCGACAGTTTCCACACCATCCAATCGGTGGTTGAAGGTTTTCTGTAAAAATATTTTAGATGGTCCTGACCACTAAGCAACAGTGGCCACACCGTCCAA
This sequence comes from Xylota segnis, assembly GCA_963583995.1. Taxonomy (NCBI): domain Eukaryota; kingdom Metazoa; phylum Arthropoda; class Insecta; order Diptera; family Syrphidae; genus Xylota; species Xylota segnis. Next base: position 88,592,583 of record OY757236.1, on the reverse strand, counting down.
TCGGTGGTAAAATGTTTTAAAAAAAAAAGATTTTAGAAGGGCTAGTGCTACACGTCGCACGCACCGAAAACCAAGCAACAGTTTCCTTACCATCCCATCGAGGGTAAAAGGTTTTCTGAAAAATTATTTTAGGTGGTCCTGACCACTAAGCAACAGTGGCCACACCATTCAATCGGTGGTAAAAGGTTTAATAAAAAAATATTTAAGAAGGTCTGGTGCTGCACCTCGCACGCTCTGACCACTATGCAAGAGTTTACACACCATCATATCGGTGGTAAAAGGATTTCTGAAATAATATTTTAGATGGTCCTGGCCACTAAGCAATAGTGTCCACACCATCCAATCGGTGGTAAAAGGTTTTCTGAAAAAAATATTTTAGATGGTTTGGTTTTGCACGTCGCACGCACTGAAAACTAACCAACAGTTTCCACACCATCCAATCAGTGGTTAAAAGTTTTCTGAAAAAATATTTTAGATGGTCCTGACCACTAAGTAACAGTGGCCACACCATCCAATCGGTGGTAAAAGGTTTTCTGAAAAAATATTCTAGATGGTACTGACCACTAAGCAACAGTGGCCACACCATCCAATCGGTTTTAAAAGGTTTTCTGAAAAAATATCTTAAAAGGTCTTGTGTTGCACCTTGCACGCACTGACCACTACGCAACAGTTTCCACACCATCCAATTGGTGGTAAAAGATTTTCTGAAAAAATATTTTAGATGTTCCTGACCACTAAGCAACAGTGGCCACACCATCTAATCGGTGTGGTTTTCTGGAATATATTTTAGATCGTCTGGTGCTGCACCTTGCACGCTCTGACCACTAAGCAACAGTTTCCACACCATCCAATCGGTGGTAAAAGGTTTTCTGTAAAAATATTTTAGTTGGTCTGGTGTTGCACCTCACACGCACTGACCACTTAGCAACAGTTTTCGCACCATCCAATTGGTGGTAAAAGGTTTCTGAAAAAATATTTTAGATAGTCCTGACCACTAAGCAACAGTGGCCACACCATCCAATCAGTGGTAAAATGTTTTCTAACAAAATATTTTAGATGGTCCTGACCACTAAGCAACAGTGGCCACACCATCCAATCGGTGGTAAAAGAATTTCTGAAAAAAAGATTTTAGAAGGTCTGTTGCTACACGTCGCACGCACTGAAAACTAACCGACAGTTTCCACACCATCCAATCGGTGGTTGAAGGTTTTCTGAAAAAATATTTTAGATGGTCCTGACCACTAAGCAACAGTGGCCACACCGTCCAATCTTTGGTAAAATGTTTTAAAAAAAAAAAGATTTTAGAAGGCCTAGTGCTACACGTCGCACGCACAGAAAACCAAGCAACAGTTTCCACACCATCCCATCGAGGGTAAAAGGTTTTCTGAAAAATTATTTTAGGTGGTCCTGACCACTAAGCAACAGTGGCCACACCATTCAATCGGTGGTAAAAGATTTTCTGAAAAAATATTTTGGATGGTCCTGACCACTAAGCAACAGTGGCCACACCATCCAATCAGTGGTAAAATGTTTTCAAAAAAAATATTTTGTATGGTCCTGACCACTAAGCAACAGTGGCCACACCATCCAATCGGTTTTAAAAGGTTTTCTGAAAAAATATCTTAAAAGGTCTTGTGTTGCACCTTGCACGCACTGACCACTACGCAACAGTTTCCACACCATCCAATTGGTGGTAAAAGATTTTCTGAAAAAATATTTTAGATGTTCCTGACCACTAAGCAACAGTGGCCACACCATTCAATCGGTGGTAAAAGATTTTCTGAAAAAATATTTTGGATGGTCCTGACCACTAAGCAACAGTGGCCACACCATCCAATCGGTGGTAAAAGGTTTTCTGAAAAAATATTCTAGATGGTACTGACCACTAAGCAACAGTGGCCACACCATCCAATCGGTTTTAAAAGGTTTTCTGAAAAAATATCTTAAAAGGTCTTGTGTTGCACCTTGCACGCACTGACCACTACGCAACAGTTTCCACACCATCCAATTGGTGGTAAAAGATTTTCTGAAAAAATATTTTAGATGTTCCTGACCACTAAGCAACAGTGGCCACACCATCTAATCGGTGTGGTTTTCTGGAATATATTTTAGATCGTCTGGTGCTGCACCTTGCACGCTCTGACCACTAAGCAACAGTTTCCACACCATCCAATCGGTGGTAAAAGGTTTTCTGTAAAAATATTTTAGTTGGTCTGGTGTTGCACCTCACACGCACTGACCACTTAGCAACAGTTTTCGCACCATCCAATTGGTGGTAAAAGGTTTTTGAAAAAAATATTTTAAATGGTCCTGACCACTAAGCAACAGTGCCCACATCATCCAATCGGTCATAAAAGGTTTTCTGAAAAAATATTTTAGAAGGTCTGGTGCTACACCTCGTACGCACTGACCCCTAAGCAACAGTGGCCACACCATCCAATCGGTGGTAAAAGGTTTTCTGAAAAAATATTCTAGATGATCCTGACCACTAAGCAACAGTTTCCATACCATCCAATCGGGGGTAAAAGATTTTCTGAAAAAATATTTTAGATGGTCCTGACCACTAAGCAACAGTGGCCACACCATCAAATCGGTGGTAAAATGTTTTCCAAAAAAAAAAATTTAAATGGTCTAGTGCTACACGTCGCACGCACCGAAAACCAAGCAACAGTTTCCACACCATCCAATCAAGGGTAAAAGGTTTTCTGAAAAAATATTTTAGATGGTCCTGACCACTAAGCAACAGTGGCCAAACCATCCAATCGAAGGTAAAATGTTTTCAAAATAAAAAAATTTTAGATGGGCTAGTGCTACACGTCGCACGCACCGAAAACCAAGCAACAGTTTCCACACCATCCAATCGAGGGTAAAAGGTTTTCTGAAAAAATATTTTAGGTGGTCCTGACCACTAAGCAACAGTGGCCACACCATTCAATCGGTGGTAAAAGATTTTCTGAAAAAATATTTTAGATAGTCCTGACCACTAAGCAACAGTGGCCACACCATCCAATCAGTGGTAAAATGTTTTCTAACAAAATATTTTAGATGGTCCTGACCACTAAGCAACAGTGGCCACACCATCCAATCGGTGGTAAAAGAATTTCTGAAAAAAAGATTTTAGAAGGTCTGTTGCTACACGTCGCACGCACTGAAAACTAACCGACAGTTTCCACACCATCCAATCGGTGGTTGAAGGTTTTCTGAAAAAATATTTTAGATGGTCCTGACCACTAAGCAACAGTGGCCACACCGTCCAATCTTTGGTAAAATGTTTTAAAAAAAAAAAGATTTTAGAAGGCCTAGTGCTACACGTCGCACGCACAGAAAACCAAGCAACAGTTTCCACACCATCCCATCGAGGGTAAAAGGTTTTCTGAAAAATTATTTTAGGTGGTCCTGACCACTAAGCAACAGTGGCCACACCATTCAATCGGTGGTAAAAAGTTTTCTGAAAAAATATTTTAGGTGGACCTGACCACTAAGCAACAGTGGCCACACCTTCCAATCGGTGGTAGAAAATTTTCTCAAAAAATCATTTAGAAGGTCTGTTGCTACACGTCGCACGCACTGAAAGCCAAGCAACAGTTCCCCTCCATCCAATTGGTGGTAAAAGGTTTTCTGTAAAAATATTTTAGTTGGTCTGGTGTTGCACGTCGCACGCACTGACCACTAAGCAACAGTTTTCGCACCATCCAATTGGTGGTAAAAGGTCTTTGAAAAAAATATTTTAAATGGTCCTGACCACTAAGCAACAGTGCCCACATCATCCAATCGGTCATAAAAGATTTTCTGAAAAAATATTTTAGAAGGTCTGGTGCTACACCTCGTACGCACTGACCCCTAAGCAACAGTGGCCACACCATCCAATCGGTGGTAAAAGATTTTTTGAAAAAATATTCTAGATGATCCTGACCACTAAGCAACAGTGGCCACACCATCCAATCGGTGGTTAAAGGTTTCCTGAAAAAATATTTTGGATGGTCCTGACCACTAAGCAAACAGTGGCCACACCATCCATTCGGAAGTAAAATGTTTTCTGAAAAAAAGATTTTAGAAGGTCTGTCAAGCAACAGTTCCCCTCCATCCAATTGGTGGTAAAAAGTTTTCTGAAAAAATATTTTAGGTTTACCTGACCACTAAGCAATAGTGGCCACACCTTCCATTCGGTGGTAGAAAATGTTCTGAAAAAATATTTTAGAAGATTTGGTGCTACACGTCGCACGCACAGAAAACTAACCAACAGTTTCCACACCATTTAATTGGTGGTTAAAGGTTTTCTGAAAAAATATTTTGGATGGTCCTGAAAACTAAGCAACAGTGGCCACACCATGCATTCGGTAGTAAAATGTTTTCTGAAAAAAAGATTTTAGAAGGTCTGTTGCTACACGTCGCACGCACTGAAAGCCAAGCAACAGTTCCCCTCCATCCAATTGGTGGTAAAAAGTTTTCTGAAAAAATATTTTAGGTTTACCTGACCACTAAGCAACAGTGGTCAAACCTTCCAATCGGTGGTAGAAAATGTTCTGAAAAAATATTTTAGAAGGTCTGGTGCTACACGTCGCACGCACTGAAAACTAACCGACAGTTTCCACACCATCCAATCGGTGGTTGAAGGTTTTCTGAAAAAATATTTTAGATGGTCCTGACCACTAAGCAACAGTGGCCACACCGTCCAATCGGTGGTAAAATGTTTTAAAAAAAAAAAGATTTTAGAAGGCCTAGTGCTACACGTCGCACGCACCGAAAACCAAGCAACAGTTTCCACACCATCCCATCGAGGGTAAAAGGTTTTCAAAAAAAATATTTTAGATGGTCCTGACCACTACGCAACAGTGGCCACACCATTCAATCGGTGGTAAAAGATTTTCTGAAAAAATATTTTGGATGGTCCTGACCACTAAGAAACAGTGGCCACACCATCCAATCAGTGGTAAAATGTTTTAAAAAAAAATATTTTAGATGGTCCTGACCACTACGCAACAGTTTACACACCATTCAATCGGTGGTAAAATGTTTTCTGAAAAAATGATTTTAGAAGGTCTGTTGCTACACGTCGCACGCACTGAAAACCAAGCAACAGTTCCCCTCCATCCAATTGGTGGTAAAAAGTTTTCTGAAAAAATATTTTATGTGGACCTGACCACTAAGCAACAGTGGCCACACCTTCCAATCGGTGGTAGAAAATTTTGTGAAAAAATATTTTAGAAGGTCTGTTGCTACACGTCGCACGCACTGAAAACCAAGCAACAGTTCCCCTCCATCCAATTGGTGGTAAAAAGTTTTCTGAAAAAATATTTTAGGTGGACCTGACCACTAAGCAACAGTGGCCAAACCTTCCAATCGGTGGTAGAAAATTTTGTGAAAAAATATTTTAGAAGGTCTGTTGCTACACGTCGCACGCACTGAAAACCAAGCAACAGTTCCCCTCCATCCAATTGGTGGTAAAAAGTTTTCTGAAAAAATATTTTAGGTGGACCTGACCACTAAGCAACAGTGGCCAAACCTTCCAATCGGTGGTAGAAAATTTTCTGAAAAAATATTTTAGAAGGTCTGGTGCTACACGTCGCACGCACTGAAAACTAACCGACAGTTTCCACACCATCCAATCGGTGGTTGAAGGTTTTCTGAAAAATTATTTTAGGTGATCCTGACCACTAAGCAACAGTGGCCACACCATTCAATCGGTGGTAAAAGATTTTCTGAAAAAATATTTTGGATGGTCCTGACCACTAAGCAACAGTGGCCACACCATCCAATCAGTGGTAAAATGTTTTCAAAAAAAATATTTTAAGTTGGTCCTGACCACTACGCAACAGTGGCCACACCATCCAATCGGTGGTAAAAGGTTTTCTGAAAAAATATTTTAGATGGTCTGGTGCTGTACCTCGCATGCTCTGACCACTACGCAGCAGTTTACACACCATCCAATCGGTGGTAAAAAGATTTCTGGAAAAATATTTTTGAGGGTTTGGTGCTACACGTCGCACGCACTGAAAACTAACCAGCAGTTTCCACACCATCCAATCGGTGGTAAAAGGTTTTCTGAAAAAATATTTTAGATGGTCCTGACCACTAAGCAACAGTGGCCACACCATCCAATCTGTGGTAAAAGGATTTCCGAAAAAATATTTTAGAAGGTTTGGAGCTACACGTCGCATCCACTGAAAACTAACCAGCAGTTTCCACTCCATCCAATCGGTGGTAAAATGTTTTCTGAAAAAAAGATTTTAGAAAGTCTGTTGCTACACGTCGCACGAACTGAAAATCAAGCAACAGTTTCCCCACCATCCAATCGGTGGTAAAAAGTTTTCTGAAAAAATATTTAAGGTGGAATTGACCACTAAGCAACAATGGCCACACCATCCAATCGGTGGTAAAATGTTTTCCAAAAAAAAAAATTTTAATGGTCTAGTGCTACACGTCACACGCACCGAAAACCAAGCAGCAGTTTCCACACCATCGAATCGAGGGTAAAAGGTTTTCTGAAAAAATATTTTAGATGGTCCTGACCACTAAGCAACAGTGGCCAAACCATCCAATCGGTGGTAAAATGTTTTCTGAAAAAAAGATTTTAGAAAGTCTGTTGCTACACGTCGCACGAACTGAAAATCAAGCAACAGTTTCCCCACCATCCAATCGGTGGTAAAAAGTTTTCTGAAATAATATTTACGGTGGAATTGACCACTAAGCAACAATGGCCACACCATTCAATCGGTGGTAAAATGTTTTCTGAAAAAAAGATTTTAGAAGGTCTGTTGCTACACGTCGCACGCACTGAAAACCAAGCAACAGTTCCCCTCCATCCAATTGGTGGTAAAAAGTTTTCTGAAAAAATATTTTAGGTGGACCTGACCACTAAGCAACAGTGGCCACACCTTCCAATCGGTGGTAGAAAATTTTATGAAAAAATATTTTATAAGGTCTGTTGCTACACGTCGCAAGCACTGAAAACCAAGCAACAGTTCCCCTCCATCCAATTGGTGGTAAAAAGTTTTCTGAAAAAATATTTTAGGTGGACCTGACCACTAAGCAACAGTGGCCAAACCTTCCAATCGGTGGTAGAAAATTTTCTGAAAAAATATTTTAGAAGGTCTGGTGCTACACGTCGCACGCACTGAAAACTAACCAACAGTTTCCACACCATCCAATCGGTGGTTGAAGGTTTTCTGAAAAAATATTTTAGATGGTCCTAACCACTAAGCAACAGTGGCCACACCGTCCAATCGGTGGTAAAATGTTTTAAAAAAAAAAGATTTTAGAAGGCCTAGTGCTACACGTCGCACGCACCGAAAACCAAGCAACAGTTTCCGCACCATCCCATCGAGGGTAAAAGGTTTTCTGAAAAATTATTTTAGGTGGTCCTGACCAATAAGCAACAGTGGCCACACCATTCAATCGGTGGTAAAAGATTTTCTGAAAAATATTTTGGATGGTCCTGACCACTAAGCAACAGTCGCCACACCATGCATTCGGTAGTAAAATGTTTTCTGAAAAAAAGATTTTAGAAGGTCTGTTGCTACACGTCGCACGCCTTGAAAGCCAAGCAACAGTTCCCCTCCATCCAATTGGTGGTAAAAAGTTTTCTGAAAAATATTTTAGGTTTACCTGACCACTAAGCAACAGTGGCCACACCATCCAATCGGTGGTAAAAGGATTTCTGAAAAAATATTTTAGAAGGTTTGGTGCTACACGTCGCACGCACTGAAAACTAACCAGCAGTTTCCACTCCATCCAATCGGTGGTAAAATGTTTTCTGAAAAAAAGATTTTAGAAAGTCTGTTGCTACACGTCGCACGAACTGAAAATCAAGCAAGAGTTTCCCCACCATCCAATCGGTGGTAAAAAGTTTTCTGAAAAAATATTTAAGGTGGAATTGACCACTAAGCAACAATGGCCACACCATCCAATCGGTGGTAAAATGTTTTCCAAAAAAAAAAATTTTAATGGTCTAGTGCTACACGTCGCACGCACCGAAAACCAAGCAGCAGTTTCCACACCATCGAATCGAGGGTAAAAGGTTTTCTGAAAAAATATTTTAGATGGTCCTGACCACTAAGCAACAGTGGCCAAACCATCCAATCGGTGTTAAAATGTTTTCAAAAAAAAAAAAATTTAGATGGTCTAGTGCTACACGCCGCACGCACTGAAAACTAACCAGCAGTTTCCACACCATCCAATCGGTGGTAAAAGGTTTTCTGAAAAAATATTTTAGATGGTCCTGACCACTAAGCAACAGTGGCCACACCATCCAATCTGTGGTAAAAGGATTTCCGAAAAAATATTTTAGAAGGTTTGGAGCTACACGTCGCACTCACTGAAAACTAACCAGCAGTTTCCACTCCATCCAATCGGTGGTAAAATGTTTTCTGAAAAAAAGATTTTAGAAAGTCTGTTGCTACACGTCGCACGAACTGAAATTCAAGCAACAGTTTCCCCACCATCCAATCGGTGGTAAAAAGTTTTCTGAAAAAATATTTAAGGTGGAATTGACCACTAAGCAACAGTGGCCACACCATCCAATCAGTGGTAAAATGTTTTCAAAAAAAATATTTTAGATGGTCCTGACCACTACGCAACAGTGGCCACACCATCCAATAGGTGGTAAAAGGTTTTCTGAAAAAATATTTTAGATGGTCTGGTGCTGTACCTCGCATGCTCTGACCACTACGCAGCAGTTTACACACCATCCAATCGGTGGTAAAAAGATTTCTGAAAAAATATTTTTGAGGGTTTGGTGCTACACGTCGCACGCACTGAAAATTAACCAGCAGTTCCCACACCATCCAATCGGTGGTAAAAGGTTTTCTGAAAAAATATTTTAGATGGTCCCGACCACTAAGCAACAGTGGCCACACCATCCAATCGGTGGTAAAAGGATTTCTGAAAAAATATTTTAGAAGGTTTGGTGCTACACGTCGCACGCACTGAAAACTAACCAGCAGTTTCCACTCCATCCAATCGGTGGTAAAATGTTTTCTGAAAAAAAGATTTTAGAAAGTCTGTTGCTACACGTCGCACGAACTGAAAATCAAGCAACAGTTTCCCCACCATCCAATCGGTGGTAAAAAGTTTTCTGAAAAAATATTTAAGGTGGAATTGACCACTAAGCAACAATGGCCACACCATCCAATCGGTGGTAAAATGTTTTCCAAAAACAAAAAATTTAAATGGTCTAGTGCTACACGCCGCACGCACCGAAAACCAAGCAACAGTTTCCACACCATCGAATCGAGGGTAAAAGGTTTTCTGAAAAAATATTTTAGTTGGTCTATTGTTGCACGTCGCACGCACTGACCACTAAGCAACAGTTTTCGCACCATCCAATTGGTGGTAAAAGGTTTTCTGAAAAAATATTCTAGATGATCCCGACCACTAAGCAACAGTGGCCACACCATCCAATCGGTGGTAAAAGATTTTCTGAAAAAATATTTTAGATGGTCCTGACCACTAAGCAGCAGTTTACACACCATCCAATCGGTGGTTAAAGGTTTTCTGAAAAAATATTTTGGATGGTCCTGACCACTAAGCAACAGTGGCCACACCATCCATTCGGTAGTAAAAGGATTTCTGAAAAAAGATTTTAGAAGGTCTGTTGGTACACGTCGCACGCACTGAAAGCCAAGCAACAGTTCCCCTCCATCCAATTGGTGGTAAAAAGTTTTCTGAAAAAATATTTTAGGTTTACCTGACCACTAAGCAACAGTTGCCAAACCTTCCAATCGGTGGTAGAAAATTTTCTGAAAAAATATTTTAGAAGGTCTGGTGCTACACGTCGTATGCACTGAAAACTAACCAACAGTTTCCACACCATCCAATCGGTGGTAAAAGAATTTCTGAGAAAATATTTTAGAAGGTCTGGTGCTACACGTCGCACGCACTGAAAACTAACCGACAGTTTCCACACCATCCAATCGGTGGTTGAAGGTTTTCTGAAAAAATATTTTAGATGGTCCTGACCACTAAGCAACAGTGGCCAAACCGTCCAATCGGTGGTAGAAAATTTTCTGAAAAAATATTTTAGAAGGTCTGGTGCTACACGTCTCACGCACTGAAAACTAACCGACAGTTTCCACACCATCCCATCGAGGGTAAAAGGTTTTCTGAAAAAATATTTTAGGTGGTCTTGACCACTAAGCAACAGTGGCCACACCATTCAATCGGTGGTAAAAGATTTTCTGAAAAAATATTTTAGATGGTCCTGACCACGAAGCAACAGTGGCCACACCATCCAATCAGTGGTAAAATGTTTTCTAAACAAATATTTTAGATGGTCCTGACCACTACGCAACAGTGGCCACACCATCCAATCGGTGGTAAAGTGTTTTCTGAACAAATATTTTAGATGGTCTGGTGCTGTACCCCGCATGCTCTAACCACTACGCAGCAGTTTCCACACCATCCAATCGGTGGTTAAAGGTTTTCTGAAAAAATATTTTAGATGGTCCTGACCATTAAGCAACAGTGGCCACACCATCCAATCGGTGGTAAAAGGATTTCTGAAAAAAAGATTTTAGAAGGTCTGTTGCTACACGTCGCACGCACTGAAAACCAAGCAACAGTTCCCCTCCATTAAATTGGTGGTGAAAAGTTTTCTGAAAAAATATTTTAGGTGAACCTGACCACTAAGCAGCAGTGGCCACACCTTCCAATCGGTGGTAGAAAATTTTCTGAAAAAATATTTTAGAAGGTCTGGTGCTACACGTCGCACGCACTGAAAACTAACCAACAGTTTCCACACCATCCAATCGGTGGTTAAAGGTTTTCTGAAAAAAATATTTTAGTTGGTCTGGTGCTGCACCTCGCACGCTCTGACCACTACGCAAGAGTTTACACACCATCCAATCGGTGGCAAAATGTTTCCTGAAAAAAAGATTTTAGCAGGTCTGTTGCTACACGTCGCACGCACTGAAAACCAAGCAACAGTTTCCCACCATCCAATCGGTGGTAAAAAGTTTTCTGACAAAATATTTTAGTTGGTCTGGTGCTGCACTTCGCACGCTCTGACCACTACGCAACAGTTTACACACCATCCAATCGGTGGTAAAATGTTTTCTGAAAAAAAGATTTTAGAAGGTCTGTTGCTACACGTCGCACGCACTGAAAACCAAGCAACAGTTTCCACACCATCCAATCGAGGGTAAAAGGTTTTCTGAAAAAATATTTTAGGTGAAATTGACCACTAAGCAACAATGGCCACACCATCCAATCGGTGGTAAAATGTTTTCCAAAAAAAAAATTTTAAATGGTCTAGTGCTACACGTCACACGCACCGAAAACCAAGCAACAGTTTCCACACCATCGAATCGAGGGTAAAAGGTTTTCTGAAAAAATATTTTGGATGGTCCTGACCACTAAGCAGCAGTGGCCAAACCATCCAATCGGTGGTAAAATGTTTTCTGAAAAAAAGATTTTAGAAAGTCTGTTGCTACACGTCGCACGAACTGAAAATCAAGCAACAGTTTCCCCACCATCCAATCGGTGGTAAAAAGTTTTCTGAAAAAATATTTAAGGTGGAATTGACCACTAAGCAACAATGGCCACACCATCCAATCGGTGGTAAAATGTTTTCCAAAAAAAAAAATTTAAATGGTCTAGTGCTACACGCCGCACGCACCGAAAACCAAGCAACAGTTTCCACACCATCGAATCGAGGGTAAAAGGTTTTCTGAAAAAATATTTTAGTTGGTCTATTGTTGCACGTCGCACGCACTGACCACTAAGCAACAGTTTTCGCACCATCCAATTGGTGGTAAAAGGTTTTTGAAAAGAATATTTTAAATGGTCCTGACCACTAAGCAACAGTGCCCACATCATCCAATCGGTCATAAAAGGTTTTCTGAAAAAATATTTTAGAAGGTCTGGTGCTACAACTCGCACGCACTGACCACTAAGCAACAGTGGCCACACCATCCAATCGGTGGTAAAAGGTTTTCTGAAAAAATATTCTAGATGATCCTGACCACTAAGCAACAGTGGCCACACCATCCAATCGGTCATAAAAGGTTTTCTGAAAAAATATTTTAGAAGGTCTGGTGCTACACGTCTCACACACTGAAAACTAACCGACAGTTTCCACACCATCCCATCGAGGGTAAAAGGTTTTCTGAAAAAATATTTTAGGTGGTCTTGACCACTAAGCAACAGTGGCCACACCATTCAATCGGTGGTAAAAGATTTTCTGAAAAAATATTTTATATGGTCCTGACCACTAAGCAACAGTGGCCACACCATCCAATCAGTGGTAAAATGTTTTCTAAACAAATATTTTAGATGGTCCTGACCACTACGCAACAGTGGCCACACCATCCAATCGGTGGTAAAGTGTTTTCTGAACAAATATTTTAGATGGTCTGGTGCTGTACCCCGCATGCTCTAACCACTACGCAGCAGTTTCCACACCATCCAATCGGTGGTTAAAGGTTTTCTGAAAAAATATTTTAGATGGTCCTGACCATTAAGCAACAGTGGCCACACCATCCAATCGGTGGTAAAAGGATTTCTGAAAAAAAGATTTTAGAAGGTCTGTTGCTACACGTCGCACGCACTGAAAACCAAGCAACAGTTCCCCTCCATTAAATTGGTGGTGAAAAGTTTTCTGAAAAAATATTTTAGTTGGTCTGGTGCTGCACCTCGCACGCTCTGACCACTACGCAAGAGTTTACACACCATCCAATCGGTGGCAAAATGTTTCCTGAAAAAAAGATTTTAGCAGGTCTGTTGCTACACGTCGCACGCACTGAAAACCAAGCAACAGTTTCCCACCATCCAATCGGTGGTAAAAAGTTTTCTGAAAAAATATTTTAGTTGGTCTGGTGCTGCAAGTCGCACGCTCTGACCACTACGCAAGAGTTTACACACCATCCAATCGGTGGCAAAATGTTTCCTGAAAAAAAGATTTTAGCAGGTCTGTTGCTATACGTCGCACGCACTGAAAACTAACCAACAGTTTCCACACCATCCAATCGGTGGTTAAAGGTTTTCTGAAAAAAATATTTTAGTTGGTCTGGTGCTGCACCTCGCACGCTCTGACCACTACGCAAGAGTTTACACACCATCCAATCGGTGGCAAAATGTTTCCTGAAAAAAAGATTTTAGCAGGTCTGTTGCTACACGTCGCACGCACTGAAAACTAACCAACAGTTTCCACACCATCCAATCGGTGGTTAAAGGTTTTCTGAAAAAAATATTTTAGTTGGTCTGGTGCTGCACCTCGCACGCTCTGACCACTACGCAAGAGTTTAGACACCATCCAATCGGTGGCAAAATGTTTCCTGAAAAAAAGATTTTAGCAGGTCTGTTGCTACACGTCGCACGCACTGAAAACCAAGCAACAGTTCCCCTCCATTAAATTGGTGGTAAAAAGTTTTCTGAAAAAATATTTTAGGTGGACCTGACCACTAAGCAACAGTGGCCACACCATTCAATCGGTGGTAAAAGATTTTCTGAAAAAATATTTTAGGTGGACCTGACCACTAAGCAACAGTGGCCACACCATTCAATCGGTGGTAAAAGATTTTCTGAAAAAATATTTTAGATGGTCCTGACCACTAAGCAACAGTGGCCACACCTTCCAATCGGTGGTAGAAAATTTTCTGAAAAAATATTTTAGAAGGTCTGGTGCTGCAGCTCGCACGCTCTGACCACTACGCAACAGTTTACACACCATCCAATCGGTGGTAAAATGTTTCCTGAAAAAAAGATTTTAGAAGGTCTGTTGCTACACGTCGCACGCACTGAAAACTAACCAACAGTTTCCACACCATCCAATCGGTAATTAAAGGTTTTCTGAAAAAATCTTTTAGTTGGTCTGGTGCTGCAGCTCGCACGCTCTGACCACTACGCAACAGTTTACACACCATCCAATCGGTGGTAAAATGTTTCCTGAAAAAAAGATTTTAGAAGGTCTGTTGCTACACGTCGCACGCACTGAAAACCAAGCAACAGTTTCCCCACCATCCAATCGGTGGTAAAAAGTTTTCTGAAAAAATATTTTAGTTGGTCTGGTGCTGCACCTCGCACGCTCTGACCACTACGCAACAGTTTACACACCATCCAATCGGTGGTAAAATGTTTTCAGAAAAAAAGATTTTAGAAGGTCTGTTGCTACATGTCGCACGCACTGAAAACCAAGCAACAGTTCCCCTCCATTAAATTGGTGGTAAAAAGTCTTCTGAAAAAATATTTTAGGTGGACCTGACCACTAAGCAACAGTGGCCACACCATTCAATCGGTGGTAAAAGATTTTCTGAAAAAATATTTTAGGTGGACCTGACCACTAAGCAACAGTGGCCACACCATTCAATCGGTGGTAAAAGATTTTCTGAAAAAATATTTTAGATGGTCCTGACCACTAAGCAACAGTGGCCACACCTTCCAATCGGTGGTAGAAAATTTTCTGAAAAAATATTTTAGAAGGTCTGGTGCTGCAGCTCGCACGCTCTGACCACTACGCAACAGTTTACACACCATCCAATCGGTGGTAAAATGTTTCCTGAAAAAAAGATTTTAGAAGGTCTGTTGCTACATGTCGCACGCACTGAAAACCAAGCAACAGTTCCACTCCATCCAATTGGTGGTAAAAAGTTTTCTGAAAAAATGTTTAAGGTGGTCCTGACCACTAAGCAACAGTGGCCACACCTTCCAATCAGTGGTAGAAAATTTTCTGAAAAAATATTTCAGAAGGTCTGTTGCTACACGTCGCACGCACCGAAAATCAAGCAACAGTTTCCACACCATCCCATCGAGGGTAAAAGGTTTTCTGAAAAAATATTTTAGTTGGTCTGGTGCTGCACCTCGCACGCTCTGACCACTACGCAACAGTTTACACACCATCCAATCGGTGGTAAAATGTTTTCTGAAAAAAAGATTTAAGAAGGTCTGTTGCTACACGTCGCACGCACTGAAAACCAAGCAACAGTTCCCCTCCATCCAATTGGTGGTAAAAAGTTTTCTGAAAAAATATTTTAGGTGGACCTGACCACTAGGCAACAGTGGCCACACCATTCAATCGGTGGTAAAAGATTTTCTGAAAAAATATTTTAGGTGGACCTGAACGCTACGCAACAGTGGCCACACCTTCCAATCAGTGGTAGAAAATTTTCTGAAAAAATATTTTAGAAGGTCTGTTGCTACACGTCGCACGCACTGAAAACCAAGCAACAGTTCCCCTCCATTAAATTGGTGGTAAAAAGTTTTCTGAAAAAATATTTTAGGTGGACCTGACCACTAAGCAACAGTGGCCACACCATTCAATCGGTGGTAAAAGATTTTCTGAAAAAATATTTTAGGTGGACCTTACCACTAAGCAACAGTGGCCACACCATTCAATCGGTGGTAAAAGATTTTCTGAAAAAATATTTTAGATGGTCCTGACCACTAAGCAACAGTGGCCACACCTTCCAATCGGTGGTAGAAAATTTTCCGAAAAAATATTTTAGAAGGTCTGGTGCTACACGTCGCACGCACTGAAAACTAACCAACAGTTTCCACACCATCCAATCGGTGGTAAAAAGTTTTCTGAAAAAATATTTTAGTTGGTCTGGTGCTGCACCTCGCACGCTCTGACCACTACGCAACAGTTTACACACCATCCAATCGGTGGTGAAATGTTTTCTGAAAAAAAGATTTTAGAAGGTCTGTTGCTACACGTCGCACGCACTGAAAACCAAGCAACAGTTCCACTCCATCCAATTGGTGGTAAAAAGTTTTCTGAAAAAATATTTAAGGTGGACCTGACCACTAAGCAACAGTGGCCACACCTTCCAATCAGTGGTAGAAAATTTTCTGAAAAAATATTTTAGAAGGTCTGTTGCTACACGTCGCACGCACCGAAAATCAAGCAACAGTTTCCACACCATCCCATAGAGGGTAAAAGGTTTTCTGAAAAAATATTTTAGGTGGTCCTGACCACTAAGAAACAGTGGCCACACCATTCAATCGGTGGTAAAAGATTTTCTGAAAAAATATTTTAGATGGTCCTGACCACTAAGCAACAGTGGCCACACCATACAACCGGTGGTAAAAGAATTTCTGAAAAAATATTTTAGAAGGTCTGGTGCTACACGTCGCACGCACTGAAAACTAACCGACAGTTTCCACAAAATCCAATCGGTGGTTGAAGGTTTTCTGAAAAAATATTTTAGATGGTCCTGACCACTAAGCAACAGTGGCCACACCATCCAATCGGTGGTAAAAGGATTTCTGAAAAAATATTTAAGAAGGTTTGGTGTTATACGTCGCACGCACTGAAAACCAAGCAACAGTTTCCACACCATCCAATCGGTGGTAAAATGTTTTCTGAAAAAAAGATTTTAGAAGGTCTGTTGCTACACGTCGCACGCACTGAAAACTAACCAGCAGTTTCCACACCATCCAATCGGTGGTTAATGGTTTTCTGAAAAAATATTTTAGATGGTCCTGACAACTAAGCAACAGTGGCCACACCATCCAATCGGTGGTAAAAGGATTTCTGAAAAAATTTTTTAGAAGGTTTGGTGCTACACGTCGCACGCACTGAAAACCAAGCAACAGTTTCCACACCATCCAATCGGTGGTAAAAGGTTTTCTGAAAAAAAGATTTTAGAAGGTCTGTTGCTACACGTCGCACGCACTGAAAACTAACCAGCAGTTTCCACACCATCCAATCGGTGGTTAATGGTTTTCTGAAAAAATATTTTAGATGGTCCTGACAACTAAGCAACAGTGGCCACACCATCCAATCGGTGGTAAAAGGATTTCTGAAAAAATATTTTAGAAGGTTTGGTGCTACACGTCGCACGCACTGAAAACCAAGCAACAGTTTCCACACCATCCAATCGGTGGTAAAATGTTTTCTGAAAAAAAGATTTTAGAAGGTCTGTTGCTACACGTCGCACGCACTGAAAACCAAGCAACAGTTTCCCCACCGTCCAATCGGTGGTAAAAACTTTTCTGAAAAAATATTTTAGGTTGAATTGACCACTAAGTAACAGTGGCCACACCATCCAATCGGTGGTAAAATGTTTTCCAAAAAAAAAAAACTAGATGGTCTAGTGCTACACGTCGCACGCACCGAAAACCAAGCAACAGTTTCCACACCATCCAATCTAGGGTAAAAGGTTTTGTGAAAAAATTTTTAGATAGTCCTGACCACTAAGCAACAGTGGCCACACCATCCAATCGGTGGTAAAATGTTTTCCAAAAAAAAAAAATTAGATGGTCTAGTGCTACACGTCGCACGCACTGAAAACCAAGCAACAGTTTCCACACCATCCAATCGGTGGTAAAATGTTTTCTGAAAAAAAGATTTTAGAAGGTTTGGTGCTACACGTCGCACGCACTGAAAACCAAGCAACAGTTTCCACACCATCCAATCGGTGGTAAAATGTTTTCTGAAAAAAAGATTTTAGAAGGTCTGTTGCTACACGTCGCACGCACTGAAAACCAAGCAACAGTTTCCCCACCGTCCAATCGGTGGTAAAAAGTTTTCTGAAAAAATATTTTAGGTTGAATTGACCACTAAGTAACAGTGGCCACACCATCCAATCAGTGGTAAAATGTTTTCCAAAAAAAAAAAACTAGATGGTCTAGTGCTACACGTCGCACGCACCGAAAACCAAGCAACAGTTTCCACATCATCCAATCGAGGGTAAAAGGTTTTCTGAAAAAATATTTTAGGTGGTCCTGACCACTAAGCAACAGTGGCCACACCATTCAATCGGTGGTAAAAGATTTTCTGAAAAAATATTTTAGAAGGTCTGTTGCTACACGTCGCACGCACTGAAAACAAAGCAACAGTTTCCCCACCATCCAATCGGTGGTAAAAAGTTTTCTGAAAAAATATTTTAGATGGTCTGGTGCTACACCTCGCACGCACTGAAAACCAAGCAACAGTTTCCACACCATCCAATCGGTGGTGAAAAGTTTTCTGAAAAAATATTTTAGATGGTCTGGTGCTACACCTCGCACGCACTGAAAACCAAGCAACAGTTTCCACACCATCCAATCGGTGGTGAAATATTTTCTGAAAAAATATTTTAGATGGTCTGGTGCTACACCTCGCACGCACTGAAAACCAAGCAACAGTTTCCCCACCATCCAATCGGTGGTAAAAAGTTTTCTGAAAAAATATTTTAGATGGTCTGGTGCTACACCTCGCACGCACTGAAAACCAAGCAACAGTTTCCACACCATCCAATCGGTGGTGAAATATTTTCTGAAAAAAAGATTTTAGAAGGTCTGTTGCTACACGTCGCACGCACTGAAAACCAAGCAACAGTTTCCCCACCATCCAATCGGTGGTAAAAAGTTTTCTGAAAAAATATTTTAGGTGGAATTGACCACTAAGCAACAGTTTCCACACCATCCAATCGAGGGTAAAAGGTATTGTGAAAAAATATTTTAGATGGTCCTGACCACTAAGCAACAGTGGCCACACCATCCAATCGGTGGTAATATGTTTTAAAAAAAAAAATTTTAGATGGTCTAGTGCTACACGTCGCACGCACCGAAAACCAAGCAACAGTTTCCACACCATCCAATCGAGGGTAAAAGGTTTTCTGAAAAAATATTTTAGGTGGTCCTGACCACTAAGCAACAGTGGCCACACCATTCAATCGGTGGTAAAAGATTTTCTGAAAAAATATTTTAAAAGGTCTGTTGCTACACGTCGCACGCACTGAAAACTAAGCAAGAGTGGCTACACCGTCCAATCAGTGGTAAAAAGTTTTCTGAAAAATATTTCAGATGGCCCTGACCACTAAGGAACAGTGGCCACACCATCCAATTAGTGGTAAAAGATTATCTGAAGAAATATTTTAGATGGTCCTGACCACTAAGGAACAGTGGCCACTCCATCCAATCGGTGCGGTTTTCTGAAAAAATATTTTAGATGGTCTGGTGCTGCACCTTGCCCGCTCTGATTACTAAGCAACAGTTTCCACACCATTCAATCGGCGGTAAAAGGTTGTCTGAAAAAATATTTTAGAAGGTCTGGTGCTACACCTCGTACGCACTGACCACTAAGCAACAGTTTCCACACCATCCTATCGGTGGTAAAAGGTTTTCTGAAAAAATATTTTAGAAGGTCAGGTGGTACACCTCGTACGCACTGACCACTAAGCAACAGTTTCCACACCATCCAATCGGTGGTAAAAGGTTTTCTGAAAAAATATTTTAGAAGGTCTGTTGCTTCACGTCGGACGCACTGAAAACTAAGCAACAGTGGCTACACCGTCCAATCAGTGGTAAAAGGTTTTCTAAAAAAATATTTTAGATGGTCCTGACCACTACGCAACAGTGGCCACACCGTCCAATCGGTGGTAAAATGTTTTCTAAAAAAATATTTTAGATGGTCCTGCCCACTACGCAACAGTGGCCACACCACACCACAATCGATGGTAAAAGGTTTTCTGAAAAAATATTTAAGATGGTCTGGTGCTGCACCTCGCATGCTCTGACCACTACGCAGCAGTTTACACACCATCCAATCGGTGGTAAAAGGATTTCTGAAAAAATATTTTAGAAGGTTTGGTGCTATGCGTCGCACGCACTGAAAACTAACCAGCAGTTTCCACACCATCCAATCGGTTTTTAAAAGTTTTCTGAAAAAATATTTTAGATGGTTCTGACCACTAAGCAACAGTGGCCACACCATCCAATCGGTGGTAAAATGATTTCTGAAAAAATATTTTAGAAGGTTTGGTGCTACACGTCGCACACACTGAAAACTAACTAGCAGTTTCCACACCATCCAATCGGTGGTAAAATGTTTTCTGAAAAAAAGATTTTAGAAGGTCTGTTGCTACACGTCGCATGCACTGAAAACCAAGCAGCAGTTTCCCCACTATAGAATCGGTGGTAAAAAGTTTTCTGAAAAAATATTTTAGGTGGAATTGACCACTAAGCAACAGTGGCCACACCATCCAATCTGTGTGGTTTTCTGAATAAATATTTTAAAAGGTCTGGTGTTGCACGTCGCACGCACTGACCACTAAGCAACAGTTTCCACACCATCCAATAGGTGGTAAAAGGTTTTTTGAAACAAATATTTTAAATGGTCCTGACCACTAAGCAACAGTGGCCACACCATCCAATCGGTGGTAAAAGATTATCTGAAGAAGTATTTTAGATGGTCCTGACCACTAAGGAACAGTGGCCACTCCATCCAATCGGTGCGGTTTTCTGAAAAAATATTTTAGATGGTCTGGTGCTGCACCTTGCACGCTCTGATTACTAAGCAACAGTTTAAACACCATTCAATCGGCGGTAAAAGATTGTCTGAAAAAATATTTTAGAAGGTCTGGTGCTACACCTCGTACGCACTGACCACTAAGCAACAGTTTCCACACCATCCAGTCGGTGGTAAACGGTTTTCTAAAAAATATTCTAGAAGGTCTGGTGCTACACCTCGTACGCACTGACCACTAAGCAACAGTTTCCACACCATCCAGTCGGTGGTAAACGGTTTTCTAAAAAATATTTTAGAAGGTCTGGTGCTACACCTCGTACGCACTGACCACTAAGTCAGTTTCCACACCATCCAATCGGTGGTAAAAGGTTTTCTGAAAAAATATTTAAGATGGTCTGGTGCTGCACCTCGCATGCTCTGACCACTACGCAGCAGTTTACACACCATCCAATCGGTGGTAAAAGGATTTCTGAAAAAATATTTTAGAAGGTTTGGTGTTACACGTCGCACGCACTGAAAACCAAGCAACAGTTTCCACACCATCCAATCGGTGGTAAAATGTTTTCTGAAAAAAAGATTTTAGAAGGTCTGTTGCTACACGTCGCATGCACTGAAAACCAAGCAGCAGTTTCCCCACCATCCAATCGGTGGTAAAAAGTTTTCTGAAAAAATATTTTAGGTGGAATTGACCACTAAGCAACAGTGGCCACACCATCCAATCTGTGTGGTTTTCTGAATAAATATTTTAAAAGGTCTGGTGTTGCACGTCGCACGCACTGACCACTAAGCAACAGTTTCCACACCATCCAATAGGTGGTAAAAGGTTTTTTGAAACAAATATTTTAAATGGTCCTGACCACTAAGCAACAGTGGCCACACCATCCAATCGGTGGTAAAAGATTATCTGACGAAATATTTTAGATGGTCCTGACCACTAAGGAACAGTGGCCACTCCATCCAATCGGTGCGGTTTTCTGAAAAAATATTTTAGATGGTCTGGTGCTGCACCTTGCACGCTCTGATTACTAAGCAACAGTTTCCACACCATTCAATCGGTGGCAAAAGGTTTTCTGTAAAAATATTTTAGATGGTCCTGACCACTGCGCAACAGTGGCCACACCGTCCAATCGGCGGTAAAAGGTTGTCTGAAAAAATATTTTAGAAGGTCTGGTGCTACACCTCGTACGCACTGACCACTAAGCAACAGTTTCCACACCATCCAGTCGGTGGTAAACGGTTTTCTAAAAAATATTTTAGAAGGTCTGGTGCTACACCTCGAACGCACTGAAAACTAAGCAACAGTGGCTACACCGTCCAATCAGTGGTAAAAGGTTTTCTAAAAAAATATTTTAGATGGTCCTAACCACTACGCAACAGTGGCCACACCGTCCAATCGGTGGTAAAATGTTTTCTAAAAAAATATTTTAGATGGTCCTGACCACTACGCAACAGTGGCCACACCACACCACAATCGATGGTAAAAGGTTTTCTGAAAAAATATTTAAGATGGTCTGGTGCTGCACCTCGCATGCTCTGACCACTACGCAGCAGTTTACACACCATCCAATCGGTGGTAAAAGGATTTCTGAAAAAATATTTTAGAAGGTTTGGTGCTATACGTCGCACGCACTGAAAACTAACCAGCAGTTTCCACACCATCCAATCGGTGGTTAAAGGTTTTCTGAAAAAATATTTTAGATGGTTCTGACCACTAAGCAACAGTGGCCACACCATCCAATCGGTGGTAAAAGGATTTCTGAAAAAATATTTTAGAAGGTTTGGTGCTACACGTCGCACACACTGAAAACTAACTAGCAGTTTCCACACCATCCAATCGGTGGTAAAATGTTTTCTGAAAAAAAGATTTTAGAAGGTCTGTTGCTACACGACACATGCACTGAAAACCAAGCAACAGTTTCCCCACCATCCAATCGGTGGTAAAAAGTTTTCTGAAAAAATATTTTAGGTGGAATTGACCACTAAGCAACAGTGGCCACACCATCCAATCTGTGTGGTTTTCTGAATAAATATTTTAAAAGGTCTGGTGTTGCACGTCGCACGCACTGACCACTAAGCAACAGTTTCCATACCATCCAATAGGTGGTAAAAGGTTTTTTGAAACAAGTATTTTAAATGGTCCTGACCACTAAGCAACAGTGGCCACACCATCCAATCGGTGGTAAAAGATTATCTGAAGAAATATTTTAGATGGTCCTGACCACTAAGGAACAGTGGCCACTCCATTCAATCGGTGCGGTGTTCTGAAAAAATATTTTAGATGGTCTGGTGCTGCACCTTGCACGCTCTGATTACTAAGCAACAGTTTCCACACCATTCAATCGGTGGTAAAAGGTTTTCTGTAAAAATATTTTAGATCGTCCTGACCACTAAGCAACAGTGGCCACACCATCCAATCTGTGTGGTTTTCTGAATAAATATTTTAAAAGGTCTGGTGTTGCACGTCGCACGCACTGACCACTAAGCAACAGTTTCCACACCATCCAATAGGTGGTAAAAGGTTTTTTGAAACAAATATTTTAAATGGTCCTGACCACTAAGCAACAGTGGCCACACCATCCAATCGGTGGTAAAAGTTTATCTGAAGAAATATTTTAGATGGTCCTGACCACTAAGGAACAGTGGCCACTCCATCCAATCGGTGCGGTTTTCTGAAAAAATATTTTAGATGGTCTGGTGCTGCACCTTGCACGCTCTGATTACTAAGCAACAGTTTCCACACCATTCAATCGGTGACAAAAGGTTTTCTGTAAAAATATTTTAGATCGTCCTGACCACTAAGCAACAGTGGCCACACCATCCAATCGGCGGTAAAAGGTTGTCTGAAAAAATATTTTAGAAGGTCTGGTGCTACACCTCGTACGCACTGACCACTAAGCAACAGTTTCCACACCATCCAGTCGGTGGTAAACGGTTTTCTAAAAAAATTTTTAGCTGATCCTGACCACTAAGCAACAGTGGCCACACCATCCAATCGGTGTGGTTTTCTGAAATAATATTTTATATGGTCTGGTACTGCACCTTGCACGCTCTGACCACTAAGCAATAGTTTCCACACCATCCAATCGGTGGTAAAAGGTTTACTGAACAAATATTTTAGATGGTCCTGACCACTAAGCAGATTTTAGATGGTCTGGTGCTGCAGCTTGCACGCTCTGATCACTAAGCAACAGTTTCCACACCATCCAATCGGTGGTAAAATGTTTTCTGTAAAAATATTTTAGATGGTCTGGTGTTGCACGTCGCACGCACTGAACACTAAGCAACAGTTTTCGCACCATCCAATAGGTGGTAAAAGGTTTTTTGAAACAAATATTTTAAATGGTCCTGACCACTAAGCAACAGTGGCCACACCATCCAATCGGTGGTAAAAGGTTTTCTGAAAAAAATATTTTAGAAGGTCCTGACCACAAAGCAGATTGTAGATGGTCTGGTGCTGCACCTTGCACGCTCTGACCACTAAGCAACAGTTTCCACACCATCCAATCGGTGGTAAAATGTTTTCTGTAAAAATATTTTAGATGGTCTGGTGTTGCACGTCGCACGCACTGAACACTAAGCAACAGTTTTCGCACCATCCAATAGGTGGTAAAAGGTTTTTTGAAACAAATATTTTAAATGGTCCTGACCACTAAGCAACAGTGGCCACACCATCCAATCGGTGGTAAAAGGTTTTCTGAAAAAATATTTTAGATGGTCCTGACCATTAAGTAACAGTGGCCACTCCATCCAATCGGTGGTAAAAGGATTTCTGAAAAAATATTTTAGAAGGTTTGGTGCTACACGTCGCACGCACTGAAAACGAAGGTAAAAGTTTTCTGAAAAAATATTTTAGGTGGTCCTGACAACTAAGCAACAGTGGCCACACCATCCAATCGGTGGTAAAATGTTTTCAAAAAAAAAATTTAGATGGTCTAGTGCTACACGTCGCACGCACCGAAAACCAAGCAACAGTTTCCATACCATCCAATCGAGGGTAAAAGGTTTTCTGAAAAAATATTTCAGATGGTCTTGACCACTAAGGAACAGTGGCCACACCATCCAATCGGTGTTCTTTTTCTGAATAAATATTTTAAAAAGTCTGGTGTTGCACGTCGCACGCACTGACCACTAAGCAACAGTTTCCACACCATCCAATCGGTGGTAAAAGATTATCTGAAGAAATATTTTGGATGGTCCTGACCACTAAGGAACAGTGGCCACACCATCCAATCGGTGTGGTTTTCTGAAATAATATTTTATATGGTCTGGTGCTGCACCTTGCACGCTCTGACCACTAAGCAACAGTTTCCACACCATCCAATCGGTGGTAGACGGTTTTCTGAACAAATATTTTAGATGGTCCTGACCACAAAGCAGATTCTAGATGGTCTGGTGCTGCACCTTGCACGCTCTGACCACTAAGCAACAGTTTCCACTCCATCCAATCGGTGCGGTTTTCTGTAAAAATATTTTAGATGGTCTGGTGTTGCACGTCGCACGCACTGACCACTAAGCAACAGTTTTCGCACCATCCAATAGGTGGTAAAAGGTTTTTTGAAAAAATATTTTAAAAGGTCTGGTGTTGCACGCCGCATGCACTGACCACTATGCAACAGTTTCCACACCATCCAATCGGTGTGGTTTTCTGAAAAAATATTTTAGATGGTCTAGTTCTGCACCTTGCACGCTCTGACCACTAAGCAACAGTTTCCACTCCATCCAATCGGTGCGGTTTTCTGTAAAAATATTTTAGATGGTCTGGTGTTGCACGTCGCACGCACTGACCACTAAGTAACAGTTTTGGCACCATCCAATAGGTGGTAAAAGGTTTTTTGAAACAAATATTTTAAATGGTCCTGATTACTTAGCAACAGTGGCCACAACATCCAATCGGTGGTAAAAGGTTTTCTGAAAAAAATATTTTAGAAGGTCTGGTGCTACACCTCGTATGCACTGACCACTAAGCAACAGTTTCCACACCATCCCATCGGTGGTAAAAGGTTTTCTGAAAAAATATTTTAAAAGGTCTGGTGTTGCACGCCGCATGCACTGACCACTATGCAACAGTTTCCACACCATCCAATCGGTGTGGTTTTCTGAAAAAATATTTTAGATGGTCTAGTGCTGCACCTTGCACGCTCTGACCACTAACCAACAGTTTCCACACCATCCAATCGGTGGTTAAAGGTTTTCTGAAAAAATATTTTAGATGGTCCTGACCACTAAGCAGATTTTAGAAGGTCTAGTGCTACACGTTGCACGCACTGAAAACCAAGCAACAGTTTCCACACCATCCAATCGGTGGTAAAAGGTTTTCTGAGAAAATATTTTAGATGTTCTGGTGCTGCACCTCGCATGCTCTGACCATTACGCAGCAGTTAACACACCATCCAATCGGTGGTAAAAGGATTTCTGAAAAAATATTTTAGAAAGTTTGGTGCTACACGTCGCACGCACTGAAAACCAAGCAACAGTTTCCACACCTTCCAATCGGAGGTTAAAGGTTTTCTGAAAAAATATTTTAGATGGTCCTGACCACTAAGCAGATTTTAGAAGGTCTAGTGCTACACGTCGCACGCACTGAAAACCAAGCAACAGTTTCCACACCTTCCAATCGGAGGTTAAAGGTTTTCTGAAAAAATATTTTAGATGGTCCTGACCACTAAGCAGATTTTAGAAGGTCTAGTGCTACAGGTCGCACGCACTGAAAACCAAGCAACAGTTTCCACACCATCCAATCGATGGTAAAAGAATTTCTGAAAAAATATTTTAGAAGGTCTGGTGCTACACGTCGCACGCACTGAAAACTAACCGACAGTTTCCACACCATCCAATCGGTGGTTGAAGGTTTTCTGAAAAAATATTTAAGATGGTCCTGGCCACTAAGCAGATTTTAGAAGGTCTAGTACTACACGTCGCACGCACTGAAAACCAAGCAACAGTTTCCACACCATCCAATCGGTGGTTAAAGGTTTTCTGAAAAATATTTTAGATGGTCCTGACCACTAAGCAGATTTTAGAAGGTCTAGTGCTACACGTCGCACGCACTGAAAACCAATTAACAGTTTCCACACCATCCAATCGGTGGTAAAAGAATTTCTGAAAAAATATTTTAGAAGGTCTGGTGCTACACGTCGCACGCACTGAAAACTAACCGACAGTTTCCAGACCATCCAATCGGTGGTTGAAGGTTTTCTGAAAAAATATTTTAGATGGTCCTGACCACTAAGCAACAGTGGCCACACCATCCAATCGGTGGTAAAATGTTTTAAAAAAAAAAAGATTTTAGAAGGCCTAGTGCCACACGTCGCATGCACCGAAAACCAAGCAAAAGTCTCCACACCATCCCATCGAGGGTAAAAGGTTTTCTGAAAAAATATTTCAGATGGTCCTGACCACTAAACAACAGTGGCCACACCATTCAATCGGTGGTAAAAGATTCTCTGAAAAAATATTTTAGATGGTCCTGATCACTAAGCAACAGTGGCCACACCATCCAATCAGTGGTAAAATGTTTTCTAAAAAAATATTTTTGATGGTCCTGACCACTAAGCAACAGTGGCCACAACATCCAATCTGTGGCAAAAGGTTTTCTGAAAAAATATTTTAGATGGTCTGGTGCTGAACCTCGCATGCTCTGATCACTACTCAGCAGTAAACACACCATCCAATCGGTGGTAAAAGGATTTCTGAAAAAATATTTTAGAAGGTTTGGTGCTACACGTCGCACGCACTGAAAACCAAGCAACAGTTTCCACACCTTCCAATCGGAGGTTAAAGGTTTTCTGAAAAAATATTTTAGATGGTCCTGACCACTAAGCAGATTTTAGAAGGTCTAGTGCTACACGTCGCACGCACTGAAAACCAAGCAACAGGTTCCACACCATCCAATCGGTGGTAAAAGAATTTCTGAAAAAATATTTTAGAAGGTCTGGTGCTACACGTCGCACGCACTGAAAACTAACCGACAGTTTCCAGACCATCCAATCGGTGGTTGAAGGTTTTCTGAAAAAATATTTTAGATGGTCCTGACCACTAAGCAACAGTGGCCACACCATCCAATCGGTGGTAAAATATTTAAAAAAAAAAAGATTTTAGAAGGCCTAGTGCCACACGTCGCACGCACCGAAAACCAAGCAACAGTCTTCATACCATCCAATCGAGTTTAAAAGGTTTTCTGAAAAAATATTTTAGGTGGTCCTGACCGCTAAGCAACAGTGGCCACACCATTCAATCGGTGGTAAAAGATTTTCTGAAAAAATATTTTAGAAGGTCTGTTGCTACACGTCGCATGCACTGAAAACTAGCAACAGTGGCTACACTGTCCAATCAGTGGTAAAAGGATTTCTGAAGAAATATTTTAGATGGTCTGGTTTTGCACGTCGCACGCACTGACCACTAAACAACAGTTTCCACACCATCCAATCGGTGGTAAAAGGTTATCTGAAGAAACATTTTAGATGAACCTGACCACTAAGGAACAGTGGCCACTCCATCCAATCGGTGTGGTTTTCTGAAAAAAATATTTTAGATGGTCTGGTGCTGCACCTTGCAGGCTCTGATTACTAAGCAACAGTTTCCACATAATTCAATCGGGGGTAAAAGGTTTTCTGTAAAAATATTTTAGATGGTCCTGACTACTAAGCAACAGTGGCCACACCATCCAATCGGTGGTAAAAGGTTTTCTGTAAAAATATTTTAGATTGTCTGATGTTGCACATCGCACGCACTGACCACTAAGCAACAGTTTCCGCACCATCCAATAGGTGGTAATAGGTTTTTTGACAAAATATTTTAGATGGTCCTGACCACTAAGCAACAGGTGCCTCACCATCCAATCGGTGGTAAAAAGTTTTCTGAAAAAAATATTTAAGAAGGTCTGGTGCTACATTTCGTACGCACTGATCACTAAGCAACAGTGGCCACACCATCCAGTCGGTGGTAAAAGGTTTTCTAAAAAAAATATTTAAGAAGGTCTGGTGCTACACCTCACACGCACTGACTACAAAGCAATAGTGCTCACACCATCCAATCGGTGATTAAATGTTTTCTGAAAAAATATTTTAGAAGGTCCTGACCACTAAGCAACAGTGGCCGCACCATCCAATCGGTGGTAAAAGTTTTTCTGAATAAATATTTTAGAAGGTCTGGTGCTACACCCCGCACGCACTGACCACTAAGCAACAGTTTCCGCACCATCCAGTCGGTGGTAAAAGGTTTTCTAAAAAAATATTTAAGAAGGTCTGGTGCTACACCTCACACGCACTGACTACAAAGCAACAGTGCCCACACCATCCAATCGGTGGTAAAATGTTTTCTGAAAAAATATTTTAGATGGTCTGGTGTTGCATGTCGCACGCACTGACCACTAAGCAACAGTTTCCGCACCATCCAATAGGTGGTAATAAATTTTTTGTCAAAATATTTTAGATGGTCCTGACCACTAAGCAACAGGTGCATCACCATCCAATCGGTTGTAAAAGGTTTTCTGAAAAAAATATTTAAGAAGGTCTGGTGCAACAGTGGCCACACCATCCAGTCGGTGGTAAAAGGTTTTCTAAAAAAAATATTTAAGAAGGTCTGGTGCTACACCTCACACGTACTGACTACAAAGCAACAGTGCCCACACCATCCAATCGGTGATAAAATGTTTTCTGAAAAAATATTTCAGAAGGTCTGGTGCTACACCTCGCACGCACTGACCAGTAAGCAACAGTTTCTACACCATCCAATCGGTGGTGAAATGTTTTCTGAAAAAATATTTTAGATGGTCCTGACCACTAAGCAACAGGGGCCACACCATCCAATCGGTGGTAAAAGGTTTTCTGTAAAAATATTTTAGATTGTCTGATGTTGCACATCGCACGCACTGACCACTAAGCAACAGTTTCCGCACCATCCAATAGGTGGTAATAGGTTTTTTGACAAAATATTTTAGATGGTCCTGACCACTAAGCAACAGGTGCCTCACCATCCAATCGGTGGTAAAAGGTTTTCTGAAAAAAATATTTAAGAAGGTCTGGTGCTACACCTCACACGTACTGACTACAAAGCAACAGTGCCCACACCATCCAATCGGTGGTACAATGTTTTCTGAAAAAATATTTTAGATGGTCTAGTGTTGCATGTCGCACGCACTGACCACTAAGCAACAGTTTCCGCACCATCCAATAGGTGGTAATATTTTTTTTGACAAAATATTTTAGATGGTCCTGACCACTAAGCAACAGGTGCCTTACCATCCAATCGGTGGTTAAAAGTTTTCTGAAAAAAATATTTAAGAAGGTCTGGTGCTACATTTCGTACGCACTGACTACAAAGCAACAGTGCCCACACCATCAATCGGTGATAAAAGGTTTTCTGTAAAAATATTTTAGATTGTCTGATGTTGCACATCGCACGCACTGACCACTAAGCAACAGTTTCCGCACCATCCAATAGGTGGTAATAGGCTTTTTGACAAAATATTTTAGATGGTCCTGACCACTAAGCAACAGGTGCCTCACCATCCAATCGGTGGTTAAAAGTTTTCTGAAAAAAATAATTAAGAAGGTCTGGTGCTACATTTCGTACGCACTGACTACAAAGCAACAGTGCCCACACCATAAATCGGTGATAAAAGGTTTTCTGTAAAAATATTTTAGATTGTCTGATGTTGCACATCGCACGCACTGACCACTAAGCAACAGTTTCCGCACCATCCAATAGGTGGTAATAGGTTTTTTGACAAAATATTTTAGATGGTCCTTACCACTAAGCAACAGGTGCCTCACCATCCAATCGGTGGTAAAAAGTTTTCTGAAAAAAATATTTAAGAAGGTCTGGTGCTACATTTCGTACGCACTGATTACTAAGCAACAGTGGCCACACCATCCAGTCGGTGGTAAAAGGTTTTCTAAAAAAAATATTTAAGAAGGTCTGGTGCTACACCTCACACGCACTGACTACAAAGCAATAGTGCTCACACCATCCAATCGGTGATTAAATGTTTTCTGAAAAAATATTTTAGAAGGTCCTGACCACTAAGCAACAGTGGCCACACCATCCAATCGGTGATTAAATGTTTTCTGAATAAATATTTTAGAAGGTCTGGTGCTAAACCTCGCACGCACTGACCACTAAGCAACAGTTTCCACACCATCCAGTCGGTGGTAAAAGGTTTTCTAAAAAAATATTTAAGAAGGTCTGGTGCTACACCTCACACGCACTGACTACAAAGCAACAGTGCCCACACCATCAATCGGTGATAAAATGTTTTCTGAAAAAATATTTCAGAAGGTCTGGTGCTACACCTCGCACGCACTGACCAGTAAGCAACAGTTTCTACACCATCCAATCGGTGGTGAAATGTTTTCTGAAAAAATATTTTAGATGGTCCTGACCACTAAGCAACAGGGGCCACACCATCCAATCGGTGGTAAAACGTTTTCTGTAAAAATATTTTAGATTGTCTGATGTTGCACATCGCACGCACTGACCACTAAGCAACAGTTTCCGCACCATCCAATAGGTGGTAATAGGTTTTTTGACAAAATATTTTAGAAGGTCCTGACCACTAAGCAACAGTGGCCACACCATCCAATCGGTGGTAAAAGTTTTTCTGAATAAATATTTTAGAAGGTCTGGTGCTACACCTCTCACGCACTGACCACTAAGCAACAGTTTCCACACCATCCAGTCGGTGGTAAAAGGTTTTCTAAAAAAAATATTTAAGAAGGTCTGGTGCTACACCTCACACGCACTGACTACAAAGCAACAGTGCCCACACCATTTAATCGGTGATAAAATGTATTCTGAAAAAATATTTCAGAAGGTCTGGTGCTACACCTCGCACGCACTGACCAGTAAGCAACAGTTTCTACACCATCCAATCGGTGGTGAAATGTTTTCTGAAAAAATATTTTAGATGGTCCTGACCACTAAGCAACAGGGGCCACACCATCCAATCGGTGGTAAAAGGTTTTCTGTAAAAATATTTAAGATTGTCTGATGTTGCACATCGCACGCACTGACCACTAAGCAACGGTTTTCGCACCATCCAATAGGTGGTAATAGGGTTTTTGACAAAATATTTTAGAAGGTCCTGACCACTAAGCAACAGTGGCCACACCATCCAATCGGTGGTAAAAGGTTTTCTGAATAAATATTTTAGAAGGTCTGGTGCTACACCTCGCACGCACTGACCACTAAGCAACAGTTTCCACACAATCCAGTCGGTGGTAAAAGGTTTTCTAAAAAAATATTTAAGAAGGTCTGGTGCTACACCTCACACGCACTGACTACAAAGCAACAGTGCCCACACCATCCAATCGGTGATAAAATGTTTTCTGAAAAAATATTTCAGAAGGTCTGGTGCTACACCTCGCACGCACTGACCAGTAAGGAACAGTTTCTACACCATCCAATCGGTGGTGAAATGTTTTCTGAAAAAATATTTTAGATGGTCCTGACCACTAAGCAACAGGGGCCACACCATCCAATCGGTGGTAAAAGGTTTTCTGTAAAAATATTTTAGATTGTCTGATGTTGCACATCGCACGCACTGACCACTAAGCAACAGTTTCCGAACCATCCAATAGGTGGTAATAGGTTTTTTGACAAAATATTTTAGAAGGTCCTGACCACTAAGCAACAGGTGCCTCACCATCCAATCGGTGGTAAAAGATTTTCTGAAAAAAATATTTAAGAAGGTCTGGTGCTACTCCTCACACGTACTGACTACAAAGCAACAGTGCCCACACCATCCAATCGGTGATAAAATGTTTTCTGAAAAAATATTTCAGAAGGTCTGGTGCTACACCTCGCGCGCACTGACCAGTAAGCAACAGTTTCTACACCATCCAATCGGTGGTGAAATGTTTTCTGAAAAAATATTTTAGATGGTCCTGACCACTAAGCAACAGGGGCCACACCATCCAATCGGTGGTAAAAGGTTTTCTGTAAAAATATTTTAGATCGTCTGATGTTGCACATCGCACGCACTGACCACTAAGCAACAGTTTCCGCACCATCCAATAGGTGGTAATAGGTTTTTTGACAAAATATTTTAGAAGGTCCTGACCACTAAGCAACAGTGGCCACACCATCCAATCGGTGGTAAAAGTTTTTCTGAATAAATATTTTAGAAGGTCTGGTGCTACACCTCGCACGCACTGACCACTAAGCAACAGTTTCCGCACCATCCAATCGGTGGTAAAAGGTTTTCTGAAAAAATATTTTAGATGGTCTGTTGTTGCATGTCGCACGCACTGACCACTAAGCAACAGTTTCCGCACCATCCAAGAGGTGGTAATAGGTTTTTTGTGAAAATATTTTAGATGGTCCTGACCACTAAGCAACAGGTGCCTCACCATCCAATCGGTGGTAAAAGGTTTTCTGAAAAAAATATTTAAGAAGGTCTGGTGCTACACCTCACACGTACTGACTACAAAGCAACAGTGCCCACACCATCCAATCGGTGATAAAATGTTTTCTGAAAAAATATTTCAGAAGGTCTGGTGCTACACCTCGCACGCACTGACCAGTAAGCAACAGTTTCTACACCATCCAATCGGTGGTGAAATGTTTTCTGAAAAAATATTTTAGATGGTCCTGAGCACAAAGCAACAAGGGCCACACCATCCAATCGGTGGTAAAAGGTTTT
This sequence comes from Xylota segnis, assembly GCA_963583995.1. Lineage (NCBI taxonomy): Eukaryota > Metazoa > Arthropoda > Insecta > Diptera > Syrphidae > Xylota > Xylota segnis. Next base: position 88,559,773 of record OY757236.1, on the reverse strand, counting down.
CTGTAAAAATATTTTAGATTGTCTGATGTTGCACATCGCACGCACTGACCACTAAGCAACAGTTTCCGCAACATCCAATAGGTGGTAATAGGTTTTTTGACAAAATATTTTAGAAGGTCCTGACCACTAAGCAACAGGTGCCTCACCATCCAATCGGTGGTAAAAGGTTTTCTGAAAAAAATATTTAAGAAGGTCTGGTGCTACACCTCACACGTACTGACTACAAAGCAACAGTGCCCACACCATTCAATCGGTGGTAAAAGGTTTTCTGAAAAAATATTTTAGATGGTCTGGTGTTGCATGTCGCACGCACTGACCACTAAGCAACAGTTTCCGCACCATCCAATAGGTGGTAATAGGTTTTTTGACAAAATATTTTAGATGGTCCTGGCCACTAAGCAACAGGTGCCTCACCATCCAATCGGTGGTAAAAGTTTTTTCTGAAAAAAATATTTAAGAAGGTCTGGTGCTACACCTCACACGTACTGACTACAAAAGCAACAGTGCCCACACCATCCAATCGGTGATAAAATGTTTTTTGAAAAAATATTTTGGAAGGTCTGGTGCTACACCTCGCACGCACTGACCAGTAAGCAACAGTTTCTACACCATCCAATCGGTGGTGAAATGTTTTCTGTAAAAATATTTTAGATTGTCTGATGTTGCACATCGCACGCACTGACCACTAAGCAACAGTTTCCGCACCATCCAATAGGTGATAATAGGTTTTTTGACAAAATATTTTAGATGGTCCTGACCACTAAGAAACAGTGGCCACACTATCCAATCGGTGGTAAAAGGTTTTCTGAAAAAATATTTTAGATGGTCTCGTGTTGCATGTCGCACGCACTGACCGCTAAACAACATTTTCCACACCATCGAATCGGTGGTAAAAGTTTTTCTGAAAAAATATTTTAGATGGTCTGGTGTTGCATGTCGCACGCACTGACCACTAAACAACATTTTCCACACAATCGAATCGGTGGTTAAAGGTTTTCTGAAAAAATATTTTAGATGGTCTGGAGTTGCATGTCGCATGCACTGACCACTAAGGAACTTTTTCCACACCATCCAATCGGTAGTAAAAGGTTTTCTGTAAAAATATCTTAGATCGTCCTGACCACTAAGAAACAGTGGCCACACCATCCAATCGGTGGTAAAAGGACTTCTGAAAAAATATCTTAGATGGTCCTGACCACTAAGCAACAGTGACTACACTATCCAATAGGTGGTAAAAGGTTTTCTGAACAAATATTTTAGATGGTCTGGTGTTGCACGTCGCACGCACTGAAAACTAACGAACAGTTTCCACACCATCCAATCGCTGGTTAAAGGTTTTCTGAAAAAATATTTTAGATGGTCTGGAGTTGCATGTCGCATGCACTGACCACTAAGCAACTTTTTCCACACCATCCAATCGGTAGTAAAAGGTTTTCTGTAAAAATATCTTAGATCGTCCTAACCACTAAGCAACAGTGGCCACACCATCCAATCGTTGGTAAAAGGTTGTCTGAAAAAATATTTTAGAATGTCTGGTGCTACACTTCGTAGGGACTGACCATTAAGCAACAGTTTCCACACCATCCAATCGGTGGTAAAAGGTTTTCTGAAAAAATATTTTAGATGGTCCTGACCACAGTGGCCACACCATCCAGTCGGTGGTAAAAGGTTTTCTGTAAAAATATTTTAGATTGTCTGATGTTGCACATAGCACGCACTGACGAATAAGCAACCGTTTCCGCACCATCCAATAGGTGGTAACAGGTTTTTTGACAAATATTTTAGATGGTCCTGACCACTAAGCAACAGTGGTCACACCATCCAATTGGTGGTAAAATATTTTCTGAAAAAATATTTTAGATGGTCCTGACCACTAAGAAGCAGTGGCCACACCATCCAATCTATGGTAAAAGGTTTTCTGAAAAAATATTTTAGATGGTCTGGTGTTGCATGTCGCACGCACTGACCACTAAACAACATTTTCCACACCCGTCCAGTCGGTAGTAAAGGTTTTCAAAAAAAAATATTTAAGAAGGTCTGGTGCTACACCTCACACGCACTGACTACAAAGCAACAGTGCCCACACCATCCAATCGGTGGTAAAAGGTTTTCTGAAAAAATATTTTAGATGGTCCTGACCACTAACCAACAGTAGCCACACCATCCAATCGGTGTGGTTTTCTGAAAAAATATTTTAGATGGTCTGGTGTTGCACGTCGCACGCACTGAAAACTAACCAACAGTTTCCACACCATCGAATCGGTGGTAAAAGTTCTTCCGAAAAAATATTTTAGAAGGTCTGGTGCTGCACCTCGCACGCTCTGACCACTAAGCAACAGTGGCCACACTATCCAATGGGTGGTAAAAGGTTTTCTGAAAAAATATTTTAGATGGTCTGGGGTTGCATGTCGCCCGCACTGACCACTAAGCAACATTTTCCACACCATCCAATCGGTAGTAAAAGGTTTTCTGTAAAAATATCTTAGATCGTCCTGAACACTAAGCACCAGTGGCCACACCATCCAATCGGTGGTAAAAGATTGTCTGAAAAAATATTTTAGAATGTCTGGTGCTACACCTCTTACGGACTGACCGCTAAGCAACATTTTCCACACCATCCAATCGGTGGTAAAAGGTTTTCTGAAAAAATATTTTAGATGGTCCTGACCACTAAGCAACAGTGGCCACACCATCCAGTCAGTGGTAAAAGGTTTTCTTTAAAAATATTTTAGATTGTCTGATGTTGCACATCGCACGCACTGAAAACTAACCAACAGTTTCCACACCATCCAATCGCCGGTTAAAGGTTTTTTCACACCATCCAATCGGTAGTAAAAGGTTTTCTGTAAAAATATCTTAGATCGTCCTGAACACTAAGCACCAGTGGCCACACCATCCAATCGGTGGTAAAAGGTTGTCTGAAAAAATATTTTAGAATGTCTGGTGCTACACCTCTTACGGACTGACCGCTAAGCAACATTTTCCACACCATCCAATCGGTGGTAAAAGGTTTTGTGAAGAAATATTTTAGATGGTCTGGTGCTGCACCTCCCACGCTCTGACCACTAAGCAACAGTGGCCACACCATCCAATCTATGGTAAAAGGTTTTCTGAAAAAATATTTTAGATGGTCCTGACCACTAAGCAACAGTTGCCACACCATCCAATCGGTGTGGTTTTCTGAAAAAATATTTTAGATGGTCTGGTGTTGCACGTGCACGCACTGAAAACTAACCAACAGTTTCCACACCATCGAATCGGTGGTAAAAGTTCTTCTGAAAAAATATTTTAGAAGGTCTGGTGCTGCACCTCGCACGCTCTGACCACTAAGCAACATTTTCCACACCATCCAATCGGTAGTAAAAGGTTTTCTGAAAAAATATTTTAGATGGTCCTGACCACTAAGCAACAGTGGCCACACCATCCAGTCGGTGGTAAAAGGTTTTCTGTAAAAATATTTTAGATTGTCTGATGTTGCACATCGCATGCACTGAAAACTAACCAACAGTTTCCACACCATCCAATCGCCGGTTAAAGGTTTTTTCACACCATCCAATCGGTAGTAAAAGGTTTTCTGTAAAAATATCTTAGATCGTCCTGAACACTAAGCACCAGTGGCCACACCATCCAATCGGTGGTAAAAGGTTTTCTGTAAAAATATCTTAGATCGTCCTGAACACTAAGCACCAGTGGCCACACCATCCAATCGGTGGTAAAAGGTTGTCTGAAAAAATATTTTAGAATGTCTGGTGCTACACCTCACACGCACTGACTACAAAGCAACAGTGCCCACACCATCCAATCGGTGGTAAAAGGTTTTCTGAAAAAATATTTTAGATGGTCCTGACCACTAAGCAACAGTTGCCACACCATCCAATCGGTGTGGTTTTCTGAAAAAATATTTTAGATGGTCTGGTGTTGCACGTGCACGCACTGAAAACTAACCAACAGTTTCCACACCATCGAATCGGTGGTAAAAGTTCTTCTGAAAAAATATTTTAGATGGTCTGGTGCTGCACCTCCCACGCTCTGACCACTAAGCAACAGTGGCCACACTATCCAATGGGTGGTAAAAGGTTTTCTGAAAAAATATTTTACATGGTCTGGTGTTGCACGTCGCACGCACTGACCACTAAGCAACATTTTCCACACCATCCAATCGGTAGTAAAAGGTTTTCTGAAAAAATATTTTAGATGGTCCTGACCACTAAGCAACAGTGGCCACACCATCCAGTCGGTGGTAAAAGGTTTTCTGTAAAAATATTTTAGATTGTCTGATGTTGCACATCGCATGCACTGAAAACTAACCAACAGTTTCCACACCATCCAATCGCCGGTTAAAGGTTTTTTCACACCATCCAATCGGTAGTAAAAGGTTTTCTGTAAAAATATCTTAGATCGTCCTGAACACTAAGCACCAGTGGCCACACCATCCAATCGGTGGTAAAAGGTTGTCTGAAAAAATATTTTAGAATGTCTGGTGCTACACCTCTTACGGACTGACCGCTAAGCAACATTTTCCACACCATCCAATCGATGGTAAAAGGTTTTGTGAAGAAATATTTTAGATGGTCTGGTGCTGCACCTCCCACGCTCTGACCACTAAGCAACAGTGGCCACACCATCCAATCTATGGTAAAAGGTTTTCTGAAAAAATATTTTAGATGGTCTGGTGTTGCACGTCGCACGCACTGAAAATTAACCAACAGTTTCCACACCATCCAATCGCCGGTTAAAGTTTTTCTGAAAAAATATTTTAGATGGTCTGGTGTTGCATGTCGCACGCACTGACCACTAAGCAACATTTTCCACACCATCCAATCGGTAGTAAAAGGTTTTCTGAAAAAATATTTTAGATGGTCCTGACCACTAAGTAACAGTGGCCACACCATCCAGTCGGTGGTAAAAGGTTTTCTGTAAAAATATTTTAGATTGTCTGATGTTGCACATCGCACGCACTGAAAACTAACCAACAGTTTCCACACCATCCAATCGCCGGTTAAATTTTTTTTCACACCATCCAATCGGTAGTAAAAGGTTTTCTGTAAAAATATCTTAGATCGTCCTGAACACTTAGCACCAGTGGCCACACCATCCAATCGGTGGTAAAAGGTTGTCTGAAAAAATATTTTAGAATGTCTGGTGCTACACCTCTTACGGACTGACCGCTAAGCAACATTTTCCACACCATCCAATCGGTGGTAAAAGGTTTTGTGAAAAAATATTTTAGATGGTCTGGTGCTGCACCTCCCACGCTCTGACCACTAAGCAACAGTGGCCACACCATCCAATCTATGGTAAAAGGTTTTCTGAAAAAATATTTTAGATGGTCCTGACCACTAAGAAGCAGTGGCCACACCATCCAATCTATGGTAAAAGGTTTTCTGAAAAAATATTTTAGATGGTCTGGTGTTGCATGTCGCACGCACTTACCACTAAACAACATTTTCCACACCATCGAATCGGTGGTAAAAGTTTTTCTGAAAAAATATTTTAGAAGGTCTGGTGCTGCACCTCGCACGCTCTGACCACTAAGCAACAGTGGTCACACCATCCAATTGGTGGTAAAATATTTTCTGAAAAAATATTTTAGATGGTCCTGACCACTAAGAAGCAGTGGCCACACCATCCAATCTATGGTAAAAGGTTTTCTGAAAAAATATTTTAGATGGTCTGGTGTTGCATGTCGCACGCACTGACCGCTAAACAACATTTTCCACACCATCCAGTCGGTAGTAAAATGTTTTCTAAAAAAAATATTTAAGAAGGTCTGGTGCTACACCTCACACGCACTGACTACAAAGCAACAGTGCCCACACCATCCAATCGGTGGTAAAAGGTTTTCTGAAAAAATATTTTAGATGGTCCTGACCACTAAGCAACAGTAGCCACACCATCCAATCGGTGTGGTTTTCTGAAAAAATATTTCAGATGGTCTGGTGTTGCACGTCGCACGCACTGAAAACTAACCAACAGTTTCCACACCATCGAATCGGCGGTAAAAGTTCTTCTGAAAAAATATTTTAGAAGGTCTGGTGCTGCACCTCGCACGCTCTGACCACTAAGCAACAGTGGCCACACTATCCAATGGGTGGTAAAAGGTTTTCTGAAAAAATATTTAAGATGGTCTGGTGTTGCACGTCGCACGCACTGAAAACTAACCAACAGTTTCCACACCATCCAATCGCCGTTTAAAGGTTTTCTGAAAAAATATTTTAGATGGTCTGGTGTTGCATGTCGCACGCACTGACCACTAAGCAACATTTTCCACACCATCCAATCGGTAGTAAAAGGTTTTCTGTAAAAATATCTTAGATCGTCCTGAACACTAAGCACCAGTGGCCACACCATCCAATCGGTGGTAAAAGGTTGTCTGAAAAAATATTTTAGAATATCTGGTGCTACACCTCTTACGGACTGACCGCTAAGCAACATTTTCCACACCATCCAATCGGTGGTAAAAGGTTTTCTGAAAAAATATTTTAGATGGTCCTGACCACTAAGCAACAGTGGCCACACCATCCAGTCGGTGGTAAAAGGTTTTCTGTAAAAATATTTTAGATTGTCTGATGTTGCACATCGCACGCACTGAAAACTAACCAACAGTTTCCACACCATCCAATCGCCGGTTAAAGGTTTTTTCACACCATCCAATCGGTAGTAAAAGGTTTTCTGTAAAAATATTTTAGATCGTCCTGAACACTAAGCACCAGTGGCCACACCATCCAATCGGTGGTAAAAGGTTGTCTGAAAAAATATTTTAGAATGTCTGGTGCTACACCTCTTACGGACTGACCACTAAGCAACATTTTCCACACCATCCAATCGGTAGTAAAAGGTTTTCTGTCAAAATATCTTAGATCGTCCTGAACACTAAGCACCAGTGGCCACACCATCCAATTGGTGCTAAAAGGTTGTCTGAAAAAATATTTTAGAATGTCTGGTGCTACACCTCTTACGGACTGACCGCTAAGCAACATTTTCCACACCATCCAATCGGTGGTAAAAGGTTTTCTGAAAAAATATTTTAGATGGTCTGGTGTTGCACGTCGCACGCACTGAAAATTAACCAACAGTTTCCACACCATCCAATCGCCGGTTAAAGGTTTCCTGAAAAAATATTTTATATGGTCTGGTGTTGCATGTCGCACGCACTGACCACTAAGCAACATTTTCCACACCATCCAATCGGTAGTAAAAGGTTTTCTGAAAAAATAATTTAGATGGTCCTGACCACTAAGCGACAGTGGCCACACCATCCAATCGGTGGTAAAAGGTTGTCTGAAAAAATATTTTAGAATGTCTGGTGCTACACCTCTTACGGACTGACCGCTAAGCAACATTTTCCACACCATCCAATCGGTAGTAAAAGGTTTTCTGAAAAAATATTTTAGATGGTCTGGTGTTGCATGTCGCACGCACTGACCACTAAACAACATTTTCCACACCATCGAATCGGTGGTAAAAGTTCTTCTGAAAAAAATATTTTAGAAGGTCTGGTGCTGCAAATCGCACGCTCTGACCACTAAGCAACAGTGGCCACACTATCCAATGGGTGGTAAAAGGTTTTCTGAAAAAATATTTTAGATGGTCTGGTGTTGCACGTCACACGCACTGAAAACTAACCAACAGTTTCCCCACCATCCAATCGCCGGTTAAAGGTTTTCTGAAAAAATATTTTAGATGGTCTGGTGTTGCATGTCGCACGCACTGACCACTAAGCAACATTTTCCACACCATCCAATCGGTAGTAAAAGGTTTTCTGAAAAAATAATTTAGATGGTCCTGACCACTAAGCGACAGTGGCCACACCATCCAATCGGTGGTAAAAGGTTGTCTGAAAAAATATTTTAGAATGTCTGGTGCTACACCTCTTACGGACTGACCGCTAAGCAGCATTTTCCACACCATCCAATCGGTAGTAAAAGGTTTTCTGAAAAAATATTTTAGATGGTCTGGTGTTGCATGTCGCACGCACTGACCACTAAGCAACATTTTCCACACCATCCAATCGGTAGTAAAAGGTTTTCTGAAAAAATAATTTAGATGGTCCTGACCACTAAGCGACAGTGGCCACACCATCCAATCGGTGGTAAAAGGTTGTCTGAAAAAATATTTTAGAATGTCTGGTGCTACACCTCTTACGGACTGACCGCTAAGCAACATTTTCCACACCATCCAATCGGTAGTAAAAGGTTTTCTGAAAAAATATTTTAGATGGTCCTGACCACTAAGCAACAGTAGCCACACCATCCAATCGGTGTGGTTTTCTGAAAAAATATTTTAGATGGTCTGGTGTTGCACGTCGCACGCACTGAAAACTAACCAACAGTTTCCACACCATCCAATCGCCGGTTAAAGGTTTTCTGAAAAAATATTTTAGATGGTCTGGTGTTGCATGTCGCACGCACTGACCACTAAGCAACATTTTCCACACCATCCAATCGGTAGTAAAAGGTTTTCTGAAAAAATAATTTAGATGGTCCTGACCACTAAGCGACAGTGGCCACACCATCCAATCGGTGGTAAAAGGTTTTCTGAAAAAATATTTTAGATGGTCTGGTGCTACAATTCGCACCCACTGACCACTAAGCAACAGTTTTTACACCATCCAATCGGTGGTAAAATGTTTTCTGAAAAAATATTTTAGATGGTCCTGACCACTAAGCAACAGTGGCCACACCATCCAATCGGTGGTAAAAGGTTTTCTGAAAAAATATTTAAGATGGTCTGGTGTTGCATGTAGCACGCACTGACCACTAAACAACATTTTCCACACAATCGAATCGGTGGTAAAAGTTTTTCTGAAAAAATAGTTTAGAAGGTCTGGTGCTGCACCTCGCACGTTCTGACCACTAAGCAACAGTGGCCACACCATCCAATCTGTGGTAAAAGGTTTTCTGAAAAAATATTTCAAATGGTTTGGTGTTGCAAGACGCACGCACTGACCACTAAGCAACAGTTTCCATACCATCCAATCGGTGATAAAATGTTTTCTAAAAAAATATTTTAGATGGTCCTGACCACTAAGAAACAGTGGCCACACCATCCAATCGGTGGTAAAAGGATTTCTGAAAAAATATTTTAGATGGTCCTGACCACTAAGCAACAGTGGCTACGCTATCCAATGGGTGGTAAAAGGTTTTCTGAAAAAATATTTTAGATGGTCCTGACCACTAAGCAACAGTAGCCACACCATCCAATCGGTGTGGTTTTCTGAAAAAATATTTTAGATGGTCCTGACCACTAAGCAACAGTAGCCACACCATCCAATCGGTGTGGTTTTCTGAAAAAATATTTTAGATGGTCTGGTGCTGCAGCTTGCACGCTCTGACCACTAAGCAACAGTGGCCAAACCATCCAATTGGTGGTAAAAGGTTTTCTGAAAAAATATTTTAGATGGTCTGGTGTTGCATGTCGCACGCACTGACCACTAAGCAACAGTTTCCACACCATCCAATCGGTGGTAAAATGTTTTCTTTAAAAATATTTTAGATCGTCCTGACCACTAAGCAACAGTAGCCGCACCATCCAATCCGTGGTAAAGGGCTGTCTGAAAAAATATTTTAGAAGGTCTGGTGCTACACCTAGTACGCACTGACTACTACGCAACAGTTTCCACACCATCCAATCGGTGGTAAAAGGTTTTCTGAAAAAATATTTTAGATGGTCCTGACCACTAAGCAACAGTAGCCACACCATCCAATCGGTGTGGTTTTCTGAAAAAATATTTTAGATTGTCTGGTGCTGCAGCTTGCACGCTCTGACCACTAAGCAACAGTTTCCACACCATCCAATCGGTGGTAAAAGGTTTTCTGAAAAAATATTTTAGATGGTCCTGACCACTAAGCAACAGTGGCCACACCATCCAATCGGTGGTAAAAGGTTTTCTGTAAAAATATTTTAGATTGTCTGATGTTGCACATCGCACGCACTGACCACTAAGCAACAGTTTTCGCACCATCCAATAGGTGGTAATAGGTTTTTTGACAAAATATTTTAGATGGTCCTGACCACTAAGAAACAGGTGCCTCACCATCCGATCGGTGGTAAAAGGTTTTCTGAAAAGAATATTTTAGATGGTCCTGACCACTAAGCAACAGTAGCCACACCATCCAATCGGTGTGGTTTTCTGAAAAAATATTTTAGATGGTCCTGACCACTAAGCAACAGTGGCCACACCATCCAATCGGTGGTAAAAGGTTTTCTGTAAAAATATTTTATATTGTCTGATGTTGCACATCGCAGGCACTGTCCACCAAGCAACAGTTTTCGCACCATCCAATAGGTGGTAGTAGGTTTTTTGAAAAAATATTTTAGATGGTCCTGACCACTAAGCAACAGTAGCCACACCATCCAATCGGTGTGGTTTTCTGAAAAAATATTTTAGATGGTCCTGACCACTAAGCAACAGTAGCCACACCATCCAATCGGTGTGGTTTTCTGAAAAAATATTTTAGATTGTCTGGTGCTGCAGCTTGCACGCTCTGACCACTAAGCAACAGTTTCCACACCATCCAATCGGTGGTAAAAGGTTTTCTGAAAAAATATTTTAGATGGTCCTGACCACTAAGCAACAGTGGCCACACCATGCAATCGGTGGTAAAAGGTTTTCTGTAAAAATATTTTAGATTGTCTGATGTTGCACATCGCACGCACTGACCACTAAGCAACAGTTTTCGCACCATCCAATAGGTGGTAATAAGTTTATTGAAAAAATATTTTCGATGGTCCTGACCACAGTAGCCACACCATCCAATCGGTGTGGTTTTCTGAAAAAATATTTTAGATGGTCTGGTGCTGCAGCTTGCACGCTCTTACCACTAAGCAACAGTTTCCACACCATCCAATCGGTGGTAAAAGGTTTTCTGAAAAAATATTTTAGATGGTCGTGACCACTAAGCAACAGTGCCCACACCATCCAGTCGGTGGTAAAAGGTTTTCTAAAAAAAATATTTTAGAAGGTCTGGTGCTACACCTTACACGCACTGACTACAAAGCAACAGTGCCCACACCATCCAATCGGTGATAAAATGTTTCCTGAAAAAATATTTTAGAAGGTCTGGTGCTACACCTCGCACGCACTGACCAGTAAGCAACAGTTTCTACACCATCCAATCGGTGGTAAAATGTTTTCTGAAAAAATATTTTAGATGGTCCTGAGCACTAAGCAACAGTGGCCACACCATCCAATCGGTGGTAAAAGGTTTTCTGAAAAAATATTTTAGATGGCCTGGTGTTGCATGTCGCACGCACTGACCACTAAGCAACATTTTCCACACCATCGCACGCTCTGACCACTAAACAGTGGCCACACCATCCAATCGGTGGTAAAAGGTTTTCTGAAAAAATATTGTAGATGGTCTGGTGTTGCCCGTCGCACGCACTGAAAACTAGCCAACAGTTTCCACACCATCCAATCGGTGGTAAAAGGATTTCTGAAAAAATATTTTAGATGGTCTGGTGTTGCACGTCGCACGCACTGAAAACTAGCCAACAGTTTCCACACCATCCAATCGGTGGTAAAAGGTTTTCTGAAAAAATATTGTAAATGGTCTGGTGTTGCCCGTCGCACGCACTGAAAACTAGCCAACAGTTTCCACACCATCCAATCGGTGGTAAAAGGATTTCTGAAAAAATATTTTAGATGGTCTGGTGTTGCACGTCGCACGCACTGAAACCTAGCCAACAGTTTCCACACCATCCAATCGGTGGTAAAAGGTTTTCTGAAAAAATATTGTAGATGGTCTGGTGTTGACCGTCGCACGCACTGAAAACTAGCCAACAGTTTCCACACCATCCAATCGGTGGTAAAAGGTTTTCTGAAAAAATATTTTAGATGGTCTGGTGTTGCACGTCCCACGCACTGAAAACTAGCCAACAGTTTCCACACCATCCAATCGGTGGTAAAATATTTTCTGAAAAAATATTTTAGATGGTCCTGACCACTAAGCAACAGTGGTCACACCATCCAATCGGTGGTAAAAGGATTTCTGAAAAAATATTTTAGATGGTCTGGTGTTGCAGCTTGCACGCTCTGACCACTAAGCAACAGTTTCCACACCATCCAATCGGTGATAAAATGTTTCCTGAAAAAATATTTTAGAAGGTCTGGTGCTACACCTCGCACGCACTGACCAGTAAGCAACAGTTTCTACACCATCCAATCGGTGGTAAAATGTTTTCTGAAAAAATATTTTAGATGGTCCTGAGCACTAAGCAACAGTGGCCACACCATCCAATCGGTGGTAAAAGGTTTTCTGAAAAAATATTTTAGATGGCCTGGTGTTGCATGTCGCACGCACTGACCACTAAGCAACATTTTCCACACCATCGCACGCTCTGACCACTAAGCAACAGTGGCCACACCATCCAATCGGTGTTAAAAGGTTTTCTGAAAAAATATTTCAGATGGTTTGGTGTTGCACGTCGCACGCACTGACCACTAAGCAACAGTTTTCGCACCATCCAATAGGTGGTAATAAGTTTTTTGAAAAAATATTTTAGATGGCCCTGACCACTAAGGAACAGTAGCCACACCATCCAATCGGTGTGGTTTTCTGAAAAAATATTTTAGATGGTCTGGTGCTGCAGCTTGCACGCTCTGACCACTAAGCAGCAGTTTCCATACCATCCAATCGGTGGTAAAAGGTTTTCTTAAAAAATATTTTAGATGGTCCTGACCACTAGGCAACAGTGGCCACACCATCCAATCGGTATTAAAAGGTTTTCTGTAAAAATATTTTAGATGGTCTGGTGTTGCACGTCGCACGCACTGAAAACTAGCCAACAGTTTCCACACCATCCAATCGGTGGTAAAAGGTTCTCTGAAAAAATATTGTAGATGGTCTGGTGTTGCCCGTCGCACGCACTGAAAACTAGCCAACAGTTTCCACACCATCCAATCGGTGGTAAAAGGATTTCTGAAAAAATATTTTAGATGGTCTGGTGTTGCACGTCGCACGCACTGAAAACTAGCCAACAGTTTCCACACCATCCAATCGGTGGTAAAAGGTTTTCTGAAAAAATATTGTAGATGGTCTGGTGTTGCCCGTCGCACGCACTGAAAACTAGCCAACAGTTTCCACACCATCCAATCGGTGGTAAAAGGATTTCTGAAAAAATATTTTAGATGGTCTGGTGTTGCACGTCGCACGCACTGAAACCTAGCCAACAGTTTCCACACCATCCAATCGGTGGTAAAAGGTTTTCTGAAAAAATATTGTAGATGGTCTGGTGTTGCCCGTCGCACGCACTGAAAACTAGCCAACAGTTTCCACACCATCCAATCGGTGGTAAAAGGTTTTCTGAAAAAATATTTTAGATGGTCTGGTGTTGCACGTCCCACGCACTGAAAACTAGCCAACAGTTTCCACATCATCCAATCGGTGGTAAAATATTTTCTGAAAAAATATTTTAGATGGTCCTGACCACTAAGCAACAGTGGTCACACCATCCAATCGGTGGTAAAAGGATTTCTGAAAAAATATTTTAGATGGTCTGGTGTTGCAGCTTGCACGCTCTGACCACTAAGCAACAGTTTCCACACCATCCAATCGGTGATAAAATGTTTCCTGAAAAAATATTTTAGAAGGTCTGGTGCTACACCTCGCACGCACTGACCAGTAAGCAACAGTTTCTACACCATCCAATCGGTGGTAAAATGTTTTCTGAAAAAATATTTTAGATGGTCCTGACCACTAAGAAACAGTTTCCACACCATCCAATCGGTGGTAAAATATTTTCTGAAAAAATATTTTAGATGGTCCTGACCACTAAGAAACAGTGGCCACACCATCCAATCGGTGGTAAAAGGATTTCTGAAAAAATATTTTAGATGGTCTGGTGTTGCACGTCGCACGCACTGAAAACTAGCCAACAGTTTCCACACCATCCAATCGGTGGTAAAAGGTTTTCTGAAAAAATATTTTAGATGGTCTGGTGTTGCCCGTCGCACGCATTGAAAACTAGCCAACAGTTTCCACACCATCCAATCGGTGGTAAAATATTTTCTGAAAAAATATTTTAGATGGTCCTGACCACTAAGCAACAGTGGTCACACCATTCAATCGGTGGTAAAAGGTTTTCTCAAAAAATATTTTAGACGGTCTGGTGCTGCAGCTTGCACGCTCTGACCACTAAGCAACAGTTTCCACACCACCCAATCGGTGGTAAAATGTTTTCTGAAAAAATATTTTAGATGGTCCTGACCACTAAGAAACAGTGGCCACACCATCCAATCGGTGGTAAAAGGATTTCTGAAAAAATATTTTAGATGGTCTGGTGTTGCACGTCGCACGCACTGAAAATTAGCCAACAGTTTCCACACCATACAATCGGTGGTAAAATATTTTCTGAAAAAATATTTTAGATGGTCCTGACCACTAAGCAACAGTGGTCACACCATCCAATCGGTGGTAAAAGGTTTTCTGAAAAAATATTTTAGACGGTCTGGTGCTGCAGCTTGCACGCTCTGACCACTAAGCAACAGTTTCCACACCGCCCAATCGGTGGTAAAATGTTTTCTGAAAAAACATTTTAGATGGTCCTGACCACTAAGAAACAGTTTCTACACCATCCAATCGGTGGTAAAAGGTTTTCTGAAAAAATATTGTAGATGGTCTGGTGTTGCCCGTCGCACGCACTGAAAACTAGCCAACAGTTTCCACACCATCCAATCGGTGGTAAAAGGTTTTCTGAAAAAATATTTTAGATGGTCTGGTGTTGCACGTCCCACGCACTGAAAACTAGCCAACAGTTTCCACATCATCCAATCGGTGGTAAAATATTTTCTGAAAAAATATTTTAGATGGTCCTGACCACTAAGCAACAGTGGTCACACCATCCAATCGGTGGTAAAAGGATTTCTGAAAAAATATTTTAGATGGTCTGGTGTTGCAGCTTGCACGCTCTGACCACTAAGCAACAGTTTCCACACCATCCAATCGGTGATAAAATGTTTCCTGAAAAAATATTTTAGAAGGTCTGGTGCTACACCTCGCACGCACTGACCAGTAAGCAACAGTTTCTACACCATCCAATCGGTGGTAAAATGTTTTCTGAAAAAATATTTTAGATGGTCCTGACCACTAAGAAACAGTTTCCACACCATCCAATCGGTGGTAAAATATTTTCTGAAAAAATATTTTAGATGGTCCTGACCACTAAGAAACAGTGGCCACACCATCCAATCGGTGGTAAAAGGATTTCTGAAAAAATATTTTAGATGGTCTGGTGTTGCACGTCGCACGCACTGAAAACTAGCCAACAGTTTCCACACCATCCAATCGGTGGTAAAAGGTTTTCTGAAAAAATATTTTAGATGGTCTGGTGTTGCCCGTCGCACGCATTGAAAACTAGCCAACAGTTTCCACACCATCCAATCGGTGGTAAAATATTTTCTGAAAAAATATTTTAGATGGTCCTGACCACTAAGCAACAGTGGTCACACCATTCAATCGGTGGTAAAAGGTTTTCTCAAAAAATATTTTAGACGGTCTGGTGCTGCAGCTTGCACGCTCTGACCACTAAGCAACAGTTTCCACACCACCCAATCGGTGGTAAAATGTTTTCTGAAAAAATATTTTAGATGGTCCTGACCACTAAGAAACAGTGGCCACACCATCCAATCGGTGGTAAAAGGATTTCTGAAAAAATATTTTAGATGGTCTGGTGTTGCACGTCGCACGCACTGAAAATTAGCCAACAGTTTCCACACCATACAATCGGTGGTAAAATATTTTCTGAAAAAATATTTTAGATGGTCCTGACCACTAAGCAACAGTGGTCACACCATCCAATCGGTGGTAAAAGGTTTTCTGAAAAAATATTTTAGACGGTCTGGTGCTGCAGCTTGCACGCTCTGACCACTAAGCAACAGTTTCCACACCGCCCAATCGGTGGTAAAATGTTTTCTGAAAAAACATTTTAGATGGTCCTGACCACTAAGAAACAGTGACCACACTATCCAATCGGTGGTAAAAGGATTTCTGAAAAAATATTTTAGATGGTCTGGTGTTGCACGTCGCATGCACTGAAAACTAGCCAACAGTTTCCACACCATCCAATCGGTGGTAAAAGGTTTTCTGAAAATATATTTTAGATGGTCTGGTGTTGCACGTCGCACGCACTGAAAACTAGCCAACAGTTTCCACACCATAAAATCGGTGGTAAAATATATTCGGAAAAAATATTTTAGATGGTCCTGACCACTAAGCAACAGTGGTCACACCATCCAATCGGTGATAAAATGTTGGCTGAAAAAATATTTTAGAAGGTCTGGTGCTACACCTCGCACGCACTGACCAGTAAGCAACAGTTTCTACACCATCCAATCGGTGGTAAAATGTTTTCTGAAAAAATATTTTAGATGGTCCTGACCACTAAGCAACAGTGGCCACACCATCCAATCGGTGGTAAAAGGTTTTCTGAAAAAATATTTTAGATGGCCTGGTGTTGCATGTCGCACGCACTGACCACTAAGCAACATTTTCCACACCATCGCACGCTCTGGCCACTAAGCAGCAGTGGCCACACCATCCAATCGGTGGTAAAAGGTTTTCTGAAAAAATATTTCAGATGGTTTGGTGTTGCACGTCGCACGCACTGACCACTAAGCAACAGTTTTCGCACCATTCAATAGGTGGTAATAAGTTTTTTGAAAAAATATTTTAGATGGCCCTGACCACTAAGGAACAGTAGCCACACCATCCAATCGGTGTGGTTTTCTGAAAAAATATTTTAGATGGTCTGGTGCTGCAGCTTGCACGCTCTGACCACTAAGCAACAGTTTCCACACCACCCAATCGGTGGTAAAATGTTTTCTGAAAAAATATTTTAGATGGTCCTGACCACTAAGAAACAGTGGCCACACCATCCAATCGGTGGTAAAAGGATTTCTGAAAAAATATTTTAGATGGTCTGGTGTTGCACGTTGCACGCACTGAAAACTAGCCAACAGTTTCCACACCATCCAATCGGTGGTAAAAGGTTTTCTGAAAAAATATTTTAGATGGTCTGGTGTTGCACGTCGCACGCACTGAAAACTAGCCAACAGTTTCCACACCATCCAATCGGTGGTAAAATGTTTTCTGAAAAAATATTTTAGATGGTCCTGACCACTAAGAAACAGTGGCCACACCATCCAATCGGTGGTAAAAGGTTTTCTGAAAAAATATTGTAGATGGTCTGGTGTTGCCCGTCGCACGCACTGAAAACTAGCCAACAGTTTCCACACCATCCAATCGGTGGTAAAAGGTTTTCTGAAAAAATATTTTAGATGGTCTGGTGTTGCCCGTCGCACGCACTGAAAACTAGCCAACAGTTTCCACACCATCCAATCGGTGGTAAAATATTTTCTGAAAAAATATTTTAGATGGTCCTGACCACTAAGCAACAGTGGTCACACCATCCGATCGGTGGTAAAAGGTTTTCTGAAAAAATATTTTAGACGGTCTGGTGCTGCAGCTTGCACGCTCTGACCACTAAGCAACAGTTTCCACACCATACAATCGGTGATAAAATGTTTCCTGAAAAAATATTTTAGAAGGTCTGGTGCTACACCTCGCACGCACTGACCAGTAAGCAACAGTTTATACACCATCCAATCGGTGGTAAAATGTTTTCTGAAAAAATATTTTAGATGGTCCTGACTACTAAGAAACAGTTTCCACACCATCCAATCGGTGGTAAAATATTTTCTGAAAAAATATTTTAGATGGTCCTGACCACTAAGAAACAGTGGCCACACCATCCAATCGGTGGTAAAAGGATTTCTGAAAAAATATTTTAGATGGTCTGGTGTTGCACGTCGCATGCACTGAAAACTAGCCAACAGTTTCCACACCATCCAATCGGTGGTAAAAGGTTTTCTGAAAAAATATTTTAGATGGTCCTGACCACTAAGCAACAGTGGTCACACCATCCAATCGGTGGTAAAAGGTTTTCTGAAAAAATATTTTAGACGGTCTGGTGCTGCAGCTTGCACGCTCTGACCACTAAGCAACAGTTTCCACACCGCCCAATCGGTGGTAAAATGTTTTCTGAAAAAACATTTTAGATGGTCCTGACCACTAAGAAACAGTGACCACACTATCCAATCGGTGGTAAAAGGATTTCTGAAAAAATATTTTAGATGGTCTGGTGTTGCACGTCGCATGCACTGAAAACTAGCCAACAGTTTCCACACCATCCAATCGGTGGTAAAAGGTTTTCTGAAAAAATATTTTAGATGGTCTGGTGTTGCACGTCGCACGCACTGAAAACTAGCCAACAGTTTCCACACCATAAAATCGGTGGTAAAATATATTCGGAAAAAATATTTTAGATGGTCCTGACCACTAAGCAACAGTGGTCACACCATCCAATCGGTGATAAAATGTTGGCTGAAAAAATATTTTAGAAGGTCTGGTGCTACACCTCGCACGCACTGACCAGTAAGCAACAGTTTCTACACCATCCAATCGGTGGTAAAATGTTTTCTGAAAAAATATTTTAGATGGTCCTGACCACTAAGCAACAGTGGCCACACCATCCAATCGGTGGTAAAAGGTTTTCTGAAAAAATATTTTAGATGGCCTGGTGTTGCATGTCGCACGCACTGACCACTAAGCAACATTTTCCACACCATCGCACGCTCTGGCCACTAAGCAGCAGTGGCCACACCATCCAATCGGTGGTAAAAGGTTTTCTGAAAAAATATTTCAGATGGTTTGGTGTTGCACGTCGCACGCACTGACCACTAAGCAACAGTTTTCGCACCATTCAATAGGTGGTAATAAGTTTTTTGAAAAAATATTTTAGATGGCCCTGACCACTAAGGAACAGTAGCCACACCATCCAATCGGTGTGGTTTTCTGAAAAAATATTTTAGATGGTCTGGTGCTGCAGCTTGCACGCTCTGACCACTAAGCAACAGTTTCCACACCACCCAATCGGTGGTAAAATGTTTTCTGAAAAAATATTTTAGATGGTCCTGACCACTAAGAAACAGTGGCCACACCATCCAATCGGTGGTAAAAGGATTTCTGAAAAAATATTTTAGATGGTCTGGTGTTGCACGTTGCACGCACTGAAAACTAGCCAACAGTTTCCACACCATCCAATCGGTGGTAAAAGGTTTTCTGAAAAAATATTTTAGATGGTCTGGTGTTGCACGTCGCACGCACTGAAAACTAGCCAACAGTTTCCACACCATCCAATCGGTGGTAAAATGTTTTCTGAAAAAATATTTTAGATGGTCCTGACCACTAAGAAACAGTGGCCACACCATCCAATCGGTGGTAAAAGGTTTTCTGAAAAAATATTGTAGATGGTCTGGTGTTGCCCGTCGCACGCACTGAAAACTAGCCAACAGTTTCCACACCATCCAATCGGTGGTAAAAGGTTTTCTGAAAAAATATTTTAGATGGTCTGGTGTTGCCCGTCGCACGCACTGAAAACTAGCCAACAGTTTCCACACCATCCAATCGGTGGTAAAATATTTTCTGAAAAAATATTTTAGATGGTCCTGACCACTAAGCAACAGTGGTCACACCATCCGATCGGTGGTAAAAGGTTTTCTGAAAAAATATTTTAGACGGTCTGGTGCTGCAGCTTGCACGCTCTGACCACTAAGCAACAGTTTCCACACCATACAATCGGTGATAAAATGTTTCCTGAAAAAATATTTTAGAAGGTCTGGTGCTACACCTCGCACGCACTGACCAGTAAGCAACAGTTTATACACCATCCAATCGGTGGTAAAATGTTTTCTGAAAAAATATTTTAGATGGTCCTGACTACTAAGAAACAGTTTCCACACCATCCAATCGGTGGTAAAATATTTTCTGAAAAAATATTTTAGATGGTCCTGACCACTAAGAAACAGTGGCCACACCATCCAATCGGTGGTAAAAGGATTTCTGAAAAAATATTTTAGATGGTCTGGTGTTGCACGTTGCTCGCACTGAAAACTAGCCAACAGTTTCCACCCTATCCAATCGGTGGTAAAAGGTTTTCTGAAAAAATATTTTAGATGGTCTGGTGTTGCACGTCGCACGCACTGAAAACTAGCCAACAGTTTCCACACCATCCAATCGGTGGTAAAATGTTTTCTGAAAAAATATTTTAGATGGTCCTGACCACTTAGAAACAGTGGCCACACCATCCAATCGGTGGTAAAAGGTTTTCTGAAAAAATATTTTAGATGGTCTGGTGTTGCACGTCGCACGCACTGAAAACTAGCCAACAGTTTCCACACCATCCAATCGGTGGTAAAATGTTTTCTGAAAAAATATTTTAGATGGTCCTGACCACTAAGAAACAGTGGCCACACCATCCAATCGGTGGTAAAAGGTTTTCTGAAAAAATATTGTAGATGGTCTGGTGTTGCCCGTCGCACGCACTGAAAACTAGCCAACAGTTTCCACACCATCCAATCGGTGGTAAAAGGTTTTCTGAAAAAATATTTTAGATGGTCTGGTGTTGCACGTCCCACGCACTGAAAACTAGCCAACAGTTTTCCACACCATCCAATCGGTGGTAAAATGTTTTCTGAAAAAATATTTTAGATGGTCCTGTCCACTAAGAAACTGTGGCCACACCATCCAATCGGTGGTAAAAGGTTTTCTGAAAAAATATTGTAGATGGTCTGGTGTTGCCCGTCGCACG
Organism: Xylota segnis; assembly: GCA_963583995.1. Classification (NCBI taxonomy): domain Eukaryota; kingdom Metazoa; phylum Arthropoda; class Insecta; order Diptera; family Syrphidae; genus Xylota; species Xylota segnis. The sequence continues at coordinate 88,539,124 of OY757236.1, read as the reverse complement.
CACTGAAAACTAGCCAACAGTTTCCACACCATCCAATCGGTGGTAAAAGGTTTTCTGAAAAAATATTTTAGATGGTCTGGTGTTGCACGTTGCACGCACTGAAAACTAGCCAACAGTTTCCACACCATCCAATCGGTGGTAAAAGATTTTCTGAAAAAATATTTTAGATGGTCTGGTGTTGCACGTCGCACGCACTGAAAACTAGCCAACAGTTTCCACACCATCCAATCGGTGGTAAAATGTTTTCTGAAAAAATATTTTAGATGGTCCTGACCACTAAGAAACAGTGGCCACACCATCCAATCGGTGGTAAAAGGTTTTCTGAAAAAATATTTTAGATGGTCTGGTGTTGCACGTCGCACGCACTGAAAACTAGCCAACAGTTTCCACACCATCCAATCGGTGGTAAAATGTTTTCTGAAAAAATATTTTAGATGGTCCTGACCACTAAGAAACAGTGGCCACACCATCCAATCGGTGGTAAAAGGTTTTCTGAAAAAATATTTTAGATGGTCTGGTGTTGCACGTCGCACGCACTGAAAACTAGCCAACAGTTTCCACACTATCCAATCGGTGGTAAAATGTTTTCTGAAAAAATATTTTAGATGGTCCTGACCACTAAGAAACAGTGGCCACACCATCCAATCGGTGGTAAAAAGATTTCTGAAGAAATATTTTAGATGGTCTGGTGTTGCACGTTGCACGCACTGAAAACTAGCCAACAGTTTCCACACCATCCAATCGGTGGTAAAAGGTTTTCTGAAAAAATATTTTAGATGGTCTGGTGTTGCACGTCGCACGCACTGAAAACTAGCCAACAGTTTCCACACCATCCAATCGGTGGTAAAATGTTTTCTGAAAAAATATTTTAGATGGTCCTGACCACTAAGAAACAGTGGCCACACCATCCAATCGGTGGTAAAAGGTTTTCTGAAAAAATATTTTAGTTGGTCTGGTGTTGCACGTCGCACGCACTGAAAACTAGCCAACAGTTTCCACACCATCCAATCGGTGGTAAAATGTTTTCTGAAAAAATATTTTAGATGGTCCTGATAAATAAGAAACAGTGGCCACACCATCCAATCGGTGGTAAAAGGTTTTCTGAAAAAATATTGTAGATGGTCTGGTGTTGCCCGTCGTACGCACTGAAAACTAGCCAACAGTTTCCACACCATCCAATCGGTGGTAAAAGGTTTTCTGAAAAAATATTTTAGATGGTCTAGTGTTGCCCGTCGCACGCACTGAAAACTAGCCAACAGTTTCCACACCATCCAATCGGTGGTAAAATATTTTCTGAAAAAATATTTTAGATGGTCCTGACCACTAAGAAACAGTGGCCACACCATCCAATCGGTGGTAAAAGGTTTTCTGAAAAAATATTTTAGATGGTCTGGTGTTGCACGTCGCACGCACTGAAAACTAGCCAACAGTTTCCACACCATCCAATCGGTGGTAAAATGTTTTCTGAAAAAATATTTTAGATGGTCCTGACCACTAAGAAACAGTGGCCACACCATCCAATCGGTGGTAAAAGGTTTTCTGAAAAAATATTGTAGATGGTCTGGTGTTGCACGTTGCACGCACTGAAAACTAGCCAACAGTTTCCACACCATCCAATCGGTGGTAAAAGGTTTTCTGAAAAAATATTTTAGATGGTCTGGTGTTGCCCGTCGTACGCACTGAAAACTAGCCAACAGTTTCCACACCATCCAATCGGTGGTAAAATATTTTCTGAAAAAATTTTCTGAAAAAATATTTTAGATGGTCCTGACCACTAAGAAACAGTGGCCACACCATCCAATCGGTGGTAAAAGGTTTTCTGAAAAAATATTGTAGATGGTCTGGTGTTGCCCGTCGTACGCACTGAAAACTAGCCAACAGTTTCCACACCATCCAATCGGTGGTAAAAGGTTTTCTGAAAAAATATTTTAGATGGTCTAGTGTTGCCCGTCGCACGCACTGAAAACTAGCCAACAGTTTCCACACCATCCAATCGGTGGTAAAATGTTTTCTGAAAAAATATTTTAGATGGTCTTGACCACTAAGAAACAGTGGCCACACCATCCAATCGGTGGTAAAAGGTTTTCTGAAAAAATATTGTAGATGGTCTGGTGTTGCCCGTCGTACGCACTGAAAACTAGCCAACAGTTTCCACACCATCCAATCGGTGGTAAAAGGTTTTCTGAAAAAATATTTTAGATGGTCTAGTGTTGCCCGTCGCACGCATTGAAAACTAGGCAACAGTTTCCACACCATCCAATCGGTGGTAAAATATTTTCTGAAAAAATATTTTAGATGGTCCTGACCACTAAGCAACAGTGGTCACACCATTCAATCGGTGGTAAAAGGTTTTCTGAAAAAATATTTTAGACGGTCTGGTGCTGCAGCTTGCACGCTCTGACCACTAAGCAACAGTTTCCACACCACCCAATCGGTGGTAAAATGTTTTCTGAAAAAATATTTTAGATGGTCCTGACCACTAAGAAACAGTGGCCACACCATCCAATCGGTGGTAAAAGGATTTCTGAAAAAATATTTTAGATGGTCTGGTGTTGCACGTCGCATGCACTGAAAACTAGCCAACAGTTTCCACACCATCCAATCGGTGGTAAAAGGTTTTCTGAAAAAATATTTTAGATGGCCTGGTGTTGCATGTCGCACGCACTGACCACTAAGCAACATTTTCCACACCATCCCACGCTCTGACCACTAAGCAACAGTGGCCACACCATCCAATCGGTGGTAAAAGGTTTTCTGAAAAAATATTTCAGATGGTTTGGTGTTGCACGTCGCACGCACTGACCACTAAGCAACAGTTTTCGCACCATGCAATAGGTGGTAATAAGTTTTTTGAAAAAATATTTTAGATGGCCCTGACCACTAAGGAACAGTAGCCACACCATCCAATCGGTGTGGTTTTCTGAAAAAATATTTTAGATGGTCTGGTGCTGCAGCTTGCACGCTCTGACCACTAAGCAACAGTTTCCACACCACCCAATCGGTGGTAAAATGTTTTCTGAAAAAATATTTTAGATGGTCCTGACCACTAAGAAACAGTGGCCACACCATCGAATCGGTGGTAAAAGGATTTCTGAAAAAATATTTTAGATGGTCTGGTGTTGCACGTCGCACGCACTGAAAACTAGCCAACAGTTTCCACACCATACAATCGGTGGTAAAATATTTTCTGAAAAAATATTTTAGATGGTCCTGACCACTAAGCAACAGTGGTCACACCATCCAATCGGTGGTAAAAGGTTTTCTGAAAAAATATTTTAGACAGTCTGGTGCTGCAGCTTGCACGCTCTGACCACTAAACAACAGTTTCCACACCACCCATTCGGTGGTAAAATGTTTTCTGAAAAAATATTTTGGATGGTCCTGACGACTAAGAAACAGTGGCCACACCATCCAATCGGTGGTAAAAGGATTTCTGAAAAAATATTTTAGATGGTCTGGTGTTGCACGTCGCATGCACTGAAAACTAGCCAACAGTTTCCACACCATCCAATCGGTGGTAAAAGGTTTTCTGAAAAAATATTTTAGATGGTCTGGTGTTGCACGTCGCACGCACTGAAAACTAGCCAACAGTTTCCACACCATAAAATCGGTGGTAAGATATTTTCGGAAAAAATAAAATATTTTCGGAAAAAATATTTTAGATGGTCCTGACCACTGAGCAACAGTGGTCGCACCATCCAATCGGTGGTAAAAGGTTTTCTGAAAAAATATTTTAGACGGTCTGGTGCTACACCTCGCAAGAACTGACCACTAAGCAACAGTTTCCACACCATCCACTCAGCGGTAAAATGTTTTCTGAAAAAAAATTTAGAGGGTCCTGACCACTAAGCAACAGTTTCCACACCATCGAATCAGTGGTAAAAGATTTTCTAAAAAAATATTTTAGAAGGTCTGGTGCTGCACCTCGCACGCACTGACTACTAAGCAACAGTGCCCACACCATCCAGTCGGTGGTAAAAGGTTTTCTAAAAAAAAAATTTAAGAAGGTCTGGTGCTACACCTCGCACGCACTGAAAACTAACCAACAGTTTCCACATCATCCAATCGGTGGTTAAAGGTTTTCTGAAAAAATATTTTAGATGGTCCTGACCACTAAGCAGCAGTGGCCACACAATCCAATCGGTGCTAAAAGGTTTTCTGAAAAAATATTTTAGAAGATCTAGTGCTGCGTCTCGCACGCTCTGACTACTAAGCAACAGTTTCCATACCATCCAATCGGTGGTAAGAGGTTTTCTGTAAAAATATTTTAGATTGTCTAATGTTGCACATCGCACGCACTGACCACTAAGCAACAGTTCTCGCACCATCCAATAGGTGGTAGTAGGTTTTTTGAAAAAATATTTTAGATGGTCCTGACCACTAAGCAACAGTAGCCACACCATCCAATCGGTGTGGTTTTCTGAAAAAATATTTTAGATGGTCTGGTGCTGCAGCTTGCACGCTCTGACCACTAAGCAACAGTTTCCACACCATCCAATCGGTGGTAAAAAGATTTCTGAAAAAATATTTTAGATGGTCCTGACCACTAAGCAACAGTGGCCACACCATCCAATCGGTGGTAAAAGGATTTCTGAAAAAATATTTTAGATGGTCTGGTGTTGCACGTCGCACGCACTGAAAACTAGCCAACAGTTTCCACACCATCCGATCGGTGGTAAAAGGTTTTCTGAAAAGAATATTTTAGATGGTCCTGACTACTAAGCAACAGTGGCCACACCATCCAATCGGTGGTAAAAGGTTTTCTGTAAAAATATTTTAGATTGTCTGATGTTGCACATCGCACGCACTGACCACTAAGCAACAGTTTTCGCACCATCCAATAGGTGGTAATAAGTTTTTTGAAAAAATATTTTAGATGGTCCTGACCACAGTAGCCACACCATCCAATCGGTGTGGTTTTCTGAAAAAATATTTTAGATGGTCTGGTGCTGCAGCTTGCACGCTCTTACCACTAAGCAACAGTTTCCACACCATCCAATCGGTGGTAAAAGGTTTTCTGAAAAAATATTTTAGATGGTCCTGACCACTAAGCAACAGTGCCCACACCATCCAGTCGGTGGTAAAAAAAATATTTTAGAAGGTCTGGTGCTACACCTTACACGCACTGACTACAAAGCAACAGTGCCCGCACCATCCAATCGGTGATAAAATGTTTCCTGAAAAAATATTTTAGAAGGTCTGGTGCTACACCTCGCACGCACTGACCAGTAAGCAACAGTCTCTACACCATCCAATCGGTGGTAAAATGTTTTCTGAAATAATATTTTAGATGGTCCTGACCACTAAGCAACAGTGGCCACACCATCCAATCGGTGGTAAAAGGTTTTCTGAAAAAATATTTTAGATGGCTTGGTGTTGCATGTCGCACGCACTGACCACTAAGCAACATTTTCCACACCATCGCACGCTCTGACCACTAAGCAACAAGGGCCACACCATCCAATCGGTGGTAAAAGGTTTTCTGAAAAAATATTTCAGATGGTTTGGTGTTGCACGTCGCACGCACTGACCACTAAGCAACAGTTTTCGCACCATCCAATAGGTGGTAATAAGTTTTTTGAAAAAATATTTTAGATGGCCCTGACCACTAAATAACAGTAGCCACACCATCCAATCGGTGTGGTTTTCTGAAAAAATATTTTAGATGGTCTGGTGCTGCAGCTTGCACGCTCTGACCACTAAGCAACAGTTTCCACACCACCCAATCGGTGGTAAAATGTTTTCTGAAAAAATATTTTAGATGGTCTGGTGTTGCACGTCGCACGCACTGAAAACTAGCCAACAGTTTCCACACCATCCAATCGGTGGTAAAATATTTTCTGAAAAAATATTTTAGATGGTCCTGACCACTAAGAAACAGTGGCCACACCATCCAATCGGTGGTAAAAGGATTTCTGAAAAAATATTTTAGATGGTCTGGTGTTGCATGTCGCACGCACTGACCACTAAGCAACATTTTCCACACCATCGCACGCTCTGACCACTAAGCAACAAGGGCCACACCATCCAATCGGTGGTAAAAGGTTTTCTGAAAAAATATTTCAGATGGTTTGGTGTTGCACGTCGCACGCACTGACCACTAAGCAACAGTTTTCGCACCATCCAATAGGTGGTAATAAGTTTTTTGAAAAAATATTTTAGATGGCCCTGACCACTAAGGAACAGTAGCCACACCATCCAATCGGTGTGGTTTTCTGAAAAAATATTTTAGATGGTCTGGTGCTGCAGCTTGCACGCTCTGACCACTAAGCAACAGTTTCCACACCACCCAATCGGTGGTAAAATGTTTTCTGAAAAAATATTTTAGATGGTCTGGTGTTGCACGTCGCACGCACTGAAAACTAGCCAACAGTTTCCACACCATCCAATCGGTGGTAAAATATTTTCTGAAAAAATATTTTAGATGGTCCTGACCACTAAGAAACAGTGGCCACAACATCCAATCGGTGGTAAAAGGATTTCTGAAAAAATATTTTAGATGGTCTGGTGTTGCACGTCGCACGCACTGAAAACTAGCCAAAGGTTTCCACACCATCCAATCGGTGGTAACAATTTTAGTGAAAAAATATTTTAGATGGTCTGGTGTTGCACGTCGCACGCACTGAAAACTAGCCAACAGTTTCCACACCATCCAATCGGTGGTAAAATATTTTTTGAAAAAATATTTTAGATGGTCCTGGCCACTAAGCAACAGTGGTCACACCATCCAATCGGTGGTAAAAGGTTTTCTGAAAAAATATTTTAGACGGTCTGGTGCTGCAGCTAGCACGCTTTGACCACTAAGCAACAGTTTCCACACCACCCAATCGGTGGTAAAATGTTTTCTGAAAAAATATTTTAGATGGTCCTGACCACTAAGAAACAGTGGCCACACCATCCAATCGGTGGTAAAAGGATTTCTGGAAAAATATTTTAGATGGTCTGGTGTTGCACGTCGCACGCACTGAAAACTAGCCAACAGTTTCCACACCATCCAATCGGTGGTAAAATATTTTCGGAAAAAATATTTTAGATGGTCCTGACCACTAAGCAACAGTGGTCACACCATCCAATCGGTGGTAAAAGGTTTTCTGAAAAAATATTTTAGATGGTCTGGTGTTGCACGTCGCACGCACTGAAAACTAACCAACAGTTTCCACACCATCCAATCGGTGGTAAAATGTTTTCTGAAAAAATATTTTAGATGGTCCTGACCACTAAGAAACAGTGGCCACACCATCCAATCGGTGGTAAAAGGATTTCTGAAAAAATATTTTAGATGATCTGGTGTTGCACGTCGCACGCACTGAAAACTAACGAACAGTTTCCACACCATCCAATCGGTGGTAAAAGGTTTTCTGAAAAAATATTTTAGATGGTCTGGTGTTACACGTCGCACGCACTGAAAACTAGCCAACAGTTTCCACACCATTCAATTGGTGGTAAAATATTTTCGGAAAAAATATTTCAGATGGTCCTGACCACTAAGCAACAGTGGTCACACCATCCAATCGGTGATAAAAGGTTTTCTGAAAAAATATTTTAGTCGGTCTGGTGCTACACCTCGCAAGAACTGACCACTAATCAACAGTTTCCACACCATCCACTCAGCGGTAAAATGTATTCTGAAAAAATATTTTAGAGGGTTCTGACCACTAAGCAACAGTTTCCACACCATCGAATCGGTGGTAAAAGATTTTCTAAAAAAATATTTTAGAAGGTCTGGTGCTGCACCTCGCACGCTCTGACCACTAAACAACAGTTTCCACACCATACAATCGGTGGTAAAAGGTTTTCTAAAAAAAATATTTAAGAAGGTCTGGTGCTACACCTCGCACGCACTGAAAACTAAACAACAGTTTCCACATCATCCAATCGGTGGTTAAAGGTTTTCTGAAAAAATATTTTAGATATTCCTGACCACTAAGCAACAGTGGCCACACGATCCAATCGGTGCTAAAAGGTTTTCTGAAAAAATATTTTAGAAGATCTAGTGCTGCATTTCGCACCCTCTGACTACTAAGCAACAGTTTACACACCATCCAATCGGTGGTAAAAGGTTTTCTGAAAAAATATTTTAGATGGTCCTGACCACTAAGCAACAGTGGTCACACCATCCAATCGGTGGTAAAAGGTTTTCTGAAAAAATATTTTAGATGGTCTGGTGTTGCACGTCGCACGCACTGAAAACTAACCAACAGTTTCCACACCATCCAATCGGTGGTAAAATGTTTTCTGAAAAAATATTTTAGATGGTCCTGACCACTAAGAAACAGTGGCCACACCATCCAATCGGTAGTAAAAGGATTTCTGAAAAAATATTTTAGATGGTCTAGTGCTGCATCTCGCACCCTCTGACTACTAAGCAACAGTTTACACACCATCCAATCGGTGGTAAAAGGTTTTCTGAAAAAATATTTTAGATGGTCCTGACCACTAAGCAACAGTGGTCACACCATCCAATCGGTGGTAAAAGGTTTTCTGAAAAAATATTTTAGATGGTCTGGTGTTGCACGTCGCACGCACTGAAAACTAACGAACAGTTTCCACACCATCCAATCGGTGGTAAAAGGTTTTCTGAAAAAATATTTTAGATGGTCCTGACCACTAAGCAACAGTGGTCACACCATCCAATCGGTGGTAAAAGGTTTTCTGAAAAAATATTTTAGATGGTCTGGTGTTGCACGTCGCACGCACTGAAAACTAACCAACAGTTTCCACACCATCCAATCGGTGGTAAAATGTTTTCTGAAAAAATATTTTAGATGGTCCTGACCACTAAGAAACAGTGGCCACACCATCCAATCGGTGGTAAAAGGATTTCTGAAAAAATATTTTAGACGGTCTGGTGCTACACCTCGCAAGAACTGACCACTAAGCAACAGTTTCCACACCATCCACTCAGCGGTAAAATGTATTCTGAAAAAATATTTTAGAGGGTCCTGACCACTAAGCAACAGTTTCCACACCATCGAATCGGTGGTAAAAGATTTTCTAAAAAAATATTTTAGAAGGTCTGGTGCTGCACCTCGCACGCTCTGACCACTAAACAACAGTTTCCACACCATACAATCGGTGGTAAAAGGTTTTCTAAAAAAAATATTTAAGAAGGTCTGGTGCTACACCTCGCACGCACTGAAAACTAACCAACAGTTTCCACATCATCCGATCGGTGGTTAAAGGTTTTCTGAAAAAATATTTTAGATGGTCCTGACCACTGAGCAACAGTGGCCACACAATCCAATCGGTGCTAAAAGGTTTTCTGAAAAAATATTTTAGAAGATCTAGTGCTGCATCTCGCACCCTCTGACTACTAAGCAACAGTTTACACACCATCCAATCGGTGGTAAAAGGTTTTCTGGAAAAATATTTTAGATGGTCCTGACCACTAAGCAACAGTGGCCACACAATCCAATCGGTGCTAAAAGGTTTTCTGAAAAAATATTTTAGAAGATCTAGTGCTGCATCTCGCACCCTCTGACTACTAAGCAACAGTTTACACACCATCCAATCGGTGGTAAAAGGTTTTCTGAAAAAATATTTTAGATGGTCCTGACCACTAAGCAACAGTGGCCACACAATCCAATCGGTGCTAAAAGGTTTTCTGAATAAATATTTTAGAAGATCTAGTGCTGCATCTCGCACCCTCTTACTACTAAGCAACAGTTTACACACCATCCAATCGGTGGTAAAAGGTTTTCTGAAAAAATATTTTAGATGGTCCTGACCACTAAGCAACAGTGGTCACACCATCCAATCGGTGGTAAAAGGTTTTCTGAAAAAATATTTTAGATGGTCTGGTGTTGCACGTCGCACGCACTGAAAACTAACGAACAGTTTCCACACCATCCAATCGGTGGTAAAAGGTTTTCTGAAAAAATATTTTAGATGGTCTGGTGTTACACGTCGCACGCACTGAAAACTAACGAACAGTTTCCACACCATCCAATCGGTGGTAAAAGGTTTTCTGAAAAAATATTTTAGACGGTCTGGTGCTACACCTCGCAAGAACTGACCACTAAGCAACAGTTTCCACACCATCCACTCAGCGGTAAAATGTATTCTGAAAAAATATTTTAGAGGGTCCTGACCACTAAGCAACAGTTTCCACACCATCGAATCGGTGGTAAAAGATTTTCTAAAAAAATATTTTAGAAGGTCTGGTGCTGCACCTCGCACGCTCTGACCACTAAACAACAGTTTCCACACCATACAATCGGTGGTAAAAGGTTTTCAAAAAAAAATATTTAAGAAGGTCTGGTGCTACACCTCGCACGCACTGAAAACTAACCAACAGTTTCCACATCATCCAATCGGTGGTTAAAGGTTTTCTGAAAAAATATTTTAGATGGTCCTGACCACTGAGCAACAGTGGCCACACAATCCAATCGGTGCTAAAAGGTTTTCTGAAAAAATATTTTAGAAGATCTAGTGCTGCATCTCGCACCCTCTGACTACTAAGCAACAGTTTACACATCATCCAATCGGTGGTGAAAGGTTTTCTGGAAAAATATTTTAGATGATCCTGACCACTAAGCAACAGTGGCCACACCATCCAGTCGGTGGTAAAAGGTTTTCTAAAAAAAATATTTAGGAAGGTCTGGTGCTACACCTCGTACGCACTGACCACTAAGCAACAGTTTCCATACCATCCAATCGATGGTAAAAGGTTTTCTGAAAAAATATTTTAGATGGTCCTGACCACTTAGCAACAGTGGCCACACAATCCAATCGGTGCTCAAAGGTTTTCTGAAAAAATATTTTAGAAGATCTAGTGCTGCATCTCGCACCCTCTGACTACTAAGCAACAGTTTACACACCATCTAATCGGTGGTGAAAGATTTTCTGGAAAAATATTTTAGATGGTCCTGACCACTAAGCAACAGTGGCCACACCATCCAGTCGGTGGTAAAAGGTTTTCTAAAAAAAATATTTAAGAAGGTCTGGTGCTACACCTCGCAGGCACTGACTACTAAGCAACAGTGCCCACACCATCCAGTCGGTGGTAAAAGGTTTTCTGAAAAAATACTTTAGAAGTTCTGGTGCTACACCTCGCACGAACTGACCACTAAGCAAGAGTTTCCACACCATGCAATCGGTGGTAAAATGTTTTCTGAAAAAATATTTGAGATGGTCCTGACCAATAAGCAACAGTGGCCACACCATCCAATCGGTTTTAAAAGGTTTTCTGAAAAAATATTTTAGATGGTCTGGTGTTGCATGTCGCACGCACTGACCACACCATCCAATCGATGGTAAAAGGTTTTCTGAAAAAATATTTTAGATTTGCCTGACTACTAACCAATAGTGGCCACACCATCCAGTCGGTGGTTAAAGGTTTTCTAAAAAAAATATTTAAGAGGGTCTGGTGCTACACGACGCACGCTCTGACCACTAAGCGACAGTTTACAAACCATCAAATCGGTGGTAAAAGGATTTCTGAAAAATTATTTAAGAAGGTCTGGTGCAACAGTTTCCACACCATCCAATAGGTGGTAAAAGGTTTTCTGAAAAAATATTTTAGATGGTCTGGTGTTGCATGTCGCACGCACTGACCACTAAACAACAGTTTCCACATTATCGAATCGGTGGTAAAAGTTTTTCTGAAAAAATATTTTAGAAGATCTGGTGCTGCACCTCGCACCCTCTGACCACTAAGCAACAGTGGCCACACCATCCAATCGGTGGTAAAAGGTTTTCTGAAAAAATATTTTAGATGGTCTGGTGTTGCACGTCGCACGCACTGACGACTAAGGAACAGTTTCCACAGCATCCAATCGGTGGTAAAATGTTTTCTGAAAAAATATTTAAGATGGTCTGGTGTTGCCTGTCGCACGCACTGACCACTAAGCAACAGTTTCCACACCATCGAATCGGTGGTAATTGGTTTTCTGAAAAAAATTTTTAGAAGATCTGGTGCCGCACGCTCTGAACACTAAGCAACAGTTTACACACCATCATATCGGTGGTAAAAGTATTTCTGAAAAAATATTTTAGATGGTCCTGACCACTAAGCAACAGTTTTCACACCATCCAATCGGTGGTAAAAGGTTTTCTGAAAATATATTTTAGACGGTCTGGTGCTACACCTCGCACGCACTGACCACTAAGCAACAGTTTCCACACCATCCAATCGGCGGTAAAATGTTTTCTGACAAAATATTTTAGACGGTCCTGGCCACTAAGCAACAGTTTCCACACCATCGAATTGGTGGTAAAAGGTTTTCTAAAAAAATATTTTAGAAGGTCTGGTGCTACACCTCGCGCGCTCTGACCACTAAGCAACAGTGCCCACACCATCCAGTCGGTGGTAAAAGGTTTTCTGAAAAAATATTTTAGATGGTCCTGACCGCTAAGCAACAGTGGCCACACATTCCAATCGGTGCTAAAAGGTTTTCTGAAAAAATATTTAAGAAGATCTGGTGCTGCACCTCGCACGCACTGAAACCTAACCAACAGTTTCCACACCATCCAATCGGTGGTGAAAGGTTTTCTGAAAAAATATTTTAGATGGTCCTGACCACTAACCAACAGTGGCCACACCATCCAGTCGGTGGTTAAAGGTTTTCTAAAAAAAATATTTAAGAAGGTGTGGTGCTACACGACGCACGCTCTGACCACTAAGCGACAGTTTACACACCATCAAATCGGTGGTAAAAGGATTTCTGAGAAAATATTTTAGAAGGTCTGGTGCTACACCTCGTACCCACTGACCACTATGCCACAGTTTCCACACCATCCAATCGATGGTAAAAGGTTTTCTGCAAAAATATTTTAGATAGTCCTGACCACTAAGCAACAGTGGTCACACCGTCCAGTCGGTGGTAAAAGGTTTTCTAAAAAAAATATTTAAGAAGGTCTGGTGCTACACCTCGCAAGCACTGACCACTAAGCAACAGTGCCCACACCATCCAGTCGGTGGTAAAAGGTTTTCTGAAAAAATACTTTAGAAGGTCTGGTGCTGCACCTAGCACGCTCTGACCACTAAACAACAGTTTCCATACCATACAATCGGTGGTAAAAGAATTTCAGAAAAAATATTTTATAAGGTCTGGTGCTACACCTCGAACGCACTGACCACTAAGCAACAGTTTACACACCATCCAATCGGTGGGAAAAAAGTTTTGTGAAAAAATATTTTAGATGGTCCACTAAGCAACAGTGGCCACACCATCCAGTCGTTGGTAAAAGGTTTTCTAAAAAAAATATTTAAGAAGGTCTGGTGCTACACCTCGCAAGCACTGACCACTAAGCAACAGTGCCCACACCATCCAATCGGTGGTAAAATGTTTTCTGAAAAAATATTTTAGATGGTCCTGACCGCTAAGAAACAGTGGCCACACCATCCAATCGGTGATTAAAAGGATTTCTGAAAAAATATTTTAGATGGTCCTGACCACTAAGCAACAGTGGTCACACCATCCAAACGGTGGTAAAATGTTTTCTGAAAAAATATTTTAGATGGTCCTGACCAGTAAGAAACAGTGGCCACACCATCCAGTCGGTGGTAAAAGGATTTCTGAAAAAATATTTTAGATGGTCCTGACCACTAAGCAACAGTGGCCGCACCATCCAATCGGTGGTAAAAGGTTTTCTGAAAAAATATTTTAGAAGGTCCAGGCCACTAAGAAACAGTGGCCACACCATCCAATCGGTGGTAAAAGGATTTCTGAAAAAATATTTTAGATGGTCCTGACCAGTAAGAAACAGTGGCCACACCATCCAATCGATGGTAAAAGGTTTTCTGCAAAAATATTTTAGATAGTCCTGACCACTAAGCAACAGTGGTCACACCGTCCAGTCGGTGGTAAAAGGTTTTCTAAAAAAAATATTTAAGAAGGTCTGGTGCTACACCTCGCAAGCACTGACCACTAAGCAACAGTGCCCACACCATCCAATCGGTGGTAAAATGTTTTCTGAAAAAATATTTTAGATGGTCCTGACCGCTAAGAAACAGTGGCCACACCATCCAATCGGTGATTAAAAGGATTTCTGAAAAAATATTTTAGATGGTCCTGACCACTAAGCAACAGTGGTCACACCATCCAAACGGTGGTAAAATGTTTTCTGAAAAAATATTTTAGATGGTCCTGACCAGTAAGAAACAGTGGCCACACCATCCAGTCGGTGGTAAAAGGATTTCTGAAAAAATATTTTAGATGGTCCTGACCACTAAGCAACAGTGGCCGCACCATCCAATCGGTGGTAAAAGGTTTTCTGAAAAAATATTTAAGAAGGTCCAGGCCACTAAGAAACAGTGGCCACACCATCCAATCGGTGGTAAAAGGATTTCTGAAAAAATATTTTAGATGGTCCTGACCACTAAGCAACAGTGGTCACACCATCCAATCGGTGGGAAAAAAGTTTTGTGAAAAAATATTTTAGATGGTCCACTAAGCAACAGTGGCCACACCATCCAGTCGTTGGTAAAAGGTTTTCTAAAAAAAATATTTAAGAAGGTCTGGTGCTACACATCGAACGCACTGACCACTAAGCAACAGTTTCCACACCATCGAATCGGTGGTAAAAGGTTTTCTAAAAAAATATTTTAGATATTCTGGTTCTGCACCTCGCACGCTCTGACCACTAAGCAACAGTTTACACACCATCCAATCGGTGGGAAAAAAGTTTTGTGAAAAAATATTTTAGATGGTCCACTAAGCAACAGTGGCCACACCATCCAGTCGTTGGTAAAAGGTTTTCTAAAAAAAATATTTAAGAAGGTCTGGTGCTACACATCGAACGCACTGACCACTAAGCAACAGTTTCCACACCATCGAATCGGTGGTAAAAGGTTTTGTGAAAAAATATTTTTGATGGTCCACTAAGCAACAGTGGCCACACCATCCAGTCGTTGGTAAAAGGTTTTCTAAAAAAAATATTTAAGAAGGTCTGGTGCTACACATCGAACGCACTGACCACTAAGCAACAGTTTCCACACCATCGAATCGGTGGTAAAAGGTTTTCTAAAAAAAATATTTAAGAAGGTCTGGTGCTACACCTCGCACGCTCTGACCACTAAGCAACAGTTTACACACCATCCAATCGGTGGGAAAAAAGTTTTGTGAAAAAATATTTTAGATGGTCCACTAAGCAACAGTGGCCACACCATCCAGTCGTTGGTAAAAGGTTTTCTAAAAAAAATATTTAAGAAGGTCTGGTGCTACACCTCGCACGCTCTGACCACTAAGCAACAGTTTACACACCATCCAATCGGTGGGAAAAAAGTTTTGTGAAAAAATATTTTAGATGGTCCACTAAGCAACAGTGGCCACACCATCCAGTCGTTGGTAAAAGGTTTTCTAAAAAAAATATTTAAGAAGGTCTGGTGCTACACATCGAACGCACTGACCACTAAGCAACAGTTTCCACACCATCGAATCGGTGGTAAAAGGTTTTCTAAAAAAATATTTTAGATGGTCTGGTTCTGCACCTCGCACGCTCTGACCACTAAGCAACAGTTTACACACCATACAATCGGTGGTAAACGATTTCTGAAAAAATATTTTGGAAGGTCTGGTGCTGCACCTCGCACGCTCTGACCACTAAACAACAGTGGCCACACCATCCAATCATTAGTAAAAGGTTTTCTGAAGAAATATTTTAGATGGTCCAGACCACTAAGAAACAGTGGCCACACCATCCAATCGGTGGTAAAATGTTTTCTGAAAAAATATTTTAGATGGTCCTGACCACTAAGACACAGTGGCCACACCATCCAATCGGTGGTAAAAGGATGTCTGAAAAAATATTTTAGATGGTCCTGACCACTAAGCAACAGTGGTCACACCATCCAATCGGTGGTAAAAGGTTTTCTGAAAAAATATTTTAGATGGTCTGGTGCTGCACCTCGCACGCTCTGACCACTAAACAACAGTGGCCACACCATCCAATCGGTAGTAAAAGGTTTTCTGAAAAAATATTTTAGATGGTCCAGACCACTAAGAAACAGTGGTCACACCATCCAATCGGTGGTAAAAGGTTTTCTGAAAAAATATTTTAGAAGGTCCAGACCACTAAGAAACAGTGGCCACACCATCCAATCGGTGGTAAAAGGATTTCTGAAAAAATATTTTAGATGGTCCAGACCACTAAGAAACAGTGGTCACACCATCCAATCGGTGGTAAAAGGTTTTCTGAAAAAATATTTCAGATGGTTGGTGTTGCACGTCGCAGGCACTGACCACTAAGCAACAGTTTAAACACCATCGGATCGGTGGTAAAAGGTTTTCTGAAAAAATATTTTAGAAGGTCTGGTGCTGCACCTCGCACGCTCTGACCACTAAGCAACAGTGGCCACACCATCCAATCGGTGGTAAAAGGTTTTCTGAAAAAATATTTCAGATGGTTTGGTGTTGCACGCCGCACGCACTGACCACTAAGCAACAGTTTCCACACCATCAAATCGGTGGTAAAAGGTTTTCTGAAAAAATATTTTAGATGGTCCTGACCACTAAGACACAGTGGCCACACCATCCAATCGGTGGTAAAAGGATTTCTGAAAAAATATTTTAGATGGTCCTGACCACTAAGCAACAGTGGTCACACCATCCAATCGGTGGTAAAAGGTTTTCTGAAAAAATATTTTACACGGTCTGGTGCTACACCTCGCACGCTCTGACCACTAAGCAACAGTGGCCGCACCATCCAATCGGTGGTAAAAGGTTTTCTGAAAAAATATTTCAGATGGTTTGGTGTTGCACGCCGCACGCTCTGACCACTAAACAACAGTGGCCACACCATCCAATCGGTAGTAAAAGGTTTTCTGAAAAAATATTTTAGATGGTCCAGACCACTAAGAAACAGTGGTCACACCATCCAATCGGTGGTAAAATGTTTTCTGAAAAAATATTTTAGATGGTCCTGACCACTAAGACACAGTGGCCACACCATCCAATCGGTGGTAAAAGGATTTCTGAAAAAATATTTTAGATGGTCCTGACCACTAAGCAACAGTGGTCACACCATCCAATCGGTGGTAAAAGGTTTTCTGAAAAAATATTTTACACGGTCTGGTGCTACACCTCGCACGCTCTGACCACTAAGCAACAGTGGCCGCACCATCCAATCGGTGGTAAAAGGTTTTCTGAAAAAATATTTCAGATGGTTTGGTGTTGCACGTCGCAGGCACTGACCACTAAGCAACAGTTTCCACACCATCGAATCGGTGGTAAAAGGATTTCTGAAAAAATATTTTGGATGGTCCTGACCACTAAGCAACAGTGGAAACACTATCCAATCGGTGGTAAAAGGTTTTCTGAAAAAATATTTTAGAAGGTCTGGTGCTGCACCTCGCACGCTCTGACCACTAAGCAACAGTTTACACACCAT
This sequence comes from Xylota segnis, assembly GCA_963583995.1. Taxonomy (NCBI): domain Eukaryota; kingdom Metazoa; phylum Arthropoda; class Insecta; order Diptera; family Syrphidae; genus Xylota; species Xylota segnis. Next base: position 88,521,793 of record OY757236.1, on the reverse strand, counting down.
ACAATCGGTGGTAAACGATTTCTGAAAAATATTTTAGAAGGTCTGGTGCTGCACCTCGCACGCTCTGACCACTAAACAACAGTGGCCACACCATCCAATCGGTAGTAAAAGGTTTTCTGAAAAAATATTTTAGATGGTCCAGACCACTAAGAAACAGTGGCCACACCATCCAATCGGTGGTAAAATGTTATCTGAAAAAATATTTTAGATGGTCCTGACCACTAAGACACAGTGGCCACACCATCCAATCGGTGGTAAAAGGATTTCTGAAAAAATATTTTAGATGGTCCTGACCACTAAGCAACAGTGGTCACACCATCCAATCGGTGGTAAAAGGTTTTCTGAAAAAATATTTTACACGGTCTGGTGCTACACCTCGCACGCTCTGACCACTAAGCAACAGTGGCCGCACCATCCAATCGGTGGTAAAAGGTTTTCTGAAAAAATATTTCAGATGGTTGGTGTTGCACGTCGCAGGCACTGACCACTAAGCAACAGTTTAAACACCATCGGATCGGTGGTAAAAGGTTTTCTGAAAAAATATTTTAGAAGGTCTGGTGCTGCACCTCGCACGCTCTGACCACTAAGCAACAGTGGCCACACCATCCAATCGGTGGTAAAAGGTTTTCTGAAAAAATATTTCAGATGGTTTGGTGTTGCACGCCGCACGCACTGACCACTAAGCAACAGTTTCCACACCATCAAATCGGTGGTAAAAGGTTTTCTGAAAAAATATTTTAGAAGTTCTGGTGCTGCACCTCGCACGCTCTGACCACTAAGCAACAGTGGCCACACCATCCAATCGGTGGTAAAAGTTTTTTTGAAAAAATATTTCAGATGGTTTGGTGTTGCACGTCGCACGCACTGACCACTAAGCAACAGTTTCCACACCATCCAATCGGTGGTAAAATGATTTCTGAAAAAAATATTTTAGATGGTCCTGACCAGTAAGAAACAGTGGCCACACCATCCAGTCGGTGGTAAAAGGATTTCTGAAAAAATATTTTAGATGGTCCTGACCACTAAGCAACAGTGGCCGCACCATCCAATCGGTGGTAAAAGGTTTTCTGAAAAAATATTTTAGAAGGTCCAGACCACTAAGAAACAGTGGCCACACCATCCAATCGGTGGTAAAAGGATTTCTGAAAAAATATTTTAGATGGTCCTGACCACTAAGCAACAAAATATTTTAGATGGTCCACTAAGCAACAGTGGCCACACCATCCAGTCGTTGGTAAAAGGTTTTCTAAAAAAAATATTTAAGAAGGTCTGGTGCTACACATCGAACGCACTGACCACTAAGCAACAGTTTCCACACCATCGAATCGGTGGTAAAAGGTTTTCTAAAAAAAATATTTAAGAAGGTCTGGTGCTACACCTCGCAGGCTCTGACCACTAAGCAACAGTTTACACACCATCCAATCGGTGGGAAAAAAGTTTTGTGAAAAAATATTTTAGATGGTCCACTAAGCAACAGTGGCCACACCATCCAGTCGTTGGTAAAAGGTTTTCTAAAAAATATATAAGAAGGTCTGGTGCTACACCTCGCACGCTCTGACCACTAAGCAACAGTTTACACACCATCCAATCGGTGGGAAAAAAGTTTTGTGAAAAAATATTTTAGATGGTCCACTAAGCAACAGTGGCCACACCATCCAGTCGTTGGTAAAAGGTTTTCTAAAAAAAATATTTAAGAAGGTCTGGTGCTACACATCGAACGCACTGACCACTAAGCAACAGTTTCCACACCATCGAATCGGTGGTAAAAGGTTTTCTAAAAAAATATTTTAGATGGTCTGGTTCTGCACCTCGCACGCTCTGACCACTAAGCAACAGTTTACACACCATACAATCGGTGGTAAACGATTTCTGAAAAAATATTTTGGAAGGTCTGGTGCTGCACCTCGCACGCTCTGACCACTAAACAACAGTGGCCACACCATCCAATCATTAGTAAAAGGTTTTCTGAAAAAATATTTTAGATGGTCCAGACCACTAAGAAACAGTGGCCACACCATCCAATCGGTATTAAAATGTTTTCTGAAAAAATATTTTAGATGGTCCTGACCACTAAGACACAGTGGCCACACCATCCAATCGGTGGTAAAAGGATTTCTGAAAAAATATTTAAGAAGATCTGGTGCTGCACCTCGCACGCACTGAAACCTAACCAACAGTTTCCACACCATCCAATCGGTGGTGAAAGGTTTTCTGAAAAAATATTTTAGATGGTCCTGACCACTAACCAACAGTGGCCACACCATCCAGTCGGTGGTTAAAGGTTTTCTAAAAAAAATAATTAAGAAGGTGTGGTGCTACACGACGCACGCTCTGACCACTAAGCGACAGTTTACACACCATCAAATCGGTGGTAAAAGGATTTCTGAGAAAATATTTTAGAAGGTCTGGTGCTACACCTCGTACCCACTGACCACTATGCCACAGTTTCCACACCATCCAATCGATGGTAAAAGGTTTTCTGCAAAAATATTTTAGATAGTCCTGACCACTAAGCAACAGTGGTCACACCGTCCAGTCGGTGGTAAAAGGTTTTCTAAAAAAAATATTTAAGAAGGTCTGGTGCTACACCTCGCAAGCACTGACCACTAAGCAACAGTGCCCACACCATCCAGTCGGTGGTAAAAGGTTTTCTGAAAAAATACTTTAGAAGGTCTGGTGCTGCACCTAGCACGCTCTGACCACTAAACAACAGTTTCCATACCATACAATCGGTGGTAAAAGAATTTCAGAAAAAATATTTTATAAGGTCTGGTGCTACACCTCGAACGCACTGACCACTAAGCAACAGTTGCCGCACCATCCAATCGGTGGTAAAATGTTTTCTGAAAAAATATTTTAGATGGTCCTGACCGCTAAGAAACAGTGGCCAGACCATCCAATCGGTGATTAAAAGGATTTCTGAAAAAATATTTTAGATGGTCCTGACCACTAAGCAACAGTGGTCACACCATCCAAACGGTGGTAAAATGTTTTCTGAAAAAATATTTTAGATGGTCCTGACCAGTAAGAAACAGTGGCCACACCATCCAGTCGGTGGTAAAAGGATTTCTGAAAAAATATTTTAGATGGTCCTGACCACTAAGCAACAGTGGCCGCACCATCCAATCGGTGGTAAAAGGTTTTCTGAAAAAATATTTTAGAAGGTCCAGGCCACTAAGAAACAGTGGCCACACCATCCAATCGGTGGTAAAAGGATTTCTGAAAAAATATTTTAGATGGTCCTGACCACTAAGCAACAGTGGTCACACCATCCAATCGGTGGGAAAAAAGTTTTGTGAAAAAATATTTTAGATGGTCCACTAAGCAACAGTGGCCACACCATCCAGTCGTTGGTAAAAGGTTTTCTAAAAAAAATATTTAAGAAGGTCTGGTGCTACACATCGAACGCACTGACCACTAAGCAACAGTTTCCACACCATCGAATCGGTGGTAAAAGGTTTTCTAAAAAAATATTTTAGATATTCTGGTTCTGCACCTCGCACGCTCTGACCACTAAGCAACAGTTTACACACCATCCAATCGGTGGGAAAAAAGTTTTGTGAAAAAATATTTTAGATGGTCCACTAAGCAACAGTGGCCACACCATCCAGTCGTTGGTAAAAGGTTTTCTAAAAAAAATATTTAAGAAGGTCTGGTGCTACACATCGAACGCACTGACCACTAAGCAACAGTTTCCACACCATCGAATCGGTGGTAAAAGGTTTTGTGAAAAAATATTTTTGATGGTCCACTAAGCAACAGTGGCCACACCATCCAGTCGTTGGTAAAAGGTTTTCTAAAAAAAATATTTAAGAAGGTCTGGTGCTACACATCGAACGCACTGACCACTAAGCAACAGTTTCCACACCATCGAATCGGTGGTAAAAGGTTTTCTAAAAAAAATATTTAAGAAGGTCTGGTGCTACACCTCGCACGCTCTGACCACTAAGCAACAGTTTACACACCATCCAATCGGTGGGAAAAAAGTTTTGTGAAAAAATATTTTAGATGGTCCACTAAGCAACAGTGGCCACACCATCCAGTCGTTGGTAAAAGGTTTTCTAAAAAAAATATTTAAGAAGGTCTGGTGCTACACCTCGCACGCTCTGACCACTAAGCAACAGTTTACACACCATCCAATCGGTGGGAAAAAAGTTTTGTGAAAAAATATTTTAGATGGTCCACTAAGCAACAGTGGCCACACCATCCAGTCGTTGGTAAAAGGTTTTCTAAAAAAAATATTTAAGAAGGTCTGGTGCTACACATCGAACGCACTGACCACTAAGCAACAGTTTCCACACCATCGAATCGGTGGTAAAAGGTTTTCTAAAAAAATATTTTAGATGGTCTGGTTCTGCACCTCGCACGCTCTGACCACTAAGCAACAGTTTACACACCATACAATCGGTGGTAAACGATTTCTGAAAAAATATTTTGGAAGGTCTGGTGCTGCACCTCGCACGCTCTGACCACTAAACAACAGTGGCCACACCATCCAATCATTAGTAAAAGGTTTTCTGAAAAAATATTTTAGATGGTCCAGACCACTAAGAAACAGTGGCCACACCATCCAATCGGTGGTAAAATGTTTTCTGAAAAAATATTTTAGATGGTCCTGACCACTAAGACACAGTGGCCACACCATCCAATCGGTGGTAAAAGGATGTCTGAAAAAATATTTTAGATGGTCCTGACCACTAAGCAACAGTGGTCACACCATCCAATCGGTGGTAAAAGGTTTTCTGAAAAAATATTTTAGATGGTCTGGTGCTGCACCTCGCACGCTCTGACCACTAAACAACAGCGGCCACACCATCCAATCGGTAGTAAAAGGTTTTCTGAAAAAATATTTTAGATGGTCCAGACCACTAAGAAACAGTGGCCACACCATCCAATCGGTGGTAAAATGTTTTCTGAAAAAATATTTTAGATGGTCCTGACCACTAAGACACAGTGGCCACACCATCCAATCGGTGGTAAAAGGATTTCTGAAAAAATATTTTAGATGGTCCTGACCACTAAGCAACAGTGGTCACACCATCCAATCGGTGGTAAAAGGTTTTCTGAAAAAATATTTTACACGGTCTGGTGCTACACCTCGCACGCTCTGACCACTAAGCAACAGTGGCCGCACCATCCAATCGGTGGTAAAAGGTTTTCTGAAAAAATATTTCAGATGGTTTGGTGTTGCACGTCGCAGGCACTGACCACTAAGCAACAGTTTCCACACCATCGAATCGGTGGTAAAAGGATTTCTGAAAAAATATTTTGGATGGTCCTGACCACTAAGCAACAGTGGAAACACTATCCAATCGGTGGTAAAAGGTTTTCTGAAAAAATATTTTAGAAGGTCTGGTGCTGCACCTCGCACGCTCTGACCACTAAGCAACAGTTTACACACCATACAATCGGTGGTAAACGATTTCTGAAAAATATTTTAGAAGGTCTGGTGCTGCACCTCGCACGCTCTGACCACTAAACAACAGTGGCCACACCATCCAATCGGTAGTAAAAGGTTTTCTGAAAAAATATTTTAGATGGTCCAGACCACTAAGAAACAGTGGCCACACCATCCAATCGGTGGTAAAATGTTATCTGAAAAAATATTTTAGATGGTCCTGACCACTAAGACACAGTGGCCACACCATCCAATCGGTGGTAAAAGGATTTCTGAAAAAATATTTTAGATGGTCCTGACCACTAAGCAACAGTGGTCACACCATCCAATCGGTGGTAAAAGGTTTTCTGAAAAAATATTTTACACGGTCTGGTGCTACACCTCGCACGCTCTGACCACTAAGCAACAGTGGCCGCACCATCCAATCGGTGGTAAAAGGTTTTCTGAAAAAATATTTCATATGGTTGGTGTTGCACGTCGCAGGCACTGACCACTAAGCAACAGTTTAAACACCATCGGATCGGTGGTAAAAGGTTTTCTGAAAAAATATTTTAGAAGGTCTGGTGCTGCACCTCGCACGCTCTGACCACTAAGCAACAGTGGCCACACCATCCAATCGGTAGTAAAAGGTTTTCTGAAAAAATATTTCAGATGGTTTGGTGTTGCACGCCGCACGCACTGACCACTAAGCAACAGTTTCCACACCATCAAATCGGTGGTAAAAGGTTTTCTGAAAAAATATTTTAGAAGTTCTGGTGCTGCACCTCGCACGCTCTGACCACTAAGCAACAGTGGCCACACCATCCAATCGGTGGTAAAAGTTTTTTTGAAAAAATATTTCAGATGGTTTGGTGTTGCACGTCGCACGCACTGACCACTAAGCAACAGTTTCCACACCATCCAATCGGTGGTAAAATGATTTCTGAAAAAAATATTTTAGATGGTCCTGACCAGTAAGAAACAGTGGCCACACCATCCAGTCGGTGGTAAAAGGATTTCTGAAAAAATATTTTAGATGGTCCTGACCACTAAGCAACAGTGGCCGCACCATCCAATCGGTGGTAAAAGGTTTTCTGAAAAAATATTTTAGAAGGTCCAGACCACTAAGAAACAGTGGCCACACCATCCAATCGGTGGTAAAAGGATTTCTGAAAAAATATTTTAGATGGTCCTGACCACTAAGCAACAAAATATTTTAGATGGTCCACTAAGCAACAGTGGCCACACCATCCAGTCGTTGGTAAAAGGTTTTCTAAAAAAAATATTTAAGAAGGTCTGGTGCTACACATCGAACGCACTGACCACTAAGCAACAGTTTCCACACCATCGAATCGGTGGTAAAAGGTTTTCTAAAAAAAATATTTAAGAAGGTCTGGTGCTACACCTCGCAGGCTCTGACCACTAAGCAACAGTTTACACACCATCCAATCGGTGGGAAAAAAGTTTTGTGAAAAAATATTTTAGATGGTCCACTAAGCAACAGTGGCCACACCATCCAGTCGTTGGTAAAAGGTTTTCTAAAAAATATATAAGAAGGTCTGGTGCTACACCTCGCACGCTCTGACCACTAAGCAACAGTTTACACACCATCCAATCGGTGGGAAAAAAGTTTTGTGAAAAAATATTTTAGATGGTCCACTAAGCAACAGTGGCCACACCATCCAGTCGTTGGTAAAAGGTTTTCTAAAAAAAATATTTAAGAAGGTCTGGTGCTACACATCGAACGCACTGACCACTAAGCAACAGTTTCCACACCATCGAATCGGTGGTAAAAGGTTTTCTAAAAAAATATTTTAGATGGTCTGGTTCTGCACCTCGCACGCTCTGACCACTAAGCAACAGTTTACACACCATACAATCGGTGGTAAACGATTTCTGAAAAAATATTTTGGAAGGTCTGGTGCTGCACCTCGCACGCTCTGACCACTAAACAACAGTGGCCACACCATCCAATCATTAGTAAAAGGTTTTCTGAAAAAATATTTTAGATGGTCCAGACCACTAAGAAACAGTGGCCACACCATCCAATCGGTATTAAAATGTTTTCTGAAAAAATATTTTAGATGGTCCTGACCACTAAGACACAGTGGCCACACCATCCAATCGGTGGTAAAAGGATTTCTGAAAAAATATTTTAGATGGTCCTGACCACTAAGCAACAGTGGTCACACCATCCAATCGGTGGTAAAAGGTTTTCTGAAAAAATATTTTAGATGGTCTGGTGCTGCACCTCGCACGCTCTGACCACTAAACAACAGTGGCCACACCATCCAATCGGTAGTAAAAGGTTTTCTGAAAAAATATTTTAGATGGTCCAGACCACTAAGAAACAGTGGCCACACCATCCAATCGGTGGTAAAATGTTTTCTGAAAAAATATTTTAGATGGTCCTGACCACTAAGACACAGTGGCCACACCATCCAATCGGTGGTAAAAGGATTTCTGAAAAAATATTTTAGATGGTCCTGACCACTAAGCAACAGTGGTCACACCATCCAATCGGTGGTAAAAGGTTTTCTGAAAAAATATTTTAGAAGGTCTGGTGCTGCACCTCGCACGCTCTGACCACTAAACAACAGTGGCCACACCATCCAATCGGTAGTAAAAGGTTTTCTGAAAAAATATTTTAGATGGTCCAGACCACTAAGAAACAGTGGCCACACCATCCAATCGGTGGTAAAATGATTTCTGAAAAAAATATTTTAGATGGTCCTGACCAGTAAGAAACAGTGGCCACACCATCCAGTCGGTGGTAAAAGGATTTCTGAAAAAATATTTTAGATGGTCCTGACCACTAAGCAACAGTGGCCGCACCATCCAATCGGTGGTAAAAGGTTTTCTGAAAAAATATTTTAGAAGGTCCAGACCACTAAGAAACAGTGGCCACACCATCCAATCGGTGGTAAAAGGATTTCTGAAAAAATATTTTAGATGGTCCTGACCACTAAGCAACAGTGGTCACACCATCCAATCGGTGGGAAAAAAGTTTTGTGAAAAAATATTTTAGATGGTCCACTAAGCAACAGTGGCCACACCATCCAGTCGTTGGTAAAAGGTTTTCTAAAAAAAATATTTAAGAAGGTCTGGTGCTACACATCGAACGCACTGACCACTAAGCAACAGTTTCCACACCATCGAATCGGTGGTAAAAGGTTTTGTGAAAAAATATTTTAGATGGTCCACTAAGCAACAGTGGCCACACCATCCAGTCGTTGGTAAAAGGTTTTCTAAAAAAAATATTTAAGAAGGTCTGGTGCTACACATCGAACGCACTGACCACTAAGCAACAGTTTCCACACCATCGAATCGGTGATAAAAGGTTTTCTAAAAAAAATATTTAAGAAGGTCTGGTGCTACACCTCGCAGGCTCTGACCACTAAGCAACAGTTTACACACCATCCAATCGGTGGGAAAAAAGTTTTGTGAAAAAATATTTTAGATGGTCCACTAAGCAACAGTGGCCACACCATCCAGTCGTTGGTAAAAGGTTTTCTAAAAAATATATAAGAAGGTCTGGTGCTACACCTCGCACGCTCTGACCACTAAGCAACAGTTTACACACCATCCAATCGGTGGGAAAAAAGTTTTGTGAAAAAATATTTTAGATGGTCCACTAAGCAACAGTGGCCACACCATCCAGTCGTTGGTAAAAGGTTTTCTAAAAAAAATATTTAAGAAGGTCTGGTGCTACACATCGAACGCACTGACCACTAAGCAACAGTTTCCACACCATCGAATCGGTGGTAAAAGGTTTTCTAAAAAAATATTTTAGATGGTCTGGTTCTGCACCTCGCACGCTCTGACCACTAAGCAACAGTTTACACACCATACAATCGGTGGTAAACGATTTCTGAAAAAATATTTTGGAAGGTCTGGTGCTGCACCTCGCACGCTCTGACCACTAAACAACAGTGGCCACACCATCCAATCATTAGTAAAAGGTTTTCTGAAAAAATATTTTAGATGGTCCAGACCACTAAGAAACAGTGGCCACACCATCCAATCGGTATTAAAATGTTTTCTGAAAAAATATTTTAGATGGTCCTGACCACTAAGACACAGTGGCCACACCATCCAATCGGTGGTAAAAGGATTTCTGAAAAAATATTTTAGATGGTCCTGACCACTAAGCAACAGTGGTCACACCATCCAATCGGTGGTAAAAGGTTTTCTGAAAAAATATTTTAGATGGTCTGGTGCTGCACCTCGCACGCTCTGACCACTAAACAACAGTGGCCACACCATCCAATCGGTAGTAAAAGGTTTTCTGAAAAAATATTTTAGATGGTCCAGACCACTAAGAAACAGTGGCCACACCATCCAATCGGTGGTAAAATGTTTTCTGAAAAAATATTTTAGATGGTCCTGACCACTAAGACACAGTGGCCACATCATCCAATCGGTGGTAAAAGGATTTCTGAAAAAATATTTTAGATGGTCCTGACCACTAAGCAACAGTGGTCACACCATCCAATCGGTGGTAAAAGGTTTTCTGAAAAAATATTTTAGAAGGTCTGGTGCTGCACCTCGCACGCTCTGACCACTAAACAACAGTGGCCACACCATCCAATCGGTAGTAAAAGGTTTTCTGAAAAAATATTTTAGATGGTCCAGACCACTAAGAAACAGTGGCCACACCATCCAATCGGTGGTAAAATGTTTTCTGAAAAAATATTTTAGATGGTCCTGACCACTAAGACACAGTGGCCACACCATCCAATCGGTGGTAAAAGGATTTCTGAAAAAATATTTTAGATGGTCCTGACCACTAAGCAACAGTGGTCACACCATCCAATCGGTGGTAAAAGGTTTTCTGAAAAAATATTTTACACGGTCTGGTGCTACACCTCGCACGCTCTGACCACTAAATAACAGTGGCCACACCATCCAATCGGTGGTAAAAGGTTTTCTGAAAAAATATTTCAGATGGTTTGGTGTTGCACGTCGCACGCGCTGACCACTAAGCAACAGTTTCCACACCATCGGATCAGTGGTAAAAGGTTTTCTGAAAAAATATTTTAGAAGGTCTGGTGCTGCACCTCGCACGCTCTGACCACTGAGCAACAGTGGCCACACCATCCAATCGGTGGTAAAAGGTTTTCTGAAAAAATATTTCAGATGGTTTGGTGTTGCACGTCGCAGGCACTGACCACTAAGCAACAGTTTAAACACCATCGGATCGGTGGTAAAAGGTTTTCTAAAAAAATATTTTAAAAGGGGTGGTGCTGCACCTCGCACGCTCTGACCACTAAGCAAGAGTGGGCACACCATCCAATCGGTGGTAAAAGGTTTTCTGAAAAAATATTTCAGATGGTTTGGTGTTGCACGTCGCACGCACTGACCACTAAGCAACAGTTTCCTCACCATCCAATCGGTGGTAAAATGATTTCTGAAAAAAATATTTTAGATGGTCCTGACCAGTAAGAAACAGTGGCCACACCATCCAATCGGTGGTAAAAGGATTTCTGAAAAAATATTTTAGATGGTCCTGACCACTAAGCAACAGTGGCCGCACCATCCAATCGGTGGTAAAAGGTTTTCTGAAAAAATATTTTAGAAGGTCTGGTGCTACACCTCGCACGCTCTGACCACTAAGCAACAGTTTACACACCATCCAATCGGTGGGAAAAAAGTTTTCTGAAAAAATATTTTAGATGGTCCACTAAGCAACAGTGGCCACACCATCCAGTCGTTGGTAAAAGGTTTTCTAAAAAAAATATTTAAGAAGGTCTGGTGCTACACATCGAACGCACTGACCACTAAGCAACAGTCTCCACACCATCGAATCGGTGGTAAAAGGTTTTCTAAAAAAATATTTTAGATGGTCTGGTTCTGCACCTCGCACGCTCTGACCACTAAGCAACAGTTTACACACCATACAATCGGTGGTAAACGATTTCTGAAAAAATATTTTGGAAGGTCTGGTGCTGCACCTCGCACGCTCTGACCACTAAACAACAGTGGCCACACCATCCAATCATTAGTAAAAGGTTTTCTGAAAAAATATTTTAGATGGTCCAGACCACTAAGAAACAGTGGCCACACCATCCAATCGGTGGTAAAAGGATTTCTGAAAAAATATTTTAGATGGTCCTGACCACTAAGCAACAGTGGTCACACCATCCAATCGGTGGTAAAAGGTTTTCTGAAAAAATATTTTACACGGTCTGGTGCTACACTTCGCACGCTCTGACCACTAAGCAACAGTGGCCACACCATCCAATCGGTGGTAAAATGTTTTCTGAAAAAATATTTTAGATGGTCCTGACCACTAAGACACAGTGGCCACACCATCCAATCGGTGGTAAAAGGATTTCTGAAAAAATATTTTAGATGGTCCTGACCACTAAGCAACAGTGGTCACACCATCCAATCGGTGGTAAAAGGTTTTCTGAAAAAATATTTTACACGGTCTGGTGCTACACCTCGCACGCTCTGACCACTAAGCAACAGTGGCCACACCATCCAATCGGTGGTAAAAGGTTTTCTGAAAAAATATTTCAGATGGTTTGGTGTTGCACGTCGCACGCACTGACCACTAAGCAACAGTTTCCACACCATCGGATCGGTGGCAAAAGGTTTTCTGAAAAAATATTTTAGAAGGTCTGGTGCTGCACTTCGCACGCTCTGACCACTAAGCAACAGTGGCCACACCATCCAATCGGTGGTAAAAGGTTTTCTGAAAAAATATTTCAGATGTTTTGGTGTTGCACGTCGCACGCACTGACCACTAAGCAACAGTTTCCACACCATCGAATCGGTTTTAAAAGGTTTTCTGAAAAAATATTTTAGAAGGTCTGGTGCTGCACCTCGCACGCTCTGACCACTAAGCAACAGTGGCCACACCATCCAATCGGTGGTAAAAGGTTTTCTGAAAAAATATTTCAGATGGTTTGGTGTTGCACGTCGCACGCACTGACCACTAAGCAACAGTTTCCACACCATCGAATCGGTGGTAAAAGGTTTTCTGAAAAAATATTTTAGAAGGTCTGGTGCTGCACCTCGCACGCTCTGACCACTAAGCAACAGTGGCCACACCATCCAATCGGTGGTAAAAGGTTTTCTGAAAAAATATTTTACACGGTCTGGCGCTACAACTCGCACGCACTGACCACTAAGCAACAGTTTCCACACCATCCACTCGGCGGTAAAATGTTTTCTCAAAAAATATTTTAGAGGGTCCTGACAACTAAGCAACAGTTTCCACACCATCGAATCGGTGGTAAGAGGTTTTCTAAAAAAAGGTTTAAGAAGGTCTGGTGCTGTACCTCGCACGCTCTGACCACAAAGCAACAGTTTACATACCATACAATCGGTGGTAAAAGGATTTCTGAAAAAATATTTTACACGGTCTGGTGCTACAACTCGCACGCACTGACCACTAAGCAACAGTTTCCACACCATCCACTCGGCGGTAAAATGTTTTCTCAAAAAATATTTAAGATGGTCCTGACCACTAAGCAACAGTGGCCACACCATCCAGTCGGTGGTAAAAGGTTTTCTGAAAAAAATATTTAAGATGGTCTGGTGCTACACATCGAACGCACTGACCACTAAGCAACAGTTGCCACACCATCGAATCGGTGCTAAAAGGTTTTCTAAAAAAATATTTTAGAAGGTCTGGTGCTGCACTTCGCACGCTCTGACCACTAAGCAACAGTTTACACACCATACAATCGGTGGTAAACGATTTCTGAAAAAATATTTTAGAAGGTCTGGTGCTACACCTCGCACGCTCTGACCACTAAGAAACAGTGGGCACACCATCCAATCAGTATTAAAAGGATTTCTGAAAAAATATTTTAGATGGTCCTGACCACTAAGCAACACTGGCCACACCATCCAGTCGGTGGTAAAAGGTTTTCTAAAAAAAATATTTAAGAAGGTCTGGTGCTACACATCGAACGCACTGACCACTAAGCAACAGTTTCCACACCATCGAATCGGTGGTAAAAGGTTTTCTAAAAAAATATTTTAGAAGGTCTGGTGCTGCACCTCGCACGCTCTGACCACTAAGCAACAGTTTACACACCATACAATCGGTGGTAAACGATTTCTGAAAACATATTTTAGAAGGTCTGGTGCTACACCTCGCACGCTCTGACCACTAAGAAACAGTGGCCACACCATCCAATCGGTGGTAAAAGGATTTCTGAAAAAATATTTATATGGTCTGGTGTTGCACCTCGCACGCACTGAAAACTAACCAAGAGATTCCACACCATCCAATTGGTGGTTATAGGTTTTCTGAAAAAATATTTTAGATGGTCCTGACCACTAAGCAACAGTGGCCTCACCATCCAGTCAGTGGTAAAAGGTTTTCTAAAAAAAATATTTAAGAAGGTCTGGTGCTACACCTCACACGCACTGAATACAAAGCAACAGTGCCCACACCATCCAATCGGTGGTGAAATGTTTTCTGAAAAAATATTTTAGATGCTCCTGACCACTAAGCAACAGTGGCCACATCATCCAATCGGTGGTAAAAGGTTTTCTGAAAAAATATTTTAGATGGTCTGGTGTTGCACGTCGCACGCACTGAAAACTAGCCAAACGTTTCCACACCATCCAATCGGTGGTTAAAGGTTTTCTGAAAAAATATTTTAGATGGTCCTGACCACTAAGCAACAGAGTTCACACCATCCAATCGGTGGTAGAAGGTTTTCCGAAAAAATTTTTCAGATGGTTTGGTGTTGCACGTTGCACGTACTGACCACTAAGCAACAGTGGCCACACCATCCAATCGGTGGTTAAAGGTTTTCTGAAAAAATATTTCAGATGGTTTGGTGTTGCACGTCGCACGCACTGACCACTAAGCAACAGTTTCCACACCATCGGATCGGTGGTAAAACTTTTTCTGAAAAAATATTTTAGAAGGTCTGGTGCTGCACTTCGCACGCTCTGACCACTAAGCAACAGTGGCCACACCATCCAATCGGTGGTAAAAGGTTTTCTGAAAAAATATTTCAGATGGTTTGGTGTTGCACGTCGCACGCACTGACCACTAAGCAACAGTTTCCACACCATCGAATCGGTGGTAAAAGGTTTTCTGAAAAAATATTTTAGAAGGTCTGGTGCTGCACCTCGCACGCTCTGACCACTAAGCAACAGTGGCCACACCATCCAATCGGTGGTAAAAGGTTTTCTGAAAAAATATTTCAGATGGTTTTGTGTTACACGTCGCACGCACTGACCACTAAGCAACAGTTGCCACACCATCCAATCGGTGGTAAAATGTTTTCAGAAAAAAATTTAGATGGTAATGACCACTAAGAAACAGTGGCCACACCATCCAATCGGTGATTAAAAGCATTTCTGAAAAAATATTTTAGATGGTCCTGACTACTAAGCAAGTGGTGGTGGTCACACCATCCAATCGGTGGTAAAAGGTTTTCTGAAAAAATATTTTACACGGTCTGGTGCTACACCTCGCACGCACTGACCAATAAGCAACAGTTTCCAAACCATCCACTCGGCGGTAAAAAGTTTTCTGAAAAATATTTTAGATGGTCCCGACCACTAAGCAACAGTGGCCACACCATCCAGTCGGTGGTAAAAGGTTTTCTAAAAAAAATATTTAAGAAGGTCTGGTGCTACACCTCGCACGCTCTGACCACTAAGAAACAGTGGCCACACCATCCAATCGGTGGTAAAAGGATTTCTGAAAAAATATTTAAATGGTCTGGTGTTGCACGGCGCACGCAATGAAAACTAACCAACAGATTCCACACCATCCAATTGGTGGTTATAGGTTTTCTGAAAGAATATTTTAGATGGTCCTGACCACTAAGCAACAGTGGCCTCACCATCCAGTCAGTGGTAAAAGGTTTTCTAAAAAAAATATTTAAGAAGGTCTGGTGCTACACCTCACACGCACTGAATACAAAGCAACAGTGCCCACACCATCCAATCGGTGGTGAAATGTTTTCTGAAAAAATATTTTAGATGCTCCTGACCACTAAGCATCAGTGGCCACATCATCCAATCGGTGGTAAAAGGTTTTCTGAAAAAATATTTCAGATGGTTTGGTGTTGCACGTCGCACGCACTGACCACTAAGCAACAGTTTCCACACCATCGGATCGGTGGCAAAAGGTTTTCTGAAAAAATATTTTAGAAGGTCTGGTGCTGCACTTCGCACGCTCTGACCACTAAGCAACAGTGGCCACACCATCCAATCGGTGGTAAAAGGTTTTCTGAAAAAATATTTCAGATGGTTTGGTGTTGCACGTCGCACGCACTGACCACTAAGCAACAGTGGCCACACCATCCAATCGGTGGTAAAAGGTTTTCTGAAAAAATATTTCAGATGGTTTGGTGTTGCACGTCGCACGCACTGACCACTAAGCAACAGTTTCCACACCATCGGATCGGTGGTAAAAGGTTTTCTGAAAAAATATTTTAGAAGGTCTGGTGCTGCACTTCGCACGCACTGACCACTAAGCAACAGTGGCCACACCATCCAATCGGTGGTAAAAAGTTTTCTGAAAAAATATTTCAGATGTTTTGGTGTTGCACGTCGCACGCACTGACCACTAAGCAACAGTTTCCACACCATCGAATCGGTTTTAAAAGGTTTTCTGAAAAAATATTTTAGAAGGTCTGGTGCTGCACTTCGCACGCACTGACCACTAAGCAACAGTGGCCACACCATCCAATCGGTGGTAAAAGGTTTTCTGAAAAAATATTTCAGATGGTTTGGTGTTGCACGTCGCACGCACTGACCACTAAGCAAACGTTTCCACACCATCCAATCGGTGGTAAAATGATTTCTGAAAAAAATATTTTAGATGGTCCTGACCACTAAGAAACAGTGGCCACACCATCCAATCGGTGGTAAAAGGATTTCTGAAAAAATATTTTACACGGTCTGGCGCTACAACTCGCACGCACTGACCACTAAGCAACAGTTTCCACACCATCCACTCGGCGGTAAAATGTTTTCTCAAAAAATATTTTAGAGGGTCCTGACAACTAAGCAACAGTTTCCACACCATCGAATCGGTGGTAAGAGGTTTTCTAAAAAAAGATTTAAGAAGGTCTGGTGCTGTACCTCGCACGCTCTGACCACAAAGCAACAGTTTACATACCATACAATCGGTGGTAAAAGGATTTCTGAAAAAATATTTTACACGGTCTGGTGCTACAACTCGCACGCACTGACCACTAAGCAACAGTTTCCACACCATCCACTCGGCGGTAAAATGTTTTCTCAAAAAATATTTTAGAGGGTCCTGACAACTAAGCAACAGTTTCCACACCATCGAATCGGTGGTAAGAGGTTTTCTAAAAAAAGATTTAAGAAGGTCTGGTGCTGTACCTCGCACGCTCTGACCACAAAGCAACAGTTTACATACCATACAATCGGTGGTAAAAGGATTTCTGAAAAAATATTTTAGAAGGTCTGGTGCTACACCTCGCACGCTCTGACCACTAAGCAACAGTTTACACACCATCCAATCGGTGGGAAAAAAGTTTTCTGAAAAAATATTTAAGATGGTCCTGACCACTAAGCTACAGTGGCCACACCATCCAGTCGGTGGTAAAAGGTTTTCTGAAAAAAATATTTAAGATGGTCTGGTGCTACACATCGAACGCACTGACCACTAAGCAACAGTTTCCACACCATCGAATCGGTGCTAAAAGGTTTTCTAAAAAAATATTTTAGAAGGTCTGGTGCTGCACTTCGCACGCTCTGACCACTAAGCAACAGTTTACACACCATACAATCGGTGGTAAACGATTTCTGAAAAAATATTTTAGAAGGTCTGGTGCTACAGCTCGCACGCTCTGACCACTAAGAAACAGTGGCCACACCATCCAATCAGTATTAAAAGGATTTCTGAAAAAATATTTTAGATGGTCCTGACCACTAAGCAACACTGGCCACACCATCCAGTCGGTGGTAAAAGGTTTTCTTAAAAAAAATATTTAAGAAGGTCTGGTGCTACACATCGAACGCACTGACCACTAAGCAACAGTTTCCACACCATCGAATCGGTGGTAAAAGGTTTTCTAAAAAAATATTTTAGAAGGTCTGGTGCTGCACCTCGCACGCTCTGACCACTAAGCGACAGTTTACACACCATACAATCGGTGGTAAACGATTTCTGAAAACATATTTTAGAAGGTCTGGTGCTACACCTCGCACGCTCTGACCACTAAGAAACAGTGGCCACACCATCCAATCGGTGGTAAAAGGATTTCTGAAAAAATATTTATATGGTCTGGTGTTGCACGTCGCACGCACTGAAAACTAACCAAGAGATTCCACACCATCCAATTGGTGGTTATAGGTTTTCTGAAAAAATATTTTAGATGGTCCTGACCACTAAGCAACAGTGGCCTCACCATCCAGTCAGTGGTAAAAGGTTTTCTAAAAAAAATATTTAAGAAGGTCTGGTGCTACACCTCACACGCACTGAATACAAAGCAACAGTGCCCACACCATCCAATCGGTGGTGAAATGTTTTCTGAAAAAATATTTTAGATGCTCCTGACCACTAAGCAACAGTGGCCACATCATCCAATCGGTGGTAAAAGGTTTTCTGAAAAAATATTTTAGATGGTCTGGTGTTGCACGTCGCACGCACTGAAAACTAGCCAAACGTTTCCACACCATCCAATCGGTGGTTAAAGGTTTTCTGAAAAAATATTTTAGATGGTCCTGACCACTAAGCAACAGAGTTCACACCATCCAATCGGTGGTAGAAGGTTTTCCGAAAAAATTTTTCAGATGGTTTGGTGTTGCACGTTGCACGCACTGACCACTAAGCAACAGTGGCCACACCATCCAATCGGTGGTTAAAGGTTTTCTGAAAAAATATTTCAGATGGTTTGGTGTTGCACGTCGCACGCACTGACCACTAAGCAACAGTTTCCACACCATCGGATCGGTGGTAAAACTTTTTCTGAAAAAATATTTTAGAAGGTCTGGTGCTGCACTTCGCACGCTCTGACCACTAAGCAACAGTGGCCACACCATCCAATCGGTGGTAAAAGGTTTTCTGAAAAAATATTTCAGATGGTTTGGTGCTGCACGTCGCACGCACTGACCACTAAGCAACAGTTTCCACACCATCGAATCGGTGGTAAAAGGTTTTCTGAAAAAATATTTTAGATGGTCTGGTGTTGCACGTCGCACGCACTGAAAACTAGCCAAACGTTTCCACACCATCCAATCGGTGGTTAAAGGTTTTCTGAAAAAATATTTTAGATGGTCCTGACCACTAAGCAACAGAGTTCACAGCATCCAATCGGTGGTAGAAGGTTTTCCGAAAAAATTTTTCAGATGGTTTGGTGTTGCACGTTGCACGCACTGACCACTAAGCAACAGTGGCCACACCATCCAATCGGTGGTAAAAGGTTTTCTGAAAAAATATTTCAGATGGTTTGGTGTTGCACGTCGCACGCACTGACCACTAAGCAACAGTTTCCACACCATCGAATCGGTTGTAAAAGATTTTCTGAAAAAATATTTTAGAAGGTCTGGTGCTGCACCTCGCACGCTCTGACCACTAAGCCACAGTGGCCACACCATCCAATCGGTGGTAAAAGGTTTTCTGAAAAAATATTTCAGATGGTTTTGTGTTACACGTCGCACGCACTGACCACTAAGCAACAGTTGCCACACCATCCAATCGGTGGTAAAATGTTTTCAGAAAAAAATTTAGATGGTCCTGACCACTAAGAAACAGTGGCCACACCATCCAATCGGTGATTAAAAGCATTTCTGAAAAAATATTTTAGATGGTTTGGTGTTGCACGTCGCACGCACTGACCACTAAGCAACAGTTTCCACACCATCGAATCGGTGGTAAAAGGTTTTCTGAAAAAATATTTTAGAAGGTCTGGTGCTGCACCTCGCACGCTCTGACCACTAAGCAACAGTGGCCACACCATCCAATCGGTGGTAAAAGGTTTTCTGAAAAAATATTTCAGATGGTTTTGTGTTACACGTCGCACGCACTGACCACTAAGCAACAGTTGCCACACCATCCAATCGGTGGTAAAATGTTTTCAGAAAAAAATTTAGATGGTCCTGACCACTAAGAAACAGTGGCCACACCATCCAATCGGTGATTAAAAGCATTTCTGAAAAAATATTTTAGATGGTCCTGACTACTAAGCAAGTGGTGGTGGTCACACCATCCAATCGGTGGTAAAAGGTTTTCTGAAAAAATATTTCAGATGGTTTGGTGTTGCACGTCGCACGCACTGACCACTAAGCAACAGTTTCCACACCATCGAATCGGTGGTAAAAGGTTTTCTGAAAAAATATTTTAGAAGGTCTGGTGCTGCACCTCGCACGCTCTGACCACTAAGCAACAGTGGCCACACCATCCAATCGGTGGTAAAAGGTTTTCTGAAAAAATATTTCAGATGGTTTTGTGTTACACGTCGCACGCACTGACCAGTAAGCAACAGTTGCCACACCATCCAATCGGTGGTAAAATGTTTTCAGAAAAAAATTTAGATGGTCCTGACCACTAAGCAACAGTGGCCACACCATCCAATCGGTGGTAAAAGGTTTTCTGAAAAAATATTTCAGATGGTTTGGTGTTGCACGTCGCACGCACTGACCACTAAGCAACAGTTTCCACACCATCGAATCGGTGGTAAAAGGTTTTCTGAAAAAATATTTTAGAAGGTCTGGTGCTGCACCTCGCACGCTCTGACCACTAAGCAACAGTGGCCACACCATCCAATCGGTGGTAAAAGGTTTTCTGAAAAAATATTTCAGATGGTTTTGTGTTACACGTCGCACGCACTGACCACTAAGCAACAGTTGCCACACCATCCAATCGGTGGTAAAATGTTTTCAGAAAAAAATTTAGATGGTCCTGACCACTAAGAAACAGTGGCCACACCATCCAATCGGTGATTAAAAGCATTTCTGAAAAAATATTTTAGATGGTCCTGACTACTAAGCAAGTGGTGGTGGTCACACCATCCAATCGGTGGTAAAAGGTTTTCTGAAAAAATATTTTACACGGTCTGGTGCTACACCTCGCACGCACTGACCACTAAGCAACAGTTTCCAAACCATCCACTCGGCGGTAAAAAGTTTTCTGAAAAATATTTTAGATGGTCCCGACCACTAAGCAACAGTGGCCACACTGTCGGTGGTAAAAGGTTTTCTAAAAAAAATATTTAAGAAGGTCTGGTGCTACACCTCGCACGCTCTGACCACTAAGAAACAGTGGCCACACCATCTAATCGGTGGTAAAAGGATTTCTGAAAAAATATTTAAATGGTCTGGTGTTGCACGTCGCACGCAATGAAAACTAACCAACAGATTCCACACTGATCACTAAGCAACAGTGGCCACACCATCCAATCGGTGGTAAAAGGTTTTCTGAAAAAATATTTCAGATGGTTTGGTGTTGCACGTCGCACGCACTGACCACTAAGCAACAGTTTCCACACCATCCAATCGGTGGTAAAATGATTTCTGAAAAAAATATTTTAGATGGTCCTGACCACTAAGAAACAGTGGCCACACCATCCAATCGGTGGTAAAAGGATTTCTGAAAAAAATATTTTAGATGGTCCTGACCACTAAGAAACAGTGGCCACACCATCCAATCGGTGGTTAAAGGTTTTCTGAAAAAATAATTTAGATGGTCCTGACCACTAAGCAACAGTGGTCACACCTTCCAATCGGTGGTAAAAGGTTTTCCGAAAAAATATTTTAGATGGTCCTGACCACTAAGCAACAGTGGTCACACCTTCCAATCGGTGGTAAAAGGTTTTCTGAAAAAATATTTTAGATGGTCCTGACCACTAAGAAACAGTGGCCACACCATCCAATCGGTGGTAAAAGGATTTCTAAAAAAAGATTTAAGAAGGTCTGTTGCTGTACCTCGCACGCTCTGACCACACAGCAACAGTTTATATACCATACAATCGGTGGTAAAAGGATTTCTGAAAAAATATTTTACACGGTCTGGTGCTACAACTCGCACGCACTGACCACTAAGCAACAGTTTCCACACCATCCCCTCGGCGGTAAAATGTTTTCTCAAAAAATATTTAAGAGGGTCCTGGCAACTAAGCAACAGTTTCCACACCATCGAATCGGTGGTAAGAGGTTTTCTAAAAAAAGATTTAAGAAGGTCTGGTGCTGTACCTCGCACGCTCTGACCACAAAGCAACAGTTAACATACCATACAATCGGTGGTAAAAGGATTTCTGAAAAAATATTTTAGAAGGTCTGGTGCTACACCTCGCACGCTCTGACCACTAAGCAACAGTTTACACACCATCCAATCGGTGGGAACAAAGTTTTCTGAAAAATATTTTAGATGGTCCTGACCACTAAGCAACAGTGGCCACACCATCCAGTCGGTGGTAAAAGGTTTTCTAAAAAAAATATTTAAGAAGGTCTGGTGCTACACATCGAACGCACTGACCACTAAGCAACAGTTTCCACACCATCCACTCGGCGGTAAAATGTTTTCTCAAAAAATATTTAAGAGGGTCCTGGCAACTAAGCAACAGTTTCCACACCATCGAATCGGTGGTAAGAGGTTTTCTAAAAAAAGATTTAAGAAGGTCTGGTGCTGTACCTCGCACGCTCTGACCACAAAGCAACAGTTAACATACCATACAATCGGTGGTAAAAGGATTTCTGAAAAAATATTTTGGAAGGTCTGGTGCTACACCTCGCACGCTCTGACCACTAAGAAACAGTGGCCACACCATCCAATCGGTATTAAAAGGATTTCTGAAAAAATATTTTAGATGGTCCTGACCACTAAGCAACAGTGGCCACACCGTCCAATCGGTGGAAATAGGTTTTCTGAAAAAATATTTTAGAAGGTCTGGTGCAGCACGTCGCGCACTGACCACTAAGCAACAGTGGCCACACCGTCCAATCGGTGGCAATAGGTTTTATGAAAAAATATTTTAGAAGGTCTGGTGCAGCACGTCGCGCACTGACCACTAAGCAACAGTGGCCACACCGTCCAATCGGTGGCAATAGGTTTTATGAAAAAATATTTTAGAAGGTCTGGTGCTGCACGTCGCACTTCTGACCACTAAGCAACAGTGGCCACACCGGCTAATCGGTGGAAATAGGTTTTCTGAAAAAATATTTTAGAAGGTCTGGTGCAGCACGTCGCGCACTGGCCACTAAGCAACAGTGGCCACACCGTCCAATCGGTGGCAATAGGTTTTATGAAAAAATATTTGAGAAGGTCTGGTGCTGCACGTCGCACCCCTGACTACTAAGCAACAGTGGCCACACCGTCCAGTCGGTGGTAAAAGGTTTTCTGAAAAAAATATTTAAGAAGTTCTGGTGCTACACCTCGTACGCACTGACCACTAAGCAAGAGTTTCCACACCATCCAATCGGCGGTAAAATATTTTCTGAAAAAAAATTTTAGATGGTCCTGACCACTAAGCAACAGTGGCCACACCATCCAATCGGTGGTAAAAGGTTTTCTGAAAAAATATTTAAGATGGTTTTGTGTTACACGTCGCACGCACTGACCACTAAGCAACAGTTGCCACACCATCCAATCGGTGGTAAAATGTTTTCAGAAAAAAATTTAGATGGTCCTGACCACTAAGCAACAGTGGCCACACCATCCAATCGGTGGTAAAAGGTTTTCTGAAAAAATATTTCAGATGGTTTGGTGTTGCACGTCGCACGCACTGACCACTAAGCAACAGTTTCCACACCATCGAATCGGTGGTAAAAGGTTTTCTGAAAAAATATTTTAGAAGGTCTGGTGCTGCACCTCGCACGCTCTGACCACTAAGCAACAGTGGCCACACCATCCAATCGGTGGTAAAAGGTTTTCTGAAAAAATATTTCAGATGGTTTTGTGTTACACGTCGCACGCACTGACCACTAAGCAACAGTTGCCACACCATCCAATCGGTGGCAAAATGTTTTCAGAAAAAAATTTAGATGGTCCTGACCACTAAGAAACAGTGGCCACACCATCCAATCGGTGATTAAAAGCATTTCTGAAAAAATATTTTAGATGGTCCTGACTACTAAGCAAGTGGTGGTGGTCACACCATCCAATCGGTGGTAAAAGGTTTTCTGAAAAAATATTTTACACGGTCTGGTGCTACACCTCGCACGCACTGACCACTAAGCAAAAGTTTCCAAACCATCCACTCGGCGGTAAAAAGTTTTCTGAAAAATATTTTAGATGGTCCCGACCACTAAGCAACAGTGGCCACACCATCCAGTCGGTGGTAAAAGGTTTTCTGAAAAAAATATTTAAGAAGGTCTGGTGCTACACCTCGCACGCTCTGACCACTAAGAAACAGTGGCCACACCATCCAATCGGTGGTAAAAGGATTTCTGAAAAAATATTTAAATGGTCTGGTGTTGCACGTCGCACGCAATGAAAACTAACCAACAGATTCCACACCATCCAATCGGTGGTAAAAGGTTTTCTGAAAAAATATTTTACACGGTCTGGTGCTACACCTCGCACGCACTGACCACTAAGCAACAGTTTCCAAACCATCCACTCGGCGGTAAAAAGTTTTCTGAAAGAATATTTTAGATGGTCCTGACCACTAAGCAACAGTGGCCTCACCATCCAGTCAGTGGTAAAAGGTTTTCTAAAAAAAATATTTAAGAAGGTCTGGTGCTACACCTCACACGCACTGAATACAAAGCAACAGTGCCCACACCATCCAATCGGTGGTGAAATGTTTTCTGAAAAAATATTTTAGATGCTCCTGACCACTAAGCATCAGTGGCCACATCATCCAATCGGTGGTAAAAGGTTTTCTAAAAAAATATTTTAGAAGGTCTGGTGCTGCACCTCGCACGCTCTGATCACTAAGCAACAGTGGCCACACCATCCAATCGGTGGTAAAAGGTTTTCTGAAAAAATATTTCAGATGGTTTGGTGTTGCACGTCGCACGCACTGACCACTAAGCAACAGTTTCCACACCATCCAATCGGTGGTAAAATGATTTCTGAAAAAAATATTTTAGATGGTCCTGACCACAAAGAAACAGTGGCCACACCATCCAATCGGTGGTAAAAGGATTTCTGAAAAAAATATTTTAGATGGTCCTGACCACTAAGAAACAGTGGCCACACCATCCAATCGGTGGTTAAAGGATTTCTGAAAAAATAATTTAGATGGTCCTGACCACTAAGCAACAGTGGTCACACCTTCCAATCGGTGGTAAAAGGTTTTCCGAAAAAATATTTTAGATGGTCCTGACCACTAAGCAACAGTGGTCACACCTTCCAATCGGTGGTAAAAGGTTTTCTGAAAAAATATTTTAGATGGTCCTGACCACTAAGCAACAGTGGTCACACCTTCCAATCGGTGGTAAAAGGATTTCTAAAAAAAGATTTAAGAAGGTCTGTTGCTGTACCTCGCACGCTCTGACCACACAGCAACAGTTTATATACCATACAATCGGTGGTAAAAGGATTTCTGAAAAAATATTTTACACGGTCTGGTGCTACAACTCGCACGCACTGACCACTAAGCAACAGTTTCCACACCATCCCCTCGGCGGTAAAATGTTTTCTCAAAAAATATTTAAGAGGGTCCTGGCAACTAAGCAACAGTTTCCACACCATCGAATCGGTGGTAAGAGGTTTTCTAAAAAAAGATTTAAGAAGGTCTGGTGCTGTACCTCGCACGCTCTGACCACAAAGCAACAGTTAACATACCATACAATCGGTGGTAAAAGGATTTCTGAAAAAATATTTTAGAAGGTCTGGTGCTACACCTCGCACGCTCTGACCACTAAGCAACAGTTTACACACCATCCAATCGGTGGGAACAAAGTTTTCTGAAAAATATTTTAGATGGTCCTGACCACTAAGCAACAGTGGCCACACCATCCAGTCGGTGGTAAAAGGTTTTCTAAAAAAAATATTTAAGAAGGTCTGGTGCTACACATCGAATGCACTGACCACTAAGCAACAGTTTCCACACCATCCACTCGGCGGTAAAATGTTTTCTCAAAAAATATTTAAGAGGGTCCTGGCAACTAAGCAACAGTTTCCACACCATCGAATCGGTGGTAAGAGGTTTTCTAAAAAAAGATTTAAGAAGGTCTGGTGCTGTACCTCGCACGCTCTGACCACAAAGCAACAGTTAACATACCATACAATCGGTGGTAAAAGGATTTCTGAAAAAATATTTTGGAAGGTCTGGTGCTACACCTCGCACGCTCTGACCACTAAGAAACAGTGGCCACACCATCCAATCGGTATTAAAAGGATTTCTGAAAAAATATTTTAGATGGTCCTGACCACTAAGCAACAGTGGCCACACCGTCCAATCGGTGGAAATAGGTTTTCTGAAAAAATATTTTAGAAGGTCTGGTGCAGCACGTCGCGCACTGACCACTAAGCAACAGTGGCCACACCGTCCAATCGGTGGCAATAGGTTTTATGAAAAAATATTTTAGAAGGTCTGGTGCAGCACGTCGCGCACTGACCACTAAGCAACAGTGGCCACACCGTCCAATCGGTGGCAATAGGTTTTATGAAAAAATATTTGAGAAGGTCTGGTGCTGCACGTCGCACCCCTGACTACTAAGCAACAGTGGCCACACCGTCCAGTCGGTGGTAAAAGGTTTTCTGAAAAAAATATTTAAGAAGTTCTGGTGCTACACCTCGTACGCACTGACCACTAAGCAAGAGTTTCCACACCATCCAATCGGCGGTAAAATATTTTCTGAAAAAAAATTTTAGATGGTCCTGACCACTAAGCAACAGTGGCCACACCATCCAATCGGTGGTAAAAGGTTTTCTGAACTAATATTTTAGATGATCTGGTGTTGCATGTCGCACGCACTGACCACTAAGCAACAGTTTCCACACCACCGAATCGGTGGTAAAAACTGGAAATACATTTTCTGAAAAAATATTTAAGAAGGTCTGGTGCTGCACGTCGCGCACACTGACCACTAAGCAACAGTGGCTACATCGTCCAATAGGAGGAAATAGGTTTTCTGAAAAAATATTTTAGAAGGTCTGGTGCTGCACGTCGCACACCTGACCACTACGCAACAGTGGCCACACCGTCTAATCGGGGAAATAAGTTTTCTGAAAAAATATTTAAGAAGGTCTGGTGCTGCACGTCGGGCACTGACCACTAAGCAACAGTGGCTACACTGTCCAATCGGTGGAAACAGGTTTTCTGACAAAAATATTTTAGAAGGTTTGGTGCAGCACGTCGCACCCATGACCACTAAGCAACAGTGGCCACACATTCCAATCGGTGGAAATAGGTTTTCTGAAAAAATATTTTAGAAGGTCTGGTGCAGCACGTCGCGCACTGACCACTAAGCAACAGTGGCCACACCGTCCAATCGGTGGTAAAAGGTTTTCTGAAAAAAATATTTAAGAAGTTCTGGTGCTACACCTCGTACGCACTGACCACTAAGCAACAGTTTCCACACCGTCCAATCGGCGGTAAAATATTTTCTGAAAAAAAATTTTAGATGGTCCTGACCACTAAGCAACAGTGGCCACACCATCCAATCGGTGGTAAAAGGTTTTCTGAACTAATATTTTAGATGATCTGGTGTTGCATGTCGCACGCACTGACCACTAAGCAACAGTTTCCACACCACCGAATCGGTGGTAAAAATTGGAAATACATTTTCTGAAAAAATATTTAAGAAGGTCTGGTGCTGCACGTCGCGCACACTGACCACTAAGCAACAGTGGCTACACCGTCCAATAGGAGGAAATAGGTTTTCTGAAAAAATATTTTAGAAGGTCTGGTGCGGCACGTCGCACACTGACCACTAAGCAACAGTGGCCACACCGTCCAATCGGTGGCAATAGCTTTTATGAAAAAATATTTTAGAAGGTCTGGTGCTGCACGTCGCACATCTGACCACTAAGCAACAGTGGCCACACCGTCCAATCGGTGGAAATAGGTTTTCTGTAAAAATATTTTAGAAGGTCTGGTGCAGCACGTCGCGCACTGACCACTAAGCAACAGTGGCCACACCGTCCAATCGGTGTCAATAGGTTTTATGAAAAAATATTTTAGAAGGTCTGGTGCAGCACGTCGCGCACTGACCACTAAGCAACAGTGGCCACACCGTCCAATCGGTGGCAATAGGTTTTATGAAAAAATATTTTAGAAGGTCTGGTGCTGCACGTCGCACCTCTGACCACTAAGCAACAGTGGCCACACCGTCCAATCGGTGGAAATAGGTTTTCTGAAAAAATATTTTAGAAGGTCTGGTGCAGCACGTCGCGCACTGACCACTAAGCAACAGTGGCCACACCGTCCAATCGGTGGCAATAGGTTTTATGAAAAAATATTTTAGAAGGTCTGGTGCTGCACGTCGCACCCCTGACTACTAAGCAACAGTGGCCACACCGTCCAGTCGGTGGTAAAAGGTTTTCTGAAAAAAATATTTAAGAAGTTCTGGTGCTACACCTCGTACGCACTGACCACTAAGCAACAGTGACCAAACCATCCAATCGGTGGTAAAAACTGGAAATACATTTCCTGAAAAAATATTTAAGAAGGTCTGGTGCTGCACGTCGCGCACACTGACCACTAAGCAACAGTGGCTACACCGTCCAATAGGAGGAAATAGGTTTTCTGAAAAAATATTTAAGAAGGTCTGGTGCTGCACGTCGGGCACTGACCACTAAGCAACAGTGGCTACACTGTCCAATCGGTGGAAACAGGTTTTCTGACAAAAATATTTTAGAAGGTTTGGTGCAGCACGTCGCACCCATGACCACTAAGCAACAGTGGCCACACATTCCAATCGGTGGAAATAGGTTTTCTGAAAAAATATTTTAGAAGGTCTGGTGCAGCACGTTGCGCACTGACCACTAAGCAACAGTGGCCACACCGTCCAATCGGTGGCAATAGGTTTTATGAAAAAATATTTTAGAAGGTCTGGTGCAGCACGTCGCGCACTGACCACTAAGCAACAGTGGCCACACCGTCCAATCGGTGGCAATAAGTTTTATGAAAAAATATTTTAGAAGGTCTGGTGCAGCACGTCGCGCACTGACCACTAAGCAACAGTGGCCACACCGTCCAATCGGTGGCAATAGGTTTTATGAAAAAATATTTTAGAAGGTCTGGTGCAGCACGTCGCGCACTGACCATAAGGCAACAGTGGCCACACCGTCCAATCGGTGGAAATAGGTTTTCTGGAAAAATATTTTAGCAGGTCTGGTGCTGCACGTCGCACACCTGACCACTACGCAACAGTGACCACACCGTCCAATCGGGGAAATAAGTTTTCTGAAAAAATATTTAAGAAGGTCTGGTGCTGCACGTCGGGCACTGACCACTAAGCAACAGTGGCCACATATTCCAATCGGTGGAAATAGGTTTTCTGAAAAAATATTTTAGAAGGTCTGGTGCAGCACGTCGCGCACTGACCACTAAGCAACAGTGGCCACACCGTCCAATCGGTGGCAATAGGTTTTATGAAAAAATATTTTAGAAGGTCTGGTGCTGCACGTCGCACATCTGACCACTAAGCAACAGTGGCCACACCGTCCAATCGGTGGAAATAGGTTTTCTGAAAAAATATTTTAGAAGGTCTGGTGCAGCACGTCGCGCACTGACGACTAAGCAACAGTGGCCACACCGTCCAATCGGTGGCAATAGGTTTTATGAAAAAATATTTTAGAAGGTCTGGTGCAGCACGTCGCGCACTGACCACTAAGCAACAGTGGCCACACCGTCCAATCGGTGGCAATAGGTTTTATGAAAAAATATTTTAGAAGGTCTGGTGCAGCACGTCGCGCACTGACCACTAAGCAACAGTGGCCACACCGTCCAATCGGTGGCAATAGGTTTTATGAAAAAATATTTTAGAAGGTCTGGTGCTGCACGTCGCACATCTGACCACTAAGCAACAGTGGCCACACCGTCCAATCGGTGGAAATAGGTTTTCTGAAAAAATATTTTAGAAGGTCTGGTGCAGCATGTCGCGCACTGACCACTAAGCAACAGTGGCCACACCGTCCAATCGGTGGCAATAGGTTTTATGAAAAAATATTTTAGAAGGTCTGGTGCAGCACGTCGCGCACTGACCACTAAGCAACAGTGGCCACACCGTCCAATCGGTGGCAATAGGTTTTATGAAAAAATATTTTAGAAGGTCTGGTGCAGCACGTCGCGCACTGACCACTAAGCAACAGTGGCCACACCGTCCAATCGGTGGCAATAGGTTTTATGAAAAAATATTTTAGAAGGTCTGGTGCTGCACGTCGCACCCCTGACTACTAAGCAACAGTGGCCACACCGTCCAATCGGTGGAAATAGGTTTTCTGAAAAAATATTTTAGAAGGTCTGGTGCTGCACGTCGCACCCATGACCACTAAGCAACAGTGGCCACACATTCCAATCGGTGGAAATACATTTTCTGAAAAAAAATTTTAGAATGTCTGGTACTGCACGTCGCGAGCACTGACCACTAAGCAACAGTAGCCACACCGTCCAATAGGTGGAAATAGGTTTTCTGAAAAAATATTTTAGAAGGTCTGGTGCAGCACGTCGCGCACTGACCACAAAGCAACAGTGGCCACACCGTCCAATCGGTGGCAATAAGCTTTATGAAAAAATATTTTAGAAGGTCTGGTGCTGCACGTCGCACATCTGACCACTAAGCAACAGTGGCCACACCGTCCAATCGGTGGAAATAGGTTTTCTGAAAAAATATTTTAGAAGGTCTGGTGCTGCACGTCGCACCCCTGACTACTAAGCAACAGTGGCCACACCGTCCAATCGGTGGAAATAGGTTTTCTGAAAAAATATTTTAGAATGTCTGGTACTGCACGTCGCGAGCACTGACCACTAAGCAACAGTAGCCACACCATCCAATAGGTGGAAATAGGTTTTCTGAAAAAATATTTTAGAAGGTCTGGTGCTGCACGTCGCACCACTGACCACTACGCAACAGTGGCCACACCGTCCAATCGGTGGAAATAGGTTTTCTGAAAAAATATTTTAGAAGGTCTGGTGCTGCACGTCGCACCACTGACCACTACGCAACAGTGGCCACACCGTCCAATCGGTGGAAATAGGTTTTCTGAAAAAATATTTTAGAATGTCTGGTGCTGCACGTCGCGCACTGATCGCTAAGCAACAGTGGCCCCACCGTTCAATCGGTGGAAAGATGTTTTCCGAAAAAATATTTTAGACGGTCTGGTGCTGCACGTCTCACCCATGCCCACTAAGCAACAGTGGCCACACCGTCCAATCGGTGGTAAGAGGTTATCCGAAAAAATATTTTAGAAGGTCTGGTGCTGCACGTCGCACCCATGACCACTAAGCAACAGTGGCTACACATTCCAATAGGTCTAAATAGGTTTTCTGAAAAAATATTTTAGAAGGTCTGGTACTGCACGTCGCGAGCACTGACCACTAAGCAACAGTGGCCACACCGTCCAATAGGTCTACATAGGTTTTCTGAAAAAATATTTTAGAAGGTCTGGTGCTGCACGTCGCACCCCTGACCACTACGCAACAGTGGCCACACCGTCCAATCGGTGGAAATAGGTTTTCTGAAAAAATATTTTAGAAGGTCTGGTGCTGCACGTCGCGAGCACTGACCACTAAGCAACAGTGGCCACACCATTTAATTGGAGGCAATAGGTTTTATGAAAAAATATTTTAGAAGGTCTGGTGCTGCACGTCGCACATCTGACCACTAACCAACAGTGGCCACACCGTCCAATCGGTGGCAATACTTTTTCTGAAAAAATATTTTAGAAGGTCTGGTGCAGCACGTCGCGCACTGACCACTAAGCAACAGTGGCCACACCGTCCAATCGGTGGAAATAGGTTTTCTGAAAAAATATTTTAGAAGGTCTGGTGCAGCACGTCGCGCACTGACCACTAAGCAACAGTGGCCACACCGTCCAATCGGTGGCAATACTTTTTCTGAAAAAATATTTTAGAAAGTCTGGTGCAGCACGTCGCGCACTGACCACTATTCAACAGTGGCCACACCGTCCAATCGGTGGAAATAGGTTTTCTGAAAAAATATTTTAGAAGTTCTGGTGCTGCACGTCGCACACCTGACCACTACGCAACAGTGACCACACCGTCCAATCGGGGAAATAAGTTTTCTGAAAAAATATTTTAGAAGGTCTGGTGCAGCACGTCGCGCACTGACCACTAAGCAACAGTGGCCACACCGTCCAATCGGTGGCAATTCTTTTACTGAAAAATTATTTTAGAAGGTCTGGCGCAGCACGTCGCGCACTGACCACTAAGCAACAGTGGCCACACCGTCCAATCGGTGGCAATACTTTTTCTGAAAAAATATTTTAGAAGGTCTGGTGCTGCACGTCGCACATCTGACCGCTAAGCAACAGTGGCCACACCGTCCAATCGGTGGAAATAGGTTTTCTGAAAAAATATTTTAGAAGGTCTGGTGCAGCACGTCGCGCACTGACCACTAAGCAACAGTGGCCACACCGTCCAATCGGTGGCAATAGGTTTTATGAAAAAATATTTTAGAAGGTCTGGTGCAGCACGTCGCGCACTGACCACAAGGCAACAGTGGCCACACCGTCCAATCGGTGGAAATAGGTTTTCTGGAAAAATATTTTAGCAGGTCTGGTGCTGCACGTCGCACACCTGACCACTACGCAACAGTGACCACACCGTCCAATCGGGGAAATAAGTTTTCTGAAAAAATATTTAAGAAGGTCTGGTGCTGCACGTCGGGCACTGACCACTAAGCAACAGTGGCCACACATTCCAATCGGTGGAAATAGGTTTTCTGAAAAAATATTTTAGAAGGTCTGGTGCAGCACGTCGCGCACTGACCACTAAGCAACAGTGGCCACACCGTCCAATCGGTGGCAATAGGTTTTATGAAAAAATATTTTAGAAGGTCTGGTGCTGCACGTCGCACATCTGACCACTAAGCAACAGTGGCCACACCGTCCAATCGGTGGAAATAGGTTTTCTGAAAAAATATTTTAGATGGTCTGGTGCAGCACGTCGCGCACTGACCACTAAGCAACAGTGGCCACACCGTCCAATCGGTGGCAATAGGTTTTATGAAAAAATATTTTAGAAGGTCTTGTGCTGCACGTCGCACCCCTGACTACTAAGCAACAGTGGCCACACCGTCCAATCGGTGGAAATAGGTTTTCTGAAAAAATATTTTAGAATGTCTGGTACTGCACGTCGCGAGCACTGACCACTAAGCAACAGTAGCCACACCGTCCAATAGGTGGAAATAGGTTTTCTGAAAAAATATTTTAGAAGGTCTGGTGCAGCACGTCGCGCACTGACCACTAAGCAACAGTGGCCACACCGTCCAATCGGTGGCAATAGGTTTTATGAAAAAATTTTTTAGAAGGTCTGGTGCTGCACGTCGCACCCCTGACTACTAAGCAACAGTGGCCACACCGTCCAGTCGGTGGTAAAAGGTTTTCTGAAAAAAATATTTAAGAAGTTCTGGTGCTACACCTCGTACGCACTGACCACTAAGCAACAGTGGCCAAACCATCCAATCGGTGGTAAAAACTGGAAATACATTTCCTGAAAAAATATTTAAGAAGGTCTGGTGCTGCACGTCGCGCACACTGACCACTAAGCAACAGTGGCTACACCGTCCAATAGGAGGAAATAGGTTTTCTGAAAAAATATTTAAGAAGGTCTGGTGCTGCACGTCGGGCACTGACCACTAAGCAACAGTGGCTACACTGTCCAATCGGTGGAAACAGGTTTTCTGACAAAAATATTTTAGAAGGTTTGGTGCAGCACGTCGCACCCATGACCACTAAGCAACAGTGGCCACACATTCCAATCGGTGGAAATAGGTTTTCTGAAAAAATATTTTAGAAGGTCTGGTGCAGCACGTTGCGCACTGACCACTAAGCAACAGTGGCCACACCGTCCAATCGGTGGCAATAAGTTTTATGAAAAAATATTTTAGAAGGTCTGGTGCAGCACGTCGCGCACTGACCACTAAGCAACAGTGGCCACACCGTCCAATCGGTGGCAATAGGTTTTATGAAAAAATATTTTAGAAGGTCTGGTGCAGCACGTCGCGCACTGACCATAAGGCAACAGTGGCCACACCGTCCAATCGGTGGAAATAGGTTTTCTGGAAAAATATTTTAGCAGGTCTGGTGCTGCACGTCGCACACCTGACCACTACGCAACAGTGACCACACCGTCCAATCGGGGAAATAAGTCTTCTGAAAAAATATTTAGGAAGGTCTGGTGCTGCACGTCGGGCACTGACCACTAAGCAACAGTGGCCACATATTCCAATCGGTGGAAATAGGTTTTCTGAAAAAATATTTTAGAAGGTCTGGTGCAGCACGTCGCGCACTGACCACTAAGCAACAGTGGCCACACCGTCCAATCGGTGGCAATAGGTTTTATGAAAAAATATTTTAGAAGGTCTGGTGCTGCACGTCGCACATCTGACCACTAAGCAACAGTGGCCACACCGTCCAATCGGTGGAAATAGGTTTTCTGAAAAAATATTTTAGAAGGTCTGGTGCAGCACGTCGCGCACTGACGACTAAGCAACAGTGGCCACACCGTCCAATCGGTGGCAATAGGTTTTATGAAAAAATATTTTAGAAGGTCTGGTGCAGCACGTCGCGCACTGACCACTAAGCAACAGTGGCCACACCGTCCAATCGGTGGCAATAGGTTTTATGAAAAAATATTTTAGAAGGTCTGGTGCAGCACGTCGCGCACTGACCACTAAGCAACAGTGGCCACACCGTCCAATCGGTGGCAATAGCTTTTATGAAAAAATATTTTAGAAGGTCTGGTGCTGCACGTCGCACATCTGACCACTAAGCAACAGTGGCCACACCGTCCAATCGGTGGAAATAGGTTTTCTGAAAAAATATTTTAGAAGGTCTGGTGCAGCACGTCGCGCACTGACCACTAAGCAACAGTGGCCACACCGTCCAATCGGTGGCAATAGGTTTTATGAAAAAATATTTTAGAAGGTCTGGTGCAGCACGTCGCGCACTGACCACTAAGCAACAGTGGCCACACCGTCCAATCGGTGGCAATAGGTTTTATGAAAAAATATTTTAGAAGGTCTGGTGCAGCACGTCGCGCACTGACCACTAAGCAACAGTGGCCACACCGTCCAATCGGTGGCAATAGGTTTTATGAAAAAATATTTTAGAAGGTCTGGTGCTGCACGTCGCACCCCTGACTACTAAGCAACAGTGGCCACACCGTCCAATCGGTGGAAATAGGTTTTCTGAAAAAATATTTTAGAAGGTCTGGTGCTGCACGTCGCACCCATGACCACTAAGCAACAGTGGCCACACATTCCAATCGGTGGAAATACATTTTCTGAAAAAAAATTTTAGAATGTCTGGTACTGCACGTCGCGAGCACTGACCACTAAGCAACAGTAGCCACACCGTCCAATAGGTGGAAATAGGTTTTCTGAAAAAATATTTTAGAAGGTCTGGTGCAGCACGTCGCGCACTGACCACAAAGCAACAGTGGCCACACCGTCCAATCGGTGGCAATAAGCTTTATGAAAAAATATTTTAGAAGGTCTGGTGCTGCACGTCGCACATCTGACCACTAAGCAACAGTGGCCACACCGTCCAATCGGTGGAAATAGGTTTTCTGAAAAAATATTTTAGAAGGCCTATTGCTGCACGTCGCACCCCTGACTACTAAGCAACAGTGGCCACACCGTCCAATAGGTCTAAATAGGTTTTCTGAAAAAATATTTTAGAAGGTCTGGTACTGCACGTCGCGAGCACTGACCACTAAGCAACAGTGGCCACACCGTCCAATAGGTCTAAATAGGTTTTCTGAAAAAATATTTTAGAAGGTCTGGTGCTGCACGTCGCACCCCTGACCACTACGCAACAGTGGCCACACCGTCCAATCGGTGGAAATAGGTTTTCTGAAAAAATATTTTAGAAGGTCTGGTGCTGCACGTCGCGAGCACTGACCACTAAGCAACAGTGGCCACACCATTTAATTGGAGGCAATAGGTTTTATGAAAAAATATTTTAGAAGGTCTGGTGCTGCACGTCGCACATCTGACCACTAACCAACAGTGGCCACACCGTCCAATCGGTGGCAATACTTTTTCTGAAAAAATATTTTAGAAGGTCTGGTGCAGCACGTCGCGCACTGACCACTAAGCAACAGTGGCCACACCGTCCAATCGGTGGAAATAGGTTTTCTGAAAAAATATTTTAGAAGGTCTGGTGCAGCACGTCGCGCACTGACCACTAAGCAACAGTGGCCACACCGTCCAATCGGTGGCAATACTTTTTCTGAAAAAATATTTTAGAAAGTCTGGTGCAGCACGTCGCGCACTGACCACTATTCAACAGTGGCCACACCGTCCAATCGGTGGAAATAGGTTTTCTGAAAAAATATTTTAGAAGTTCTGGTGCTGCACGTCGCACACCTGACCACTACGCAACAGTGACCACACCGTCCAATCGGGGAAATAAGTTTTCTGAAAAAATATTTTAGAAGGTCTGGTGCAGCACGTCGCGCACTGACCACTAAGCAACAGTGGCCACACCGTCCAATCGGTGGCAATTCTTTTACTGAAAAATTATTTTAGAAGGTCTGGCGCAGCACGTCGCGCACTGACCACTAAGCAACAGTGGCCACACCGTCCAATCGGTGGCAATACTTTTTCTGAAAAAATATTTTAGAAGGTCTGGTGCAGCACGTCGCGCACTGACCACTAAGCAACAGTGGCCACACCGTCCAATCGGTGGCAATAGGTTTTATGAAAAAATATTTTAGAAGGTCTGGTGCTGCACGTCGCACATCTGACCGCTAAGCAACAGTGGCCACACCGTCCAATCGGTGGAAATAGGTTTTCTGGAAAAATATTTTAGAAGGTCTGGTGCAGCACGTCGCGCACTGACCACTAAGCAACAGTGGCCACACCGTCCAATCGGTGGCAATAGGTTTTATGAAAAAATATTTTAGAAGGTCTGGTGCAGCACGTCGCGCACTGACCACAAGGCAACAGTGGCCACACCGTCCAATCGGTGGAAATAGGTTTTCTGGAAAAATATTTTAGCAGGTCTGGTGCTGCACGTCGCACACCTGACCACTACGCAACAGTGACCACACCGTCCAATCGGGGAAATAAGTTTTCTGAAAAAATATTTAAGAAGGTCTGGTGCTGCACGTCGGGCACTGACCACTAAGCAACAGTGGCCACACATTCCAATCGGTGGAAATAGGTTTTCTGAAAAAATATTTTAGAAGGTCTGGTGCAGCACGTCGCGCACTGACCACTAAGCAACAGTGGCCACACCGTCCAATCGGTGGCAATAGGTTTTATGAAAAAATATTTTAGAAGGTCTGGTGCTGCGCGTCGCACATCTGACCACTAAGCAACAGTGGCCACACCGTCCAATCGGTGGAAATAGGTTTTCTGAAAAAATATTTTAGAAGGTCTGGTGCAGCACGTCGCGCACTGACCACTAAGCAACAGTGGCCACACCGTCCAATCGGTGGCAATAGGTTTTATGAAAAAATATTT
This sequence comes from Xylota segnis, assembly GCA_963583995.1. Lineage (NCBI taxonomy): Eukaryota > Metazoa > Arthropoda > Insecta > Diptera > Syrphidae > Xylota > Xylota segnis. The sequence continues at coordinate 88,484,907 of OY757236.1, read as the reverse complement.
TAGAAGGTCTTGTGCTGCACGTCGCACCCCTGACTACTAAGCAACAGTGGCCACACCGTCCAATCGGTGGAAATAGGTTTTCTGAAAAAATATTTTAGAAGGTCTGGTGCTGCACGTCGGGCACTGACCACTAAGCAACAGTGGCCACACATTCCAATCGGTGGAAATAGGTTTTCTGAAAAAATATTTTAGAAGGTCTGGTGCTGCACGTCGCACATCTGACCACTAAGCAACAGTGGCCACACCGTCCAATCGGTGGAAATAGGTTTTCTGAAAAAATATTTTAGAAGGTCTGGTGCAGCACGTCGCGCACTGACCACTAAGCAACAGTGGCCACACCGTCCAATCGGTGGCAATAGGTTTTATGAAAAAATATTTTAGAAGGTCTGGTGCTGCACGTCGCACATCTGACCACTAAGCAACAGTGGCCACACCGTCCAATCGGTGGAAATAGGTTTTCTGAAAAAATATTTTAGAAGGTCTGGTGCAGCACGTCGCGCACTGACCACTAAGCAACAGTGGCCACACCGTCCAATCGGTGGCAATAGGTTTTATGAAAAAATATTTTAGAAGGTCTGGTGCAGCACGTCGCGCACTGACCACAAGGCAACCGTGGCCACACCGTCCAATCGGTGGAAATAGGTTTTCTGGAAAAATATTTTAGCAGGTCTGGTGCTGCACGTCGCACACCTGACCACTACGCAACAGTGACCACACCGTCCAATCGGGGAAATAAGTTTTCTGAAAAAATATTTTAGAAGGTCTGGTGCAGCACGTCGCGCATTGACCACTAAGCAACAGTGGCCACACCGTCCAATCGGTGGCAATAGGTTTTACGAAAAAATATTTTAAAAGGTCTGGTGCAGCACGTCGCGCACTGACCACTAAGCAACAGTGGCCACACCGTCCAATCGGTGGCAATAGGTTTTATGAAAAAATATTTTAGAAGGTCTGGTGCTGCACGTCGCACATCTGACCACTAAGCAACAGTGGCCACACCGTCCAATAGGTGGAAATAGGTTTTCTGAAAAAATATTTTAGAAGGTCTGGTGCAGCACGTCGCGCACTGACCACTAAGCAACAGTGGTCACACCGTCCAATCGGTGGCAATAGGTTTTATGAGAAAATATTTTAGAAGGTCTGGTGCTGCACGTCGCACCCCTGACTACTAAGCAACAGTGGCCACACCGTCCAATCGGTGGAAATAGGTTTTCTGAAAAAATATTTTAGAAGGTCTGGTGCTGCACGTCGCACCCATGACCACTAAGCAACAGTGGCCACACATTCCAATCGGTGGAAATACATTTTCTGAAAAAAAATTTTAGAATGTCTGGTAGTGCACGTCGTGAGCACTGACCACTAAGCAACAGTAGCCACACCGTCCAATAGGTGGAAATAGGTTTTCTGAAAAAATATTTTAGAAGGTCTGGTGCAGCACGTCGCGCACTGACCACAAAGCAACAGTGGCCACACCGTCCAATCGGTGGCAATAGGTTTTATGAAAAAATATTTTAGAAGGTCTGGTGCTGCACGTCGCACATCTGACCACTAAGCAACAGTGGCCACACCGTCCAATCGGTGGAAATAGGTTTTCTGAAAAAATATTTTAGAAGGTCTGGTGCTGCACGTCGCACCCCTGACTACTAAGCAACAGTGGCCACACCGTCCAATCGGTGGAAATAGGTTTTCTGAAAAAATATTTTAGAAGGTCTGGTGCTGCACGTCGCACCCATGACCACTAAGCAACAGTGGCCACACATTCCAATCGGTGGAAATACATTTTCTGAAAAAATATTTTAGAATGTCTGGTACTGCACGTCGCACCCCTGACTACTAAGCAACAGTGGCCACACCGTCCAATAGGTGGAAATAGGTTTTCTGAAAAAATATTTTAGAAGGTCTGGTGCTGCACGTCGCACCCCTGACCACTACGCAACAGTGGCCACACCGTCCAATCGGTGGAAATAGGTTTTCTGAAAA